>OY292414.1:10579737-12033071 GCA_958496275.1 Zele albiditarsus
GCAGTGTAATAACGTGTCGAGACAGGCACCAATGAGTAAATAAACATGAAGGAAGAGAAAAAAAATTTATTTGCATGCATACACAGTATCAAACATTCATTTACTTTCATTTGTGTTCATTTTCTTCCCCCTTTTTTTTTTTAGGATTAAATGGAATAATTAATCAAAATATTGATATTAATACGTTCGATTCTGCAACTGGATGGTAGAACAATTTTCAATTTGTATACTAAGAAAAATATTTGATTAATTTTAATTAATTGTATTTGACCCCGTTATTTCATTTCATTTTGTTCAATGATTGAATTTATATTTGTATATGTCAATTAGTTAATCCATTTAATTTTTGGGATGAAGAATGCGAATGATTTCAGTATATTCACTTTTTTGCCAGTTGTTTTATTTTTCTTGCAATATTCGATAAGTATCTGCTCACCATTCATCAGCTCAGCCCACATATAACCGACAAATTCATGTTTCTAAAATAGAAATATGTCGATTGATTTGGTGGCAATTCAAATAGAAGTAAAATTGCATATAGGTATCCAAAAAAATAACCATCGCAATCAAATAAGCAGTATTGATATCACTAAATCTGGCAAAATTACATGAACGAATAACAATGAGTGAAGATTTCATTCCATTGCAATTCAATGAATAGAAAATAGAACAAGGCAATTGATTTATACATGGAGGATTAGAATATCAATTATCTACGTTGAGACAGACGGAAGATTCATCTTAGCCTCAGCATCATCCTCTCGAGCCACACAAACTTAAGTCCTTAACAGCTACTAAAGCAAAAGCTCTTCTCTGTCTTGCTCGTTCGCATTTCCTCATTGTCTATTAATCCTTCTATCTCTTACTCCTTGTCTCGCTCCCACTGAACTTACTATCTCACTCTTAAACACGTAAAACAAGCCGCCGTTATCCAAAGGGGCATTTTCGAGAGCCACCATTGGCTATCCATGCGCCTTTATCGTTCGTTGCCTTGGTAACCAGCACCACACGATTGCAAACACATTTACGAGTGTATATATATACAAAGCTGATTCCCCGGGCGACGAGAGACGCGCGCCGGTATACACCAATACCACTAAAAAACTATAACGCCACTATCCCCACCATAATCGACATCACCACCACCATATTACCAACATTTCAATATATATCCACGAAGTAAAAGCACCCTCTCGCCGCGTTGTCTTCTCTTACCAATACTAGTACTACTTCAACAACTACTAATACTCTCCACAAACATCTGTATGCATATATATATATATATAAATATACCTAATATATATAAAAAAAAAATGCGTGCATAACATTTTCTAGTTTTATAAATTATTCGTTCAATTTTTTTTCTCTTTTGAAATCAAACAATTCGTTTTGCTGACATGAGAATTAAATTGAGTATGTAGGGTGGAAGAAATTTGATTGATTCAATGACATTTATTGGAATTAATTAATTTCTCCTGGTTTTTATTTTTTTTTTTTTCTTTTCTTTCACAATTTCACTCGAGTGATGACTGAAACTATTATCTTTTATTTTCTTTTTTTCTCTTATTGTAGGGATAAGAATAGTCGTTTTCATCTGAATATTCTTTATCTATTCTTTTGTGTTTGAAAAATTTCCACTTTAATCAATAATTCAAGTTATTTTCCATTTTCTGTGGATCGACAATAATTAAATAAACAATTAAATTGGGGATGCTCATTATATTGGGGTGCTTCCGCAAATCATTATTGATACAGTGTAATTATTCTGTCTCAATCTTCCTTCGTTCCTTTATTCGTGTAGACAAAAATGCTCGTGCTCTGTCGAGTATTGGTGATATAACGTTTACAAATATTTCCGAATTTTTATTTTTTATTCATTGGGGCAGAGAAAAGAAAATTTGTACGCATTATATTATTTTTTTTTTCTCTCCGACACACGCGAGTAAGAACAGGAAACTGTAGAAGGAAATGGTGTTGTTATATGAGAAGGAGAACATCAGTATTACAAGCGCCAGTTTAAAATAAAATAAAAAAAATAATATTTTCCTCCACAACTTCATGTATACGAAAGAGTCTGCATTAGCCATATGGCTGTTGTCTACACTAATATCGTCACTCTCATGTTGAAAACATAATCGTCCAAATGTTTTACATCAGTAATTTACGTCGAGTTATTTATTTAACAACCTGTCGACAAAATATTTCTATACACTTTCAACAATATATTGTTACATTGTTTCATTTTTTTCCCACTCCAAAATAGTAAACATATATATATATATATGTATAATCTGAATTAATGAAATGAATTTAGCAAAAATATATAATACCGTTATTAATTAGTTATTTCGTTGGGATAAAATCATCGCTAAATATTAATTGTGAATGAATTAATTTCTATTTCATATTCGCTCTGAATTTAACACATTGTCAATGATTGAAATAACCATTCTATCTAGATAAATCATTAAATCATCATTTGTATCATGTATATATATATATATATATTTATATAAAGACTACGGTTAGAAATAAAGCAAAGCATTATTGAGCGGTCAACCTGTTATAATGGGTAATTTGATATCGAAATGAACGTGGATTTGTACAACCAAGCGTATAATTATCAATTATAACGGGTATATAACCCAGGAAAATAATGAGCTTCCAATGCAATGAGCTATGTATAGAGGGATTATAAATTCACTCATTCTCATCCATCTCATTTACTCATTTATATTTTCAATATACTCTATCGTAAACTTTCATAATATTATTAAAATATTAATTATCACAATTTAGATCATTAAATTTCAATTTTTTTTACACATTTCTTTTGCAGGAGTTATTGGACACAATATTGAATCAGGCAAGGACTTCACCGTCGACGGACTGTCGGGATTCAGTAAAAAGAAAAAGAAAAAACGTCGTCATAGGTGAGTTTCTATAACGTTAACTCAAATTATTTTTAATTTATTTTTAACTACCGCTAATTATTTATTTACTTTTATCAAATGTTTTCTTTTTTTTGTTTCCTTTTTTTTTCTACATGACAATTGAATCTTATTAGCTGTCATTCGATTCGTTAATTGGGAATTAGTCATATTGATGTGTTCAGCTTGTCAAAAATATAGAGAAAGAAAATTCCTAATTATGTTTTTTTATTAAGGTGTCAAATTTTTCGAACTTTAAATATATGATTGGCAGTTGCGGTTAATGGGCGTGTATTGGCAAGCCTTAATAACGATGAAAAATCAAGGTAGAAAATAATACTTGGTCACTGGTTATATACCGACGCCTGCTCACCACCAATATGGCTGTGATTATAATATATAAAAGAAAAAAAAAAATACATATTATATACCTGACGTATATTTCCAATTTTTTTTTTTTTTTTTTTTTTTTCCACCTCATGAATCATCAATGAGTTTGATCAATCGGGTGACAAATTATCTTGTCATTTGTCAGGCAGCCATATTAATTCAATTAGACATTGAAGTTGAAATTAAATGCGAGATGAAAATAAAATTGAGGAAATAAAAAAGAAAACATAAATATAACAAATATGTTACCCAATTTTTCATCATCGTCTTATTCATTTCTTTCGAAATAATAAATAATAATTTTCTGCCAACGAACGATATAATTATATATAGCTGTATATAAGTGTTAAACGAGGCGCCGAAAATCTAGACGTGCTTGAAAAACTAACAAGAGCCACCTGTACAGCGCGCGCGCACACTGTTGCAACGGTTTGCGGCGAGGAAGTGACTTTTAATTTTTATTTTTTTTTTCCCTCCTTCCTTTTTTTTTTTTTTTTTCTTTACTTTCTCTTTTTATTTTTTTTTCACGCCCTCGAACAAACTTACTAGCATACTGGCATGACGAGAGTTAGCACGCGAAACAGACGTCAGTTGTGGCGTGAACCCTTGTAACCGGTAATCATTCAAATTATCTCACGAAAGTAATTACACGTCTTCTTGTCAAATTAGCGCGCCATATTATCCACCGCATATATACTAATATATAAACATATATGGGTATATAATGAGAAATGAATTTGTAAATATTAAATTTATAAAGTGTATTATTTTTTTATCTTTTCTATTTTTAAATTAACAAATATATTTTATATTTTAATACTTTATTGATTTTTAATTTTAATCCCCTTTTACTTTCAATGTTTCTAAATATTATGGATTCTCCATTGGATCAATTGCGGATTATTAATTAATTTTAAGGAAGAATATTTGTAATGGCATATAACTAGGTTCACGTGGTTGTTGCTCCAGGACGATCTTCACATCACAGCAGCTGGAGGAGCTGGAAGCGGCATTCAAAGAAGCACATTATCCTGACGTTTATGCTAGAGAGATGTTGAGCCTCAGAACTGATTTACCAGAAGACAGGATACAAGTGAGTAGTGATAAATATGCTTGTTATATCAATTAAAAAAAAATATAATTTACACCGAAATGAAATTCCTTTTTGAAAGTCTTTTTGTTATATACTTTCACCACAAAGCTGTGCCAAAAATCAGAGAGATTGTAGACGGAGGAAAAAACAATGTAAATAGAGTTTTTTTTTATATAAATGCGAGTATGTATGGGTGTATTTATAGAAGAGAATTTTCCGGAGCTCACGGTTCTTCAAAGCAGGTCCCACATAGTTTACGCCTGACAAGAAATCGGATTGAAGTTCTTTTTATATTCCTTGTTTACGTTTATGTATACACGTATGATTAAATATTGAAACTATAAGTATACATTATTTGTGCATATATCAGCGACTCTGTTGCAGTACTTGTGATTGGACTAGGCTATACCTCAATCGCATTAACTGAAGGACGAAAAGTTGAAAAATGGATCGAAACTTTTTTTATTCATAATTTTTTTACACCCATTTCCTGTCGAGTAAATACAACGAAATATATACGTTTTCCATAGGAAATCGCACGCACTACAAGATGGTATTGTCAGAATTTGATAAAAAAATTGTTTGAACCCCCAAAATCAACCTCCAATTCAATATAACGAATTTAAGAAAAAAATGGTCCAATACAAGTTTTAAAAAGCTTAAATATAATCGAACATCGCATCAAAACAGTGGGTAAGGTCACTCCCGTTAGGTGGAATTTTGCCGGAAGGTAATGGCTAATGGTGTCGTGTGGTGTATGCTGCGGTGTAAGTGATAAAGAAAATAAGAAAGACAGACAGAAACCAAAGAGGAGGACATACACTTACATAAATGCATGCATGCGCATATAAAGAAAGGGATGAAAAGAGAGTATGTGTGGTAAGTGCATGGGAATGGAGCGCGTGTCAGGGGGTTGCGCGCGCGCGACGCATTCAACGTACTGGCGTGTACACACTGACAAAGCGGCCATTGCAGGGTGGGTGCGGTTCTGCGGGCCAATCAGGACCGCGTCGCGAGTACCAGAGCCAATCATGTCGGGCGCGCGCGCCGTCGCTTTGTCTTTTGTTTCAAAGTCCAAAGCAATGAAACACAGTGGGGGAAAACACAAAAGAAGAAGAAGGGAAAACGCACACGGTATGACAGAGAAAGAAACAGAAAGGGGTAGTAACGCTGCATAATCGTTAAGGGGTATATATATTTTTATATAAAGAAAAAAAAAAAAGAAAAAACCGCAATCACCACTGTCTGCATTACTTGGTCTGTTACTACTTTATATTTCTTTCTCGCTTTTGCTTTTACGTGGGAAAATATGTGTATGTATGAACGCACACATATTTTTGTACACACAGTGTATATTCTATTTAATTTTTCTTTTTGTGACTGCTCATTATTCCTGTCCTTTCTTTCCCCTTCAATCTTAACACACCCACACAACCCTTTTTCCCCAACAGCGTTTCATGGTTTCGTATATGTATATCATTTTTTCTCTCCTGTTTTATTTTTGCTAACCACTCCTGCTCCATTCCTGCCTGATCTCTAGCCAAGCGTAAACAAGAAAAGAGAAAGAATAAACACACTACTATGGGAATGTATGGAAAATGTGCTTGTATATTGTTTGTGTGTGGTGAACTAGGGTGTTGGGCGTTATTCTTGGCGTTGCTTTTAAATCCGAGAAGGCGGGCACAAAAATTCACGTATTCGCAGATAAAGTCAACGGGAAATAATAATCCAGGGGGACAAAAAAATTTATATATTAAATAAAAACGATGAGAAAAAAAAATAAAATGCGACATTTTTGACACAGTATAAGACAAATATTTTCAATTGTATATCAGAATATTTTTTTCCGTGGTATTAATAATATTTTTTCGGGGTTAAATCTTTTTTTATTGCATAAAATTTTGTGAATAGCTCTGAATCATTTAATAATAATAAATCTGTCAATCATCAATATTTAATCATATACCAACATGTGTATCATGTTATTATATACAATTAATTGAATTACATTTATATTCAGCTATTCATACCTCTATATTCACTTCAAAATACATATATATATACAATTAAATAATTAATCATGCCGCATGAAATTGACGATTATATATAACTGCCCTCGTGTCAACCAGTCACGTGTACCAACATCAGCAATTATGTATATACATAGTTATTATATTTAATCCGAATAAATGTACCCACACAAAATTACTCAATTTATTTTCTATTACCAAATCAATTTCATATATAAAATTAATCTATTTCACAATATGCACACATACTCTTGTCTCTTCTACAATTATTAATACAATCACCAAAAATTCTTTTCAATGAATAAGACGTTTTTTTATATATAGAAATGAAGGGAAAAGAAGAATTAGCAGTGGACGAACCTCCCGGCGCGAAGTTAATCGAAATGTCTGTTGCAGATTGTCGAAAAGAAATTTCTCAACTTTATTCTCGCACGCACCCACGCACACGTGTATGATCACAGATATACAACAGTATTTTTAATTCAGTAATTGACGTTTAACTCTATTCAATATATCCATGTACAAATTATTGAAGAAGAAAAAACAAAAATCCTCTTGATAGAAAATATTATTTTTTAACAGTGAATACTTTTTGTTAAAAAAAAAAAATCATTTACAAAATGAGTTGATATATTATGTTTGTTGTTGGGTATATATTTGTATCTAAACAACATTCAGAAAAACACAAATATTTTTACTATTTGGAATAACATTCATCCGTTAATAATATCACAAAATAAATAATTCACCGCCGTTATTTTACTTCGAGTTAGACACGTAATGCTTTGGCTGTTCTTCGCGTCCACTACTACTTGACAATAGCCGCTGTTGGACTATAACGCAAAATTATATCGTGTGCCTGGCCACGCGCATTTATACCACCAAGGATCGATACGACCGAGACAACCAGGCGGATGCGAGACCCTTTCTCCATTCATTCTATTTCTCCCGCTAATTCTCTCTCTCTCTCACTGAATTTCTATCACGCTTTCTCTTTATGCTCTCACTCGCTGCCCCGATGGCCCACCAACAAATTATATCCCATAATACGCTCATGGATTATTATTTGATTAGTGTGAAATGTCACAGAGCAAAAAGATTTATATTCCCTTGTGTGTATTCGTAGGGCGCAGATTGAAAAAAAAGAAAATTACATTCTCATCGATATCACCGACAGTTATTTATCACTATATTCTTATTTGCAATTATTTTTCTCTCGTCATCAATCTGTGAAAATTTATTATAAATATATATTTGTGTATGATAATGATGGAAAAAAAATATTCCACTCCAAAGTATTTTGTCAAATTGAATAATATTTTACTATTTAATATTTAATTTTCAAATAATCTCTGATTATATCTACTATATCCATCAAGTATTGCACTGTAAGACAACGAAATGAGCTATTGATTACACCACAGTGATATTATATAAAATGAGAAGGGCTTTTTTTATATTTCTATGATGGGGCGAAGTGAAATGAAAAAAAAAAGAAAAAGGAGGAAAGTAAATAAAGTGATGAAAAATAAGAGTGTGAAGTGATGCCTTTAACTCTCGTTCGACTATTAACGAAGATTTTTTTTTGACGTGTCTGACAATACCACGCGCGACTATTGAGAAAGGAGAGAAAAAAGAATTTTTTATTTTTCTTTCTTGTTTTTTTTTTTTTTTTTTGCTTCGTTGACTTGGAGTAGTAGCGTCGGACACGATGAACCACCAAGTGGCAAGTCATCGCACACGAGAATACTTCTTCAAGTTTTATCTTTACTATTCGTTTTTCTCGATATATATATATATATATAATGTATTGTCTGCGAAGTTCATCGTCACAACAATGCATTGGCCCAACATGTAGGTAGAGAGATGAGAAACAGAGAGTATCCTTCCTGATCCTTCCTCAACAACACATAGAGGTCTATTGTCAAAATATATATGTATAAATGTATGTGGTGGCGAAGGCGCACGTGTGGCGCCGCATTGTGCGCCTGTTAAAATACAGTGTTATAGCTTCAGGTATATATTTAATAAATATGTGAATAGAGAATGCCTATTCCCTCAACGGATAGATTTAATATAAAAGGACATTCTTTGATATATGTCATTTTGAATTAATTATAGAGAGTTTTCTCGAGTGGTGAGTTTGAAATTAATCATTTTTCAATAATTGTTTGAGGGCAAATGTATAAGAGAATTTTATTGAAGAAATTTTATTATTATTTATACGAATATAAAATCAAAAAGTTGTTAAAAAATTTAATTGGTTCATTGCCAAGTCACCGTTATTTTTTTTATGATACTTCACCTCATAACAATGCATGGAAGGAAAACCATGTTGCGGTGAATTTTTTTACGTAGATGAAGTTCATCGTTTGTTTTATTAAATTGTATTATTGATAATAATCCCTTGATATTTGCCGACGGCGAGAAAATTTTTTCCCTCAACAAAATCGCATCATTTTCATATCTTCACATTTATTTGTATAAAAATAAATAGTCAATCGATAGGTGATTGAATCACCTGATCGATGTTTTCATTTAGTTGAAAAAAAAAAAAAATACATAATCGCATTACCAATTAAATTTGGTCTTCTATAATTATTTTATTCTATTTTCTTCCTTTCACACTATCAAGTTCCTTTTTCTTTTATTCCTGTATTATATATTGTGGACGATAAAGTTTTTCGAAATAAGTATATATACAATTCGATATACCTAACCAGACGTTGTGTCGCGACGACGCTCGCTCGAGGCATTTTGCTTCAGGACAAAATGGCCGCGCGCGGGCGTCTATACACACCATGCAATGCTCCGGATCTCGCAAATACTTCCACCTCAAAAATAAACTTTTATCCACACACACACCTACATAAGCACATCTTGATATAATATGGTATTTCACCCCGTCATTTATATATAAATCCTTTCCATAGATTCAAGAAAACATTTTTATATACATATACTCAACAAAAAAAAGTATACTTACAAATTCTATCGCCTTGTATAAAATTTTTGCCGACAAATAAAAAATAGAAAAAAGAGTGTATAAAATAATTTTTCGCTCACACATATCGCTATATAAATATAAAATAGAGTACATTACACATTCATATTTTGTATGTAACGTCGTATATGAGTTTCTCTTCCACTTCGTCCCGCAATAACATACTTATTATTTTTTTTTTTCTTTTCAACCAATGCCATAACTTTTGAACATAAAACGACTATTCCAAGTCCAAGTAAAGTTTGTATATTCATATATGAAAGCACCAGTCGCAGGATTGGTCGCTTACCAATCCACCTACACTCACAAACAATTCCCAACCACCACATGAAAAATAAGGGGGTGGAATCGTGTATATATAGACAAGAGGGTGTAATCATTCAAGAAAGCACGTAACGAGGATCTAGGAGTTGCGATTACGTTTTCTTTCATTCTCTCGCTCTTCTTCCACACTCACTATTCTCTTCTCTATATTTTTTGGTATAAAACGTGAAGCTAAGAAAGGGTAATGGCGTGGAAACAGCTTAAATGACCCGCGAATCTAAGCGACAAGAGCGAGATACGAAATGAGATTATCTCGCATTCGTTCTCTTCTCGTTCAATTCAGCACACTATTTATATGTTTTACTATAAGCTTCCTCTTTCCTCATTTATTTTTCTCTCTTGCACTTCTATACTCTAGTATTTGCGCATTCCACTTGACTCCGTAATTCCTTCAGAAATTATACGGTAATATTACCATTTTATGGTATTTTATTTTCTTTACTGGCATACTCTCGTTCTGTAGATTTAAATTACGACCGATTATAAAATTCTTATTTATAATGACGATAAAATTCCCATAAATTTATTTTATACAACGATGATACATTAATAGTAACAATAATAACAATGATAATTATAATAATAATAATCTCTAATGCAAAATTTTATTACTTAAATGTTTAACAATATTGTAGCTTGGATTTATTATTACTACAATATACATTATGTGCTTCTGAAAATTAGATAAAAAAATTTGGACTGTTAAATTTTGAAGTAATACTACCATGAAGTAATATTCATGGTAGTATAATAATAATGAGATGATAATGATGACGGTGATGATGATGATGATGACGAGGATGATGAAGAAAAATGAGAGAAGAAAAGAAAAATAATTGAGAGACCAGACAACGACTGTTGAGAGACTGCGTTCAAAGTGAGGGCTTATATATTAAACCTATGTAAACATAGACAGAGAGAAGGAGATGGGAAGAAAGAAGAAAAAAATAAATTGTTGTGGAGGTGAAAATTAGCTATTCCAAACGTGTCCGGTAAAATAAATATTTTCGTATTTAACTATCGTTGAGGGATTATTCGGTTATTGAAGAGATGAATGACAAGAGATATAGGGACGAAACGAGGGAAGTTTAAGTCGAGGCATTAGAGAAAACCTTTCGAAGTATTTTATGCGATTGCCGGTGAGAAATAAGTGGCGATAGAGAGTTAGAGGTGAGAAGAGAAAGAAAAATAAAAGAATGGAGAAAATGGAAGCGATGAGTGTCGAATGCGTATCGCTCGTTAATTTTAATGATCCTCGTACGGTATTTGTTTGATTGATCAGTATGCATCGATATTCGTGGTGAATTAAGGCGATACATATACATAAATAGGAATTATCATTCATTCACACTATTCATCAACCAGAGTGCAATAATTAATTTCTATTCATGTTTTTTTTTTTTTTTTTAACATTTCTCTTCTATTATTCATGTATGCTTCGAGTTTCAACTTTATTTTCAGAGATGTAGTAAATTATATTTGTTTATTCATCCAAGATTTTTTTTTTTTCATCAACTAAAATTTAGATATTAATTGACAATGAAAAAAAAAGAAACTATTAACAATTAATTGTGAATATTATTATTGAATGATTGACTGCTTGGTAAAATTATACTGAAAGAAGAACAACTCGAACATGTCCATATAAATTTTTTATATATGTGCAATGGATTAATAGATCCTATAAATAGGTGAACCCCTTTTTACATTCATTGTCAAGGAAGTCAAATTAAATTGGAATTAACGTATCAGACGTCAAGTCATCATCATGACGTGCCGATTGCCTTGTATACTCTCACAGCAAATAGGGGACGGGAAATAAATTCTGTGCGTGATCTGTTATAATTTTCTATCTCTCTCAATCTCACCATTACTTTTTTCACTTCTTTCTTTCTTTATTTTATTTATTTTTTTTTTTTCTTCTTTCAAAGGGTCATGGTGCACACCCGTCATCCCTTAAACATCTCAACGAAACGTCGCTTCATACTTTTCACCATACGCACACACGTATGACACCCACACAAATTCAAATCTAAACAAAAATATGTATGAAGGTGCCTCATGAATTTTCCGACGCTCGTTGGAATGATCGAATTGATCTGCTCTTGCCTCACACTTCTATCTCTTTTACACTCTTATACTTCCTTAATATATATTTATATATATATATATATATATGGCTTTTGACTCCCTCGTATATATACAGGAGGGTGAAAACGTTTCGACCCTTCGCACATTTATTATTTATATTAATAGGCACCAGTGTGTCGCGCCTGAACTTGACTTGCCACAAGCCTCATATTATCCCCTTTATAAATACATTATAGCAGGTTATATATTTCAACAATGTGCAATCGATTATAATAATCCCTCTCGCGCGCACTCTCTTTCTCTTTCTCGTTTTGTCAAGTATTTTTTTTTATTTTTTTTTATTTTATTCAATTTTTCCCTTATTATTTTTCACTTCAATACATTATTAATATTATATAACAATGAAAATTGTCATTGAACGAATTGAAACAATTGGAGTGTCTATAAAAATATAAATTTGCAACAAAAATGGATATAAATAAAAAATATTAAATAACAATAAAATAAATATATTATGTATGGGTTTTGTGTGTGGTCCTGATGCAAAAGAACGATGCGAACAAAGCGATTAATTCCGGGTGGTCGAGTCTCATCATCCCCCTCGCGGAAAAATTGACCAATATTATATACGTATATATACTTTTATACACGCAGAATGCATGGATATCCCTTCAACCTCGTATACGAACTATCCAACAAATAAATAAGGCTCTTCGGTCTAGTGAATTCTCTATACATATATGTAGATATGTATATGTGCAATGACTCGTGGTACACAGAGCAATTTGGGCGTCGACGTGATCATCGCTCGTGCTTATAAATTCTAATAAACCAACGGGTGGTTACTGAGAGAGAGAGAGAGAGAGAGCGAGAGGGAAGGAAATAGAAGAGATATAGAAAATGTACTCTGTGAAACGATATAAATCTCAACTAACCACATTTATACGTTGGTTAAAGTACCAAATCAAGCCACGCCCCACAACATCACTCGATTCTCAATATCTAGAAGCACGAATAATTAAATTGATTCAATATAAAATGATCCATTGTCTATTAACTATATTCATTTCATTATTGTTTATTTTATTAAAACATTTCAATATATTTTAGTGACTTCTGATTGTCTACAGGAATAAATATAGACGTGATGATTATTCATTTATAGTATTAATAATTTTAATGGAGATGAATAAATTTGAGTAAATGATTGAGAATAAAATTATTATTAAACATTAAATTAATTCATTATAATACATTTATTGAATAATAATTTAATGTATCGTATTGATAGAATATTACTTCATAATAATGTTTATTTCTTTTATGAATTCACAGTAATGCTTTTTTGAGATGGCGCTTAAAAGCGTTTATCAATGTCGTAGATATATAAATTGCTCCTCCGGGATATAAAGCAAGTGTGTATCTAGTTCACGTAATGATGTTCAGACGCGTGGCGCATCGCAGCGGGACGTCCCAACAAGATGTGGCCGCTTTTCCCTTCTTTCTCACTTTTTCATTCACTCGCTTTTGCACCCCCAACAAATGGTCCATCTACAGCTCATCGCAACTATATACATTTCGCTGGTGGAAAAAGAAAAAAATAAATATATAATAATAAAGATAGAAGGGAGAGAGGCCAGTTACAAATAGATCACACACTTGTATTATGTGATAAATAAGTTGCGCGTAACGCCACGCACGTATACTCGTTAGTTATTTGCGTGCGAATTAATTGGCTTATGTCCAACCCCAATGTCCCTAGTGAATGAATATGTGGGAACATAATCGAACATCTATGATAATAAATATCTTTATATATTTATTTAATGTATATATATATATATTTTTTTTTAGAAAGGGGATTATAATTATTTGCGTTAATGGAGTATGAAGATACTGTTGAGATTAAAACCAATTTCAAATATCAAATGATTTACTTCTTTTATTAATTTATATATCCAATAATAATTTCATATAATTATTGATTCGATAAACAAATTACTAATGAAAGAATATTAATTGTCATATTATTCGTAGATAATTTATTTGGATTATTTGATATTGTTTGAGTTGATCCATTGTTGGTTGATGCAACTATATATCGAGAGATCCCTTGGAGTATTTGTAGTGTTATATATATATACACTGTACATTATATGTATACATGCACAGACGTCTATAATGAGCAACTAATACGGTTGACATTTGTATGGAAATAATAGTGGAGATTATATTGCTTAGAGGATCTCTGTTTGGTGCTTTGTTGATTGAATGTAAACTGAGACAATATTGGTATTCCAAACCAACACGAAATATATCATGTTTCGAAGATGTGGATTATCTAACTATTTGTACTTTCGATTACACCTATTACCTTCAATGAAATTCAGCATGAAATAATACTGATATAATATTAAATACTTATGATATATATATAATATTAATATTGTTCACCAATTGAGATGACAAAAGAATTTTTAATATTACACATTATTCGTTATTTAAAATTGTAAATGTACAATTAATAGCTACAGTAAGATAAAGTAAATTTAAATTAATCCGTCAATTGAATTGGAATAAAAAATAATTGATAAAGATTAATTGAAAAAGAAGATAAAACGATCGCCACCACTTGGAAATGGTATATTGTATTTGGTCGTGTAACTGGCGAAGAAAAAAAAAAAAAATTCCGATTGAAAAAGAATGTACAATGATGAAGTAAAAAATAAAAATGAAAAAAAAAACGATGGAAATAGTCGTGAGTATATTTTGAAATCGCGAGACGAGCGAAAGATAATTTCAGGGTGGCAGTGTAAATTGACAGGACAACGCGCGTTTCCCATTCACTCGAATTACGTTCCAATTCTGCTGGTGACTTTAGCATTGTTGGTACAAATTGGTACACGCCCTGGCCTGGGGGCAATTCGCACCATTTCTCCCTCTCATTCTCTCTCTTTCTCTTTCTCTCTCACTTTTACATATATATATATATATATATATCAAACACACTCAATGTATATATAATATAGCACGCAAACCCTCCTCCTTCGACACCCTCCGCACAATCCACCCATAATATTCTTCAATAAGTCACGTACGAAAAGAGTTTATATATTTATTTTATTCATATTTCTATTTTTTTTTTTTTTTTTTTTTTAGTGTTTTATTTTCAATTTGTTATTTTTTCTTGGAATATAATTGGCCAATGTCAGAGTAAAGAAGTTCAATACTCGACTAATTACTTCATTATCTCGGTGCAAATACAGAGTAGTGAAGGGAGCTGTGTGAAAGATAATTCGCCAATTCTTTCTGCTTCGCAAGTTCGCTTCGTTAAAAGTAAAACAATTTGGAAACAACGTAACCGTCGGCAGCGCCACGTGAACGATCCACGGGTGGTCGTTAACGAGACACGACTTATTATTTATAAGGGAATAATTTTTCCATTTTCCATTATTTTACTGAAATATATGTATATATTTTTTCTTTTTTTTTTTTCATGGTACTACAGTATCAAATTGAATATATCGATGATTGTGAAATGTAATTTTATGATGATTTGATTCTATTATAATTTTCTTATTTTTTTTTTTTTTTTGTCTTTTGTGTGTGTATTTCAGGTGTGGTTTCAAAATCGAAGGGCAAAATGGCGTAAAACCGAAAAATGCTGGGGCAGAAGTACCATAATGGCTGAATATGGATTGTATGGTGCAATGGTACGACATTCATTACCACTACCCGAAACAATATTGAAAAGTGCCAAAGAAAATGAATCAGTGGCACCATGGTTACTCGGTGAGTAATTATGTATTAAAAATACAAAAAAAAAAAAAAATTTAATTAATGGTAAGATGGTAAAAAAAAAAAACAAAAGAAAAAGTGCGAAGTTTAAACGAACAGAAAGAAATAATTTGAGTAAATTGTCAGGGGGAATTCGAAAGAAAAGAAAAAAAAAATGAATAAAAAATAATTGGATTGAATTTGGGATATATATATCAAATTTTGGATTCGATAATTTGCTTATCAACATAAGTCAAAAATTTTTTTTTCTGTCCGTCTCTATCAGCACAATCGTCTAAGACAAGCAGCTTTAGCCAAGATTTCGAAACTAATCAAGAACTGATTGACTGTGGGCCCGTAGGGATGCATCGAAAGTCAATTGAAGCAGCGGAGCATTTGAAATCTGGTGGTGAGGATAGTGGTAATGATCATGCTGGCAGTAGCAGTAGTCCAAATCATAATCATCATCCGGGTGGGCCGACAAGCAGTGAAAGCGGCCAAGAGAGTCAGGATGGCATGGGCAATACTTCATCAACAGGTAATTTTAATTAATTCGTGATACTCAAGCCCTATTAGTCACAATTTTGATTTGATCCTATTTTTTCATGGTGTAATATCATAATTCGAAATTTTCTCTGCCATTATTCAATTACTCGGTATTTTTCCGATGAAAATGAGTGGTCGACAAGCAAAATTGAACCACCAAGACCAGAAATATTCACGATCAAAGTCGCGAAATTGAATTTCGTTATAGAAATATTTTTCAACGAGTTCCAACTGAAGTGTGACTTTTAGAAATTACAATCCCCATCACAAATAAATTTATTAATCACTGTGTATGAATAACAATTTTTTATTCTTCTCTCTTCCATTATTAATTAATTAATAATTAATAAAAAATATAGGCGTAGTTCAAGACACGGAACAGCTGAGAAATGAAAGTATTGCATGTTTACGTGCAAAAGCCCAACAACATCAATTACAATTGAGTTTGCAGCCTGCAACAAGCGCCACCAGTAGCGCCACAATCGACTCAACAACATCCGGAAGTACGCCATATCCGACAGGACCAACGGCTAATACACTTCACGCCTCAGTTTAATTCACACAAATCCACAATTAAATCAATTTCCTCTTTGGCGCATTTCAATATGGCAAATATAATCGTATTCCGGTTATTTGAATTACCTGCAAGCTCGAGCCTCACACCTTCTCTGTCACCTACCTCCTGCTTTTCCGCCTTCCTCATCGTATTTCCACCCTCCTTTATCATTACCACCACTTGCAGTCACTCACCAATTCCGCCAATATTAAATCCATATTACGATTTTGCATAACACCAAATATCCGGCATGAAAGTACCACGAATTATTTCACGTGGAAAATCAAATAATGAAAAAATATATTTGAGCAACGAATTGTCGACTACGAAATGAAAAAGAGTATGAAATTTACATCGATTTTGACGGACCTAATTTTCAAATGAATTGTAATTATATATATGTAAAAGACAGGAATTCTTTGATGCATCAACAGAATAATAGTATAATTTGGCCTATACAGTAATTTAATAACTCTATTATGACAACTAAAACTTTTTCTTTTGTCTTTAATAAAAGAAGAATGCACAATCGAATTGGAAAATAAAAAAATACACTTCACGAGCTGAGAAATAGTCGGCCCGAACATAAGTTTAAACAGGAATACCCTAGCGGATTAGTTTAAACTGTTGAAACTTAATTGAATTGAAGTTACAGTTGATTTTAGAATTAATTAACGGTGTTTCAATTGAAAAGCAATAATAATAGATAATTGCAGAGGGTGAAATATGAACTGAATTGAAATCGTTTTTTGAACATTTACTCAGTCATTTATTTTGGAATATAAAACACTGGGAATTACTCTACGTGGAATTTTTTTCGTGCATTTTAGCACATGAAATTCCTCTTCATAATTCTGAATTAATTTTGGTGGGCTCTTTAGACATAGCAAAAATTATTCAACAGTTAATTTTCAATCAAACTAAATCCACTAGGGTATATACAGTGGAAAAAAAAACTTGCTATGGACGTTTAATAATTTACACAAAATAAAATTGACGAATGAATAATTGGAAACAATGACCAACGATAGCAACGAATAATCAATAATGCCTCTACAGCAATCAATGGATTGAATATTTGAAAAAATAATGAAAACCTGAACGAAACAAATGGAATACATATGTATACATCGAATGAATAATGGAGACAGGTAAAAAAAAAAAATAATAATCTGTCAGTCACAATTGAATACAGAGTAAGAAAAAATAAGGTTGGGAGTTATATACGAAATAACAAAGAAAAACGTGTATGTGTGGGTATGAAATATAAATTTTTAGTAAACGAATGAATGTGGAAATGAGAGTAAGAGTGAGAGAGCATAAAAAGTTATTCCTTAATACCCAAGTACTTAAAGAAAAAAAAAAAGAAAAAAAAAGACATAACTGTTCTCAAATGTGCAATATATTGGTAATAAGTTTTTTTTTTTTAGGGCTGTAAGATGATAAAAAAATAAATACAAATTCAACTAATGGACGAAGCGAGGTGCCGCTCTCTGTTATGTAAAAAAATATAAGTTATTGCTTCATGTATGAGTTAATATTGAAACAGAGAAATAAAAATGCGACATCGAAATCTGCGTTTTTTGAATGCAAATTGCAAGACACCTCGATTTCACTCTTCATCATTTTGTTGTTTCTTTGCCCAATGTACATAAATATATAAATAAAAATATGAATAAATAAATGAATAAATACAAATATAAATATAAATAAATATATTATATAAATATATATATATATATATATTATACATATTATAAATAAAAATGAAAATA
Source organism: Zele albiditarsus (assembly GCA_958496275.1). Classification (NCBI taxonomy): domain Eukaryota; kingdom Metazoa; phylum Arthropoda; class Insecta; order Hymenoptera; family Braconidae; genus Zele; species Zele albiditarsus. The sequence continues at coordinate 10,598,254 of OY292414.1, forward strand.
TATGTGGTCTTAAACGCGTCGGAGCGGACACTTTCTCGCGTATACTTTTCGTCAAATGGCCTACGTCCATTGGCTTTTGTAAAGTAAGATAAAAAAAAAACAAGAAAATAATAATAATGATAATAATAATAAATGAAAAAATTATGAACAAAGACGTCGGCCTGATTATCCTCAATAAGATGACAAAAAAAAAAAAATGAAAAATTGAACGAGAGATAGGAATTGAAAATAAAATGAAAACAAAAAGAAAAAAATGACACAGATGTCATTTTCCGGTTTTTATTTTTTTATATGTTGCTACACGAGAATCTATATAAAAACAAACAAAAGAAGTGGCGAAAAAAAAAGTTTAATTAAACGCGCAGAAGCATCTCTCGTTAATGTAAGAATTTGAAGCTCGAGTGTACTGTTGTAAATTAATGGTAAAGAGAACAAAAAAAAAAAAGGAAACAAATACAAATACGAAACATAATAGACAGGAAACAATATAGGAAAAGAGAAAATTACAGATTGGAGTCGTTGTTTTAACACAATATTTTTTATTTTCCATCGGAATTGTGTGAAAGGAAAATAAAAAGGGTATTAAATTGAAAAATAATTTGTGCATACACCATATTACAATAGGTATACATATATATATATGTTCAAATATATATGTATGTATATGAATATATATTAATCGCGAGAATTGGATCGTTTTGACGCGAATTGTCTCTAGACTGTACCACGTAATGTAAACGCACTATAATTTAATGAATCAATTACTGATTGACGAGAAAAAAAAAAAGTTAATAAAATAAAACGATAAAATAAATAAGTAAAAACAAAACAAGTAAATAATCACATGTTCTCCACAGTAACAACACAACGACTAAAAAAAAAAATAAAAAACAATTAACACACATACACAAAAACAGAAGGGAATGGAGAAAAAAAATTAAGGTATAAATAAACCAAAAGTGATAACGATTGTGTTATCGCAATTGAAAAAAAAAAAAAAACAAACAAAAAACAATTAAATCGTGAGGAAGCGTTTTAACGCAGAGACTTATGCTAATTTTTTCTTGCATTTCTGAAGCAAAGTCCCAATCGCATACATAGTAGTCGGCTAGTGTACGTAAAAAAACAAAATAAAGTTTCTGAAAAAAAAAATATTAAATAAAGTTTAATGTTGTATAAATTATTTCAATACCCATCCATTAATTTATTTGTGTGTACTATTCGCATTTTATTTTTCATCATATATACTCTTATTACATATATGATATATTATAATTATATAGAGGAATATATTACTTCGACATATCAAATTCCATAATATTAATTTCACAATTTTTTTTTGTTTCGCACTTCTCTTCAACTACGGGAAAAAATTATAATAAGAACTATAATCGATTCAACATTGATACATAATAATAAATATTTACAAAAGTACAAAACCTCACAAAATCATCGGCATTATATACCCTACTGACATCGCATTTGATTCTATATGCGCAAGTATTTAATATTTGTTTATTTTTTGTTTTTTGGTTTCATCTTCGTCGAATGGATTTTTAGATAAGAAAATGTGTCCTTCGGATGTTTTTTTCTTTCCCCCCCATTTTAAAGATGTAGGTTCGACTTATTATTATTGAATTACGTACTAAATTTTTTTTTTCCCTTCACAATATCTTGGAAATAATTAAAAATCAGACTTTGCATATAGTTCAGACAGCAACCATCCTCAATGGTTTGTTAGGTGTTTGTTTATATTTATATATAGGCCTTTGTGTAATTTTGTTTCATGTTTTACTTCGATAATTTAATGAATATTAATCTAATTTAAAAAAATAATTATAATTGACACATTAAACAACCGTGCAGAATTATATTATAGATGAAGAAATAGAATGATTGTTTTATGTTGAATGATATCGAAAAAATTAAGACGAAACTGTGTGATTATGTACAACACAAATTATATTAATCGCGTATATAATATCCTGCGCGTTTCCGAGATTTTCCCATCATTTCAATGAACTCTTACTCTCTCTTTCTCTCTATTGCTCTCCAATATGCTCCATTTCATGTTCCTTTATACATGTACTTTATATATTCCTTTTCTATTTCTTTTCCTTCCACCTCCTTAATAATCTGTTTTCTAATCTAATTATTTCTTGACATTTATTCCTTTACCAGAGGATTATATAATTACTTCGTATTTTCTTAAATTCTTATGACGTCGATTGCGAGAAGATATGTATTCCTAACACACACACACACACTCCCTCTCAATTTTGGAAATATTCCTGCCACCAACAGGAGGAAAAAAAATAAAGTTACTATAAATAAATTAAAGTCTTGGCACAAAACAACCACTTCTAGTCTCAGAGAAAAAATAAAAATTATTTCTTCCACCCCCGCCTTACCATCTACCTTATCGACGGTGCAGCAATAAAATGACTTGACGATAAATTATATATACTAGGTACAATAGAAATTGTTTGTATCATCCGACGACGACAATGTACCAATTAAAAGTAAAATAAGGTTTTCGCGCCATCGATAAATCACTTACCAATGGTAACTTAAACTGAGTCTACATTATGCATTTCTTTTTTCTTTTTTTTTCTTTAATCTAGTGACGCTCACGTGAATCCTCACGATGAAGACTGTGTCTGCGTGGATCTTGACTGCTTGGTGTCACCGGTCGACGTTTCGATCGTTTGAATTTAGCAATATCCTCACCAAAGACATCACCTGTTCGCAATGCCGAAATCAAATCATCAAATTCACCCTTATTATTTTCACTTTGACCATTTGTGTTTGCCTCATTTTTCTTGCTCAATGAAATACTGTTGAGAATGCCTTCTCGCGAATTTTTCCTCTCCATCGTTCGTTTTTTCAGCTGTAATTGAAAACAAATTTGATTATGACTAGCTCATTGAATACAAATAGTCGTTTTGCAAATAAAATGTGCAGGAAAAATATTTCCATAATTAAATTTGCTTTTATTCACCTCCTGCTCTTGTTTAGCACGACGTTCTTCCTCTTCAATTTTCCTCCTCATATTTTCCACATCTGATCGTGCTTCAGCCAATGCTTGTAAGAAATTCTCAAATATACCGAAGAATTCATCGGGTTGAATGCCCGCAGAATCCTCACCAAAGAGACGCACTGCACGATCAAAACGGGTCTTCATGTCTTGGAAAAGATCCTCAGCCTCGGCAAGACGGCACGTAGCTTGTGCTTGGAAGTCTCTCATTGCTGGCAGGAACATGTCACCCTGAAGCACTTGAACCTGACCACGATGAAATTCTATTGACAAACAATAAGAAATTATTTAATATAAGAGTAAAAAATAATTTCACGTTACAAATATTGATTTTAATAAAACCAATCATCTTCACCAATTTCTCGTTGAACATCTTGCAATCCATTCTTCAAATTCGCCACTTCCCTCTGCAAATCAGCCATACTGACACGCGCGGCAGTTCTTACATGCGGCATATCCTCCTCAATATCCAACACTTCACGAAATCTTGATTCAAGTATTTGTACAAGATAGTGAAGTAATGTTGTTCCTTTAGAGCATGACGATTTAGTATCGACCAACCGATTTAATGAGGCCAATCGAAAGCCACCAGCATTGCCCCGAGCATTTCCACGATTGACGTAATTTCCGAGTGCAAGAACCAGTTCCAACAACTTCCTGAGTCTTCGCGATCTGGCAACTTGACGACTTGCCTCAAGTACTGCACGCATCCTTGGCGTTAATTCCGCAATGCTTGCGGCAAATTTTTTCTTATAGTGCAAAGACCGCAGGCGCTGCTCGTAATGCGGTACTCTTGAAACAAAGAAATAAAAACGCTCAAATAAATAAAAATAAAACATTTAAATGGAATATTAGTATGTGCATGTGTGCTCGTAAATAATAGACCATTTATATATGAATACAAAATAATTGCAGCGTATATCTTTTTTTACGCAATGGATAAAGGAACGGAATGTTAACGTAGTCAAATGGAAAATCTGAAGGATGGTCATGAAAAGAGATTAAGAAAATATAACTAGATATTTTCATATATAATATTAATAAATTCAAATTGTCACTCGTCTGCAAAACTTTTTTGACGTTACATATGAAGACGTTTAGAAAAATCCAATTGTCCTAAAATAAAGTTATTATCTTATCTAATTGGATCTAGTTGAATTATTACAGATGTAATATTGCCTTCCCACGTATCTTAATCCAAAAATAAAGATAATAAACCTTGGGTTTCAGTGTTGAGTATTATACGTACTTGGAAATTTGATAGAGAAAACAATCGGCGCGACTTTGCAATTCTTTTTGATTCATGTCAAGTAGTGCAGCTTCCTCGGACGATGGAATATATTTCAATAGCTGCTCAACCATATCAATATGTAAAATATTCTGTTGGTCCATTGACAATATAGTACGTGTAATTTCATTGTCAGACATTTTTAATTTAGATAAAAGAATTGTGCAATTTTGCGCACGTCTTGAATCAATAACTGACATTGTTTTCTTATTTTTTCCACTTAAACTACGTAAATCTTCTATTGAACCCTCAGTTGGTACACCATTCTTTTGATAAGCACAAAAAATTTTATCAATAGATTCTAAATCCATGACATTATATAATTTTGAATCATCCAATTCCGACCAAATTGTACCCTGTAATTTTTGTTCCGGAATTTTTGACCAATTAAATGACTTCAATGGATTACTTGGTTGTGGTACATTTTTTATTATTTCCACTTTCATTGGCGGTGGCGCTGCTGGCATCATTAAACACGGTGGTGGCGGTGGTGCCAGTGGTGGAGGTGGCGGCGGTGGCGGTGGTGTTGGTTTAGCTTCAACTTTTTCAACAACTTCATCCTCAACAATCTTAATTGTAGCTTTAGCGTCGTCTGGAAGACTACCAGACGCCACCAATTGTTCCAATCGTTTTCTCTCCGATTTCTCATTATTTATTTGTCGTGACAATGTTTCTAAATTGTCCTGTAACTCGGAAATTCTTTGTTTTGTCTCAATATGCATTGATGTTTCTTTTTCTAGACGTTCTTTTATTCTAGACAAACTCGCTTCTATATCCTCCTTCTCTTGTGTACGTAAATCTAATTCTTGTTCTTTTTTAGCGAGTCTACTTGACATTTCAGAATTATCACGCTCCAATTCTTCAGTTCTTTTTCGCGCCGCAACTAATTCCTCCTCTTTTGCCAATAAATGTATAATTTCTTTGACATTTATGTCAATAGGTGCGACATCAGGATTCCTCGTTGTACCTGATTCATTTCCCTCTGATTGCAAAACAATTTGTTGAACAATGCGATCGAATAATAGCCAGTGTTGTGGATAGGAACCGTAATCAAGTGGTAGCAATAAACAATGTTCAAGTAAACTCAATAAATGTGTATATGCCGCAGTATGACTCAATTTTCGACGCAATAAATCAAACATGGCAGTTGCACTTTTTGTATCGACATGTTCTTTTTCAAATTTACGTGCCAATTCTTTTTCATCTTCATTTCTAACCATTTCAAAAAAGTCCAAATGTCTGTCCAGTGTTTCATTTTCATATTTACGTAATTTTTCAATGATTGGTTGGATACCCAGCATCAATAATTCATAACGTAAATGCAGACGAAATTCCATCGTCACTTGACCCGGACCATAATTCAATACAGCATTTATAAATGACATTATCGCTGTTTTTAATGACAAATTGTCTTTGTATATACCAAAATTTTTATCCAAATCATTTATTATACTTTGAAATCGCGTTCTTTCTGAATGATATTGTTGAAAATGAAGCATTGCCTCAAGTACTTTACGATGACCGCCTGGAACAAGGCAAACTGCTCCCAAAATTTCCAGCACTGATATTTTTGCTTTTATATTTTCAGTCGCCAGCGACTGTGAAATTGTGTTTATCGCTGTTGGATGAGCCAGCACGTGTGCCCGGCCATTCTGCAATTTAAATGAAGGAATAATTGAATTAACAATAACAAAATCAGTCCAACGCAAAAAAAAAAATCAATTATAGATTTTTTAGCTTATTTTTTCCAATTTTATTTTTTTCATTCAAGATGAAAATGAATTTTTTTACTCACCGAATTGTTCATCAATGCTTTCAGACATCCTATAACACTTGTATGAAGATTGCTATTGGATGCCTCGACATCAATTGTGCCCAAAACTTGGAGGAGCGAATTTAGACCGTCCAATTCAATAAATCTCAGTACAAAACTGTGCGGTTGTGTTCTTAATGCTGTTTTTAATGCCTCTACTTGACGCATTTGATTTGAAAGTTCTTCAGTATCTTCAGAAAACGGTGTCTAAACATGTGGGGGAGAAAAAAAAAAATATCAATTAATAAATAATGTTTATGTATATTATTTTCTGAAATTTCAGAACACGATAAAAAAATATTTACGCTTGCAATAATCCTGACACGATTGATATAATCTTCAGGATCACCACTCAAATCCGTTGTTCTCAATCCACCATTATCCAATGTATCATTGCCTTTACGTGAACAATAAATTTGCCATTTTTTATTCGCAGGCAATGCCAATACTGCTTGACGATTGGCTTGTGTCAAATCCAACTCATCAACCAGCTCCAAAAACATTTTATTCAATTCCTCCTCCGCAGGCATCGGTAATGTTGGTGTCATTGCTTGTAATGTGAGAGTACCCGTTTGCTCCACCACACAGTAAGTAATTTCCGGTGGCTCATCGTCCTAAAAAAAAAAGAAAAGATAAAAAAACTTTACGATGGAGAAAAAAATTAGTTTTTTTTTTTTTTTTTCCAATATCTTGAATGAGCCCACGCTTCTTCTGTACGTGTATACTGTCGGCAAAGGTCAGGGCATTAGTTGTGGCGGCTAAATTCCTCAAGTACTTTCACACTTGAATAGGAAATTATCCATTCGCACATATACATATGAATAACTATAAGAGATTGTATTTATTGCTCATAAACGTCATATTGGGACATTCATTTTACAGTTCGTAAAATGATGGATTATTTTTTGTTAATTTTTTTTTCTTATTTTCTCATTATTATTATTATTATCATATATTTTTATTTTCATTTTCGCTTTTTTTCACAACTAAAAAATCTTCATTAATAATATAACTGTTATTTTATTATCTATAATTAGACGTAGCCAATTGATATTATTATTTAGCTGAAATTTCTATTGGGGCAAACAGAGACGTTTCATTATTATTTTGCAAGCAAACAAACGTGTTCGTAAATCGATTTTAAAGGTCTAAATGTCTTGTATACGTATATATGATCACGCGCACGATTCTTCAGACAAATTCTTCACCTTTTCATATATACGCGTATACTTGACTGGATTCCACAATTTAAAAGGAAAAGAAAAAAAAAAAAGTATCAACGAAAAAAAAATATCGAGTGGAACACTATCATTAATGGTGTATCGAGAGAAAAAACTTTGAAGCAAAAAGGAAAGAGTGTTTTAATTTCATTTCTTTTCTTTCTCCACTAATTTTGGGACGATGTTACTTTGACTTTTATTACTGGCAATATCTTTCAGTCTGTGTCTAGGTAATAAAATCGGTAAAATATCCATGCGGCAGGACGCATTCTGGTTTAATGTTCTTTTGATGATCGGCAAGAAGAAAAGCTCGCTGCACTCACGCTCATTCTTTCTCTCTTCTTCTTCCGCGATTTCTCAGTTCAGAAGACGCATCAACAAGCAAAGGATGTGAAAAAATGAACGAAAATAAATTTGAAAGAAAATATATATATATATAAAATATAAAAGACGAAAAAAAAAAAAAAAATATTGAAATAAATAGAGAAAAGGGATGAACAGGGCAATAAAGATAAAGGAATTTCTTCAGTCGAGTGAACTTAACCAAGGACAACAGGATTCATGATGAGACCCTGATGCACACTTGGAACTCTCCTCCAAACCATCTTCCCTCTCGTTCTCTATAATATTCTATCTCTTTCGTCTCGGCCCCTCTATGCTGAGATAATTTTCTTATATCACGCAGAGTGATTTCTTTTGCGCGTGACGATGTCAAAGAACCCGACTATGACCATATGACAAGCAATGTCATTCTATAAAAGATTTCACTATGATGAGATTGTTTGAAAAGTGAATGAAAATAAAAAAATGAATAAACAGCATGAATGAACAAATATTAAATTCTCTATTTGAATTATTTATCAGCGTTAAAAATGATAATATATTTGTTTGGATAAAAATTTATTTGTGAGTATATTTGTTATGAAACCAATACTTCTTGTTCTTGTTCTGTTTTTTTTTTTTTTTTTTTCAGACAATCGAGGTCACGCAACATTTTTTTCAATAATTTATTACCGACATTTTAGCACGGAAGTGCCATCGAATGATTATTTATACTTTCTTTCTTCCAGGTATGCGTGACATATGTGTGTACAAGGTCATGCGTGTGCAATGGTCAGGAGTGTTGATGAAAAAAAATAATATATATATATATATATATATATGTAATAAATTTTACTGTAGACATAGAGAAATATTATTCATATATAAATACATAGTTGGAATAATTGACGTGAAGAATTTCCCTTCGTTACGCATGACTTGCTTCTAGTCTCTTCTTGCTTGATGACGAATGTCATGATGAATGTTCACAGTCTGATGTTAAACGACGCGTGAAAAATATAATGTGTGTCATTGGCAATTGATTACGAAGATTCAAATATAATTTATTTTTTTCTATCACGTTTATTTATCTATCCAAATTTTATTATATGTAATCTTTTGTTTTGTCTCGATAATTTAATTCGCGCAACTGTTTGTGTGATGATTGAGATAAAATCATATTTCTTAATCGAATTAATTTAGTTTTTTTGCATTTGCTCTTTGGGAAAAAAAAAAAAAAAATTTTGTTTCACAGACTGACTTAAAAACTTTCACTTATATAAATGAGTTTATGGTTATGTTTCTATTAATATTATGAAGATGAAATAGAGAGTGAATCCGCGCACGCAATATAGTGTGCGTACATTGTAAATATTGTATCCATAAATTTTTATATGAATAAAACTTTCAATTTCTAATTCAATTTCGATTGTTTTATTATTATTATACACTTCTTTCTCACTTACCTGTAAACAACCGCAAAATGATTTCTTTACACGTGAAGGCATCGTTTGGCAGTGTACGACAAATTCTTTCAAAGGTTGCGGACTCTTCAATGGACAAGTTGGAATTCTCTGTAGACAATAAAAATAAAAAATTCATTTTCTATAGCTTTTAGTCCATAAAAAAAAAATTTATCTATGCAATTATAGTTAATGATACCATTCTCAAACGACTCCACAATTCCATTTTATCATTTATACATCATGACAATAATAAGAAAGGAAAAAATACGAATGAAAAAAAAAAGAAATTAAATTAATAATAATTTATAAAAGAGAAAGAATTTTTTTTCCATTTATTTTCACTCGGCCAACACCCAAGCGACACAATATAACTCAGTATCACGACACAATTCCGGTATGCAATCATTTATATTACAATTAACAATGACGATGAATTTTCACTCTCCTATATATATCCATTATAATATTTATTTCCGCATCGTTTCGCGATGTCTTATTATTATTATCATTATTATTATTATCATTGTTATTATTATATATGTGCGGAGACATCCAACACTCTGATGTGACACCGCAAAAAATATCCGGATTATGACACAAAGAGGAAAGAAGAGGAGGAAAGCAAAAAAATAATAATAGGCTAACTACAACCTACATACAGTGTCTTCTCTTATCAGCGACACCAAACTCCTTATCAACGCAATTACATATGCCACCAACTAACATACATTCGTATATATATATATATACATTATCATCGCTACTACGTCAGGGTATTTTTTTCAAGGGCACGTTAAATTTAATGACTACATTCCACATTGAAAAAGATATGGAAAAATTTTTTTTTATGTCGGTATTCTCATTTGAAATCGCAGAGAATATATCATTTTCATAAATCCTTTTTTAATGGAAAAAAAAAAAACCTATATCTTGAATTTTTTAGCATGTATTTATACCTTGGGAAAATGATTTGTATAAAATATCGTTTAAATCAAATTGATAATGTAGCTGCTATAGAAATGGGACCTGAACCAGGTCTAAAATTTGTATAGTAACGGTGACCATGATTTTATCCTCTTTGTTGATCCATCATGAGGAGAACAAAATTTTTTTATCACCAAGAAAATTTATATACAGTTTCAGTTAATATTTGTCGAATACATTAATCCAAGAAAGAATAATGAATTGTAATAGGTATAACCATTCATTTTTTATCCATTTTTGTTTTATTTTCATCTGTTGAATGAAAAATTTTCCGATAAAAATTCCAATTCTAGTACAGACAATGAAAAATTCGTTTATGGATCGAATGAATTATATTCGGATACAATCGGTGGATTAGTTTTTGAGATATCCTGCATGCCAGCTTGAAGGAATTGACTTTTAAAAAACACGTTAAACGACTTCAATAAACTGCTGTCAAAATCCATACGATCACAAATCTTTATAATTCCCAAGTATTCCAACTATTTAATAAATCTCCTATATCAGCTTGCTCCAAAATAAATTATAAAAAAATAGTAGAAGTCGATTTTTCGTTCCAAAAAAAAATAAATGCCTAATTATTCATCCGTCTAGACAGGAATATAATAAAATTATAAAAATCGTCAAGTAAAACTAATTAATTAATTCTTATCATTAGAATCAGTGGAATAAATTCACAGCAATTGTCCTGATAGAGTAATAAAAAGAAAGATGAAGAAGAATGTCGAGAATATATTCATATAGATACACAAATGTCAGCCATTGGCTTGTTAAAATTAATGCTTGCCCCATAGACAATCGCGCGCGACTTTCACACGTTGACCGAGTGACACGCTCAAATATATGCTCAGAGCAATTTTATCCATGCACATACACAGCAAATAATATATATATTCGTTCCTTATTTTATATATACACACGCACCCATACATACATATAAATATTATGCTATATCACATGAAGTTTAAATTGATCCGATGCATTACGACAATTTTATGGCGCCACGTCACGAACCACTGTCGTTTCAAGTCTATCACTGCACCTGTTGTACAATTGTTGCACATTGTCGATATAATTTTATATATATTAAAATTGAATGAAAAAAGTGAAATTCATCACATTTTTATCGATAATAATTTATATATCACATTTACAACACACACATATACATATCGACGTTTGATATATGTAAAAGATAATTTAATTGTGATTCGTAATCAATCTCATTGAGATCAAAGTCCACATTTGTATACAATAATAAATAATGAAAAGAAAAACAAGAATGAAATTAGGATTGGATATATATAAATAAATAAATAAATAAATAATATAGCCAAGTGCAAAAGTCATATTTCCAAGATTTTATATATTGTTTCGACAACGAGGGACACGCGACTGCCTGCCGCGCGCTCATCCCGTATCTTGATCGTTGCGTGAAGTTATACCGGACAAAAATAAAAAGAGAAATATAAAATGAGTATATAGAACACGACACAGAAACAAAAACAGAACAGAGAAGGTGAAAAAAAAAACAAAAAATTATTATTAAAATAAAAAATATTTATGAGAAACTGGAGAATACGAGAACTGTAATGCGATATTTTCAAGGGTAAAAAAATAAATTGTTTATGTGTACGGAGATTAACTGAAATGTAAAATAACATTTGTAAGAGAAATTATAGAGTTACGGAAAAAAAAAAAAAAAGAAATTAATTTTATAAATGAAATGTAGATATAATAATTTACTATTATAGAAATATTTTCTATCGATACAATGAACCCATTAAATGCGATTGTACAGATAAATATTGCTATATAAATTGAAGATCAACCATCCATGTATTTATGAATGCATGTATGCATATATATATATATATATATATATATATATATGTATTTATATGTAGAGTGCAACTATATATCGCAGTTACGCTTCCATGATTAGTGCGCGCGCCTGCGCGTGTCTTACGTTGCTGGGAGGATATTGACATTGCGAGTCTGTGGTTGGTCGATAACAGATAAAGGAAAAATATATTATAACTAAATAAATGAATAAATGAATGAGAATAAAAATTTGCACGTATTCGGAAAACGAATAATAAAAAAATAGACCAAGGAGAAATTTAAATGCTCATGCACTTTTTTTTTTTTATCGTTCATATTTTAATTTTTTATTTTCTTTTTTAACTACTTTTTTTCTTTCTTTTTTTTTTTTTTGTAACTCTTCCTGAAAACATCAGATTGTATTTTATATCGTTGATATTTTTACGAGCTACAATTATTTCCACACTGATAATAAGTTTATCTGTCGGAAGTTAAGTGAGTGAAAACGAATCATGAGTTTGCGATCGTTTCGTACCACAATTCGACAGGGCAAAGCAACATACAGGTTTCACCCGTCGAATATCTTTGGTGAGAGTGACGAGGGTCCAAGTAAATCATTCATTATTTTTTGTTTCTTCTTGTTCTTCGTATATTTTTTTTTTTTTATCATTCTACTTTTCCCCTTCTTCGCCTTCTTTTTCTTCATTGTTCATTGTTCGAATGCATATCAAATAAATTTCACCAGGCATTCAATATTATAATTATCTGCGAATAAAAATGAACGACGCAACATATTCACATTATATATATATATATATTCTACGAATATTCGAAACATTAATTAGCGTTAGAATCAATTATTTATTATTATAATTACTATTACAATAATTATTATTATAACATTACAAACACTTGATTATTAATATGAAAATTGGAGTATTCATATTCATTACGTAGTTAAAGAACAAAATACGAGAAAAAAAATTACGTAAAGACACGGTTAATGAATTTTAACTTAAAATAACTCGTTCGTATTTTTTTTTATTGTTATTCTTTTTTTTTTTTTAAATATCGTAATGAATATAAATTGAAATAAAAATAAGTGGCAATTTACCAAGTTGAGTTTTCCCATTTTTTCCAGTACAGTATCCATTTTGTTTGTTTGTTTGTTTATTTTTTTTCTTGTTTTGTTTTATATAAGTCAGGAAAAAAGACAAGACGATGAGAATTGAGATAGAATGAAAATTGTCTAAACAATTTGTTATCCACGAGTTCTCTTGCTCCACCCGTTATCGTAATTTATTTAAGAGTTATATTTATATATTTTTTTTTTTTTTGTATATTTGTTCACGGTGTGGTGAGTTCGTAACGTCACGCGTGACACGAACGCGAAACAATTCACGGCATTAAGGATCAAACACAAAATAACACACGCGTGCGCGCACAAATAAATATATATACACAATGTTTTGTTGCAGCCGGTTAATATTTTGATTTTTGTATTTCACGACTTCCGCAAAGTTGCGTGGTCAATCCAGTTTGTCACCTGGTTTGACCTTGCTATGAATATTGATGGCGTGTTATATATTACATATGTATAAATGATTGAGGTGTGAGCACGCGTCTCAGTCACGCTTATTTTATTTTCTTTTTTCTTCTTTTCTTTTTTTTTCGGGGACCCTTGTGCCCGCACACTTTTCAACTAAAAATCAATATTTGCGTTTTATCTCGAAATAAAATTTGTCAGAACGCACATATACCAGCATTTGCACACTGTTGATTATCATGATGCGTTTCACCGTTTAAGCATCAGATGAATAAATAAATAAAAATAAAAAAAAAAAGAAGTTGAAGATGGCGAAGTGAAAGAAATTGATGAGAGGAGGAAGGGCCCGTTGGTGAATTTCACCGGGCGCAGGTGAGATCGTTTGAGCCCATGGGCCAAAACCCGAATTGCCTTTTGCACGAAAGTATTCTCTTGCCGCGGGCGGTTTCCAAGTCGTTTCACTTACAATAAAAAAAAAAAATGAGGGGAAAAAAAAAAGAAAAACAAAAGAAAATAAAAAAAGAAAAGAAATAAAAATTTTTTTCCCTCGGTTTATTGCACAAAAATAAATTAAAATTTTTGTCACTTGTATTTTTAATCATCACTTTACAAGATAACTTTAAGTCATAATTAAATTTTTTATTCTTCCTCTCGCACAAATAAAATAATTTAATGTTGAACCGTTGTGTTGATTTATTTATTTGATTATTTGTTTGATTGTTTCGTAGTGATATAAATGTGAATGTGAGGCCCGCGCACGAGCCGTTATGAAGGACCTCTATTATTTCGGAGTTGTTATCACGGACTAGAGATTGTATAGAACTAAAAACGGACGTGATTGAACCTTCTTGCTCGCGATTCAGAGTCGTACTGCCAGGTGAAAACAACACAACACCTTTCAACCTGCACAGGTGCACCCGCGTGAACGCGCGCGCGAGAGAAAGAGCGAGAAAGAGAAAGGAGGGAAGAATCTTGCGGCAGAAAGGCCTCAGAGAAGGGGCCTCAGGCCCAGGGAGTGTATAACCACATTTGAGGTAGTTGTGGCGTTCAACCAAGTCCATGAAAAAAAAAATATTAAATATTAGAAATATAAATTGATTGATATTTTATCTCTTATTCTATGGGAATTGGAAGCTAATTTTTTCATGCAGATCATACAAAAATTAGATTAGAAATCGACAAATTTGACATACAGTAACCCACAAACACACTTTGGATCTCTACTATCGATTATCTCAAGATATTGATAGCAACTGTGTGAAGAAAATACAGAAAAAATATTAATCCACTGTAATAACCGGTACTGAAACCATTACTGCTTGTCATTAGAACAATAGCATTTTCCTTCAGTAATTTTCTTTTCACACTTCTAATGCACATAAACAAAAAAAAGTATCAGAAAATATTGATTCCCGATGGAGATATTTGGAGTTAAAAATTGCTGAGACAGCAAAAATTTCGTCTTTCATTACAGATAAAATTTTTATTTCCTTTTCAAAAGCACATCAAACCAAAATTATTGCTTATTTTGCATTGTTATTTTTTTTATCGCAGGGTAATGGTAATGAGTTATTATCAACGTTCTCAATAATTACCTGGCCTCACTACAACTACCTCAATATTTTCCACATAAAAAAAATCGTCCACAACAATTTTTTGTTCAATTATGTATTATTTTGTCTTCTCGATAACGATTTATATGTACGACTGCAAAATTGTGATCTACCAATATTTCTAGCATACACCGAATTCAGTAACATTATCAATATTTTTATTTCCATCTTGTTCAAATATGACTATTATTATTATTTTTATTTTTTTTTTTTCAATTAGACTGTTCTACCTACTGCAACGTGTCATAACTTTGCAATACACCTACGAGCTCATTTCCATTGGGGGCCATATAATTAAAATGATGAACAATAATACCGTGAATAATTGCGAGCTACAGTTCGATGAATATATTGCATACATACATAATGAGAGAGATATAAAGAATATTGTCAATTATTTTTCATAAAAATAATAATGAAATTATTTTTATAATTTAAAATATAAATATAATTTTTTGTATTTCCTTTTTCAATGTCTAACAAATTTCACCAAACAACTCTCACCTGCTTTATCATACATTGCTTCATTTATCTTTTATTTTTAAACATCTTTATGTATATTTTCTTTATTTTTATTATTTATTTACATGTATATAATTTTTTCTTTCGTATTTCGAGATGTACCTTACTTTTGCACCGTTTTAACTGGTATCTTGTCCTCTCTCGCTCTTTATCTTTACCTCATCTTCCATTACTTTCTCATAACGACAACGACAACGTTTATACGTGTATCAGTGTACACATATGATCACGACAAGGCGCACTCAAGGACCATTAAATCTCACCGGGAGTTTCGAGCACGTCGTAAAACATGTCGGTAGAGAGATATGGAAAACAGAAAGAATCGTCCAGTAGCAATGCGCACGCGCAATTCAAACGCACTTATATCTATATGTGTTTTTATAAACATTTTTTTTTTTTTCTTTTATAAATCATTATATACATAGAGAGAAAATTAGTATTGGCGTAATACGTCCACAGCAATTTTAATTATATATTTATTATTCTATTCTTCGTTTATGTTCAATCGACAGGGGAT
Organism: Zele albiditarsus; assembly: GCA_958496275.1. Taxonomy (NCBI): domain Eukaryota; kingdom Metazoa; phylum Arthropoda; class Insecta; order Hymenoptera; family Braconidae; genus Zele; species Zele albiditarsus. The sequence goes on from OY292414.1 coordinate 10,614,405, forward strand.
CGAAGAAAATTATGCGATATCGTATTTTAGAAATTGTACTGGACACGGTTTCTTTCATCACATACTCATATCACTATATGTATGTACAGTCCAGTCTGCACATCCACATTGCTCATCCTCCTGACCTGACCTCACAACCACGCCATCGTTCGATTTGATCTATCAACACAAGTACTTGGAAAGTGTATAAAACATACGTATAAATATACGAATGTAGTCACTACATTCTACTTCCTCACTTCCTTTTTATTTATCTAGTTATTTTTTTTATTTATTTATTTATTTATTTATTCTTTCTACTGGCAATTCCAGAAAACTTTCTATCGTTCGTCTTCAATTGAAGAAAATTGTACGTACATCTATACTGATAAAAATATCTACTTTACCATATCAATTTCTCGTGTTGAAGAAAATTCAAAGGAATTTCTAACGTTTTGTAATGGACTAACGGCTTCTGTCAAGACTGTAATCCACACCCGCCATGACAGCATATATCGATTAACTATCTACTCTTAGAGTATATGGATAAACACAAATTGTTATATACGGTACTTGGAATATTTTATTTTTTATTTTTCACTGAATAAAAGAAATTTTCCTGTTTTAATTTTTTTTCATTTTACATTTTAAATTTTAAATGAAACAAATAAACCGATAAGAGGATCATGTTGGAGCACATTTGTTTATGTGTTTCAATAGCACAATTAACAGCACTCCCATTTATTATTTTGTGCATGCATGTAGTGTAATAAGTTTGACGTTGGGTTTAAAAAAAAAAAAAAATTACTGCAACGAGTCACATATGCATAATATATTTATGTGCCTGTGTAAATATATATATATATTGATTGACCTGTATATGTGTAGCACGTGACTCTCGTATACTTCCGCCATATGATTTTATATATAAATAAATTACGTTGTACATTTGAATTTAGTCTAATTAACGATATGAGATAAACATTTTTGTGTGAAATTATCACGAGAGTTTGATATAAATATTAATGTCATTTTTTCATCTACAAAAATTTGGCCCATTTCATATTAATTAAAAAAAAAGAATACATGAACAAATTTCACTAATGAAGATTAAAAAAATTTTTAATTTAAATAAATTTTCAACCCAACATCTTGATAAATGGTTTTTTTTTTACTGAAAAAAAAAATCCCATTACTAAAAATAAATGCTTAGAAAATCAATCATTACGTTTCGAATATAAATGAGTAAACGACAAATGGATACATATAATTACGTACATGTAATAGAAGAAAGTATAGTGCGGGTGTCAGACAGGAATAAATATTGAAAAAAAAAAAAGAAAAATGTTTTTTTTTCAATTATTTCCATATTATATCACCTAATCTACACATTCACACATACATATATATATCTGAAATATCTTTGAAAGGTCGGCGCTTCCACGTTTAATCTCGGAAATGAAAAAAAAAAAAAAAAAAAATCCCATCTGAACATACCGACACTCATTACAACCAAATCTAAAATATATTCTTTCGTCATTTTAAATGGACCACCCAAAACAATCCAAGTGAAAAAAGAAAAAAAAAGAAATATCACAGAATATAGCAATAAATTAAAGAAAAAACTCTTTATAAATACATATATATGTATATGCGGTACTTAAATAAAAATATAAAATATATGTAGTGATTAATAGAGGCATACGTTTTTCCATCGATGTCCTAATCGGTGTCAACTGCTGCACGTATCGACCTACTCACAAAGACCCGTTATAACGTATAGGTATCTCCCACTTTATCGCATTCAACATCCATACATATATATATATATATATATATAAGTGTATCTAGCATTCAGAACAGTGCTCAGATCTATACACACAACCACGTGAAGTCACAAATAATCCATGCATTATTGCATGTCCTACGTAAAGTAGAATGACTATGATCAATACCATTCGTAGTTTAATTCAATTCAATTTGAATCGAACAATTTTTTATTTAAATGTATCAATGTGTTTACAATTGATTTATTTCATTTGATGCAATTGATTCACAATTATATCAACCGCAAATCATCTTCAATATGTATTGGAATAATTCTGTTGGATTGATCAGCATTTGTTTCATTTAATTTTAGTTTCAGGAATAATTGTCTATGAATTATTCAGTATAATAATAAATTTATGGAGTGATATATAATTGAATTCGAAGAAGTGATGAAGAAAATTCGAGACTACTGTAATATTAAAATTGAAATCCGGAAATATTTTTCTTACATTGCAGGGAATTATGTGTCAAAATTAAAATTCATTTTTAATTCTTTGTTTGATAATTGAATTACGTTAATATGGCCCTCACCTTTACCTTCATCTTTTCTATCTTCAATAATTACGAAGAGGTTTTATTTTTTTTAATTCCATCAGTATGTGATAAATAATGAATAATAAATTTTTCCGTTGGCCAATCTAATCTCCATCCTCTTACAAACAAACAGAATAAAATTGTGCGTAATAGAACACTACCTTGAAAATAATAAAATAACACAGCCGAAAAATTAAAAATAATCTTTGTATCGATGATTAAATCTATTTGCAATAATATTTTTCTTCAAGCTTTCTACTCACAACTATATAACTGATTATCGTTATGAATAAAAAAAACTATTGAACAATTCATACACACGCCAAATTTATTTTTTTGGGGCCTGTACAATTGTGTACCCAATAGTATATAAATATAAATAAATGTATTGCGATTCGAGAGAAGTAAATAAGTGTCGTGGCACACTGACCCACCAACAATTTACATTTATTATTACGTTTTAGAAATATGTACAGCGAAGAAACTGTCTTGTGCTGGCATGAATATTAAATTCTACCATAGACACACGTACATGGTATCTAATATTGTTCTATAATTTCATCATCACATTTTTTTTTCTTCATTTATTAATATACAATAATAAAAAATAAAAAATTCCCCACACGTTTATTGTATATATAAATGTGTAGCAATACTATCAACACATCAAACAACACGGTTGTCATAAATGTTCGTTGACCCATCGCAATTCAATTGTCATGCAAGACGTCTGACATGACCCTTTTGTGCGGAGCGCTGTTCCGCGTGTGTGGCTTCAAGTAGATCAGAAGGAAGCGCCCCAAATCCATAATGATCAAAAGAGAGGTGATGGGTGAAAAGAAAATAAAAAAAATTCGTTTGTTCTTATTTATTCTGTTTTGTCTTTCAGTTTTTTTTTCTTTTTTTCTTTTTTTTACGACCCCAACAATCGATAATCTGAACACGTTTTACTGTTTGTATCTTTTTCAAGTATATCTTAAACGACAATCTTATGTGCGAATAAATTTTTGCACGTTCTAGACACACTTTTCTTCACATCTATTGCAGAAAGAAAAATATGTTAATATTTTATTTATTTTTATTTCTTCACGTTCCAGGGAAATGAGAACAGTGGCGAGACGAATTGGTGAAGATATGTAAAGAAATGTAAGAAAAACAAAAGAAAAAAGATAATGGATATGTTCATTTTTTTTTTCTTTGTTATAATTTCTTCGAAGTGTTTGTGATGCTTGATATTTTTAATTGGGTCAAATATGCTGTCTCAATTCGCAACGTGTATGTGTATATACAAATATATAGTTTTAATATGGTGCAATGGTGCGTGAAATGTATATAGTGCAGATGAAACAAAAATGGTCAAGATAAATGGTAAATTAATTGAATTAATTTCACATAAAAAAATTTTTTTTTCGTTTTTTTTTTTTTTTTTTTTTACAGGAAATGAAAATAAAAAATTGTAAAACAGTAATGATAAATTAATATATGCACATGCAATTGCATTATCAATGGTTTTGTGGATACGTTATCAATGATTCTGGGTTAGTGGGTTGAGATTTTTTACACCCCACACAGATACATGTATATTTTAACGTTTGCAATTTTTTACTCATTCCTTTTTCCTCTCTCTTCTGCTCTGGCGATCAGAAACTTCATGCATGGAGAAACACGTATGGTGAATGGGTTATATACATAGATCAATGTTTCTCGAGCACTTTGTAATGAACTGAACGCGTTAAAATTTTTTATATCATACTTTTTTTTGTACATTTTAGTTTCTCAATTATTCTGTTTCCAAATGGAATGATTTAATATATATATATAAGTGTGTAAATACATTTCTAATAAATTTCTATTGCCAATCTGGTAGACTTGAACGATGATTAATGAAACTTGGAGATTGCTATCTTGTTTGGCAACACGAGATATCGTAAATGAGTCATCCAGTTCGTGCTAATGAGGGTGGCCGACCCTTCTTGTACCGTAGAAAAAATCGATAATAAATATTGTGGGCAGTATATACTTGAGTCGAACATTATCTTTGGCCTTTCAAGGTTCCACAATATTAAACGAGGACTAACTAAAGTTAATATTAGTGAAAGTCGTATAGATGACAAGAAAGCAAAATCCAATAATTTTTTACTTACATTAAAAATTAGTATTCATATTTTTTTACTTCTCAGTTGATTACCACACACATGATAATTTTAATTTTATGCTTGATCATCAATTTAGATAGTGCATCTACCGACATATTGACACTTTCAATATTTTATTTCCATTTCAATATATTTTATTTTATTTTTCTAACGTCTTGATTAAAAACTTTTAACACGTTAACCACTCTTTCACTCGTCTTCCTGCTTTTCGATATATCCTATTACGTGATTGTCCATATGACACACAAATACATAAACAACCACTCTCTGATCTAATCGAACATTCAATTGGATAATTTATCCCGTAACTCTCTCGTTTCAAACCTTATAAGAAATTCCGGAAATCAATTAGAATTCAAAAAGAAATGATAGTATGTCATGTTATTTATTTCCCATCTTTTTATTGAAACAAAATGATTATTAAATATTTCTATTTATTCTTCCTCATCTATCACATTAAAATTATATTGAAATTCCAAATAGAAAGTGATGAACGTGACTAGTAAAAAAAAAGACCAGAATGTTGAGAGAATTATTATGTCAATTAATTATTTTATAAATCAGAAAATTTATGTTAGAATAAATTTTTGTCGACGTTTGCAAGCGTCTAGGTCGCACACGTGGCTTCAACTCACACACCGCCCTCGAATCCGCACAGGCCCATTGTCATATCGTACCACAACGACGGTCCCTGCATTACTATATCCCAAACTGTCTGAGCTCCACTCCTCAAACTGTTCAACTAGAGCCGAAACTTTTATGTATAGATATATATATATATAAATATATATATATATATATATTCATACAAGCGCAACTATACGAAGGGTAGTTCATGTCGCAACACCCCATGGGGTACTGGAGCCCTCGTGCCGTGGACCAAACATCTGTCCGATCCTTCCCCACTGCTCAACTCACATCGTTGTTGTCGTCGTCATAGTCATCATCATGGTTGTGTTTTCCGTCGTGGCTTTCAACAAATCTTAATTTAACTTTCCGTAATAAAATTAATAAAAATATTAATTAAAATTGTTGAACAAACAAAGAAAAAAAAAAAAACACCATTGACTATTTTATATATGGGTTGGAGCAAAAATAAGAATTTATTTCGCCACCGGAAGGGGTGATTATGATAATTTTAACCACACCCCCATATATATATATATACACGCACACACATATATATTTATATACATATATAGTTCTTGCAAAGTTGAAACGATTGTAATTAGAATTATTTCACGGTGTGTTAAGGACGAACATGGGAGGGCGAGGCCCCATTGGGTCGAGGCTATTCTCGAGAAATTCAATTAATGAACCGTAAAGTGAAAAAATAAAAAATATTTTATATAAAGTGAAAAAAAAAAAAAAAAAACAGTTATTATATATTTATCCTTATTTTTTTTCAATTTTTATTATTTGTTTCAATTTTGTCAATTGTTTCAATGGTGGGTCGTCGTGAAAAGCCTATATATCCGTCCGGTCGACATACATACATAGATAGTGACGGGACATAATTATGATCAAAGCTACGACAATTGACTAAAATTGACGTCAATTGAGAGCAAAGTAAAGTGCCTACAGCTCGGAAGCTGTGATTCTACGTGGCGCGCTATTTAATGCTCAACGCAAGTACGTACATTCACATATGGCAAATGAAACGAGACGAGGAATGCGACAGAGGAGACAGTGGCGTGAATTTTTCGGGGAAAAAAATAAGTAAAAGAATTAGATGGAAAAAATAATTAAATCGAAATATTCTGCTGTTGTTGGCGACGATAGCCCTGATTCAATTCACGTTGAGACACACAGACCTCGCGGCGCGCTCTATATAAAGGAAAAAGACACGACGGGGTAAAAAAAGAAAAAGATGGAATTAAAAAAAAATAAACGAAGGAGATTCAAGTGAGCAACAAGTTCTCCCGTGCAATGGGATTTCATGTATATCACCGGTATAAATGTGTGTATGTATGCAGGCTTTCGATCTCGATGACCGTGAAAGGACTCTCGGCTACTACCTGACAAAGTTGATAGACAATCTTCCGCTTCTTTATTTGGACAAATTCAACTCATTATTATTTTTTATTATTACCCAATCGTATCATGCACTCGACAGTTGTGACCTATAACATACTTTTATTTATTTTTCTTATCGACATATATGGATACGAAAATTGAGAAGAATATATACATATATATACGTTCTTTGCCATGCGATCTTATAGTCTCTTGCACTGTACTGCAGACTTATCGACTCTCCAGCCTTCAGACCACTCACGTCATTGTGTGTGCGTGTGTGTGTTTGTGTGTCGCACTCTTCAAGTTAGGTATATAACCCAAAAAAATATAAGTGTGTGACCGAGACATATTGAAGAAAAAAAAAAAAAAAAATGGAAGTAAAATAAAATGAAATAAAAGTTGCGAGAGGGTCGACAATATTTTGGTGTTGAACGTGACTCACTATCAACCATGAACACACTGTCCATTGTATATCCTGATCACAACATAAAAATTCTCCCAATATGATTTTATCAGCCAGGGAAAAAAAGATGGAAGAAAAAAAATTAATAAACAAATAAATCTCCCACAAAATAATTCTTCGAAAAAAAAAAAAAAAAAAAAAGAACTGAGTCGTTTAATCTCTGTATGCGTAGCATATCAATGAGGCATCCAGTTCAAACTTGACGGTTCCAAAACACGTTCAAATAAAGCAAGCAGGACGCAATAATCATATATACTGTGTGTCTAAAACTCAATGTAGATATAGAAGGGAGGAAAAGTCTTTTGAAAATAAAATTAAAAAGCGCGACTAGAATCAGTTGCCACTTCTCTGCTTCATCTCCCCACTACAACGACAATATTTCATCCCCACTATTACACCGCCTCTCTTCTCGTCCGCGCTACGCCGATATATACAAACAGGCAGCTGACAGCTGCGAAAGAGCGATAGCCCACATGGTGTGGTCGTCACTCGCATTAAATACACGCGCGCGCGCTACTAGATTTATGCCTACCACACAGCCATATCGATTTCATCCGTAATACTCATCTCAAATACTTTTTGACACTATCTATAAATTATAATTTCAATTTAAATTGACTAATGTGTCAGTTTGTCATACTCATTTATAAATGTGTAGTTATAGATTTGAGATATTTTCAATAGATAAAAATATTGAAATAGAATATTTGAAATAAAAAAGAAGAAATGAAAAACAGATGAAGATTGACGATACAAAGGAGTAAGAGAAAAAGATAAATACACTATGGATACCGTAATATTCACGCGCTTCTCACCGTTCTCTACACTTCTCCATGAGGAAACTATTTTCGCATCGAGACGACGTGCAGTATAGTAATATACAGATATACTATGTAGATATATATGTACATGCCCATGCACTTGGGATTATACATCCGGAGCGTTTATATATCCCGCTATACGCGATCGCGCACGACTTCATAAATCGATCGGGTAAATAATAGTTTTTTGTTTTTTTTTTTTTCCACTCCAACCAATGTGTATGTATAACTATGTGGATGTTGAGAGTGCAATGACATATACATAAGTCACATCATTCATTCACATCTGATATTTTTCCTTTTTATTTAATCGTTACGAAGGTGGGGAAAAAAAAAAGATAAGATAGATATTTAAAAAAGATTTGTCTCGTGTGCGTGACGTGCATGTACCACGCCTGTTTTTTATTTGGAATGCTAAAAATAATTGACACGTCATTAAGTGATAGAAGAAAATGAAAGTATCACATAATTATTATTGCACGAATTAATTTGTGCTCAATTGAAACAAACTGATGCGAAGGTTTACCCAATTGCAATGTACTGAGAATAAATATGTCTACAACAATAGTCTGAATTTGTACATATATACATTTATATATCACCGCACAAAACTATTGGAATCCATGTAGGAAGGCACTGACATTTTCAAATGCCATATAGTTACAGACTACAAATGCTACATCTCGCAATATAATCAAATGTAGTGGCGTTTTGTTATTCTATTTATTATATAATAGGATCATTTGTTTTTCATGTAAAAAATATAGCTCATCTTCTTATTACGTGAATATTTCTCGAAGAGAATTATTACGTGTACTGAATAATTTGAAGTAATTTTTTTAATTTCCAAAAGACTTATTAGTGATAATTAGATAGTTTCAAATGTATATGAATATTAATTATAAAAATGATAAATTCATATATATACATTACTGAATAATTAATTTAATGTGCCAAAATGATGAAGGATTTCAACGATCGATTATCTACAATGTATGTATATAGATAGATAGCGAGCAAAAGTGAATGATTATCTGCCAGAAACCCAACCTAAGCACTACAAAGCCCCACACGATATTTGGAAATACGATATTATATCTCACTCTGCCTCTCGCTCTGTCTACTGCGGTAACCGGCACGAGGCTAATTAAGACTTTAATTATTTATTCCACCGTCTGTGTGTATATACATGTCGAAATGAATATATTGTATACCCAATCGCTGGATCATTTTTCTCTCCATTGAAAAATCAATTAAGACATTAGATTTCGATAGTTTACTGCTACGCCATACAGTTCAAGTTAATTAGGAAACGATTTGATATACAAGAGTCGATAGAATGCGCGCGGGAAAGAGGAGAAAGGCGGAAATTGATGGACATGTATATAAATAGGAGAACGGTGAGGTAAGACGGACCCCCCCTCAAGCAGTACAATCATTTATCCGGAAAATATTATTCATAATCAAAAATACTTTTAAACTGATTAACAACTTTATCAACAAAATAAATAATGCTCTAGTCTGATAAAAAAAAACAATTGTTATTCTTTATATTTTTTTCAAGGCATCATTGTTTTTTTACTCTTTTCATTTGATTTTCATATTGTTCATACATTTTAATTTAATTGGTACTCATGAACGATGGAAAAAAAAATATATATGAGACAAATTTACAAACTCTTGGGAGCTCACCAGAATATCTATTGTCCTATTTTCAATACAAAAATCGTAGGGAAATAATATTTTTCATAACACCATTGAAAATATTCTCCTGAATTAATTCAGGAAAATTTCCTTGAACGTTTAAAAATTTTCAATGTATTCAACTCAAACATTTGAATATCATGCACTGAAATGGAGATCTTTATTTTTTCCTTATGGTGACATATGAATAGAAAAAAGATAAAAGCATCTAACTGGAAATTGGATATTTACATATATGTATAAATGTGTAAGGATGAGTTCTATTGTTGAACATTCAAAAAAAAAAAAAAAAAAACACGTGCACATACATACAACTCAATAATCCTCTATAGAATATTTTTTTGTTCTTTTTTTTTCCCCTCCCCCTCAAAAACATACAATAAACATTAATGCGATGTGTGCGCTCACACACATCACATTTTCACATTTTACAAAAACGCCAGAGGGCGTTTTACTTATGTCTGCATTAAACAGTGCAGTCATTATCACTCCTCATCAGTGTTCAGCGATTCTTTACCTGTCCCCCATCCTCACTATTCTTTTTTTTTCCTTGCTTGTTCCAAAACAAATGAATGCCGAGAATTACAATTAATGCAAAAATTTTTCAAGTAGACGATGCAACTATGTGACACTATGACGATCAATATATGACAACGAACTGTGTGTTCTTATCATAAAAAATAGGAGGAAAATATATTTTTAGCTATTATCTAAATCGATTTATAATGTCGATGAACAATTTTTTTCTTTCTTTCCAAATATTATTTGTTTTTTTTTCCACTTATATCAATTTTTCTAGAAAGACCAAATTTATTTGAAGTAATGAACGTACAGTATTTCTTTTTGATTTCAAAATTTTATACAAATGTTAACAATTATTTATGATGGAATCATATCGCGTGTAAACTTACATTGGACCGGCGGGCGTGCGTCAAAATCCCACGCAGAGCAATGCCGGCAACCGGCAGATCAATAAGACAGCAAAAGGGCACATGTTTCGTGTGAACGTTGCGTTATTGACGGCACAATCTTCTTTACTCTCTCGCTCTTACTCTTTACTATACTTTTATAACGGCACTGACGCGCCGTTAAGATGACACAGTCATCGTGTGCGTCTGGATGTTGTGTATATTTATTTTTTCTCACTTCATTTCGCTGACAGAACAAAAGATGCATGGACGCGTGTAAATTTTGTTCTAGCACGAGACGAAGCAACGTACACCGTCGACGGTGCTCCGTTTTAAATCACGATGCTACTGGAATGGATTATAGAGAAAAAAAAATATATAATAATAATAAACTAGTCCACCGTTTTCTTTTATTTATTAAATTCTTTTTTTTTTTGGTTTTAATTTTATTGGTTGGCTGGGGGAAAATTACTGAGAATTCTCCGTCGACGCGAATACTATTGGACTTACTCTCCTCGCACGAGAGTTAAATAATGTGTGTGCGATGTGAAGCCTCCCCGTTTGTATAAAAACAGTTTTGGTTTGATTGTGTGTCGGTCGTTGGTCGTCGCACGCGCAGAGCGTGGCATCGCGGCCTCGACGTCGTTCTGCGCCGGTCCGTCAAATCTACTCTGTTTGTATATAGACATATGTATGCTTGTATTGGATGTTTGGTATGTAGTAAGAAATATATACAACACGCTACGACGATGACGATGACGACGACGACGACCGTTCACGACCGTCTCTCTGACTGCTGCGTCGTCAAGGCGACGCGCCAGCTACTTTTCTCTCTTGCGCTCACGTTTCAATTGATCGACACTGGCGCGCGTGTCGTTATTATATATGTCATTTTATAAAATCGTTGTGTAAAAGTTCATACAACAATCAATCAATTATAATGACTGCGTTGAAGCGAGAAGTATTTTTTTTGAACCGTGGCTATTGGACAGTAGTTGAAAATTGCGGGAAAATATCAATATGAAAATACTGTGTTTAATTTTTTTTTTCTCGCTAATTAATGAAAAGTTTCAATAGCGGAAAGTTTTAATTATTCTACGTTGAATAGGCATGACACTTCAAAGGTTAGTTAAATTGACTCGATAGGAAAAAAGGTGTTCTAACAGTGAGACACTTTGTCGTATCTATATTTTAAATTAGTTGACAGATGAAATATTAAATTTTCTATGTGTTCAGTATGGTGGGAATTATCAAGTGAGGCCACATACTGTGCAACGCATTTTTTTTTTCTCCTCCTGTTTGAATATATAAAAGATTGGAATTAATTTTAATTTTTTCATCGAGTTCTGTTGATTTGATGGTCGTGGAATAAACCATGGTGAAGAATGCGATTAAAGTTTTTGCCCAACTCGCGCCGGAAGTTGATGAAATGCTGACAGTGGTATATACACAAATCTTCCCAAATAATTTATTCCAACCGAAAAGCAAAAAAAAAAAAAAAATTACACCAATAAATAAAAATAAATTATTCGTTCTCACTTCATTAATCTTTTTAGAATTACCAAATTCATATACGACCAAAAATCATTTAAATAAATATTTCTTGGTTATCTCAGCGCCACAAAAATTCATTGAGAATATTTATGAACGTTCAGAGTTATGAAATTTTTCATAAATTGTCTTTCAAATAAAAATTGACTACAATGAGTAACAGAAAAAAATTCACATTTTTTATTTTTCTAACAATGTAGCTCTTTCAGTTATAACCAGATAATTTTATTTCATTGGAAAAAAAAAAAATTAATTCAAAAGTAAAATTGTCAAAAATAAATTTATTTTGTATGTTATCCATTAACCCTCAACGTTCAATCCTTTATGCTGCAGTCTCTTCAATGGATACAACGGAATGATATTCGCCTACGGTCAGGTAAAACGACATTCCCATACTGCCTATACGTATTATAAATGTCGCAGTGACAAGCCAATAAAAGAGAAAATTTATATTTCCTCAATATTAATTTAAAATCAAACAGGAAGTGGAAATACATATACAATAATATGTGATTCAGAACAATTTAATGATTGTTCAGGAATTTTACCAAAGACAATACATCATATATTTGAAATAATTAATAATAATTCAAATAATTTGTATACAGTGTAATCATCATACCTAGAAATTTATAATGAGAATGGATATGATTTACTGGACCAAAAGCAACGCAAAGTGGCTTCACGACTTGAAGATCTACCGTAAGCATATATTTTACGCGTTATGCGAAAACCACTCTGCGTCAGGTTGCAAGCGGGTAGTCTCCATATATATGTTCATATAATTGCATAACAGCGACATTGCAATCTCGTTACAAGTGCTGCACACACCTAGCTGAAAAACTAAATAGAAAAACAAAAAAATTGCAGCACGAGATATTTTTTTCTCATTAACCAAAAAATAGAAATTATTTTAATTTTCTCTATTCCATTTTTCTGCATTATTATTATTATAATATTTAATTAATCCAATAACAGACGTGCATTTTAAAAATATTGAACTTTATACAGTGACGAATGAACAAGTAACGATTTATTATTTATTTATTTACATATATTCACAAATTATTCACTGAACTTGAACTCTTGATTTTTTTCTTTCTATAAATTAATTTTCTATGGAACATATATTAAAATGCTATATCAATTCAATTCCCAGCATGATATGGGAAACTCCAATGAAATTCACGATTATCACGATCTCATTGCATCTCCACCGCAATTTTATCATCAAAAGAATTTGATTGCAATATCATTTGAATCGTGCAAAAATTCACTTGGTTCATTTAACTGAGTTAGTTTATAGTGTTTCTTATTTCATTCTATTCTCGTTCACTTCTTTTTTCGCCCACCAATCAAAAGATCTCTTCCACTCTTGTATTAGAACATTATTATATCGATACATAATCGTATATACGCCGATATGAATTCAGAGAGAGTTTATTCGTGGAAAATTATTTCACTAGATCGGAACGCGTATACAAGTGCGCCATTACCGGGACAATTCTGACGGAAGCTAAATATATAAACCTGAGTTTGCACTATACCTGAAGCAAGTGATAGTGCAACTTGATCAGAAAAATGCGAGTCACGTTCTCTACAGGTGGTTGATAACAACTATATAAATATCTCTGACATTAGAAAAAGAAAAATAATTCAATAAAATTGTATTATTTATGGTTTTTTATTGATTTATTTATTCCTATTTTATTCATTCAGGAATTCATTGCTCACCGCCATCTTAGGGGATAGCCTCGGTTGCAATTGCATTACAAATATGCTTGCTAACCTCAGCCTATCGGCATCTAACCTTCAAGTCAGTTAACACTGATATAAAACATTAATTAAGAAATATTTTTCCCTTGATTGTTTTTCATTCAATTGTGATTTCAATGTGCGATTATATTGGAATTAGGAAACGATATCAACATGTTGATTCATTCAAAGAGTTACATTAATCAGGAATGATATCAAGTTGGTATTGAGAAAGTAAGTGAAGACGTAAATGAATTTGATAAAGATGGAAAATTAACAGTTGAGAAAGAAAATTGATGAACACATTCTGCAAGTGATGGGCCTGATATTTCGGACTATTTTAGATAAAAATATTGCTCAATTAATTATATTTTTAATTATATTCGTTCTTCTTTTATTCATTATGAATTATTTGTACATAAATAATGATCGAAATCGAATTTTTCGCCATACATTTTTGCCTCAAGAATAATTAATCTATTTTTATTTAACACAGCTAAACAATTTTTTTTAACAATGTTTGGATATATTCTCAATTTCAATGTATACAATTTCTCTGCCTTCATTTGAATTGTTTCTCTATAAACAAATCCCTCAATGCCTTTATAATCATAAATTTGTATTTTATTCCTGTTCTCGATAAATATCAAAAAGTTTTCGACAAAATTATCGAAATTGATCATTCTTATTGACACTGGACTATTAACAGTAATAGTTTGAACAATATGATTAGATGACAAGTTATAATGTGATATAAATATATAATTGTCACTTATTTTTTTATCATAATACATAAATAATTCTTTTTGGAAAATTCCCATGCGAAAACTAGTGACTCTAATTGTTTTAAATAGATTTTCTGATACCGAAAATTTTGTTTTATTTTTTTTTAATTCATACAATGAATTATCATCGATTAAAAATAACTCATCGGTATGTGGTAGGAATTTAATATTTTTATTTCCAAATCTCCAGGAATTCATACTGACTGTAGAATTTTTAGTAATATCTTCAAGTGAATAATAATTAATTGTGCCATTGATGATAATGAAAAAATTATTGTTATTAATTTTTTTTGCATCTGTTGCATTTCCCAAATCCATGATTAATATTAATTCATCATTGGAGAGTTTCCAAACATTTCCTGAACTCCTATTGCAAACTGGTTCACCCAAAGTGAGAATATAAAATGTTTCATGAAATTTGAATGATATCCATCGATTGATATAACCAAAATTATCAATTCCATTTACTCGATTAAATTTCATATCATTATTATTCAATACGAGAAAATCCAAATGACAATTTTGAAAATTAACAAATAAATAATCAGAATTATTGTATTCCAAGTGATGAATACTCACAATTACTTCATCAAAATTCATTATTTGAAAATATTCAAAATATTTATATTTATAAATTCTTTGATCAATAGCTTTTTTCAAAAACTTCAAATCCCTACATATTTTTTGTATATTATATCTCTTGTCACGAATACCTTTAGTTATATTTAATTTACGTGCGCTCAATCCAGCATTTAATTTTTTAACATTTATATTATTGAGATAATCATTTCCATAGATACCACTACGAAAATGTACATTGCCACGAATAATCCAATCGCCAAAAATAATTTGTTTGTTATCTTGGTTGTTTGATAATGTTCCATTTAACATGACTGCGTTTTTCCATTCCAATAAATTGGCATTATTGAATTTTCCATCGACATTTAAATTACCATTCAATATTATCGGTGAATTGAATGTAAAATTGCCAACAATAATCTCATCCTTATCGGTGGAAATCAATTTATTTGGATCAATATTATTGATCAATTTAGAATCAAAATCTTCGACAGTGACCTCACCAAAAAATGATATTTTCCCGGTCACATTTTGATCGCCAGTGAGTAAAAAAGTACTGTCATAGATGGCACTCAAGTCATAGCCATTTAATTTTCCCTGGATATTTAACTTACCGACCGTAATGTGGTCGCAGTAAAGATTTGTAGGAATTATTTGATCTTGATGCAAAGTGAGTAATTTACTCATATCAATATTATTTATTTTTTCAATTTGAATATCAGATTGAATTTTTAAATTATTGAATTTTATAGTACCAGGTACAATTGTAGATTCATTTATGTACATTGCATTGGCCAGTAATTCTCCAAAATCTATTTCCATTATTTTTCTAGCCATCAGATTTTTTTTAATCATCAAATCACCACCAATTCTTATCTCATCTTCGAAAATCACTTTGGATTGCAATGACACAGGTTTGTCAATTCGAATAACATCCCGAAAATAATTTTCCAAATCAATGTTATTAAACATTTTTGTAATCGTAAGATTATTTAGACTCACTGAATTTCGAAAAGTTTTTTTGCCAGTTAGAGTTACATTTTCACTATCCAAAAATACGACAGACTCAATAAAATCATTGAAATTAACATCCTGAATATTATCAGTGACAGTTAAATTATTTATATCGATGGTATCATTTGTGATAAATTGAAAATTTCCATTAACAATATAAGTATTGTTTCCTAGATAATTAATATTTTTTACAATATCTTGGAAATAAATTCCACCAATTTTTCCAGCTGGATCAAAATATTCTTCCACAATTATTTCACCTTTCACAATAATTGGTCCAGTGAGTATTTGATGCTTTGATGGATTCAAAACATCATCAATCGAACGATTATTCCATGCAAAAAGATCCAATGATTCGCAAATAATTTTATCAAATTTTTTTTTCCCAGTTATTACGACATTTTCATCGGTTTTCAAAATTGCATCGGGTACGAATTCAGAGAAATTCATGGCGTTAATGAGACCGTGCATGGTTAAATTGTCAATGTGTATATTTTGTTCAAAAATAACACTGCCCATATTTGAAACATTATAAATATTTGAGAGCAATATTCCATTCAGAATTTTAGTTCTTATTGATCCAGTGACATTTAAATTCCTTATTGTTACACTTCCATTTGCTATTTTCTCGTATAAATTATCCAAATGATTTTCCAACTTGTTCAAATCTTCTTGTAATTCTTTATCATTTTTTTCCCCATATTGAAAGTTTCCCATCAACAATTTCGTATAATTCAATCCATTAATCATTTGTGGTTTAATTGTATTCACTTGCAAATTTTCAACATTCATATTTTCTATGACAACATTGTGAAACGATTCATTGAGCTTCGATGCAAAAATATAATTTGGAATACGACCATTTATAAATTCCGCACTAATTTTATCGACAATTGGTGGCACTTTGAATACGAAATGTTTATTCAGACACATATGAGAACCGTGAAATTTATTTTCAAACAACAATCTTTCGAGTTGTATCACGTCGCTTTCAATTAGTCGTTCAATTTTAATGCCAGCATCAATTCTCTTGAGATTCGATAGCTCTTGATACGTATCCAAAGTCATAAATTCATTTATCAAGTGTCCATTTATTTTGTCTGAAATGATCTCGAGACCTGGACCAATTTCAACTCGACCAAGAAATGTTTTCTTGCCAATAATTTCCACTAGATCATCGCCTTTCATTAATAAATCATCAAAGTCCAACCATGTTTTATTATTAATATTTTCAATCACTTGTACATTACCGTGAACACGAACTCTTTTAAAAAAAATGTCAGCATCAATTTTGTTCGTTGCCTGTCTCTTTACTGGTTGTCCTTCATGATCTCTTATTTCTCCATTAATTTCCAAAAATCCATTCACCGTTAAATTATGAAAAGTTATTTCTTTATCGAGTGTTGTGTCGCCATTCAACAGAATAAAATCGCTGATGGGAATTTTATTTATGGTTCTGACTGAACCCAACTTATCAACATAAAGTTTTTTAAATTTTTTAGCACCCTTCATCAATACAGAACCTCTACTTTTCTTCTGTACATATTCACTCGGATATTTTAAATTGTTCAAGTATTCAACGTTGGCATACTTCGCATTTATAGTTCCTCGTACAATTAATTCCTCGGGAATAATTGCCTCTTCACTTTTTCTTATTGTACTTTTCATCAATGACTGCCAATTAATATTATTGATATGAGAAAAATATAAATCTCCCTCCACTTCTAATTCTTTAATATCTGAGAAATTAATTCCCTCGTAATGAATCAATTCATTGTCAAGAATCATTTGATTAACTGGTATACCGTTTACTGAATGCAATGATAATTTTTCAACGACAATTGATGGAAAAAATTTCTCCCCCTCAATGGCACCATTATAACTATTTAAATATTTATCAATATCGTTCACGAGAATATTATTGACAGCATTGAATGTTAAATTTTGCAATGAAATTGTTCCATGAACTTTAAAATCTCCAACAATTTCAATGTAATTGAACGACGAAAAATCCGTTGTATTAATCGCTATAGCATTCTTCATATTTGAATTAATCTCATTCAATATTAAATTAATGCGTTTGAGAGAACTCGCTATTTCATTGTAACTTGAGTTGTAATCGCGACAAGATGAATTCACCTTTGTATTATCATCCGCTACTACTTTTAATTCTGAAATATTCCACATACCATTTACAATTGGATGTTTCAAGTATTTCTCTTTAATTCTTCTCTCTGTTTCCTCAATGATGAATTCTTGCTTTTGAAAAATTTCCTGCAATGATTTTTTAATGTAAAATAAATTAATAAGACATTACATTATTTAATGATTGATATTTCTTTACGTTGAAATTAATTTACCATCAATTTATTTAATGTATCGACAGATTTTTTTATCTCATTATAATTTGGTGACAACACTTCTATCAATTGTGTCTCAATCCTGACAATTTTATTCTCATAAATAAATCCCATCTCAGGTATGACAATTATTTTTGATAAATCAATTGGATGAGGTGGAAAATATGGTTGAAGAATTGATTCATAACCATGTGCTTGCCATGATAGAAAAAATATTGATAAATTTTCCAATTGCACCAATAACAACACTTCTTTTCTATATGTATCCAATGGAAGACTTTGTATCCAATATATTTCACCAGCACCTGTGCATGTTTTAATTTACAGTCGGATATTTCAAATGAGAATATTCCTCTATACGTATCAAGGATAAAAAAATAATAATTAGCATCATACTTTTGAGAATATCAGTAGATGTTGAATCCACTTGAAATTTGCCATCGAAATATTCCAAAATTGAAGAATTTGAACCAGCTATTACGAGATAATGAATATTTCCACTGTGAAAACAAATAAAATTTATTATATCAGTCAATTTTATTTCCTGCACCAATTCGAGATGTTCTTTTTTGAATGTCACACTGTAGTAGTTATAAACAAATATATATTCTCGAATCTGCAGGAGAATCATTGTCCCATCATACGTTGGGCATAATTTTATATCAGTTATTTCTGTTGTTTGAAGACCCTGCAAGTACCTGTAAAAATTTTCCCTACTATTAATTCATGGTCTGGGTAACTGAAAATAAAAAAATAGTTACCACGACTCTGAAGAATTGTCTGCAATGGCAAAGCCATATATATCAATTTGAAATTGATTTGAATTCGGTGCATTTTTTATTATAATCAATCGATTCTCCCTGTCATGTTGAAAGTATTCCAATTTTTCGACTTGACTATCAACAGGCCACAACCAAAATTGTTCCAATTTATTTCCATTGAATGTATACCATCGCAATTCACTTCCATAAATCACGTCAATAGCAACGACTAAAATTAAGTGAGCATTGTACGGAGTTTCATTGAAAGGAAAGAAAACTTTAAACGTTTGAATTCTTTCCCTTGATGTTATTTGATATTGATCAACAATTCGAGATTTTTTATTATCCATCACGTTAATAAATATCACAGAATGTATTGAACCAGCCAGGTAAAAATTTCTTCCATTGGAAATAAATTCTAAATTGTTCATAACATCAAGAAGCAACGGATCAATACGACTGCTAACATTTTTCACAATTAATTCTGCAATGGAATAATTAATCGAAATATAAATACAATTGATCATCTACATGATTATAAATACATCTAATCATACATGAGTATCTTTAGTAGGAACAATTATAATTCCTACCTTCGCGATTCCCATTCTCAAATTCATAATTATTAAACGGCAACAATTCATCATTTATTTCAACAGCACTAGAAAATTTGGATCCATCAAAATTCACCAAGAAACCATCAAGCTGTCGATTGATTTCATCAATTTCCACAAAATTACATTTTATTAATGCACAAAAATAAATTAATAATGTATAAAAGATAACAATTAATCGTTTGGTCGCCATATCTGACGATTAACTGAAGCAATAACCGAAATTTTACCTTTGCATCATTGATTACAATTAATATCATCAGACCCCACAATATTTTGAAATAACGAACGGACATAATATCCATAACAATAAACAGAAATACAAAATATAATTTCAAACAAAGTTATTGTGGAATTTATTTGCCTCTACTATCAAATATATATTCAATAATAATATTTATCAATTTCAACTTCCTTTTATTCATTGTAGAGTGTAATAAATAGGTATCCTTATAAAAACATATTTTCATTTACACTTAATTGCATACTTTCTAATTCCATATCGAAAATCTACGTTGTAATTTTATATGAACGATATTGTGATATACATATATGATCTGTTCGTTTAAGAAAACAAAATGGGAAAAGAAAAAATAAAGCAGATAAAAATAATATAACAATATAATTGATTATCATGATAAATAAATTATACAAATTTACAGAATAGCTCTTATATTTTTTTCCTACCTTTGATTCATTGATATAAAAAATATAATAATAATATTGGATAACTTATGGTACAGTAACTGGAATAAAACGCGTTCTGTCACCGACTTTTGGCGCAAATCTTAAATTAACTTTATCTTCACCGTCAACACCAACTTCTAAAAATGAATTCCAATCAACGAGAAAATAGAGACCGGATTTTTTAGGTGTTGGTAAAACAGGATCTGGTTCAGCAGTGCTGCCACCGAATGAATCAGCAAGAGCATCCAAATTTAAATCGTCGGCTGACGACGACGATTCTGTTGTGGTTATTGTTGTTGTTGCTTCTGCTGTGACACCGGCATTAACAATACGACCATCAGAATTATTGTCAGAGGTGTCAGAAGATGATTCTGCCTCAGAATCTGTGGAATTATTCGTCGAATCATCACCAGATGCTTCAATCTTTACATTGGATGAGTCTGTCGGTAGTAAAATAAATTTTATAAACACCCTGACAACTTTCATATTTCAATATAAATGTATTACCAATTATAGTGGAAAAAATAAATTGAAAGAGAAAGAAAAATATTAGAAGGAAATAAACCTTTGCTGAGAACATGTTTCACCTATGGTCGATGACCGTTACCGTTTTCTCGTTAACTTATTGAATGTTTAGAAAATTCCACACCGGTGTCATTAACTCAGGTCGCTTGTCATGCAACATGCAAACATGCAAGTGTTCCGCCTGACATGCGACACATCGTTGCGGACCATTTGCAATTGTAGAATAAAATATGAAAGTTATAATTATGATGCAATAAAATAAATTATGTGACTTAATGAATAGGAAAACAAAAAAAATAATAATAATTCAGTAAGAAATCAATGAAAATTTTTAGTAATGAAAAAGCAAAGAAAAAAAAAAAGTGGATCAAAGAAATATGAATTAGTTTGAAACCAATAGTTCAGAGAAGCGAATTATTTGAATTCAGAGTTAAAAAATTGGTCAATAACATTTGTTAAAACACTTTTAATATTTTTGAGAGCCATAATTGTTCTGTTAGTCCACAGTTTCCAAGTTCCCAATACATAAATCATAAATTTCTCAATACCACTGTTGCTGATAGTTGTAGTAGTATCGTCAGGCAAATTGGCCTTGGACTCCTGCCTCTTCACCTCATTTTTCACATCGTCATTGTATATTCTCAAGATTTCATCTAAACTCAAAGGATTTGGACCGGCTTGAAGTGTTCTTGTATTCTTTAATAAATCATCAGCGATTTTACGTATTTCAGACACTTCAGCTCCGCCCTCTTGAACCAACTTAACAGTATCTAACAATTCATTTATCTTCAACTTCTGCTGTGGATCACCAATAATAGTTTCATGCGGTTTAAAAACATGCATTTTTTCTGGATCTTCATTAACAGTTGTCTTCGCTGTAGTAGTCGTAGTTGTCGATATGGACAATCCAATATTTCTCGGTGCTTTGGGTCTAACAATCAAACCAATATTCTCCAAAATATTTTTCATAGCCGATGGTACAGCTTCAATTATTGAATGTTCCTGATATTTTTTCATTGACTTTTGATTCCGATTTTCCGCAACTCCCAAACCAAACTTGGCCAAAAAATCTCTCATTCCTTCATCTTTCACTTCAGAACTGGGTAATGGTTTGAAGCTATTCCAAGAATTTGTTTTGAATGAAAAACGTGTTGGTGTTTTAGATGTCGTTGATGACGCAACATTATCCGATGTCTGAAGTCCAAATCGTTGGAATAATAGTTGCACATCGGGACTTAAATTGTCAACACCTTTTCGAACGTTATTATTCACATTATCGAATGTATTTTGATCAACTATTGATGGTGAATCGACATTATTGGCAGTTAATGCTGATGTATGACTGGCTGATGTATTATTTGACGAGGGAATTTCGAAATTTGTTGAAAATATTCCCTGTTCTTTGATTAAATTTAATTCATCATCACCAACAATTTTTTCTTTGTCCGGCTTTAGTCCAATCGATGCCAAGAGTGTTGCCACATCTTCTCTCATCGGCGCCAGAGGCTGTGGACTCTTCTGTTGCTCTTCGACAAGTGATTCAACAGTAGAAACAGGATTTAGAATTTTTTCTGGGGCTTTGGAAGACATTGGTGTAACAAATATCATTGGAGTAGGCGCGTCACTCATCATTACCATGTCTGCCAAATTAAAAGTCACAACATCAGGTGGTTTTGGTGATGAGTCAGGTATTCTTCTTGTTGGTGAACGAGTTGGATGTGTTGGCCATTCGCTAGTTGTTGACATGACTGTTGGTAGGAATGGCTGAAACTTGGGCTTAAATGGTGAAGGTCTTGGTAGTCTTGTAGTTGTCTTTGGTGATCTTCTGGTCGTTGTAAATGGCTTCTTTGTAGTTGTTGTTGTTGTTGGAGGTCTTTCCGTAGTTGTGGTCGTAGTCGTAGTAGTCGTGGTGGTGGAAGTAGTGGTTGATGGTGGAGCAAAATATTTCCATTGATCCGACGTTAAAATATTTACAGTTGATTTTGTTGCGGACACTGTTGGTCTAAATTCTTCAGATGAACTTGGTGTCGTTGGCTTTAGCATTCGAGTCGTTGGCTTTTGGGTCACAGGTGTGCTATAAATTATTTCTAGTTTAGGTTTTATCGTTGGAGTAATATTACTGTCACTGTTGATCAATTTAATAATTGAACTTGTGGTCGGCCATGTGGTTTTTGGTAAATTAAAATGATTTAAATTTAAATTGAATTTTTGCGGTGCTGTATCAACTTTCGCCGGCTCGTCATAAGTAGCACGATGATTCTTATATTCATTATTGATATTTTTAAATTGATTATTCACATCGTCAGGATATTTCGTACTTATTAAGTTTTCGATAACGGGGTCAGAAGAGACTGGTGACTCCTCAAGTATTGATGAGTACGGTAACATTGTCCCGGAATCGGGAATTATTTGAATCATTGGTGGTTTTGTAAATAAATCTTTGATATCTTCATTTTTAGCATCTTTTGTATTGTATGGCAAAACAACTGTTAACGCACGTTGATAATCCAATCTTGTATTTTCAACTGATTCCTCCAATGATTCCATATCTTTTGACGTTATATTATACAAAATATCAACAATTTGTGTCCGTGACAATTGTGGTAATGTTGGATCTTGCTTTATTAATCTTTCAACTTCATCAATTGTTCTATTTATTGATCTCTCGATTTCATGACGTGGCTGAAGCTGGTCCAAACATCGGCCAAGGCCAAATGCCGCCAAAAAACACATTAGAAATATCTGGAAAAATCATTTGAATATGTAAATGTCTCAGCGAATACCTTTACAGATGAAGCAAAAAAATTATGGTAAATATTTCACAATGATTGCTTTAAAGTTATATCAAAGTGTTCATCATGCTGCATATATCAATATTTATGTATGGACTTTATTACAAAGGTTATATAGACAGAGATATATAAATAATAAAATAGCGGTCCTTGACTTGTGTGCGACCAATCGAGAAAGTACGGTCGACTACATACGCAATTATTACTGATTGTCGACCATCATACTTTTTTTTTTCTATGTTTTTATAGAAACCAATCTACTCGACCAATTTTATCGCCAACTCGTTCAGACGAATGTACCAAAATATATATTTTCTTAGAATTCATTCGAAGAAGAAGAAGAAGAAGAAGAAGACGTAGAGGAAAGTAACTTTCATTTTCTGGTTCAGAACCCGAGGATAAATTCAGGTTAAATCTTTTCAGTTATATCCCGTTAGCAATCTTCCGGAAATAATTCCGGTTAAATGAGTAATAGAAAAATGTAAAGAGAAAATATTTTATTAGTATAGTTATGACAATAAAAAAAATTAATTTTCCCTTTGGATATTAAAAATTTCGCGATCACAAACAATTCAATTGTGCGAATGACACTTGACTGCTAAAAATATTTTATTGACTTCCTATTGTCGTTCATGAAATTTCATATCCCTCAGTAGTTTCTCC
Source organism: Zele albiditarsus (assembly GCA_958496275.1). Lineage (NCBI taxonomy): Eukaryota > Metazoa > Arthropoda > Insecta > Hymenoptera > Braconidae > Zele > Zele albiditarsus. The sequence goes on from OY292414.1 coordinate 10,638,905, forward strand.
ACTTTATTTTTATAGTATCAACCCAAGCAGTGATAATTGAAAACTGACAGTTTACCCTGAATCGGAATTAAATCTTTCTTAGTTTTGTACAGGGGAAAAAAAATGTTAAGAGTAAAAAAAAAAAAACACCAAAATTATTGAGGACAAATTGTCCAGTGGACTTTGAAACTCAACTTACCATTGCGCGATGCAATCCAATCGTCCGGAGACGTGGTCAACAACTGACTGAACGAGTGGAGGCCTACTTTCAAACTCTCTCTCTATATTATCCGATTGCGATTCTCCCTCTGTTGTGACAACGTTATATGTACCTTCTGCCACTGCCACCACCAATGCCATCATCATCATCATCATCATCATCATCATCATAATCATTATTGGATTCATGTATGCACGACAGAGTACATATGCCAAAAATACACTAGTATAAATGTTTATTCCTCTATAGGAGACTCTGTAACGACATATCTATCAAGATTCATCTCCAATACTATATGTACCATACACTTTCCTCTAATGCAATGAATAACAAAATTTTTTTTTATTCAAGTTCAAGAAAATGGAAAGTTTGAAATTATAAAGAGGAATATAATCTAATACCGTATATGAAATCAGGTCATTCGTGATCCGACCTTCACGATCGTTGATTTATGTTATGTTCTATTGAATTCAATTGAAATAAACGCGCGGAAATAATTTGAAATAAAAATTGATGATAAATATTTATTATGTAGGTAAGTATAATTTATTTTACTTTCATATTGACAATTTTTTTCCAGCCGGCCAAAGTGTATATAGGAATTTATATACGATGTTTATTGAACAAAGAATCATCTGATGATAATAAAAATGATGAATCGTATGTTGGTAATATTGAGTGCTTTGAAAAATTTATGAGACTTTTACTATTGCTCGTTTTGTCTGAATGAATGATAGAATTTTTTTGAGATGTCTAATGAATTATTCGCAAATGAAACAATTCTGTAGAGTATTTTTTTCTTTCTTATTATTGTCTTTAGAATCTTAAATAAGTATGGAAGTTAGTTGGTAAATAATGATAATTGATAAGTCAAACAAGATGTGAGGAGTTCTTATCCAAATTTATGTACCATTTTCCGATTAGATAAAACACTGGGAAAATAAAATTACACGACGTTATTTTCTAAATAAGAATGTTTAAATATTCATTATATGGTAGTATATAATTTATTGCACTTTCATATATTTTTTTTTACCCAACTGAATATATATATATATATATATATAAGAATGTTTATACAATATGTATCAAATCAAAATTCATTGCATGATACCAAAAAATAAATAAATCGTTTGTCGGTAAAGTTGGGAGTAGTGAAAAAAAATTGTAAAACTTTCGCTATTGATTTTTTTCCCGAAAAAGAAATTTCACAATTAAAAAAATCGATTTCCAGTGATTTTAAATCGAAACAATTATATAGAATAATTATTCTATACTTTTATGCATACTACAAATGAGAGAGATATATTATTCAACAATAAAACTTGTTAAATAAACAATGATAATTAATGAGTGGATTAAGGAATAAAAAAACTCGTCTTATCACCACGTCTTTGATTAAATATAGTTGTCTACATGAAATTCGCTTTGATATAAATATTTTTTACACATTCGCGTCTTGCGATCGCAGTAAAAGTGGGGAATTCACTCTCACTTCAAGCTGACAACGCGCTACAACTCGCGCGTCAGGTCGTTCTGTTTTTCAATTTACCATACACGAGCACGTTCACAACTTTCAATCACATTCATTTATTATTCGTTCATACAACAGTGAACGTTGAGAATCAAATTGCATAAAAAAAAAAAAAAAATTCAATAACTAAATAACAGTAATAAAGCAACAGTGATAATAAATCCAAATTAAAAATGGAGAACTACCTGAGTGTGAATGAGGATACACCATATTACAATTATATCAACTTCTCCTGCGAAGATAATGCCGTCCCTTCAGCCACTGAATATATGACCAGTAAGTGCGTCATCATATAAAATTATTCTATTTTTTTTTTTCTCTCATTCCGCCTAATTCAAAAGATCTCGCACCCCAATTATAATCTAATCATTTCCCACGAATGAATTTTTCTATTTTTAATAATAGCGCAAGAGCACGCATAACCCAAACTTAATGAATTTTGAATTGATAGTCGGTGAAAAATATTCTTAATAGTTTTAATATATTCTTCCAATGATTTAATAATGCTCTGGATGAATGGAAATACTAAAGAAAAAATTAATCTTTGAAACAAATTCATTTAGTATTTTATATTCGATGATAATTGAAAATAAAAATTGCACTATACCTTTTTCTATATAGTATATACCGTGACTTCAAGCAAGAACTCAGTGAAAGTTTCACTTTTCGTATATAGAAGACAGTCGTCGCTTTGAAAATTACATGACGAAGCGCGTGGCTGATCCCTATATTACAAACGCCAACGGCGATGATTATTCGCAGAATTTTCAGAACGTCGTCGCCGTTTTTTTACTTTTTTTTTTTTCGCTCCTATTTTGTTTTTTCCTCAATGTGCGCGCACACAAAATAGCTATCCATCGGCACCTGTCAGTTTTATACCGAGAATTTGAACGCCCCTTGAAAAACCAATTGTTCTCCAGACCCTAAACCATCAAAAACAAAAAAATGACCCGTCATATTACTCAGCACTTTTTATATCATTATATTTGTATTATTATCATTCTATTTTTATTTTATTTCACATCTTATCTGTTTCAGGCTTAGGCGCATTTGGCGCCATATTTGTGAGCATTGGTACAATTTTAACAATGAGTACAATCGTTCTAACAGGAATTACGTGTTACCAAGTGTTGTTACAACGTGATAAAATGGAATACAAGAAAAATTGTTTTATTGTACTTTCAATTTATCCAATTGCCAGCACGTGTAGTCTTGTTGCTCTATCGATACCGAGGTAATCTATGTTATCATACTATAATTATAACTTTTATTAAACAATGTGTTGTGGTAAAAAATATCGAGAGACTTTGAATCAGTCTGGCATCATCAGAACTATTGCAATAAAAATACGATAAAATGTTTTTCAATTCATAAATGAATTGTCTGAAATACAAATCACATTTTCCCCCTAAAACTCGTGACAATTATGGAGTTGAAAGATTAAATTGGAGAATTTTCACGCCATGTAAATTACAGAACGGCCAATTAACCAACAGCTCTCAACATCATTAGAACTATTCCGGAAAAACATTGGAAAAAAGGTTCGGATTAGTTCATGCATAAGGGCCACATCACTTTTAACGAGCAACTAAGTATCTATATAATGTATATAGGACCGGAAAAGAAATAAAAAATGAGTCCTTACAGAGCTAATGATCTCGTCGTTCAACCTTATGTCGTGTCTGTCGATAACGTTGTGTTCATCGTTTCATCTTCGAAACGATCGTCCCTGAACGATTGGCATGTAATACCCTATCTTATCGATAAAATTTATCCATCAGCTGTATCTTTGTCTTGTTCCTCATAATGACCTTGGTGCTTATTTTTTCTTATTTAATTTTATTTAATTCTATTTTATTTATTTTTTTTTTCTTTTTTCACGTCAACTCATGGAGTATACAGTTCTCTCCCCATTTATTAGAAATTTCCCGCATGCCGACAAACATCAAATGACAGTCATTAGCTCCTCCAATTACATCCGGTAGTGTTTCAAAATTTGGTAGTTCCGTCTATTTTATATTATTTATATATTTTATTTTTTTCTTCCGCTTGAGAAAACTTTTCTGCGGCACTTTTGAAATTGTGTGGTATACATAAATATATAATAATCGTGGGATTTGTGTATGAAGATAACTGAAACATATACATATAGAAGTTGAAATAGAAAAAAGAAGAAAAATAAAGAAACAAAATGAAAAAAAAAAAAAATAAATAATAATAGAAATAAAAAAATGACCGTCAGTTGTGCGCGTATCTGTTCTGATTATGTCCAAGTGAGTGTCTCTATTACACTCAATAAACCGGTTTTACTTTGGAAAATAAAGAAGGAATAGAACGAAGACAAATAAAAAAAGAGAACATTTATACACGCGCATTGTTCACTTTGTATCTTTGATGTCTCGGCGGATTCTTCCCCCAAGAGATAGAAAAAGAAAAAAAAAGGAAATATATATATATAGGGAGTGGAAGAGAAAGATTGCATCTGTATGGTTTTTATAAGACAATTCCCCAAAATCTAGTCAAATATATCTTCTGTGCCTGACTTTCGATGTCTCTTGAAACCATTGTTTTATTTTTTATTTTCATTCCTTTTTTTTTTTATTTCATTTTCTTCCCCTTCAATGCCCACGCATATACGCAATCTCGATCAAGTCAAAAGAGAGACGCCATTAACCCTAAAATTTAGTGCTTGTGTCGCATGTTGGTGGGCCTGTCATCAACACAAACCGACACACATACACACACCGAAGGAAATATTCAAAATGCATAACACAAACTATTAACGACAGGTTAAATCTCGTGTGGAATTGTATTCTAAATAAAAAAATATATAGAAGTCTCGCTACCTAGCGCGTCCGAATAATTAACTCAACATTCTTAATTTAATTCTTAATGGAACCATCAGCAATAAATTGTCAATCTAAATCATGAATATACATCAAACATATAACATTACGTAGATAGTTATTGAGATAAAAAATTTGCTACACCCTCGATGATTAAACAAAAATGGAAATGAATGAATAAAATATATTTTCCGGGTGGTCAGATCGCTCAAAAAAATCAACGAAAAAATATTCAAATACATAAATATATTCAACGAGGAAGGATGTTATAGGATCTTTCACCAACGATCTTAATGAGTCGCTTTGTTAATTGCAGAACACAATTGTTGTCCGACTCGGTCACTCAAATTGCCCTCACGATATCGATGTATCGACTTTATCTTTTGATCATCGACATCGGTAGGAGAAAGGTCACAAAAATAATAACAACAGCAATGGCAATGTCGACAACGACGACGACAGAACCAACGACGGCAACCACCACGACGCCAATGTTATTGAGAGTAGGTCCATGCTGCTGTTGGCCATGTCTACCCTTTCCCAATCTTCAACTCAACGACGCCAATTTGTCTTGGCTGCAAATAATCGTTCTGCAATTTCCCATTGTTCAGGTATAATCTTTCTGTCTAGACACAATTCATTTTTTAATGTTGAAATTTAATTCACGTTAATTCCATCCAATAACTTTATATGTACATAGGGAGGGATCCGAGAGAGAGAGAGAGAGGGAGGAAAAAAGAATGAAAAAAGAAGTGAAGAGCAAAAAATATTGATAATGGCTTTAATGGATACTTAATGGTTGCAATAAATTTATTTCAAGTTATTATCGATTATTTTTATTCCTCTTTTTCATTGCAGGCAATTTTATACATAATTTCTCTCGTTATGTATATGGAAAATCCGATGATTTATGTGAAAAACCAGATCTATCTGCAGCCATTGAATATTACAAGTATTCTTTTTGCATTATATGGACTCAATATTGCATTTATGAGCTTGAAAGAAGTCAATCCAGGTATTTCTAAATTTAAATTATACAATACACTATTTGTATTTTTACCATCGCACATCCGGTCTTGTTATTCATCATTATATTACCATCATTATCGTTGTCACTAAAATGATAAAAATAACCAGCAGTTCAAAGCAATATTTTTTTTTTTTTTTCCATACTACATTTTTATTTTCCAACTTTTTCTTTCCATTCATTATTCTTTTCTTTATTTTCTTCATTCTAAAGGCCTCTGAATATGACTGGAAAATTTATTCCAGGATAATATTGACACAAGTGTCATTCAATTAGCATCCAAGAGTGGATCCTGTTATATTGGCTTGAAAAATTCTTTTATACTTCACATTTGTGGATCTTATTCGTAAAGGTTGAGGGAAGAAGAAAAAACATTCGTCTTTTTTACCTGTATTCATTATTATATCTTTCTTTTCCTCATTTTTTTGTTTCCTTTCATTGCCCACAGAAGCGAAACTCCGGCTAAAAGCTATTGTAACACAGCTCGTACTTCTTTTCTCAAATCTTCAAGCAGGAATCATCAGGATTTTACCAGCTACAGGATTATTTCCATGCAATCCACCAATTACACCAATGATGTATGCTAATTGTAAGTAATTATTCCGCTCAATTTAATCCTCACACATAATTCAAAGAGAAAACAAAAGAAAAAACAATAGGGACACTCAAAATCCCCAAGTTGGAACAAAGGAAACAGCCAATGAGAAAGAAAAAAAAAAAACAAAAAATATTGTATATTTTTCATTTCAATTTGTCTTTTTATTATCATCATTTATTTGAATTTTTTTTCTCTTCTTGCTTGTGCACACATTACAAGAAAGGAAAGAGCAACGGTCAGGGTGATGATGGGGACTGTGGTTCCACAAAAGTTAATCGCTAGGGTTAAGGCCATATATGAAATGCCATGGGGATCGGCCATCTCATGTTACCTTCTCGATTTCAGTTACCTACAACGCACTGATGCTAATCGAGATGTTGCTGCTATGCTACGCTGCGCGATACCTTTACACAGATGATTATGATTATGACAAACAACAGCTACAACAACGACATAATGTGGAATTGCCGCCTATTGCAATGATAAATGTTCAATGTCATCAACAGAATACAGTGAAGACAGGACTATCACTTGATATCAACAGTGACAATCACAACAATAATAATGCCAGTAATAATAATAATATTAATGGTGATAATAGTCACGTTTCTATTGGACGTGAAAATATGGCGGTAGCGTGAGACAAGTGTGCACGCATGAACTTGCCATGATTAGATCGAATCATAAAAATATGGAGATTTATATTTTTTGTGATTTTGTTTTGGAAAAATTGTTATTCAGATTGTGCGCGAAGAGACGCCGTTGGATTTTAACGAAGAAGAGATGACAGAGAATTTATTTATTATTCCTTGCTTTTTTTTTTCTCTCCGATACGGACAAAAGGTACGGAGAAGTGAATATAGATATTACGTATTTTTGTTTTGTCTTGGAAGTATGGGAGAAAAAAAAAATAGTGAATATAATTTTGAAAATGTGGAATCTCTTCATCGTTTTCACGTGACCGGCCGCAACCGCCGTCGCCGCATGACAAATTGTATCCTGAATGTTCTGACAACCATGAGAGTAAGAGGAAAAGAGAGGGAATAGGGAGAGAGAGAGAGAGAGAGAGAGCGAGAGAGAGAGAGAGGGAGGGAGGAAAAGATGTGGACGCAAGATGATACGATGAGAGGTTTGTGAGAAGCATTCGAAATTTTTTTTTTTTTTTTTCAACGAGTGTAAAATAATGTGATATAATAATTTCTTTACCATTGAAGTGAAAACAAAGTACAAAAATTATGCATTAAATCCAGGAAAATAAATTATTTTTCCATCAATTTCATTATTTTATTTTTCCTCTTGTTCTTCTAGTTCCAAATCATTTTTTTTATATAGAAAAATTTTATATCATTCCTACACTCGTATAATGCTAACAAATTTACATTTCACATAAATAATTTCGTCCACAATTAAATTAACTATACGAAAATTAAAAGTAATGAATAAAATTATTAATTAACGAAAAATTCGAGTAGAAAAAATTTCTTATTTTTTTTTTTTTCCACTCCAAAAAAATAATTCAATGGAACTGTTATTGCTTTTGCAGATGGCACAAAGAAGAGTTTAAAATCCCAGAAGTGTTATTACAAATGTAACGATGAATGGGCACGTGATAGAGAGAGAGAGGTTGAGTTTGGGTTGAACATAGAGAGAGAAAATAAATGAGGGTGCACTATACACTCCTTTGGGACAAAAAAAAATATTAACGTTGGTTGTGTAACTGGTACGAGAAAATGAAAATGAGACAAACCACGTGCCGTGTGAAAGAGCAGAATACTTGTATAATATTTATGGATATATCTATACATATGTGAATGTAAATAGACGTTGAAATGCATTATCGTTGTGTGCCCATCGACAAATCACTGAGCCCTCTAAAAAAAAAAAAGAAAAATAATAATATATATGTATTCGTATATAATTCTGTTTCTCGACCCCATAACGCAACGCAGGCTTTGTACTTTCGACTTGTAACAAAAAGAACAAGAACAATTGTGAGTACAATGAAAAATTTATATACTCAAGGTCTTGACCGAGTTTCACTCTTTTCAATTCATTTCTAAAATGTCGCAAAATAAATTACCCCTCCCAATGAAAAAGAAGATAGAAAGAAATAAAATGAAATGAAATAATGGAAGAAGAAAAAGAAAAATGAACAATGTAATTTAATCCATTTGAGAATTAAGTTGAGACTAATGTCCACCCTTTTTCTATCGCATTATCTCAATATTAATGGCGGATACATATATATTCATGGAATTATAAAATATTCAAGAGTATAACGATCAAAAAATTATTTTTTTCTCTTATATTTCAACGGAGGGACATTCGAGGGGTTTAAAAGTGTAATGTGTGTATGTGCGTGCACGTTAGTCCACACGTTGCTCATAAAACCTGTGTTCATTTCGTAGTATCCGTTCGATATCTTTTATGATTCTCATGTGTTTTTATATGGTGAATTGGAGTTGATTATTTTATTGAAAAAAATTATTTTTGGTATACATTTGAATTATAATATTAATTTGAAGAATTAAATTAAAAATTGGTATTGATCCAATAATTCACAAGATGCTTAGAACTAAATAATTAACTGTTTACAATTATCGCAGAACTTATATATATATATATATATATATATATATATATATACATGTGTGAAAATTTCTCGATGACATACAGACACTCCTTTTATTTCTTTCATTATTTCAAAGTTGTTGAAGACTTGAAAAATATGTTGACAGTGACGTAAGCATTATATCGTTATGGTGGTACGTGGAGGGATGATCTGTATGTCCGTCAACGGTAGCTCGCAGCCGGAACAAGAGATGCTAAGTCAAAAAATCAACACAAGAAATTTATATCTATACAAATGCATATGTGTATATGTGTTTCCCTTCTCTTTGGATGGTGCGAGTTCGTCCCCTTTTTCAAAGGCCCCCAAAGTCGTTCACGGGGGCCAATGAATCACTCGGCACAGATGCCAACGTTGCTCCCGAATGGAATAAAATATGAACGCGAATAACAGAAAGACATGGAGAGAGAGAGAGAGAAAGATTGAGCAAGAGAGAATGAGAGAAATATCAATGCATCTCGGCAATTTCTTTTTTCTTTTCTTTTTCGCTCTATCTTCATTTCAATTTTATTTATTTATTTTTTTTTTTCTGTTACCAAACGGGATTAATATTCGCTTTCGTGCAGAGAGTTTGTCAAGAGAGATCACTTCCTCTCACGATTAAATGAACTTGATGAATTGCCGAGGGAGAATGGAGGTAAGAGCGATAGAGGAAGAGAGTGGAATTGTTTAACGTTGAATAATTTAGGTAATAATGTCCGGTGAAAAATATGAAATTAAATAAAATATAACTTTTTGTTTTTAATCCATTAAATAATAATGACATTGTGCAGTTTGATTTGAATTCTCGTGATAGAGAATTTTATAAATAATTATTGTTGCTCAAAAGATAAATCCCAGGAAAACAAAATGGAATTTTTTTTTTTTTTTCATCACTATCCCACCATTTTCTTATGGCATTATCAACGCTATACAGTGTGGTGGATATCTATTTTGAATATGTAGTGAATTTAGTTCTTTATTCACATTATTTTTTTGTTTTGTTTCATCTTACCCAAATTGACGAATTATTTATGAGTCGTCTAGACAATCAGATGTGATCGCCACATCGATGCGATCTTTTCCTGTCACTCGTATATACATATGTATGTGTGTTTGTGTATCCATAAACTATACATAGATGTATCTACCTAGCGGATAGATCGAAAACCACATAAAGATCCACCATGCGATAGGTCCATAGAGTTTTTACTCGGAATTCCGAATTTTATTTCCCTCAACTTCGTCTTCATGTATTCTATACTATACCAAAACAACAGATCTTTACCAAGTTGAATGCGAGACGACGCTCATGCGAGATTTATCTCTTGAGGACAAAGATGACAAGATGCATTATGGATTGCGTCAGAGTGAGTGGAAACAGGCAAAAGATGAAGAGGGAATAGGAAAAAAAAAGAAAAAGAAGTGAGATACGTGCGCGCAAAGCACCCTCATTGGTCACGGATTCATCTACCTACGTCTCTTCTCTATATTTTTTTTATTTTATTATACTTCTCTCTCATCTAGTTTTTTTTTCGCTTTCGCTTTCGAGGGGTTTCTATACCTGCAACCAGGTCCAAGTAAGGGACAAGACCCCGGGCTCGAAGGGCTACGTACACGGAGAAAACTTCGATCTAATGTATAGTAAAAATTATAGTCGTATATATATATATGAATTAATACAAACACATGTGTAAAAAGTGGCTTTGATAATTTTTTTTTAAGCACTCTCCAAACGTTTACTATATATATAGGCTTGATCACAATTTTTAATTCTTTAGTATATAGGTGAGGTCCATAATAGATTTAACAGTTTCCTCTTATGGCTGAGTGCCGATATATGTATTTGTATATTCATGCATACAAGATTTAACCATGCGGAATAATTTACAAAAGGGTTAACACGTGAGCTATTTTCAATAATAATCAAAAAATATAAATATATATATTAGTAGGTATATGGATATATTGAAAAAAAAAGAAAAAATAAAAAAGAAAGAAATGGAATAAAGATAATAATAATTGTTGAAAGGAAAAATAAAATTAGAGATGTTATTATGGTCTCGGTTGATTTCACTTGAAAATTTTTCTCATCCGTCCATTGAACAATTCAGCGGGTTCCTTTGATGGTGAAGTTTACGGTTTAATTGAATTTTCTGGATGAGAGATTTATTTTTTGAAATTACAAATCTTTTGCTTTGCTTTCGTTGTATATAGGGAGGGGCGGTACGCATTTGATAAAGGGGAAAATCCAATTCCCTTTTTTTTCTCTATAATGTATTGATGGGTGCGTATAGACCTCGAGAAATTGTGTTACTAGATTGGAAAAATTTTAGAATGGTAGCTATATAATTATACGCAAGATAATTAGCGGGCATTTTTTTTTCTTCGTTTTTTTTTTGGTTTTTTTTTTCGGTATTTGTAATTGTGCCACCCAGTGAGAGGAATCGTTTTTATATTTAGAAGAAAAAGAAAAATGTAAATATTACTAATGATCGAACAGTGACTGAACATTTTTATTTTTCAGAATTTCGGATAATCCAATAGTAAAATATTATTTTACTGTGCTTTTTCTCTTCAAGAAAATTTTACTATATTTCTGAAATATAATTACACTCGTAGATATTTATCGTCTAGTATTTGTGCGACACCTGATGTGAATCCCACTATGCGGTGAGCAAAAGTAGAAATAATATAAAGGCTAAAATATCTTCCTCTTTGGGTCTATTTATACTGTGAACAAAATTTTCTCTTTGGGAATTTTGAAATGAATAATTGAAGTCCGGATATAGAGAGTGAGTGAGAGTGTGAGTGTGGCCCCACTTCACCACACGCTCTTTCATTTTTTCACCATAAGCATAAGAAGTGGGAGAGGTAGAAAACTTCCATTCTCTTTTATTTCCTCTTCTTCTGAAAAAAGGCCGAAACTTGCAATTTACTTCGGCGAAAGGGAACAAATATATATTGTTTGGATATAATGAAAATAGGCTCTCAAGTCTGTTGGCCATTGTCCAACTGTTGTGGGCAATTGGGAATAGAAATTTCAAATAAATACTCACGCGATAAGGCCCAAAATACAATATTTACTGTATTGCAATACTCAAAGAAATTAAATTAATATTTGGGTTCTCAAGTCTATGTCGAATACCTAACAGTTGCTCTAATAATCAGACCCAATTCTAAAAAGAGTCTCATCCAATAGTATAAAAAATGATTGATGCCCAAACATATGGGTAAAACAGGGCATTGATTTTAATTATGATCCAAAATGATCGCATGCACGTGGACAACTTAGTGGTCATAAAAGAGAAAATTCACACGATGAGATACAACCAATTACGTTTCAATTAAGCCATTAAACGTTATATATAATTATGTCAAATCAGTAACACATATTATCCTTATCAGTCTTTATACCAATGGTCGAAACATTAGAAGAATTCTTTCACTCTTCATCGCCTTAATATATTTATATGTATTTATATTCCTTTAGATGTTTTGCCGACTCGTTAATTGCCTTAATGGTCCGTGACACACTTATATGAGATTTTGAGTCACACACAACACGCACGCTCTCGTCGACTCTGTCGCATGTTTCACCACCCCACAAATGACATTTCATGTTTACGTTAAATATTTATTTGGAATATATATATAAAAATGTAGAGAAAGAAAAAAATAAAATTCATTAAATCTTCCCTTATCTTTTTACTCCCTCATTTAGAAAAAACAAAAAAAAACACCAAATGACATTTTTCTCTCACCCGCTTTCAATATGTGACTCTAAAACGATAAAGTTGACATTCATAGGCGATTTAATGGCAGCTGGTATCCTCTCGCGATGCTCCAGAAGAATATTCAAAAATTCTATTTTATTTTACTATATTTTTTTTTTTCTTCTTGTCTAACATGATGACGCCCGTAACAGATTTTCCAAATGCGTGTGGTTGGCTCGTGCGACCATCTGTTTCGCTTCACTGGAAAGTATCTTGTGTGCATCAATGGTATAGGGAGTGGACCAGAGTGAGAGAATAAGTATGTGAACGCGGATGAAGAAGACCGACAAGCAGAGAGAATTTGGAAAAGCACTTTTCCAAAAAGAGATCAGAAACTCACGAACGACATATGGCACACGTATAGGGGATGATGTTGAATGCTGTATTGAAGCGATGGTATAGATGGGTAAATGTAGTGGGCGTCGTTAAGAAATTATCTTCGACAGACTTTGACCGACCCCAATATGGTATTTTTTTTTTTCCACTCGCCTGTTTATTATAATTCATTTTTTTTTTCCATACACAATATATTTTTAATCAGGCACTTGGAGTTAAAAAAACGACAGAATTTATTTTTATTTCTCGACTGCTTCAATTTATTTAATTGGGTAATCATGAATAATCGTGCCAAAAATATTAGTTCGTTTCTCATTCAATTTTTTTTCAGTATTCTTTTATCGCAAAGTAATTATTGAAGCATTAGAGATATGTATAAAAAAATTTTTTTTCAAGCCATCATTAGGCAGAATGGAATAATCTATTACATTCATATATGGATAGCTATACAGTACATTTATATATAGATATATATTCGCGCGAGATGGAATTTTGTTAGCTCAACTGAAAGTTCCCAATTATTGTTATATCTTGATTTATCATTACTTTACCTTTCAAACGATTTCACGGCTACGCGGCGCGTCACAGCCATAGACATATATAAATGATATTATCAGGCAGACACTGACGCACAAAATGCCTACATATTAATGACAATTCCGAGTAGCCCACGAGAAGTTACAAGCATTTGCGTGGAATGCAAGTTTTCATCACTCACCTGATAATTTTCAATATTTATTTTTTCTTCTTTCAACACATTATATTTTCAATTAACTATCAGAGTTAAAGAGAAACGCTACTTTTTCCATTATTCCACTACTTGAATTCTCTTAATTAAATAATTATAAATAAATCGTGCAAAAATTATGAGTTTGTCTCTTGATTTTTAGTTTTATTTTAAATCTTTTATCAACGAAAAATTACTGAAGCATAAGAGAAGCATATCTCTATATGTATATAAATTTTTTCTTCATGCCATCATTGAGTAGAATAAAATATTATCCCTATGCATATATATATATATATATATATATATCCAAGGAAGATTAATTTCTTTTATGACAATAGACGATATTCAAACGGGAATATGTTGATCTCCTTTTTTTTTTCTTAATCTTTCTCTTCTTCTTCGTCTTCCTCCTCGACTGCTTCATGATCTGTAAAGTTTCTGAGGCTTCTTTAGTGTTTATACATGTATATATCCCATGTACATATATATATATACACTTGTGGCGAAACGTTTTGTGTCCGCGTGCGACCATATGGTTGCCGACGGCGGGTCATTATTTTTCTGAGCCCAACGGTTGAAGGAGGAGCGCAAGGCTATACGCGCGCTAAAGGTATACATGAACGTTTGCTACAGCAAAATAGAAAGAATATATATATATATATATACGTATACCCGAACTATATATGGGATAAAAGGGATATATAGTTTGGCCTGTACAAAATTGCCTGAAAATTGGTCTGAAGACATGGTCGCATCGTGCACACGTGATTTTTTATTCCAACAATAATTTTATAATTCGAAATTTTTAATTTGAATTTCAATTCTGTGGTTGAATGTATATATCTACATGTATTGTGTTTTAGAATTTTTATTTTATGCCTCTCTATTATTCTTCAACAGTATGGGCAACAATAAACGAGTTTAGTTAATAATATTCAAATATTCTGAGTTAAAAATATTAAATAGATGATAAATTTGAGGAAGAATGATGAAAAATCGTGAAGGAGCAGTGAACACAGAATAAAATTCACACAAATAAATGTTATTTTATATTGAATTGATATTGTGAGAGTTACATTAATTTCAGGACATTTTTATCATAAATTACCGAAATTATTCTCAACTTTTTTTCCATTGATAGAATAATTAACACGACATATAATAGAATAATATTCTATTCAGAATTGTTTAAATGTCCCATTCTGCTGTCTATTCAATATTTAAAATTTACATTTAAATATCATTCACTGAATTAAAAATCCTCATGTTATCATTTTTCAACCATGTATTCATTTTATTTCTTCGTTTTTTCTCTTACATCCCTCGTGGTCATTAAACACCCTCTGAATTTAAAATTCCCGTGTATATATCTGCCTTTTATTTATTTTTGTGACGTTTTTATTTTTGGTTTTTATTAGTATCTTTTTTTCTTTCTATATAAAATATGCTAAATACCGACTGGATCATCAGGGCTCTCCACTGTCGTATTTATACACATATACACATCCACACATATATGTACATATACTATCGTTGAGCCTGCGGGTGCTGTTATTTGCGAATTATGAATGTTGTAAGACGAAGTATAATAATAATCGACCGGGTGCTGTGAGATTTTTTTTTTTAGCTTCTTTCTTTTTTCCTTTTCTCTTTTTTTTTTTTTTTTTTTGCCATCCGAGTGGGGGCCAATTTTGACCCCAACATTTATAAGCGCGTTGGTGCGCGCTTTTTTAAAATCCGCCGAGAGACTAATACATATTGTGTGCCATAAGCCAAAGAGCATCAAAGAGAACTTTGGCCGTTTACGCGCGCTCACCTTGCTCTATGGTATACTAGGAATTCTATTGGATTGTGGTGAGAGAAAGAGTGCGAGTGAGATAATAAGACAGAGGGACAGATAGCCCACGGTTATTTATCGGTCTAAACCGCGCGAGAAATAAAATTGGAAGGTTCGCGGTAATTCAGTTTCACTCCTCCCTCGCTTGTATATTATTCCTCAGGGTAGGAAATGGTTTCTCCTAAAATTTAACAGTGATTCGTATAGGGTTCACTGTGAGTTTAATCTTCAACTAATCTCACGAACATTTAGCAATACGGCTCGCAAAGAAAAATTATTCGAGAAATAAAAAAGGTTTATTCAAGTTTTTTTTCAGGATGAAGAGAAAAAATTCAACCTGTCTTGTTATTCATTTATTTATTTATTTATTCATTTATTATATATTTCTTTTGGTTTTTTTTTTCCGGTTGGTTGACGTCGACGGTGGTCGTAAAGTGTATATAGGAGAGACATAATAGAGGTAAGAATAAGGAATAATTTTGGTGTTCAATTTGACGCGACCGCAGTAAATAAAAGCCCAAGTCATTGGCATCCGTCACGAAGACACTCACGAGTAGTGTGTATATATATATTTATACAGAAACAGAAGGTTGAGAAGGAAGAAATATGGTGTGCGAGTTGAAAATATCACGGAATTCGGGAGCCCCGGGGAGGTCTACCGCCAAAAATGAGAGTCAAAGCCACACGAAGAGAAATTTTTTGATTTACAGCGAGTGACCGAAGATGTGAACAAGACATATATATATATATATATATATAACTAAACTAAAACGACCGGACAGACCATGCAGAGACGGAACAATACTACAACAGAGTCATGCAAGAAGGTTCGCCGCAACTTCCGAACCACACACACACACATAGACCACATTTATATGCAAGAACAATGTGTGACGAAGTGGATCCCTTTAGCAGTTTGCAACTGTTGTTGTGGATACTTTTGAGTTTCAAGCCATTTCACGGTAATATGGTGTGTCACAGCTGTGGATATATATAAATGAAATTGTCAGGCAGACTGTGGCACACAAAATTCATATATATTCACAATAATTCCAAGTAATCTATGAAAAGTTATTGTAGATTTTCAATCATTATTATATTCCAATTTAATTTTCTTAATATTATATTCATATGCATATATAGAAAAATTACGAGTATATATAAATAAACCGAAAAGGGAAGTTATACAATTGGCAATGAGAAGGCACTTGGCCTACCTTTCTTCTGCTTCGGTTTCAAAATCTCCATCCTCGTGGAGTGTCTCGATTGCAGCACTAAATTATATGCGAGGTTGCACGCCAGTAATTTTGCGACTCCCGGGTCCAACGAAAAATATAAAGTCTCGGATGGGGTTCCCGCATCGTAAAAGCAAAACCCATCGACGACACATAACATTGTACACGTTTCAGCAAGTAGAGAGAGGACCATTTCAAAACAGAAAAAAAAAACAAGAGGAAAGAAAAATGAAAGTATCAGAAAAGATAAAATATGCGAGAGCAAGTGGAACAGGGGCAAAAAAAAAGTTGTATATATACTGGAAGCTATAAACCATTGATTTACGAACGTCAACAAAAAAAAAAAAAAAAAAAAGAAGCAGTGTCGTCCGAGAAAAATCGCGGGGATACAACAGAGAGAAAAAACGAAGAGAGGGAATAAGAAAAAAAAAATGCTGGTGCACTAATTGCACCCGAACCCAAAATACACCCCCCGAGGCGAAAAAAAAAAAAAAAAAGTGAAAACCAAAATCATAAGAATGTAGCCACTGTATTTTTCACATCTTCCATGTCATAAATATTTTCATAAAAAAAAAAAATCGTCAACTGCAACTCATCCCCCCCGCACCCCCCTTTGTCGAATCCCTGAAATACTTTCTCTTTCCGAGGAACACGAATAAATCCCACCACTGACGACATCTGTTTCTGATTATAAGGAATTACAGATGAAATGAAAATAAATAAATAGGATATATTTATTGACAATGTTTTTTTTTTTTTTCCAAGACGGTTTATCTTAATGGTCACACAGAGACATATGCAGCAGATTGTATATATATACGTTGATGGCGCTAATCGTGCGTCGAGCTGGCACAAATCCTAATTGAGATCCCCCTCACTATATGGTATATACTAACACACTAATATAATTTCTGAACGATGCATCTCGTATCCTACCATAAAACCCTATAACTCTCAGTTGAGTGTCGCGTCGTGGCGGTCTCGATATAAAACCCACCATTCTCATCTTTTCTTCTCATTCGCCCCTTTCATCTATCTCCTTGGCTTTCTTGTTTAACCAACGATCATAAATTCCCTTCATACTGGCAGGCATTTTCCTAAATTTGTCAAAATTTATTGTGGCATACAGGCACTGACTGTAAAATAAGCCTAAAGGAGGAGATCACATTGGACATTTTTTGGTAACAATGACAATACCTGAAGGAATGAATATATACAAAAATTTTCTACCATCTCTAGTTACCACCTGTCCCCTATATAGATTGTTGTAACACAGCATAGTGTTCGTATATAGCCCCAAGAATTGGGGATGAATTGCTTGGAAATGCGTTCAATAATGTGTGTGGAGTCTGTGTATATTTCTTTCGTGTTTCTTCTTAGTGTCAGTCTTGCTCAGAAAATAAAAATAGGGAGACCACAATGAAAATTTGTCTCCGATGTATTTGACGCGCGAAACTCGATGGAGAATAGATCTAGCATGTGTGGTGAAATACTCGCAAGTTAGTATTGACTATTCAACAACTGTGAAACAACTTGTGTGATGGAGGAAAAAAAGGTGGAAGGATGGAAAAAAAAAAAAATTTTATGCTTTGTTAGACACCGCCCAGGGATTATTTGAGTTTTTCTACTTTCATGCCTCTATTCTATTCGGTTTTTACTAAACCGTGGGTCGCGACTGGAAAATCCCGGTTGTATGTATATATATATATATATATATATATATGGAGGTGCGAGAGCGGAATATAATTTGGGTATGTGTGAACGTGATGAATATAATTCTGAGGTAACATTTGAGAAAAATCTCACGACGGACTGAAACATTGATATACCGCTGATGTTTCATATTTTTTTTTTGTTCGTAATTTTTTTCTGTGGATTAATTTTTTGTGACATTATTAATATACATATATGAACCACGTAATTCAATTAGAATTCATTCCAAGAATACAATTTGAAATTATAATAATTTATTGAGAAAATAGGACATGGGAATTATATTTAATTTTAGAAATAGTTTACATATTTTTCGTAGTACAATTTTTAAACTGTTCCCGAAATATCTTAGGCAATTTTTATATCTCAAATTTTACAGGACCTCAATCATGAAATTATGGAGATTATTACCGAAAATTATTTCTTCCTCTTATATAGCAACAATATGGAAGAGCAAAATTTTAATCTGACGGAAAAATTATTTAATTTTTTTTACTGAATAAATTTAGTTTCAGTGGAATATTTGATCAAAAATGGAAATTTATTTCCCACTTTTCAATCTGGTGATATAACTGCCTACCGGGGGTTGTATTCAATATACTGAAGGGGCTTATTTTTCGTATGTAATAATACAAAAGATTATTGAATAACAGATGAAAACGTGGTGATAAAATTTTGTTAGAAAAATGGGGCACAAATCTCTGAAATGAAGGATTATAGATGTCTCTACAACACGAAAATATATACGACGAGCGTTGACAAACACACACACATACGAACACGAATGTATACGAATATATGAAAGAAAAAATAATAAAATGGGTAGATGGGTGTGAAAGAGAATGAGGATCGTTTCTATCTACAGTCGTGGGTGAAAGTTAACAAAGCGGAAAATCTCGAGCCGCAAATACGAATCGGGTTCTCGGCAAACACAACTAACAATGCACATCAACTCTCTTTCTCCATCTCTCTCGCTCCCACCCTCATTTTTTCGTTCTCTTTTCTCTCCATCCCATCCCCCAAAACTTTTTCTTTCTCTCTGATACATCCGAGATGCTCTGTTTTTCACGCGGTCTCCCTCATCGTTTGTACGTGGTGGGAATTACGGAAAATTGCAAACGAAAGCATTGTATCGTTTGGAGGGTGGTTGTTTTGTAAATATACGTGAGACGAAGACAGAAATTACATGGGCTCAATTGCAATCGAGTAAAATGTTCCATAAGCCTTTAAGAATTCTTTTGTCGTACAATCCACAATATTATTCATTTTTTTCTTTCACTATATTCTTTCACATTTTCTTTTGCCTTTTCAAAAAAAAAAAAACCACACTACATATACATATAATACATTATATATATTATTTACAATTTTATTAGTTGAAGATGTAAAGAAAATTTTATATATTTATATACGACGTGTGAAGTGTGAGAAAAAAAATTCTGAAAAATTAAATATTTCCACGAAATTTCAGGTGTTTCTTCTTTTCTTTTATGTATATACCTATCAGCAATATTATACAGTGAGTCACATCGCAGCATCATATATATTTATATTATAGTTTGGATAAAATATTTATTAGCACTTTCAATGGGAAAACCCATGGTGTAATCCCATGCGTGCAAGACACTCCCCCGGGTAACATAGAAATACTCACGTGTCAGTTTTATTAAAGCTAAATGAGCTCTAGGAATTACTTGGTCATCAACTATTCTCATATAATATATATTTAATACACATACATATATATCTATAAGTATGATTCACCCAAATAAAGTAGCCACTGAATAAAATATAATTCAACCAACGAAAGAGTGTCCTTGCCATGATCTCAATTCCAATTTAGAAAACAACAAAAGAGAAACTCGATCAGCCTCGAATTTCGGGTGGTGAATCAATCAGGCATCCATTATCCCACATTTCACTCTCCCTCTCGTTCTTTACCTCTCTCGCTTCTGCGTTCTTTTTTTTTTTTTCATTATTTTCCTCCCAATACTACGTCTTTTATACGTGTATATATAAAGGAGCGATCCGAAAGTGAGTAGCCAAAAATCCGAGTTCGGCATCGATCGAGAACATTAGTCGCGCCAAATCGATTCCAAGTATGGTCTCCACCGGGACTCTTGTGTACAGGGAAAAAAAAAAAACAAAGAGATTGAATATCGTAAATGATATCCCAATATCTGAGTTGAAAATATTAAATAAATTGTAAAGTGGAACTAGGATAAGAGGGTATAATAATTCATTGAACGATTGTGACAGAATTTTCTCTATTTTTTTGGAGCAACCCTCCTGTCCTAGTTCCACTTCACTATTTATTTAGTATATTTAATTCAGATATTTGGATATTATTCACTAGATGCTTCGTTTTTTTTTTTTTTTCTTTTCCTGTGAATACATACATAAATATACATACTTGGTCAAACGAAAAAGTCGCCTAATCGCTGAATATACATGAATGTATGTAGACAACAAATATATCTATAGGATGTGTGTGTGTATATAGAGAAATGTGTGCCCAGGTGTAAGAGAAGAAATAGTATATAGGGCATAATGGACAATAATAAAACGTCAGCTCACTGACTGCATTGAAAAGCGCGCGCAGCGTGCGCAGCGCCACCCCTAAACGCTACCAAATACACATAACATTCAGATGAATGGATTTTACATGCCTAAACGCCCGCTCAATCTTTCTCTCTTGCTTTTTCACTAGCCACTGAATTTTTCTATCGCTCAAAACCTAGGAACGCCGTTTAACGTCGCATATATTTCACCCTACAATCATCTGCCGAGACAAATACCCTTATTTGTACACATCCTGTCCTTTGTGTCACATAGATGTGTGTGTGGTGTGTGGGGAGGGGGCAACCTATAACCTCGCACTACCGTTTGTGTCGCGCGTTCCACATTGAAATATATATATATATATATATATATATACAAATATATACAAATATAAGAGGAGCAAATGATGAACATAAGAAGAAAAAGGAGCGATGAAGAAAAATGAAAAAGTACAAGATGGAAAAAATGTATGAGACGCTTCCGGTTTTATTTAAACATCAAGTTTGTGGGCGTTTTTTTTTTTTATTGTATTCAATGGTTATTATAGAGATTGAAAATATATCATTCATTGTCATTTTACCTGCTGCAAATGGGAAGACACGTCGAATTTCTCTCCAAACATTTGATATCTCTCCAATTGCAATGGAGAGGATGTTGTTTTTTACCCTCCTCTTCCTCCGTCAAATTCATTTTGAATATATATATATATTTATATATGTATATGTGTGTCCTGGTGCCGTGCCGGATGCGTATCAACGAAAAATTCTGTGGGAGTGGCACACGAGAAATGATTGTTGTATATCCGTGAGTTAGTGGAATCATTTGGAAATTGTTGAACAACGTTCAGAAAAAAATTATTGGTGTAAAAATTTATTAAACTCTCGCTTATTCCTTTTTCTTCTGAGATTCCCAATTTCAAAAAGTGAAAAACTGTCGCGATGTGCTTGTAAATATTCTTAAATAATATATACACACATTAAATAGACTCTAAAAGCCATTACCATTTTCTGAAATTGCTTCTAAACTCGATAAAGCCCTTTTTTTAAAAGCTTTATTTTCTTTACGAGGGCTGATATCACGCCGCCGCCCGATATAAACGCAAATACGTATTTATATTCCTTTCTTTTTCCCCGAGAACAGAAAGGCGTGAGAGAAGAGACAAAAAAATGTCATCCCAGTCGATTCACGCATTACCAACGCCATCAATTTTATGAGTAATATGGGTAAAAAAATAAGAAAACATCGAATGAGTATACTAAATCGAATTTAGGGGCGAGTTTATTCTTTCCTTGCGATACTGTGTAACCGCTGGCAAATACGCGAACGAGACAGCACGTATATATATATATATATATATATATATATATATACATTTATCCACAGTAAGAAAAAATATATATACATGCCTTAATATTTTTCCCCTACA
Source organism: Zele albiditarsus (assembly GCA_958496275.1). Taxonomy (NCBI): domain Eukaryota; kingdom Metazoa; phylum Arthropoda; class Insecta; order Hymenoptera; family Braconidae; genus Zele; species Zele albiditarsus. Next base: position 10,661,332 of record OY292414.1, read on the forward strand.
CTTTCGCTCTTTATCGTGCGTCGTCATTCGTTTTTCTTTTTTTATGTGCTTATACTAATTTTTTTTTTTTTTTTCTACTTATTATTATTTGCAACAGGAAAAACAATTTGTGCAAAATGAGGCGGTGGTGGCTCGAAGGCCCCATGCCATATGCCAAAGGGACGTCAAGCCAATACCCACATGGGTAATTACAAGGGGATGTTCGCTGCTCTGTCTTGCTGTGGCCTGTTAGTAAAGCCTGAGCGCTTACTCAGAATTGTGGAGGGGATACGACGACACCACCGGATTTTTGGTAGTGGGGCGCTTCGCATCTATATAAGCCACCGAGCGTCCAGCGTTAGGTCACAGTTTATCCGAAACTTTCGAAGGGTCAACTTCACGTCGTTTAATCTTTCCATGCCACTGTACACGCTTGAGAAATTTTTATTTTACATTGACAACTAAATGTAATATACCTCTGTGACTGTGTACATACAATTGTGTGAGTGTGTATGTGCATGTGTATTTATCGGTGTAAGTGAATAGTAAGAAAAAAAAATTACAATTTGTTTTCTCAAATACTTTGAGTGAAGTTAATCACGTAGCGAGCAACAACATGCAGACCTCGTGCTTCGTATTTTTCGTGTTGTGCGTGGCATTTGCCGCCAGTTTCGATCTCGGGCCAATCATCAGGATTGCTCAATGCAGAATGCAATGTATTAAAACGCACAGTATTGATGGTAGTTGCGATTGGTATACAAATCGTGGCGAAACAGTGTGCAGTGAAGTAAGTAATAAATATATGTCAATTTTTACATTATACCAGGCATTACATGATATTCCTGCTAGTAAAATCCCATTAATCCAATATAGAATAAATTTTATTATATGCAATTGCGTGAATATGAGCAATTTATATTAAATACTCTGCCCTCACTTTATCTTATATAAACTATGCCCTATTTCTACCCTCTATCTTGTCTTAACTACAATGCAATGATCCATACCACCCCTCACTTACTCCCATTATTCAACTACCCTCAAAAGTTCGGTCGAAGTCTCATTAGCGTTTGAAAAACCTTTCCTGTGATCAATTTTTAGATTGTAAGTTGCCGGGAAGCATATTTCAAAAGTACGTATCCATTCATAGAATAAATTGTATTATTCAGCATTGACTGGATATATTCGAAATGGATGAAATAAATTCAGAATATTCAAGGTTTGTATTGGTAAATCGGAAATTTACATTTGAAATTTAATAGAAAACAAAGGAACACAATAGAAAGCATAGAGATATTTTAAGCAGGCTCACATTTAACAAGTAATCTTCAATCCTGTTTATTATTTATTCTGTTGTAATTCGTGGAAATACCACGGTGGTCGCGTGACGTTGGGTTCAGACACACAACGCCGTTATATATATATAGGGGAGCGTAAAGGGCACGGGGGCAGTTCCTAGTGATTGTCAGAGGGGCAGATGGAGAATCACGATATTGTCTCGTGCACGTTGAGAGCGATCATACATGGGGAGGTGATATTTTTTTTTTCTCTCCTTTCCCTTTGAGGTCCAATAGGGCGTTGCTCATTTGCCACATATATGAGGGGAAGGGTGTCCATTAATTTTTTTTTAAGGGGGGGGGGGGGGGGGGGGGGGGGGAGAATTGATCCAACCTAAAGCGTCTGGTGGTCTATTCAACCGTGAGAGATGATGGACAAAAAGAGGAGGAGGAAAATAAAATGAAAGCGAGAGGGCAAGAGTGCTGGAAAGGGAATAGGTATAGCCCACGCGCGCAAACGAATCAGTCATTCAAATTTATGCTTGGGCGACTCTGTATATATACTTGGCGACGTCGCATGGGGCCCCCAAGAACCTTTTGCCATTAGAATAACAATTTACGATTGGGGTGTATACGTTGAAGGTGAGGTTGTAACAGACACAATCTATATACACACCTACTCACGCCTTTAAGAAATAAAAAATAAATAAATTATTCAGATGACGACGAGTAATCAACTTCATCAATCAATTTTATTTAACAAATCAATTCTCAGATGAAAATTTGTCGGTGGAAAAAAAAAATATATATATATACACAGATAAATTCTTTCCAGTCATGCTGCATTTTTTTTTTTTACTTTGCGCAAGTGTTTGTTCCTCACCCTCACTGTGCTCTATATCACGTTCTCTTAAAATTTATTTACTCGAAGGCGCCAAACGAGAAGGAATAAATCAGTCCCTTTCAAGCGGAAGAAATGTGACGCCAATAGAACGCTTGTCATTTGAAGATTGTCACGTGTCTTGTTTGTCAGAGACGGAAGCATTTTTTTCATGGACTAGACACAATATACAAAATGTGGGACGACGATGAAAGAAAAAATAACAAATTAAATGAAATTAAAGAAAAACATAGCGACTGATAATGAGCAAAAAATCAACATGGAATTGAGAAAAGAATGGAAATAGTTTTTACATTTCCTTGTTATATGCACCTCGATTGTATATTGCGCCGAGTCTCAACAAAGACATAAGAGATATGGTGAGAAAAAAAAACGAAAATGGGCGACTGAGAGACAATGAGTGAGCACTCTCGATTCGTTTTCAGAAACGTCATTAGCGGTCTGTGTGCCAGCAGAGCCATCGGAGCTTCTACGAAAGAGAGAAGTACACAGACAGACAGCAACAGCGGCGGCAGCAGTTGTAATGAAAGTATATAGAAAGGCGAAATAGAAGTAAGAAGAAGAAGAAGCAGAACAAGAAGCAACAAAAGAAATGAAAAAAAGTAAAATGAGGAAGAAATAAAATTGTGTATAGGCGGAGTGCGCTTGGCTATCCCAATAAATACGAAGACAACAACGACGACGACGACGACGACGACGACGAAGAAGACGACGACGACGATGAGGACAGAGAAGAGTCTCTTTTGGTCTTTCAGTTATATGGCTGAAACAGGTTGGAGCTAATTCGACTGCCCCGAAACCCTCTTGCCGGCCATGGTTGAATCTTTCTCCCTACTCACCCTCTCCCCACCTCAATTCCCATTTCATTGGTATGGACTGGTGCTCCCTTTCTCTATCTATCGTGTGCTGTGTTATAGAACGCGCCACGGTACCAACCGACCCTGCTTAAATCGCTCGATTCAACCGGAGCCACGGGCTTGATAGTTTTTATTCGCCTTCCACTCATTCTTCTCCTACGAATTTTTTCACGAGGGACCCACTTGGCCCATACTCCTCCACTCTCCCAGCAACTCATTCCCACCGCCTGTTATATGTATACATACTCTCTCTGTTTTTGTTGTTTTGTTTTTAATATTATTTTCTTTTTTTTTTTTTTTCCAATCTTCTAACCCTTCTTCTTGTGCTTACAGTGCTGGCAGAACTGCGAATCTCTTGAGACACAGTGGGAGGCCACAAAATTCATTTGCGAGGGGGACGAGTATCTTCGTGTGAGTATATTTCAATTTTTTTTTTCAATTTTAAGCAAGCTTTTATTATGATTTTTTTTCTCATTTTCGACGAGGTAAATAGTGAAAGGGAAAGAGTGAGAGATAAGGAATAAAGGAGGGGGAGGGAGAGAGTGAGAGAGAGAGAGAGAGAGAGAAAACTACGGCGGCGACGCGAGTTATGGTCATGTTTGTTTTGAAAGATGCGACTCATTTGCCTGCGAGTTTTATACGTCTCGTTGTATCTCGTTAGGGGATCTCGCTCTCTCTCTCTCTCTCTCTCTCTCTCTCTCTCTCTTTCTCGATCTCAACGCTCCCTCTTCCTTTCTCTCTCTCTTTTCCTACTCGGGTCCTTTGAATTATTTTATCGTTGAATAAATTCGATGAATAATTTTTTGTCTTATTTTTGTTTTAAAAAAAATTTCCACCCCTCTGATTATCATGAAATTTTGTGTTCTTCTCTTCATCACAATATCTTTCACTGCGGGAACCGTAAGAAGAAAAAGGTTTGCTTTCTCACTCGTTGGGGATAGAAAAAGTGGCTACAGTGCAAAGAAAGATTTGGATGGTTGTGTATAACCTTCATCTCCAATTTCTAACGATAATCTGTTTTTTCACAAGCGATCACTCGGAAGTTTTACCAATCTATTCTTATTGTAACGTCATCTCTGATTATCCGTCTCAGGAATATTTTTCAAAATTTCCGGCGGGCGCGACCAAGCGAAAATATATATCCATTTTTTTTCTGTGGCCCCTTCACCACTCCCCCTTCAAGGAAAACACAAAAATTGTATCGTTCAATGCCCCTCGATCCATCTTAGTCCCAAAATTCTCCGCCTTCCTTTTTTGCCCTCGAACTCGTCATACAAAAATATGAAAAAGCAGTGCAACTTATTCACAAAAATGTGAAGAGAAGGAAAATCCGCAAATCGCTACAGAGACTATACCTGTCGATTTTTCATGGAAGACCAAACACACAACGTCCTTATATATGTACACCCGAAACCAATTCCACGTCTCTTTCTCTCTTCCCCACTATTCCTCCTCCTCCTCCTCCTCCTCCTACAACCAAGATTCAAATCTCACATCCAAAATCCCCAAGAATAAATACTCGTTCACCGCATTACGAACACGCAACAGAGATCTCGTCAAGATCACCAAAATTTCAAGACGAAGAACGAAATTAAAAGGAGAAAAAAAAGGTCAACTTACCGTTTTTATTTCTCTTATCTTCAATGTTACGGTGCAAACACGACTTTTGTCAAGATACAAGTCTCTTCCCTTTTCTCCATGTCCTGTAAAAATAAAGGAGGAAATATATATATATATATATTTTTTTATTCCATCATATACATTAGTCGACAGTGGTGGAGGACCGTTAATTAGTTCAAATGGCCCGGAACGGCCATTATTCTAACCGTGAATGGGCCCCCGGCTATCGAGACCTGAAGAGCCCTCAACCTTTTATTCTTTTTCTCTAGCTCTTTCTCGCCCGTTCATTCTTCTCTCAAAAATCTTTTATAATACGAATACTAAAAAAAAAAAATTTCTTTGCTTGTCGCATTACAGTGCCCAGCGTGTCAAACCGCTTGTCTCTATCGAACGACGAGACTAGAAGAGGAGTATTTACCATCGAGTTTACCAGCACCGAGCCGAGGACCAATAAAACTCGGGCAACATGACATCGCAGTAGTTTTACGTAAAGTCAGTGGCACTTGGAAGGAAGTAGGTTTCTTCCCAGGCACTCGTATTCCATCATTGAGACAGGACACATGGATATTGGCGATTTTGGAAGATGGTGTACAACATTACAGTTGGGAAGAATGGACACCTACATTAGAATCACTAAAAGAGGGTCCATTTGTTGAAGCTTCACTTTCATGGCATGACATCAATAATCAACTCAAATGCCAACGTGATGTGGAACAAAAGAAATTTAACGACAGGGTGAGACAGTTTTATTTGGAGAAATATGGCGAAAAGGTATTGGTTGAATGGCGTGACAGTCAAGATACGCCAATTCCCGAAGAAGTCTTCCGGCGATTTTTCTTCCGAAGGAGAAATGATGATGAAGGTCAAGATCAACCGATGAAAATTGATACCGCAACGACTGATTTCAAACATGCGAATAGAAAACCAGGAGCGTCAGAAAAGGCCGAGTCTTATGTAGTTTCATGGGAGCCGGAAACCGGTGGACTCATGGGAAACCAAGTGGTAGACACGGAATCAGCACAAATTTCTCTATTACCTGGCACTAAATATCTCGTAAGAATAGCGTCAAATGAAGGACCAGGTAGTTTTCCAATTGAGGTTGATACACGACCAAATTCAGTTCATGTTTGGAGGTTAAAAAAAAACTTGGAAAATATTTACCCATGGGCAATATTAGCTGGTGCAGTGTGCGCGGCCATTGTTCTCAGTTTAATTGTCTTCATAAAAATGTGTATCTGTAAACCAAAAAAGGACATTTATCAAGCGGAAGTTTGAGAGATGGAGTTTTTTCGATAATTAATTTCAAAAACTCGACTAAACGGGTATAAAGAAAACACAATTGTACAGTAGATTCTAGTTAGAGCAAATTGTTTCTAATGACTATTATGTATTACATCTGTAAATTTATCTGTGAATATTATGTGTAATCTTAAACAAGCATTTGCTCAAACACCGAAACGAACAGACTGTTAATTGAGAGTTCCTAAAAACGAAATATGAGAAAAAAGAACATAATTAAATAATTGCTGGCATCAAATATCAACAATGGCCGCTTGACAAGAAAAAAAAACCACTGTATTTATTTGTAAATAAAAGCCGAAAAAACACTATTGTAAATATAATTTCCATAGAGTGTACAATAAAAGAATTAATAATTAAAATTAGACCTGTCTCCATGGCTTTATTACCTGTAACTAATTATAATGAATACATTTCCCCGTTCATTGAACTGCAGAAATAAAATCCCATCAGTGTCTTTCACCCAAGACCATAACATCAATATTGTCTACACTTATCAATGCATTGAAAAAATTCGTTGAATACATATACGTATATTGCATATATATTAATCCATACATGTTCAATGGGTGGCTCATGCCATCCCAGAAAACTGTGTCATGACCTCGAAGTCGACTCTTCTGTCCCGTTATCCCGTTCATTGCTTCTTGGACTCTTTCCACCACCACAATCTTCACTCAGTCTTGACTGAGAAGTCGAGCGAAGATGATGATACCGCTGTTCGGTTACCTGTTGCCACTTCTCATTGCCGCTAACCGCGTCGTAGCACCGGTCAACAATGCATCACCAACAACAGTTGCGGCAGTTGGATTCGCAACTATTTTTGGATTTGGTGCCATACCCATGAGCTTCGCTGCGGGACCCAGGTGAGAATTAGATGACGAGTGAGTTTTTATTGAGGAATTAAGGACAACGAGGGAAAAAGATTAGAGAAAAAGAGAATTGGGCAGAGACAAGGTGAAGACAGCTTGACATTTAGATGATGTTTCTAGATATGTTCCTAAGTGGAAGAAGCAGGCGTGTGAAATTCCAGCTGCTCAACATCCAAGATCTCATTATGTTTGCGATGAGGCCGGTGAAGTCAAGTGTCTTCCAGGTATGTATTAATTTTTTTTTTCCTCATTTCCTAATGTCTTAAGTGTTGGAAATTATTTTTTTTTTTATCCGATCAAGGATGGACGGGTGATTTGTGTGACGTGCCATTGTGTCGAAAGGGCTGCGATCCACTTCAGGGATACTGTCGTCGACCTGGCGAGTGTCTTTGTAAACTAGGTTTTTATGGAGAATTATGTGACAAGTGTATTCCACTTCCTGGTTGTCAACATGGCGGGTAAGTTGTGTATATATGTTTATGTAACACGATGTATTAATTTGTGACCTCGTGATGTGTGGCATTGACCTCAGGCGATCGCACTAAAACGGGTGATTAACCTTGACTGCCGAACTGACTGTTATTCACTATAATGACGTGTTGTCGCATAGCGGTATCTTGAAAAACATTCACAGAACGCCATATAATCAATGTTTTTAAAATATATTTTTCCTGCCTCATATTATTTTTATCATTATTCCGTTTTTCTTGTATCATTTTTTTAGATGCAACGTGAGCTTTGAATGTGCTTGCAATCCAGGCTGGAGAGGACTCTTCTGCTCCGAGCCAATTTGTGATCCAGATTGTTATCCAAGTCAGGGATACTGCGACAGACCTGGTGAATGTCGTTGTCGAGTTGGTTGGCAGGGTCCCAAGTGTAAAAAATGTAAAGTATTACCGGGATGTGTTCACGGAACATGTCAGGGCCCACTTGAGTGTCGTTGCGACTCCGGGTGGACCGGAGTATTCTGCCAAACGCGTGAGTATACTTGAACCCCACATGAAAAAAATAAAAAAATAAATAATAAACTGAAAACAAATCCAAAACGTCGGATGAATATTTTTTTTCCCCTTAGCCATTTGTGCACAAGGATGCAGTCGAGAAAATGGTGGATGTTATAGACCGGGTACATGTCGTTGCAAAGTTGGCTGGACCGGTCCCAATTGTACTGAATGCGTTCCCTATCCGGGTTGCGCTCACGGTTCTTGCAGACGACCATGGGAATGTCGATGCCAACCAGGATGGGCGGGCGATCTTTGCGAAGAAAAACTAACATTCTGCGATCATCATTCAGATATTTGCGAGAACAATGGCACCTGCATCAGTATGACAAAGGAGAACGGTGATTTCAGGTTTGTTGAATTGATTCAACTTCGCCAATTTGGTCCCTCTTCAGCAATCAATCAAATTTCAATCCTTTTGTATTCATTTATCATTTTTTTTTCGCCCCTTTTTTTTTTGGGTAACAGATGCATTTGCCCATTGGGATATACTGGGCGTCAATGTCAAATTGAAACTGTCGAGCCAGCGGTCGATCTTATGCCTCCATTGCCTCAACCACAACCGGACGTCATTGTTTCATTGTCTGAACAGACTGAAGTACCAAAAGAACCGGTGAATATTGAAGAAGATGATGAGGGTGATACTCAAACAGTACTCAATCGTCCCTCTGCCACGCCCTTCGTCAATGCTCATCAGGGTCATTTCGAAACGACTCAAGAGGTGACAGTTGAGGTTGATTCAAATTCAACAACGACAATTGAACCATTGGGTGCTATTGTCATTACTGATCCACCATCAACAGTAGAACCAGCGGCAACTGCCGGTAAATGGCCAACTGAGAGTCCTACCAAAAGTCCAATTACCGACATCGACGCAGATAATGAGGCGTATTGAAATGAAATCAATTCTGATACTACACATATCAAAAGAATAGAAGAGTTCCTCTAATTTATTATTTATTTATTTAATCTAAAATATATCAATTTATTTATATATATTATGTTGTGGATTTTTTTCTCTTCATTAATATAATATAATCTACTGACTGCAGATTTCATGCCAATAATCTTGTTCTATTCTTATCTTGTTTTTACCTATTACGAACAACTGTGATGGATTAAAATTAATTGACTATTTATGTTTAAAATTTTTTAAATCATATCAAATTCAATATTTATCAATTCAAATCAATTAATGGTGATTGACTTTAGAAAACCGGATTATGAGTAATTTTCGACTGGCTAATCGAGTTTTCCGTCGTCAGGTAAATGCATTCAAGCACATACGATAATGTAAACAATAAAAAAAAAAATGATAAATGAATAAATAAATTTCTCGAATGCGGACTTTGCTGCAAATGGTATTTACATATATTTATCGATCTTCTCGTTTGCACAGATCAATGGTGACGTTATTCCATCCAATTATCCCTCGCTTGTGCACATGTGCGCCCATATATCTAAAGAAGGACACACGGATACCAAACGAATATATGTATATACATATGTTGAAGTTAAAGGACTGTTACTCTACATGAGCAGAAATAAAAATAGTCAACGTATGGAAGTTACGGTTGAGCGGGCACATGTACTATGTATCCCATCGCCTACCTACGTAACTCATACGTGCTCTGTTTATTACGTAATTATTTTCATTCTCGTATTGTATAAATAAATATCGTATTATTATACATAAAAGCTTTTAGTAAACATAAAATTCAATTTATGTGACTATTAAATGTTCTTGTCAATCACAAGTGGCAGGACATTAAATACCTTCTCGTCGAATACGACAGTTGAGACGGCTGAACTATTACTAGATCTTAAAGTGAAATAATTTGATACTCACGATATTCAAAAGGATTTCTGTCACTCCAATTGTATTTTTCGTATTATCCTGTAGACATAAAATTAACTAAATAACTTCTTGGATATTATATATTAGTCGGTGTGTTTGCATTTATCTTTTATTAAACGTAATGTTACGAGCGAGTATATACACGCAATCGTTTAATCGAGATTGACACACCCACATATATTGCAAACAAGAGAGTTGGCACTATTGCCAATTAAATTGAATGAACGAAAGTGTTATTATTTTTATTTGTTTATATATATATATATATATATATATATATTGTGTGCTTCCTCTTCCTACTTCAACTTGAGAGTAATTATGATCCTGAGGTCAATCATGCTAGATTTTAATTGATATATTACTTTCACATAGTCAAACGATCAATGTTGTGATTAAATAAAACATTCATAACTATGGATTTAATTTTAATTATTATTATCGCTTTTTAATTAATAATAACCAATAATTGCAATCGTAATGCGTGCTATGTATAATTTAGGCAATAGTAGTGAATAAAAATATATTTATTTATGAAGTAAATAATTAATGGAGCATGACAATGGACCGTGTATATGTGCACATGGTTCGTATGATTAATTGTACCAACAAATATGATTAATTTTTATAGAAGTATTTCGAAAATAGTATCATGTCTTTCACAATTATTAAAAATTGAGATTTGTGTTAATAGTCTTATGTACATATGTGTATAGTTGACATCACGAACAGAGGGAGGGCTCAAGAGTGAATCGGAATTATTAATTGACAGGCAGCTTCTAGAGCGCGACGACCCAGATTCTTCTGTGCAACGACCACCATATACATATAAAACTCTCGCATTATTATTACATCAGAAAGCAATCAGGCACGCACTCAAAGCGTTAATTTATACATGTCAAATGTATAATCATTTGTCTATAGATTATATATCACGTGTGTGCACACCCTCATCATGAAATATTGAATATCATAATATTTTTTAAATATATATTGTATGGAAAAAAAAATATTTTTATTTATTTATTTCCATTCACGAATTTTTTTCTCATCCTCCAATATACATAAATATTAAATCGATCAATAATTGATGAAATTTGAATACTCTCACCTTTATTGGCTTCATTTTCTCTTGCATTAAAAAAAACTTTCGACTTGTCAGGATTATAAAATAAACTTTAGCGAAAGAAGATAAAAAATTATTCACAGCATTTTTTTTTATCATGTTTTTTTGGATATTAAACACATTTATTCATTATGTTCACATATGTGTCATACAATACGATACATATATCGATCCGGTTCACAGAGCGGACACTATCGCGTCCATTCTACACCACTCAGTACCAGGTTACCGCATTTTATCTAATGGTCTATGCTAATTATCCATCGACTATTACATTATAATGTATACATATCTTTATATGAATATATATACTCGTAAACATATATATATATATATATATATATATATATATGTATATTTGCGTGTCTCAACAACATAAATGATTAATCAAACAATTTTCCAATGGACTATGTGCCCAGCAATCAATCTATCTCATCAATGAAAAAAAAAAAAGTGTTGATTACTTATCCAAATTTTTATAATTCATATTTTTTAAATTTCACTGAGCCAATTACGCAAAATCGCACGAGCTTTCCAACGTATCTCTCAATTTTTCAATATATATTGGATTCTGGCCCTCGTAAAGAGAATTCAATTGAGGTAAAAAAAATTTTGAAACCGGTCTGTGGAATTTAAAATATACTTCTAAATTAAACTTCATCATCGTGAATAAATTATTTAAATACATTGCTGTATTTGAACTCATAAAAAAAAATATGACAGCGTTTTATTCTATTAATAGATCCAAAGTCAAATATTAACACAAAAATGATCAAATGAAAAAAAAAATGTTGATTAACTAATCAAAATTTAATTTTACGCCTGGACCTGACCCAACATTTTTTTTTTTTTTTTACTATACGGTTTGAAATGGATGCTGTTAATCTGAGCAGATAAAATTTTCTCTGTCACGGCCGCTACGAACAAGTATGAAAATAGAAATAAGTTGCTACATACATTGAATTGAATGCCTCAACCTTGCTATTGTTCAGACAGGCCCCTCGTTAACGGGTTCTCGCGTAGCAATCATAGTAAACACACATTGATTATCTTGACATTATAATTATTGTTATAATAATAATGTCACAACTGAAGAATTGTCTGTTCCATCATCATCTCTCATTTATCGTGTCAACGTTGAAATTCAATAATTAAATATCAATTAATCAATTCATCAAGATATGTTTGGAAATCGTGTTTTCCTGCATGTGTACATGTATATATATAAAAGGTGCGCCCTATACAAATGCGGATCTGGTTCTCACGAATCCCATTACTATATATTCCAATATGTACAAATACTTACAATTGTATCTGGCGTTCTCTCTATTCAGGATTCCATTCGATTATTTCGAATTAAATAATATCCATACATCATTTTTACTCACCAATGATATTTTTTTTAATCTCTTCTGACATCAACAACACCTGCACATACATGCACTGATTATTATCGATTATGATTTATTATATTTTCATATTAATTTCAATTTTCAACGAGAAAAACATTTTTTTACTTTTTTTTTTCCCCCTCCCCGGCAACAAATTAACGGGCAGTTAATTAAAATGCGATGATACATGGATAAATATTTTTTTCTTATTCCATCATTTTGCACTTCTCTCTTGTTATTACACTTTTGCAGTGTGTCAGCGTTTTGCATTTAAAATTGCATTTAACTTTTATAAATTATTAATATTCCTCAGCGAGGTACATAAATTATTTTATAAAATAAAATGTTTCATTTCTTTTCACATATTTCTTTTGCTGAAACTCTGAGAGATGATTATGTATATCAAGTCAAGTGATTGCAGCAAAATGAGAGGCCACCGTGAATTGCATGTGTGAATCTATTTTTATTACACACATTATGCGGAATATTTTTACTATTGCATTGAGATGCAAAAAAAAAAAAAGAAAAAATGAAATTACAAAGAATGTTCAAATGCATATTCAATTGCATCAGAACATTTGAAAGACGTCAGTCGACAAAAGAGAGAATAAAAGATGTGTATATGTAACACAGAACAGAAAGAAAAAATGATCAAAAATACAATGAACGCACGAATTTTTTTTTTTTTTTTCTCCTTTCTGAATTGTCACATCGTGCACGCACTTGCACACAAGATAAGCGAGAAATTCAGGCAATGTGCACGCTATGGAAGGACACTAGTTACGTAAGAATGCAAATCCCGATAGGAGAGGTGAAAAAAAAATTGTAAGAATCGAAAAAGGAAATTTTAAGTTTGTAATAATATTTAGGAAGAAAATTTATCAATAATTTTTCATCAAAATTTTTCTATCAATTATTTCAATCCAATTCGAAATTTAATATGAACTGTTATATAACTCAATTCAGTATTCACGAATAAATAATGAAAAATTGTCATCTAATGATTTAATTGTGTATAGAGAATCGTTAAATTATATATAAATTGTTTAATTGAACATATAAAATTATGACCACATTTAACAATTTATTCTAAATAATTGTCAATTAATTATCAACATAATACCGATAATTAACGTAATTAATTACAATTAAAATGGAAATAATTACGAGCACTGATTTATACATACATGAATTGAAATGAAACAAGTCCACAGAAGCGAAAGACGATATTTTCACAAGAAGATATATTTCCTTTCGATTTCTAATTTCCAATGACGATCGAGTAACAATATAAACCTATCAATTAACTTCCGGCTCACTAATATAAAGAACATCGAGATCTGTTCCGGGTTTCGATCGAGTTACTCCAAGTTGCTGTCATGTCTATCAAGTGAAAAACCAGATGGATAAATTTTTATTTGCTACCAAAATATTTCCTATACCGATCAACAAACAATAACGTTGAAATGAAAAGAAACAAAAAAAAAAACATAGATAAATAAATAAATAAATATATTTTATTTGAGATAACGTCGTCTATGTATATGTGTGAAAGACAAATGTCGAACTGCATCAACCAGAAAACCGGAAAACAGTTTGTAGATACGTAGGCGTGTTCACATTACTTATATACACACGCCACACATGAAAAATGAAAGGTTAAAAAAATTTTTTTACTTTTTTTCCAATAGGTATATTAACCCGGGCTATACATAATTCTCCTGAGCCACGTTACATTATAATCAACAACCACGTGACTAATATACAATTGAAAGACTTCCGTCATTGCAAAAATAATTCTATACACATTCTTTATTTATTTCATTATTTTTTTTTTCAATTTCACTTTTACTAATGATAATATTCGTACTCAAACTATTATGACATTTTCATATTGGATTTCACTTCTATAAACTTTTATTGTCACACACACACACATTAACCCATATTCAATGACCGTACACAGTGGACAATAAAATAGAAACATAGAAAAAAAATATTTATAGATATTTCGTATAAAATATATTACGTATATAAAACAATCTGAATGTAACAATGAATGCCTGTGAAAGTCATACAGGCATTTAAAATTCATCGATATTTATACGTGTGATTAATATCAGTGAAATTGTATCCCCTCCCCCAAGGAAATATGCTCCACGCCAAAAAATTCGATGAAATAAAAATGAATATACTTTATTCTAGATGTCCTGTAATTTTATCATTGATAAAATTGTACATCCATTTGCCATGAATACAAATAAACAATTTGTGATTAAAATCAATTTGTTCTGCGCCATTGCTCTGAACGATATACAATATCGATTTAATATTTAAACATATATGCTGTTAAAGCAAAACGTTATCGTCAATTTTATATATATTTCATTGCACACGACAATGAGTTATTTTATTTATAAATACACGATTTTGTATAGTCTCAAGTGCCTTTTCTTATTGCTAATTTATATAATTCAAAATTATTTATCTAACAATTAAATTTTTCATATATCCTTCACATTCACAAGTTTCATTTACGAGTTTCTGTTTCCAAATTAATAAATACCGAAGAAATATATTCCAACAATTGAATTCCTACACTGATTATATTTCTCAATTTTTTGGTTTAGAAATTATTAACCATTGTATCCAGATTGTAATCTGCAATGTACACCTCCACACAACAAACTCTTTCGCAATAACCGAAAGTCTTAAAAAATAAATAAACGAATAAATATTAACTGTTATTATTATTATTATTATTATTTTAAAATTTATTATTGACAAAGCAATTTTTTTCTTTGCAAATAACTTTGTGGTCAATAATCTGTATAATCGTGGACAAACATACTTACGACCTCCAACCGAACCTTATAAGCGATATCGGATATCATAAATCCAAGTGAAATCCGAGAGTTAAATAAAGAGAATGCGAGAGAGAGAGAAAGAGGGAGAGAGTGAAAGAAAGTGAAACAAAGAAAGGGACAGCGAATAAGTGGTCCTGCGTGGTGCATAAACCATTGTGTGTGCCCTCTTTATAATCCTTTCAACGCGGAAACACATCCACCTATTACAAACTTCGACCCATATAATACTTTATAATTTTATATCCAACAATTACTTTACGTTAATCTTTCTCAGTTACATAAATTATATCGCAGACCATTAATACATAATCTAGATTATTCAATCTACATAATGTCATTTAATTCACGATAATTTTACCATTATTTCTCGCGGTGTGTCTTGACGCATGTGAATGAAAGAGAAAAAAAAAAAGGAAAAAGAAGAATTTCTAACGAGGACGAATTAAATTGAAAATGGAAGCGCTGCAGTGGATGATGAAAATGTGATACAATATTATCACACACAATCCTTTTGCATACGGAAAAATAATGTTCGTTCGAATAACACAGTGATTATACAACGATGTGTCCGTATATAAATGCATTTGTTAATATATATATATTATGTCTACTTATAAATACAACTTAAAGTACAAGTATGTATGCGTGCAGTCATTCTAACATTGGATTGTAAAGTAAATGGGTGGTAAGGCATATACTGTAGGTAGGTGTGGCATTATATGAAATACCCAACTGTCATTGGCTCCTAGTTTGCGGGGTGTTTGAACGAAATGAAAGTCAATTCCCTATATAAAGGGTAGTTTTGCACGAATAAAGACAGAAGTGATTTAGCTGTACAAGAAACTAGTTTCTACTGTGGAATCATGAAGGTCTTGGTACGTTGACTAAATATATTTTTATATTCATAATATTTATCCTAAATAATATTAT
The DNA here is from genome assembly GCA_958496275.1 of Zele albiditarsus. Taxonomy (NCBI): domain Eukaryota; kingdom Metazoa; phylum Arthropoda; class Insecta; order Hymenoptera; family Braconidae; genus Zele; species Zele albiditarsus. The sequence goes on from OY292414.1 coordinate 10,677,307, forward strand.
ATAACAATTATATTGTCATCATTATTATATATTTTATAAGAAAAATTAAAATTCACCATTCATTTACTCAATTATGCATTTATTTTTGTAGATCTGTTTGATGTTGGTGGCAGCGGCATTCGCCGAGGAGAAAACCGTCCAAAAACGTGGACTCGGTTTAGGATTCGATCACGGTTATGGTAGTTATGGTGGTGGATATGGTGATTTTGGTGGTTTCGGTGGTTTAGATCACGGACACTCTGTTCATGTTCAAACTGTCCATAAGACCGTTGCCGTACCAGTACCTGTGCCACAACCCTACCCAGTCCATGTTGACCGTCCATATCCAGTCAAGGTACAAAAAAAAGAAAACAATTAATAATTCATAGATTGATCAATGATTTTTTTCATTTGGTTATTTTTTTTTTTTGTGGTGTTTAGGTTCCAGTAGACAGACCATACCCAGTTCCAGTCAAGGTCCCCGTGCCACAACCCTACCCCGTCGTTCAAACCAAGACAGTTCATGTTCCAGTTGACAGACCATACCCAGTTCATGTTAAGGTGCCCGTTGGAGTACCACAACCCTACCCCGTCAAGGTAAGTCTTGAAGACGAATAGAAAATCAAATAACATAAAATAATTCGGAAATTAAAACTTGTTTTAATGCAGGCTTATTTCAATGTAGTTGGAAAAAAATAGAATACAATTACCAGAGTGTCTAGAATAATAATAGAAATAATTGCACAACTGATACATGAAATTTTTTAATGTTTCACTTGATTTTTTTCACAGGTCGCAGTACCACATCCAGTTCCAGTTGCTGTCCCCCATCCAGTTGTTGTTAAGGAACAAGTTCCTGTTCATGTTCCCGTTCTTGTTGACAGCCACGACCATGGACACGGATTCGGACATGGATTCGGACACGGATTCGGACACGGATACGGACATGGTGGATATGGCGGTCACTACTAAATCATTAATTTAAGACTTGCAAGATTCTAGTGTGCAAATCACCAAACTTTGTCTCACCTAACAAAAACCCGCTCCTACCTATTTTTTATTTCCCAATTTTAAAACAGTCCTTCACAGTTTACTCGAAATGGAATGACAATAACACGAAAAAAATCGACAGTTTTCTCCTTTCAATTTGAAAACCGTTCGTCCCAACTGCTTTCCCATGCAAAAAAATGTTCATTGCATTAAACAAAAACAAACAAAAAATGTTAAAATACCAAATCGTTAAATTTTCCACTTGATAATTTATGTCGAGACATAATTTTATATGTGACATAATAAGCGATCAAACCAAAATACTCTATGTCGTTTTGTTTTGTTTTTTTTTTTTTCTCTCTGTAATATAGCTAAAGAAATATTAGAAAAAATTTAATTGATCAAATAAATTGAATTTTGTAATGTTTTCGTAAAAAAAAAAAAAAAGAAATGTTGTATCAATCATTTTCCTACTACTCATTTATCTATTTATTTTCCTATTCATTTCTCATCGCTTGAGAATGAAGTATATAAACATATATATTTCTTTCGCAAGGATTGTAAAGTCTATTGGAGTTGATCGGAAGATACACTGTACACATGCATGCTACCCATGTGTTTACGTATATGAATGTTTATTTTATATCACTTGTATGCAAGCGAAAGTGTCGGAATAAATATAAAGTCGCGTAATTTAACAAACTCACATATAAGACACACAAATAAATATTATATATATATACAAATACATTTACATCACGATGTCGAGTGAAACAGTTGCGAGAAACATGCGCGATTAATCGCTATATATACAAACAGTTGCAAGATTAACCAACACCATAGAATTTTTCCTTTGCATTCCCCTTTTCCCGACCACTTCTCCTATATACTATACCGAACCCTGTATTACTGTCACTTGATTTAATTATGTGAAAATATGAGAATGTACATAGACAATATTTCGACACTTCCTATCACTGTTGTATGCTATTTTTTTTTATTATCCTTCTTTTTTTTTTTGAGACAAGGGCAAACATTTATTTTACATGTGATTTATCTAGTGTCACTATCGTCGCAATGTGCATACAATATCTGTGGGAATCATTTCACTGGAACCTTGGAAAAAAAAAAAAAATGATAATCACCAGTCAATTAATCTATTTATTGAATTCCTGGAAGAAGAGAAAAAAAGTTGTTACTACGTTTGTTTTTTTTCTTTCTCCATACAATAATTATGTCATGATATAAATTAATATACGAAATTATTTATTGTATGTTACTCAATAGCACCGGACTTTCTTTCAACGATTAACATTTTTCGATGATGCCATACAGATCCAGTTAATTATGACGGATTTGTGGGCACGATAAAAAAATTAAAATTGGGGAAAAATAATTATTTACCTTTAAATCTCTGTTTCTTTTTACTTTTTTTTTTTTTTCACTCATTATGTATTTTGGGCGATGTTCTGCGGAGGAATAATAGACACGTACAGAGTGACATGACAATATGTTAAAGACGATAATAATCAGGCATTATGTATGTCGAGAAATTTTTTTTCATTGTTAAATATACAAATACAAATGAATATGTACTGAAAATGTATATTTTCATATACAACACCACGTATTGACAATGAATGAATAAATGACGCGACTATTCATTGACGAATCAATAAAATGGTAACATAAAACTTTCTTTAACAAGTTACACGGACAGTCAACAAATGAAAAAATGAATAAATAAATTGCATAAGAAAAAAAAGAAAAAAAAAACGACCTCATTTATATGAGATATTAAAATTAAAAGGACGAAAAAAAAAAATTTATATAAATTAGCATCGTGTTTCCGCTGTCGAAATTTCGAACATGGTCATAACCATACGCATAAACAGCCTACGCAATATTTAGTTTGTTTTCCCCATAAGAGATTGAAGACAAACAAAAATTAATGGGAAAAAAAATTAACACAGAATTTAAAATAGTTTTGTTTCTATTTATTCAATCAGCATTTGACTCTTGAAAAATTCGAAATAAAAATTCAATTATAGATGAAATGTTTTATTAAATTAAAAGTGAACAATACTGAATCAACAACATAATTGTGATAATTAATTTTATTAATCACAACGAAAATGAAAAAAATGCCTAAGACTATTGCAAACATAAAAATTCATCTTGACCCTGAACTAATTATAATTATACTCATATAATTATGTTACATTTTCATTCATTAAAATATCCAATGACATTTGAATTTATATATATATATATATATATTCAATTCTCCTGTAGCGTTTGTGCATTTATGTATATATGATGTCAAAAGACAACGTCGTAACACCTCGTAAGTTCACTGCTTCACAACGACCACGTATACTTATACAGTTGTTGTACATATCAAAGAGTAGTTGCGCAAGAAAGTGAGAAGCTCCGTGAGTCGACATGCGGTAAGTTTTATGCAGTGTTTTGGTTCTGAGTATATTCGCATAAAATATATTCCTCCACCACCACCATCAACACCACCATCACGAATTTAATTCCTCGAGGGATTCTTTTCAACGCTCATGCAAGTATAAAAGAAGGAATCATCACACTGGCTCTTCACAGTTACAAAAAGTATCAACCTAGCAGCGTCATGCAGTCAAAGGTGTGAAGAACAAATTGATAATCAACCAAGAATAAATCAAATTTATAATAAATATCATTGATTGAATGTGTTTTTCCACATTTCGTATTTATAAAAAAATTTTTCAAACGAAATAACTATCTATAAATATAATTAAATACTCTATAATTGTATCAAACAATTAATTGTCTTGTTCATTCAGTTATTTATTCATTTTTCATTGCAGATACTTGTTTTATCCGTCATTTTGGCATTGACTCTTGCCGATGTTGCGAAAAAAGATGAGAATTCGAAATCAATAGAATCGAAAAAAGATAAACGTGGACTTTTTGGATTGGGCTATGGCTACGACCACAGTTTTGATTTAAGATTAAGTTTACCATCATCCTATTCATCATACTCATCATATCCACATGTGAGCCATGGAATTTCCACAGTTATCACAAAAGAAGTTGCAGTACCAGTTCCACATCCAATCGTTGTGCCAGTTGAAAAACACATTGCAGTACCAGTTAAAGTAAGTCAGGAAAAAGAAAATCAAACATCAATAAATATGTGGAGGGGGTGGAAAAAAAATTGTTTATTAGTCCAAGGCAATCATTTAAATATTACATTCATTCTATCATGGATCAGTGATCGCAGATCACTGTTGCTCATGAAATCTTGAACTTCGCTCGTAAAATATAGAGAAAATAGTAATTTATTATATTCATATGTACATTTATTGATTAACTTTGTGCAATTATCAATTATGAAATAGGTGCCATATGCAGTGCCAGTTGATCGACCATATCCCGTGCATGTACCCAAGCCATATCCAGTGGAAGTAACGAAACATGTTGCAGTGCCAGTTGATCGTCCATATCCTGTCCCTTATGCTGTTAAAGTACCACAGCCTTATCCAGTGCCAGTTGTCAAACACGTAGCTGTTTCACATCCAGTTATCATTGAAAAATACTCGAGCTTTGGTGGGCATGATTCTTACGCTCACGGTTATTCATCGTGGTGATTATAAATGATGCTAAAAACGGATCTCATTTAATGCAATCAGAAAAATAATTTTAATTATTAATAAAATTAAATTAATAATTATAATTGAATGTAATACTCATCATTTGTGAATAATGCTGAGACTTGAGTGCAATATGATGTCGGCGCAGTATTTCAACTAGCGTCAAGACGCTCCATGTATTTGTTTAAGATATAAATGAATAAATAAATTTTTTTATGATTAAATTGATTTTGGTCGTGACTTGGTGGTCAAGATTATTTTATTTCCTGCTGTGGATACTGTTGTAAATGATACAGTGTCGATCGGTAACGATGAAAATACTGAAAAGGTGATGGTTGTTCACTCGAGATGCAGGAGAAATTTTTTTGATATACCTACATCAACCACACAAGACTTTCTAATATTGTATTTGTGAAGAATGAAGTAAAGAACGACTGGTAACTCGATCTCTTGGCGAAATTCGAAAGTAACAACATGATACTTTAATATTTTTATCTTCAAGACGAACAATTCAAGAGAATAATGTTGTATTTCGAGTCGAAAAAAAAAATTATTCCACGCTATATTTCATTGATCGGATTTTTATGATGTGAAAAAAATTATCAGAGAGTTGGGAAACATGGAGGTTTTGAAATTTTGTGGTCAAACGCTTGAAGGTCAAGAAATTTTTTTTTTCAATAGTCCATTTTCAGGATATCATAACAATGTTCTTTATAAACAAAACAAAACCTTTATTCATCCAAACGATGAAAAAAAACAATATTTAACATTTTTTTTTTTTTTTGAAAAAATAAAATTAATATCAACAATCACTTAAGAATAATGAAATAATACATTAATGATTATCCTCATGAGATGGAGAATAAGAGTCTTGTGCCGTTGTTTCATGTCTATTGTTCTCCTGTATTTTTAACTCATTGTTATAATTCGAATTGTCATTATATTGATCATGATGTTGACGTTGATGCTGATACTGGTGTTGATGCTGACCGTCCACATTTGAAATTGTGTGGGGTACCGGATAAGGTACAGATTGAGGAATGTGAACAGTTTGGGGAACGGGAACTGGTTGTGGAAACGGAACGGGTTTAGTTATTATTAATGGAATTTGTTGATGAAGTTCAACAGGGACATGTTTAGATACTTCATAGGGAATGTGATGTGGCACTTTCACTATTTTCGGCACTGGAATTGGTACGGGTTGATTGACGGGCACGGCCACGGGTACATGATAGGGAATCTATCAAAGATCAAATAAAAAATTGAAACAAAAAAATACGTGAAATTGATTAAATTAAATAATTGAGTGATGATTCAGTCAAAGCTTTCAACACTTACTCGAACTGGATATGGCACTGGTACTTTCACAGCAATTGTCTTGGTAATTTTGACAATTTTTGTCGGTACCTCATCGAGCTGGACTGACTGTGATAATAATCTTGGACTAGTATCGTATGACGTCTGATAGTGACCATGAGAAAAATATGAAGCGTGACATGACGAGATTAATGCCACGGTCAGGATCAACTAAAACAAATTAATTCACACGTTTCTATTATATTATTTTTTCCAGGAATATTTAATTGTTGTTAATTGTTTGTTTAAATGTTAAGCTTACAGAATTCAATGTCATTATGTTATTGTTCATTTATTCATCTATTTATTTGATAAATGGAAGTTCAATGTCGTGTGCAATGATATGAATTATTATTACTGACTGATGAGAATTGCGGAATTGGTGCGGTTTATATATGAAGACCTTCACTATGGACAGTCACGATGAAAGCAATCTCTTTTCCGATTGTGTGTATGTACAGGATATATACTAGAAGACATTCGCCAATATTTGTGTCTTGAGACGTGGGAGAAATGAACTAGCAAAATGAGTTCCGCATTAAATCAAAAGTTAGCAGAAAGTTCTTGATAATATTTTAGATTGCAGTGGATAATAATTATTGGGAACGTGAAGAAATTTTATAAGTTCAATCTTAATTTTTTTATCTCTCAATCTTTTGTATTGATTTTTCTGAGAAACTAATAAATTTTTTTTTAACTTCATATCTGTGCACTTGAGTATCAAATAAAAGTATGACAGAGGAGAGTGAGAGTGCAGTGAAAGGATTCTAATTCTAGTACACTCTAGAGCATGATTCAATATGTTTTATGATTTATATTATTCAACATGGAGAAGGAAATTCGTCTGTGAATTTTATTTCCACTCGCGTAACTTTGTCTATCGATTTCGAATCCATATACTAATGGTAATAGAGAAAGAATATTTATTCAATTTATTTTATATAACATATAGTATTCAAAACGTCAATGACAAAATTTTCGGTTTTGGATGCGTTCATGGAACAAATTATCATGTGATGAATTAATTTTTTAATTTCATCATTATTCAATATAAATTACCAATGGAAATCATAAATAATTATTTCAATTCAACATATTTTCGAAATAATGTCAAATATTTCCTATAGGTATAACATTCAATCCGACAAATATATTAATTCTTGTGAAATGATCATTCAACCGAAAATTTGCAATTTATTTTCTTCAATAAAAGACATACTTGAAATAACGACAAAATTTTTTATCTCAAATATTCATGACACTAATCATCATTTGATGGAGCAATTTCATGATTCCACAATTATTCAACATGACAATTTGCCACGGAAGTAAAGAATAATTATTCTAATTGTGCAATTTCTCAATATAGAATGAAATACGTTCTGATAATTACAATAGAAAACAATCCAATTGAAGAATAAATTAATTACCATGAACTCATCATTGGAAAAAAATACGTTATAAAGTAGTTAATGGAGAAAATTTGTTCCGCCATATAGAGAAGCAAAAAAATTTTTATCTACCACGATAAATATATTTTTCTATTTCTCCGGTAAAAAAAAAAAAAAACAGCGGGAAGACAAATAAACATCTGCTTTAGAAAAATTATTCACGCTGTTCCGGTATTTCTCCTGAATTGCTTTTTTATTTTTTTTTTTTTTTCATTATCTAAACGATGTATCCGCCCATACTAGCTCCAACGAGTACGAACGTGATGCCACTCTCACCTTCACCGCTATGAGAACCTTGGTTAGAATCGTCTACAACGAACAGAAATGAGAGAGATCCTGTTTGGCACGATCGACAAAATATTTTTATTTTATTTTTTATTTATTTTTATTTCCCACATACATTTCTCTGTCCATCATGTGTCCCTAAAATTCATTACAATATCGCCATCAATGCTTCACTGTTTACACAATACTCAATGTACATTAAAAAATTGCTACTATTATAATAAAAATATTAATTTTTTTTTCATTTCTTCATGAAAAACTCTTTCATGATTGCAATAATATATGCATTGAGGACAATTGAGAATATCTTAATCAAAAGAATACACTGAATATAAATCATTCCACATGACTTTTATTCGTCCATTCGAGGTCAATTCACTTTTGGTCATATGATCATTTATGTGAACTCCCCAATGGAGAAGAACAAAAAAAATTTACATCCATACGAGTCAACAGTATCCTTAATCATCACCATGAGAATACAAGAATAATTAATTATTCGTTGATTGACGCATTTACTGTCAAAAAAGTCTTTCATCTCTAATCATTATGTAGTTATGTAATAAGTAATAACATTTGCAAATTGTATATATCGATAGATCGTAAAAATAATCCGAAATATTATTATGAATACTGATGAAACGACATATGGTATACCAGAATTTAAAGTGTATTAGTCATTGAATTCAGCCAAGGTGAAACCCTAGAAATCTAAGTTCGAATGATGAGACAGCAGCGTTTGCATACATTCAATTTCGCAATATTATTATGTCTCGAAATTTTTTTTTTTTGTCATCAAAATTTCTGGTATTCCCCTTTTTTTTTCTTCAACAACGTTGAACATTGACTCCTCATAGAATTACCATTTTATGTTATATCATAATACTTATTCGTCGATATTGATAGTAAGAACCTGCAACGAAGAAAATTTGTGTGTATTTGTCCAAGAATATTCAAATCAATGATTTTGAAATTAATTGCATGCAGATATACACCTTAGAAAGTGTGTAGAAATTTGATACTTACTTGAAAAATATTCTATTCAGACATGATGTCGATATAAATACTTTCACGTGATGCCCTTTTCCCATTTTTCGTTGCGTATAAATATACTGTTTCAATCAAATACATTAAGACTATATGTTGATATAAGTAATAAAAACAAGTATTGCGATCAAAAAGTACGCACGTAAATTAAATAAATAAATACAGATATATATGTAAAATGAAAGATATGAAGGGAAGACACAATGGTGAGAAATGATAAATTGCTCTCGTAAATATTGCAAGAGAAAAAAATATGTTTATGTATGAATGAAAATAAGAGGGAGAGATAGATGGCACAAGAGTGAAAACAGAGAAAGGCAGATGCTGTTCGTGCTGTGTGAATACACACAAGACATCTGGATTGATGAAAATATAAAATTGAATCGAGTGGGATCGCCAACGAGTAACGTCTCAAAAATTTCTGAAGGGATCATTGAATAAGTTGAAGAGAAATAAAGAAAGAATCACAAGATAGGTGAGATAGCAAGAGAGGAAGATTTAGAATTCGACTATGTACGTTCGCGCAACGAAATGTGAGCGACGAAGAAAAAAAAAAAACAAAAATTGGTGGGAGACATAAAAAAATCGATTAAATATCTAGTTCTACCAATGCCACGTGAATTACGAAATTCATGAACGGCGGAGGGCGTGACTTAGGAAATAAAATCGTATAAAAGATGGAAATCGTCTTCAAACTTTAGTCAACTCTCTAAGCGACTCTATGACGATAAGCATGAAGTCCTTCGTAGTGTTGGTGAGTCATTTTTAATTTTAACAAAATTTAAGATAGTCATTTATATTATTCATTCATCATTCCATTCAATCTAATTCAATTTATCAATTTTTAATATTAAAAATGAGTTAAAAAGCGTAAATTCAAATTAAAAATGACAGCTGTTTACTTTACTCGGGAGTGTAAGGCAAAACTATGTGGTTGTCAAACTCTTATGTCATTTTGTTTGTCATCTCATTTTATAAGGATTAGAGAGTTATGAAACAAAAAAATATTAAAATTGATCAATTGTTATTAAAAGCAATTTATGAATATCTATTTTCACAATCATCTACTCCACATATTACTTCACATATACTCTCTCTCAACATTTACAATTGCGACACAGCCCGAAAGTGCGCATCTAATTATGTTAATGAATGTCTGTGACCAATTTCACGCTGAGAAAGGGACGACACAAAGAAAGAACTATCATCATGATTTTATCATAGCGCCTATGTTTAAACTACCGTCGTATCCTATTCCATAATTTTTGAAAAAATTTCCACATACCGCAATAATTTATTACCATTTATAAACCTCAGGTATTCGTTGTGGGTACCGCGCTTTGTGCACCGGATACACGTTTGTTTAGACGTGAGGTCTTACCGGGCGACCCACGATACGGCACTGATTATCGTCATCAACATCATCATCACGAAGGTGGGAATGGAGGCGGAGCTGGGGGTAATATTCAAATAGTGAAATCTATTGGAAGATATGCTGGTACCTTCACTGGATCAGGCCCATCAGCATCGGGAAGTGCACCTATAACTAATTACGGTCCACCCAGCTACCAACCTGGAACACCAATCAGACAGCCAAGTCATCAACCCGCTGCAACGCACCAATCAGCACCAGTCCAAGCACCCCAACCACAACAGCATTATCATCCAGTCGAGCAAGCTCCACAAAGACGCCCATCAATCCCCGCAACATCTTATGGAGTCCCACAATATCAATACAAACCCCAGCCACAACCCCAACCCCAACCACAGCCGCATTATGTTCAGCAACCAACTTACCAGGTGCCACAACAACGTCCAGTACCTTTCCAAACTTATGGACCACCTCCACAACAACCATCACCATCAGTTAATCGACCTCAACAACTACCACAACCAACACCAAACAATGGCCACTTTGCACCTGCAGTTGAGCAAAGACCAGTAGTCCATTATCAACCTCAACAACAGCAGCAACAACACTATCAGCCACCAGCACCAGTTGTTCAACATGTTCATGTTGAACATCGGCCGCAGCCCCAACAGAGTCACCATGTTCATGTTGAACATCAACCCCAACCACAGCCCCAGCAGGTGCAGCATGTTCATGTCGAACATCGGCCACAGCCCCAACAAGTGCAGCATGTTCATGTCGAACATCAGCCACAGCCCCAACAAGTGCAGCATGTTCATGTCGAACATCGGCCACAGCCCCAACAAGTACCACATGTTCATGTTGAATATCAACAACCCCAGACGCAACAGGTACATGTTCAGCATGTCGAACATCATCAACAACAAACACATCAAACGCAGCAAGTTCAGCAAGTTCAACATGTCCAACATCATGTTAACAGACCGGTAACTAGCTATGGAACACCAGTGGAACAGTCACAACCTGCTCATGAATATGTTCCACAATTCGATGAAGGTAAATCAATTTAATAATTAAAATGAATGAATAATATTTTTTTTCTCCACCGCTAATAAATAAAAAAAAACGAGTTATTGATCAATCTTCTTGGACTGTTATAGCAAGCGCACCAGTCAGCCAGGAGCAAGTATCTTACAATGTTGTACATAATGAACCAGCTGAAGGTGATGTTCGGGCAAGTGGACCAAGCTTCCCGACTTTCGAATTCCCCACATTGTCCGATAGTCAACCAGACAATAATCAATTCGGTGGATTTTCACCCTCAAGTATTCCATTTTTCGGAGGTGGAAACAGTGGCTCCAGTTCATCCTCTTCAAGTAGTTCAAGCTCGTCAGGTGGTTCTTCCTTCCCAGGTGTTCCTCCCCAATTCACCCAATTCACTCAATTCCCATCACAATTTACGCAGTTTCCATCCCAACTTCCACAATTTCCAACCCAAATCCCTTCCCAGGTCCCATTCCTAAATTCATCCCCACAAAATCCACCGTGTACAACCACGCAAGAACAACAGTCCAACAATAATGGAGGTAATGATGCATCACATAGCGAAGTTGAGTCCTCATCGTCAAGTGGAAGTAGTTCAGAAAGTGAATCATCAAGCAACAGTAACGGCGATGCAAAAACCAGAAGTTTTCCAACTCTTGATTTGCAATCCAACTCAGTCGCTGATTATCAAGATGTTGGTTCCGGCCGCAGTGGTGTCTCATCTGGATATCCGAGAGAACAACCCCAACCAACTCTCCAACATGTATCACCTGTTTCTCCACCTGTCGCCGAGTCAGTTGTAGTTGAGTCAGCCCCACAAAATCCGTCCACAAATACTCAACACGTTGACTCCAATGGTGGATATATCTATTAAATAAATCATCCATCGAATGAATTTCACACAAATATTCATTTGTAGCATGAAATAAATATTTTTTTCTTCATTCAATTACATGATAGAATAGTTGATCAATGTTTGGAAAATTCCCAACGAGTATGAATGTGTAACAATAAGTATTTTTTCATACATATTTTTTACGTAAATAAAATCTTTTATTACAAAACAATTGTTATATTTTACATTTTCTTGTTCCATTTTTTTTTTTCTTAATATTTAGAAGTGTCTTGTTCATTTTATTTCATATAATATATTAGTTGTACTTTGCTTTCTACCATATCCGACATTTTCTGTCTGGATTCATGGTTGAACCCACTGGACAATGCCAGGTTTCACTGAACTCTTTTGAATTCGTTAATACAGCTCTGAGTCTCACATGACCAGGTGAGTGTGAATCTCTCAATGACCACTTCAAGGACTCGGGCGTATAAGCCTCACACCATAACTAGAATAAATAAAAATTCTGTACCAACCAATACATCATTCATCTTTTTATTCTCTTTTTTTTTGCCACCTCAGTTATTATAAACAGGAATATTATATGATTTGTAAATATATAAATATACATGGAGACCATAAAAATTGCATAATTAAATGTTGCAGACCTCGAAAAAATATTGCGATGCGAGAAACTTACGTGAGCGAATCCCAAAAATAAAAGTTGTTCGTGTGTCAAGTGCGTGAAACCTGGTAAATGTGGTTCTTGACCGTGTTTGGCCTTCCACCTTTGGTAAGCGTAAATGGCCTCGCGTAGACCACCATTATCAGCAATATTTTCGTCCAAGGTCAATTCACCATCGACGTATTTATCAACCTTTTATATTAAATAAATATTTATGAATAGAATGAAAAATTAACATTCGTGATTAATGTGAGAATAATTTAAATTGAATATATATAATAACCATGCGCGCCCAATATTTTCATTTGTATTTATTCATTTTTACCTCTTTTTCATAATAACTTCCATAATGTTTGATGAAACACTCGGTTTTATCTTTATATTCAATTATTGTGTCATTACTCCACCATTGTCGAAGATTTCCATTGCTATCGTAAAGTCGACCGCTATTATCAAAGCCATGTGTCAATTCGTGACCCAATATTGCACCAATTGCTCCATAATTCAGGGCCCTAATGAATAAATAAAGTGATAAAAATAATGATTTAATTGAATTATTTAATACAAAATTTTGGCAATTCATTTTGCCACTCTTACTCCAAACCCAATTTGTAGAAGGGAAATTGTAAAATTGCCACAGGTATTGCTGCATCCAAATTTAATATACCCATAATAATTTATATACTATTCATAAATTTTTTCAACAACTTTAAATCATAAATAGAATCACTAATACTCACTGATATGGTTCGCAATAATTGTATACACTGCATTTACTTCCGTCGGATCTGCAGCCCAACTAAAAAACAAACAGAAGAATATCCATTGATTTTATCTCGCATTTTCTTATTTTTCTTTTCTTTAGCTTAATAATATTTGACTCACTACGATTCATTCATGACATCAGTCTCGTGAATGAATTTCAATTCAGTTTTGGTTGCCTCACGGGCAATCATCACCATATTTTGCAAATACGTGCTGTTTTTCATGTGAATCTGAATACAAACGGAATGAGAAAAACTTTTTTTGTAAATAATTCGAATGAATATTTATATTTTTGTCCTTACTCCCTCGTAATATTTGTTCAAGCTTTCGTCTTGAAATAGCCACTGTGGATATCCAATAACGTATGCCATTTTCTTTGACTTCTCTAGCGTTGCCATTCTTGTTTCATCATCCATCCAACCTGTGGTTGTTACTAATGATGCGAATGAATCCCTGATATGTTCCAACATCTCGACCACCTTCGGACTAGTATCTTCATGGAATTTTGGATCGACGAAAAGTCGCGCTACCGCCATTCCTATTACAAATATTCAATGATATTTTCATTACATGTGATTTTTTTATGAATAAATCAATAGAAACAATAATTTACCCATCATATAATTGACGACATCAGCACAATGAAGTGACATTGGTTCGTAATCTTCGATTTGTACTAATTTATCAATATAATCAGACCATATTCTTCGTATTTTTTCAGATGAGTGTGGCGCGACAATGTCAATTACAGTCCACCAGATCACAGTCTCTTTTTAAAGGACAACATCAGTAAAAATTGTAAATTATTAATTTATGCACTAATCATTCAGAATTGGGGCCCTCATGCGTTGTAAAATTTTTCTAACATTCCATAGTACTTGAGAACATGATGAAAAAAATTTTACTGCTTATTCTGAGGCATTATTTCTATCAATAAAAAATTTGTTATTTATCTTAATTTTTTCTTGGCTCACCCAACATTTGCTCTTCAGTTGTGGCTAAAAAAAGGGCCAAGTCTTTGTAATATCCCAAATTGGCAACCAATATCCGGTCCCTTTTATTTAAATCTAAATCGACAATATCACTGAATAATCCTTCAATAAATGGCCGCCATATCGGTGTTGGATCTAATGAGTCATTTTCACTCCTCACAAATTCATCAGTTATTTTTTGCAAATCATCGATAAGCATATAATCACCCTCGTTGAGATTTTCCTCTGTTATTGTCTCATTACTGTCTGCCCTAGACATCTGAAAAAAATTATTAGAAATTTTATTCCACTGATATAAAATAGAGAAATAAAATTTTATTCATCGTTTAAAATTTTTTTCTCACAAAGTAAAGCATTCCAGTTAAATCGTAAATACGTTGAACAACTTTTTTTACGTCGTTCTCGCTCATTGACGACATTTTTTCAAAGGAATCGCACGCAGTCCACGTTCCATTGCTAATTATCTCCATCATTACAGACGTTATGTATGATTTTTCTATGGAAGCCGGTGCCTCCTCGTTATCGTAACTGTCATTGTCATCTGTCTCAAACTGAGTTGCCATTATTGTACGCACAGTCTTTAATCTCTTTTGAATTTCGCTATCACTGTACGAAAAAATTATTCCAGAGCAATTAGAACTCATAAAAATTAATTTATTATTCATCTCTTCATTCGTTAATATATTTTTATTTATTATTACCCTGGTAGAGGACTGTGCGCTGATGGTGTATCAAGAACAATAACATTACGACTCTTATTCTTTGGATCAACCATCACGTCAATTCCAATAAAAATATCTTTTCCCAACACACGACGAACTTGTGCTATTTTCTCAATATAATCACCATCTTCTTTTGCCAATGCAGCTGGTATTCGTGGTAATGTCAACTCTTTCAATAAATCAAATGTTGGCGTGAGTCCCAAAACATTCTTTGACTCTTCGAAATCGAAAAAGAAAACGAAAATCAGTTAAAATAATTATATCAAATACATTTATGATGGAACATTATTGTTTAAAGAAATATGCAACAACTCACCATCATCCAAACAACTTTTGTAAAGTATTTTCGCTTGTTCAACTGCCCAAGGGAATTCTCCATAGCTCGATTTTTTTCTCAATAGATCTCGCACTTTCCACGTAACTTTATCCGACTTCTCGCTAAACCAAGAGTTCATAACATTAGCAGTAACTGTTGGGTGATTATCCGACCATCTCCCACACGCATATCTGATGAATAAATAAATAGATTAATTAATTAAACAATATGTTTTGCATGAATACTCCTATTTATGGATTCTAAGACTCAAATCCGCTAATGTATAAACATTAACAAAGACTTTGTAATGATTTCATTCAGTTTACTTGTAAAAGTCATCGCATGGGTCTATAGACGTGTCCATAGATTCTTTCAAACTCGCGGCTGACAACAGCAGAAAAAAAAACCAATTTAATATTTCATCAGTGAAAAAAAAAAAAAAAATATAGGACTAATTAATTGAATACTATTACTATATGAAAAAATTTCACCTGTACGAATACAACTCTCAGAGTCGCACAAAGCCAGTTCAGTACGCATTTTCACATCTACAACAATAAAAAGAAAATTTTAAATAATAATAAATATATTTTCTAATAATTATCGAATAAAATATACAATGATGGAATACTTACAAGTAATTATTAGCGCGATAATACCAGCAAGCGCACCAATAACAAACAAAGAAAGAGACAATAAAATTGCCGTTACTTTCTTTTTTCTTCTTTTGAAGCTGAAACATTTATTTATTAATATTAAAATCATCACTGACTATTATTTATTTAAATATAATTTTCGTTGTTGTAATTAACTTACTATGTGTCACGCGATTTTACAGCGACTAAATTCGCTGCACTATTGATAGAATAAACTGATGGTGACTCGTCTGCTAAATTATGAATAACGATGAGAACAATATTTATTATTCATTACACAATAATTTCATATACTGTATTTATCTATTTATTCATCTATATATAAAAATAATTGTGTAATGTTTGTACTCACGGCGTTCCTTGGTCATGCTCAATGTCCCACTGACCGGATCGAACTGACGACACTGAAGAACCTCGTGGGACAAGCAGGTGTCCAGCTAAACGCGATTTCCAGCGTTTGTAACGCTCCACCACATTCGATCGTGGCTGTTTCGATCGCACCAACCATCGCTGATTCTTTATCATAACTGGCACACATACTATTTTTAATCATACAAACCTTCACACAATAAACGTTAATTCATTCATTTATTTATTCTATTTATTAACTATTTTTATTTCCCAGTAATCATTATAAAATTATTGAAACAATTATAAAATAAAATTTAACTGTAACGAGGAACAACTGCTTGCATATAATCAACAATGGCAAAGAGACGCAACTGAGTATAAATTGAGTGAAGGAGAAAGTAGAGTTGTATTCTACATAAAATGAATATAAACAAATATCTCACTTGATAATCCTCAACACAATTGTCTCTAGTTATGACAAGTGAAATTAATGATTGCAATTACGTATTCCTGTTTGTATTTATTATTTACTTTTCTCGTTATTTTTTTTTTTTTTCTCTTCATGTTATGACACTTCAATCTATCCAACATTTGAGAGAACAGTGATACGGAAGTGACGGCAATCCAGTGACTGGCACGAATTAAATGCATATAGTGTATTCGCGCAGCGAATCTTTAACTTCCACCTTGAGAATTGGTGACGCTGATCGGATTATCGATTTTCACTGAATAAAAAGTATATAAGTAGACGTAGATACCGTACAATGCCGTTGCAATGAAATAAAAAATAGAACGAGGAATAACAAAAAATTAAATTAAATTCAACAAAACTTATTTCGAATATATAAAGTATCTCATAAACATCATCTACGTTTGTATGTACCCAGAAGCTTACAAATTATACAACCATGCAGTCAATCAAGAAATTGTGTGTATTTGTAATCAACAGTTATCTTGTAGAATTTCACTTTTTTTTTTCTCGATCGATTTGTAATTGCAATCGTTAGACACGTAAGGAAAAAAAGTGAGTGGAAAAAAAAAAGAAAAAATGAAAATAGTGCACCAGTATATTAATAAGCAATTGCAGCTTATTATTTATACAATTTATTATTATTTTTTTGCATGTTTCATAATGTATATAAATCATGAATATGTTGACGATTGGAGAAGTAATTCCATTTTACAAATAAGGAAATGTACTGCAATAATATTTGATATATAATTTTTAATTGACATGTTTGCGTGTAACAAGTAGTTTATGAATTTGTGCCATTATTTTTTGAGCCAAAAAAAAATCCTCTGACGCTATTTCACAAGTTCTATATTTTTTTCAAGTAGTAAAATTTAAACTGACAATATGAACACCCTTATTCTCTCTTCCCTCGCCAATTATTGTACCGTATAACAATATCATATATTTTTCGAGTTAAATAAGAGGAAAAATTAATTCTAAATTGGGATAACAATTATAAATGGATACGTATACTAAACACCAGAATATATATAATATGCATGGAAAAATGATGTACAATTTTTCTTTGTGGTGGTGAAGCATACGAATTTTTTACCATACGTTTATATACCTACAGTAAAAGCCTGTATGTATATTAGTCAACACTTATTCGCGAACGGAAATGTTTCGTCGTAAATATTTCATGTTGAACTATGATAAAGAGAAAAATTGTTGATACACAAAATTATCATAATAATATTTATGATGGTTAAACATCACTTGCATTATTTTTTTCTCCGCTTTTTTGCTATCTCTTCAAGATAAATTTATGATAAACGGTAATGCTATAGCCTCAACAGAATGACAATAGCTTTGTCTTTCTATACGATCAAGTGATGAACACACAAGTATAGTACAACTGTTTGGTCTTACTGTTACCATGACAACGGAAAATTGATTTGTAGCCTGTGTTAGTGGTTATCACAACTTTGATAGTTCGACGACATGAAACTATATCGTTCTAAACGAATTGCATGTGTATCATAAATAAACATATTCATTTATACTTATATGTAAGGTATGTCAATCGATGAATATTTAAGTGGAAAGGTGGAATAATTCTATAAATATCACTATAATTTTTCCTGGTGTGAGGAAACATTTACGTATTTTTCCACAGTCCATTGACGCCGGAATTTTTTTTCACCTTTTTAGTTTTTCCATTAGAGAACGAGAACAAGATTGACTGGATGACAAGAAAAAGTCGATATACAACTTTCAGCTTGTACGACTTGAGTTTTATCGTTAAATAATTTAATAATGAGAATTGACAGAAAAAACAGGACAAAATAATGAATACAAAATAGATTTATCATAAAACATCAAAATGAGCTTTTATTAAAGATAAATAAAAGTTTGGAATCCCGAATGATTGTGGGGATGATTTTGAATAGGAAAAAAACGAAAATAGAGACGGAGAGGAGGACAGGTCAAAATAGACAATAGAGAAAGAAATATTGGAAATTATACAATGGAAAAAAATAAAGGATGACATATCTTTTTCTATATCACATGCCGCACGACATTGAATTTATTTTTCTTCATTTTTTTCTTTTTTTAAATATATATAAAAACGGAAAATACTTCGGGAAAGTGGGATTAATTTTTTTGAGTTTTGAGCTAAGTCGTCATGGTCTGGAATTTTCGAGTAGTCCACGTTGGATAATCTTCTTGATGTTTGATTATAAAATCAAATTCATTACTGTTTGTTCATTTTTCGTGTGAGTGTGTATGTATGTGTATATGTATTTTTTTTTTTTAACATCCAAATTTATTGTTGATGATCAATTTATTGATAAAAAAAAAAGTCGATCAAACCCTGATAATAGAATCGATTGACATATTAATTTTACACAGCTTTCATTCTCATATATGACTCGTCACAATTAAATTAGAGTCTATTTTTTCAGTGTTGTTGATTACAAAATTGGATTTTTTCAGTTGTTTAAAGTTGGTGGGCAAAATAAGAAGGAAGGATAGAAGAGAGACCATTATCGATGGACCACACACATGAGAGACCAGTTGGTTATTTGCTTGTTGGTGGATATACAATCAAAAGTCTCGGCTGTTCAATTTTTCGTTCTTTTAGTATCCGTGATGTTCATATCCGTGGTGGACGGGCTTGACGACGTGCTTAACTTCAGGTTCATGTACGGCAACTTCGAATCCAACGAGATGGGGGTGATGGACCTTGGGGTGATCATAATGGATTCGGGTGACATGAGTATGCGAATCCAATTTCAATGGATGTGGGTGGAGTGCTGGGATGGCTGGTTGTTGGGCAACATGGATGGCATCCACGTGTTGAACGTGGTGGTGCTATAAAACAGCAAATAAGAAACAAAAAAAAATCAGCAACAATATTTGACCACATAATCAAATTAATTTGATTTGTTTCCGCTTGAAAAATTATGAATTATTGTGATAGTTGACGTTGATTAGTCTGCAAGAGCGACGTTACATGTGATGATAATAATACGAAAGAAGAAATTATTATTCATGATGAATGTATAAGAGAAGACGTTGATTAACTTTCATTCGGATGAATGAAGAAAAAGAAGAAGAAGGAGAAGAATGTTGATGCAAATGAACAAAATTTCACTTGAATTATTGGCCGCCACTTGTGGGACTTGTTGTTTTGGATTTTTTTGTTTTACCTGGTTCCAACCATGACTTATTGGTTGTTGCCAACCATGACTTGGTTGCTGCCAACCGGATTGCCAACCACTCTTGACAACGACTGGCTGTGGTTGCCAGCCATGACTTATTGGTTGTTGCCAACCATGATTTATTGGTTGTTGCCAACCATGACTTGGTTGCTGCCAACCGGATTGCCAACCACTCTTGACAACTACTGGCTGTGGCTGCCAGCCAGACGATTGCCATGGAATCTGAATATTTAAATGCACCAAAATATTTCGTTACACCACAAACGTATTCTCTCAAATCCACAATTGACTTTGTTTTATTTTTGTTTTAGGGTATTCACTCCCAATTTTTTGTTGGTTTGTTTTTTGGCAGCACTGCTATGTGATGTTATTCCTCCATGAAGAGAATGGCAGATGTCGATCTTGATCGATTGTAATCGAGTTGATCGAACGATGCAGAATTAAATCGTTAGAGATTCAGTTAATACATTAAGATGACTGGTCGAGATTATTTGTCCTGTTCTCTCGACTACGACATATATTCTCACAATTAAACATGCTGGCGTCATCAATTATTTCACTTTGATATTGAAATGATGATGATGACGTTGATGACGATTATATAGAGAATCAAACCATGCGGGAAAATATTCCATCATTCATTGGCTTTGTTGGCGAAAAATGAATGAAGAAAAAAAATATATATTATGAAATATTGATATGTGCGAGTTACTTATAAGTAATATTATCAAGCGTAGAAAAAATTTGTTGAAGAGAACGTTCACATATATAGATATATCGAAGAACCTAAGTGCATGTGTATAACCACATAATTATGTTTACCCGGTAGTATTTTTTTTTATTATGTCAGTCGCAGTTATTTCATTAATCACAAAAAAAAAGGAGGGGGGGCAACAAACGTGGAAAAGTATCCAGAATATCAACATCAATTTGGAATCAAAAAAAAAAATTGGAATATAAAAATCAGATGAATGTAGTAAATGAAAAATATTTATTACCTCATAGCCGGGAAAAGCAGCAGCGGCGGCCACAACGGCGAAAAGAACGATCTAATGAAATAGAAATCATACACACATGAGTAAATTAATAAATAAATAACATCGGTATTGAGGGAAAAATAAAAATTCACTTGGAAAAAAAAAAAAAAAGAAAGAAGGAAAAACAAAAATCTTAAAACAAATAATATATGCATTTGTTGTAAATGCATATATTATAATGATAAATAATAATGGATGATTTCTGTTTGGTCACTTACGAACAGTTTCATGTTGAGAATGAGGTTTTTCTTGTGCAAAAGACAGGGAGCACTAACTTGATGCAGGGTAGCCGACGTTAGCTTTTATAGTGGTGCCCTGCCCATTGCACATCGAGGTAAAACCATACGTCGAGGCGGGGAGAATTCACCAATGTACTTGGACAGCATGCACAACGTCACAGCGCACACGAGGGAGGCTCCTTTCACCTTCTCACTATCCTATTGCCGCCCTTGCGTCTCATGAAATATCTGTAATAATTATTATCATAAACACATCAATATCAACATGTAAACATTATTTCCTTACCTACCAATGTAATCAAATTGCATTTCTCGACATGTAGAAATCAATTCGGTTTAAATTGATTTAATTTAATTTAATTGAACTAATAGAAATTTTATTGACATAACTTCCCTATTACAGAATGTGTATCTCTAAATATTCAAATACGAAAATAATAATTAGGATGACGATGGTGTGTTACAGATGTCTACCAAACCTTGGCATGGATTCATTATGACCCGATTTTTTCTTATTTCTCTTCTTTTATTTTCTTTTTTATTTTCACGTACCTGTGCGATCGCCATTTTCAGCAAAAACCAGATTACTCTTGGATTACGCTTGACGTTCGCAATGTGAGATTGGACTCGCCCATTTTTCTATATATGCATCAACACATTAAATCGTGTGCAATTTAATGTTTTATTATAAATTTTATTTCATTTCATATTCATTTTCTTCATTTCTTCATTTTCTTCCATATTATTTCATATATATATTAATACTTTTTTTTATTATCTCATTACTTCCGTACGCAATTTTACACCAACTTTCTAATACGTCCTTTCATATATACCATCTTCCTAAATAAATTATAAATAAAATATTCCTATCTTCAATCAAAACTTCCTTTTTAAGACAAATTAACGTTCTCATGTGAATAAAAAATTTCGTAACACTACATCATTATTTTATTTTCACAAGTAATATTATCAGTGTATTATTTTTTATTATAAAATATTCATTTTAAACATAAAGCCCAGGCTTGATGGAAGGGATTGATTGGAATTTTTATTCATTTAATTTATATATACGATTGTATAAAATTCATATAAGTGAATTTTCCTACGTCTGCTTATCCTTCACAATTTTTTTCCATCTCGTCGTATTCTTTTTTTATTCCCTTTCGTCTTATTACCAATTATCCCAGCCCATAGTTTTGCAGTTCACCACTCCCCGTACATACAATTACGCAATCTCCCCTCTGTGTCCCTGCGGCTGTTTGCCATATATATATAAATATATAAACTGCCTATGTTTATAGTTTTAGTCGTCATAGGACATTATTCCACCAACAACACCCCTCTCGCTATATTTATTCCATTATTATATACGCTAATGTTAAAATGTACTCTGTGTTGTGTGACGTTGCGAAAATCATGCGAAAGTTTAACGATTCCGCATTATATATTTTCCGTAACGCATCGGTTACTATACGGGGCATAAATTTAATATGTGCAACATGCCAAGAGATGGGTTGAATAAGTTAAATATGGACAACAAAAGAATTCATATCTAATAGTAATAATAATAATAATAATAACAATAATAATAATACACCAAGCATTTTTTCATTACCTTTTTGTCAATAATAATGTATAGTCTCAAATATGTTTGAATAATTCAACGGTATATTTTTTAAATCACTTTTATACGGTTGACTGACGCAAAATCATATTTCGATATAATGATAACCAATTTGAAAAGACATTAAAACACCAATTTGATTAATAATGTACTGTGTTATTTTTTTTTTCAGAATAAAAAGACGGTGGAGTAAAATGATATGACTATTATACGATTGGGTTTGGTGCGTTGTTCTACGAGATCTCCAGTTAAACGCTCCAGATTTGTAATCCAAGGATAGCGGTTGCGAGATAGAAAATGAATGCGAATAAATATATATATATATATATAACAAACAGAAAAAGAGATAGACGGACGAGTGGAGGCCCCTGGGGCTAGGTGGATTTGCCATATCTGCTCAAAACGTGCAAACAAGTATTAAACTTGTGCGATATATAGTTTGGAAAAGAGAACCTTAGAAAGTGTAACACACAGGCAAGTCGTTGTTTTCTTCATTTAATTATTCAATCGCTTATTCCCTGAAATTCAATATGAATGCAATATAACATTACAATTTAATTTAACAATTAATTTTATGAAAAATATATCGTGCATGATTAATAATGTTATACCTTTTATTTTCATTCTTTACAATGTAGTGTTTTCTTTTTTTTTCCTCCAATCGTTTAATCACGCGAGTCGTGACAGTCTATATAAATGATACAGTGTTACAATTCAATTTGAAAATATATATTTCATAAAAATAAACATCCTATTCAATAAATAATCTTATATTTTTTTATCATTATATATTATACGATATAATTGTTTTTCACTCAGTCATTAAATCAGACAATTACAGGGACTGTATATGAATACCATATCATATTTCAATTTAACTTGCGAAAGTTTGTATTATAAAAAATATATCCTATACAATGTATAATCCCATGTATTATTGTAATTTTTTCACAATATAGTGATAATATTTACATTATAAAATACATTAATATGACAATTCATAACAATATGATTTTAGACTTTATAATAAGTAATTATAAACAAAACATACGCTGCAATTGCAATATTGCATTGTCCTTTTGCAATATTATGGCTCCTAAAATTGTGAGTGATGCCCCTCACTGTAATCTGGATATTTCTATATGTATGCATACAGTACATATACTTATTACCACATGGGAAAATATGACGTTAACATCGTGTCTAGCAAAATCATCATTACAATGAAAGGCGATTTCACGTTATGTTCCATGCACGATCAAACAATTGTGGTTATAAATGCTAATGCGATTATTATCGCCCTAGAAAGGCGGAACAAACAAAAATTACATCAACATTAATATATTAGCCTCATTGTCAATGATATAATTCACGTTGTCATAGAGTTTACGATAAAAAAAAATCTCACAATCAGGACAGAAATGCTTGAAAAAATATGGCGCTGTATTTATTAGTTAAAATGCAAAATTAATTAAATATCACCTCGTTACAGTGTGCCAAAGCCTCAGGCAATGACTTTGAGATTGTACAAGTGCGATTCGAATTTTTATTTGCACATCGGAGCATACTGCTATGAAAAATTGTATCAGTGTATTGAACAAACGTACGATAGCATTCGTTTTCATTTATGTGTAAGTATATCGTCGCTATGACGTTAATTTGATTGCATCAAGCTACAAAGTATATATGTTTGTATGTGTGTAGAATGACACACGACAAATGTCGGTCAGCCTGAGGCATTTATTCTCACGTAGTTAATGGTTTATACGTGGTAGAAAATTTTTTTTCCGAGTTCAACTATTTCTATTACTTATATATAAATATCTCTATGTATAAACATGGCTGAGAAAGAATGAGAAATTATTTTATTTTCTCAGGGCAGTTGTGTGTTACATTTCAAATTGAATGACAACATATTTCAATTGGTATACGAACGACTGCAATGTGTAAAATCAACACATTATTTCTCACTCAGCTTTTTTTTTTGTTGATATATTTTGTTGACGGTTAATTTTCCGTTTACAGACTGTTCAACGATGCGAACAAAATTTCATTTTGCCCTTACAGGCCATGAATTATATCCTATTCGTCTTTGTTACATGGCCTTAACAAATAATGACGTCATTTGGTGATGTTAAGAATTATTTGTGGGATTCCCGTAGTCATTGGATATTATTCGACTGCGCGAAAGTGCGGAATTTTGCTTCATATTGGCGCCGGCGCACATAACATCCCGGAAATACATATATATATATATATATATATTTATGAATATATTTGTGATGTGATGCTGTAACGCGAGATGTAATGATGGAACGAGAGTGATGACAGGTTAGAGAGTTTTATCATCATATTATATAGACAAGTGCGGTTACGATATGGAGCAGGGAAAATAAAATTACATCGTGGCCTCGTAAATATCCTATTATCCTTCTTTTTTCGCATTTTACTCTGCAATTGACTGTCGATAACGATAACTATTATTGTGAATGAAGGAAGGGGATATTTAACAACACAATAAGACATTTTTACTTGACCAATTATCTTTAGAAAGGTAAGTATATCAAGTAGAGCAAAAATCCGAAGGAAAACTAGGGAAAAAAGAAAAAAATTTTACGATGATTAGAGTGCAAGTGTATGCATTTTATGTCTTTAACATCAAGACTTTAATGTAACTTTCATCTAAATATTTGCAGCAGCCAAACGCCTCTAATATATCAAATATAAACCAAATTTACGTAACAAACTCAATATGAAAAAAAAATTTATGAATATATACCAGTTCTCATTAACACAGCATAATCCAAAGTACATATACATTCTTTTTTCCAGACTGCATGTCAATTGCATAACATATCGAGAATAATATTTGTCAACAGTTTGCACTATGAAAAAGAATATACACCCACGCCATCTGCAAAATACCGCCGCGCTTATTTCAAATTTTCAAATGCCGCATTGGAATTTCCCTCTTTTTCCTTTTTTCTCGTGTCGAAAAATAAAAAAGGAAACTACTCTGTCCGACTCCCAGTCGATAAAGAGGACTCAATTCTGTTCGCCGGTGCCATTTGAATTGAATTATAATAAAATAACCTAGATGGCACTCCGTGCACATAGTTTTATCAGTAAAACTACTGCCGTGAATAATATTCAAGACACCGATGAGGAAACCACTACATACCGCTTTTTTTTTTCTCTTCATTTTTTTCATGACGAGGAGCACACAACACACATACGCAATTGATCCAGTACGCGTTACCTCGCGAGTATTTGCGGAAGTGAAAACAAAGTTGTCCGCCACCAAGTCGCCCACGAGGTCGAATAAATAACATCCATACCAACACATACAAAATATATATATATATATATACATGCATCCTCTATAAACGATTGGTATGTTTCAAATTATTTTGTGCAATAGTGGGGAGTGTGTACGTAAATTAGAACTGTTCCAAACACAAGAGAGTGTGTACATTTTCTACCTCTTACAAAGTGTGACGTCATTCTAATCTCGACCCTGCACTTCAATATTTTTTTATTATATTGATTTGTTACTTTGTACATTCGTTCTCTAGGGACTTTCATTTCGGGGATGAATTCAGAATTAAAAAACGAAAAATCATAAAAAACGCGCAACAACATTAAACGCAATTGAATTATCGGTCCTCGTTTTTTCGTTTCGCTCCCTCTTACTCTGGCATCACAGTAAATAAATAAAAATAAATGGAGGAAAACCGCGGCGAAGAGAGGAACACACACACGCTGCGTTAAATACATTGGGTGTAATACGAGGCAGCACAATCGACAAAGGAAGAAAAATAATCACAAGTCAAGGCGTGCCATTGCCTCTCTCACGTTCGCGTCGTCGTCGTCGTTGTCGTCGTCGTCATCGTCATCGTTGTTGCCATTATAATTCGACGAGCACATTCGCTAAAAGTCTTTTTCACACACACACACACACACACTCATACTTCTGTATTTTTTATCGGTCTCTAACGAATCATTCCCACTATTATTGTATCATTATCCCCTTCCCTTCCCACACTCTCTCTGTCGCTCCCTCTGTTTTCACATTTAATAATTACTTTTTTTTTTTTCTTCCCATTTCTCTCCCACCGACGCGTGTCTGTGTGATTGTTCTCGCTGCGGCAGTCTGTCGTGTATGGGCAATACGTGTTGTTATTATATTCCAACCCCACCAATAGCCGCAACAACATAAACAACAACAGGAAAAATCAACAAACGTCCATTTTCTCTGTTTATTTATTAATTGTTCAATTTACATATACATTACTGTTCAAGTATATATACATACATATTTACATGTATATATAAAGATAATATATAAAGAATTAAATTTTTAAACAATAAGAACAGTGAAGATAATAAAAATGGACGCCCTGCGCGAGCAGGTTATGATCAATCAATTTGTGTTGGCCGCCGGTTGCGCCCGTGAACAGGCTAAACAATTGCTACAATCAGCTCATTGGCAATTTGAGGTGAGTTTTAATGTTCTCGCACTATTTATTATTAATGTTTAATGTCGTCAATTCAATATTGCACAATATACAGTTGTGCAAATGTACGTATATATATATATATATGTGTGTGTGTGTATGTTTAACTAATCGGAATGTATATTTACATTGTATATCTGTATATATCCGTAAACAAAGCGGATTGTAAAATGGCGGCGGTCATATCAAAGTTTCTTGCTCTCGCGTCAATGGCACACATGCAACGGCGTAGTGAAAGAGTGAGAGAGAGAGAGAGAGGCAGGAGTGGGGGGAAAATAATTAAAATGTAATTTGTACATGTTGATGAGAATGTTTATTAATTATTTCAAAAACATTGGTAGTTGATTTCATTGTATAGAGAATAAAAGATATGATTTATTATCGTTTAGTTGAAATTTTGTTTCCATAAACGAAATGATATTGAAATAAAGTGTGGAGGTAAGATAAATAGATAAGTAAAAGGTAATATGAAAATAGATAGGCTGTAGTGAACGATGGTATTTATTTCGTCAGCTTTAAATTTATCCAATTGATGAAATAATAGCTGTTTCACCAAACAAAATAGATGAACGAAAAAAATAAAATATGTAATAGCGGAAGAATGAAATAAACATGACAATTCAAAATTCATGATAACATAAATTTAGCATCGATTCGAAAAGAAGTTGCGCGGTATATTCTAGAGATAGAATGAAATGAAATGGGTAGGGAGAATAAATAGATACGATTCATCATTGATTTTGTAATATTTTTTCCTAAATCTAACAATATAAAAGTCAACCGCAATATGGAAATAGATGATCGTAGTAAATAACATTTGCAGCTACAGTTTAAATTCAATTTCATTCAATGAACAACAAAATAATAGTTTGGTTGAACGTAACATAAACGTCTTAATAATAGCGAAAAGTGAGCAAACATATCTGGATATATACTGTATTTTCTCTAATGATTGTTTTATGTAACTCGTGACCAAATATCATTTCGTGCCAATCGAGGATTTCGCAATATTTCACAAGACAACTCTGCTACCTCTCTGTATCTCTCTTTCACACATACACACACACACACAAGCATACATATATATGTAGGTTATTCTTTATTTCTCTTCGGCCAGTCTTTTTGAGAATGAACCAGTCATAAAAATAGTCACAGTCAGTCATTCATAAATATTCTTAGCCATGTTTTGAATACAAATACAAACATTTAAATATGAAGTATTCAATGTTTTGATTTAATGTTTTTCTTTCGTATTCCTGTTTTGTTTGAGTTACAGAAGCGTGGTGGCTTTAATTTATAAAAACAATGCATCATTGTTACGATTTAAACGATATATTATCGAAAGTACTGTGTTGATTATTAGTTTAATTGATGCTTTATTCAGTTTTACCTACGTATGTTAATATTAATCTGCGAGAATGGTGTTATAAAATATGGTTTATAAATTATATATAGTGGTATATACATGAATAAAATAAAATTTGTTATCATGAATATTTGCAAGAGAAGGACAAGCATGAAATCAGCAGGTCGAATATCAGTGACACGTGTCATACGTTTCAACTCGTTTTATAAATTGGTGAGGTAGAGAGGAGGACGCAAGAGGAAAAGAATAATCTTGCTGTAATAACATCCACCCACACGCAGCGTCCAAATCCGGATTTGAACTCAACTATTTTATTTATTGCGATAGTGTTTTTATTTTTGTTGTTTATTATTTCTTTTTTCTTCTTTTTTAAGTTCAAATGAGCGTGTGCGAGATAAAAAGAAAAAAAAGAGACACTCGAAAGTCGTTTACCAAGAGCTGGCAAATCGCTTCTTTTTTTATTATTATTTTTTTCTCGTGTCATGCTGACCATATTACTTTTCCTCTCGATAGCATGATTGGATAATCGACTCTATATGCATCTGTATATGTGTGAGTATGTGTACAAGAGAGCAATCGATATAACAATACAGCACGAATGGAACGCTTGTTATTAATAATAATATCGGTTGACGCCAACGACAGTATTGGAATGGATGAAAAAAAAATGGAAAAGAAAAACGAGATTATTTAATACGAAAAAAAGAAAAAAAAAATAGGACAATGCATTTATTCAATAAACATTATCGTCTGGATATCAGCAAATAATAATGATAATTCTATTTTTGTTCCAATTTTGGTGCCAGTTCTCAACCGCGGATGGAAAGTTTTACATATCAAATATTGATGATTCATAGATTATAATATAACATATGGGAAAAATAGATTGACATGTTATGTGAGGTTCAGGAGAGACAAACTTTATTATAGAGATTACGTAATACCAATCAAAAGATATTGATTCAATGTAATGAATTCTTATTTGTCCTCACTTTTGGGTGACGTTATTGAAAATAGTGATAAAAAAATTATACAATGTAATTTAATCGATGGGAAAATGTATTATGTATGTAATGCGTCAACAATTGCATTGAACATGAACGGGTGAACTCTTGAGCATAAAAGGTCAACAGTGATAATAGTCTGATGGAGATGATTTAATCGCACACCAACTCATAATCAATACTAATTATATTTATCTACTATATGTTGTGAACACATTGTGATTTATGACGAGCAAAAATTAATATGTTTTTTTTTCCCCCTCCTTCAAGTTCAGAAAAAAAAATACACGAGAAAAATTAATACGACAGAAATATATGCTCTGTGAATGAAAATTTAAAAGGTCACTTGGGAAGGGAGCGCTCAACAGAATGAATTGTTTAAATGCGCAGACGCGTCCACACACAATATTAAATGGGAAAGCGGAAGTATGTAGAGGAAAAGAGATAGAGAACATCCAACGTTGACCTTGAGATATTGAGTAGACAAAAAAAAAAAAGGTTCACGATTAGAGTGCGTTGGTGGATATATGAAAAAACTCTTATTGTATACTTATCTCAATTCACTGAAAATTTCTACATTTTACTTTTCATATTATTTATTGAGTTCCCTTGTTTTCATTTATATATTTTTACAAGTGGTCTGTGCTGACCCTTGCAAACTTTTTATTATAATATCTTCAAAGAAGCCCGACGCTTCCGTTGTTCCCGGGAACTTGTTTTTCTTCCCCTTTTGATAGTCACTGATGCGTGTGAAAAATTGCAGAGAGAATAAATATATAAAAGAAAATTTAATTAATAAAAAAATACGTTCTGACTGATATGATTGAGTTAAAATTTTATCACACTAAAAAACATATCTACGAAATATTTATCCAAATAAAGGATACTTTTACTTGTATTTTCTAGCGAGTATTATTTTTTGTATATAGATTACAATGGATTATTAATTATTCTCATTAAGTCTATGATACGAAATTATTTATCATTCATCTTTGTTCTAGACGGCGTTGAGCATATTCTTCCAAGAAGCTGCGATACCATCGTGCCCACAAGGACCTGGCACGCACTTTGGTCAGGTGCGTTTAATTAACATGTTTACTGTATCCAATACAAACTCATGTCGATATACAGCGCTCGACAGTTACACAAATTGCTCAGCAAATGAAAAGAATAATAATGAAAAAAATCAAGTTCCAAAATGCGATTAAAAAAATATTATACCCTTTCAACTAATTAAATATACAAATAATTATTCAGTAAAATAAATAATTATCACACATACACATACACACCACCCACATACGTCATTTCATGTTTAATCATCAAATATAAGATGAATTTTTCCAAGAAATGGTATTAATCCATAATGAATATATTATGACGTGTCTATAGTGACAAATTAATATTAGCTAAAAATTAAATTTTGATGGTGGGGCGAGCGAATAAATTATACACGTGCTTATCTTATCTCAACACATTTCATACACAATCAAACAAAAAAATATGAGGTGGTTGAGTTGAAGGCCCAGAGACAAGCGAGAAAATAAAATAATTAATTGAGATTGTCAATTTCGACAAACGGGTTTATGTAACTCTCATATATTAATCAATATATAGAAGATTTTTTTGGAAAATGATGTGTCAAATATTGAGAACCACTGCAAGTAAGCAAGCATTTTGCGTTAGGTAGTAGGTTACTATTCTCGGCTGTAACATTCCGATAAGCTTCGTGCCAAATCCTAACGTCGGGGTTAACTACAGAGACAGGGGACAAGCTGCCTGCTCGCTGTTGGACAAGACAACTGCGTAAACTTGTTCCCAAGACCTCAGAACTATATTCATTTTTAAAAAATTTCGACACCTTTACTTAGAATGACAAATATACATGTAAATGTATATAAGCGTACATTTTATATATATAAGCACATATGTGATTCACATTTCATGTATGACATGTTATATATTTCCAGAGTGTACGTTCAGATAACGTGGTGTCGTGTAATACTTCAAATATTATAACGTGATAAAAGTATATTGAGCTACTGATGCTTATAAAGAATGAAAATTGAGATTCCTTTAAAACTGAACAAAAAATCGTGCACCTAAAAATGTTTTGAATAACGCGGATTTTTATATTTTCTGTCATATCAAACATTTTCTAAGGATCAAAATGCAATGAACACCAATGTGTGTTTAGTCATCAATCCGGCATTAATACTAATTAACGTGTTTATTAATTCTCGTTATGTTGTGTTTAGATTACACCTTGCAACACTCCGGCGACGCCGCCTAATTTTCCGGACGCACTACTTGCGTTCTCAAAAATGTCCGCAGGCGAGAAAACGCCTTCAGGTAATGAATCGTTACTTAATTATGCCCACGGCAATGAAAATAAGAAAAAATTCTTGAATATATGTGTCTATTTCATTTTTCATTGTGTCATTTATGTATATATATATATTTGGCATTGCTTGGGAATATTTTGTAGCTTGGCACCACATAGGTCTGGTCATTTTAGTTCGAGCGAATATTGATTATCACATAAAGAGCACAGATAGCTATGAAACACAAACGCTTTTATATATATATATATGTGTGTATTTAATTTTATCTATCCAAACACATGTTGAATTGTCCTCTGAAATTATTTAACTTTCACTGTGAAATAAATTTTGTTATTGAAATAATTTGATAGTGAATTTATTGACTTGTTTATAGGCATGTCTCCAAGTCAGAATGGTCAACCATCAACAATGCAACATCACGGTGTGCGTTGTAGTGTTTCTGGCAGCCAACAGCAGTCACAAACACAACAGCAATTTGGTATTGGCGAGCCCCAAAGATAAAACTGACTGTTGAGAATATTTTAAAAGCATTCGCTAATTTATACGCGAATTGCCAATTGACTATTTCCAAAGAGGGGAAGTTGAGAAATGACTATTCCCTTTTGAGCTTTAACCCACAAACACAAACACATTTATTACACACACGTGAACAGAGGCAAAAATACACACGACAATTTATCAAGTGTGCGCGCGGGGAGAAGGGACGTGCAAAAAAAATATATTGTCGTTTCTTTCAGTAACTCAATTTGTTTTGTGGGCGCGCGACAAGGGTGCAAAATAATCGATGGATGAAAATTTATAGAAGAAAAAAAAAGTAAGAGAACAAATGTTGCAGAAAATTCATCCACAAAATATTTCGACGTCTTTCCTCTCCCACTCATTTCATATTTATGTCAACTGCGTTAATGAATTGAACTATGTGTATTTGGGATTTTGTGCATCGGCGCTTGATGAGAGGTGAAGAAAAAAAAAATTGATAAATATTGACTCCCCCGAAATAAATATCGCAGGACGAAAAAGGGAAACATGAATAAAAAAAAAGGAAGTCAACACATTCAATGTGCAAATGGACTATTTTCCAGTTTTTTGTTATTTCTATTCAAGATATACATTGATAAAAAACGAAGCATATCCCTCCTTAATGTCTCTGGCGTATTTGGAACCGTTTCATACATGGTTTCGTGAATAAATAAAACGAAAGACATTTTTAGCGATATCACTAGAACATAAATATCAAACAAAGCGGAACCCACAGGAATTTTGAATGGCGGCAGTAAACACGAAAGGGAATATAAATAGAATAGAAATAAATGAATGAATGACACACAATTGAGGAGTGAAAAGTTGTCGTGTTTGTTATGACATTGTTCATCATTTTTTATCGTTATTTCTCATCGAATATATTTTTCCCTCTTTTTTTCGCAGTAAAACATCACAGTCTTCTATTCTAAATGTGAGTTTATTTTTTGAACGTGGAGAAAAGGAAGGATTACAAAATAATAGACAAAGTGAGAGAACAAACGAGATATGTAATTGTAGCGTTGTTTACCTGAATTGGTGATATTCCTGATTACATTATTATCATTATGATTCAATTTAATCAACGTGACATTGTGTCCGTGATAGATGTTATCATATATATTTACTTCTCTCATTCAAAAACGACTGTTCACATTCATCGATGCTCCAACAAAGTTAAAAAGAATAAACAGGAATAAGAGAATGTTTCACCACACAGTAATATCATGTTT
Source organism: Zele albiditarsus (assembly GCA_958496275.1). NCBI lineage: Eukaryota > Metazoa > Arthropoda > Insecta > Hymenoptera > Braconidae > Zele > Zele albiditarsus. Next base: position 10,711,361 of record OY292414.1, read on the forward strand.
AACCGTTGAATTTAATTATATATTATAATTATTTACCGATAACAATTTAATTTTCGCTTCCAAAATAACACGTGTATAACCTCGTGGAAAACAAAAACGAATATATACGATTTCATGTATAAATATTTACTTGAAAGCAGTAAATTATCATGAAAGATAAAGAAAAATAACATTACGATAACACAGATGGATCTCTTTGTAATAAATACTTATGCAATTGCGAGGTATCACACATTTTTAAAACATATTATCAATCAACTGAAGGAAAAAAAAAGTTCAATCAAATACAACAGAGAGATTATATCCAAACTGCCTCTTACACATACATACATATATATGGAAATATATCATTTAACGGTGTAATGCTCCATAATTGAATTTATTTTTGCTTACGCAATTTGCGCACGAAAAAAATAAGCTTTGATTTATATTTTTTAAGCTCCAACAATAGTCGTTGATGATGAAGATACATAACAATATTGAACAATTGTTATATCTAATTGTATAATTAATAATGATCAATGTGTTTTCGGCTACAACCCGTGATAGTATTGCGATAAGTGGCAAAAATATCGTTACGATTTTTCTTTTCTATGATCATCTGTATGAATCCCATTCATTTTTTCTTATTCTCTATAAATCGATGTAATGTCATAAATTCTACGATCAAATACGCTAATGGTATGTAAATATTATGTCCCGATGTAAAACAGATATAGCTAGAAAAATGATGCATCGACATTGTTTCCCTCCTGTTTATTATTAACATTTTTATTTTGTCCCAACGCAATTTATAATCTATGAAGGAAAAAAAATGATTACAACTGAGTAATTTATATGAATTATAATTATATATGTTTATCTTATTATTAAGCTTTATTGTTTATTTTCAACAATTATAAATAACATTCATGTACATAGTTATGAAAAACTACAAAAAAAAAAAAAACAAGAGAAAATCGTCTAAATAAATCATTAATAATGGTGCTTTCATATATACAAGATTTTTCTTCTATCCGCTCTTAATCTGAATAATACTTATATAAACATTAATGTAGCTTTTTTGTTTTGGTTCATTGTACATTCAACTTTATCTGTACAAATGTAAAAATTTCAATAAGTCACCATCTTCGCGTTTGCTTTTATTCTTTTTTTTCTAAACTAACCAGTCAGTTGTGTTGTAATTGAATACATTATACACGGTTTGCCACGATTTGTTACACAATTTTGCAGCAATTCTCTGTCGTAATAAATTGGTTTTATATTGATATACATGAATAAACAGCACCCAGTTTTACACACGCTGATCCAGGTATAAGTTTCAACATGAATAATTACAGATAAATATTGAATTATGAAAATTTTAAGGTGATTCAACACCACGTCCCAATCCGGTCCATCGATCCGGTACAGGTAAAAAATATCGGTGCATTGCAGCGATAAATCTCGTCCGATATACTTCAGGTGATACGATGGTCGGTAATTTCCCTTGGCCACCCAATATTCCAGACTTCTTCACCATTGTTTCCAGTTTTTTATCCCACGTGAACGTTCGTATGTAATCTGAAGTGAAATTGTTCGTTTTTAATAAATGAAGTTTCATCAATATGACTAAAACTCACCAATTATTCCTAATACAAGCTCGTCGGAATTGGGTTCAAGTCCAACAAGCAATGAATAATCCATCACTGAATTATCAGCTAAAAATTTTGTATCCTGCTCAATTGCTTTATTTAATACTGCGTTTGAATGTGGCCTTATGTACAACGGTGAATCGCAGCTCATATTCAATAAATTTTCATCTAACAGCACCAATTCTCCCTCATGATCAATATCGTCAGGATTTACCAAACGATTTCTGACTGATCCCTTCAAATCAAATTTGTCCGTAATTGCACGTGCATAAAATAAATTTTCCATAACTAAAACGCTGGTTCTCAACGCAGCATTTGTTGTATTATTTTTAAATGATACACGATATACTCCAACAATTTTACCAAGCAATGTTGGTTGCTTTGTTTGCTGGCATTTTTCCATATATGCAAAATAGTTTGGTGCAAAATCAAGAAATATTTGCATTTCAACGCGTGACAGTTCCTTCAAGATAAAACGATCATCACGACTTTTACAAAAAGCACTACCACTCTTTCCACCGCGTGCTGCCCATTGAACACTACGAGAAAGGCTCCGCGTGAATCCGTCCTCGCCACACGGCAAAACATTCTCTCTTAATGTGGCGAATTGTTCAGCAAAATAGATTCGGCAATAAAAATTGGTCGTAGCATCGGCGAATTGTACTTCAATGTAGTTTTGTTGCTTCGTTGCTTTTTTATCTTCCTCAGTATCTACCCCTATCGCTGTACTTGGTGAGTTATTATCTACGAAACAAGGAAAAAGAATGAAATATACGTCATTTAAAAATTCAATGATAACAAAATGTATATCAATGACCCTCACCAAATTGCAATAATTCTTGAGAATTCTCTTTGCTATCCAATTTCCGTTTAATCAATGGACTGGAATTTTGATCCGATGCTTTAGTGGACCGTAAAATTTCCTGCAAGGCATGTTTATAATCATGAGAGTCCAAGGCATACGCAATTATCGAAGACGGCTCGGATTCATAAACGACGATTGGCATAATGGAGCCAAGTGGTAACAAATGATGCTCCAAAGCACCAAGTGGATTGGGAATAGGTGTAATGATTGTGGCTGACGGTAATAACTGAGATAATATTGTCTTCTTCTTTTTCCTTTTATCCGGCATATCATCAGAAGTGATTGGCAATACGTCAGAGTGCGAACGATGATGAACCTTGGGCGAATCCTGAAGAACGACAATGTCCGCGGGTGACTCTTGTATTTCATTATCCGAACTCTCCAATGTTTCATTCAATTGGATGTCATGTGGTACTGCAGATATTGCATCAATGGCATTAAAATCTGCAGACATTGGGCTGAGATCTTCAATCAATGATTCGGAAGCCGTATCTTCTGTTATATATCCATCATTATCAATAATACCAGTGCTACCCCCTGTCAATGAACGTTCAGTAAATCTTCTTGGTCGTTCATCTTTCTTTTTCGCCGCGATGTCCAATATTCTCGTATTCCAATTGAATACTGCCTCGGATATTAAACGTTTCAGGATAACAATCCCATCTTCAATACGAAACATCAATGCTTGAACTTGACGTTCAGATATTTTTCCTTCTAATTTTTTATTCTCCAATGTCGGTGATGTCAATTTCAATTGAATCTCCTCGATTTTATTCTTGAAATACTGTTGTTCTTTGCTCACTTGTTGCTTAGCCGCCGTTAAACCATCTTGATCCAATTGCATGGTCGTTAATTTATCTCTAATACATGAATAAACTTCATCGCCCTTCAATGCCATACTTTTCATCTCCTCAATTACATTTGCATGCTGTTTAACATCATAAACTATATGTATCACTGGTGGTGGCAATGAAATTTCCCACAATGATATTTTCGTGTATTTAAATACAGCGAGCATATTACGTCGTGAAAAATATTGATAATGATCATGATGAAGTGAATGTTGACACGTTTCTGAACTACGATTTGTATAAATGTTACCGTGAAAACGTAATTCAAGATATTTGGCGAATGATAGTGACCATGTGTCTGATGACATTGGCACAACGGGTGATACATTTTTACATTTAATACATTTACTCCACATGAGAATGTGATCACTATTTTGTTGGCCGAATGGTTCTGTACTCATTTCATTCAGAGTTATGTGGACGCAACCACCATCGTGAGCGAAACGACGGCCGTGTTGGGCTATTTGTGCTCGACAAGAAGACGCTGGACATTTATATTCAGATGTAAGACAATAACGCTCAAGAAAACGACCAAGTGCAATGTCATTGCGGCCATACAAATCCATATTAACGACCCAGGGGTTTACACAAAATGCTGGTGCATTATTTGTATTGTGCGAGAAGCTACAAAACAATACTGGAAGACGTTGATGACTCGCGGGATCCAAACAATCAGGCCATCTTGAAGATGCCGTTTCATTTAACTCATTCACAGCAGTAGGCTCTTTTTTATCAAAAATTACAATATTAGTTGGGTGAAGTCGACTACCGCACGCACGAAAATGCGCCAAAAGCGATTGAACATCTCTCGATTCCACTCCTGATGTTAACTTGGCCATAGTAAATGGATGTGGTGGTTTTAATTGCAATTTGGCCAATGGATTTTCCATCATCGGTTGTTCCATTGTTGTACCACTAATTTTTGTTCCTTCAATTTTATCCAAAAATTGTTGAGAATAAAAAATGTCTTTGGGGAAAAAACGACGTAATATACAATTTCTGCCTGGTTCTGTCTCTAAATACGGAATTGTGAATTTTAAGTACGGTGAAAAGCTCAAAATTGTATCGTCTAATGATTTTTTAAATTTATTTAATAATGGAAGATCAGCCACACTCAAACTTTGACCAGTTGGACTTACACGATGGAATATATCTTCATCTTCGTTCAAATATTGATGCAATGGATCACTGCGATCACTGACTGATTCACCATGAACGCGTTTCTCATCCGAAGGGATTCTTTCCTTCAATTTTAATTTAATATCTACAGCTGTATCAATTTTTTCTGAAGGATCATCATCTTTTCCGACAGTACCACAAAATAACTCCAATGTATTTTGTTCCGAACTGGTTTCCAACACCGATAAATCCTCACTTGACCCACCGTCAACACAAATGATTGATTCATTGACCGATAATTTTTTTTCTGCAATTTTCATACTATTTTTATCATCACCAACAGATTGGGATCGAGATTTGAATAGTTGTAATGTATCATAAGGATCCGTGTCTTCTTCCAACATATTAGAGACTCTTTTAAAACTCTCTGAATTTATAACTGAACTGATATCCGATAATGTATCAGTTTTACGATTTCTAATAGGTGTACTACGCCCAGACGGTTGCAATTGTTTAATCCCTTCACTATCTGTAAGACAGTCTCGCGAGTTCAACAAAATCTCATCGTTCAATTGCTTGCCCGACCCTGTACCCTCCTCGTTACAATTTTTTCGTCCCCGAAAATCATCTATCCTGTCATTTCTCATTAAATTCTCATCAAGAAATGAATTATCCTTCTGCGATGGTGGCTTGGCAAATTCATCCATTAAAAATGACTTCTCCAATCGCCACGAGTATACAGCAAAAATCATCGTAGCCATGACATTCTTAACTTTTTTTAATTCCGCGGAGGTTCCACCTCGTAATAGAATTGTCGAGCCTAAATGAGCATTGGCGCAACTTTCAAAATACATCAATGTTTTCACACCATTTCGGTCGTCTGGAAAGTGCCGTAAATAAAATTTTTTACAAGTTCCTAACTTGAATCTTGTAGCTAAATGTGCGTCAATTGTGTTGACAATCGTAGCCCCAGTGCATCGAGCAACTCGCTCAAGTACACTGAGTTTGACATTCAGTACAAGTGTCACGCCACATTGTCGGAAACGATCTTGAGCTAATCGCGAAACTGAACGATGTACCATAACAATATCTGGACCCAATGCAGTTATTCTCGCTACGGTATGACCCAAATATTCATTCTCTTGTAACATTACCGGCTCTAAACTCAATAATTTACCTTCAACACGCTGATACATCAACCCACATTTCAATAAAAGTATTTTCGGGTGCGCAATCATTGCATTCATGCCGCGATGTGCAACGTTTTTACTGCAAACAACACCTGAAACAATTTCACAATCACTTCTAGTTCCACCAGGTGATTTTTTAATCTGGATATACTGCTTTATATCCATATCATCGGCGTCATGATTCTGATCGGGACGTACTTGATCTACCAATTGATGTGCCAATGGTAAAATTATTTCCAACCAACGCTGTGACAAACCCTCCTTGCACAATAATTGTTTTATCAATGAATCCTCATGTTGCTTGTAAGCAGCTGATAAACAATTATACGCGCTCATTTCGCCGAATGAATTGCGTAAATTGTTAACTTTGTGCCAGCTATTTTGTTCTTTAACTTCTTGAACTTGAAGTGTGTCATTGAGAACATCTTCTGAGACACCGGTGTTGCATTCGTGTGATTTCAAATTCACCTCATGTTGTTCGATGACATTATCACTGTTGTCAGTGAGCATCGCAGTGAAATCATCAGACGTTGGTCGTTTTAGTGTGACTGTGGATGCTGCGAGATTCAAATCTAAATAAAAACTCGAACTTGACGATGGTAAACGACCTGGTGTCGATTGTGACTGTTTAGATTCACTCTCTGAATCAGTTGTTGAATCATGTTGTGGAATATTTTTCACCCACGCAGGCTCCTGACCATCGCAATTAGATTGATTTTCATCTAAAAAACTTGGACTCTGTATCTGTGATAAATTCACTGGTTTGAATATTGCAGTTGAATCGCCGAATAATGTTTCTGACTGTACTGATTCAATAAAATTTGCTTCCAATAATGCTTGGCCGATTGCTGTAGCTTGAATTCGCGTCGCCGCTTTATTCTGTGATATCATCCAGTTAACCAATTCACAACCGGTAAAGCAATTATAATAACTTTTGAGCCGTATCCGATGGGTTTGTAGTGGAATCGCTTGACAAGAACGAAACAATTCTTCGCAAATCATTCGTAATGATGCCGAATTTTGTAAGACTAACGATCGTTGATGTGAGGATAAATAACTGCCTGAGGATCGGCCAGTTGCATATTTTTCCTCCATATATCCAACACTCGGTTTTCTGTATATTGTCGTATCATCTTTAACAGTATTGTCCAATGTTTTTCGTGCGACTGGTGTTGAATCGCTACCATATTTAACTTGTAAATCTTCCTGCAATGCTTTTAGATCAGCGGAGAGTACACTTCGCATATCTGACGATTGTAAATAAGATAATACTACTTTACAGCAATATGTACAAACACGTAAATCGCCATTGCATCCCAATATTTTTCCAGGAATTTCGTCCGAACAACATTTTGAACAAAATATTTGTCCGCATACACGACAATGATGTCTTCTCCTAAATGTCGTGAATCTTTCACCACATTCGTAACATTGTTTGGCCACACTATCTGGCATCCAATAACTCCTTAAATGCGAATCTTTATAAGATTTCAGATTCTTACTTTTCAATGCGACTATATTGCTTATGCGTTTCAAAACATTTGGCAAACTACGGCCTTCGGTAGCATCTAGAGGAAATGCTATTGTACTCGAGTTATCATCTTCAGGTGATTTTTCACGACTGCCACCTTTCCATGATTCAGAATCACCGGACGAACTCTGTTCGTCATTATTGGGTGATATTCCGGTGCCCTCACCACTCGTTGTACCTGAATCAAGAAGAAAAAAAATATAGTAGTTCTTCCTCATAATCGAATTTCAATGACATTCATGAATTTATGGGTTATTTATACTTTTTCCAAAGCTGAAAAATTTTGAGAAGAGCGATGCAACGACAGGTTGACCCTCTTCAGAACTCAATGGCGCAAATTCCGTTAATTTCGTCGGCGAATTCATATTTTTATTCATGATTGATTTAATTTTTGTTTTCTTTCAATTATTTATCGCATCATTTTGTACACTGGTATGATATTTTTGACGTTTCTCTACCCGTCGTGACTACTTGACAGGTTAATCAGCTGTTTATCGATAACAAACTGTTCCATCTTAAAGGTGAATTCTCACTGGGATGAAATGGCGGGCGTCTCGACTCTTGCCGCGAATTTCAAATCAAAAGCTGATATATAATTGGCCGAGGTTATTCTGTTGCACGGGAAACCTTAGAATCAGCGGAATCAAAGAAGTTACCGAGCACGGTATTACTGTACACGGTATTACGAATATTCAACAAAAGTTATTTGAAGAAATTATTTATAACATGATATTTTTTTTGCATTGGGATTACATCTGAGGGAAAAGAAGTAGAGATCAACCAATCTGTTGAGGATTGGAAATTTCGCGCTACAACTATTGATATATTGTCGATCATGTAGATAGATATATATTGCATCCTAAATTGAAATTTCTATTTTTTATTGACTGTCAACATTAGTTTTATTAATTTTTTTTATTATATTTTTAATACCGTGCACAGCAACTCCTTTGATTCCGTTGGTTTTTAAGTTGTTATTGTTATGTATCAACATAGAAATTCGCCACAGGAAGGGGAAAACGAGAAATATAAAATATACACACATATATATATATATAGTAGGTCTGCATTCTGTAATTTTCGCTGTGCCCGACTCTAACGTACACTCGCTGGTTGAGTACATTGTTTAAGTCTTTGATTAACGAATGACGATCGAGTTAAATATGTATTTATTATCAATTTTTTTATGAAAATAACTTAAACAGAGGGAAAAGAAATTTTCATCAAACGCCAATATTGAAATAAACAGTAAGGGTTTTGTATTTATGTTTATTTTGGCGCGGACAAAATGGCGGCGGCAAACACCGATTTATTTCGACTTGTGAAAATGGTTTGTCCATCAGCTGAAGAGCTCAGTGTTATTATAAATAATGTGCGTTGTACGCAATGTGGATTAGTATTCCATAATGAATCATGTTTGCGTTTACATGATTTGAAAGTTCATCAACGAAAGAATTTGAGTAAAATTGTGAAAGATTTCGTGAGATATCATTGTCCAGTATCATCATGCGTGTATTCACCACTGTCCGAACGTTATTTCACAACGATGAAGTATTTAAAACAGGTTTGGAAAATTGGCCATGATAATTGATATTGGATAATGCGTTTTATTCAATCTCCAAATTCAACTATGAATTTATATTGGCTTCAATATTGTTCCAGCATTATCTCAAAGTTCATGCTGCCAAAATGTATTCATGCACCCAATGTGACAAGAGTTTTTCGACTGAAGCCGCGAAAGCCGCACATATAAGAGTTTGCGGTTTGGAGTTTACCTGTAATTGTTCCAAAATATTTAATACATACGAAGCTCTCCTCACACATGCTAAACGTCAATCGCATTTAGTTGATGAGAAATACAAAAGTTTATTGAAGTGAGTGATACGAACTATGAATTAATTTAAGGAAGTATTCTCATTGAGAAGTTCTATGAAAAAATTTTAGATACATTATAATTCTCTTCATTTTCTACCTATTGAGAAGGATTGAAATTTTCTACCGATTATTGATACTCAGTTTTACATCTTCTCCTTGCAGACGTGCCAGTCAAAAGATTTTACCAACAATACAATTGGTTCCAATTGCACCACCACAGAAAAAATGGCCAATTTCTATTCTGCCATATCATGAAAAAATCGAGACAACGTGTCAAGAATTAATGCCAACCGAAACACGCGATATATCAACGCAAACTGGTGATTTGAAGAAGCTCAAGCGTTTACCGAGTTCAACAACGTCTAACAATAAAAGACGTGAATCACGTCAAACACAAACGAATGTATTGTCGAAAGAGAAACGATGTCGTAAAACAGTTGAAACACAAACATCACCAAGTGTTCGTGAATCAAATAAGCGATCATCAATATCAACGAGAAAACAACAACAGAAAGAATTATTAAATAAGGATGATTTAGTATTAAGTAATGCTTTTACAAATGATAATTTACAAATGTTTCCAAGTAGTCCACTGGAATTACACCACGATGTGCAAATTCAAGATTTTTGGGAGGATAGGAATCATTCTGGAACTCAAACTAATTCAGATAAGGATCCATTGGACGTTTTTAATGACAGTGTAACACAAACAGATCTTATACCATTTTACGATCATGAAGACGGTATGCAATTAAGTTATAAAAATAATGGAAGTTCATTGACAAGTTTGCCATATACAAAAAATTATTTTTCACCGACGAGCATTGGTATTTCATGTTCGGATCCCATGTTGACTGAACAAGCATTCAATGATCGTTTTAGCAGTATCGAAACACAAACTGAACCACCATATTTACAATTATTATTTGATTCGGTTGGCACTATGTCACGTACATTCGCATTGAGTTCAAATATTGAAACACAAACGACTGAACATTTTGACAATATTGAACATTTGCTTTATAGTAATACGTGTACACAAACGTGCAATGATATTCTGCCCACTGAACTGGGTTTATCTGATATTCAAACGCAAACTGCATGGCCAGAACTCGAGGCAACGACGATTGAATCAAATGATTCACAAACACAAGATAATATTAATAATAACGATAATGATGACGTTAAATCAAATTTGTCCATTATTGCTTGTCGCTCATGGCTGAGCACACAACAAACTAGTCACACCGAAACACAAACTGATTTGTTAAGTATTTTCGACGAATTTCAATAGCAAGAGGAACATTTTTTATCGTTCAGTTGTAAAGAAATTGAGAATCTCTAATTTTGTTTTGACAGCGTACCTTTTTTTATTCGTAGTCAATTTTTTTTGCCTTTTTCAATCTATGATATAATTGCTAAAAGCATAAGCAATCTGCGACAAAAGCGGTGGTGTTACGTCATTGTCTTATTCGAAAAATATATCGCTCCGTCCAGTGTGTTGAAAATTTTGTTGTTTTTGTTATATTTTATTTTCTCGCAAAATATGCCAAATTGGTATTATTTTTTATCCTAATGTTAAGATTATTTCAATTCAATTTGTGTGTGTGTGTGTGTGTGTGTGTGTGCTTTTCAGACTAGTCATTTGTATTCATCTTCTATTTTTTATTTCCTTTCGCGAACGAAAATTGGTGGAAATTCTTTAATTTTTGCTTTTTTTTTCAGCTATCATTATCTCAATATTTTTGACATAGGAAAGTTCAATATTATCATCATAATCAATTTATAAACAATCCATTTAATGTCATAATTAATTCGGAGCGATTAAAATGGACGTTATCGACAATTAATTTTTTTCTTTGTTTTTCTAATTTATTGAAGCGATTAGAAAAATCACTCTCCAACTGAACTCTCGGGTTAAGGGAGGATGAATAGTGCAGCTGCAATGAGTATAGTTTTTCCTGCCTTCTCTTTTTTTTCGGTTCCAAAAGGAGAACAAACCAAATAGCAATCTGTAATCCGAATTATAATGCCGGTCCAGCCGCATTGTCATCGTGGAAGTCGAGTAAAAAGTCTTTGGTTTTATCCTCTATCCTGTCAATATTCTCCAATGTTGACGCGATAGTTTGTAAATTATCCACGCCCCGCATTAATTGCCTGTGAAAATACACAACAAATGAAAAAAAATTGATGAATAAAATTCTACAATCAAACATTGACGAAATAATAAACAAATTACATACCTGAGAAGTGATTCAGCTGATGAGGCAGCTTCTCTCAAATCTCCAGCCAATAAGTGAATTCTTTTCTCTGTTTCCGGTGGTCTTTGATCACAGCATCCAGCACTAACTGCACTTCGTAATTCTTTATTTTCTGCCCGTAGTATCGATATTTCTGTCTATAAGAAAACATATATATGTAAAAATAAGATAAACAATTTGTATATAAATTCTCATGTATAATATAATATATATAGATGTATATTTACCGTTAATGCTTTGACTTCTTGTTTCAACGCCGTTACCGCTGACTCGGCATTCACCGCACGTCTCTGAAAATTCCACGTGCAATAACAATTATTGCGGTGTCTTAAACATTCTTTTCTTGTAATTCTCAACATAAATATAGCAAATAAATGAATAAAAAAAAGTTATCCTATACATAATTATATACATACAGTGCTGCGTTTTAAATTGTCCTCTACTTGCTCCATAGCTTTTTCCAAATGTGCTGTCTCTTCATGATCAACAACACGTCGTGACAATAATTCCGCTTCCAGCAATTGTATCCGTCGGGTTTTTTCATTACTCTGTCTACGCGCAATTTCCAAATTATGTTGCAACAATTCATTCTCGAGTTGCAATCTTCGATCCAAGGGTTCAATTAAATTTGGAGATATATTTGAATCTGATTGCGTAATAACCCGATTACGTATTGGACCATCGCTCAAAAAATCTGGCAATGATTTTTGTATACCGACATTGTCACCAGGTGAATGATTACGATCATTCGAATTGGAGCAATTCGATAGATCAACTGGTGGCACTGGTAAATCAAGTGGAAAATTTATTGTCTCTAATAATTCAGGTGAATCACCATGAGCTCGTCCAAAATTTGACGTACCATCTACCACTTCGAGTGGCACTGCATTTAATAATAATCTGTCGCGACTTCTTCGTCTCTCCAAACTTCCAGTAAGATCAAATGGCAAATCACCACCAATATCCGTCTTCATTGATTCACCACGATGTCTTGATGGTCTTGATTCAACGCTATTCAATGCAAAATCCGGCAGATTATCGACATCAGCAACACCGCTAGCGATATCCTGATTTAGGAAGCATTGTTCAATAACTAGATGATCTTGAACAAAATCAGGTAATTCCGTTGGATTCCTTGGATAAATCCCGTCACTATCAATACTTCCAGTTGATTCAATGCCGCTTGATCCAGAAATTAATCGACTTGTGGGGTATACTTTTGGCCTTGCACCCGTATGTTGATAATTGGACGAATCTTTATTCAAAAAGTGCTTAAAACTAAATGGATTCTCTTCTCTTCTCGGCATATCCGAAACTGTCAATGTGAAAAAAAAGAAAAAATACCCATTAAATTGGTCGACAAAAAAGTATTTTAATTGAAACATCTAATTCAAAATTGTTTTGCGCAGTTCAGACAATAATATACATATAAAGGATATGTTACATAAATATAATGGTAATTAATGTTATAACCTGTTGGTAAATTGTGATGATTAGTATTTGCGGCAACGTCTCGTAATGAATCAATGCTGGAGATTCTCGTTGTCTGTACCAACTCCTCCAAGGACGATGAAGATGAGGAGGACGAGATGCCTCCCCGGCTACTTGCCATCACGTCGCACAGCTGATCACAACTGTAAACTTCTTTACGTTTGTACAAAATTCACATACACACCTCTCTTCACTTCTCCCTTAATCCGTTTGTCTTCGTCGAATGCTTGTTTATAGATTGAATTTGTCGTCTGTCATATTCTTAACCGGTTGTGTATATAAATATGTATAAATACAAATACATATAAACGATGCAAGTACCGTATCACGTGTACATATATATGAGTCTATTTACGAATGTATGCTCCCGGGCGCACACAAATATACATAAATGCATGTATGATTATTTGTATGTGTAGCTATTAATGTCATGAGCGCCGCTACAGGTGTAATATAATTACCTACATTACCGATCGTATATTCTCAAGACAGGTATTTGAATTTCCCGCCGAATTGTTGTGAGTCGAAGAATTAAATATTTTACCCTTGTCTTCCAATCACAAATCAAGATTGAAGGCAATCCATTTTCACTCGTCATTAGAATCTGAACGTAAAAATTGTGTATACCGATAGAGTCAAAAATTTTCCATCTCAAAATCTGTGAAAATAAATGAAATACATGAAATAAATGATATAAATTTCATGTATTTTCACAAATTTTGTGATGGAATTTTTTCAACTCGATCGCCATTCCTTTTTTCCTAAACAATACTTCTAGCCAATCAGATGCAAACAATTCGCAGCGCGCATCGACGAGATCGACAAGAAGTACTGCCGTTTATTGGTTATCTCTTTTTATTATGCTTAGACTCTATGGTTTATCATCTTCATTATTTTTATCATAAAGCATTTATCTCGCTTACTCTCGCTCTCTCTACTTCATACTGTATTTTTCATCTTTCATATATTTTCCACGCGCATTTCTTCCAGTATACATAATATATAACATGATGCAAAATGGCGAAAGTACGATTAGACGTTAATATCCATCAAAATACCATTGAAAAAAATAAATCAATTTTATTAAAATTACGTGGACGCAGCAGCAAGGTTAATATATGTTATTATTCATACAAATTTTTGATTCAACGAGTAACGTGTGATATTCGCATAGTTTTCATAATAAGCAGTTGAGGTGAATTATCTTATTGATAATGTAATACCGTATAATTATTTTTAGATTGACAATAAAACTTCGGATGAATGGAGCAAACTATTTGTTAAATTGAATAATAACAATAATAATAATAATGATACATATGATAATGGAAAAAAACGGAAAAAAAGTGCCAAAACATCCGTTGTCGCGCGACAAGAACAAACGGTAATTACTCGATAGCATGGTATCTGTGTATGAAAACAAACATAATGTTGAATGAGAGGTTATAAATACATGAATCCATTTTTCCAATTGTTATTTTCTCTGTTTCCAGTGCGTTGAGCCAACATATGGACCTATACAAGGATTTCCATCTGGTTATTGGTGGGGAATACGTATGGATTGTTCGCGGGATCAAGTTCACAGTCCTTTTGACAAAGACATTCAAGAAGGAGCATTTGGCGTTGCATCTATATGCACATCACACTTGAATACAACTAATGACGTTGATTTAGGAACACTATTGACATTTACGGGCGGAGAATATACTTCAGGAAAATTGAATGATCCGTTAATGCACAATTATCGTCACACTATTCCATTGCGACTTGTCCGTAGTTACAATTTGGCAAATGAATTCGCGCCAAAAACTGGTTACCGTTATGATGGTCTTTATATTGTACTTTTGTCGTGGATTGGTGTATCGTCTGATTCAAAGAAATATTATAAATTTGCATTGGCACGATTAAATTGCCAAGAGCCACCGCCTTGGTCATTGCAGTCCAAACGTAGTTCACAACGTATTTCTTCCGGTTTACGTAGTGGCAATGCCAAGGTAGGAGGTTGCGGTTCATTGCGATGTCACATGTACGGTTGCCAAACACAAGAGCCAGTGAGAAAGAGAAAAAAAATAAATCATGATCATGAATCACCTACAGCAACACCGATCAATGTCAGCAGTGTGCGCTTAATTAAATCGCCTGAAGTTCAACGTAATGTTAGTGGAAGTACAATTGTTATGCGACATGTTTCAAAAAAATGTGATGTGACAGGAGTGGGTGCAGGATATGGGATGAATGTTCATGGTATTGAATCACCAATACAAATTGGAAATTTAATGCTACCATGTTCACCAAAACCACCAGCGTGTAAATTACAAAATACGAATATTTCAATCAGAACTGAATTATATGATTCATCGCCGAATCCACAACAGGATATGAGAAAAACAACTCCAATGACATTTTGTAGGATATATAAGACAAATCATTTACCAGCTGCCAGAATGATTAGTAGTCATTCAACAAATACAGTTGGCACGATGAATCTCAATGCTTTTGGCCCATGTATCAAGGACAAAATGAATCAAGAATCTCAAATACAATCGCGTTCAGGGATAGCTAAAGTTAGTGATACGCCAAGTGTCAATGCAAGTAATTGTACGTTGGAAGCGACCAGTACAAAAGATAATTTTACTATAAAAACTAATAGCAGTACACCGATCAGTGATGTTTCAAATGAAAATATTCCATTTGAGTATAATTCAATTAATACCATAGATCATTTAAAGCCTGAATCAAATGAGGAGATAACGAAATTAAAGAAAAATGTTGAAGAATATTCGGATAATGATTCGAAAAGTTCAGAGAGATTGATCATAAATTCCAGGAGAAGTTCAAACACATCTTCATCGTCTACTGATTCATTGATAAAGAAATTACAATTACCCGAAGCCGTTGTCACAATTGAAACAATGACCCCTGAACAGTTATTAAATTTAATTGTTAAAAAACGTTATAATCCTACGGGCAAGTTATTAATTGGAAGTATAATTGGATTGCCAGCTGAAAACTTCACCAAGTCGAGTGAGAATTCTTCAAAATCAATTACGAATCCGAGTGGTGAGTCACATGCGAATAAAAATGTGGAGTCCAAAGCGTTGAAGTCATCTAATACTACTAAGAGGAACCGAAAATTGAAGGACAAACTTTACGAATCGCGATCTAAATCAGTAGCAATATCGTCGAAAAAAATTGGAAATGAAAATATAGATAGGAGAATGAGATTTATGCGATTGAAACGTTCACGGGTCGCAAAAGCTTTAGCACCAATCGAAGATTCAAATATTAATCGACATGTGAGTTCGACAGAAAGACTGAACAAATTGCACACTAATGACAAAATCCCACAGCCATTTTCCAAGTCAACCACGATAAAAAAACGTCGTGGGGAACTTGCAAATTTGGTGATCGATGCGAATTTTTCAACGAAAATTCGCAGTCATACGATACAAACGCGAACTATGAGCAGACGATTGAGGAGTCCAACAATCATTTTGCGTAAACGTAAAGAATTCAAGGGTTTCATCACCAATTACACAAGAGTTGATTTGTGTAAGAAGAGTAAGCCATTAAAGGGCGGACAAAAAACAAAAACCTCAAAAAATCGACATCTACAAAAGAAAAAAAGTGAAAAAGCGATTGACCCCGCGAAATCAATCAAAATAAATAGACAAATGAATAAAGAGGAGAAAAGGAAAAATTCAATATCACTTAAGGATGACGTTAATTGCGGGGAAATCGAGCGACCTAATTCCCGAATGGTTGATGCAATGACACAGTGTTCATTACAAAGAGAAACATTGGCGCCAATTGAAGAGGAATCTCGTGTTGACAATTCCAACAGTAAATCAGTAAAAATCGAATGGATTGATCTCGTTGATTCTGATGATGACAATAATGAATCGGCGAAACAGATTTTTTATCGTGATAATCAAGTTCAAAAATTCTCTGACGACTCGGAGATATTACAGACAAACAGCACAAAAAAAAAGACAACGTCCACGGAAAAATCTAACGTACGATCCGACACAGTTAACAACAAATGTTTATCAATTAATGATGCTATTAATAGTTTATCGGCATTTGTTCCAGTCAATTTACCGGACGGTGACTTGAGAGTGGCGCGCTTACGTTCGATCGGCTTCAAACCTATTGAACCATGTTTTCTACATAATAATGAAACATTACGAATTTGCAATAAAGACTGTCGTAGCGTTGTTAGTCGCGTCAAACCAACAGTGATACGGCGTAATGTTGACGAACAATACAATAAATATACAAGCGAAGAAAATAACGTTGTAGGTTATATGGATCATGAATTGGATTATCAGGACATTGAAGCGGAGGCGAGTGGAGCACAGAAGAGAAGTGAAGTTATATGCAAACGAAAATATACAAAAGTGCAGAGAAGGAATTCAGTTAAAAACAGTAAACCGGGTCAAAGAACGAAACGAAGATTGATTGAAAAATCATTTGAACAAAGAATGGACGAGGATGATGCGGATTTAGGGGGAGAAATAAGTCCATGGCTTGGATGGAATTCATATGTAACAAAACGGTGATTCCTTTTTATATATATTGCGGACTTCAATTTATGTCTATTTCCATTTCGTTATATTGTATTGAAGACAGAATGTTTTATATTGAGTTATTCAGTGCATTGGAATAAAAATATTTATTTTTGATGCTTACATACTTGTTCATACAGCTCGTTTCTTTCTCGTTTCAATTGTGTAGGTAATCGAATTATCGGAGTACTTGGAATGCTTATGAAACACAATCATAATTATATTAGTAGGCCATTATTTCTATGGGCACTACTACTCGAGTGAATTAACGATTATTTCTTTTTTCTTTACACATACGAACTTTGTCCGAATACACAATTATTCATATATATATATATATATATATTAGCTACTATGAATATTTATAAATAGTAAAAACAGAGCAACGAAAAATAGTGAACATTGAATGATGTATATTACTGATTCTTCTTTTTTTGTGGGATACATGAGAAGTACACCGAGCACCAGATATCCATTTCAATTTATTCACACATGGACATTGAATTTGATTAATCGATATTAACTATTTATTAATTTTCTTATTTTTCTTAATTTTTTGTTTTTTCTTGCCTATTTTTTTCATAGCCTCAGAGTAATTAATTATTGGCGAGAAATGAAATAAATGAAAAACAAGAACTTTTCAATCCTACACTTAATTATTAAATACAATCTGAATATGTGTTTTAACGATATATACATATATTTTATTTATTTGAGTTTGGTTTTCATTTCTTGTTTTTTTCAATGGGACGCCATGATAGTCTGGTTGATATTAAGTATATGATTGTAATTTTGTCACGCCTGTCAACTTTTTCTTCATCAACCAGCATTTAATACTCTTCATTATATCAATGCAATTTTCATTTCACAATCTATTTTTTTTCTCTCCGCATTCACACAATTAAAATATTTCGAACTGCGTATTGTAGAAAAAATTCCGAGAATGTAACAGATGGATAAAAATCAAAAAAGAAAATGTTATAGAGCAGACGATTGGTTATCACCTTTGGACAATTAGCAAAAACCCGTCAAATGAACTTGTATTATTACAGCTGCAATATAAGCTAACATACTTTGTAAATTACAAAATTATATAAAAGATTAAACCAAAAAAATGGGAAAAAAAATTATACAAATATGTATAAATATTTAGTTAGTAAAATGTCGTAAGTACTGTGTATTGTGAATCGTAAATTGTAACTAAAAACAACTGATGATCATGATGTTATCGTATTATAATTGTAAATCACGAATTGTTGTATTATATGTGTATAATATATAGATATATATATTTATATACATATATATTAAATTACTTAGAGTAGCTCCACATCATCTGCACAACAAGTAACACCTTTTTTTGTTTAATATTTTTTTTTTCATTTGTTTTTTTTTTTTCTTGAGACGCATATAAGCGCTAATAAAATAAATATCTTCTATATTATTCTTATACTGTTGTAACATGTATAATGAAGGTATTGACATGAAAAATAATACAATAAAATAATAGTTGATCTATTTGTCATAACTGCGATGAATTAAAATTTTTTTGTTTTTCTCCGACAGCTATTCACGCATTTATTTCACAATTTTTAATATATTTATTCATTTTTTTTTTGTTGTTTCAACATCTACAGGAGACGCATTAATTTTGTTTTTAGTTTCTCATCTTACCATTTTGTAATTTGGTATTGCTGTCAACGTGTCTTTGTTAATGTATCTCAATCATCATTTTTGTTTTACTGAAATTCATCATCACTACTCAGCAACATTGTCTTTTCATTATAATTTTGCGATATTGTGGCGACACGTTGGTGTGATGTGTTGCGTCTTTGTGGCGGTGGCACTGGCATATTTTGTGGATCATCTGGATCGAAGCTTGAAACCCTCATGCCACGTTGATTCTTCGTACCACCTAATTATAATTACATGATTTCAACGAATTATCGTTATTTGAACAATGTGTAAAAAAGAATTTATCTATTTTTATATTTAGTTATTTGTAGAAGTGAAATGGAAAAAATATAATATCGAATCGAATTCGCGTATCGAACAACACATAACGCCGAAAAAAAACATTCTTTAATACTATTATTTATTACCTATATATATTTATGTAAATACCAATTATTCATGCACATTAATCATTCATGAGGATAGGGGGAATGGAATATTAAGCTATTGGTATAATTCCATGCGAGATACACAGTAATAAATAATTAAAAAAAAATATATTCACTTTATTTCGTCATAACAATTTAATTGTCTTTTTTTTTCATGTTGTTTTGCCATATTTGCAATTATTTCAGTCATGCATGCCAATAATAAATGCTGATAACGGATATGAACGTGAGAAAAGAAAAAAAATGTAATCATAATAATAAAATAATATTCTCTTCAGTTAAATAATCGTCCACGTATACAATGTATTCCTTCAAACGGATCTTTTGAACCATCATTCTGTTGTTTGAAAGTTATTTATAATTGATTGTTTATTGAAGAAGTTTTTTTTTTTCTATATATGTTCTTAAAAAATACACTGCTGTTTTTTTTAAGTACATACCTTCATGATAAAGCGCTTAAATACTATTTTACAATTGTCCATTATTTGGAAACCGCGATAATAACCGTAATATTGATAATTAATACGTATGGTTTAATTAATTAATTTGTTTCTCAGTTCGAATAATTATTTCTTTCAGTATGATTGAAAAATAGTGAATCTCCGTTTATTGACGAATCAAATTCATCTTTAGTCGCTGATTAATTTGTCGTACTGCATTTTCACAGTAAAAATTGTTTGATTGACGTCAGAATTTCTAAATCTTTAAATTAAATATTTAAGGACAGGGAAAAAAAATTTGGATTTATATTAATCGATTGCAGTAAATTTTGAATCAATTCAACACTCTTCTAATATGTTGGTTTTGTAATGACGACTCATAGTTAATCTCCAACAGCCTCCAATATGTTTTTCATCAGTATATATTTATATACAAATATATATCTGTGTGTTTTTATTTGTTTGTTGCAAAAAAGAATTGAGTTCAGGCGCTCGCGTATCAAACTCACAGCTTTTCGTACGGCAAATTGGTATTGACGTCTGAAAAAAACAGCAAACAAATTGCTCTTCAAAGTTTTTCGTAATTGAAATCAATTCCCTTTCGTTAATTTCATTCAGTATTTTGTTGTTTTTTGGTAATACCGGATCAGTGATAAAATCTGTATGCCAAAAGTATTCCACCCATACGTACGCCCATAGTGTGTGCATAGAAAAAAAAATGCTTGCGAGTGATGAAAAGGCAGTGATAAATGAAAGAAATAATTAATGAAAAAAAAATAAAATTAAAAAAAAACAAATTCGAATAAATCATGTCAAAACGATTGATTTTAAATCAAACTGATGTGTGTGTTCATATGTTTGACTGTTGTTATTATTCGTACAGCAGTGGAGTCAATAAGAGAAGAAAAAAAAAACTCAAGTGCCCAGTGGCAGCTGTTACGAAAACTCTGACGTAGCTCAATCAAGAAAAATTGATATAGCGACGCAAATCCAACACCACAATTCGGGTCGTTGCGACAATCCTACTTCTCAACTAATCAAAAGATGCCACATATATAACGAATATATATTTTCATATATCGAAAGGGAATTAATAATGAGAGAGGTATAAATATTAAAATGAATTTTGTAGCGTAAATGAAATTCACTACACATCACATGCTTACTGAAATACATACAAATTAAATATTTTGTACAAATAAAAACGGAAGCAAATGAAATGAAAGAAAAAAAAATATGCACTTACGTTAGCAATGAACGAATCAGGCCAATGTACAGAAATAAATGTTTCATAATAAGCGAATGAGTATTTAATTTTTGTTTACAATACCTGAACTGTATTGTGTATACTGTTGATATTGAGGATGGAAATTGTGAATGGCATCGGTCATAATATCCTTGGGATTCATCGTTTCCTAATAGAAAAAATTAAGTGAATATAACTATGAAAGTTTTCCCGATCGACATTTGAAATTCATATGTTGCAGTTTTATGACTGTACTGACCTTTAAGCTACTGCTGATACTCTGCATTGTAACACTTCGTCCCCTTGAATCGGTAACGCAACCAGCTGCATATATTTGATAAGGGAATGCATAACGCAGTGCAATCGCGGCAAACAGCATTTCGATGCAAATCAAAAAATTTTGATAACCAGCTGATACAGTACCAGCGCTTGTTGCGTGTCCCAAACTGTCAATAACTGGCGAAATAACGTTGGCTTTCTCAAGAATAGCCAGCAATACACCTTAATGTTCGCAGAACAGAAAAAAATTAATGCATAAAATATTCATTTTCACCTTAATAAATTCATTGAGCACTGATAAATGTATGAACTAACCTTGCCAAAATGAGAAGAAAATAACGCTCTTGACAGTGCAAAATTTAAGTACTGGCTCAAATGGCGTGAGCAGGTCTCGTGTAGCGAAGTAAAATAAAAATAGACCATAAAGGGCAAGAGAAACGCTAATATTGTAAATAGCAGTGATATAGATATAACCACCATCCGGTGACCAATCACCGTCGCGGTAATGGCCAAATGATTGTAAAATGATTATAACAAATGCCATGACTGGTTTAACCAAACAAAATTGCAAAGTCGCTTGTTTGCAAAAACGTAAAAATCCAATTGTATATGTTTTTTCAACGAGACACCATGTTCCGTAAAGACAATTAGATCGTATCGGTTTACCTCTTATCTCCGACATAATATTACCCTCACCACCCAGGTACTCGTAGCACAGCGAAAGAAAATTATAAATAACGAATGCTTCATAGCAATCGCGCACAGTAAAAAAATAAACGTAATAGCTTTCGCTATTGAAAAATAATAATGATATCCACGAGTATGTGGCGTAAATTGGTACAATGAATAAAATTCGTACGATCCATCGCTGCTCTGTGGGATTTGTGTACCACCTCAAATGTTGATAAATCTGTGGACAAAATTTATTCAGTTTATTTATTGATTCTCATTTGTTATTTCGTATGACTTGAAAAATTAATTGCCAATTATACAAATCGACTTTTGTTTCAATTACCTGTTGGCAAGTGAGGAATAATGCGAGCCACACAAAGGCACCAGAGATTACTTGTGCAGCTCGTGTTTGAAGAAATATTGGTGTTGGTTCATTTGTATCCTCATACGCTGTCGGAGTGACATTTTCCATTACTGAAGATACAACAGACACTACTGTATCACTCGTTGTGTTGCCACCCATGATGATGATGATGATGATGATTTAACGCCGAGCTAAATACAAGCACAATACAAAATATGTATAAAATCAATGATGAAAAATATATATACAAATAGCGTTCACATAAGTAAATAGAGACTGAACTTTATTCACCCAACAACCTAACTATTATTTGACACAGATATATTTATAGACAATATTATTATTCAATAAATTAAATCCATTCATTTCCTGATAATGTAACCGCGATTTTAAAAATCAATATGCATATCACAACAACACAGCGCTTTTGACTCGAGGATAATACAGGTTGACCATGCAGTGTGTGATAAAAAATAATAATAAATAACAACTACGTGTACATGTACAAACGAAATGAAAGAAGAGGAAAATTGCCATCCAGCTGCGCACACTGCACGCGTAAACTCAATAGAATATTTTCGAAAAAAGATTTTCCGGTATATATGGGTGTACGTGTGCGCTAACTGACCTGCAGATGCGACAACGGATACTCGTCGCGCGGATTTTTGGGAGAATGGAGTTTTTCTTCCGAAATATATATAGATATCATATATATGTATATATATTTCGTTCGATGACTACACCAGTAAACGCGGTCGACGTTCGCTTGCTGACCTTATAGTTTTCTTTTTGATAATATCGCAAAACAATATCAAAAATTATCGTAGGTTATTCAAAGTCTTTTATATCCTATTATTTGTTGGTTAGAAAAATTAGTTGACAATTAACGTTTGGACCACACATCCACACTTTTATCCGACATTTTCGCCAAGATTCAAATGCATACACGTACACGTAATAAACGGTATGGAATCGAGTTATTGTACATATGATACGTCAAAGCGAGACGAACCTGGTCACTGGTGAGACGAGCGCACGCGATTTCGCGCACGAAACACAAGAATGTCTATATATATATTTATTTATTTCTCTCTCGTATTTTCAACGCGACAAACACATGTTTT
This sequence comes from Zele albiditarsus, assembly GCA_958496275.1. Taxonomy (NCBI): domain Eukaryota; kingdom Metazoa; phylum Arthropoda; class Insecta; order Hymenoptera; family Braconidae; genus Zele; species Zele albiditarsus. Next base: position 10,734,994 of record OY292414.1, read on the forward strand.
CTCTGTTTCGCTTACACATTTTTCCATTGACAATCATCCTCGTTCTGTTTTACGCACGCGTATCTTGTATGTCGCCATTTTTATGTGTATATAGCAAGTGCGCTTGCGTCGCAGCCATTTTATGATCGAAATGTTTTCTTTTATCTCTATCTTGCTTGTGGCGTTTATTCCACACATACACACACATACACATATATAAAAGCAATTCGATAATGTCCCAGAATAGCTATATAAACTTAGTTTCCCATATATGTATAGATATATTTAAAATGAAAATAATGGATTGGTTATTTAGGAAACAATGAACATAACCTACCCGAAGCGTTCTCGGCTCGGACGATATATATTTATGGATTCAGAGCTTGAGGGGTGAAATAAGTAAAATTCCTCAAGATGGATACTCTGCGATATTCTGTCTTCACTGATGGCAAACTATGGTCGACAAGGTGAAAGGAATTCCTCATAGTTTTGTGGAGAATGCGCTGTGTATCGTGTTCTTAGGTGGGAATTCAAATACATAGGAGCGCATGTGTGGATGTACAGCAGTGTATATGATGTACCACGTGCTTCCATCAAGGCTGTCAACTCGCTTCGTGCCCCAAGTCAAGTTGACACATCTCACGTCAGTTGATAATATGGATGTGTTGGTAAAAAAATAAGAGGAGAAATAATTAAAGGGACAGTAAAATAACTTTGAATTTGGCTGATGATAGTGAAAACACTCATCAACTCGCATTGTAAAGACGGAATTACAATAATCGCTGACAAATTGTCATAATTATGGCGCTAATATATATAGAAGATACTGATCCATGGTAAATGTCAATAATTCTAACCTCACTCATTCTATTATACATTGATAATGTCTTTTCGTTTGCTGATGAAGTGGCAATGGCATGCTGACTGAGAAAAAATTTCGATCCCAAAATTTGTTTAAATAAATGAATATTGGAATTATTGATTGAAGACAACTTTTTGGTTTGAAATTCCCATCTTCAGTTTTCAGTAAACCATTTCTTTTCCAAATGACGTTTTAGATTCGGGTATCTCTATACTTATTGTCTGTGTTCTGTTTTTGTATGGTTCGTGGTCAGGATTGTTGATCATGATGCCTGCGAGAGTCTTTTTCGAGAAATTATGGAACAACTCACGCAACGTGAGAGTAAACCCAAAACATCATCAGCATTTGCAAGTATTTCTGGTCATATTAGATTCCAATTGAAACAATATTCTGATCAAATAATCCAATTAAGAAAGAAAATTGATGACGCTTTGCGGCACAGAGTCATGTATCCTTTCTATTAATTTGTTTTGATTCTAATGTAGCACATTACTCTTGTTTCATTTCTATTAATGGAGGGTAAAAAAAAATTGCCTTAATAAAGTTGTAAATAGAACTGTCGATGAAGCCGAGAGACGAATGAGACAGGTGGAACAATTACAGAGTAATGAGATCAAAATGAAACGATTGTATGATCTCAAAATGAATCCAAATGCATCAGACAGACGGAGTTTAATTAAATCGAGTAATTCAGCGTTTGCTGATGGTGGAACGACCGGTTGGGGCGCCGATGACGATGACGATCCACCTCTGGATCTGAATACCCCAGTTGCTGATTTGAAAGCACAAAATGAGAATGCTCTGCTCGGTAATCAATCAAAATATTTTATCACCAATATCAAAAATTTTTGCGCATCGGATCATTTTTTATTTTATAGAACAAGACCGTGGCCTCGATGAACTGCACAAAGTTATAACCAGACAAAAAGCAATTGCTGAGACAATTAATACCGAGGTGGATCATCAAAATGGTATTCATGTTATTACGAAAATGTTCATGTATTTCAGTTATAAAAGATAAGAAAAATAAAATATTAGCTTCATATTATAATTTTTTCCAGAAATTATTGACGATCTGGCTGATCATATGGAGACTACAGACGAACGATTAATTGATGGAACGCGACGAATTCGTCGAATTAATCAGAAAGATCGTACCTGTGGATATTGGATAGTTATTATTTTATTATTCATAAGTATAATTTGTGTGGCGCTTATAGGATAGAATTCCTAAAGAGAGAAAAAGAACAACCGAGCCACGAATGTGATATGCATTTCTAGGATTAATCTGATTATAATTTTACTTCTCACACTGACACCATACACGAGTAAATAAATATAACCAAATGGAGAAGATTTCCTTTTTTTTTTCAATTATCACCGTTATACGCGTATAAATATGATAATATTGTGACATTATGGTTTTTTTCTACAGGTAATCATGGTTCTAGATATTTCGTATGTGTTATCAGAGTTGTCTTCATAATTTTATTGATACCATATAAATATAATTATATTTTGACTGAACGAGTGATCTTATCGATTTTTATATCGTCTTACAAGATAACATAGATATCAACATGGAAAATAATATGAAATGTTCAGCAAAAATTGGTCAAATCTATTGTACAGCATCATTCGTTTTTAATTGCAATCCTGCCGATTTTAATAATACTCCATAATTTGGATCTCTTCCGCGAAATCGTCTGAAAATTTCAGCGGCCGGAACACTACCGCCCAATGCGAAATAAGTATCACGGAATCTCATTCCTGTTTCTTTCAACTGATGACTATCGCCTTTTGGTAATTCTTGGAAAGCACTATACACGTCAGCGGCAAGCATTTCTGACCAAAGGAAACTGTAAAGCGCCGCACCCCACCTGTCACTAAATATTGCTGTCCAGGAGGTAATATGCGAATCATCTTCATCATATGGTATAACAAAATGTTTTTTCCACAAACGTCGCATCATTGGTACCCAGAATTCTTCTGAATCATGTAATTCTAAATCGAATCGTGCCTCATAGAGCGAATTGCATAATTTATATCCTATCATGTGAGATTTAATTCTTCCAATGCTTTCAATCAGTTCGTCGGGAATTGGTTCATTTGTTTTATAATGAATAGCAATACTTCGAATGACATCTGGCTCGAATAACCAATTTCTCAAGAAATAACTGCACACATATCCTGCATCCCATTCAACATTAGCTGATCCAGCCAATTCACTGTACGTAACACAAGTTAATAACTGTTCCAGGTTTCTTCCGAATTCTCTGAATAAAATTTCAACATCTTTGAATGATAATAATGACGGTACATCACCGACAGGCGGTCGAAAATTAAAAATCATCGCCGTCAATGGTGTCGTCCCTACAATTTTACTTTTCTTTCGTATTTCTACCATCGCCGAAGCATTTGGACTTCGTGTCATTTTGTTGCTTCCCCGTGCATATGGATCTATATAAAAATGTGCGATCGGTTCATTGTCTGTACTCGTCAAATCAATAACATCAAAAAATCTCACATCCGTATGCCATACGTCTGTTTTTCGACCCTCGACGATGCGAATGTTAAATACATTTTCAACTAATCGGAACAATCCATTGAGTACCTGTGGCAAGGGAAAATATTGATGTAAAATTTCGTCTTTGAAGTTCAACACACTTCTTCTATGTTTTCGCATCCAATATGAAACGTCCCACTGTCGAATTATCTCATCGTTGAATCCACGATCGTGCGCGAAACTTGTCAATTCTTCCATTTCTCTCTCTTGCGCCGGTCGTGCAGCTTTCAGCAAATTGTCCATTACTTCATAAACAGTACCCACATTACCAGCCATTTTTGTCTCCATGCTCATTTGTGCAGCTGATTTATAACCAAGGTCCGCTGCTAGTTTCATTTTGAAATCGCGGATATCCTCTAAATTAGTACTCGTTCGCAACGTAGATTCACCTGCCAATGCACCACGTTCCACCAAAGCTCTCCACGCAATCATCCGCAAGTTTCGATCGGGACAGTATTCCAAAAATGGGCGTATAACATGATCCTCTAGAGTTATGGTCCATGGGCCTTGGTGGGGATTTTTTGGATTCGATGCTATCACACGCAAAAAATCTTCCGGAAAATCTTTTACAGTGGTTGGGTCCGTTATCTTCGATTGAAACATTGAAGTTGCCATCTCAATTTTCTCTCGCATCTCCGTGCTTTTGTTATATATTCGGTGATTCAAAATATTCAATCTGCCCTTTTGTCTTTCATTTTCTATTTCCAAACCGTTTAAACGCCCCTCGAGTGCATATCTGTCAAGCATTCGCCGTTGCTCTGATGTTACATTCAAATCGGGATTCCTCAACGCATCTCTGCACGCTCTGTACACTGGTTTGCTCAAATACTTTTCAGATTTGGATTTGTGCATACGGTCGTGGATGTTTTCATAATATTTTATTGGCATTAGACTTTGATTACCGAAAAAGAGTGTTTGAGCAATGCCCCATGTTGTTTCGAATGGTAAATTTAATTCTTCAATTGGATTTATAACGTCGTTTATAACATCTACGTCATCTTTCCCTGCAATAGTTAGATATTCGTTGATAATTATTAACTAATACAATTGATAATTTCAAATTACCTCCAATATTTTCCTCAATCTTCTGAATTCCCTGTTCAAATAACACCGACAATTTCCCAACTGCAGCAGTCGCACGTTCAATAGAGAATGTATTGAATTCGGGAAAGCCATTTGCCTTGAGTAGAGGATCTTTATCAGGTAAATCTTCACCAATTTCTGGTAGACTGTGTGTGATAAAAAAATGAAAATTCAATCAGCTTTTCTAATTCTAAAAAAGTTCTCATAACCTAACCTCATCAGAACATTGCCGAACTTACAGAATTATGTATCCATTCTTTCTTTTCTGTGTTTTATATATTATCTGTCGTGTTAAAATTATTCGTTTTCCACAAAATGCAATTGCCATTGTGTTAAAGGCTTGTAATAATTTCTGTTGCGATTAAATTCTTGAATACATTTTTATATTCACCTACAATTCGGCGTGAAGAATATATAGAAAAATATGTATAGCTCTTTAAAAATGGCGGCGGACCTTTCCTTCAGCGCCATCTTATACAATTCACAAGAGAGATATTATTACGGCCAATTGACCTGCAAGATCCGTAAAATATATCAAATCAAACTACGAGTTTTGTTACGAGCATGCTACACGTGCTCACTCGGATAGAATGAATAATGAAAATTAATTGCAATTCCCACTACGACACATTCGTTTTCGTAATGAAATAAGACGTAATAAAAAATCGATCTGATATACTTCAATGACAATATTGAAAATAGATAATAAATATGCAGTTTAGGATATTACGAGTAATTAATCAACAATTTATACAAAAACGACTTTTCAGGAAGCAATCAGTGAGAGTACGATTTGCACCAAGTCCTACAGGTAAACTTCTCTAACTAATAATTCAAATAATTGATTCATATAAAATATTTCTATTGATAAATTCGCAGTCACTACATACATTTTCTCCCAAATTCATTGTATGTATTCCAGGATATCTGCACTTGGGAGGTTTGAGAACTGCATTGTATAATTATTTATTTGCTCGTAAACATGGTGGCAACTATTTGTTACGAATTGAGGATACAGATCAAACGAGATTGGAGGCCGAAGCATTGGTAAAATTGCGTGATAATTTAATATGGGCTGGAATAATTCCTGATGAGGATCCAGTAAGAGGTGGTCCCAATGGCCCATACGTTCAATCAAAACGTTTGGATATTTACAAAGAGCAAGTTGAAGTACTTATAAATAACGGCTCGGCGTATTATTGTTTTTGCAGTGAACATAGACTCGATTTATTGAGGCGTGAGGCTTTGAAAGCACGTTTAAATCCTAAATACGACAATCGTTGTCGTCACCTTGATCATAGTGAGATTAAGGATAAGTTAGATAAACAACAGACGTATTGTATCAGATTCAAATTATCATCAGAACCCAAAGGTTATCATGACCTGGTTTATGGTGATGTGCCACCGACACAACAAGAGGGTGATCCTGTTATAATAAAAGCAGATGGGTATCCAACTTATCATTTTGCGAATGTTGTTGACGATCATTTAATGGAAATTTCACATGTGTTGCGTGGGGTCGAATGGCAAATATCAACTCCAAAACATATTGAAATTTATAATGCTTTTGGTTGGGAACCACCATATTATGCCCACTTACCATTAATTCTCAATACAGATGGTTCAAAATTGTCAAAACGACAGAACGGTATACGAGTTGACTCATTTCGTGCGGATGGTATTTTTCCATTGGCTTTATTGAATTATATCACACGCGCCGGCGGGGGTTTTGATAGGCCACCGGGAGCTACTGCTTGTTGGAGTTATGAAGAATTGATAAAACAATTTAATTTGACGAAAGTGAATGTTAATTCATCAAAACTTCAACCAGAACATTTGTTGGAATTAAATCGATTGGAAATACGAAAGTTATTGAGTGATAGTGGTAATGCCAAATTATTAGCGGAGAAAGTTCGGAGATTGGTGATTGTGGCTTTCCCAGATCATGTAAATGATGGAAGTTTACAGATACATGATAATCACATTTTAACAATTTTGAATTGGGCGAACCACAGAATGAAGCGATTGGAAGACTTGGTGGATAAACAATTATCATTTTTATGGGTCGTGCCAAGCGTCGAATCACTAAATATTGATCCAAAGGATTTAGAGTCATTAAAACATTTAACTGGTGAACTTGATGCAGTAAATATTAATGAATTTAATCATAATACGTTGAACAATTATTTGAAAAAATTTGCGGGTGATAATGGAATTGCGTTTCCAAGCTTTATGAAATTATTGAGAAAGGTGCTGAGTGGACTTGATCATGGTCCGAGTATCGCTGAAATGATAGAAATGTTAGGTAAAGACGAGACTTTAAATCGATTAAATCGACTCGGTGATATTGTATACAAGGAGAAAAAATAAAATATTATTTGTACGATATACAAAAGGAAAGTGAATTGGAAAAGGTATTGGAAAACATTTTAACTGGGTTTCGGATAATCAAGTTCATTGCGTATTTTCGTGAAGTTTAGAAGAGTCAATTTTATTTTTTGATAATTAACATTGATTATTTTTTTCGCTGTAACAATTATAATGAAATAAAATGTTGGTGAAAGAAAATCAAAAGAGAAATATTTTATGGTCTTGTTCAATTTATATTATTAGATATATATATGATAGCATATTTGTTCAGATTATTAGTGTATGTATGAATGTATGGATATATGTATGTATGTGTGGAAGATGGGAAAAATTAGAATCAAACGTTCACAATATTTGAATTGAAGATCACACAGATACGGAAAAAGATGCAACAATTAATATGGAGAATGAATTTTAGAGTTAGTAGTTTATCACAGAATATTTTTCCAAATGTAAATCGTTTATATCAGTCTAATAGAGAATCAGAGGCTAGGAATTAAAAAATATCCCTTATTTGTATTTTCCTTTCACATACGAATACTTTTACATTTTTTTTTTTTTGCTATCACTAACTAATTATTCACGACATCTATTCCATTCTTCATTGCATAATCATTATATACACATTCATGTGTCTAGTAGAATGTATATGACAGTATTGCACGAATTTTTTGATTATTCATATTATTATTTTTCTTCAAATCAATCAATACAATTTGTGAACACAATTATTGAAGAATTTATTCTTATCTTTTTTTCTTTAGTTCATCTCTTGTTTCCCGTAGCATTTATAACAGTCTTTTCAGTCAAACAAGGGAAAAAGAGAAAAGAAGCCGATTATATGAGTTATAGCAAAATTATATACAGTTAAAGAAGAAATACATCATTACAGATGTGAGAAATTGTTCGTTCAATATTACAATTTGTGTGCGATAATATATTCATTCTGTGCTTTGAGATATTTCGAGTTTTTTTACGATTAATTTTACTATCCTAAAATAATTTTTTCTTTCCTATCGTTCCGATTCAACGAAGTTTCAGAATTAACACCACCCTTCCAAGTCCTCGACTCAAAATGAGTGAACGTACATTACTAATAACAATGAGGAGTGGTTGTGATTGGGATGAAAAAGAGATTAAACAATCAACACCGTTCAAACGTGAACAAGATAACAGAAAAAAAAAACAAATTCCTAAGCCATTGCTTACTAATTTAGAATTTTACCTCCAATCTTAGATTTTGGTGACCTTATTCATTCATTGTATTTGATTTTTTCATATGCGAGTTAGATATAATTGTCTCTAACTCAGTCTCCCATGAACAATTATGAAGTGATAGTTGTTATTTTCTTTTTTTTTTTGGTTCGTGCGGCTTCTTATTTTCTTTTAAAAAACTATCAGATAACTAGAAAGATTCATAACAATTGTGATATCTTTCAGAAGGTGTGCATATATTTTTTTTCCCTTCCCATTCTTCATTTTTTTTTGTCTATAACAATTGATAGAATTGTTTTTTCAATCGCTCATGTTCTTATAATACGATACGGATTATATTAATTGAAAAAGGCAAGAGAGTGCTATATAAATACTGTAAAAGATGTTCCCCCCGCTGAGAAAAATTGATACTCTATATATAACAAGAATAATTAATCGAATTGTGCAATGGATATCTGATTGACTATTCAATATTCAATCCAGTTACAGTCCATTAGATATTCTTTCTCCTTCGTGGTACGCAATTATTTCTTTTACCGATAATACAAAGATCATTTTATTTTCTTCTCCGTTCGAATCCCATTAATATTTATATTGTTTTCACAAGTTACAGAGCCGCTTTCTTCTATGTATTATTTTTTTCTTTAATCATGTATCAATTTTCTCGGAATTCTATCGCAATACTCAACTTTCTTTGCCATTATCCATATTCTTATACGTTTTTATACTATTTTCAATTATCATTTAATGTTTTATTTCACGAGGGAAAAATAGAGAAATCGTCGAAAGTGAAAATTTTTGGGATTTTGAGGATTTTTTCATTCTTTCTTCTTTAATACTGCTTCTCCCAATTGCAATTATTTCGTCTGTGACGAAAATAAGGACACTTGGAAATGACAAGAACGTTGTTTTTTTTTTTTTTTTTGATACATTGAGATGCGAGTTATGTAAAAAATTATTTTTTAAACCGGTGTACGAACCGGCGCAAGTCGGAACAACTCTCTTTTTTCGAACAATATTATTTATCGATCAACAAACTAAACACTAAGAAACAAATTCTACATATTATTATACTGAACAATTTTGAAATTGTTCCGTTCGTTCGTTGTTGATATCGAATTTTTTTTTTTTCATTTCAAACATAATCGTGTTGACATTATTGAATAAATTAAAAACAAAGAATACAAAATTAACATCTTAGTCCTGGGTAAGAAAAACAATTGAGGTACATTCCAGTAGTTTCCACGACACACTGCTTTTCATATATTCGGTGTAAAAAAATACGAATATCATTGCGTTATCATTTGATTGTTCTCACGAATTAATTACAGACATATTTTCTGCTTTATTTCATTCCTTTGTTTCCCATTTGTTTATTCAATGCAGGACCATTCACATTGAACAAGCAGTTGGGATTCTCTGTTGTAATTTTTTTTTTCTCGTGTCGCGATTTACATTTTCTAGTAATACTACAGAATTTTCGTTTGCATTGAAAAAGAACTAAAGTCTATCAACAACTGTCATTGCTGGGACCGCATATCTATCTCATGGTTTATTGGTTCGACATTGCCGAAAAAAATTAACGGTTACCCCTCTCCAGCAAGACCTACAATTTCGATAAATGTAATGTATTCCATTTTTGTAGATAACAGAAATACAAATCATTCATATTATTACAGTGGAAAATTTAATCGTTATATCTAAATACTACAGTCGTAGGAGATTATTTTTCTCTATTTTCAAATTAGACTAGTGTATTGCCAAAGTACTTGCAAATGAAATATATAGTGACATGTCGGGAAGAGATTCTGGAAACCTAATCTAACTTTTTTTTTCCCCCCTGAGGAAAGAGCAACGAACATTTAACAAAGTTGGAAAAAATGTGAGTGAATTCACAGCATTTAAAAATATCAATTCACCCATTTTTAAAAGCAGATATTTTTATATTTATAAACATATATAATTCGAAATGGGGGAAGCACCAAATGTGATTAGAGAGACAAAATTAAAAACTATTAAAAATAGACGCTTGACATTAGAGTGAGATAATTCTTGCGTGTCGTCTCCTTATTCTTAATTTCCACTTGTTTATTTGAAAAAATGAGATCAGTATATTTGTGTTGATATAAATCAGGCAGATTACCTCACTTGAATGCCAAATATCCGTTACAGAAAAATTATTAGTAATACTGTTGTGGTCATTATTTCGAAAGATATCGATTCAGATATTTCTTTCGTATCTCTTGTTTTTTTTTGTGTCTGTCTTATTACGAAAATGTTCATCGATAACATTCCGCATTATTCGCACAGCCTTCGATCTCGTAACATACTAAAACTTGCGCCATTTTTTTTGTTAATTACGCCTTTTCGTGTTGATGAATTGGCGATACATTATTCCTAATTATTCATATCATTAATGGCCTGAAGTATACGTTTAACGTGTCCGACTTTGACAATGCCAAGTTCTTTCAAGTCACGGCGTGCCAGTGATAATAATTCTCTACCTCGTATATCGTGTGATATAAATTGCTCCGTATACTCGCCAAGTTGCAGATTTTCCAGCCATGTACAAACATCATTTACTCCCCACATTGTCACTTGATCCCGTGCTAGATGATTATTCGATGTTCCACCACCTGAACGACGAAACTTTAACCAAAATAAACCACGATGACGATTTTTTTTGTCAACCTGTGGATGAAGAAATCAAAAAGACAAAGAAAAAAAAAATTATCAATGTTATAAAAGGAAAAACTGCTTTTATATTATATAAACCAACTTCTACATTAATTTTTAAGTGAACACATTTAGACATGCTCTTTGATGTCATTGACTTCTCTATTGTGTGATTTCCTTCATAATGAATCATGTGAACTCTAAAAGATTCAATATAAAGTTGTTTTATCTCTATATTAAGTTTGAAGTACGCGTCGAAAGTGCTTGGAAATTATAGAAAGTCGACTAAAGTTCATTCATTAAATTAATTTATCTATTGATTAACAGTGTGGGAAATTTGTGGACGTTATCATCATGCCTAATTTATAGATAAGGTATCAATTGAATGAAAATGTCATAGTGGAGTATAGAGAAATTATTTTCGGGGCCGAGTAGACATTGAAAGAGATAAGGAGAGGGCAACATACTCTATATATCATTTCTCTAATGCTACAAGGAACATTCTCGATTTATTAAGAGCATATTACCAGTAATGGGATCGAGTACTCAGATAATCCAAACCAAAGCATAGAATATATTATATTAATTACCGTTAATAATCGATAAATGAAAAAATATATGTATTATGAATTGTGTTTAAATCTGAATTAATTTATTTTTTGTCTTTATATATAAATGTAACGAAACTTCAAATTCTTACGATTACTCGTGACTCTTTATCATGCAATTGAGATTAAAAATCTAATTTCAAATATAATTAGAAAAAAATTGTATGAATTGGAAAGAATCGCCTACCATTTTGCTCTATTACTTTTTTTTTTCTTTTCATTAAAATAATGTTCCGATAACATTGAAGTTTGTAATTTTATTTTTGAAAGAGTAGGTATACCTGATCGTCTGTGGGTAAATTTTGCAGATAAACCAGGCCCGTAGTAGACTCATCGAATACACACTTTCTCAACTCCAATTCCATTGATGCTAACGCCTGTGATAATTTACTTTCCAAGTCTTCACGTAAGATCTGAGTCGAGGAAAGATTAAAAATAATTCATCAGTTATCTATCCAAGAAACAGTATGAGCAATATTTTCTTACCAAGTTAGGGCCCTTATCTCGAAGCAATATACACGATTCTTCGTAGAGTTGTCTAGCACTAGATACTAATTCGGTCATGGCGGGTCGCAAAGTCGTCTATAACAGATGATATAAAAATAGAAACATTGAAGAAAAAACATTTAATTAATTACATTCGTATGGATTATTTTTTACCCCTTCGAGAATTTTTCCATCCGGATGAACTTTCTCCAAATTCATTGCTGTTCTGTCTGCAATGTGATATAAATCTTGCTCGAGACTTGGATGCGATATTATAAGCAATTTTACCCATTTGACTAATGTCGTGATAACCTCGATAAAACCCAGAAGAATATTCAATTCCTCGTCATATAACTGTATTGGTTTGCCATCAAGTTGAGTCAATGAACGTGAATGCATTGTATTGCTTAAAGTCGATGTGGATTGAGACACTGCACTTGATGTATTGCTGCGTTGCTTTTCTTCCCACGCACGCAGTGATGTTTCCAGAGCCTAGAATTGAAATAAATATGAATTGATATGTGTCCATCATTAATCCAATAAATGTCAAAAAAATAATGATCATACTCTATTTCGATAAAGCATCTGCATACGATTCTTATGTATAATTCGGATAATTCCAGGCGGTTGAATCCATGCCTCACCATCAACCTGAATAGGCACACCCTCATCTCCCAATATATTGATTTGAACTGTCTGACACTGAGCAATCCGATGATGTTGTAAATTAATTAAACGTGACGCTGCCATTTGTACTGATCCGAACACTGCCATAACTTCCAATATGCGGTCGTCAAATGAGGGCGCCAAGAAAATATCACCTTCTTTTGAACCGCCCCAAAAATTTGTGCCACCCATAAAACTTGGAATATTCAAGACAACAATGCCCTGCAATGAGGGCAATGGAATTCTTTGACCGTCGCATTCTAGCTGCACCCGTTGCTCGAGATTTTTATATGTCTTCTGAAGCCATTGTTTTGAACCCAATACACCATACCACATATAATTTTTCGCACGCGATCTACATTTTTCCGGATGTTCTTCGCGCTTCTGATGGAAGTCCAAACATATTTTTGCATCAATTCCAATACCAAAATAATTATTCATGCAACAACGTTCAAAATAACCCTCCATTAATGTTTCATCTGGGTCCATCAAGGGCGATACAGCAGCACAAAGTGCATCTGCATTTGCCATTAATGCTTGACTGATTAATCCTGCACCGCCGCTGACATTCGGCCACATTGGTAGTTGCACCAATGGATTTATAATTGGCAATTTTTTCACATCCTCACTTTTATCGACAGATTTTGTCCGATCGTTGCGTAAACTAATATTAGAACCACCGAGTTTAGCCGCGGTAGCGGCTAGTGAAACAGCTTCGGATGCTTTTAATAAACTTCCACTGCTAATTCGACGTGTGGCTTGTGGGGAAAATCCTAATTCTGGCAATTCAACACTCAATTTTTCCATACTACCGCACTGACGACGTAATCCTAATGTGTTCTCATGCACCACTGGACTACCGATTGAAATTGATGGACTTGGTGGATCAACAATGACACTAATTGCAGGCGGAAAGTTTGGGAATGATTTTTCCATAGGTTTTATTGGATCTTTTTCGACCGTGAAACAACAAACTGGACTCAATAAATCGACTCTTCCATCTTCCAGTTCTGTAGTTTCACATTCATGTTCGAGTTCATCATGCGCGAGTCGTGGACACTGAAAAAATCGATCAAAAATTTAATTATTTTATTTTGAAATCACTTATGATTTATAACGAGGTAATTCACCTCTTTGGCAATAGCCGATATGTATCTAGACGGTCTTTTAAATGATCTTCTGGCAATATCATTACCCTCAACAAATTGCGCAAGACTACAATATTTTCTAGGCTTCTCACTCTGTTCAGTTTCAATACATTCACGCACCGAATCATATTTTTCTCCCAGCATTGTACTCATTAGATCCTGACCAAGTGAACTCAAATCGTCAATGAAACTCTCGGAGTTTTGTAATTCTGAATTTTCTGCTGAATCCATGTGGCCAATTTCAGAGCTCTCTGATTGTTTCGTCGAATCCAAAATATCGCTGTCTATATGGCCTAAAAAAGCGTAAAAAAAAATTATCCGGACAAATAACAATATTAGTATACTAAAGTATGACAATTGGATAACAATAATTCCTCACCGATTTCACTCTCACTATGTTTCACCGTGTAACTTTGTGAATCCAATGTATCGGATACTAAACTGTCCGAGCTAACAATACTGTTACTGCAACTACTGCGTGTAATATCTGTCCTTGACGCATGATCACTTCTGTGAACAAAAGCTCCTGAAATGTTCTCGTCCTCGTCCGGAGATATAATGGCATCTTGTATGGTGGTGTCATCCGATCTCGAGCTAGTGTCTAATGTTGTGCTTGTTACGGTAACGTGAAGATCTGTTGTTGTGTCCATTTGTGATGGATCAGAGCAATGGTGCTCTTCAGCTGATGCTATTATTGCGTTATGTAGTGTAGCGCTGTCAGCTGGTGTTGAAAAATTGAATGACCTAGATAATAGATAAAATTATTTCAAATTATATAAATAAATTTATTTGAATTGTTTCACCTACATTTGTGGCATATTCGAGCTATTTCTTCGACTGTCTGCAAATCCATCTGGGGCTGGGAGAGTAAGTAATTCTTCAGCCTGTGAATCACGTCGTAAATCTGGCATTGGACTCAACGAAATTAAATTTGGTGTTGGACTCGGACATGGTGAAATGTCGCTGCTACCTGGTGAGACAATTGTCGGTATAAGAAAAACATTACTTTCACTATTTGTTATCCGATAATTTAAAAATTGTCGGTCTTTTTTTTCTGACGAGTTTGTCTGGGTATCATCCAATATTGCCGCAGCATTTTGTGCTTTATTTGATGGGTGCTTTGGCGTAATATTCCGTTGCTCATCAATAAAAACTTCTGTCTGTTGTACGAGTTCTCTTATTGCTCGTTTGAGACTATTTGCCCGTGCCATTAAAGCATCTCTATCTGTGAAGTTTCTTTCTTTTCTTACTCTTTTGAGATTTGTAATATCTTTTTCGGGTTTTTCCAACACTCCTTTTTCCAGATCATTTCCCATGAATGGATAAATCTCAGATTCTACAATTCTTCTATCTATATCAACATCCTCAACAAAGTTTTCGTCATTATTTAGTGCTTGGAGTAGCTGATCTAATTTATTCTGAAGTATTGCACACTTTTCTCCAAGAATTTGATCATCTACGTTATAACTTGCCTCGAGTATCCTCGTAGCGAAATCTTTTACCGTTTCACAAAGAACTCTGTTGAAGAAAAATTTTATCGAACATTTTAACTTGAATTCTCTCTCCATAATAAATTTCTAAATCCTTCTATGTATTCTTTTTCCTTACTTGACATTTGAAATTATTATTGTGCTCTCGTCCGCTTGCAAGAGATTCGTGATGTGTGCGATGACATTGTCCTCATATTGATGCACCATTGAGACACTCAATGATGATTCAGTTTGTGATGGCGATAATTTGTGACACGGTAGTGAAATACTACGTTGAAATGTCATTATACTCCAGCGATCCAACATTTTCGTTCCAGCTTTTTCGTATTTTTCCAATAATTGTGGTATATGTGTGTCATCGTCGCATGATGCGCCCCAACCAAGCACACGAGCCAAGTCATTTCCCGTTCCCAGTGGTAACACACCAACTTGACACTGTTTCTGTCAATATAATCAATCAAATAATAAATTTATTGATAATAAAAAAAAGTTTCAACTTTTTACTCCATTGTGAGAAGCGAGAAATTAATCAATCAATTTTCTACTGCTTTGAATACTTCACTAGAATTTCATTGGCGAGTGTACATACCCACGTCATGAATTTTTCTACTCAGTATAATCAAAGTGAAAGAAAAGAGTGAAAGCAGATGGAGCAGGAAATTTCATTACGAAAACGGTTATATAGTCGTGCGAAAAATGTCAATACTGTTATTTGGAAAAATAAAATTGAAATTGGATGGTAGAGTAAATATCAATTTCCGCCGAAGGAAAATATTGTCGAGATCATTAGTGGAGAAAAAAAAAAAAAGGAATAAAGCGAACATTTTTTATATCTTTTTATTTCTCCCAATTATGTCGTGCAATTGCTACTGTTACTCACGTGCATTCCTAACCGATCGATCTCCGAAAGGACCCAACCAACGGAACCATCACCGCTGCACACCAGAATCCGGAATGGGTCGAAGTGTCGAAACAGTCTTAGCCTGTTCATCATCATTTTCAACTTGAACTTGTCGTTTGATATATATTATCATACGCGTAATCAATGCAATAAGTAAATAAATGAATGAGCTATATATCAGTAAACCCTGTACGCAAAATACGAATTCCCAACTGATATTCTAACGAAAAAAACACCTAAAAGCTTCTTCACATGACGTCTTTAAAAAACTCCTATCCTATAACGTTCATGCAATTAACTAATTCAACAACAGATGACTTTCGACTGACATTTAACAGGATCTCAATATTCTGTTGACAATTATTGAACAATGATTGTTAAAGACAAAATTATTGTTCACTTACCCCGGTCCGGGACCGCCCTTAATTAAATCAAAGACTTGTGCAGGGTTGAGCAGTTGCTTAAATCTCCTGAGAAACTTGATACCTTGATTGTCACCAGATTTACTATTGACGAAAACAAGAAGTGGGCTGCATCCAACGGGCCTTACAGCTTCCCAAGCCTCATCACTACCTATTAGATCAATTCAAAGATATCCAATGACAATTATGTCAGTCACATTTATGCATGATTATATATGGAAAATTCATTAAGATTATTATTATTATTATCACCTATACTGTGCAATGCAGTCGGTGGAACAACACTCAGTTTACCTAGCCCCAGAGGACAAACAGTGCTCAAGGCTGGTCTACAGGCGGTATGAACTGTTGCACGACACCACAGACATCGCCAATCTTGAAATCTAATGTAGGGAATAAATTCATTATCCATTTTTCAGGAGTGTAATAAACTTACTTGTTAAAATCACATATTCAATGTGTTTACCTGAGAACGGAGCCACAAGTTTTATCACATATAGCACATTTAGATGATACTGGCAAATTTCCCTCCATCCATTGATGTGGCATCTGTATGTTACCATCTTGGTCTTCGATTATATCTTTACCAATTGATGCCAATGTCGTCCACTTGCAGTTATTTATTGCTTTTGGGCTACATCGTTTGTGAACTTTATATTTACATACTTCACAACTCAATCCATGCGAAGTTACACCTACAAAAATTACAATAATGGATTACCCGTCTTCAATAGTACTGTTGTGCACCAACTTTATTTTGTTATGCAGGTGGATAATTAATTACCGTAAAGGGCATCCCTACAGACATTGCAGTATGTTGGTCTTGCATGATTGGTGGCATACCAATGATGATTACCACCGAGGAATTCGGCAGCACCGGGTTCACCCTGAGGTCTACCGTCGCTTGCATTTCTCAATGCACTCAACCACTCCTCCATTTCTTGTCTACTCTCACCACAAAGTACCAACGAACGAAAAGGTGTAATCACCTGTTTACGGGGATGAAAAAGTGAATACTATAGAAAATGCAAAATACATAAGGTTGTGAGATAGTATTAAAAAATGAAAAATCATTTTTCATTCAGTAATATTTATTTATTTTATCATTGCTAATTGACATAACCTATTCAAAATTTCACTGTGTACATTATATTATTTTGATTATATACCTTGAATCGCGACCGTGACTTTGATCGTTTTGGTGGCATTTGAGCTTTTATTCAGTGTATAATAGATATATGTGCATTAAAAATAGTTTAATAGTTAGTTAACATTACAATTTTATTGGTTATGGTAGTGAAAAAAATAAAAAAAAGGAGAGACGCGGTTATAATATAATTTATGTTTGCTAGCATCGGGATTCGCGCGCAGCCTCTCGCGCGCGGATATTTTCTTATTTTTCATTTGCTATTTATTATTAATATTTCTGTTATGCGGGGAAGAGAACGAAGACAATTTATTCGTATTGGAACGAAATGGAAATTAATTAATGAGCAATGTGACTAATTATTTTTGGCGAAGAATGAGGTTTGCATAATGTATAGAATATGTTAATTACACGATATTAATTAAGCATAACGTACTCAATTCTATTTGAAACCGAATACATTTACATCACGCACAAATTCAATGACTCAATTGACATTTTATGTATATATTCATTAATGAATATGAATAATTAATAACTATCAATGTTATAGCGTGATAATGATTAACATCCAAATGAAACACAATTTTCAATGTGAATAAAATTGTATAAAATAAAAATATAAATATCATGGAGTGAATGTAGGGCTTGTTACGCAATATGCCTCTTTAGCTCAGTGGTAGAGCACTGGTCTCGTAAACCAGGGGTCGTGAGTTCAAACCTCACAGGAGGCAGGGATATTTTTTAATATTCTCACCGAATTTATCGTAAAGTCACCACTTCAACTCTTGTCAATCAAATTAAAGAAAAATCAATAAAACAATTTGCTAATTGCGTAACCGTGCAGCGATGTCAATTAAAAACCACACGCTCATTTGCGTGACATCGGATACAAACAGAGATATATAGAAATTTATTTTGGTACGTTTATATATGTTGGATATGATAAAAGCTCGCAGTAACAATAGGATTCCAAGAATAATCTTGCTCATATGTATGCGTTGTATGTAGTACTATTTTCATCACTATTTTTTTTTTTTCACATAACAAAAACAGTACTCACTTGAAAACTGTGGTTAGCGTTTTTCGTACTGCACTCAGCTAAAGTCAAGTCTGTCAGCTCAATTTCATCAAATACTGCACCCTGCAAAATAAACGAATAAATAAATTAATAAATGACTCAATGAATAAATAAATAAATGATTATAAGGTCGCGTGTATATATGTAATATAAAAAATTGACCTCTATGTACGACGCATTTTATGTGAATGCCTATTTTTGTTATTAAATGCCCATGAGAATTCCACGTGGAGAATAAAAATACCAGGATAAAGTGTAATAAAGTTAATGGAGCTTCCATGTCATACATATATATACGAGCATGTTTTTAGTGTGTATCCTCCATCACAGAGAGTATGAACAGGAAAAAATTTATAAATTATAATGAATATATATATATATATGTAAAAGCGTGTTTTTGTCAGTTTAATAAAAGTTGGATTTGAATTAATCCTCCATGATGAGAAAAACAAAAAAATTCCCTCGCTTTTCTCACGCGATGAAATAAGATAAAAATCGTATACCTAATAACGTCGCTATGAGCCGTTTACACTCCCGTTTTTCTCTGAAGCCAGTTTTATATAGTCATCAAAAGCTCGTCGTCGCTCCACGCTTTTTGTACGTATGTATATGAATATCGAAATTTTAAGATATCTGCGTTCAAGATAGATATTGAATTACGATTTTATTAATTTTTTTTTTTTTCGTAACGGTTATTTCATTTTCCTTTATTCTTGAAGAAAATAGAAATAAAAAATAACCACCACTGCTGCATCGGTTACGACTCAATCTGTGCCAAGATTGATCGTTTCCGCTATGCAATCGATATAAAGCACGTTTTAGCCCAATAATTCCACTACGTTTCTATTTTCCCTTCTACATAAAACAAAACAATGAATTTTTTTATCGCTCGACATACGTAAGTGACAGAACAAGAAGCAGGGAACAATGGCGAAAAAGTTGAATTTATAAATTATTTCAATTATAATATGTATGAGAAAACACGATTGTATTATGAGCAAGCTCTCTTTTATCCAACTAAATTTCAAAAAATTAATTAAATATTTTTTTCCCTTCAATTTTATTGCAGTGATTCTCGTTTTTTTTTCCTTTCATTATTGATTCCTCCACAGTTCATTGTTTAAAATTTCCAATGTTAAATTGCAACTGGGAAAGAAGAAAAATATGATTTCATAAATGATTATAGTGAGTTCAGAATGGATTATAAAAATCTGATACATAAATTGAGCCTTGGATGAACCACAAATAAAATTCATTGTTTTTGGTGTCATGTGATTGGTCACGAATTTTTCATTGTCAAAGTCTGACACCTTCATTATGTTTTCGCTTTGGCCAAAATTCTTCACCCCGAATGTTCTCAAAATATACAGAATCATATATAAGAAAAAAATGAGAAAAAGTGAGAAATGGAGAGAAACAGTATCGAATTCAGACAAGGGTGAAATGAAGAAAATATACAACCCATTTTCTCCCTACCTATTGAATGTGGTAAAACTTTTCATATCAGAATGTTGTTATTTTTTATTTTTTTTTATTAATGGCGATGTTTGTTTGGTAACGTAATATGAATGGTTGAAAAATACTTCGACAAAAGGAAATACATAGGGGGAAAAGTTTATAATGAAAGTATATATCATAAACTTTTGCGTTTTAGTAATTGTATCATCAGACGGAAGGTTGGAAATGAATTTAAATGTTTGATGAGATGTTCTCCAAACTGATATTTATTCAAAAAAAAATTAAAGTAGGTTATGAACGGGTATTGTCACATAAATTATATATAAAAAGTACTCGGGAATTTCTCTTCTTATATTTTAATCATTTATGATCCGGCTGCATCAAATATATGAAAGAATTTTGTCAGCTGTTATTTCAGCTTTGAATGAAAACCCTTCTAAATCATGATATCTTTGTGAATTACATACTGCAGATCTATAATAGGAACCATCTAATACCTGTCTGAATAAATACCTCAATAATCGAATACTAAAATAGGGGAGGACGTTTTCGACTCGTTGGGTAAAAGTAAATGATCCCAATTTGTATAGATGCTGAATATATATCTGAAAAATTAAAATCACCATCGACATTTCAAACGCTCATTGTTATTGCATGGACGTAAGAATAACTATAGAAATTTCTATTTCTTATTCGAGCATTTATACACCCCAGAAAAATCATCGTGATTAAATTATTTAAATACTAGAATTTATTTTGAGACTATCCAAACTAAAATATTTCAATCATGAATTTATTCCTCATTGTTTATTCATTTATTTATTTATTTATCGTTACGGAGATGTCAATAATGTGCTATTAATCAACATCAACTGGGACAAAGGTTCATCCTCAACACCCAAAGAAACTTTTGTCAATAAATAACCACCGTCATCGATCTTACCAACATTCTTTGCACAATAACGGAGGGTACGTCAACGACTTGTAATATATAGACGACCTGTGGGATTGGAAGAAAAGATATATTTTCCTTCTTGATGGAATAACGGATTGAGTATTCCAGAAAAGGTCAACAGGAAAGAGAGGGAAAGAGAGAGAAGACGGAAAACAAAAACAGAAATTGATTGGCTGTTCAAGAACTTCTGTGCCATTTCGAGTGATTACTCAGATTATCCATGTCCATATACTACCAGTGACGTAAATACATTTACTGGTTACATTTATAATGGATTCTAATACAATAAAATCCGCATCCTTTATGCTTTTCTCCCCATTGTAATATATGAAATTGTGTGCGGCTACATTTACAGTTATTGTTCAAAACAATTCATTATTAAATTCCGTTCACCATTGGCACAAAATAAAATAGCATTATATTGGATAGGATAATAATTTTCAGGCTGTTCTTTTTGAGTATGGTTCCATTATATCCCATTCGCAAAGACATATACAGGAATCACTCTGAATCACAACAATAGAAACCAGAGTGTGTGTCTCGAATAATAAAAAAAAAAAAAAAGTATCATGATGACAATGGAATATGAGTTGCATATTTTTTTTATCCAGCTCATATGTAGGAACAAAATGAAGAGAAAAAAAATAGTGGAAAAGAAAATGAGTGTGGACAAATAGTGGGGTAGAGAGTACTTCTAACAGTGTCAGAATACACCCACTCGATTTCAAAGACTTGACATACATACTTGACTGTCACTCATATAAGAGAAGCTATTGAATATATTCTTGGTGTGAGCAATGACAGAGTGGGCCGATGAAGAAAAAGAGTCATAACAAAAGAACTAGCAATGTTTAAATGTGGAGCTGTCTCAAAGAATGGTATATTAACTCACCGTTAATTACACAAATGTCACTGTCGATGATGACGTCATTTATAAATTAATAGAGGAGTTAATTTTAATGTTCATCCTCCTCAATGAAATGGTTATCAATCAAGTAATCGTTGATTGTCATAGTTGCATTCACAATGATAATTTGAGATAATATCACAATATATATATGATGCTTCTAAATTTTTTCTGGTAAAATTTTAACTCTAAAATCGATGATTGTCCGAACAATTATTTACTCATTATCTATTTCATTCTTCCATTTAGTAGAGCTACCAATTTCTGTACTGATTTTATTTATACTTGGATATATTTTATTTTGTTTTTGTTTATTAGAAGAGACAAAACCAAATCATATAATCTAACTATATATTTTCCACGAAGCATCGGAGGAAGCCCGCGTTAATTATTGAAAAATATGCACTCATTTGGGTCATGATTTGCCCGTGTTTGACCCAGACTCCCGCCTCATCGGACTTCTTTTTTTCTCGTATCGCGCACTCGCGTGGCCCCACACTGTATTTTCCTGTTATAATTTATATGTTTTCCCTGCGAACCCCGAAAAAAAAATCTCATTCAAAATCGATTAAATAAAATATTTCACATAACTTTTTTATTTTTTTGACCAAGTTTTTCCGTTTTGGATCTCTATTTTATTTTATTTCCAATTATCCATATTTCATATCTTGTCAATATTTTGATTATAAATGATAAATAGACAGTTGCATCAGATATTATTATCGTGAAAATGTTTTATGTATTGAGTGCGTTCCGCAACGTCGAGCGTTAGCACAACGACTGCGAGATACGGTGTCAGGACGTGCACGACTACTTGGCCGTTCGCTCCTGTTTCCATTCCTCCCTTATACCTATATCACTTCCTCTTGCTCCCCCTCACAATGCTCTATTACTTCCATCACCACCACCACCACCACTGCCACCTGCTCCCTTTCGTTCTCTTTTCCTCTCTCATCCCTAACCGCCACATCCACATTATCATCCAGAGGCCTGAAGAGGCGAAAGCTTTCAAAGCTCACCCCTCGGCAACGATCGCTATCCCTCGGCATCATCCGTCCTCTCCCTTGCCTTCCCCTCTACGAACACATTTCAACTATCACTCCAGATCTGTTTTTGACTTTTCTCGTTTTGTTATCACCCTCTTTTTGAATCATAATACTTAACTGAGTACGGTCGAGTAATGAAAGTTTGGATTTTCGAAGTTTTCAAATGTCCAACACTACGCCCGAAAGCAATAATAAATTGATCTAGATCTAAGGGAGGAAAAATTCTCTTTCCGCACTCTATCTTTTGTTCATTCTCCACTCGATACATGAAAGCTCCAGCATATCCCAGCAGATTATCCGCACAATGAGAAACACAGCAATAATGCACATAGATAAACATCCAATAGTTTCTCTGTTCATGCCATCAGTCGGTGTTACGTGTACGCTCTCATTTAATATGTCAAAAACATTCCTGTGTATCTTTAGCGACTGCTCTACTTATATTATTTTTTCTCCCTCCATCACTTATCACAACCGGAAGTGAAATACTATTTTCTAATACACAAAAAAACAAAAAAATGAATATTCTATTTTGACAAATGAAATATTTCCCAATTTCGCGTTCTTTCCGTCTTTACCGTGCAAAATCATTGTATGAACATCAATCATCTTATATTTTGACAGGATTCTTATTCAGACGTGAAAAAAAAATTGGATGTCTCTGATGGATATGATGTATCGTCAGTGTGAAAGAGATAGACATGCGCATTTATCATGTTTTAATCGATATATAGGTACAATTATAATCAGAGAATAAAAGGAGAAAAAAAAATAGAATTGATTAAAACAGAACGATAAATGAAGCGGATATTCCTGTGCATAGATGCATGTGATGAATTTAATCATGAATGGATGACATAACTTCGTTGGAGTTACTTATGCCATTATTGATTCACTATTATAAAAACTAACAGCATTTCACGGTCATTTCAACTCCCGTATGTAGTAACAACTTCATTAGAGTTAATGCGCAGTCTATGTTCCTATGTGAAAAACTTTGTCCTGACATTTCACTGTATATATCATGTTGCTGATGAGTTATGAAATGTGTTGGCAAGCACGGATATATTCACATGATGTTCCACGGGTCTTGTTGCTGCTTAGAAAAGCTTGGGGATCGATGTGACTGCGAGTCCTCCAGTTGCTCATTATTCTCATATGCCTACTCCTCATATTAAATTTGATTCAAGATTATTTCATACACAGTCAAGTTTCCCATTTCGACAATGAAACTACGTTCGCAAGATTCATTAATATCAATATGAAATATTATTCTTGAAGTATATTCTGAAATATTTGAGGTATTCGTGGTGAACACACAATTGAGTGTGTATTTTTACATAACAGAATAAATTTGGACTTTACGTATCGGTATTCAGCTAAATTTAATTTGGAAAATGTGGAGGACGGTAATAATTATATGTTGCTATAAAGTTCAATTTCTGACGCACATCCACGCTACAGCGAGCAATAAAAATGCTCTGTTACTATTGCGTGCTTATATTCCTCCGCGCACTTCTATTTCGAAGCTTTTTTAGTTTCCGTGTCACCACTTAATGATATTACATCTGTGTCCCTCATATAAAAAATAATATGGAGGGAAGTATGTCGACACAATCAATAGGCTCCAATTAAACTCTTGTGATTGATTGTTATACTAAATCATCTGTTACACCACTGTTTTGATCTCTTATCTTTTCGTTCTTACCTTCGAGTCCTTAGCGTAATAAAGAGTGCGGTCCTTGAGTTTGAAGTATCTTCTTCGCCAACGTTGAAATGACCACGTTTGTTTCATGAGAAAGCCCTCCTTTCTCCAACATACCTTGAATAAATTAATAATTTGAATCAACAATTTGAATAACATCAGACTTTTCATATTGTCAGATGTGATGAGATGTAATTAGATAAATCCAAATAAAATCATTTTTATTTTGATATGAGAGTCACGAATGAAAAGAAAAAAATGAATTGAGATAGGTGACACCCTTAGACAGTAACATGTTTCAAAGGGCTTGAGAAGGAAAAAAGAAAAACTTACCGCGTTTTTTATTGCCCGATTTGTGCTGAGTTTGCGGTGAAAAATTCGTGCCGGTTCTGTTTCTGCTTCGCTACCTGAACTCTCACCACCACCGCCACCACCACCATCGTCGGCTTTGTTTCTATCCACATTGTCCTGCTCTAAAGTTACATTTGACTTTTCGATGGCACATTTTATTTCCAACCAACAGCCACCACCGTCACAGCCGTCGACCTCTACCGCACATTCCTTTGCCAGTGTCTCTTCCACTCGATTTACTCTATTCAACGAGGACCTCATTGCTCACAGACGATGATGCTGATCATCGCTATCTTTTCCATTCTCGTTTCATCGGTTTTGAAATTTTATGTTTTATCTTATTTTTCAATGCACATATATATATACATTGGTAGTTGTCTATCTATCTCCCATTTCTCCTCCCAATTTTATATTCTAACCTACGATTTCTATTTAATTTTCTAATTCTTTTCGTTCGCTTCGAAATTTGTTTATCTATTGATTGAACACATTCACAATGAACGCATTGTGAGATGGAATTGTTTTTATAATATTGTGGATGTGATGAAATTCCAATCAACATTTTGGAATGCATCTGGGCAGCTTTTGTACGTCAGTATCCACCGTTGTCAGGGCAACTCTTTGGGTTTCCACGCTGATATCTATATGTGTAATTTGGTGTACAGATAGGAGAAAATAGTTATGGAAGAATCAGTGAACACAGTTGTACTTATACACGTTAATTCTCGTGTAAATTACTGCAAATATGTATTGAAAATAATAATGGAACAAACTTTCATCATTATTTAATAATATTTAAGTATTGTCTTCAACACTTACCTGGTTGGGTTCCTTCCATTTTAAAACTTTCAATGCACCTAAATGTGGGCGTGCACAATTTTCTTTTTCCTCAATAAAAAATGTCGGAATTCAATGACAATAATTTACGCATGAATAATTAAGATGGGGAAATTCACAGCTTTTTGGAAAAAAATTATTTCATATATTCTTCGTTTTGTCCCTGATATTATATCGAACACTTTTATAAACATTACCCGAGACGCTTTTATGACATCGGCGTCGTTGTCGTCTATGTCAAACATATAGTTTCATTGTTGTTAAATGTATTGGTTGTGAGCTCGTACATGAATGAAGCACTGAGAATGACATACTTTTACAGGCAGTTAACAATTGTTCTCTTGCGGTTACCTATATATGTGTTATCGAGCTTGGCACATACTGGCGGTGTTGTATACAGTTACCATGGACGATCCATGGTCGTGTGACACCGACCTTGCGCAATTTTATCCAGCTGCGGGACAAAGCACACAACGTTTAACGTGCCTGAATCAATTGAATGCAAATAATTTTTTCATCCCCACATGTATGCACATAAAAAATGCAACATATGTGTATTGTTTTTTTGTTCAACGCTTAGATAAAATCGAAACTATTACAACTAGTTTAACATTTTTTTATATTTACAAGTTGCCGCATTTTAAAACCAAAAATACATTTTTTAATCTACGCTGCAGATATTTTAATTACATCGCCATCATTCATATATATTCATGCATATATTCGATTATGCGATCAGTAACACGTGTGTGGTTGAAGTCTGCTTTGATTAGACGTATAAGCAACGTGAATAAATAAAAATAACAAAGAACAATTTTTCTGTCGGTAATAAGGCAAATGTGAATTCAATAATTTATTTGGTGATTTTTTTCATCGCGTGCAATATCAATATGCGGTGGTCATGGTATGATTGATAGATATATTTATTTATTGTTATTATTATCACTATCTCTTTTTTTTTTAGTCAGTTATTTCAACCAACGCAACAACAAATAATTCCTCGCTTTCTTCGCCACCAACTCGAACTTCGCTTGTCATCATTTTCGTTATTATCACGATAGAATGGAGCTGTCGAGATACTATCGCCTGACAGCGAGCCCTCAATCGACGCTGTATCATTGCAAATGCTCGAACTTTCATGCCACAACAGTATCTCTTGATTATCTTTAGTCGTGACTGCTATATTCTTATTATGATCGCGTTTATCATCAATTATTTTTTCGCGTTTTATTGAAACATTATTTTCACAAATTAATAAAATAGAATTTGTTTTGCAGTTATTAGTATTTGTTTTCGATGTTTCCGTCTGTAATTCATCAAGTGGCGGAAATTTACGATTACACGTGGGGAATTCGAATTCACGATAGTCATGTGGTGTCATGGGTGTTTCGACTGTGTTATTGGCGAATTCTGATTTAGCGTAAGCCAAAATTTCTTTCTCCAAAAATATTCTTAATGCACGTTTACTCGATTGAACGTCTTTCAAATCATTTCTACTCGTTGAATTGAGTGACATCAAATTATTGAGTGTAATTTTCATTTTTGGTAAATGACTTGCGGAATTAACCCAAGATTTTCCCAAATTATCGATATAAAGACTTTTTTTCACGCATTTTGAATCATCCCTGTCGCATTGACTTTCATTATTTGTCAATAAATTCAATAGCGAGTGTCACTTGCTTACTGGAAAATTCTTTTCACTTTGCCGACGATGTTGATAAGTAAGTGGTGCTACTAAACTGCTATCTTTGCTCTTATAATGTTCATTGAAATCCAATCGTACACTCAATAATTGCAATGATACGTCCTCAGCTGATGCGAGCATAAGAAGAAATTTTTTTACGCGATCCTGATATGTACGAGACAATAATCGCAATTGTCTAGATAATGTTGATAAATATTTGGCGAAAATATTCTGTCTCTCGGCTTTGTCTGCATCAACACTCGTTGATCTCCCCCACATGTTCGTCTTTTGACTTGAAACTTCAATGAATTTATTGGCATTCAATCGTGCCTCGTACTCTTGCGTTGCCCTCGCAAGAAACGTCTCCTCTAAACTTTGCAAATCCAATATTGGACCATAAACTGAACGCAAATGATCCATAAGCTCTTGTGAATCTTCATCCAATAATGTACCACGCCTCACAGACTCAACGAAATTATTGTGAGCAATAATAATGTCATCCAAAGATGCGGCTTGACGTAGATGTTTCGCAAACACCTCCCAGGAACATTCAATAACTTCGAACAAAAAGTAGTACTGCATTTGGTGTACTAAATGTACCATGCTGCTTGTTATTAGATGAATATGATTTTGTAATGGTAATACTTCTGGCATTTTACGAAACATTTTTGCAGATGTAATTTGATGTTTCCATATTGAAGATAAAATCGATTCCATACGCTTGGCTCGCCACAATGAAAAGAATACTGTTTGATATGTTTGTCTGCATGGTTCCAATATCTGAAAGCAAGCGATAAAAATAAAAATATTATCGATTATCCACAACAAATGCACTTTTATTACACAATATAAATTGAATTTACCGTTCCAATAGGTCCATCAACATTGTAGTCGAGAATAAATACATCCCAGCCAGTTTCATTCTCTGATGGCGCCAATAATCTCACATCCAATCGTCTTTGTACGTCAATATCTTCTATCTTTGTACATGTCGCACGAATTGCAGTCTCAAGAATTGACGATAGGTTATGTGGATAGAGAGAATTTGCCGGTTTAGCCAATTCATGTTCCATTAAATGCATCAAATGTTGAATAAAATGTCCTTGACCAAGTAAAAGATATCCTTTGATACCTTGTAAATGATCCATCAGTTGATATTCTTTCGCCAACATTTCAACAACACGCGTTGAAGTTTCCTTATATGCTGAATTCATCATTGTTTGCAATGGTCCATCGGGATCCATAACAAAAAATGCTTCCACATTACATTCATTGGGGTCGTCACACAATAAATCGCCACCACGTGAACGAACTGGCGCTGATCCTTTGCAAACCTCACGCAAGAAATTAATACTCTTCCCGGTTCCAAGGATCTTTTTCGCTTGCGATTTGCTGATAAATGTCGGTACCATCGCGTCTCTCACTTGGTATTTTTCATACCACAATCGATCACCAACCACATCGGCACAAGCCTCGATGAAAAATTCTTGGAACGGGTCGTCCAATTCTCCATCGTTAATCCAACGTATCAACATATTGTAAAGCGGTTCGCACACACTTTCCAAAATACGTTTGACGAGTTTTTTTACACCAGCATCGCCATGATGACTGAAATCGTAGACCGCCGACGCTAATGCGCCGCCTTTTCGACTCTGACACGCTCTTACAATACTTGCTAACCATTTTAAATTTTCCAATGGATCGCAAACCCACAAATGCAAATGCGAAAGTGTGACGGTCTCAAATCCCATGGAATTATGGGCGCGATTAACTTCCTCCTGCATCACCGCGATGAATCTGTAATATTCCGATAGTTCTTTATGTAACGCTGCGACAAAACTGTCGGCAACTCTTCCCGCACCCGCTATTGACATTCTCTCCAATCCTCTCCGCACAACATTGTGTAAATATCCCAATTCACTCAATCGTAATACTGCTTGCTTGTGAGAACGATTCACATTTGCCTTTGGTTCAATTTGGAATCCATAATTAGAATCCAATTTCAATACTCTTCCTTCAATACCTTGAAATGAATATATCAGATCTTGAACTAAAATATCCTCAGATACATAATAGTCATTGAGTATCTTAGTGGCGTGATTTATCGATGGTGATGCACGAGAATTTGAATCGGGTGTGTTTAGCGCGACTATTTGAGCCTGGGACTGTGTTGATTGTGGTGTGTAAGCTGTGAAAGAAACACATTTAATCATGATTCTTGAGTGGATATGAGATTAAAAAATGAAAATATAGAAATTTATCTTACAACTCGTGGAGGCAATAGGTGAACTCAGACCCAACCTCATGTCGTGGAATGAAAAACTATTTTTGACTTCATCAGTTGATTGACTCATGTATAACAAAAATATCAATATTCCTACTCGATTTTTCAGTGGCTGTAAAAGCAAAGTGTTTATATGTAAACAGCAAATATATAGGGTAACCAATTGTAAATATGGCTCAAGTTATTACTTTGTCTTTAAGATCATGGTGAAATTTGTCAAAATGAACACCGTCCCTTGTTGATAATTTGCTTTTTATGTGATTAACGACGGTTATTTCATCTTCGCGAAAAGTTTCTACGCCTTGAGTGGACGATAATAGACCCAAGGAAAATCTCATGAATCGCCTGATGACCTCTGCAATATTTTCATGCTGGTTAATAAGTCGGCAAATAATTAATTAAGATAGTTCCATCAACTCATCATTTTTGTGACTTAGAATGCAATCATTTTTTCTTCTATCAATGTTTTTTTCTAAAATAATTTACTGTCCGATGGGACGGTAATTAAAAATAAACCACTTAGTGGTTGGGCGATTTTTGCAGAGTATGATCCATGCGAAATACAATGTTTAACCTAACCTGGTTTTTGTTCACCACACATTGACACAATCATCTTTTGTACGAGATCACTCACGGTTTCCGCTTCGGTGACACTCATTATGAATTATTTATCAATCAATTTTTGTGGAGGAATATTTTTCGACAATTTGCGTCGCCTTATTATATATACATGTATTTATTATAAAATAATCTCCACAAATATCAAACGTTCTTCATGCGCCTCATCTGTTCTCTTGTGTATACATACATGTACATTGGTGAAAAATTGACAATCACGTAATCTGAATTATCTGTAGAAGTAGTTATGAATATGACCAACAAGGGACGTTAGTGTGTTAGAATTTTTATCTCGCTAGATTGCAATGATAATGCACCGACTGGTAATAATTAAAAAGAAGGGCACGCGATATCTTATGTATCATAATGTAGCAGAAGATTCCTATTTCATCCACAGATAATGATGAAGAAAACAGAAAATATCCTTAAGGATGAAGTATCCTTACGAAGGAATAAAGAAATATAATATATTAATTAATATAAATACATGTGGCCACGAAAACAATCGCTACCAAATTTGTTATATCTAAGAAATATAAGGGACAGGTGCGCTTTAATTATTTCACATGAAAGACCCAATTAAAAAGAAACAAAAAAAGAAAGGTATATATGCCAAAAAACGTGTGACACGCGATGGCAAAGTCTGCTTTCGAAAATTAGAATCAATTAAAATCTCCAGGAAGCGAAGGAGAGCGCGAGACACACGTATGTTCAGGTTAAATATGATATTCTCTTTCTCTGTTTTAACCCATCAAAAAATATGTATTCGGGTACGCCTTACCCGCCATATACATCTATACATTATACATATACTCCTCGAGAAGATACGCACGAACAACTTTAGAACTCTCTCGCGCAATATTGCCATATCGCAGGTTTATATCACTGGCCGGAAGCCGATGCGTTCTCTCAGCGAGCGGAAACGAATAATTCGGGCCCCTATCGTCCTCAGTATATCGCCCAATGATGATCACATACCACCATCCATATACAAATATGAATAATATATGTATACACAAAAAAGTCTCTGGCACCTATACTTGGACAATTTAGTAACGAGCACGAGTAGCAGGAGAGAAAGAGAGAGTAGCTCACAAGCCTTCTCTACGTATATTTGACTATATCATCTGCACAGATCAGCGTTCCGGATCTCAAGGGCTCTTTGGCCTCAACAGCACCAGCTCGTTCGTACCCGCACAGCAATAATCTCAAATTCATCGACAATGTTAAGGTGGTTTAATCGGTTAACTGAATCAACTCATTCATAATGATCACGGTTTCGCCAATATAACCTTTTTTAATATGGATAATGATCATGCAAAAAACTTCAGATTAATTGTCTCTATGAAGACTCGAAGAATTTAGGGCGATTGGTAGAACGTAATAGATTGTATAACTTTTCTTCCTTTCTTTTTGTCTAGTATCATGTTTTCATGAATTACGACTTACATTTGTTTATATTTCTACAACCCATTTCAGCGGCGTTCTCCCTTAAACAAAACATTAACAATAACAATATACAAATACACACATGTATTATATATATATATATACCTATAATATTTTTGAAAATACAGTATATAGGAAAAGGGAACCTGGCTGCTCACATTTAACAATCAGATATTTATGCATGCTTACCCCGTGACGAAGAGAGTCTTGCTCGTAGTGATGAGCAGGCGCTCGCACACACGTCGGTGGCTTCTTCATTATTATTTCCGCGAAACGGAACTATAACGTTGAGTTTGTGCCCCCTTTCGTGCCCACCCCTCCTCTTCATATGTTAACTTACTGGCTATATGCCGCCGTCGCCGGTATTTCTTTCTTTCTCACTCTCATATATCCATACATTCTCTGTAAGACTTGGCTTTTGTATATATATGTTGGCTCGTGCTTAGGACGCTCGAGTTGTTACGCCGTACGACTTAACTCGACACGGTGCGCTGAAGTTTCGTGGCAAGCATACACTCGACTATATATATATACATATGCATATGTGTATGTATATACGCATGATGATGATGATGATGATTGTCTGGCATATGTACTCGCGGTGCAAATACAGTGTAGACTCTTTCAAATTGACAGAAAGAGTTTGCTCTCTTTCATTCTCTTTCTCTTCTTCTCGAATTACGAGAGGTACCTGAACTCTTGTTTACAACGTCCAATTTATCTCAAAACACGTTGCCAACTGTAGTTTCACACATCATGTTATAAATTCACACTTCTATGACAATTTTTCAATCTTCCACCTCTTCTCAAATATATATATATATATATATATATATATACATATACATATTCATTTATATACATGTATTTATAATTCATTGCTTTTATTTTTTTCGCTTGGTCTTCTGATTCCTTCTCATCGTAGTTTATTCGCCAAGACATGATCATCAGCAAGGTCGTGGTCTGGAAATAATTGTGTTTCAGGGTTAGGGCGCCAAGTTTAGACTATGACGAAAATAAAAAAAAAAAGGCATATATATTTATATAGACGAAGGAGTACAAGCATTTCCACCGGCCAAATAATTTGATGACTTCAATTGATTTTATTTCAATTTATATATGACTTTTTGTGCAATCACTCAAGATCATTTTTGAGATTGAATATAAATTTTATGAGAAATGTGTGCTCGACATTAACATCATTATTATAAATTAATGATTGTATTGTTGATGATAATGAAACTATGGCCGAAAAAAAAAAAAAAAAAATGAATTACGTATCTCACATTTATTTTTATACAGAATACAGTAAAAATTAGGAATAAAATTTGACAATGTGATCAGAATTGAATGTAATTATTTAGTGGAATACCTCATATATATGCATGCATCCTTATAAGTATAGAATATAATTGAGCGTGAGAAATACAAATATTATATCGATATAGAAACTCCCATGTTGGAAATCATCATGATGCATACACGCACATATATAGACTTTCACCTGAAAACAGTTTTATTGCGCCTGGAACTTAACCCCAACCATTACTCTTAACTTCGGAAGACTTCTCAACATATAAACACACAACTGGGATACATATATATATATGCAAATGCATATATACCTAATAGGTGAGGAAGTTATATATAGATAGAATGTACATATAGCCATATTATCTTCTTGATGTTTCTTCATTTTCTATTCCTCGAGTAAAATTGCGCTCGTGGCGTTCGTTAATGGACAGAGTACTTGTATTCACCCACCCGGGGAGTAACGTTACTATATGTATATATAAAGATAAGTTGGACGACGAGACCGGCTTCTGGCTTTATCCGCTTTATCGTCACAATGCGTGACGACGTGAGGGTTACGTGTATAACAACAATGTGTATTATATGTATACATATAACGTTCGTTCCGTCTCAAGTACTACTATAAGGACTATACTGGGCTATACCTGTTGTGTCCTTTCGCTCAATATTTCAATGTTATAGGACGAAAAATTTTATTCATCTTAAATGTTGGGAGGTTAGGTAAGGAATTATTATCTAATAATTTTCAATTTAGATAATTTTTACATTACCAGAATAATTCTTGTAATTATTGCAATTAGTACCAACATAAATTGAAGTTTAACTAATACATGTCTGAGAAAATATTCTTGTCCATACTCGTGAGTCAAATAAATTGGTGAAACGAGACTCGCATTGATATCACCGATATACATTGTGATAGGATATAGAAAAAAATAGAGGCAAAAAAGATGTGGAAAAAAAAAAAAAAAGACAATTGCGAGAGACATTGAACATAAAAGACGATGACGATAAACATAACGGATTTACTCGTGGTGAAGAGTACGTATGCATCATTGTGAAATAGAGGGGACAGACAAATCTTTTTTTGTTCTTTTCTTCCTCTATTCCTACTCATTTATTTTCATAATATTCGCTTATTTCTTTCTGTTTTTCAGTTGAATCATGAACGTGACGAGGTTGGTAAAGGCGCAAAATCCTGAAACGTGGATATACAATTCGTATAAATATATATAAATATACAATATATATAGAGAGAAAACGGTATATATACATGAAGGAATAGAGCACAAGGTATAAATGCGGCGAATAAGAAAAGTCGACACACGATCGTGTGTTGAGAAGAAGAGAAGAAGAAGCTCGATGGAATAGATTGCCCTCGTGCTCGACCGCGAATTTAAACGACCTCATATCGACTTACTATATGTAAGAATATATATCTATATATCGTCGTTTCCCCCATAAGTATTCTATATATATATAAATGAAAAAATAAAAAAAAAAACTATTTTTATTCACGATGCCGAGTCTTGCGTTACATCCAGCATTGCTATATATACTCACATATTAGTAGCGGACGATATCGACAGTGTGACGAAAGTTAGTCAAACAGTATGCAAAAAAGTAAAAAATAGTATAAGACTGAGAATGTGACTTGCATAATATACAGAGAGAAATAAAAGAAAAAAAAAGAATAGCATACAGCTCGAGCACCTAACTTTTTAATAGAGATCAATAGTATAGCATGTATTTGCACTATTTATAAATTTAATTTCAATATAATGATGTATACGTTAAATAGAAATGTATCATCCTCAAAATTACCTCATTTTAGAAATCAAACATTCGTGTAAATATTTCTGCGGGTACAATAGAAATGGAATAACGAATACCACATATACCACCAGTGGTATAGACACACAATCCACTTGGAATTGTAGGATATACTGTTGGAGATACTGATAATTATAATTGACTGCACGATGCCGGTCTAATATATATATATATATATATAGATATCAAGGGCCCAATCTGTCTAAATATACGTTAGCTCGGCTAAACAGCTGTTTCACTATAGATAGGTCGTCAGGTGGATGTACCCCAATATAATATACATAGTTTCTCTTTCTCTAGCTTTTGGGAAAAAAAATAAAACATACCCAGTGTATATATATGTATACGGGTGTAAAAGCGTTGGAGTTTGGAAAGATGATTTTGGGTCTGAAAAAAAAAAAAAAAATTTTCGATAGTACAAACTGAAAAAAAAAAATAATTAGAGAGAGGAGAATGGAATGAGGATGATGATAAAGTGAGTGAACAAGCGGGAGGTAGTTGAGGAATAAAAGAAGAAGTATGAGAGAGGAATGAAGCCAGAAGCTGTGCGGTAAAGATATAGTCGTTTCTTATTGTTTCCATCTCTTTCTCTCTATTTTTGCTCTTTACTATTTGCCCCGCGGTCGATTCCACTAATATAATAATTGGAAGTGCGTGAGTAGTCGATGCCACTGGAGGAACGTACCACACAAATACACAAGACCAATATTCCCGGGAGCCTTTTGCTCTGAATCTAAACGGCGGAACACGAAGGCTATAAAGGATGGAGGGAAAGATAGAATAATAAAAAAGGACGGATGAAAATTTAATTCTTTTACAAATGAGAAAGAATGAGAGATGAAGAGAGAAAAGTGTGATTGGTTGTGGTGTTGTGTTGGGCGCGCTATATGTATATATATATATGATGACCGGAGGGTCGAGGCCAACCAGGAGCCAACATGAAGAGGGAGAATCGCGCGCGAGCATCAGAAGCCGCGGTATATACCAAAAGGAACATCGATGCCAAATGTCTAATTTCCCAGTTCGTGGAGGTCGAGTAACAGCAGCAGCAGCAGCAAACATCAACGGCAGAAGCAAAGCTGAATGTTCCCGGGTGCGCGTTAGAGCCCCTGGCAATAATCTCCAGCATACCGATACGAAGAAGAGCATCTTATATATATTACCATCACCATAGTTGTGTGTTTCATTTAGGTATAAAACTATACATACATGCCATATACCTCGCGTGAAAGTTCTCCATATGTATAATGCACCTCTTGAAATATCATTATATAGGTGAAAGATTAGCCAATAGCTATATAATGAAGGCCCCCATAGTGTGTGTCCTAGACCACATGCCAGAAATCTCTGACCTAGGCCAATTTGACCTACATGCATCAATAATGCTTTCTCTCTGTATAGTTTAATATTTTTCTTTTCTGCATTACTTTTTTTTCTATCTATTTTATTGCTCATTAATAATTTCCTTTTTGTTTTTTTTTTTTTCCTTCACAATTTACTTATTTTTTCTTACAATTAATTTTGCTGGAGCTGGATGAGCTGGATGTTGAATTGCCAGGTATGGAGCTTGAGATGGTGAGTCACTCTGTGTGTTGGAAGTAAAAGAATGAAATAGAGGGGGAGCGAGAGAGAGAAAAACAAAGAGGATTGAAAGCAGTTAGTGCAATGCGATGACGAGCGGGCGCCCGCAAAATACCTACGCGAATCCCACAACTCCATAACCCCGCGGACAACCATGCGTCTATGCAACGTATTTTATATCAAGTGTGTTGGTGAGTATATATAAATGAATGTGTGTACATTATATTCACGTAAGTGCAAACGCTATGTGCTTGGCGATGCGGTTGGAATGCGTTTCCATATCGTTTTCCCTCACTCATTTAAAACTCTTCTTGTTACAGCACGTCCAGGAGAAACGAAAGAGGAAGGAATATATATGTATATGGATTCGCGTGTTGGTTCGTGTTGAAGGAATTGATATTGAGAAAGAATTCAAAGGGATAGAATGTGAATTTTAGAAGGTATATAGACATATAGTATAAGACAGAAATTTGAAACTGGTATATAAGAGTATGTGATGTTGGACACAAGCTGGACCATGAGCGCATGGCAGGTGCGATGACGCAAGCCAACGACGCGATCATTATCTTTGCGTGATGTTTATATGTGTATGTGAGTGTGTGTACAACTGTACTCTTCCTTTCATTTTCTTGATGAGAGTGTATTGTTGTTTGTCAAGATCATTCCATTAGTTTAGGTATTATAAATCATTTTATATAAATGATTGTCAGATATATACACGATGGAATTTTTACATCTGTATAGTTACTATGGTCATGTATTAATGGCGGACTATAATTCATGTTGTGGCTGAAATTAATATAATGACACGAAAAAATTAGCATCTATGTAGCGAGCGTTTTGGGGAAAATAGTCAGTTTATTGACGATATAATTCTCAAAGTATGATAAATATATTCTATATTAGAACAATGTTTTTCATTGTGACTACTGAAGAATTTTAGTGAAAATTCTGGAAAATCTTAATAGCATCTATAGAAAGAATGAAACAATTTACGAATTAGAACACCGTGTAAAATTTTCTCAGTGCACAAATGATGTATCGTATATAAAACATTCCGTTCAATGATTTCTATTTTTTAATTTAAATTTTATCTGTTGAATTTTTTTTACATTGTATTGTATTTTTTTTTTTTTTTCAATTCTTTCCTTCAAGTCACGTTGGTTTTAATGAACGTTGACCCGTTTAGAAGAGAAGTCGAACACGGGTCGTCGTCGGGGTCGTGAGGTCGTTTATCCGCGCGCGCATGGATGATGCACACCGTGTGTGTATGGTAGTTACTCGGACGTGGCCACGTTCCACACCAGGAGAATCTTTAGAACGCGATGTGCACCAAAGAACCAAAGAGGATGGCGGGATGAAGATGAAGAAAGAGAAAGAGAGTTTGAGAGAGGAAACATGAGAGATATTGAGAATGAGCACGGAACTGAAGAAGAAGAAGAAGAAGAAGAAGAAGAAAAAAAAAAGGTGGAGGAGGATTGAGAATCGCGAACACGGCACCTTTGAAGAGTATAACCAAAGACGATATGTTCGAATTTATTCGTAGATATATATATTGAAGAAGATTTAATGCAAAATCAAAGTGGTAATCAAATATACGTGCTTGAGGTATATAGAGTTCTATCATGCACCATTATATTTTGGAGGTGTATGAAAGGTGCTCGAATAAATTAGCCAGGAAAAAAAGATTCATTATTCATAATTAATAATGTACTGAAAATTTTTTTATTGTAATAAATTATATATGAATCATTTTTCTGTTAATTGTCTAATGCATTTTTATATCAAATCGAATAATAGATCATTGCTCAGCGTGTAATCATCCGTAAGAATAATAATGTCTTTATAAATATACAATATGAATCTGTATATAGGAATAGCGGAAAAGTATTACGCATATATCGATTTGTAATATACACATTTATATAAAGGAACGTCAATTGCAAATGTGAATAATCGAAGGTCTCTAATCGTCGCGCCAGTATCACAAATGTGAAAGAGACTCGTGAGAAATAGAGACACGCGTGCCGAGTAAAACTAATATATAAAATGCTTCGGAAAAATAGTTGGAGGAAAAAAAAAAAAAATAGAAATGAAAAGCGGCGTTGCGGATTGGTAAAGAAAAAAAAAATAGAATTGCAAGACAATTGTGACCTTGAGTCAACATGTATGCCATATAAAGAGTGAACATATAATTGAAAGACTATATTCACATGGCAGTGGAGTTGAATTCAATATAAATATATATCCGGGAGGATTATGCACGTTTGTATATACGAGAAAGGAAGCGATTTACTTAGATATATCTTTTTTTTATTATATTTTGATACACAGTAAGGTTTTTCATTCCGATGGGAAAACTTCGTGGTTTATATATAAATATATTGGATGTATATAAGAAGACGATGAGGAAGATGGCAATGTAGGAGGAGTCGCTCGTAAAAGTGTAATAGCTTGGGTGAATTACGTCGCGGGGGAGTCAGAGAGTTATAGACAGAGAAACGAAAAAAAAAAAAAGAAAAAAAAAGGAAAATAACAGCACAGTGTTACATAGTCATGGTATAATACGATTGCACATTTAATCTGAAGGACGTTTTACGCATCGTGGGATTTGAATTTCAAACTATACAATTAACAGAATATAAATCGTAGTATATATATATATAAGTATGTGCACATGGCCCTGAAACACCATAATTAATTATTTGAAGGAATTTTTTTACTCTTCATTCGTTCATTCAAAAGAGAAAATTGAACAATAGTATAGATTTATATATAAATACTTGAGTGACGCCGACGTCATTCTTTTTTCATGTCATTATATATATTCTCCAACTTTGTCATCATTCAAAGTCAATTACCATATCATATATAATCTTACATAACCAAATCGCCAACATTTTCTCGTCAATTTTTATTCACATCATTTTTTCCGTCATTATTCAATTATATGAAAGAATAAATCATGACCATAAAATTACAAGTATAAAAACCAATTGTTGAATAGTAGTAGTAGTAGTGGTAATAGTAGTATGTAAATGTAGGGAAGCTAGTGAATTCTCTGGTGTATATAGAAGCTGCTGCTGATGCTATTGCCTCGCACACTTCCACTATTTTTCTTTCCGTATATAAGCAAGAGGAAGAAAGAAAGAGAAAGAGAGAGAAAGCAGCCGACCCCGCAAGTGTCAAAGATCACGATTCTCAGCGCGTAACTCGAATTCGTCTCGGCATTACTTCTATTTCTCTGTTACTCTATTCAGTGCCCGCAATTCTCAGTTCAATCTGTTCGCGCGCGATTCCTCCAGAGGCCAAATACAGTAATAGTGTATCATATCAGAGAGCAACGCACGTACATTAGAGAAAACTAACGTACGAGACGTCGAGTCGCATCTATAAATATTTGTATATATATATTTATGCAAGATTATTTATTATATGAATATAAAAGAAGATAGCGTTGTGACGAGGTGTAGAGAGAGGACACAGGACGAGAGTAGAGAGGATCCGTGCCACTCGGTCATTGGTGAATGTACCGTACCGTTCCGTACCGCATATTGCTTTACCCCTATCGACTATCTCTCCTACACACTCGTTACTTTATAAACTTAACTCAAAACGTGTATATATATGTTTAAATGTACATAGGAAAAATATACATGTATAGTTAGACCAAGTATCAACTTATCTTCTGTCCTGACTTAACGGATTTAAGAGGCATCCTGATATGTATATATGCTTCAGTGTTGAGCTTTTTTCCATTTTTTTAAAACTTGATATAATTATTCAATACACATTATATTCACTATGATAATATTAGTGTTTTACATTTAGTAATTTATAATTATTATCATTTAATTCTCTTTCAATCTCTTTCTTGTTCATGTGTAAAAAAAATATAAAACATGTTTGAAAATTTTTATTTATAAAATTTTTGAGTGCCAAACACTGTGATATCGTCGTATGTATCAACTATATATATATACATGTCCCGTTTTGGTTGCATGGTATATCTTCCGCATACTATAGTTTCTCAGTTTGGTATCGTAGATTTTCCCGTTGAATGGCTGCATGATTGCCTTTTAAATTTATTATTATAAAAAGCATGTATGTGTATGTATATGAATAAAAGGAGTGATGAGAATGAAAGACCGCCAGTGCAATATTCGGATCGACCCTCTCATGCCAAAGTACCATCATCAAACTGTTCGAAACAAGTGTATATGTATAATATACATGCAAAAGAGAATTTTTGGTATATTATATTTATATAATATTATAGCGGTTTTTATGTTGAACGATAATGGACCAATTCGGGGGCTCTATCGCGGTATATGTAGAGTATATATACAGATATATCTAAGAGAAGGAACAGCGAGGGAGAGAAAGAGAGAGAGAGAGAGAGAGAGTTCGTGGGAATCGATTGGATTGCATCCGGCAATTAATTTTTTCGCATGGCTTGGCTCTACGCCCCGATTAGGATACAAACTATCCACATAACAATCCCTTTTCCTCTTCCGCCTGTTGGCTTCTGTTCATCTCATCATCATCATCATCATCATCATTTTTTTTTTTTTCAATTTATTATTATTTTTATTTTTTTTGCAGATGCGCATGGAATAATTTTGGTCTTACGTGAATTGTATATAGCTGGCTTTGAAGTGTGGATGGTGGATGAGGATGTGTATATTATATTATATATCCTGATGATTGTTGCAGGTACAACGTGATGGTCATGAGTATAGAGGTATATGTATATAAACTTTGTTGAACATCTACGATCTACCTGAGGGCAAGTGAAAGTCCTTCCAAACGAGAGATGTGATGCGTTGAATATATACGGTTCACCTCTTACTTCTGGGGCGCGATACATATATGTATATAAAATTATTGTATATGCTTTTACACACAGAAATATTTATACACAAGCTTTTAATTTGTCAAATGGTTAACTGATATTGTGGATTATTGTAACGATATATTATGTCTTTGTTATGGTGAATTTTCTCATGTAAAATGTTGCATGATATCACAATTTTTCAATAATTGTTATACATTTTTTTTTGCTTTTGTTCAATCAAATTGAACGAAAATAAATAATAGAGTTTCGGTTGAGAAATTTTTTAATTGCAGATTCCTTCAAGTATAATAGTGTAATAAAAATATTTTAAAGATTAGATAATATAACTAAGTCACGCAATGTAACATGAGGAGTATCTATATACGAGTTTTCTAATACATATGTATATATATTTACAGTGTATCGTATACGTATGTTTATTTCTGGATTTAGAATCGGCTCATCGCCTTTAAATGACGTGGTTGATGTTTAAACACCGCCGCGGGTATATGTAATGATGTAATTTATGTTAAAATGGAATGACAGAGTTAGTGCGAGATAGTCACTGGTCTTATGAGAATTTGCTTGCCAGTTGCGTTCATATTCGCACGCTCATTAACCTTGTCCACGATGAAATCCTAAATATGAGTGTAAGAGTAATAATTATTTGTTTGAACAATTTTGTTGTGAGTTTGGGTGAAGACGCAAGTTTAGAGGCATAAAATTTACATATATATGTGAATACATATTTATTATACTGGTATATATAGGTACCGTGTGAG
The DNA here is from genome assembly GCA_958496275.1 of Zele albiditarsus. Taxonomy (NCBI): domain Eukaryota; kingdom Metazoa; phylum Arthropoda; class Insecta; order Hymenoptera; family Braconidae; genus Zele; species Zele albiditarsus. The sequence goes on from OY292414.1 coordinate 10,777,335, forward strand.
AATGGGACAAGTGAACGAATGAATTGAGGTGATTGAGCAGCTGACGCGCGCGCAAAACGTGTAAGACCGTGTATGTATATATATATATATATATATATATATTCTATACCGATGATTCACTGCTGGATTGTGCAGGAAAAATAGCTCAATTAGCGAGATTAAGGGGAGTTATGTACTGCGCACAACAAGAACACGCCCCGTGAATGATTAAATGTCCGTCATCGCGGCGCCGATGATTAAAGTAAATTGTAAAGAATCTGGAAAACCGTCCTTTTTTTAAGAATTATAGTGGTGAAAACAAAAAAAAAAACATTGGAAATGGTATGTAGGTATAATCAAGTAAATAGATTGTTTCTCAATTTATATCATCATTCATTATTATTCGTTTCACAGTTTTTGCTCTATTTCGACATCGTTATATTTGACAATTCAATTCTATTTACACAAATATATATAATATTATTATTAATTAGTGATAATTCAATTAATTAATTCATTTCGGTAGTGACAATTGTAATTAACTACAATTAATACGAATTGTTGTTGTTTTTTTAAGCAATTATAATATGGTCGTAGATATTATTATTTAAATTGTACACTCCTACTACAAATATACAGATTCATTTTGTTCTCGCAATGAAATTGTTGTTTGATGTATTTTATACAAGAAAAGTGTTTGTGTGTGTGTGTATTTTTAACATTATATATATGTATAGATATATATACGAGAAAGTCTTTACAATGGATCGATGTAATAATATACGCATTCACAATGTTTGTTTTTTTTTTTGCCTCACACGATCAAGCAATTACATTACATAATTATTTATATATATATAAATATATATATATATATATATACGATGGATTTTATTGAGAGGAATTACGCGCAAGTTAATTGAATAAAAAAAAACTCACGGAATATATCACGGGGTCTGCTTATTTATTACTTTTGTTTTTATACAAAGTCGTTGAAAAAAAAATATATGTGTGAAGTGTCGCGGAGGTATATGATGATACAGTTATAATATTCAAAAGCGATCATTCTCAAACGCAAGCAATGATTATGAAATTGTCAAGAAAAAAAAAGAAAAGGTGAAAAGGTGAGTCTAAGTACAAAATGGAAATTGACATTGATATACACATTATATATTATGAATGGAAGTTTTTTTTTCTATCTCGTATACCGTAATATATGACCGTATATTTAATAATTTATTGATGTATATATTTGTTTTCGTCGTGTTCATTCAATTTGAAATTTTTCGCCGAGTTGATTAAGAGGACAGGTGAAGTAAGGAGGGAGCATGATTTTTCTTGATTTTTCAAGATTGAATTGGATATCTCAGCAGGAAGCAGAAAGGAGAGAGCGATAGAGGAGGACCTGGTTTCGAAGTAACGATTTGAAGCCGTCGTTGAGTTCTTCCCTCACAAATTAATGAATGAATGAAAAAAAGAAAAAAAGAATGATAACAAAATAAAGTTCAGAGGAAAAAAATGATAAAGCCGGAAGTTCATCTACCCTCGCTCTTGCCTATCTGTCCCACATGAGAAATACTATAGAAGTTGATTGTTAATTGAAACGTTTGACTAAGTTATATATACTTTTGTGTTTACATTTTTTATTTTTTCCATTTATTATTTTATTATTTAACAGGAACATTATCGAATCTTTGTTATTTTTTTTTTCTTTTCCAATCTTCACTTTCATTTTAACCATCATCTTCGTCATTGTTATACAGCGTCATTATCATACACACACACACACACGCGCGCGCGCCCAATATACAAATTGTCGTCGTCATGATCATATTGTTTTACTCTTAAATTGTTTTCAATTTTTTTTTTTTTTTTTTCATTCATTTATTTTCTATTTGAATCTCGACACATTATCATACTTCAATCAAGCAATCTCATATATCAAATTCACAAAAATAAATAATTATACAATAAATCGCGCAATAACAACACATAATTGTCACTTTAAATATTATATATATTTCACAAGGCGACGTCGAAAATTGTCAATAATGGGTACACAGATTTTTAATTATTTCCATAATTCTTACTTTCTCATTGTGAGAACAAAATTTAAAAAAATAAACAGTGAAAACGCAAACGTGTAGAAAGGTACTGGAACATTACAAATGCAGAGAAATTACAAGCACATATATATATTATTTTATATATAAATAAACCCAACTTGACAGTTTCAACGTCGTAAATGCCGAAATATGAATGCCCGAAGAGTCACGTAACTCGTGCGTAATTTTATAATTCCCCCTTTGAATACATACATATTTATATGTACATGCATACATCACTATTTCAATTTTTCCTTGTTTTTTATTATTTTTTGTCGGCATACTACTTTAATTTTGACTTTGACTTATTTATTTTTTTCGCGTTCGCAAATGCACGGCGGGGTTTCAATGGCAAAACGACAACACATCATGTCTGTGTTCGCTTTTCTACATTACATACACTCCTCTTTTCTCCCAATCTTTCACTCACACGCGGTTGTAGAGAGAAGAGTTTTTGAAGAGTCAACGTCATCCTTCTTTCTTCAAGAATTATTTTTGGAAACGACCAGACGTTTTACGCCGCCACCACTGCTATGTATTCTCGCGTTCTAACTCTTTCTTCCTCTCTCGCTCTTCCTCGACAGCCGCGCGCAAAGTCACGAACATTTCAGATGGAAGGCCTGTTCTTGCTGTACATGCAACCAACACGGTAAGATAGAGAGAGAAATAGAGTTGGTGGAAGAAGAAATGAGTGCGACTTTTTGGAAGCTCACTGCAAAGTTTTGCTATATCGGAGTCTACCCGGAAATCCGGCGGGTAAAACAAATCTTTTTTACTTTTTTTCTGGCGAGTCGTTTGAAAGAGAGATAATATGTCACGAATTTCAAACGATTCGCCCATCAATAAGAGAAACAAAACGCCTAACGAGATTCCATAGTCACATAAATAATTTGGAGGTTCACTAATTTTTTTTTCTTGTTCCTTTCGATGTCGTGCAAAATAAGCCGAGTCGTCTGAAGGAGTCTAAAGCGTTACAGAAAACGAATATATATGTGTGAATATAAATATAAGAAACATGAAAATTTCGGACAATTTTCCACTTCGACATGAGAAAAAAAAAATAAAAAAAGTATTTACATACACATATATTCCATGTACACTGCACACACATATACACACACGTCATTACTCAAATCACGAATAATCGCATGAAGATCGCGCGCACGCAATCGTAAATTACTGGAACAATGATAATGCGATATAATATTATTTATCAATAATAAATGAATAGTCGCACGACATTACATTATACTGTCTCAACATAACATTGATCGCACTTTCTTTAATAATAGTAGATAACAATAATAATAAATTAAATTCTGTACAAAGTTCTGCTTCGAGCATGATAATATTAAATACCTAGAGTCAAAAAATTATATATATATCGGGATAGACGGGGGGGGGGGGACATTTTTAATTATTATTATTTTTTGTTTATGTGGTGGTGAAGCGTTCACCGCCAGGGACACAGCATTATTCTCTCTCACTTTTTTTATTCGTCTCATTCTCTTTTTTTGTTTTCATCCTCATTTTCTCCATTTCGTAATTAAATCTAAACACGACATAATCCAGTTATATTCGTGAAGATTTATTATTTATTTATTTTTTTTTTCTCTTTTCGCACATCATTCGCACGCGTTGTTTAATTTTCTACAATTTGTTATTTTTTACCAAACAAACTGTATTATTGTGTGCGCAAACCCAACGTGGAAAAAAAAGACACTTATCTAAATTTTACAACGTGCGGATGACATTCAGGGAGAAAACAAGAGAAAGAAAAAAGAAATTACAATGAATGAGTAGAAGTATACGACAAAAAAATTGATAATAATCTCTCTCTGTTATTTTTTTAATGTTTAGTTTTTCACTTTAAATTGTCCTTTATCATTTTTTCGTTCGTCTGTTTGTTATTTGTTTAATCTCCTCCTTTTCTCCTCGTTGATTCTCTAATCCTATTTATACATACAATATATTATCACGACTAAACTTCCGTCGCGAGGGTCGCCGCGAGCGTCGCGTCATGCCTATAATGATCGTCTATAACATAAACACCGCAACTACCCTCATTAATACCACCGCCGCCTCCACCAACACCACCACTGTCCGTTATCGTTGGCCTCTTCAGCAATGAAGCTTCCGTTGCGCAACAAGAATCCGACCCGCTACTCGAGAACATGGACGTCCTCTTACCGTCATGTACACCAACATTAACAACACCAATGTCCTTATCCTTTGTGTAATGATGCGACGCGCGATGCATCGCTGCTTCAGTATTAAGTTGTTTTGGTGTTCTCGATCTACCATCAGGCATCAGTACTGGTTCTGGTTTATAACCGCCGCACGATATATCAAGACCACTGTCCGTTTGGAATGATGAATCAAGATCATCACGTCCAACAACACTGGCATTATTAATGCTTTTACTTGCTGTCCATGTATTTTTGATCATATGTGAATCCCCAGCCCCCAATGAACATACACTGTTACCACCGTTGGCGAGTCCTATTGAACTATTGCCAATTACATTACCAACGCCCATCATACCACCCTGATGTCCACCAACCATACTGACCCCATTGGCATTACCACATCCTCCGTTACCACCGCCACTACCCGCGCGTTTACTCAAACTGCTGTGTACTGCATTTCTCTCATTTTGTAAACGCGCTTCTTCATCAGCACGCGCCTGTTCACGCTTTTGTCTGCGTTTCATGCACATCACTGCCAGTGCAGCGACGAGAACGAATGCTGGCACTGCCGTTGATAAAGTTGCAATAACAACAACATGCTCAGTTGTTAATCCAGCGTCGCGCGCTTCAGCTGACGGCCTCGATAGATTTCCAGACCAATAGCTAGCACCTGAAGCCGGCACACCACCACCATTATTGTTATTACTCATGGACATCGATGGCCTAGGTATTGTTGTTCCCGCAGTATTTGGTTGATTGCATGTTTGACCGTGCCAGCCGTCAGAGCATTCACATGAAAATCCATTGACACGATTTCGGCACATACCACCATTGTGGCATGGTGAACTTTTACATTCGTCAATATCAACGCTGCAATCTTTACCGGTAAATCCGGGTTTACATGCGCAATGATAATCATTTGTATCCGCAATACATTGGCCACCATTTGCGCACGGTTTCGCTAGACAATAATCCACTTTATCTTGACACAAACGACCAACGTATCCTGGCACACATTGACATCGAAAGCGATTAATCATATCAATGCACGTGGCGCCATTCAAACACGGATCATTTTGGCAATCATCGACATTTATTTCACAACGATCGCCGGTAAAACCAGTGGGACAGGTGCAATGATAGCCATTGGCATTGTCACTGCACGCGCCACCATTTACGCATGGATTTGGTGCGCATTCGTTGACTTGAGTTTCACAATCGTGACCAGAGTAACCTGCTGGACAACGACACGTGTAACCCTTATTTATATCGTCAACACATGTACCACCATGGTGACATGGTGTATCTCGACATGATTTTGTACTAATTTCGCAATGACGGCCACACCAACCTGGTGGACAATTGCATTGATATGCTGATAATTTTTCATTCCCTGTTGAATTATTGTTGTTGTTACTATTTGTACCACCAATTGTGCGTGATACAGTACGTGTTGTTGAATTGATATTTCCAATCATTGTGCATGAACCGCCATTGAGACATGGCTTGGATTGACAATCAGAAATTGGTGTCTCGCACATGGTGCCGTTGAAGCCGGGCGCGCATGAGCAGGTGAATAAGCCCTGACCGGTGTTGAAGCAGGTGCCACCATTGAGACATGGCTTGTGATTCGTGCAATAGTTTAGATCCTGGTTACAGAATAAACCGCCCCATCCTTCTTTGCACAGGCAATCCCATGGTTTTTGACAAGTGCCATGAAGACATCCCGGATACCTTACGCATTGATCACAAAATGGACCAGTCCATCCTGGATTACATCTGTAATCATACATTAAAATAATATGAATATTTCCGTTATCATGATGAATTCTTATACATATTGTAGTGCATTTTCTCACGGATATTCTTTTTTCAGTGTAGTGCAATGATAATGGAAGAAAGGGAGAGAGAAGTAAGAGTGAAGTATTATTGCTTCGGGGCGAAGATGTAAAAAAGAGAGCATGAAGAGCGGAAGGAAGAGAAGTGAATAAAGCAAAAAAAAAAAAAAAGAATCGAAAATATACATATATATATAAATTATGGACTGCTTTCAAAGATGAGCCGAAAGAACATTTGAGGGCTATATAGACAAAGTATATGAAGAAAAGGATGGAGGATGTGGTCGGCCATTACATCGTCCAGGGTTCTCCTGCATGGCGAAGAAAACACGTCTATAGAGATGAAAGCCTGGAATACACGGGTGGGTGAAACGAAGAAAGAGCGAGATGACAGAGTGTATTTGTAATGGGCCGAGAGTGAGAAAGACTGATATGTAGAGGATGTAGGGGTATCGCGAGAGGAAAGGAGTAAAGGCGGGATAGAACGTGGTTATATGAGAGAGGTGAGCTCTGTGTGCAAGCGGTGGTGGAAGAGGTAGAGGATAGCAGGAGGGAATGGTAGAGTGTGAGCGAGATCCGAGGTATTGAGGAGGAGAAGATGGAGGAAAACGAAGAGAAGAGCGCGCAGGGATGCCGGACGAATGGCCGAGTGGGGATGCGTCGCCGAGTAGTGTTCCCACGGTTCGAGCCACGGCACAGCCGTTCAGTATGCGGGTCAAGGAAAGGTTACGGGCCCCTCACGTGTCTCTGTGTATATGTGTGAGTACGGTTGGGTATACGCGAGCGCGCTTCAGCGATCGCCTTACCGCACCAATACGCGCACGCTCGTTTGCTGTGCTTATGTGCTATTGCTGCTAGTAGTAGTGGTGCTGCTGCTGCCACTGGTACGCGCAACACACGGCGATTCTGCATACTAGCGCGATACTGCTGCCGCCGTCGTCGCATGACTATACCATTAAATCCCGTATACCTTTGGGAGAGGAGAGCAATGAAGAGGAAGGTGAAGAAGAAGAAGAAGGTGAGCCGAGGCAAACCGGACCCCGACCAGATACACATGCATAGAGATACAAGGGAGAGAGCGAGAAGATAAAAGAGAATAAAAAGTTAGGTTAGGTGGTCCATAGAGAGTAAGGGTTACCGGGTGCACCGTCGAGCGCGCCACGGGTGTATAGGTTATGTATGAACACACACGTTTGGCGTTATACCGATGCTAAAGCGAAAAGAGTTTGCTGCAGCACCAACAGCAGCAACCGCCAAGCACAAAGTCAAGAAAGAACGCTGTCCGGACAGCAACAGAGCTCGAGCATAGTTAGGTGTGTATTTGTGTGGATGTATATATATATATTCATTTTTTTCTTTTACAGTCGTTCTACCTCTCGGTCATAGATTGTGGACAGAGAGTATGTGCATTGGCGCACAAATGGTTAATCGGTATTCAGCTCCCATCGCGCATCGTGTGTCCTCTTCTTCTCTTCATCATCATACCCTTTCATTCTCTCTCTTCCTCCCTCTCTTTCTCTTTCGTTCACTCCCTTTTCCCCTTTTTGTGATGCTCACACACTCAACACACGATAGACTCCGAAATTTCAATCGCAGCAGCGCCGCGTCCACCGACGCGCGATTCTTTCACGTAATTCGAATGGGGACCGATTCCGCGACTTTCCCACGGTATCACACGCCTTCTACATACATATATAATGTATGAATATATATATATATATATATATTGAGAGAGAGAGCGAGAGGTTTAAACGGACGACGAATTTACAGCACGTACTTCTTCCGCGAAACGCCTGAGGGTGCGTCGCAACTCCCGCGTTTCCGCATAGTTTTTTTTGTCATCTCTTTTTTTTTTTTCATCATTATTATTCTTCTTCTTTTTTTTTTCTGTATTTTTATTTTGTTATATCTATTTTACCTCTGTGGAGCATGAAGGCTTATAGTAGTGTGACGTTATCTAAATTTCTATCTGGTGTTTAAAAAATAGGCACACTCAATTGGAGTGAATTTAATTTTCTATCAGAGGTTTATATCACTACGGTGAAATCCACCTGCTCGTGAATCTTCCTGATGTTGCTAAATATTATGTAGAAATTCGAAAAATTGTCGTAGATATGAGTATACTCACTTTAGAGCAGATCAAATGTCTCAGTTACGTATATTATAATCAATTAAAATATCTTGTATTTCGTTCCAAATGGATGGATCCTGAGATAGAAATCTCACCTCACTAATGAAGGTTTCTTGGTTTTTTTCTTATGTTTTGATCGAAAAAAAACCTGCGACGTAATTACCAATATGAAGACTCATGTAGCATTCCTGAAGTTTTTAGGGGAACAGTGTTTCAGAACCTTCAATAAATAGCTGTAACTATTATTTCCCTCTCGTCGATTGTCGTCTCTTCTCTTCATACGTATATTCCTCTCCCATATACACATATATATCGTTCATTGTCTCGACGTCCACATTCACTCTGCGACAATTAACCTCGGCCGGGGAGTAATTAGATGATCGAGTTAACTCGAAAGCCCGGGTTAAAGTCACCAGACGAGATTCACTATTTTTTTATTTCATTTTTTCTCGTTTCGTTTCATCCATACAGATATAGTTGTTTATCTCAGTCGTAATAAAGCATTATAGCTGTACGGTTAGTAGAGACTCGCTTCTTTCCTCTTTTTTCATATATATCCCTTCGATTCTCTCTATGAGATTAGATGCCTTTCTCCTCGCACATATACATTGGTAGCAATCACGTGTCATTCTACACACCACGGATGAGCGAGAGTAATATTCATGTGTAGGTGTGTGCATACATGCGAAACTGTATATAATATACAAATGTTTTATGTAGAAGTATTATGTATATGTAGAAAGAGAGAATGATAGAAGTGCAGGCGTGTTACGAAACAGCGATATTGCACGTTATGGAGAGTCGTTTGCGATTCCTGGAGTCGCGTGGGTCGTGTCTATATTTTTTTTATTTTTTTCTATTTTTGTTTTATTATTCCTATAAAGTATAAAGAACATGGAATATTCTGTTGGTGATTCAAGAATATATATTGAGGGAGTGAGAGAGGGAGCATGGGAGAGAAATAGAGTGGATATTCCAATGAAACGGAAACAATTCAAAGTGTGCTTTGAATTTTTTTACTTCTGTGTGTATTTATGTATGATGGAAAAGAAGAAAATAAGGAGATGGACATGAAGAAGAGGAATAGAAAGAATAAAAATGAAATAGAGGAAAACTGTGATTTTGGCAAGGGGGTAGGTATATGTAATATATATTTTGTTTATATAAATAACCACCACTATCCGCTAGCATATCTTTATGCATTTTTATACATGTACTTACGTGCATTCGTTGGGCTGACTGCAGTGTCCATGCTGCTCGTCGCATCCGGGCAGGCAGCGGGCTGAAACGAATAAAAAATCCAAAAGGTTAAGGCAACTCGCTACAAGAGGTTGATCTCGTCCCTCACGACTACAACATCCTCGCATACACATATATACTCATACATGAATTGACCAAATGTAAAAGAATGTAAAAATTGTTGGGAAAAAAATGTTTTTTAATTAATTGAATTGAATATATGCATTAACATTTTCTTCCTAATATGCACAAGAGTGCAAGGCTAAACAAAATTGTGTCATGTCCATGTTGAGAAATTCTCACACACTTTTGTGTCTATGTAAGAGAAATAGAGAGAAAGAGGTTGTCCAGTCCGGAAATATATCCAAAGGCTTGCATTTGGCTCAGAGCCACAAGGCAATTGCAAGCGAGCAGTAGCAAATGTTTGGCTTCATGCTATCGCCTTCGTGTGCAACTAAACGTGTATACTACATATATATATATGTATATTATATATATATATATATATATATAAAGAGTGAGAATGAAATCCCAACGGAGAGAATTGCTGGAGAGTGTGCTGCAGGAGGAATATAAGACTTGTGCACATTCCAAACCCTTCTTTCGTCTTTCATTCTCTCCCTTTCTCTCCACGAAACTGCTTTAGACTTAAATTAATCGACGACGTATTCCCGCAGGGAATTTTATAGTCGCCAACCGAAGCCACTATATACATACAGATAGCATCAATCGAATGAAGGGGGTTGGTGAAGAAGGTGTGTGCTTTACCGCGCCAACGTTCATTCTTCTTTCTCAGCCTTTTCTATCTCGTTGTTTCTTGTTCATCGCTTGGTGAAGAAAGAGAAAGAGAGAACGAGAATGAGATACGACCTTGGCCATGCCACAAGAAGCCACAATCAAGTATATTCCTAAAGATCCCTAACATCTAATAGGTTGAAAAGGGAGAGAAAGAGTTTGGGATTATTTCTTCGTTTATTTATTTTTTATTTTTTCCATTTTATTTCTTTATTCATGTTGCTTTGCGTTCTTTCTTTTGCTCGCGCTTGCACAGTCGTGTGTAGGGGCCGCCGTCTTCGTCTTCGTCGTCGTCGTTGTCGTCGTCGTGCGCGAATATAAGCGACGACGGTGGTATTTATAGTCGCCATGTCTCTGTCTCACTTTCTCACATGCAATCTTTTTCACTGTCTCTCTGTGTAGATCGACGCCGAAAGGAATGGCCAAATCGCAGGGATTCCACGATCCTGATACGAGTGAACTGAGGGGGAAACCGACATTGCTTGTGAAAGAGATTGAGAAGAGAGAGAAAAATAAGAAGAGAGAAAGACGATGAATAATAATAATAATGAGGAAATAAAAAAAAACGAAATATTTTTTTTTCACGTTTGGTTTTTTATAAAACTAAAAATAAAAAAGAATTCTATGAAAGAACGCACATATATCTTCATTCCCGCTTGTCGAAAGCGAGAGACAAATAATTCAACAAAAATTTTTTCCTCAAATTTTATTTTTTTATTTTCAACTTCTATTTTTACGAATTTTATGTGACAAATAATTGATTTTGGACTTTTCTCTCTTAGTTTCCCGCCATTTTTCCACAAATTTTGCCTTTAAAAACCTGACCTCGACACAATATATAACACACATACAGACACACACACACACACACACCATGAGCAATAGAATGAATGAAATAACACACAGAGAATAAGAGCAGAGAGCGAGACAGCGAGAGGGACTTTTAAAAGCGATTTACCATAGTCGGTTTTGTAACGGTCTTATCGATTCTTTTTTTCCTCTACTTCTCTCTTTCATGAATATATACATACGTACACGCACACAATTGACGGCTTTCTCTTCCTCCTGCAGGTCGACAATTGTCATGCCATGAGGGCCACTATGTTGTAATACGTGGAAGAAAAAAAAAAAAAAAGGAGGGAAAAATAAAAATAATAAAGAGTAACTCGAACGAGAATGAAACAACCTCGTCTTTTGCTTCCTCCTTTACCTGCTTCACGTGAGGACAAAAATCCACGAATAAAGAAAAGGTGGCAGAGAACTAAACGTCAGGGGACAGATCACAGGTACGTGGTCGTACTTCAGGTAACATTCATGATACATATATGAGAGTTGAGGGTATATATGTATCAAGAAGAGGAGGACTGAACTAGTCTTCGTTTGTGCGACAGTAAAGGACAGTCAATTTTTTTTTTTTCATCAGAGTGAAAGAGAGAGAAGTGAAAATTTTGGTGTGTGTACACGCGCAGCTGTTGGTTAAAGCACCCGACGAAGCGGCAGCTGTCGCAAACCAGCCCTGGGCCCATGAGCGCGTTGCAGCTGCCTCCTTCATCGTTCCAACTTCTATACACATTATATACACTATATGTGACCATATTCCACACAACCCCTAAACTCACAGTAGTGCAAGTGAGACGCGCAATAATGATAAACACCCTATTGCACAACCCCTGATATTAAACTCAAAGTCACTATGTATATAAAATCGACCTTTTCATTTCTTTTTTCTGCTCTTCGATCATTCGAGAATCCGGTGGACAATTTATAAAGTGTATTTATTGACAGCTGAATGGATAATCGTCAGACAGGATTTGGATACAAGTGCAATGACCGATTATCTAGATTTTGATGCGAAAAAAAAAAAAGAAAAAAAAAAACCAAAATAAATATTGGAAACAAATTTTTTTTCTTCATTCAATTTATTTTTATAAATAAAAATTTTGTTTTGATGAGGAAACTAAACTTGATTCGATAATCTGTGAGGCGTGGAAATACACGGTGAATAAATTATTTCTGAATTCATATTGGTGATAGAGAGAGAGAGAGTGAGTGAGAAAAAAATTGAAAGAGAGAGCAGAAATGATGGAGATAAAATGAATGAATATGTATATATGTTTTAAAGAGCAAACGTTTGCAATATAGAGAAAGAAAAGAACGAGGTGTATGTGTATTTATTTGAATGTATATATGAGCTACGAAAGGAAAGACGAGACGACGAATATGTACATGTCTGAAGCGTGGGAAGTTGTATGTGTGTGTTTTGCGAGCGTCATGCGAGTCTAAAAATTAAAAAGCGTGTTCGAACACGCGCAACATTTGAACTGATTATTACACTTGATGCGTGATGTCTGTTTCATTTGAATTGCTTTCTTTCTATTTTTTCTCATGACTATGATACTGTTTTCTAATTATGTGATAAAATACTTACGAGTATTGCAATAATCGCCCTTCCAACCAGAGAGACATACTCGTTCGCCACTTGGACTGCAGCTGTAATGGCCAAAGCTGTCGTCGCGTGGCCTGCACAAATTCTCACAACCCTTTCCGTAATAATATGCGCTACATGTCGCTCTATATTCATACACCATTAATGCATGTGCACTACGATGCTCGTCCTTGGTCCATTCTGTACCAACATCCAACCATCGTTGGGTCGTTAACCTCGTTATCAAGACTTTTTCTGAAACAAATTAGAAAAAATAAAATAACATTATTTATTTATTGATGGTAAAACATAATTTAATCTTCCACGAACTAATATTAATTTAGCACAATTATTTTTAAATATATTATCTTAAGTGCTGCTTCGGATTTATAACGGTGGGTATTTATTAAATTCATCACTGTGATTAACCATGAATAACAAATTATTTTTAATTTTTTACCTTTCGTGATTGAACTACCTCAATTCTAATTTTTTTTTTCTCCCCAACAAAAAACTATTTCAAATTCATTTTGGGAATGAAAATAAAACGTGTAAACAGGAAGAATAGTATAACACAGGAATAAAAGTAATTTAATAACTGACAATTACTGCGGAACAAATTATTTTTTTTCCTTCCCTATTTATTTTTCTGTCATGATACTAAATCTGTAGGACACTAAATTGATCATAGATTATGTGTGCACTCACGATAGATGAAAAGGAAAAAACCCAGGATAATAAAGGAGATGTATGAGCGGGTGGAGAAGAGTGAGGGAGAGAGAGAGAGAGAGAGAGAAAGAGTGGTGCCGACGCTGCACCCAATGATCGAAGTGCATCGGCCCCGCGGGCGGCAGACCGGACGCTCGTCCGCTATTGCTACTCCGCCGACGGTATACGCATCCGGCAGAAAGAAGAGTATATACAAGAGGAGTATATATTGCTAGTTGTTGGGACTTTGCTGGGAAAAAGGCGGAATCCGTGCTGTACCTATATATATATACATCTTTTTTTTTTTAAGCCCTTTTTTTATTTCCATCCACCTTCTTCGTACGTTCTTTATCGTTTTCTTCTCCTCCCTTGTTTTCTCCTTTATCGTTTCACTCCACTTCTCTCTTACTCATCTTCCTCTTCTTCTCCTTTTTTTTTTTTATATCTCTTTCATTCTCGCATTGAATAGCAGGTATGGAGCGCCGTGAGCCCGTTATAAACATTACCACGGAAAGTAAAAGCCTGCGAAGATGGTTATGTATGTATTAAATTTTGCGAGCGTGTGAGCTCTTGTAAAAATTTTGCGCCTGAACGATTATTTCTATCGTTGTGCCTACAGATGAAAAAACAAAAAAACAAAAACAAAACGAAAGAAGGGGGTGAAATTATCACAGCAAAAGAGAAAAAAGATGGAAAATAAGAGGGACGCAACGACTGAGCATTTTCGTTTTGATGATGGCGTGCCCAAAGATACTTAAAAACATATATTTTTCTCTTTTCATCCCAAACCTATCGTTCGTTTTTTCTTTGCAAACGTCTCTCTATATAGCTTGTGTATTCTCAGAAGGGAAGTGGCAAAACTATAACGGAAACAGCAGCAGCAACAGCAGCCATATCTTGGACTACTACTGAACCGAGCGAGAGCACACTATACTAGCCAGGACCACTCAACAATTTCAAAGTGCATGCCTGGTTTGGAAACTACACTGGATTTCCTCTCACACGCAATATAATCTTGAGAGATTATATTGTCTCTCTTGACTTATGTTATCATTCAATAATAATGAATAGAACATTTTTCAAGTGGTAAAAGTGCATGTAATTGGCCACGCGGGTTGAATGCTCGAATACAAAGGAATTAATTCAAATGAACTATTAAAAATAAAAAAGGAATAAAATTAAAAACTTCTCGGTAAACACATTTGGTTAAACTTTTTTTTGCATGAGTTCTGAACAATTTAATACCGATGGGAATAGGTCGCATCGCGTGTGCTCATAGAATAGTCTTGTATTAATTCACCAGATGAAATAAGAGCAATTTATTTTTTTGTTTTGGCTTTTTATTTTTATTTATTTATTTTTTTTTTTTTTTTGGGTTCGCAGGTGTAGTAGGCGAGGCACAGGTATATAGAAGCACCAGAAGAATGAGAAGGCGGTGGATATGAGAGATGGAGGACGAGAAAAAGTGAGGAGAGAGTGAAGGGGATGGATGATGCGAGAGGAGGGTTGGACCAGCTCGCGCAGTTGTGAGAAAGGAAGCAGAAGTAGCAGCAAGCAAGCTAGCAGCATCACCAGCAGCAACAACAGCATCCGTGCAGTAAGCCCATCGCAGTAAAGGGCTCGTTTCAAGACGGGACGATGTTGCGTGCCTGTATTTTTACGTCCACCTCGCACACTCGCACTATCTCACTCTCTCTCTCTCTCTCTTGCACTCTCTTAGTCTTGGCTTTTTCATCTTTCTCTTTATCGCCATTCTACAGAACCAACAGTTCACAAAGTGGATCGGTGCTCGGTGAGAGAAAACTATTCGACATAAACTCTTAAGAAATATTCGCCATTGTTGTTTTGCAAATTTTGTCTTTCACTTTAACCCGGGTTGCAATTTCACGCGAGACGAATAATTAATTCAATAATAATGATAAATAATCTCATGGTTCATATTATTTTTCTCTCGGTTGGATAATTTTATTTTGGAAGAGGGCATACAACAAACAGTGATGGTAATTAAAATTATTCAAGCGAAAATAAAATACGCTACACTGAGCACAAAATTATTTATTCCAAAACTTTTGCGTACTGAAAGTGTTATAATTATCAATTAAAATGATTGCATTAATTATGTAATTAATAATTTTGACTGGTAAGTAAATATTGTTTATAGTCTAGACTGTTGTACCAACATTTGATGTATAATGACTCTAATATAGAAACGTTAATGGGCTGACAAAGTGTAGAACAAATATTAGAAAATGCCAGACACAGCAGAGGAAGTGATAAAAAAACAAAATATGAAATAAAGCCCGAAGTGAGTAAGAGAACAAATTCGCAGCTTTGTGAAATATATATACACGTAAATTTCCTCTTTATTTGTTGTTTGTTCGTCCTCGATACTTTCCTCTCACTTTGTTTTTTCCCCCTCTGATGTTCTCTCGTGCGCTCATACGAGAGAGGGTGTCGCATTACCCTAGTGTGTGCGGTGGATACTATACGGTTACACAGGAAGGAAATACTAGTGCCCCTTGGGGCCACCACTCTCTTCTTCGTCTTCTACTCCACCTCTTGCCTTTATTCTCATTGAATGTACAACGGTTGCTTCTCAATCGTCTTTTTTTTTTCTCCCCTTTTTTTTTTCTCCACCTCATTATCTTTCACTTCCTTATTCCACCCAGTGGCCATCATCAACTTGTCACTTGGCATTTTGTCAAATTATTATGTACATGCTTTCATTTTATTTCTAATTTTCAAACATCTGTATATCAAGAATGAGGTTAATACTTTTGTTTTCATTTTGGTTTTCCTTATTCTTCCTTTTCAAGTTAACGTTGAAGGGGTTGAGATATTGAGGATATGGTAAATGAGGTCGGAAGGTTAATATATTGTATCTGGTGAATGTCGTTCACGAACGGAAGTGACTTCTCTGGCTCTTTTTCAAGCTCTGGTTGTTGCTTCGTCTTCTTCGTTCCATATACCAAGTATATATCTTCAACGCCGGCCCTTCTTTCTCTTCAACACTCATACATATATATATATATTTCCAGCTGGGCCGCACATGCCCCGCGGTAAAAATCCCAACAGTGATGATGATGCCCGCGTGTGTGCTATGATATGGATATCCTTCGTGTGAGATATAAAAGATTTTTTTTTCTTCTACTCAACATTAACGATAAAGTTTTTCGATGCTGCTGTGAAGATTTTTGGGATTGATAGCGGCTTGAGTGCACACAAAACACTCACAAGTATGTATTTATAGGTAAAAATATAGGCAGAAAAGTTTGAAATATATTTACTCACCAGGCGAATGTTGCGTTGTGTTGCCGACATCGTGATACGCTTCAACAATCAACGAGAATGTTCCCTGGAATAAAAAAAATTCCAAATTCAATTTTGCAAACCAAATATGCAAGCGCAATAATTGTTTTCAATTCATTAGGAACATCTGTCTGGTGCCACCACACAGGGTTTTGGCCAAAGCACAACGTTATATGCACCGAATTAATTTATGGATTTAATAATTCCATTTCATTTTATCTGCAGAGTGCAGTGGCACGCGGACAAATTCACCCCTATATGTTCAACCCTCATTGCACCTGGCATAAATATGCGTTTATAATGTCGAAGAATACAAACTGGTGCGTGAGGGAAAGAGAGAGCAGGAGAGAGAGAGAGAGGAGGGCAGATAAAAAAAAAAGGGGACTTGGTTGTAACATGTATAAACGCGCACGAGTCCTAAACCGTGTGCGTGTGGCAATGAAGGGAGACACGAACGCCACAGTACCCAAGAATTGCTTCACATAAATCATCACTATGTGTTGTTCACGAGTGAAAGAGGAAAGAGGGGAAATGAGAGACCGAGAGAGAGAGATAGAGAGAGGGCGAGGGGTGACGCGTGCTCAAATGCGTACACACGTGTTTTATAAACAGCCATACATATGAAAATAATGAACAGTGAATGATTAAAGAAATATATATATATATATATATATTTCATTCAATTTTCACACAATTATTAGTGCACTGGAGTAGACACAGTTCTTATGTGCCCCGTGTGAAAAATATTTTTATTTGAATAATTTTCATCACCACAAAACTAATCGGGTTAATATGCCAATAACAAAAATATTATAATACATCATAATTAGTTAGTAAGTGTGTGTTCGTATGCGTTGTTTGCAATGTTATGCGCGGTTGGAGAGAAAACGCGTGGTGTGACCGTATAGGGGAACACGCAGTGATAAAAGCACTCTCGCACATTTAATTATTAACGTTGAAGTACTAGTGCATATATATATATATATATATATGTATATATAAATGTTATGCTCGAGACTGACTACACACGGCCCCGTTACACGTCCGTTGAATAATAAATGTTTATATCCGCGCCATGGGCCACAAACGAAATGAAAGAGAAAGAGAAAAAGAGAGCACGAAAAATGTGAGAAGCGCAAACGACTGAATAATCCTCAATGCTCTGTATAATGCTGACATAAAATTGAATGCAGCACTTTTTTTCTCAACTTATCCAGTAATATTCGAATATCGTATGTTACATTAATTCAGATTAAAATTGGCTCAGATTTTTATACGAACGAATGGAAAATCCGACAGTGTTTGAGAGTAAATTAATGCACAACAGTTTGTCGCAATGCGAATTATACAATTTGAATTTTAAATCTAATCCTGCTATTCAACCCGATTGAGTTTGTCTACTATTCGTAAACACCCCTAGTGTAATGTGTATAAATAAATAAATTGAAAGGGCATAAGGACAAACAGACACCTATATATACCCATACAATTCAATGTGCCTGATGCGAAAGGGGTTTTGCCCCGGTGGAAAAAGTAGGCGGTGATAAATTGCCAAGGAGGACAAAATGCCACCGTGATCGTCCCAACTAATTTATTACCGAGATTGGAATTGAGCCGCGCACAAAACCTCAATTTTTTTTCTCCTTTTTTCATTTTTGTTTCTCAAACACACATAAGTCCGGCATTTCACGGGAAACAATGTTGGGTGTGTGTATCCCATTGGACTAAATGCCCAAATATATATATATATGTATATATATCCCCCTCTCTTTCACTTTTATTATATTATTTAACTTTGAAAATTGTCAGATATTCTCTTTGTGTAACTTGTACGCGTCCGCGTGTGTGTTGAAAACGAAAAGAGAGACAGAGAAAGTTTTGTAGCGGGGCAAAAGTGTATACGTTTAACACGCGGACGAATGAAGTGGAGAGAGCGAGGTAGGGGGGAGTGCGGAGGATAAATTGGAAGGCACAAGCGAGAAAGAGAGAAAGAATGAGAGAGGGCGCAGCTCACTCTCGAGAGTTGGTTCCCACGGGTTGCGCTGGCATACCTCCACTAACACAACTACATGATACACACTCTTCATCTCTTCCATCCACAACTCTTCTTCGTATATATATACACATATACACAGAGTCATACATGTATGTATGGTGTGGACATAGCCCTCTCTGCAATCTTGACTCTCGTATGCACGTATTAATCATCGCCGGAACGGTCACAAGACGAGCAAGAAGAGGCGGCAGTTGTGGATGAGATAAAGAGAAGGTGGAAACAGGTAGCGAGTATAGTCTAGAAAAGGGAGAGAGAGAGAGAGAGAGAGAGACAGGGAGGAAAGGAGTATATTATTGCGGATCCATTCGCATGAACGACCAACGGGGCTCCCAGATGTATTTTTTTTTTTCATTTTACTGTCTCTGATTCTATGTTGTTGCAGCTGTTTATATTTCTCTTGACATTTCTTCTTTATTATGAAATATACAGGGTACAGTAGTTAATAGTTGAGTATATACATGAAATCGAACTTGGTTCATCGATAACATAAAACTCGGAATGATTGACCCAAGTACAAAACTGCTAATCTACTCATCATTCAACATTTGCTCATAACTGTAGAACTATGTAACATTTCACTCAACCCATTGTGTATTGAATAGGGCGAAATGTGCACCGAAACATTTGCACAAGGTTCATATTTTTTTCGTTAGACACAACAACAATGTTTAATTTCATTCGTGAGAAATGAATTGATGACGATGTTGAAATAAAAGAAATATTTAGTTTTTATTTTGTTTGCATTTATTTCGTAGCTGGAGGTATGGGGAGACTTCTAAAAATATACACGAGGGCGCACGCAGTTTTGTATGAGCTTTTTTTGTTTCTATTTATTTTTTATTACTTTATTTCATTTCATTTTTTTTTTTCTTTCTTGTGCCCAGTTGTGCAAATCTTTCTACGTAGATAATTTATGCTAAATGCTTTGCGAAAAGTCACACATATATGCCTCCGCCAACTATTCATCTGTGCTCGCGATGCCTGAGCAAGAAACAAATTACTTGTTCTTATTTTCGTTTCCTATTTTTTTTTTCCTACTTGAACGTGAGAGAGCTCCGACTCCACACATGATCCGTCGATATAGATTTTTTTTCTTCTTCTGAGATAATATTTCTATACACAACTATATGTGTACGTATGTATTTATCTATACCTGTGTATACATGTTTTATTTTGGTAGCTTTTCGAGCGATGGAGATTTCTTTTGCCGGTTCTAAACAACAAAAGTAAAAATTGGAAAATAATGTGTAGGGTTTCGACTATATAATCTTGAGCAGTGCAACACACATACACAAACGCTTCCCCCCGAAGTTCTCGCGCATTCGGATGTAGCAGGTTTTTTTTTATATTTTTTACTATTCCTTCTTTCGTTTTCGAACACAATATTACGGCACAGGTTTATTTCTTTCATATGTTTGTGGGGCCCAGATCCATATAACGACGAAAAGACCATGTGGCGCGGGGTTTCTAGTCCATTCGCTTCCGAGAAAAAGAGTGGTCCTCCTCTTCCCGTTTATTCTATCATTTTCAAACAAAAATTTTTTTATTCACAACTTACTTTCTTTCTATATTTTTTCCCCTCAGATTTTCTCAGTAGGCAAAAAGCCTCCTATAATATTAATCGAAGAGAAAAGCGAATAATGATTAAGGTGGAAGATAAAAAAAATCAAGGTGTACACCTTGAATGTACAGGAGGGTGCCATATGGATTTGTAAATTAGATTCCACTCCTTTCGTTTTGCTTTCCAAAAGAAAGACAAAAGGTGAAGAAGAAGAAGCAGTATATATATATATATATATATATCATTGAGAACAGGGTGGTACTGTATAGATAAGACGAGGGACATTAAGAGAGAAAGTGAAAGTTGGATCAATCTATTGTGACTTATTGTTATATATATTTATAAAAGGACTCCACAACTGACATCTGGTATTGTTTCTCTCTTGCTCCCTCACTGTTCGTTTGAGTTCTGCAATAATACCCAGACGCATCAGAACAAGTGCACTTTTCATCTTTATATTATACGTACATGTTATTTACTTGCGTCGTGCCATCTGGTAAACTTTCATTTTACTCCTCTCAAATTAAATATCCTTTTCAATAACGCCAAGTAATAAAGATGTATGCTAATAGAATCGAAAAATATCCCCAAAAAATTGAGGCCAATGGAATTTTTCAACTGAGATGAAGTCCAATAATATTATGCTATAGCTGAAAAATATTTTTGTTTAGTTACTTACCGGCCATGAAAAATCAAACGGGAATCTGATGGGGTTGGTAAAACTTGGAAGTGCCACTTCAGGTTTTAAGTTGACTATATTTCCACCCAAAACAGGGGTAACAACATCACCATATGTGCATGGTGTTGTTGTATCAATTTTGGCTTGATATTGCTTCAAGCACACTCTGAATCTTGTCTTGCAAACACCTGAACACTCGCCTGAGCTTGATGTACTTCCTGAACAGCACTTGCCTGTATTATCCTTTCCGTACTCGTTGACGAATGACATAAGACGTAATTCGAACACACCCGAGGCATTAACCTAAAAAATAAAAGCAAACACCACACACACACACAAAAATAAGTTGTTAGTTATAATAGTTGGTGATTCATTTAAAAAAAAATTTAATTTCTTGAAATTCATATGAAATCTTTGAGTCATGTGTAATATAATGAATGAGATTTATCACGTGTGTACCATGTATATATACATATACATATATATGAGAAGGGGGAAGCTGGCTAAACGCGCACGATCCTGTTCTCTCATCCGCTTTCGTCATCCCGCCATGACACTCTCTTGAAAACGGCGGGTGGACCGGGGGCCGATAGCCCGACGACGTCGACGACGAGACACATGCGTGCAGCGAGTCTGCGCACGCTCCGCAATGCCAATCCGAAAAACAGGGGGATCCCCTACGAATTCACACGCGACGGGAGTCTCGCAAGAGACATAACGCCATTGGTGCACGTGCTTCTTCCTCTGCGCGCGCGCGCGCGCCTACTCTTCCTCTATCTCTCACTGTTTTATACCCAGGGTGAGTTTTGTTGCATGTGGAATTATTGGTTTTTTTTTTTATTTAGTCGCCTCTCCTGCCATGCAAATTTTTCGGCGAATGGAGATATGATAGAAATAATGAAAATAAAAGAGGAAATGGAATAATAGAATGAATTAATATTAATTGCTGTTTTCTCATTCTCTATTTTTTTACAGACCATAAAAATTCAAATGGACAATTTGCGCGGACAATAAAAAAGCATAATGACATTGTTAACTGTATGTGAACAGGTAGAGTTATGAATATTCATTTTCTTAATTGATGTTTGTACAGTGACCCAGCGATGTTTTTTATTCTCTGTACATACATTGTCGTATACAACGTGCTGATTTTTATTTGTAGCAAGGACGGATAAGAACAAATTGATATAAAATAAATGGTGGAATAAATCACGCGAATGAATAAAATCACAGAAAATCGCAATTCATTGCACGAAATATCCATGAGCGAGTCACAAAATATCTTTTGTGTGCACTTTTTCAATTTTTTTTCTTTTGTACCCACAAACTCCTTTCACATAGGAATTGCTTCCACGTCCATTCTATCGCCTCGATGGAAAAAAAAAAAAGGGAAAAAACGATAGAACGAAATAAAATAAATAAAAATGCCAAGAAAAAGGCAAATGAAAAAAAGTGTTATTGAACCGGTTGAAGTGCGAAGGGCTCGCTGTGAAGATTCTATGGTGGGGATTTATATCGACGACGCGCCATTTTTCACCCTCTCGTATATAATGAAAAAGAAAAAGTAAAAAAAGCATGAAGGAATGAATGTCCTGGGCATATGCCCGCATCCATACACACACACACACACACAAGAGAATTGCACACTTTCAACTTGATTCGATCTATTCTTGGTCAACCCCGACTGGCTCATTCATATATATTAACAAACATGATTATTTATCATTTTATTATTGTCCTCGGTAATTTTGCGATTCTTCGCTGCAAATGAGTACAAAAAAAAAAAGGAATGAAGAAAAGAAAAAGATGCACTAGACATGACTACTAAAAGAGTAAATCCAGATTTAAAATTAGCCGCTTCTCTCATTCTCGTCGTCTCCCTCTCTTTCTCTCATTCGTTCTCGAGCAAATTCTGACGTTTAACGACAACAGTGAAAGAAAAACATATAGTGAAAGAACAAGAGCAAGTGAGAGTCTCACGTGTCTCCCAGGAAGAATTGCCCAAAATCTCTTTGACGACAGAAAGTGCATCAACACAAAATATAAACAGAGATCGAATAAAGAACGAGAGTAAGATGAGAAAACAGAACT
The DNA here is from genome assembly GCA_958496275.1 of Zele albiditarsus. Classification (NCBI taxonomy): domain Eukaryota; kingdom Metazoa; phylum Arthropoda; class Insecta; order Hymenoptera; family Braconidae; genus Zele; species Zele albiditarsus. Next base: position 10,800,440 of record OY292414.1, read on the forward strand.
AATGACAGTAGGAGAGAAGAAAAAAACGAACAAAACTGTTGAAACATCACCGCGAACATGCCATAAATCCCGAAAGTATAAAGAAATATCTATATTTGTATAAACAATGTATTTTAAATAAATTGGCATGTCTGATAATGAAACAAAAAATATCTTCATTAATTTCTATATATTCAGAACATGTCACAAACGTTATTTTTACATATTTAGAATATGCAACTTCTCCGTGGTTGACTGAATTGGATTGTGAATGTATATATCTACATATATATAGTGTCTTGAAAAATAGAATGAATGGAGAGAAATGGTAGTGAGTGCGGTACGTGCGGATGAAGGGAGAGAACACACAAATCCCCACCGTCAAATACTATTCAACCACTACCACTACTATCAAACTGTACATACATACATTGAAGCGAACGAGGTGCGTGACAGCTCGAACGAGACCGGCTGGCCGAGTGACTGAACACGGACATCTTCAATTCTTACAGTACAACTAAACTTTACTTGGGGATGTAGAGAAATAACACGTAGTAGTAGTAGTAGTAGTAGTAGTAGTGATAATATATGGAGAAGAAAAATAGAAACACAGCAAACATAAATCGTAAGAAATGGGCGAGGAGATGGAAATAAAAGTTTCCAATAACAACAAAAACGACTACAGTAAAATTTCTTACTAAAAGCGATCTCTGGCTTTGGAAATGTTGAATCTTTGATATGATATATTGCGAATTATGTTAAACTTAGGTTACATTAATTAATTCAAACAAAAATTGAGATCTCAGTTGGAAAAGGAAAAATTATGTCCACTGCTCTAGATTTTAATTGTTCTAAAACTATTGCAAATAAAAAATGATAATGAAATGTAAATGATTTTTCGAGCAGATATTGAGAGTTGAGAACAGCTGGATCTGACATGCCGAGTCGGTTTAACGTAGATTCTGCTTTTAATATCTATCGTCGTAATATTTACATTAATAATACCATGCATCTTTTTTCTATGATTATTGGGAATTTAATTAAATATGTATTCCCTAAAACTATGTAATTGAAGATAATTCTCAATGAATCGATTGGGAAACCAATTTTCTCATGAAATAATTTTATTTATCTATTCACACATCCACGTGCTTAAGAACCAATTTCCCGAAATTTCATAACGGTGTTTCTTCTGAAAGATAACTCATAACATGATTCGACTGTGTATACATAACATTTATGCACTCGGCAAAGAGAGCATCCGTATGAGACCACTTGGGCACCGGGTAATAGAACAAAAACAGAGAATAATAATAGACAAGTGAGGAGCAGTTTTAGAGCAGAGTATTCACAACTTACTACTCGAGGTGACGGTAGAAGAACGACGGCAACCGTCCACACTAGCATTGTGGTCCACATGTTGTGTCAAAAAGCTCCCTAAAATAAAAGCGAGGAGCTTCTCCGATGTTTAATCTTGCGGCACCACACCGTTTATTATTACGCCAAAGAACAAAAAAACAAAACGTGATTATTGATTAATAATCACGTTTTTGTTTTTGTCTACTGCTCTACCCCTGTTGTTGTTACCTCCTTGAGGTCTCCTTAATCACTGTTACACGATTCACAGCCATTAAGGGGACTTTTGGGAATCCCACGTTGTTCCCAATCGTTTACCACTCTGTATATATCTCTTTTTTCAATTATTATTTTTATTATTACTATTATCAAACACTTTTCTCAGCCAATTCACTTTTATATATTAATAATAAACACAGGAAAAATGATATATCAATCCGTGGCACGTAATTGTTGTAAAATATGAAAAAATCCAAGTTCGATTGTTGTAATAATAATTGAATGGGCTTGCAGACGTTATCCTTATCGTCGGTGTCGTTGACGTTGTCGTTTTGGCCTCCGTAATTGGCCTTATTACACACAATAAATTTATCAATTATATATATTTACATATATATGTATTTATATCAAAAAATAATAATTTATACATAAACATATGAACCAACACACACAGAAACACTCAAATTAAAACTCTTCAACACAACGTTGTTATCACTCGCGACCATTCACTATGACAATACATTATTATAATCATTTATTTATTTATTCAATGACAATTGTGATTAAATGGTGGTTTATTTATATTTTTGTCATATGTCGCAATAGTGTGTGTCTATATGTTTGTATGCGTGATTTGTGTGTAAGAGCACCTGAAAAATTATTTCGTTTGTGTATTCTATATATATATATATATATATACATGTATCTATGTATATATATATTTGTATGTGTTTATAGTGTTTGCGCGGTGAGAGCAAAAGCCGGCGTCGTCTCTAACGACGGGTCGCGCACTGGCACACTCGGCTGTACCGAACCCCCGGTGTATAAAGGAGATGACTCGCCGCTGCTGTCGCGTTCCCCTGCTCTTCCCCTATGTTGCCCCTCCACTCAGAGTTTTGCTAACAGTGGGGATGCACGAACGCACCAAAGAGAAAGAAATGGAGATGGATAAGCGCCGATGTATGGGTGTATGAAATAAATAGAGAACAATGTATCTGTTTTCTTCGTTTCCGTTTGATAGTTGAGTAGTGTCAATGTGCCGTACAGGTAGGGCAAATGTATTTTGGTAGAAATATTGTATTGCTGATTGGATTTTGCAATGACCCAATAGCCGTTATTTGAATGTGGATTGAATTTTATTGAGAGCTCGATGGAGCGCCAAATATTCAAAGCCTGATGATTAATTATGTTAGTTTGGCTTCAACTTCGTTCTCTTCACTCTCTTCTTGTTTTAGATTCTTTTATTTCTTCTTCTGTTTCTTTAAGTTTCTGCAAGTTGCCGGTAAACAACTAGCGCCACACTTTGAGAGCAGTTTGTACTAAATGATGTATCCACAATCGGAAAATAAGATGCACACAGTAAACAATACACACAATATTAACTCTGTGGATAAAGTTATCAGAGTCATGTAAATTTCATTCCCACAGAAAAACACTCACACTATGTATACATATATATATATATATATATATATGTTTTGAGTGTGAATAACAATTTTTGTTCATCGATGTATCCACAATTTTCTTCAATTGTAATAAATGAATTGAAAACACATGTACATCACGAAAATAAGTTATGAAGAATAAAATCCATAAAATCTCACACAAATTCAAAATAAAAAAATAATAAATTAATTAATAATTTGATTTGTTTTCATTATAAATGAAATATAAACACGCGCGTGTTTTGTAATTATTTCGTGCAACACGACGTGAACGTGCTTGATAGTGAGAGAGCAACCCTCGACTGGAGGTAACGGCGTACCAGCACCCCTACTTATAATCGTGGTGGCCTGGCGGGCCCCGTAGGGCACCACTCAGAACAACTGTGCGAGCGAGCGAGAGAGAAAGACAGAGAGCGGGAGAAACAGGCAGGAATACGCATTTGAGTGTGCGCACAAGAGGGGGAAGGCCGGAGCCGAGGGGTAGCGGCACAGCACGCCGGGAGCCGAACAGCATACGTATATACTGTATACACATTACATATACCAGACCAAAAATAGAGTGGGGATATTATATCGAAGAGGGCACATGAGAGTGGGGGATTGAGCGAGGCAGCTGCAGGCCGGCTGCACGCGTCCACCACCCCCACCACCACTACACGAGCCTGCGTCTCGACCACCCTATTGCCCTGGTGGTATGTTTCTCCATATATATGTACATCATGCGTCGTCGCAAGCAACGCAACTATGCATGTCTCCCCTGGTTTTTTTTTATCAGAGTACATATGGAGTATTGGCGCGATAATTTTGTATTTTATGCTTCAAGTCGTTGGCTCGCTGGATTCAACCCCTCGGAACATACAACTATTCCAGCCTATACTTTTTTCTCGTTTTCCTATTTTTTTACGTTTATATCATGATGCTTGGCGATATTGTTATCTACATTTTTGGGTATTAGCATACATTAATTTCCAAGTGATGAATGGTTCAGATCACCATACTGTCAACAGAGAGATCTTCTTACAGACGGTATTCAATTGAGATTAATCCACAATAGATACTTATCAGGCGATGTCAACATATACGGCCAATTACGCTCGCTGAAAATGAATCCGCATAGTGAGAGTCGGTAGAAAAAAAAAGTGGAGAATGTAATAGGTAAAAGTAATATTCCTCAAAAGGTTCGGAATAAGATTACCCCCTTACTTCTCATAACTTTTCGTGATACTACTATCATCGTTGTTGCCATGATAACCCGATCTGCGTTAGGTCAAGTTTGGCACACGCCGCGTGTCATCTTTGTATTTTATCTGCCATTTTCACTGGCATATAGTGGGACTTTTCAGTGTATTTTACCTGTTGAAAAGAGTTCAATTGTCAAATCATATGTGGACATTAGTTAGAATGAAAAATTGGATGACAGTATTAATATATATGATTATATACAGATAATTTATATCGTCATAAAAAAGCGGAGGTTTAGAACGCGCCGGGTATTATTTTTTGCCATAAACAAAAATTTACGGGCTACCGGGTGGAGCGTGCGTGCGACACTTTGCGGCTGGGTTATGTTCACCACTGTGCACCAATATAGTGCTTAACATCATTGTGTGAATATATATGTGTATACATACGATGTGAAAGTATGGGTTATAGGGAGGAGATCACGACCAACTAGCACAGCGCAATTCGCGAACGAACGACCGACCAGAGGGAGAACTTTATATATATAACAATGGCTCCCTCGGGGTGGTGGAATGCGTGCGCGAGACAGGTCCACGGGCATTATGCGCACTGTTAGCAGCACAATGTCGTAATATACGTCTCCCTATGTATTATACCAATATATATATATATATATATAGAGCAATAAAGAAATAATACAAGCCTGTGAGGAGCTATAACTGCTCGCTACAATTAAATTAATGGAATATATTTCTAGTTTCTTTCTTTCCAACATCCAGAGGCATTTGGAAGGAATAATTAGCCAGGAAAAAAATCCGGTATTAGCAGGCAGGTGGGACATAAAATCGTTCAAGCGTTAGAGCGCCAGAAAAAGAAATGAAAAATGGGGTAAAAGTAACCTTAGAGAAGATTATCTATTAACTTTATTATCTATTATATGGGAAAAATATCTCAAGAGGCAAAACCCACAATATATTTTTGATGGTAATAGACTACGCTACACAAAACGATGAATTCAAGTATACTGATTCTCAATTTTTGTCTCATAGTAGACAAGAAAATTAAATAATGTATCTTGTACAGCATAATACAATTTTATTTTTCAACATCAGAAAAATGATAACGTCCACACCTGAATGTGAACCAGACGCCTCACGATTACCAGTCGGACACTCAACCAACCAAGCTATAAGAGTACTTATATATGTTTACATTGTATTATATCCACAATGTCATAATAGTATATATATATACGCGCAGCACACGAACACATGATCGTCTAATAAATATTATATATGAGCTTGGTGTTCATTTAAAACATGCGCGTTCAAGTTAATCAGGGTAAACAAGCGCAGCAGAAGCGATAAGGTGTCGCATGAAAAGAGAAGCCATTGTTATTGTTGTTATTACGTGTGTATATATATGTACCGTTTTTTTTCTCTTTCCGTCCCCTTTATTCTCAACTTGCACCATATATATCCATACCCACCTCTCTACTCATACATGTACGCTGAGATGCCAAAAAAAAAAGAGAGAACAAAATAAAGGATGTATGCACGAGCCGAGGGTGGTGAACAGAGAGGTGTCTACATATACGTATAGTGTATACACTTCCGGTCACGAGGTGGTTCAACAGGTCAAACCAACTGGGGGGATATATAGCCAGATGCGAACCACTTCCGGCGCGCGCGCACAAACACCACCACCCTCTCTTTAATTTTTCACCACACACGAAAACACGCACAAACGCGTTGTCGAACATGATACATGCGACATTTTCCATACCTGTACATATATCTTTTTTAAATCATCATGATTGAATAATAAATGAAAATGCGGCAAATTTGTCCTACAGAATACACGTGCTATATATTTGTACATGCATACATATATAGGCGAAGATGCAATGAGGTCAAGCGCGCGCGATACACGTGACATCGTCACGCAATACCCAATTTTCTCACCTAAAAAATAAAATAAATAAAAAATACTCCTCACCACTCTTGAATCCATTCATTCATACGTACGCATTACGCAAACGTTTTTTAATCATGTGTATATATATATATGTACAGGAGGAAAGTGTGGTCACTATACAACGATACAAAGTATCACTAGAAATAGACAGTTGAAATAACAATAAATATTATTCGATTAGCAATAGCAGATGCTTGTTTGAACTATCTTTATAGTTTTATTGGCAAGTACTGTTGTAACAAGCATTCTAGTTGGTGAGCAAAGCCGCAATATAAAATGTTCATTCAACTATTTAGATGAACACGTTGAACAGTTTGGCTGTTACATTTTTTTTGGTTGCTTCCATTTTTGTCGTTTACCTTGATTCAGTATATGCGCGTGTACATAAAATATAAATACAACAGCGGTATATCATGGTGTTCTTCTCCTCTTTCTGTTTTTCTTCTTCTTCTTCGGTATCGTCGCCGTCGACGTTATAGTCCGCATGGACGGTAGACATTCTCATACGGGATTGGCAAATGTTCTCCCACAGAATGTGATAGTTTACTCTCTTATAGCCATATACACTCTGCATACACAATTCATTCTTTTACCTCTATTACTTCGGCGACGTTTACTTTCCCACCACGGGCTTCCGGCCACTCTCAGTCTTCTCAAAGACACTACCTATTATGAACATATACATATATATTATGTGGACATTTTATGTTTCTTCAGGTATAAAGATATATTTATTTATTGAGGGAGAATGAGGTGAGAGACACATCAAATATTACCGAATTTCCGTAAAATATATATAAATATCTTTCTTCACTCTGTTCGTATATGGCATACATAATTGAGAATTTTATATCTTCTGTCGTTTTGTTGGATAAAAATAAATGAAAGGAATATACTTGATTCACCTTTGTCCAGTTAATTACAATAGACACGTGGATATATTATGCATACACCTATAATGTCGGCAGACTTTCTAATTTCTATTGAGAAAATGGATGGCGCGTGCCCGCTCATGTGTTCTGTCGAAATTTGTTTTGATGTATCTCAATGCGGATGGAAATCAAAAATTTGCATTCATTATTCACAATATAACAAACATATACATGCATGATACGAATATAAATGAAAGAATACAATGAAAGAACAAACGATGTGTGTGTTCTTGTGGTTATTTCCTGATGATATTAATTTTCATTATTTTACGAAAAACGTGCGAGGATCTATTAGGTATGAGGAAAAAAAAAATGCCGAAAGAATAATTTTCGTGACATGCAATAAGAATTGTGACTTAAGTCACTTGGTTTATTGGTGGGAGTGCGATCGGGATAATGAATTGAATATTATTCTACATGTGACCGTGGTTGGTTAGTTCTATTATTCATAAAACGTGCTTCGGAATTATATTAAAGGATTTGTGTACTTTGAGTAATTGTAAACAATTGTTTAGCTGTTGTAACAATTGCTAATATATATTTTTCGGGAGAAAAAAAAAGGCGACGATGCGAATTAAATAGGGAGGATTGAGGATTGGAATGGTCAGAAAGAGTAAAAAATGTGAAAAAAAAAAGACAATTCACCACAGCGAAGTGGGGATAAGGACGTACGCGTGCCACGCGCCCGATCGTTGCCGAACTAACACGAAAATGCCCGAGCAAGATTTCGATATCCTCTGGGCCCAACGATAGACATCGTTTTTTTTTATTCTTTGCCTCCTCTTCTGGGCCCCGCTAGCTTTTTGCCAGTTCTGTTTTTCTATACATATACACATGAAGACCACACTAGTGCCCCTTCATCCGTCTCGTCTTATGGTGATACGTATCGGGTCCGGGTGTTGCAGCTGCTGCTATATTTCTCTCCTCTGCCGTCAGTCCCGCGGTTTGTGAGTGGCAGGCCTGTCGTCGCGTCCTTTTATTCTTCTAAATTTTCATCTTTTGTTGTATACAGTGTATATATGGCATTACGGCCTCAACCAGTTCTACTTCTTGTTCCTTCTCTTCTTCTTTGTATACATGCCATGAATATGTATATAATATGTAGATACCACAATATAAAAATGGCAGCGAGTCTTGTTGAAACTGACATTTGCAAATTCGCAAAGAAATGGAACTATAACCGCAACATTTGGAAAATATATTTGATATGAATAGCAACTACCTGATGCGATAATGACGTGAATGGTTTTGTAGGAAGGACCAGTGGTGTAGGTCCATATGTAGGTATATTCAATAAGGGAAAATGGAACATCTGTTGTATTTAGAGCTCAAGAATTTTTGGTTATAGTGGCAGCGTACAGTTGCAAGGATAAACAAAAGTTTTTATAATTTTGATAAAACCTACCAAGACAAAAATATGAACATTCGCGACTCTGAAGTAAGTCTGTATGATTATCGAAAACTAATAAAATCTATTATTATTGTTTATATGACAAGGTTGTGAATTTTAGATTAATTATAATCATGAAACTCTGAGATATGAAGATATGTAATACTTGCAAGCAAGCCTTGACTATTATTTCAGATAGAGAATAGACCAAAAAAAAGAGAGGTGAAGAAGAAATACTTTTATCTTTTTGACTTGGCACACGAATATTGCACGAGTTAAAATAACTCCCTCACTTGTCAGAGAGGCTTTGGTACATTGCCATGGTTAACATGACTGAATACATGCATATATATTATGAGTGTGCAACAAAGTTATTTCGTGTCCTCACGTACTTTCATATTCGCAAAATTATTGCACACGCATGGAGACGTCTCGAGGAGATTTTGATCGTTTGAATTTGATATTTCGGTACAGCAATGTGTAAAAGGTGGTCGTGTATACAAAATACATATACGCATCGTCCCGCTGTCGTTATTATAAAAATAATCTGATTTGGGCGCCAACTGAATGCCACTCCAGCACGTTCACATATATATATACAAGATGAAATACGCGACTTTTTCAGGTTCTCATTGTATCCGTGAAAACTCGAGAAATACTGCTCAATATAAAAGGAAAATAGGAACGTGTATGTGCATTGTTGCTTGAATAACATTTCAATCTGATGTGCGGAATATTTGTATATATAACGTGCGAATAAAATAATTCGGATCACGTAGCAGACCACGTTGAGTGTACCCTCTTGTGATATATAAAGTCCATGAGTGGTTGAATAATGATAAAAAAGCACATGGTTATATGAAAAAGAAAAAAATATTGTCTGATTCTATTGGAAAATAAAAAAAAATGAAGAAAAGACGAGTGGAATTTGTTATCTCTCATCTCATCAATGTTTCGTTCTCACCGACTTTTTGTTTTTCTTCCACACCTAAAACCTCTCACATTTTCAAAGATGCACATTGTTGATAAGTCACAACTAGAAATTATAATCACCTTAATGTAAGTTTATGGAAAAATCATACAGGCAGATGGTCAGTCAGTCTCTGCTCCTTTGATTTTATTTGTGCGAAGAAAAAAACAGACAATAAAAAAATAAACATACATATGAAAGAAACACTGTGTAAGGAAGAAAGGAGAGGAAGGAAGGAAGTAAAAGAGGGGCCTCCTTTATTTTTGGCCTGCCACCTTGTATGAGTCTCGAATCTGTGTGCCGCAGTGTTCATGTCTTTCTTTTTTATTATTTTCTTCCTATTTTTTGTTTGTTTTTTTTTTTCAGGCGCCTGAGGATTTCATTTGTACGGAGTATATCCGGAAGAGAGAGAGAAAAAGAAGGCCAAAATGAACGAGCAAAAGAGAAGAGTATTGGTGTAGGCTCGAGGCAACACGTGTGTACAAGAGGCAAGGGCGTATTTTAATATTGAGAGAGGCGATGATGCAGTGTAGAGAACGAACGAGTGAGACGATTATACATGAAGGTACATACATACTGCTTCGTAGTGGTCGTGTTTCAAGGGGCTTAATATAGCGGAAGCGAAGGTGGTCGCGATCCCTGTACATACGGAGGCCACTTCCGCCACTTTCCGAGACTTCTTCCCATCATCACACACAGACTCTCTCTCTCGAATAATCGTGATGGCGCCTGAGTAGAGAAAAAATATGCGAAACATTTAATACAAATTAAATTCAACAAGTGTGAAAAAAAATGAGGCATATAAAAAAATGACCAGACAAAAAAGAAGCATAACTCAGGCAAGAATGAAATTGAAAAAAAATACCAATACATCGATTGAGGATTCATTGTGATTATTTGGGTCCCATAGTATTACAGTTATGATCTGATTAATTGGAAACGTTGTTATTCTACTTTTGATTAAATGCATTCAAACTATTCAACAACTTTAATCATTCATCATACAATTCTTTGATTCATTGTTCTGCTTTATTCATAACATTGAATAAGAATCGGTTACTCAACATGTCAGTTACACTAAACAGCTATCAGAGTAACCAAATTTTTTTTTCCACAGATAATCCAGCAACAGTAACAATGACTGTCATCCAAAAACATTTGTTTGCATTGCTATACGGTCACACCACATCAACGAGGGGGAAAGTAGAAGAGAAGGTGATTTATATATTTATTTATACTTTCAAATACACAAGCGAATATATGTGTCCAGGTACGTGATTATTTTGTCACGGTTCATTGTTAGCTAAAGTGTGTGTATGGTGTAAAGGACTGGGCTGGTGAACGAGAATGATGGAGGAGGATGAGGAAGAGAAGAGCGACGATACCGAAGGGGGAACTGAAAAATCCCTCCAGGGTGTACGTATATATATAAATATATATATATAATGAGTGGGAATGAACAAGCAGGAAGAAATAGCAGTGGAAGGTCTCTCATCCGTATGACAAAGTACAGAGACCATACATTGATATATTTAGAGAGATATATATATATATATATATATCCTCGGACGACATCCTGTCCCGAATATAATTCAATGGCGTTGGGGACTACGCTTATTATTAATTGTTCGAGTTCCTGTTCAAACAGTGGGATTATAAAAATTCAACGGAGAAACTAATCCGACACTCACACGCTCGCGCACATCAAAAAATGCTTTTATTGTATTTTAAATACAACTAAAGCATATGCATCATTTTTCCTCCAGGTATATATATATATATATATTCATGCACACGATATATACGTATACGTATGCGTTTCAAACTTTGACCGTTGGATTAAAAACTTGTTTGATGCCCAACGAAAGCGTTAATTCATCCCCGATAAATTCCCACAATTGATAATATTGAATTTTTACTAATAACTTGTTATGAGGTTCATAGAAATTATATAGACTCCTGATATAACTTTTGGTGCACCAGCCCAATGGAAGAAATATTTTATTTGAATAGTTGAAATTTTCTTATTCGGCGTTGAAAACTTAAGAAGGTAAGCCAATATATCGTGCCGTCAATATCCAACCCGACGATAATATTTGTCATTAATTTTCCATTCTCAGAACGTAAGAAAAACGAAAAACAAAGTGTGTAATTCGATTTGTTCTATCGATACACTGATGAAGATCATGGTCATCAAGATCAGCATATACATATGTAGGATATATCCATAAATGTATATATATCCCATGAGAGAGGCAAAGAAGGAAGGAAGAGTCAGGCTGCAGCCGTCTCTTTTTGGATGGCGTTTTTGAGCTCAGCTGCCGTAGCTTCCCACGCTGCTAACACACTGGGGCCCGGGCTATATTGCTGCACCTACCCACCGGTGCCCACCTTACTACCTGACTCGCGCATATATGTATGTATATGTGATACACGCCTGCCCAGTTGCCCTATACAAGCGTCCAAAATATAAGAAAGAAAGAAGGAAGAAAAAGAAAAGAAAGAAGGACAATGCACGAGAGAGACTTTCGTGCGGTATTTCTAGGCACATGCCACTCTGCGCGCGCGCTTCACTGAGGCAGGTGTGTCCATCTGCATTTTTGCACATCCAAAATAGTACTTCAATTGACGACTTCCTGAGTAGTAAGCTGAAGTGGTAAGAACACTTCGTTTTTGCTGTATGAATATACCACATCCACATTTATGTGAGGATCGAATATCACCCATATTTATCATTGTTATTGTTGTTGTTGTTGTTGTTGTTGCCCTCATATATATCTTGTGGTGAGGCTTTGTACTGCAGTTGGATAAATGAAGATGAAATAAAAACCAATGAAGTGGCCGTGACTATGGAAGGAAGCGGATGTTGAAGTTAGCCATTCACTAAAAGTTGAAATAAAAGACGCGCGACCATTTACGTTTCTTTTTTCTGGTTGAATGTGAATGAGATGGTTCCAAATGGCAATGTATACAAGTGAAGAAGAAGAGAATTCATATATACATATATTGTGTAGGAAGAAGGAAGCATAGCGAAGGAAGCAGATGAAGATGAAGTCCGGGAAAGAAAAAAGGGTTGCGTGGCCGCAGGGTGGAGGATCACAGCTGCCGTTCGGCGCAAAAGCAGCCTTCGATCCTCGCTCTCTTTGCCTTATGGTCGTCTCCCACGCCCGTGGCCCCCACGTTTTAACCTCTGTGCCATCAGAAAATGAGAAAAAAAAAGGAAGAAAAAATATATATATATTATATATGTATATATGAGAGAAAAGGTGGAAAAAAAAGACCGTGGGATATAGCCCATTGCTCTCTTTTCTCACTTCACAAATTTATGTACATATCTACTTCAGGTCAAATTTTTTTTTTTATGATGATACCTGATCGAATGGCAATAGAGTATCGGTGTTGGTAAAAATAATGAACCGAATGGAAATTGCAACGTTAATTAAGAACAGGTAATCATCGAAGTGTGGCGATGGAATAACAGAGGAATTTTTGCGGAACGATATAATTGGTGGCGGTGTCGAGAAATACACAGGGTTGGCGGCCCGGGAAAGTTTTAGGCGTGATACATATTAAATTCAAGAGGAGCATAAATGCATATAATGGTCGCGCTCCATCGCACATACGTTAAAATATATACATTTTTATTTCTTCATTCCAAGTATTCATATAAACATATATGTGATGGAAAGCCAGGCGCATAGCTCTTGTTTATCGAAAGGAATCGATTTCTTTGCTATTTATAACTTGGATAGAAACCCATTCACTCACTCGTCGAGCATTTAATTAGGTGGATTCTTTTTCCCCCTCACTATTTTTCGTTTCAATATTCTTCTCTATTCACCGTTTTTTCCACCGTTCGGTAGATCAGATATTCAGTTATATATGTGAATGGATAAAGATATACATATCATAGATATACATAGTGAATTTTTTTTTTTTCGGTATATCTTTTTGTTTGTCATACTTCATTTCAACATTCTAATTGAGCTGTCAACATAATAATTCTATAAATAAACCCACCAACTGATGCACATGCAATTAACCCTCACGGTGGGTGATACAGGTCAAAGTCAAAGTTAATTACATGTATATACTGTGCGTATGTTGTTTGATGAGTGATGAGTGAGAAAAATATTATATATGAGTATATCATCGTGTGACACGGGGTAGGGAAAAAGAAACAAGTAAATTAAGTTGTGTACAATAACTCTGTAATTTCTCAATTGTCCCTTTGTGGTCGGGCCATAGAAACACTATCATTACATGAATGTGTATATATAAATATATATATATATATATATGATGGAGAATGAGGTATTCCGCCTTAATGCGCCTCAAATTCCAGGTCATTCCGCGTCGATTTGTCGTTATCCATTATACACTCAGACAATTTTTATAACTTTTGCGTGAAGAAAAAAAAAATATTGGAATAAGTTTAAACGGAAGCACGCAAAATGTTTTGAATAGGCAGTTTGTATATACCTAACTTGCATTACACACATCTTATGGCTCAAGAAAATATCTAAATATATGTGTTACAAATGCGACCGGATGCCATGGAGAGCGCGGTACTCCAGGACAATACTCTACACTCACTCAGTGGCTCTCTCGCACTTCTCACGATCCATTCGAGGACGTATACACCGTCAAACATATATGAGATTGTTTGAATACGAAATCCTGCGCGCACGCTCCAATCTTATTTTCACGACAACACACACCCGCAGTTGCGTAGTATAATTTATGAACGATGGACGAGAAAGGAGAAAGAACAGAAGAAGGGAAAGAAAAAGTGTGCAAGAAAACGGAGGCTTTTTAATTCAAGCCAAACATTCTCACTTCCGCTTGTAAAGGTCATTTATTTTCAATTTTTTTCCATTTTTAATTCTACTTTACTTGTCCTAAAGTTATAGTTGATGCTATCGAGAAAAGCCAGAGATCATGCATATAAAACATGCCCCCAGTATTCCTCCAATAATAAATCTGCATATTAACAACATATATAACGTATAAATTATTTTCAGATGTTAATAACAAGCCGAAGAGTCAGGCCAGCATGTTTAACAGAAGGTTGAAGGCTGGTGAAGATTTTTTTTTAACTCCCAATCATATATAGGGATGACGAAACAAAAAAAAAACGGGGATGGCAGCAGAGATGGTATATAAAAAATAGAAGAAGACGATGAAGATGAAGTGTGAGCGAAGTGAAAACGTCAGAAGGTTGGAACGATTGAGGAAGCAAAATATGTATAATGGTGAGGCACAATATGGGGAATCTTAAAATGAGAGAGGATGGCAGAATTGGAGTGTAAGACGGCTAGATAGAGAGAGCAAGTATAGGGAAACCATATATATGTATAGATATATAGAATGATGTGAGACGATGCGAAAGGAGGGACGAAAAGGTGGTGGACTGCAGACTGCAGATGGTGGAAATCTCAGGAATAAAGCAAGTAGGAGGGACGTGCACGGAGTAAGGAGGAGGTGTATATATACCTATATACATATATTTTTTTCCCTGGAGAGTGAAGGGGAGACACGGAAGGTGGCTAGCACCTGGTCATGGTAGTGGTTGGCTCGATGCAACAGATGCCCCTCTTCTTCTTCTATTCCCCAGCCACCTTCTCTCTTATAGTCTTCCACTTCTGTTTCTTCTTCTTCTTCTTCTTCTTCTTCTTCTTCTTCTTCTTCTTCTTCTTCTTCTTCTTCTTCTGCTGCTGCATCCTTCCTCATCACTCTTCGCACATGTGCTATTCTTGGGGCGCGTGTCATTCGACGCAACCAAAATTAACTCGGAGCTTTGTTGTTTTTTCACAGATGTAAAACAACCCTTTCATATGTATGAACCACATTGCTAACATTATCTCATCATAATCTGCCATTTTCTCATTCACTGATCCGTTCAAATGAGCAATAACAATGTGTAAAGCTGTCTCGGGATGATGTTCAACAAGAGAACGATGAAGAAAAGGAAAACATGGATTCCCATTGCAATGACCTGGGATAATAGAATTTTTATTTATTTATTTATTATTTTTTCCTTGTATGTTTTTTTTTTTGCTCTGAGGGTACCACAAATCAGAAGGTCATAGTCGTTGCAAGGATCCAGAAAGAGGCGACCGTTGATGTATATTTACCTGATCCATTGCCCTGAATAAAAGTGAGTGCGAGAAAGAGAGATAAAGAGAAAATTTTACCTTCAGGGATCGTCGTGCAGATGCGATCGAAGGATCCTCGAGGGCATATGTTTACAAAATTGACCGCGATTTTCTCTTCCCCTACATATATAAACGTACTGCTGACACGTTTAAGGAAAAAAAAAAAAAAAAAAAGAACGTGTACGTTACACAATTTTCGTAATACAGTTGTGTCATCCCACAAAACTCGTTTTTTGAAACTCACTCGCATCGTGCGGTCGAATTTCTTTTTTCTTGCTCTGGACATTACGAGATTTCATTTTAAATAATTGTGAAAAAAAAAAAAAATATTCATATTATAATCATGTATATATTGTAAATAGCATATAAGCAAAAGAAAATAAGGGGAGCCCCGAGATTTGGCAAGGCGCAGATAATAAGCTCCATAACCAGCAAACTATAACGACAGATTGCTTGCTGAGATACCGTCTGACGCTCTTTCACTCTGTGTGTGATTAAATATATTGTTTCGCTTCGCGACTGACTCCCTCGAATTTTCATGTATACGTATTGCAGGGGATATTTGCTATGTGGCTACCGTCGAAACTATTCCAAGTAATATTCCGAGACTTTTTTTAGCAACAAAGCAGAAAATTAACATCAATAAAATTAAATTGGAGAACTGCTTATTTCTTAACTATATAATTTTTGGAGCTACACCTCGCCAGAAATATTCATCCACCACAATTGTTGGAGAATTTTTATTCGATTACAATTTTATATCATTTGGATGTACATATTTTCTGATATATAATACTTCCAATCTTGCATTTAATTGATATATATATATATATATAACATGTTGATCGAATGGTATAAAAAAAGAATGCCACAGCCTTGGATACTCTTATATGCTTCCGCGTTATTTGTCAGCCAAAGGCTAAAATGGTTTATTTTCGTCTTCGGAATAAGGGGCGAACGAGCAAGCGCTCGCGCGATTATATGTAACGTTTGAGAGCACAACCCTTTTTTTATTATACTTGTACACTATCCCTCGTTACACACATAAATATATCTATGAAAATTCTCTATTTTTATTTTTATCCTATATATAAACCAGCCAAACGCGCAACCTATGTTCAATATCACAACTATATAATGGAAGAAAAATCGTAAAAAAGAAGTATATTCTTCAAGTCTGTAGTTAACCGCAAATGAGAAAGGATGGAGAAAAAAAATTGAGACTTGCATTGAATGAAACAGCAGAAGTGAATGAATTGAGATGCTTTTGTGGAGAGAAGAAATATAAAAATATATATATATATTTTTAATATTGTGGTTTGATGGTCATCTGGCTTTAATTATAATCAATAAGCCACAAGAAAAATCACGAATGATCAATGGCTTAAAGCTCAGTTCTCTTGTATATATATTGGTATATAGCCTTATGTGATGAGCCATGGGGCAGAAGAAAGAACCAAGACATTTGAAGGGGGGGAGGGTTTTTGGGTAAGGGAACAACAGCTGCTAGACACCCCAAAATGCCATGGCGAGAATCTTTTGAATCATGACCAGGTTATCTTCTATCTTTCTTTCCATCTGTCTCCTTATAACCAAAAGTTTGCGCATGGGGCGCACCTCAACTTCTTCTTCTTGTTCGTCTTCTTCATCTGTTACCTTTTTCTCTGTCTCACTCACGCTCCCTCTTGCTCATCACCCTCTGGTTTTAGACACTAGAGAGATTCGCCAACGGCCGTTGCGCCACGCAACTATGAATAATAGGAATATGTTATGCCAAATGGTTCTCTCTGTGTACATATGAGCATATAACATTCAGAAAGATATATATGTATTTGCGCCCCTAAATATATATTGACAATTATTTTCCATCGTGTCTGCGTGTGTATGTTTGTGAGACGGAGATTATGGATGATTTTTAGATTATATAACAATATTGATTGTGAAAAAAAAAAATGAATAGTGTGATAAAAATGGCCTCCTGCACAAACATTCGAAATTTCCCTCTTATTCTCAATGTCAGTTATATAATTTATTGATTCTCCAATTTTCCATCCATGATTGAGTTTTTTTTTTTTTTTTTTTACATTATTTCTTCTTCTCCATTCACTTTTTGTCCCTCTTATTATCTGTCTTCATGTTTCATTGACAGAGGGAAATTCTTACAATGGGCTGTATATCCAAAGCGTGTGGAATAATTCCTGTAATCCGATCGATCGATTATATCGCTAGGGCAATAAAGTCGATCGGCGCAATCCCCGCGTGATTCGTGACCCTAATTTCAAAGGCGAGTTCACGTAGTCTTGCAAGGGGTGTGTGCACATTTATATATGTATTTATAGGGGAGAGGGAAGAGGAATAACACCATTCGTCCCTCGACTACTTTTTTTTTTGTCCATCAATTGCAACCCCTTTTTCTTCCAGGTCGAATGTGCGCGACGTGGATATAAATACCCTCATCCTTTTTTTTTTTTATCTCAATCTTTTTTTTTTTTAATGTCTTCCAGCACAACTAGACAAAGCAGAGCAGATGCCATCCGATTTTTTCCTTTTGATGGAAAGGAAGTGGAAGAAATGGGAAAAGAGAATTGAAAAAAAAAAGCTCGGAAAAAATTGGGAGGACGTTTTTATTTCCTTTTTTTTTTTTTTCTCATGAGGGTATGTATACACACTGGAGGTTGTAAATCGAGTTATAAATCCACCCTGAGAATAAAGTCGCCTGAGCCATGTGGGAGTATGTGCAGACTGTCATCCCCAAAAAATCTTTCAATCGAGAAAAAATCTGGAAAAAAAATTGTAGTAAAAAAAATAAAGATATTCACTGAACCAATGCGTGAATTTACACAATACAAAATAAAAGTTGTAGAATATTTGAGAATTCACTTCAATAAATATTTTCCTCCTCCACTTATTATAATAATATTTTTTTTCCTATCACTCCTCACAGTGTATGTGCATTTAAAAACACGAAGTCTCTCACTCACCGCCGTCGTCATCGTCCTCGTCGTCGTCACTCTTCACATCACTCTCAATCTACCTCAATTCGCGTCGCACCTGCCGCGTGCATTGGACCCGTTATCGTCCTCGTTTAATAATTTCTCAAACATTCTATGGCCAAAAAAAGAAAAAAATAATGAAAATTGATAAAAAGAAAAAAAACAATTTGTAAAACATGTTACTCGTTATTATTTATTTTTGTCTTCTCGTCTACAACAGAATTTGTATGTTCAGAAAAATATATTTTCTAACGGTAAATCATTTTGCAACAACACATGGTTCGAATTGAAAGTGGGAAAACCGAGTGCAATATAATTGAAGAATTCGAAGGACTGCACAACATCTGGACGATAGATGGTCCAAGGACTTTACTCGTCAACAGACAGAAATTTTTAAAATACGCAGAAAATATTCCGTGACTTCAATGCCAAAATTTACCGGCTCTGAGAAACGGGTTGGTGTGTATGAATATAGGAATGAATGCAACGCAGGTACAGCCATACACTCCACCATGAATATCCATATACCGACCACTGCAGGAGCATTGGCAGTGCCACCAGCCAAGATACGGGGACAATAGTCTGTTTGGACATTCATACACATATATACATATCTATAAATGAAAGGTAAATATATATATATATATATATATATATATATATATATCATATAAAACCACCAGATGCTATTGGATGGATTCACTTCGCTTTCACCTCTGGCTTCTCCTTTTGTGTCTCCATACTCCTTGTGTTCAAAATTTTTATCCCAGCTAATCGAACGCAGGGAAGATTAGCAAGATGCTATGTTATATTTTATTTTGTTATAATACATCATATTATTATTTTACGGCCCCCTTAATACTTTTTTTTCTTCCATATTTTTTATTTTTCTCTCCATTTCAGATCACCTGCGCCACTGCCAATTGACTGAGCACAATCGGTGAAGGAAGGAAGCAAGCAAGAATGCTTCGCTCGCAACGAGGAATCGGATTCTTCACTCCTTCTCGCTGCTCCATATGTATATACTTTGCTTCAGATATATATATATATACATGTATTTACGTGACATCTGCCATCCTTGAAGACCTTCGTGCTATTTGAGTAAGGATTCGTCCAGGATTTGCATCAAAGATTCACCCCCTATACCGAAAAAAAAAGAAAAAAAAGAAAATAATAAACTGGCGTACGATAGAATATGAAAATCTTCAGACAAGAAAAGTTGCTTGAATTTGAATTTCAATATGTTCGTCACGTACTGGCGGAACTCATTCAATCCTCGTTGAACGAAAATAGCATAATAAAAAATAAAAGAAAAAGAATAAGAGGATGTATATACAGAAAATGCAGATGGAGAATCACTCGAGAGAAAATGATACAATGTGAAAGAGAGAAATGAGGGTGAAGGTAAAAAGGAAAATAAAAATTGGAAGACCTCGTTGCTGGTTGGACATCTGGAGAAAAAAAAAACATTTGAAACATGATGGGGGTGGGTAGGTCATATTGGAAAAAGGTCTGCTGGTCCAATGGACTAGGAAATGTGTGCGAGAGCGAGATAGGGTGACCAAGATGGATAGCAAACTAAAAAGATATGAAATAAGAAACTGGAACTGGAGTCGGTGGTTCTCTCTACAACATGAGTTGCTGGAAGTAAACGGCAGATGTTTCATTTTGCTGGCGCGTGCCCGCTGCCACTTTGCTGAGCGCTCACGCGCGCGTGAATGCCAAACCATCTGCCCCTCTTCTCTGGTTCACAACTCTCCTAAATATTCGTCTTATAATTTCCAATTCGGCTTTTTCCTTCATTTCACTCGCACATACATTTTAATATATCCACATGATAAATCAAACATTAGTCTCTTCATCACCACAACAGTTAAATTGATTATTTCGCAAAGAAATTCTGTATTACTTATTTATTGTGTTTTGTATGTCTTCTCCCAGAATTAATCGACTGATTTTATCACTCACCGTTCAAACTTTCCCTTCATCACAAAATTTCTGTATTAAAAATAAACTTTTGTTTATACGGGTTTTTTTTCTTTCACATTTTCACTCGTTGACATTGATGGGCTGATACCATTAGGTATTGCAAGAAATTCATGATGATTTACGACGAATTTCGGGGAATCAGCATGTGACATATGTGATAGCACATAATTTCAGTGTGCTCCCAAAATTCATATGGACCACTGGCTGCTGCTGCTGCTGCTGCTGCTGTCGTTGTTGTTGCTGTTGCTGCTGCTGCTGTTGCTGCACCGTCTGGTGTATTATAGCGTTTACCGAAACATATGCCACCTGCCTCCAGCATCCAGCACGTAGAAAAATCTTGCAGTAAATTTTTTCTTTTTAATATTTTATATCAAGTCCCAATATCATTGTCTGGACGACGAATGCGTTTGTGTCTGTCGCGTCATGTCAAGAAAGAAAGAATTTCCTGTCTCAAGCATATGCACACATGACTCTCCAATGAAGAGAGAAAAGAGAAAAAAAACATGAAGGAAAAATAAAGAGGACAAGGGAGTAACGAAAGATTTCCTGCGGTCGCGACTCAGTGTATAGTGAGTATGCGAGAGTAGAAGGGGAGGAGAACGAAAACTATAAAGAGAACAAACCGTTCGTAAATATATAGTTATATGAGTGTATATTTATTATTATTATATATATACCTATATCATGCAGCTTCAAAATGCTTCCGACGTCTCAAATGGAAATGTCAGGAAGCAACAGATGGTCGCGACAAGACGAGCTTGACACACGGATGCTGTTGCAGCCTCTCATTCTCTTCGTCTCTTCCTCTCTTCCCTCCTCTTCCCATCTCCAACCACCACCACCACCACCACCACCATCATCTCCAGCTCTTTGTGCAAATGGCACGTGCCTTTCATGTTATCCCGCGCGCACGCGTGCTCTCGATTTCTACCGCCCGCTTATATACCAGTATCGCTTTTCCCGCTCTTTTGTCGACTCTTCTTTGACATTCTCGTAATCTTTTTTCCCAATTTTTTACTTTTTTCAGAATAACAATACAATTATCTGGCGGATGTTTAATTCTATTTGAACAATACTTTATTTTTTATGTGAATTTACAGATCAATTCACAAATTATTTTTACGCTGTTTGGAATTATTAAAATGCATAGAGAAAGAAAAAAAAAATGTTTTTGCGTATAATTTGAACTGTAGCGAATGAGTGTTGCACACAATACATATGACTCTTCTCCATTTGATTATTTATGAGTTTATAATAGTAGAACTATTATAAACTCATGTGCCAGTGAATGACGAGGTCAAAAAGTTTTTGATTATATAGCGAGAGCGGTGAGAAGATATAAAGAAAAGAAATGACGACAGTGTGTCCCTTGTCCATTATTCTCCTCCTTTCATTCTCTACAATTTTTTCCTCCCTTTTCTTCCTTTTCGTTTTTTTTTTTCCTTTTTTTTTTTTTGACACTACATCGTTGAATTCTCATTTAAAACGATTTACTTCACTGAGACTTCTTTTATGGCAGGTAACAATGGCACAGGGCTCTTGCACACACCGACCACTGTCCATCGTCAAGGGTGTCATAAACGTGCACGGATACACAAAAATTGTCAATGGAGAACGCAACAGAATGATTTAATAGTATGACAATGAAAAAAAAAACAATATATATATACGTATACACTTGGAAATAGAAAGGAAAATAGAATGGTGAATATAAGTACATAGACACACATATCTTATTCTCTGAACCGTGAGTTGTAAATGTGATAGAAACAATAAATACCATACGTATATAATCCACGACAATTTATGATTTTCACGATTGACTACAAAGTAGATTGTGAAGAAATATTCGGCAACAAGCCAAAAATGTATAAATATAATGCATACTTAAAAGTGATTTTATGTACTCAGTCAGTTTGTATGTGACGATTGGTGATTTTCTGATGCTCACAAATTCAACGTTACATAAATATATAAAATGTATTGCTACAGCTTGGATATGTGCGTTGGCGCGTCAGTAGCTAAATCTGGTATTCATTGAAAATGATTTAAAAAGTGTGTCAAGAAAAAAAAAAAAAAGCATAAAAAAAAAAGAGGAGAAATGAGAGAAGAAAGAGAGCCAACACGACTCTATATATCCACCTAACGTGAACACCATCGCTATATTGTATGGTGTTTATGCTCAGGGGCAATACACAGTGGTAGCACGTGCTCAAATCGTAGTAGCTGCCAACACATACACACTAAAGATATATAGAAGCTTCAAAACTTCACATTGGTGAAAGTAGGACAGAGATGAAAAGAAGAAGAAAGAGAGAAAAAAAAAAAAAAGGTGCAACGAGAGGAGTGGCATGGCACAGGAAGGATATTCGCCCTCGACCCTCAGCCACTTCCTTTCAATCCCCTCAATGCGTCCTGTTTCAACACACGACAACGAAGAGTGCCAGCAACAAAATACACACACGTACACACACACATGTATGTATGTATATAAAATGATGAGTCCAAAGTAATCGAATCTCTGCACCTACTTCAGAGTCACCTGCAAGCTTCCATTCGTGGTCTCAATGCATTTATTTATTCGTAGCAGATTTTTTTTTTTCAGGATTCTTTATTTCTTTTCTTTTTTTTCCTCTTTTCTTTTTTCTTATTCACATATCGTGTTGTTTATTTTTCAATCTCTTCTCTTTTTTATTTCTTCATTTCTTTTCAGGCTTTTATCGCCAGGTGAAAAATATATATTCTTGGCTTATCCTCAGTTGGCTCACCTTGCATTCTCTCACTCGCTCACAAAATATTATTATCACGAAATTTTGCGCGACAGCTGCTGATAAATCTTGAATGCATTGCTTCAAGCTTCCAACGCGCTATTCAAGGTCTTCTCCTTCATCTTTAATATATATATATATATATATAAATATACATACTCAATAGTCGTTTTCTGTTACAAGTGGCTTCTGCGACTCAGTAGCTGCACACATTCAACAACGAACAAACGACTCATGATGATGACGAAAATGATTATGATGATGATGATAATAATCAGCAGGAGATAATCTCCAGTGTGTACCGATGCCAGAACTCGAGCTCGATATAATAAAAAAGATAGGAAATAAAAACGTATACACTGCACACTCCATTACCACTTGGCCAAGAGTAATATCTCCCTCGAGGGTAAAACAAAAAAAAAAATAAAAAAGGGCGAATGAAATACGCCAGAAGAGATTGCTATTACGGAGCTCATAAACGAGCCACTTCTTCATCTCTTCATCTCTTTCGCCCTTGCTTCATTCTACCTCACCCCCCTTACATAAATATATATATATACAGATACATGTGTTCAAGCTGCGCTATATGGGTGGGTAACACTTCAAAAAGCCCAGTAGCATCGGTCAGATCTTCTCCTCTATTAAATTATAGAAGCCTTGGCAATTATTAAACACTTCTTTTCAACCGACCTATTTCGTCTTGGGGATAATGATTAATGGCCTGCAACTTCACCTTTCATGTTGTGTTGGACAAATTGAAAGAACTGACGGATATAAGAAAAAAATATACTTATGATACCTGATAATATTTAAAAGGATGTCTATATTCCAACTATTTATAGTTAATGTAATTGATATTATATGGATGTGTGATTAAGGAGGTATATAGCTGGCAATAATCCTTGTGGTTTTCATACAACCTCAAACCACAAAGCTGGCCAAGCAGCAAAGAATTTCTATCTCTATCATCCGCATTGTTGTTATTAATTTTATTCTCAACACACGATCCAAAATTTTGTAACAAGCGTATATTTTCATTATCTTTTTTTGCAACACGAAAATAATTCTAATATACAATTGATATTCTTCACAACTGCATATGAATACAAATACATCAACATAAGTATCACTACTGGGTATTGGAAAATTATAATTCATACAAGTGTTGTTCTATCTAAATTATTATATTGATAGATCACATAATCATCGAAAATGGTTGTAACTTAATTATAAAATACGAAAAGACTACAGATAATTTTGATAATATTGATGGCAGTGTCATCCATGCACATATACACTGTGAGCTATTTATGCCCCATCGACATAATCAAAGCATGATGATCCTTCGCATGGTGGAGCGTCTTCCATTGCAACCAGATTCACATCTCCATTGATATTTTCGTTCATGTCTTTGCCGTCCATTGCAATATTTTCATAGAAATTGTATTGACATGGATTTCCAAATTGATTGTCCCCTGTGTTGCATGGAATTGGTTGATTGGGGAAACCAACAGGTTGAATAAAGTGCGATGCGCCTGCTGATGCGCTTGCTGATGCACTGGCTGATGCTCCTCCGGCACTGACTGATACACTGGCTGAGGCGCCTGAAGAATGATGTGGTGCACATCCATATCCGTATTGGCATATATATTCTCTGATAATGCACGAGATGCACATGCGAGGTGGAGTTGGAGTTATTGTGGTTGTTGGTGCTTCAGTAGTAGTTGTGGTGGTGGTAGTTGGTGGTTCAGTAGTAGTCGTTGTAGTAGTAGTTGGAGCTTCTGTGGTAGTTGTTGTAGTAGTTGTGGTGGTAGTTGGAGCTTCAGTGGTAGTTGTAGTAGTTGTGGTGGTAGTTGGAGCTTCAGTTGTAGTTGTAGTAGTTGTGGTGGTAGTTGGAGCTTCAGTTGTAGTTGTGTCCTCGTCTCCTCCGGTCTTCTTAGGAGGCTCGGGGTCAGGCTTTGTAATAATGCATTGAGTACATCTCCGTCTCAAACAGACTTCTTGGCAATCTTGTTGACAGTTGTAAGTTGGTTGGACAATCATAATTGGCGGCTGTCGTGATCCTATACATTGATAGCCATTCAGAGTTTGGCACGGAGAAACCTGGACCCATTGGAATTGAGATTGTGCATAAACTAATTCACAATGGGGATTTGGCGATGCACATGGATAAAACGCGTATTGCGTTGGCTTGATTGCATTATAACCGTATCCTGGTGCAGCAAAATACGGGTGGTAATATGGCTGTGCGATTGCACCTCCAGCCACAAGGCAAATAGCGAAAAACTGCAATTTGAATAATATCAGAATTAGATCACAAAATCATAAGTAATTTTTTTATTTAATATCGCAATTGATAATTAAAACGTTGAATATTATAATAAGAAAGAATATATATCGAAAGAAATTGAGAAATATATTATGAGAGAGTAAAAACGTATCCCATTTCTGTTATGATGAACAGAAAAATTCAGAGTGAAATAAAATTATCCTAGACATGAAAATATTTAATACAGAACGTATGTTCTAAAAAAAAAAAAATTATTCGCGATAGAAAGTATATTTATGATAAGTTACACTTATTCGGCCAAATTTCAGGCTCGATAATAAACCAACAAACTTTACAAAAATAAAACATGTAACGAATTGAATATATTCAACTTTATGCTTACCGAAAAAATCATTGTGCTCGGGCTGAAATCTGGATGACGACTCTGATAATTATGGTGTAGCGGGACGTTTATATACTGTCAAAAAGGTGTATACTGAAATATGCTGAAGTGCATAAACCATTATCTCCCTTATGCACTAAAGTAGTTTCTCGAATTACTCGATGAAAGATAGAGTAGAAAGCTATAAGCCTAAGGGCTGGTGAGGGAACATAGATTCCTAATTATATTTTCAGAAGTCATACTTTCACGAAATACCAGTGATGCCATTATCGATAATATAGCAAGAATTTTAATTACATACAGAAAGTCTTCATTTTGTGATGCAATATGACCGATGAAAACCATGAAAATTCCCATACCTCAACTTATAAATATTAACGACATTATTGGTAATGTCAATTCCTCCATTCAATTATATTATATTCACAATAATTAAATGACAAATTTTCGCAAAAAATTACAAACAATTACTATAATTAATTGACAGTGGAGACTTAATAATACAATTGAAAACTATATTGCTATTTTATATATTCATTATTTCTCATATATCATTATTAACTTTTTATCAAATTCATAATTCAAACATATGCAATCACTATATTTCTTAATATCATAAATTCCAGCTTATTGGATCACTAATTACAAAATTCTAACCCTGCATCTCTGATAACAGAAGATATACAATGTATATTCATGAATGACAACTGGAATTTCCATTAAAAACTTTTTGTCTTGCACAATGCAGATAAGTATAATGGATCAATTCCAAATTGGGAAAGTGAAAAACATTATCATGCGCACGTGCATTATTCTACTCTCATTAGCAAGAAAAAGAATCGGATCTTCATGAAGAAACAAAAAATACATATATACATGTGGGACAAAAAGGGAGAACGAAGTAATCGAATTCTTTCAAGACAGAGAGACATACGGGAAACATTTTGGCGGTAAAACCATTGAAACTGACATGTGTATACATATGTATATTTGTATTATAAACTTCTCTTCTTGTGCACTCTAGTGGATGGCTACCTGCCGTAGGCCGCACCATTCTCCCTCGGGACCATACAGTGTTCTCATCATTATCATCTGAAAGCCACGTCCATACGCGTGAGGAAATATAAAGAAGAATTGGCATAGTGGGTCTTACTGAATTTTACCACGTTATACACACACACACACACACACATAAATGTATGTTTAAACATATAATATATCTGTGTATATGCTGTGGCGCGCGAGGAGACAGCTGCCGTTCTTCTCACAACATCTGGCGGTATCCGATACTTATTGCCACGCGCCGCTTACTCTCTCACTTCTACTACTATACCTTGTATATACATATCCTCTTTCGTCCTTATTCATTTTCCTTATTATATGTCAAACGACGGCAAAGAGAAAGAAAAACTTCTTCGCCTTATTATAATTTTTTTTTTTTTTTTTTTTTTTTTTTTCATATACTTATAATATTGAATACAATTTTTTTTTTCAGCTTTCTGTTTCCTTTCTCACACGTCATGTGCGCAATAGATAGGAGAGAAAAAAAAATAAATATATGCGTGAGTGTATTCTTAGGACTCAACAATTGGATAATAATGATAATAATAATAATAATAATAATAATAATAATAATAAGACACTACACTTTTATATATTACGCAGGCGTGAAACGGTTTTTGGGCGTTCTTGGAGTAGAGATGTATAAAGAGGAAGTTGATGATAATCATTGGAATAGAAAAGAATTATTTTTCATTCTTTTTATTTTATTTCTCTTTTTTTTTTTGAGGAAAGATATACGAATACAATGTATTTGGGAAGTCATGGTGCTGGTGACTGCACTTGAAGAGAGTTGATGGTAAATTTACACGTGGTGTATATATGTATATTGAAGCGGGTGAGCATGCACGCGAGAGGAAGAGAGAGTCGTAAACCGGGTCATTAAGCCAGCGATGCGCTTTGGTAGTGCCCCGATACATAAAATGTGCCACAATAATTTGAATTATTTTTTACAATCGTGTGTACGTCATGTGCATGTAAATACTTTTTGGAGAAAACGTATGCGTTACATGAACGAAATTTTCTGGAAATTAACGAAGAATGTATGCATATACAGGAAGAATTAAGAAATAACAATTTCTTCACTGTTAAGTTTATTATTGACAGACGTTAGTGGCAGCTCGTCAGACGTCTGGTGACAGATGGTCCCGGTTTATACATTTCAATATTTCACCATGTAATAGCACTTCTGAACAATTCGAAATAACGATGTGAAAGCATTGCAAAAAAGAAAAGTACCTTACACTCTGGTTTGTATTATTCACTGAAACTTTCGAATAAACATTTTTTCCACGGTTGGTATTTCATTTTCCTTTGGGAGAAAAAAAGTAGATGAAGACGAAAATGAAAACGAAGAAATAGAATTGTATGTTGTGTTGAAAAGTCCCTCTTGCTACTTCGTCCTTGAAGCGGTTGCGCTTCGTAACTTCAGTGAGGCTGATCCCGTCGTTCCTCTTTTGCCTCCACCTACTACTGTTTATATATGTATATGTAACATTGGGCCCCTAGAATCGTGACACGAGGGGTGGGCGATGCGGCGCAAACGTTGGCTCTAGAAGGCAAACTGCCACCGAGACGGTAGATACGCGTAAGGAAGCGTAACGCCGCGCGTATAGGAGCCGTGCCTCTGACTCGCGACTTCCGGTCAACGCAGGAAGTACGCTCGGTGCGTCGACGCCCGACGCCGAGACGCCGACGTCTTTCTATCTTGGAGACGATATATATTCTTCATGGTGCAATGTTTAAAAAAAATTATTCTTGGAATTTGTATTCATTTTTTATCTCATCATACTTTTTTCCTCACATATATTTATAGAATTTCAGTGAGGAAATTTTATATACATATTACTCAATATGCTCGTGTTTGTGAGATTTCAATCTCAATTTATTTAACTTGGCGCATGTCTCTTTTTCAAGTTTTCAAGTTTATTGGCATCGAAACAAAAGTTCAATGACCTCCAACATACAAACACATCAACCCTACCTTCATTTTATTTATTCATTAGGCACGTGCGAGAACATACCGGACGCACTAATTACTTATGTATTTTTTATTAATGGTCATGTAATGCCAGTAGGTCGTAGTTTAATTCTATATGGCTGTTGAATTTGTATACACACGCGCAAAATTCAATTTATTCTCTCGTTATATTATAATAGTATTATACGAGCTTTGCTTGCATACATTTCTCACAATTCCATTTTCGTATCAATTCATAATGGTGGATACTGTGATTATTACTGTCGAATAAGCAGTGAAAAACGATCGTATTGTCTACATACAATATCGAAATACAGTGACAGAAATACTAATCTAAATTAAAGTATTAACATTTAATTTAATTCACTGAGATGATGAGAAGTTGCGGAATTTTTTACATTCCCTTTTTTCCATTTGCTTCTCAATTTTTTTTCTTCCTTTTTCCATCACCATTTACAATTACTTCATCCAAAATGTTGACGAGCAGGTGTGACCCAACAAACACACATAGATGTCACCGGTCTCCAGCTCGAAAACAACGTGTGAGTAACCAAGTTCATTTTTTTTCTCTCTCCATCGATTAATTCACTTCTATTTTATTTCTTTCTTAATGAGATATCGAATAATGATGATGATGACATTGGAAGGACCCGCATTCGCACAGGCAGTGATAACACGATTTCCTTGAGAAATATATTTGTCGTGAATAAGGTCGATATATAAAGAAAAAAAAAAAAGAATAAAATAAAATAGAAAATGGAAACATCGTGCAAGAACATACATAATTTGCAAATTTCTCGTATGTGTAACCTCGAAAACGATCATTTATTTATTCATAATGATATCAATGGACTCAAATACACGCAAGGCGCGCGCGCGACACATTCTCCTTTGCTGTGGGTAATATTCAATGCCGCGTGCGTATTACAAACTCCGGGTGAAACATTCTTCCATTTTTTTTTTTCTTAATTCCATTTTGGACATGTATACGAGTCCTTGTCGTGAAATCTTGCACCTGCCTCATGTGCGCGCCTCATTTGACCAGGGCGACTCTGGTTGCACTTGGGGTTTGTATATGAATTCATATACATACCTGCGTGTAAGCAAAATGGACTATAGGTATATGTATGGATAATCGGATAACTTGATGCTATTACTATTCGTTGACTGCGTGCCAAAAAATTCAATTGAGGTCGTAGTGAGCTTGTAGTATCCAAAAGACACATGCCGACCAATGAAGCAAACGAAGATATAAACACGTTCCACATTCTCTTTGCATGAAGACAGTTATCCTATAAATTATGTTTTCTTTAGCACTCAAGGTGTTAAATTGCTTTCAAGTGGTCTATTACCATTTTCACTTCGTTCTCTTCATTATAAGCAATTTAAAAAAATATATATACTGAAACGAAATACTGAAAATAAATGGGCTTTGTGTCGAGAAGCGAGACCAACTGTTGGACGATAATTGCCAATGGGTCTCCGCGGGGGAGTTTGATGTGCTTTGGACGTGTCCATCGTATATATTGCCCTCGTCCTTTTCATCATCATCAAGCGGCGTGAAATGATTATCGAGTGGCTATTTTAATGGGCTTTTAAACGTGTGTGTGTGTGTGTGTGTGTGTGTGCGTGTCTATAGGGTGGAACGTGAAAGAGAGACTTGGGAGCAAGCGGTCAGTTTGAAATTCTCCAAACACCCGGGGAGAAGGATCCAATCACGCGTACACATACGATGACGCGGCAGTGATGCCGGACAACGACGACAACGTGTGTGTCGACAGCTGCCTCATTGGCACGTGGGGTAATAGAAACGACTCGACCGCTTTGCGAATCCATCAACACTTGATACAAGCATCATCTTTGAATCCAACATTTTTCACAAAAAAATAGAAAATCAATAAAAAAAGAGAATAAAAATAAATGAAAATATCAACTTAAATAAATTGATTGGATGAATTTATTTCCATCCAGTCAATTCATCATGAATAAACAATAAGTGGAATCAAATAACGTATAGTATTGTGTGGCCGTGGACAAGGAAAGATGACACGTTATGTGGTGAAGGATTTTTGAATGAATAAAATAAATGAGAATTTTCTTTAAAAATCATGATTGAATTATTAAAAAAAAAGTTTTGACATCAATGTTCTGGGGTTGTTGTTAT
The DNA here is from genome assembly GCA_958496275.1 of Zele albiditarsus. Classification (NCBI taxonomy): domain Eukaryota; kingdom Metazoa; phylum Arthropoda; class Insecta; order Hymenoptera; family Braconidae; genus Zele; species Zele albiditarsus. The sequence goes on from OY292414.1 coordinate 10,831,674, forward strand.
TACAATGCATAATTCAAATTAGCTGTCATTTGTAATGTAGTACACTAATAAATATCGCATCATCTCATACAAACGTCAGAACGATTCGTAACAATGACCAAAAAAATTTGTTTTTCTAAAAAGATGATGATGAAAAATAGTGAACGAACAAAAATTTGGAACACATGGTTTCGTCAAGTTTCTGCATCACTGTGACGTTCAATTGTAAGTCTCCCGGAAATTATTGCAATAACGTGATTGGGGGAGATAGCATTGAGCAGACAGGGACAGAAGTAAATTGCTCCTCTTACCTCCCCACTCAATGTCTATTTACATCTCTCCCTCTTTTTTAAACGTCCACGCGCGCGTGACGCGAATTAATCAATTAATTACAACAAGTAACGAACTTGATCGCGAACCACTTGAGCCAATCATTTATATATCGTATTACTTTCCGTCCCCACTACAAACACAAATACTAACACATAACACTCAAGTATCCGGTTCGTCCATAAATTTTTTCCGCTTCATTTTTTCTCATTATTTTCTTCCTCATTTTACACTTTATTCGCTATGTCTTTATATTTCACAATTTAAATTACTCGAACTTTTAATATTGTTTTTGATTTAGTGATCGATCATCGCGATTTGTCGTTTGTTGTTGCTGTTGCTGTTGTTGTGTATAGAATCCGAATGGTCGCGATTCATTAGATGACACCATTGGATATATTGTCGTTGCACGTGATGAGGATGATGACGCTGCAGGAATTATTGTACCACCAGCACTCGTATTTACTGAACCAATTTTCATTGTCGTTGATTTAGAATGTACATTCGACAATTGATTAGAGCGTAATGGCACTGGCAATGGGCGTTGTATACGTTTGCCATGATGGCCACCAGAACGATGTCCTTGATTACCTGGTCCGGTTGGTCGCAATCGCGGCCGTCCGGGTCCTCGTCGCATTCCCGCGCCGCCACGTCCAGGTATCATTTGGCCTATTGTTCCCACTGGACCCAATGGTCCCACCGTACTCGGTCCATCACCATCAGCAGGCCCAGAATTAACATAGCCTGGAAATATTATTCAAAGTCCAAATAAAATTATATGAACCGCCACTTCGCGTTCCAAACTGAAGGCGAGGGAACGATGATCGCCAAATCTAATTAAAATCATATCCAAATAGTAACGAAACTTCCAATTTTTTATTAATTTTTCTATGCTCAACTGCGTTACATATAAAAATCTTAAGGAAAAATGCATTTTCCCGGACCATTGACTCGATGCTCGTCGTAAGTACAGGCAAAGAAAGAAAAATGCGTTAATGAGTGATGAAGATAAAAAAGGAAATAGAGAAAAGGAGAAAGGAGACTCTCGAATATTGTGTGCTAATAAGGATACTATATGATGGGTGGCTCATAAACTTATTTTACTCACCACAGAGTGAAACCACATACGTTGCAATGATCATCTTTTAAATTGATCAAAAAAGGAAAACAGAGAGATGAGTGAAAAAATGAAGAGAAAAAATAATGAATAATAATGATTGCAATTGGACAAGAATAATTCAAACTGAATGGGTGGAACTGTCCAATTTAATGATTAACATAATTGTGGATGCACCGATAACGACGGCGGCATCAAAATTCTAATTATCGTAAATATATTTGTGATATTCAAGAGATCGAAGTTGGGAGGGCATATATATTTATACAATGAGAGATCCGTGAACGCTGTTCGAGAGAAGCAGCATCGCTCGCAGCTGCCACTGTCGCTACGCACCTGCTATTATCGACTCACGCCCGAACGCAATACACAGAGCATGTACCCGCCTCCTCCTTCCTCCTCTTGTCCTTCCCACATACACGTCGCGCGTCGAATTTCCTTCTCTCGTAGTGCGACTTATGCACACGCGATAATTAAAAAAAAAAAAAAATGGCTACTTTTTTATTCTCGAAAGACACATCTCGCACGCGTGTTTCTTCACCCTGCATTTTTCACTCTTATTTCTTTTTTTTACTTCTTTTGATCGACGATCACTCCGGTTCACAAAATTCTCTACCAATATCCCGTCTGATTTTTTTCAACGCAAACAGGGGGACGAAGTAGAGAAAAAATCAACATTTATCTTTTACACATGGCCCTTCCGAAGGGGATTGTGATCGCGACTGAAAATCGACTCCACACACTCGTATTTCTTTCAATCATTCCTTTTTTTACTTGATATCTGTCCTGTGTTTATGCACTTGGCAATGTTGAAGGGAAGCACGTCGAGGGGAGTAGAAGGTATATCAAAGAAGATTAGTGAGTCACGAAACATTTTTCGGGGTCGATGAGAAAAAAAAATAAAAAGACGAGAGATAAAAGAGAGAAACGAAGCCACAAATGCAACCACGAAAAGTAAAACACATACAAGGGGTGAAGTGAAAGAGAAAGGGCGGGAGGGAGAAGGAAATAGTCAGGGGAATTTCACTACACAACTGTTCATTACACTTGTATGTTACCGACACATGCGTGCTCGCGAGGGAATTTCCGATTTGACGCTTTCTCCTTTTCTATCTCATTCTTCTCGAACAGAGGCGAATTTACCCAAGGGCATGTCACAAATCCCCCTCATGAGCCCCATGAGAATGTAACCAAGTGCCAAGTGCGAATATGAAAGGGGAAAGGGGCAAGTCAATTCTAGCAAGATGACGAGGAGACGACTTGTTAAAAAGGTTTGCAAATAAATCCACTCGTGCTCGTAAAAATAAAGTTTGAATCGGCATAATCGGACGCTGTGCACCCTCGATATGTTGGATCCCCTTTCGGTGATCCCCGTGGACATAACAAGGCTGTTACCCGTTTTTTTTTCCATCCAATCCTCTCCTATTGCTCCCCTTTAATTTTCTTTTTTTACATTGGATCATTCGCGCGCGATGATCCGCATTAACTCCGGCACGAGCGACGATCAACTGCTGGACACGCCACGCGAATGTCGCCTTTATGATCTCAAGTGTTTATTTTCTCACATGACATGCCAGAATATATTCGCCGATAATTTTGCGGTTAAATTTCATCAAGAATTAATTTCTGGATTGTGAATTTTTTCACCTTGTTGAACAATTTGATCGCCAGACGATGACGAAGATGGGGAATGTGATGAACTCGGCGAGTGTGATGTGGTACCACCACTAGTAATTGTTGGAGTTGTTGTTGTCGTCGTTGCCGATGGCGGTTGCAGCAAAAGTCCACGGCCCTTGCCACCAATCGGACCGCCACGACGTGAACCACGAGGCCTGCCACGTTTACTAGCTCCTCTGACTGACGGACGTATCCTCATTCCTGCCCCGACTCCAAAGCTAAAATGATGTCCCAATCGGGCGACCTTCAGCGGCTCACCAAAACCTGCGTTGGAACTTCTTGGACGGGGAGTCGGACTCGTCATCGGAACTGGACCATCAACATCCACTACCAAACCTTCATTGCTTGTTTCATCCTGATACAATGAATCACAATCATTTGCTTTTAATCGTGCGGTTATGTTTTGTATTTCATCTGTTATTTTGATTAAATTTACCTCCGACTTTGCAGGACTACTTGGAGCTCTGTCGTAATTATCAATTAACGACTGTTGATCATTAATAATACACGTTTGTTCTTGACTATTGTTCATTGCTATCGAAGTGGCATCATTTGATCTTTCTTTTGATGTTTCGTCCAGGCACAGTTTCTTTGTGTCCTACATGTCATGTAATTAATTATACATTGAAAAACACATAAGAATCGAAATTGTCCAAATTGAAACATGTTATTGATAGAACATGAAGAGATTGGATATAGTGAGATGAAGAGTAAAAGTGAAAAAGGACGCGCGCGCCGTTGTTCAAAGCGATTGAATGAGACAGCGCGAGGTTTTACCTTGACCGGAAGCGCGGTTAGCTTCCTCTTCCGGTCCTTCTCCTTGTTGTGTGGACTTGACTCAAGTCGGGTCTCCGGCTCCGCGTGCTGCTTTCTCTCCTCGCTCCGTTGACTGTCTGAAATATACGTACACGGGCCACATTGTTTTTATTATTATTCGTCATTATTATATTACCATAAATCTAATGACCATAATCCAGTATGCTCAAAATATACATCACATATTCGCAAAAAAAAATATTATTGATAGTATTTTTATTCACCATTCAAGTACGTACATTTCGCTTCGATTTCTTCGTCATCTAACAGTAACGAAACCACTTCCTTTGGTTTCAGAGTGTCGGGTTTGAAGTTTCCACCACTTATAACCATCCGTTGAATCTACAACAATAATTTCGGTACAAATAGTAAACATTTGTTTCACACATTTTACAATTGAATCAATTCAACTGTTCAATATCATACTTCGCTCTTTTCCCGTGCCCGCTGCAGAATTCTCTCTTCAATCGTGCCCTTGCAAATGAGTCGATAAACCGTGACTTGCTTTGTCTGGCCCAATCTGTGTGCACGGTCCATAGCTTGTTGATCCACAGTAGGATTCCAATCGCTGTCATAAAATATTACCTATATGGATAATGCGTAAAATAGAAGAAAATTATTTGCATATTATTCTTAAAAGAAGAAGACGGCCCAGAAAATCCGACTCGTACTAAACAATTGGTCTTTTTTTTTTTTCCTCAGACATTGATCGTATTATTATTACATGTCCCATGTCGTGACTACCGTAAAAATGAATATAAGATTTGTTGAATCGATAAAAAGGAAATACCATAACTGTTATCCGTGACTGAGCGATGTTTGTCCATGAGAAAATAAGTGAAAAAATTGATTTAAAATAAAAAAAATAAGAGTGAATGAAGAGCGACGGTTTCGGTTGGGTTACCTCTGACACACCCGCAGTAATAGCAACAGATACCATCGAAGTTCCCGTATACAAAACACCGTTAATATCCACGAGCCTAATAGAGGACCTTATTATTGTTTCTACTTCTCCCTGCACAATTCCCATCTTCATTTCTTCATATAAACATATCTACATATTTGTTATTTGACCTTTTTTTTTTTTCGTTTATTTTTTTAATCTTTCAAATCAGAACTGACGAGAGAATAGTGAATTGTTGAATAGAATAGAGAGTAAAAGGAAATACCAACCGTGTCCGCAGCAGTCAAGTTAATTCCCAAGCCGCCGGCTCTCGTACTCAAAAGAAAGACAAATATGTCCGCCCTGTAACATGACCACACCATAGTGGCGCAGATTCAGTTTATATGCGAACAACGAACTTTGTTACGGGCATTTATATTTGTATGTAAATTAATTCGGCTGGTTCCGACCATGCACTTGGAGGTTTTCGAAATGATGAGTGAGGGGGAGCCATGTTTTGTTGGCGTCCAAGTTATAACTCGGGCAGAGAATTAAAAATTCTCATTCTCTCCTCTCGCACTCTTTAGGCCGTCCCTTCCTCGAGAAATTTGATCATATTTGGAGATTCGGTTTGTTATATAATTTGGTAAAATTATTCACGTCAAGTTTAAATGTGCTCATTGAAAGACAATGAACTCATTTTTTTTTATAAATTCATTTCCTTCAGCTCCAATTCCGAAAAATTCACACAGGCGCGCGCGAGTTCGATTCGCCAATTAGTTTGTGCATCAGTTGCGCTCGGCTGAATTGCCGAACGTCATGCAGAACGAGCCCCGAGAGCCCTCAACAATAGACATATATAATACAGTACATAGATAGAAGAGGCGAAATACGAGGCCTCTGATCGATATCCGAACCGTTCCACCACAAAATTTAATGTTATTATCATACGCAACAATCATATATGAAGCAGATAACACGCGTCGTCAACTCGTTGAAATTAGAGAGCATTCACTCGTTTGCAATACATAATATGGAATAATGAAAAAAAATAAAAATAATAATGAGAAAATAAAACTCTCTTGTCGTATCATTTCACAATAAAACAATAGACATGAAAACTTGTACACTGACCTTTTCTGGAAGTCTGCCACCATATCACGACGGTCAGAAATTTTTGATGAGCCATCAAGTCTCATGAAAGTATGCTTTCGATGATACATGTATTCCTAAGACGACCAAAAAAATGAAATAAAGTATACTAATAGAGTTCTCAAAACATCGTTTTTTTTTTTTAAACAATCTATTCCGCCGGGCCCCAACAAAATTTACCTCAAGCAAATCTATCATTTTCGTCATCTGTGAATATATGAGTACACGATGACCTTGCTCTTTTAGTCGACGTAAAAGACTGTCCAACACCGACAGCTTACCCGCATCCGTGACTAATGTTTGCTTATCTGAAAAATTTCATCGGCATTAATAGAGAAAAAAAGTAGGAGAGACAATAAAATTATTACCAACATGTATTCAACTTAGGTGAGTATATAATTCTTTATATCATATATTTACCTGGAACAATAATGTCGGACCAGCCATTTACCGGGGTACATGCTGATAATCCACCGAGTGGTTCATGCGAGAACATCGTTGCGGTTTTTAATTGCTCTACACCAACTGATGGTTCATATTCAGGTGTAGACAATAATGCTTGTTCACAACCCATCCAAAGAACTTTCTGACCAAATACACCGCCACACGTTTCATGAAGTCGCCAAGCACATGCAGCAGCCGCACTACTGACATACATTTTTCTCAAACACGCATGTACTTTCGGGTTATTATCACAGAGGAATCTTGGTATTGTTGTTGGTTGACAGCATCGTATGATTAGATCATGTGGATGATGAGGATGCTCTGGTAATAGTGCCACTTTTGGCTCTTCGCCCAACTCTGAATTAATTGCCACATGAGTTCGTACAAATTTTACAACTTCATTTGTCATCAATTTGCTGCTACGCAGTATTCTGTGTGCCATTGTCTCTGGCATCGAGTTAATCGTATGATCGATATGAGTATAAACGGCCTCGCCATCCAAAATTTTTCGAGTGAATATTAAATCAGTATTATCAATTAATACAGATTTAATTTTTGACATTAATAACGATGAATTCTTTGGCAATTCAACATCATTCACCCACCAATCCTCCCAATATCGCATTTTTCGCAGGCGCCTTTCCATTAATGTAGCATGACACAATTTATACAAAATTCCACCGACAAAAATTTGATTCAATTCAATTGGTGATAAATTAATTAATCGCGTAAATGAGAAGCAATTGTCCAATTGTTTATTGTGATCTGATATAGATCGATGAATGTATTCTGTATTGAATATTGATAATTTATTAATGAACAAATGCTCAGTGGACGGTACACTTGTATGCAATAATCCTTCATTATAAATCAATGTTGGCATTTGATAAGCCTCAGTACGAAAAAACAATGGTGATTTAGCATCACGTCGTTCGAATAATTCTGGATGATTGCAGACTTTACGAAATTGCATGACTAGATTCATTAAATTTGATGTGAAATTTTTGTCATTAGTCCCAGTATCACCACCACCACCACCAACCGTATAATGTAACAAATCTTCAATTCGTATTTTTTGTTTCAATGCTGAATACAGCAATTTCTGTCTGGTTGTCAATGGGCAATAAACCATTATTTCGATTTTATCTGACAATTCATTCTCAACATCTTTTTTAATTCGACGTAACATAAATGGTTTGAGTATCATATGTAATCGTGACAAATGTTTTTCATCAATACCCGTCTTATTTTCAGCATGACTCTCAATGTCCTTCGAGAACCACTCATTAAATTCATCATGTGAATCAAACAATGTTGGCATAATAAAATGTAATAACGCCCACAATTCTGCCATACTATTTTGTATTGGTGTGCCGCTCAATAATAAACGATTGCGACAGCTAAATCCAAGTAAAAGTTTCCATCTCATGCTACTAGTACTTTTGATCGCTTGTGCCTCATCCAATATCATATATTGCCACTTAATACGATTGAAATATTTGTAATCAGTAATAACAAGTTGGTAACTAGTTATTACAACGTGAAATGATGCCTCTTTAGTGTGTAAATCTTTTGTATCCCAAAATTGACGTAAAATTTTACGTTCTTGTGGATTTCCCCAGTATGGTACCACTTTAAATAAAGGAACAAATCTCGCCATTTCTTGTTGCCAATTGTGTAATGTTGATGCCGGTGATATTATTAAAAATGGACCCCATACCGAGTAGCGTTCAGCAACATGACATAAAAATGCGATTGATTGAACAGTTTTACCTAGACCCATTTCATCCGCGAGAATACCACTGATGCCCTGATCATAAAGATTAGCCAGCCAATTCATACCTTTAAGCTGATAACCTTTCAGGTTTCCCTTGAATATCGCAGGCTGAGGATGCTCGAGATTTTCAGGTGTATCACTCAGACGAAGTTCTTGGGACGCAGCAGCGGCATCAAATTGCTTTGTACGAGCTCTTTCATGATCGAAGGCCTCAGTGGCATTCTTTTTAGCTTTTTGTTTCATTGTTTCACAATCATAATCATCAATACTGATTAATCTAGGATTCTTTTCTTCATCCAATTGGTTTAATATACGTAATTGTTCTTCAGGCGATGCTTTACCTAGTTTTCGTGACATAAAATGTGCATATAATTCTGTTTGTGTGATTAAAAAATTCAATTTACGTTGTTGACGCTTCGCTTCAATTAATTCAACGTCCATTTTACGCTGTTCCTCGGCCTCTTTTTCCAGCCTCCTACGTGTTTCTCGCTCAACACGATCATAACGTTTCCAATATGATTGCATCTCACGTGTTAAACGTTTTGCCCGCCATATAGTTTCTTTCATATTTTTTTGCGATTGCATTGCCTTCTGTCGCCAATATTTCATACAATGTTGCGCTACTTTTTTACAACTTATTAACATTTCTTTATGATTATTAGTTTTGGCTCTCTGTACCTTACCCAATTCTTTTTTAGACATCATTATCCAAATTTTTCTTCTCCTAATTGCCATCATTTCTGGACTTTTATTATTATGCTTTTTACGTCCACGTTGACGTGGCTGATGTCGCATCATCGCTTCCAATTCAGCCTCATCCAACTCCCCTTCTTTTGGCATCATTTTATCCCAATCCTCTTCAGGGTAATCGTGCTCGTTACACGCACCTGGTGCTTTGTGACGAATAGCCTTTTCCTTCTTCAATCGAATTATCTTTTTTTCCGATTTCTTTTCACGCCGCTTTTTATTACCAACAATGAGCTTTTGATGTTCAGGAAATCTATCGCAGCTCGACAACAAACCTGCGCCATAATACTGATACTGAATATTTTCAGGCTTTTGATAAAATCTCCCCTGATATTTTTTACGTAATATATGAAATTTCAACATGTCCTGAAAATCTTCTTCCGTAACTGGTCCATCCGTATCCGATTCTGATGGTGTACTGTCACCATCAGATGAATCACTGAGTAAAATATCCTGTAACCACCGTCTTTCATCGCCAATATTTGACATATTATACAGCCGCAGTTTATTTATTCTCTCCTCTGAAAAAATTAACAATGAAATCAGATTAAAAAACATTGTCTATCATACTTATTTAAAATATTGCAATCATTATACCTTCTTTATGATTCAAAACACTATTCGCATAACTATTGGACCCATCTGACGATTCAGACGATACAGATTTGTCATCATCGCTGTAGATGAAAAAGTAAAGTATCATTTACGTTAAATCAAATATTATTCCACAACTGTCTTATACAGGAAAAATATTCACCTAACATGATCTTGGAAGAGATTATTAACTTGAGACAGGAATGGCTGTATATTCAACGTCCTCTCCAATCTCTGAAGATGCAGAGGTACTGCCATTTGGGCTTCCAACCCCATTGCACAATTCTGTTCAGTCATGACACGAAGGAAACACCTGGATTCACCAATCTGGACAACAGCAGATATATTAATTCACATGACCTTAAAAATGGAAGAAAAAAAAAGGACCAATCAAACATGCAAAAACATAACTTGATTATTATCGAATCATTAATTAGAAATCTCATAATCAAATTATCATTAACATCCTTGGGATAAAAAAGATAATCTGTCATTATGATTCAATGAAAACACAGGATATTGACAGAGAATGAAGTAATACAAGCTTTTGGTGGACAGATATGAGTCTGTAGAGACCATAACAAATCTTTGAATATAGCAACAATAAACAATCATAAAAGATATTTAAAATCATCGTGTATAATGATGCGCAATAGAATTTATTACATAAGGAAAATGACACGACGAATCTTATGAAAATGCGGTTATAATTATGCGAATAATACGTGAATAGTTGTATATGAATTAGAGCTTTTGCTCACTTTTTTTTTTTTTTTTGGTTAGAAATGGGACTCACTTATTTCACATGAAATTTGGTCACATCCGTGGCTGAATTATTCCCAACGCACACGCTGTTATTTGATATAACGGCTGACGGAAAATACATAGCAAACATGGGCTTAGAGAACGCAGGCTTTTGGCGTGCCATAAAACCAGGGCAGGGATAGGGCATATTGTTGTCCACCATTTTTGTTTTCAGTAGATGGCGCCGGAAACGCCGGTGTGTTTCCGTCATATATGTATAAAAATATAGTGAGCCACTCTCACATAATTTGAATAAATTTTTTTTTCAAATTCATTACTTTTATTGTTATTATTATTATTATTATTAATTATAATAATATTTCACAATTGAAACTCAATAATATTGCTTCATAATAAAATATAAATAATGCTCTAAATGAATTTATTCTCATAATCTATAATGAGGACATATACTTGATGAACTAACGAATGCATTCATATACTTTGAATCAAATATTATCACGACGGTTATGTGACTAATAAGGGAATTATTGACTCTCAGTGAACATTCTGCGCAAGAAATTGAATATTTGAGATCGTAAGATTTCGTTTGATAAAACTTTTGGCCAAAATGACAATTCAAAATTCCGCGCGTACGGCTTGGGCGCCATCTGGAGATTTATCGATGAATTAATAAAACACATCGAACAAATCAATAGAGATACGTTTGCATATTTTGAAGATGATATTCCCGGTGGAATCAAATAGATTATTACAAAGTAATGAAATTAATGAGAATTTTATTGGGAGAGAATTTGACATTTCAACTGCTTCACCAAATTTCATAGAAAGGGTAATCGATATATAGATATATATATATATATATATATATATATATATATATATATATATGTATTCAAAATTTCCCGTCTGCGAATGGGATGCCATCTGCACACGATTTCCCGCGCATGGTGCTTCAACATCAAAACGGATATTGATCTCGAACCCAGACTCTCCCTCACGTTTGCGCCACAATTGAATTTTGCATAAATCTGAACAAAATTATATTTCCATATACGCTGAGAAACTTGATTCAATTATATAAACATTCATTGCATTGAAAACATCGTACATACACTCATCAGCCAAAATCCGTTGAATTCATAAAATATAGTGGAATCATGAAATGATTTATTTCCTATCCTGAGTCTATGTAAATCGTTATCAATTTATTATTTATTATCTTTTAATACTGTATCAAAGCAATTTGTGCATGAGATAATTATCCAGCTATTTATTTGATACATTCCAGTACTTCATTTGACTTGATAGTTGTATCAAAAAAATTATTGACGATGTAGAGGGCGACACGTTTGGGTTGGAGTCTAAATGCCACGCAATTACATATGTCGACCCCGTTTTGTATCCGTCGTGTGTGAACCGAGCCATCTTGCCTTATCCCTGTGTACGTAATCCATTACGGACGCAAGTGTTAACCGCTCTTTATTCAGTGAAAATAAAATAGTATTATTTTGAAACTAGGTTAATAACCAAGTTAAAGTGAATAAAAAAAAGACGAATAAAAAATCATTCAGGTAAGAATTATTTCAGCATTTCCAATCATTGAATATATATTATATCGTATATATCTACTTATTTATATTCGTTGAATAAAAAAACCGGGGCTGTTATAGAAGACGCGTTATTTCTTGTCAAGAAGCTCATTTTTGCATATCGCCTTCACATATACGTACGCACTCTCAATATCCGCCGGCATTTACATATTTTCAGACGCTTCTAGAATATTGTCTTCCATTATTTTATTCTACAAAGTATAGTTCCATATTTGTATAAATTCTATTTCTCTCAATGATTATTATTGAATCAATAAACGGCTGCAACATTAAATAATTATTACATGAACTTTACTTCGCGAAAAAAAGTTTTGAGCTGTTGGAAAATTTCATTGAAATTCATGTCGGCGCGTTATCAGTATTGATTTATGTAGAAAAAAAAACGTCGTACGAGAGATAATGCGTGCATTTTATCTGCGCCATATTGAAAGTATACATTTATTCAAACGTATATATGTATATATATATGTGTGGGTGTATGAATACTTATATGGCATCATTATATCGTTTCACCGTGTGTTAAAATTTCATATCACTGTTGATATCTCGTGTACTTTATTTCACTCAATTCTGATAACTAACATTTTATTCAACAAAAGATATAAGAACAAACCTGCATTTAAATTGTGAATTTCGTATTGAGGGACGATAGATAATATGAATCGCACGTGGATTGTAAGGTGAAATGGAATGCCGGCCAATGAAAATCGTTTCAAACCACAAATTTGTTTAAAAAAACAAAATAAGTCAAAAAAGCAAAGTGCTTAGCTTCTGTATACTGTCATTACGTAGGACCTAATACTGGGCTTTTTTCATTTATATTATTTGATTTATTTGGGCAAATTTTTGAATTGAAAATTACTTCGTCTGTCGAAATTCCATTTCTCCTTGAGAGGAGAACAAAATTATTAGATAGATGTAGTCTACACGCTACTCGGAAGGCCTGTGGCCACTCCAAGGTACCTCTGACAACTTTGATGATTTTACGGTTTTTCGACATGCACAATAAAGATCTAGACCATGTTCTGCATCACCAGCACCAGCTGTCAAAATCTCATTTCGAATATTCCAATCTTGCAAGCATAGACATCTATATTATTGCTCCGACTTGGAATTTCATTCCACTGTGCGTCAATGAAGCTGTGGTTGTTCACTATTGTTTGATGAAACAACAATAAAAAAAAATAGTTTGGACTTGTGATGCAAAACCTGGATGATATCGAGGTCACTTTGTTGAATTGCGCCAATTCTTTTTAGTAAACAACTCATTTGTTGGAATTGAAATCATTGTTGAATATTTGGAAATACGAAAAAAGTTTTCAAACAAAAATGTTGACCTTCTCAGAGCAAAAATTCCCTACTTGGAATATTTTGCGTCTGCTCTCTAATTGGAGTAATTTCAGTTATCGTTCCATACTCATTATCTCACCAACTAATTGAGATATTTATGAAATTTAGCAAGGTGAATTTTTGTCTTGAAATACCCAACATTTCTCGTATCCTCAGTTATTTGGTAACGATTTCAGTTTAAATAATTTGATTGTTTGATAAACAGTTTTCACACCATTTTCAACCAGATTATTGACATATCTTTACTTTGCGTGTCAAAAAACATAAGAATCATGTAAGATATCAAGGCGGCCTTGACGTGAACATCGGCCTTATGGGCAGCGCGTGGACTAATATTAATAGGTAATGTTCAAGAAACCGTTATGGTTCAAGGCCATTCCGTCGGATGCTTACAGGCACAAACATGTTCACTCATAACAATGCTCAATAATTATTTCATGTTAATACATTTTTATTGCCATTCATTTTCAAAGCACAATTGCTCCGATAAAAAGATGGATTGAAAAAAAAAAAAAAAAAAGACAACAATACCTCAATTGAAATACTAACTTGAAATGGAAAGCCTGTGGGTTTCTGTTGGAAGGTTAAACTGTAATGGTAATATAATGAACTGAGAAAGAAACTCGTCATCTTATACAATATTGCATCATACATAGATTCATTAACAATAGTTACTTAAAATTATTCAAATAATTGAATACAAAAATCTTAAAATTAAATTATAATAGAAGCAGACGTAACAACAAAAAATTTTTATTTTGCATTATTATGAATGAATGAATGGCAGGTTAACCTGGCCTGTTATGTAAGGTGTTTTTTATATTTTCCTTTAAGAATGAGCACCCGAGTATTCGTTGGTGGATTAACATACCGGGTGCGAGAGCGCGACCTCGAGAAGTTCTTCCGGAAATATGGTAGAATCAAGGAGGTCGCTATGAAGAATGGATTTGCCTTTGTGGTAAGTCTAATGTTCAATTGTTTTTTTACAGTATGGTAGGGACAAGGGTCTATGTCGGTGGGCTTCCATACGGCACCAGGGAAAGAGACCTTGAGAGATTTTTCAGAGGATACGGTCGTTTCCGTGATGTTCTCATCAAGAATGGCTATGGCTTTGTCGTGAGTATCTGTATTAAGTCAAAAAAAAAAAACAAACAAAAAAACAAAATCAAAACAAAAAAAAGAAAACTAAGTTTGATACGATCTGAAATATCAAAGTTGATTTGTGAAAATTAATCGGGTAAGATTTTTCATACTGTCCCTCTACTAAAAATTAAACCGTGAAAACGAGAGAAAAAAAAGATGAATGAAACGAACAAAACGATCGTCTTGAAAGATACTCAATTTTGACAATGCATGTTAAATTAATAGTTAAGAGAACTACACATTATGTGTTTGACAATCATTTATTGAACATCTATAATTCATTAATGAATCTTTTTCTTCCCGTTTTGTTATATAGGAATTCGATGACTACAGAGATGCTGATGATGCGGTGTACGAGCTCAATGGCAAAGAACTGCTTGGAGAGAGGTGAATTAAATTTGAACGCATAAAAATGATCGTAGTGATGCACTGAATATATATTAAATGAATAAATTACATATTTATTTATTTATTTATATTTTTTGAAATATACATTATATATCTAAGCAATAGGCATGGCCTCAATCAATTTTAAACGTGCTCGAATTTACTATTTGTAATTACGTACATTTGTATATATAATCTATTATATAATTATTATTATGCCAGTATATATCTTTTGACATCCATATAAACTTTACCGCCATTTTGAACTACTACCATCAACTCCCCGAATGTAGATGTGCATTGTTTTTACATGTAGGAAATTTAAATCTTCTTCCAGTATAATTATCTCTTTTCTCATTTGAAAACGAAACCACGGAAAATAACTAGTAATCGATACATCGTCACTTATCAACGATTTTTAAAAATTATTAATTAAAATCAAGAAACAAAAGAAATATCATGATTGATTGAATCACATATATGACTAGTTGAAACATTGACTTGAAAATGAAGTTTAGGTGAAAATATAGGTGACGAAAGTATCTTTGGGGCCGAGTAGGAAAAGGGAAATGAAATATTGAAACAAGAAAAACAGATTCTGATGAATTGAGATTTGGTGACTGATGACGGAAGGATGGACGGGAAAAATAAAGGAGATTTTTTATTGGAGATAAATGGAGTATGGGATGACAGCAATTAGAGTAAGAATTAGTCGAGGACTTAGGCGGGGTTTTGTTGGGTGTGTTTCAGAGTGGCGGTGGAGATAGCACGGGGTGTTTCAGGGAGGCGAGGCGACCGTGGCTACGGACGCTCACGCTCCTGGAGAGACAAGTAAGCATATCCAATGTGTCTTGTTACAGAATTACTGTAGAGAGGGCCCGGGGGACACCTAGGGGTAGTGACCAGTGGCGCTATGGTGACTCCCGTGGTGGTTATGGGGACTCGAGGCGATCTGCGTAAGACACGCTATCCTTTTTTTTTTTATTTACTACATATTTAAAATTATTACCAAAGGAAATAAACAAAATCATTCATAATACAACCCGTTCGCCCTTTATATGAGCGACAGCATCGACGATGCGCAATACAAACGGCAATAATTATAGATCTCATGATTGCTAATGGATACATAAGTGTAGTTATTTGAGAGATTTTTATTATTTTCAATAAATCAATTGCAGGCATTCGCGCATCACCGATAACTGTTTTTGTTTACATAACGACATGAGAATCAATAAAATAGAGTCAGACTCTCTTCTAGAGTGTTGAGCACGAGCTATCAGCTCATATTCTATTTTCATTAAATATTTCCCTCATCATTTTGAAATCAAAATAAATTAATAGTAATTTCTAATTCCTTTTTCACTTAATGTTCGAGTCAGAAGTTCATTTTTTAGATTGGTTTCCGTTCGTCTCTTTTTCTCTATTTTGCGACGACGCAAATAGACACTAATAGTATGTATATGGTTATGTTTGTTACAGCCGAGATGATGTGCGGCACGACAGGTACGATAACAAATTGTAAAGAACCAACAACTTTTATTTTTAAAATTGAGAGTAGATTTGATTTGATTGAGATAACAAGAGAAACATGATTAATATTTTTTTTTACTTTTTTTTCAATTAATTTCAATTTGTGTGCCTGAGCAATGAATGCAGATCTGTAGTTATTTGCCGGCGGTTTTTGTTAACCATCAAATTTCGTTATTTCTGTTCACATGACATCCATTTTTGCAGAGATAGTGTGAACAGAAACACGAGGACTGCATCTAGCTACAAGCAATCATTGCCCAGGTATATACCAATTAAAATTAACATTTGAAAAAAAAAAACGTTATTAAATTTCTTTCATCAATAATCCACTTAATGCATTCTCTACTTTTTTGTCTGCCTTCTAATTCAACTCCTCATTTTTTCCTTTTTTCGCGATTAAACAATAGTTTTTTCAATCGATTCAAATCTAGAATCAATTTTTTACTTAACCAAATTTTCAAATTGACAATATTCTCATTTATTCTCATTATTTTGTGCAGATATGGACCACCAACACGCACCGAGTATCGTCTGACAGTGGAAAATCTCTCGAGCCGTGTCAGCTGGCAGGTAAATCTCAGACACCTTCTCCTTCAAACTTTTTGTTTATAGTTTACCTTTTAAAGTATGAAAAATTAAATTAAAATAAATATTTCGTGTCCCGACTTCCAACGTGACAATTTCAATTATCGAAGTTAAACAAGAATGAGCGGACACACGAAATTACAGCTCATTGAGTGTAGAAAAAAAATATTCTTTGTTTTCTAATACTTACGCGTGATTTTGATTTTCATGTTTATATTTTTTCGGTGTTTTATTTTTTTTCTCTTTTTCTACTTATCTCGATTCATAATTGAGCAACAGTCGTGTATTGTGCAATGTTAAAACGATGTACACTTTGATCAAGTAAGGTCGTGGAGAAATAGAAAAAAATTCGTACGTTTTCAACAGAAGAAAAATTTGGACCACAAGAATTACCTTGAAGTTATGTCATTAATGTAGAAAAACTGAATTAGTCGAATATATATGGTGAAAAAGAAAGTGGAGAAAGGGGAATATAGTCTCCGCCACCAGTGAACACGGAGACTGAATTGCTGGACGTATGGAAAAATTATTATTGGGAGAAATTACCATGTGGTCAACCAAACACATACAAACGTTGAGCGATACGATTAGCGATGGACAATCCAATAGACGTTGGGCAATGCATACATATTAATGTGGGAAATACCAGGGCGCAGTACAAAGTCATCCAAAATATCCAATTAAAAAAAATCGAAGCCAAGAAGAAATATCTGAATCATAATCCGAATGGGACAAACCAAATCCCATGACTTACTTGATCAATTTACATTGCATGTATATCGTAAATACATTTCTATCATCTTACACAAATTTATAATTTTCATCGCGTACGAAAAGTCATCTGATTTGTAAATCTATCATCTCCTATCACTTTTTTCGTCCTCTATTCATTAACAAATAGTTTATATTTTCATTTCATCTCAATTTTTCCGCCATGTATGAAAATTATTAGATCTATAAATTTACGTTTCATTCAAGCTTCATTTACCTTACGGTCAACAGTTTAAGATGTATATGTATAAAAAAAAAACTATGAAAAAAGGTATATATATCAAACAAACAATAAACAAACAAAAATTGATGTTCTTTCCGAAGAGCCATGTCCTCTTCGCCGAGGAGGGGCGAGTCCGATAGGGCCCCACAATAAGACGAGATGATGTGCGATCATGATGATAAAGCGATGACGAGGCCGGGGGTGTACCCGGTGACTTTGGTTCTGGTTCAGTTTGGCGCCGCACACTCTTGGTGTTAGCATACACACATGAACACACGAATGTTGTCTCACGGGGTGTTCTCAAAAATCCTCTTTCTCCATGGGTCGATGCGAGAGCTGGGCGAGTGACAGAAAAGCGAGGGCAAATGAGAGAGAAAAGGGAGCGAGCGTGTGAAAATACCGAGGG
This sequence comes from Zele albiditarsus, assembly GCA_958496275.1. NCBI lineage: Eukaryota > Metazoa > Arthropoda > Insecta > Hymenoptera > Braconidae > Zele > Zele albiditarsus. The sequence continues at coordinate 10,849,966 of OY292414.1, forward strand.
CACGCTAAAATCCTCCCTTCCGTTCTGGGTCACAACGCAGGTTTATCTACCCACAGGCCACCACAACCCTGTTGTCTACCCTCTCTCATCAACCAACCAATATCCAGTGATTTATATGGGTGCTTTTATATCTGGTGTGTGTGTGTTCACATGTCCATGGTGGCACCAATGACTGTTTAATTGGGGTCCTTATTCTCCTCACGGAACGTACAGAGAAAAAAGAGGAGATATTGAGAGAAAGAGGGCGAGAAAAATCATCAACCAAAAGCGACCAACCACGACTGTCCACAGCCACAATTTTTCTTCGACCAAATTCATACTTCATCCTTCAACTTACTCCTTAATCATACAATTCATTCTCATAATTATTCATTCATCTAAATCATTTGCTATTATCAAGAATTAAACAAAAATAATTGACAAAAAAAAAAGAATTATCCATTACTACCACTATAACTACTACCAACGACTGCTACTGCTACCCGGGTTGTATCATCGTCTCTATTAAGTCAGGCAGCGGGCCACCCAATGAGAGGGCAAACACACGGGCCTCACGATTGTCAAACCATCCGCGCGAGACGCCTACACTGATCCGATTCGACCCGACCGAAGCGCCGTTGTGTGTGTACTGGCCTATTCTCTCTGTCCGTAAGCAAGGTGGTGCCTGGGCCCAAGGTAAATGCGTCACCTTAACCGAGTGTTCTCTATTAGATATAGGTTTATTGGAAAAACAATTGAGTACATAACTTTTTTACATATATGAACATATATTGATTCTTAATATATATATATTTATGTATATGTATGTGTTTTAATACGTATATATGTATGTGTATTGGAATTAATTCTACCTTTAATCATCATACTTTCATTCATTATATCTATATCTATTTATCTTGTGCACAAATTGATAGCCAAGAAAATTCATCATGAAATTGTGTGGGGAAGAACAATTATTTGGATACACACACGTGTGATTAAATATAAGAGGAGAACCTGATGTGATACTGCGGTTTGAGAACAAACATAGAAAAAAAAACACTTATATTTATCCATAGGTATTGTGCTCGAAATTAGGAAAAAGAAAAAGGACTTCTCGCAATTCATTTTTACATTTTTTCTTCAAATCAAATAATATTGTCCATTGCTCATCGAATTTCCTCTGATAATCTTCAAATCAACTTTTCTTTATGCAAAAATCAGTATTAATACTTGGGAATTAATATTATTGAGTGTTCATTGAAATTAGTACGGAGATCACTGGAATTGATTTGATGAGGATTTTGATAGAAGCGAATGTGATTCGAAGGGACGTGTATTACTACTACATTGTTGCTCACATCCGCCCAACGACTTAGCAACCATAACGCTAGATTGCAAAATTAAGAGGAGCTATTCATCATTAAGGACGAATAAAAAATGGAAATGAAGTTGAAGTAAGGAGAAGAAACGGATTTGAGACACATTTATTCTGTTGATAGCACACTGATGACCCTCCATGATGAAACTGATTTTGGAATTGAAAGCCGTACCTGGTTCCCACATGCGTCAATCACAAGCGTACTCGCACACTCATTCATGATTGAACAATAGAAAGCATATAAGAGTTGGAGAGATGATTTATCTATCGACCAATGGTGGACAGAAATTAAGAATTGCTAATTTTTCAAGGCTAAGAAAATTTTTGGATCATAATGTTGATGTTGAGAAAACAAATGTGAGAGTTGATCGGAAGGATTTCACCACACCATTTTTTGAAAATTAAAGGATACCGGTCGACGAATTTGTGTGTGCTTTCGCAAATAATTTGTTCAAATATTTCACACAAGTTTATTTTTGCCTTTTTCAGAGAATTTAGTATATTATTTCAATACAGTAATATATTACGGATAGCATGACGATAATTATAATCATTAAGAATATTATTTAAGGTTATCTGAAGTTTCATAATGATAGATATAGTGAACGTAACAGAGTGAGATGAAAAAATTTCGCAGACTAAATAAGTATTATTTATCTTTTGGAGATTGAACTCAAAGTTTCTGCATTCAAAGAAAGGTTGAATTGGATAGCGGGTACTAAATTCGAGCACAGACATAACAGTTACTTATACATGTCTCGATTTCACACTCTCGTTTTTGGAGAACACAAATTACAAATTATTTAGTTATATATATTAATCAATAGGGTCATAAATGAAAAAAACAAATAGATGTACATAGCGAAGGAACAAATGTAAGAGTGCACAATATTCATTCTAATATTCCCCCTCAAAATTTATTAGATTGAGATTTATAGTGGAAAATTGGTTTAAGAGCAATAATAACATTGGTTCGAAATATTGTGAGATATTAACGTATTTTTTTTTTTTACGTCATGCTCAGGATTTGAAGGATTACATGAGACAAGCCGGCGAAGTAACATACGCTGACGCCCATAAACAACGCAGAAATGAAGGGTGAGTCCTCAATAATTTATATTGAACATATAATTGCACAAAAATTTTTTGTTGTAAATTTATTGGAGTGAAATTTCTATTTGATATGAATAATTGCAGAGTTGTGGAATTTGCAACATATTCGGATTTGAAAAATGCTATTGACAAACTGGACGACACTGAATTGAATGGACGACGAATCCGTTTAGTTGAAGACAAGAGGAGAGGAGGACGTCGTTCACGTTCATCCAGCTCAAGATCACGTTCACGATCACGTTCACGCTCTCGTCGTCGTTCACGTTCCCGTTCCAGGTAATTCAATCAATTTCACGAGCGTACATTCAATGAAACAGAAAGTTTATTATAGAAATAAACACGCTTTTATTGCTGACGAAAGTTTTCGCCATCGCTACCATTGTTTTTTTCGTTTTTTTTTTTTCTGTCATTTTTTTGCATCTACATCTGCCGATACCTCGAAGAAACACTCAAACTAATGGAACAAAGCAACACCATTAAGAGAAAACAACAATGCATAACATTAAAAAATTTCTTTTCTCCATTCTTGCTGTCCTAAATATCCACAACTTTTTTTACTGGAAAAAAAAACCTAATCCTACACAACACCCATCAATGCATGTTTGAAGAGAATGTGCTGTTGGTTTTAGGTGCGCGTGTATAAGTATGACAGACGAAAAAAATTATCAAAATCGGGTTACAGACAAAAAAAATAATCAACTTTCGGGATTTTATTGAATCGCGAAAAGGGGAATCAAAAATTACAAAAAAAAAACGTATTTTATCTTTATCCAGGAGCCGTCGCAGCTCTCGTAGCCGTAGCCGTCGCAGCAGCCGCTCCAAGTCAAGGGCACACTCGAAATCCAAATCAAAATCCAAATCCAAGTCTCCCGAGCGCAGCCGCTCTCGTTCCAAGTCCAAGTGAGTACCTTCTCTATCCCGCTTTGAACATTTTCTCTCGTTTTATTCTCTTGCTTTTTTTTCATTTTTTCTTTTTTTTAGTTTATAATTTTTCGTTAAATTGAACAATCGTTCAAATTCGTCATCTTCTATATCGATGAATCATTAATAACAAATACACACAATGCATCTGGCGTTGCTCTGGGCTGAATGCAATTAATTGAAATCTTCATGAAATTATTTTCTTATTTCGAACTTTGAATCTTTTTTGTTTTCATTAATTTTTTCTTTCTGTTCATTTTTTTCTTGATAATTTTACAGATCCAGAGACCACTCTAAATCAAAGTCCAAATCCAGATCTCGTTCAAGGTCGAAGGCTGAGAGGTCAAAGTCTAGATCGCAGTCGAAATCAAAAGCAAAATCACCCTCTAAGTAAGTGACACTGTTCATATATTTTATCTGAATAGTTGTTATTGTTTGATGAGTAATGAATATAAATTATCAAATTATTTTTTATGTTTTCAGGGAACGTTCGAGCCGCGAGCGTTCGCGGGCTGATAGATCACGCTCTCGCTCAGAGAGTAAGCACAGTAAAAGTCGCAGTCACTCAAGATCTCCAATGAATGGCGACAAATCACCGCCAAATAATAAAGAAAAAGAAGATTGAATACGCTTTTTTTACACAAAAAAGAACGAAGAAAAAGTAACAACATCATAGATTAACACCGGAATGAGCCTACGACAATTACGAATTATTTTTTCTTTTTCTTCTTTCGTTTCCAATTTTTGTATTCAATTCTCCCCCTCCCCCCCAAAAACCACACACTGCAACACATGTGCTGTTTTACTGTTATTTGGCCATGGATACATTTGTATTACTGTGAACACATTATTCACATAAACACTTATTAAAAGAACAATTATTCATGAATTTCCAATCATTCGAAAAAAAAAAAAAATTTTTTTTTTTTCACAGAATTCTATTATTGAAGTAAATGATGAAAAAAAAAAAAAAAAAAAATGAACGAAACGGAGTACAGTGTCACTATAATCGTGTCACGTCTACTTCTGTTTCATCTCAACCAATTAGTGCAGTTGGTTTATTATTGATATAACTATCGTTTTCCTTTTTCGACGCCATAATGGATTAAGAAATGAGCGCCATTCCTTTCAAAATTAAGACAAATAACAGAATGAACGAAAAAACTTGACACACTCAAATCACATTGCACTCATTTGAAATTTTGACATTTTATTCTATTAAATAAATATAAAATGGTATACGTCACACTCTTTTCCCGAATACCTAGTAAACAAAAAGGATAATTACCATAAAAATTTCCTCCTAAATCGAATGAACTCGAATCGATTGACGAAGTATTGTGCCCAATTGACATCATATGGCTTTTTGTATATAACTCCTGATAAATTATGAATAAGAAACAAGAAAAAATGAAATAAATAATGTGATGTGTATTAAAATGAAAGCATACAAAAATATTTAGCAGTAAGTCTTGTATTAAAGGCGCTCAACCTTGTACTGGAACAATTCTTTTTTTTCACGTCGAATAATTCACTCTCCCACGAAAAATGATTCAGGCACATTGCGCTAAAAATAACCTGACCATTAACTTCTTACAATTTTTTCATCCTTTCATCTTTACAGTTTTCTCTCTTTTCATTTATTTCTACTTCATATTTTGTTATTCTATTTCCACTTCTGACATATTCATAGGCCCTTCTATATCCTTTAGCGACCCCAGCGAAATTTCCACGACATACTCCATGTGCATGTGTCAAGCATTTAGACATACGAGCGTCACATGCAACGCAGCTGGATGCCACACTCGACAATGAGTCATGAAGTATAACGTACATTGGGAGTACCCCTCTGCAGCTGCCACCTTTCAACATTCAAAATGAAATAAAAAAAAACAGTTTGTCTCCAAAGATAGATTATGGTCATTCAATTTCCATCATTCAACAATATTTCAATTTAAAACAAAAAGGCGAAAATATTTCTCATTCTCTATTGAATAAATTCCAAGATATTTTTTTTTTACGACAGTTTCATTCGCTTCCAAACAAATGAACCGTATGTATTAAAATCGTCTTAATTTAGTAAACATAGAAATTAATATTTCTCATTCATTATGAAATTTATTCCAAAACATTTTTTATAGAATAAATATGACCAAGTGGTATTCTCTCTTGTGCACAAATGAACAGCACTCATCAAAGTTTGCCTTCGTATATGAGCTCTGGGCTGCTCTGAATGCTCTCTACACAGTCTCTTCACTCACCAGTCAACTCTACATAGATACACAATCAAAGTCGCCTACGTATACAGGAGGGTGACTCATTTCGTCGCGCATATCCCCGCGCCGAAGGGTTATCGCGCGCGCATAAGCACACACATATACATACGCAATTCATGCAGCATAGTGGGAATGTATACTTGTGGTGAAGTCGCTCTCCAATTGGCAGCTGACGCGCATAGTGCCTGAAAGTGGGGAGAATTGAAGAGGAAAAATAGAATGAAAAAAAAAAAAAATATCCCATGAACCCACTGACAACCAAACGCGCTCTCAGTTCTCCTTGCTCAGCAAGCGCAGGATATTCCAGTAAATTTGTCTCTTATCGAGCACATATCGATTATAGATTGGTGGTGAAAATTCGTAAATTCTCCACCTTTTGATAAAAAAAAAAAAAAAACTACTCCTTTATCAAGTGTGGCCAGGTGAGCGAATCATTACTATTTTTTTACTCACATATTCTCATTATTAATTCTCAAAATTTTGAACACAAATTTAATTTCCTGTCTGATTCATATTTTCGTTTACCCGTCAATTCCGTTTAATTTGATTGCGTTAGCAACAAACATGGTAGAACAGCGGCGACACGTCACAATGAAAGCTTTTATATATACCGGTTTTTCGGGTGTGTGAGAGAGGGAGATAGATGCCCTCGCGGAATTCGCATTTAAATCAGTGTTTTTATATATCCAATATCGTCTCTTGTCTGACGTTCGAGAGAATGAAGATAAATGGAAAACTCAATGGAATAAGACAATTTTCCAGGCCAAAAAAATATTTTTTCATTTTTTTTTTCCTAATGCTGTTAGAATTTTCATAAGGCTTTTCATTAATAATTTCCAGCCTCACGGCGCGATGCTCTCGTTCACCATTTTCTCTCCATTCTCCATTCGTTGATTCTGCGTATTGCATCGTAACTTTGTCGAATTCAACATGACCTTGTGCAGTCACATCGAAATTTTCATTCACAGTAACACAAATTTTTACACCAACATTCATAAATATATCAATTTTACACAGAATAATTTTTTCATATGATCACGAAATTTTAATCTATATTTGATTGATTCTGATCATCAAACACGGTTCCATGGATTAAATTCGATAATTATGAGGTTGCTAAACTCCAAACATATCATTTCTCTTTTATTTCATTATTTTATATTGTGATTGCATGCAATCGCAAATTAGATTTGCCCAGTCGGCGAATTTTTCAGTCTTGCCCAATAGACCGTGAAATGGGGGTGACTGTATGGAAAAAAAAAAAAAAAAGGAGGAGATACAGGAGGGGAAGTAGTATATAAAGGGAGGTGAACGAATATATGCACACGAGCGGCGTCAATAGTATATATATAAACATGTATGTATGTATGTATGAGGAAATGAGGAGGAGGTAGAACAGGAGGGCCATGGAGACAGCGGGCAAGGGCGTGGTTTTGATGAATATATATACATATATATATGCAACTAGCAGGATATTCTTGGCCTGACTGAGAATGTTAATGTCATCCTCCACCTAAAAATACAAATTCAAACATAAATTGCCGCACGTGCTTTTAAAACAGAATTTAGAATAACATGAGAAAAAAAGGTGGGGGCGCAATGATGTTAAAATTAAGAATACATACAGGAAAATGTTCGTCAAACCGCAAAATTATCATGTGTTCTTCTTCCTCAGTGTTCCAATGGGATGTATATTAATAGGAATATAAGAGTATTGTATCTCTTTTTTTTCCATCATGTTATCCTCCATCAAAAAATATAAATTGTCGTATGTAATTTTGAAAAAGAATTTGAAATGAAAGAGAGAGAGGTGGAAAATGGAAAGACAAAGAAATAACAATTCATACACATTGAAAGAATATTTGTCGAAGTAAAAATCTATTCTTTCTCTTTTCTCTTACTGTTCTTTAAATTGGATAAATATTATCAGCAATGTCAGAGCATTGTTTCCGCACTTTTCTCATCATCATCAACGTCAGCATCATTACTATCAATAAATCATCCATTGTACTTTGTGATTTCGTCACGCTTTCATTGTCATACATGTGTATGTATATAAACATAACTGGGAAGACAATGAACTGTGTGTTGACTTAAATACATTACTTGTCTTCATTCCCTTAGAAAGAGAAAAAAAAGAAATAAACAATAACGATTATATGTTAAAACAAGAGATACACATATTATGCTACCAATGAGTAGCAGATAAGACACGTAAGTTTTTGTGATAACCGACAGTAGTTTAACATGACACGAATAAAAATACATGAACATTTTATCCTATTCATTTTTTATGCGTCGGAGAATACACATGGAAGTATAGAGGCGACCTTGATTATTGTCGTCATGACGCATCCATGACCATGAAACGGAGATTGATACCACACAAATGTGTCGCCCCTCACGAGTGTCTTCTTCTTTCATTCCTTTTCGTTTTTATTCTACTCCTTTCTCCATTTTTCCTCCACGCCCTGACAACATCCACGAATCCAGCGGCCCCCAACACCCTCATCTCGTCAATCGATTATCCTATCTCCCACCAACAAGCTTCGTTTTATTCTGTCTGTCTGTCTCTACATACTGTTCATATGCATTACATACAAAAATACGCCCATATTTCCAATAGCTCAACGACAAAAATTAATGTTGTGCCATTTTCCGGTGTTCCTTCTCATTGATTTAAAATGGAATGATTTCTCATTATCACAATATTATTAATTATAAATAATAAAATATTTCTTCTGGCCGCCTCAATCGGTTTCATTTCATACTCCCACGACAAATGTAATCTTTGATGACCGAGCTGTCTCAATACCTGAATTTAAAGCTCCTCACGTGATTGGTCGATAATTGATTATCAACGATTAGTGATCCCTAACCTACCACATATTTCAATTTTCAGTTCGTATCTCTTTGTTGTTCCTGAAAGTATACCGACTTTAGGTTGGTATCTCTCCTTCTCATCAGTGCGGAAATACCAACGAAATATCTGCAAAACCTAAACCCACAATTTTCAATTGATCAATTATCAACGAATGACCTGAGGGACTTCGAAACCAGGTATCAAGGGCCAGTGCATCTCTCACATACATTAATTATATAATTTAATACAAATCAGACATGATAAAGAGTTCATCAACCGTCATGGTCATACACTCATCTATATGGCCAAGTCGTTGCAGTTTTTCAACATAACGTGTCTGGTTCACGTGAATACACTCTAATTCCTCATGGATGTAAAATCGCCGCTACAATAATAATAATAAACCGTTGTTCTTTCATTGTAATAACTATGCGTGCAACATCCTATTCGACCCAATTTGTGAACGATTAAATGAGTTAATTGACGTGATTACGCAAATTGAAGATGAGAATTCGTTAGTCTCGGACTGTATTTTTCTGATCTCATATAACGACTCATGACAGTTGAATTTACCATTTCTTTTTTTATTATTCATTTCTTGAGAATAAGACATGAACTGACATGAAAATTGATCATCGTCGTTGTAGGTTGGCTCAAGACAAATGCACACAAGAGAGAATGAGTTCCACTTGTCTGATTAAATTTGCGCCCGTACATTTTCCTTGGAAGAACAGCCTTACAGGATAGAATATTTAACGATGACTCGAATATACATATGTATAAACAGTTATCTGTGGTTATGTACAATATACACACATATGTATTTTATATATACACATTTTATGTATTATAGGTTCAGGAAGTTGCCGTTACAACTCATAAAATCTTCCTGGCCAACTGCTTCATTTAATGTTTGCAAATGCCTTCAGACGAAACAAGTCGAAAAGAAGTTCTATACTCGATTAAAAAATTTGTCTCATCCAATTTGACCACATAATTAATTCATCATACCTAACACATATTATAACTAGATATTTAATATGTTCTATATTTACAGGGGGCCATATTATATTAAATGATGACAGAGCGAGAGTGGATAGTCCTGTTAATATCGTGTATATCTATCTCCGACAGTATGTATTGTACGCGTTGGAAAGTCATCTTGCAAGTTGAAGTTGGTGTTGTACAGTTGCGTACAAACTACACACGCTCATCGACCTCTTTCGAATTCTCTATATACAGGCATACAGTCGCGAGCCATATAAGGACCGCGAGTCGAGAGAGACTCCATTCCACTGCTACTTCTCTATATCTCATTAAATTCCAGTATATGGACACCGCGATGCCGCGAGGCGTCATTTTTTTTCCCATCCATATCTCTCGATAAAGAAGATAAGGAAATTCGAAAAAAAAAAAAAAAAAATACATGAGTATGAATCATGAACACTTGTTTTTGCAAATTACCAACTTAAGTTTAAGGCGAATGAAATGAGAATCACTGAATGAAAGAAAAAAAAGAAGCAGGAAGCTACAAACAACCACGACACTTCCGTTTTGTGATTCACCTTTGACGTATTTATACGGCGTTTACATGTTGCCTGCACTATTCTAAATAATATCCAAGCCGGAGGGAGAGAGACACTTTTGTTTCATTTTTGTTTCCTGAAAGGAGGGAAAAGGGAAGAATTGAAAAAGGGAAGTGGAATCACGTTTCATACAACAATAGAACTTCCAAGCTTTTATGTGCCTGAAAATTCGAATGTTAAATTGTTGAATTAAAAAAAAAAGGGATACAGTTACTGTACCACAAATTCAGTAGATGTTTCAATCGAATTTCAGGCACACCTTACGAGGGCTCGTGTTAAATATGCCAATAGTAACTTACATACATTGAGGGGTAGGTGAAAGGATGAGTTCCACGTAGCACATGAGCTTTTGTCTAAATGTCACGAAAAACGTGGTATTGATTCTTCATTCATATTTTGAATTTTAATGACAATATTGTAATGATTCAGTATTATTATACCCATTGATCATATATAAATATGTAAATGTAATGTTTTCATAATATAATCGTGTAGTGAGAGGGAAAGATAGGAAGAATAATATATTATATATAGAAAGTGCGGCAACGGAAATGCTAGACGCCGCCACAAAGTTCCTACCTACCGTGCAAGTCGCGGGCGGGTGCCGTTATTCGACTGGAATTTTTGCGGCGTCAACCGACCACTTCTCCCTTTTATTTTCCCATCTGCCTTCTGCTTTACTCCGATAGCGATATGATACACCTACCACATACAAATTGTTCATGGCACGTGTCGCATCTTATTAGACTTCTCTGTTGTATTTGATACTTCGCCAATCATTCATCATTATCAATTATAATATTGATTGAAATAGTTTAATCATCAGACAAAAAATTTTCTGTTACAGATTTATATATAAAAAACGAAAACCATGTCGAATCCCGTGAGTCCATCATTGAAGGATCTGCCCAAGGTGTCATTGGATTTAAAGAGTGAACTTGAGGGTTTCAATCATGATGCCATGAAGAAAGCTGACACCGCTATCAAAAATGTACTACCGTCCGCTGAAGGTAATGCTATCGATAAACAATTTCGATATTACTTTGTTGAGATACTTGTATATAAAAATATTGTGGTAGAAAATGATTATAATGATGGTGTACAATAGATGTACGACAGGAGAGACAGCATTCAGATTTGATTCATGGATTAGAGACGTTTCAACCTGGCAAATTGAAGCACGCAGATACGAGAGAAAAAATGATTTTACCCAATGCGACAGGTATTAATGGGATATTTAGAATTTTCACAGGACACACATGCATACATGGGGACGCAAGGACATTAAACTAACAATTTAGCTTAATAAATACATTTTCATTAATGCTAATGATGTAATTGTTTTGAAGCTATACATAAATTATATAATGTATATAGGCAGTCTGGGGCTTATGGGTATAAAGTTGGGCGTATTTATAGTCAACCTGGTGATGAAACTCATGTTTAGATATTCATTATAATCTTTTCAAATTAATTGCCTAACAGATGTTGCCGCAGAAAAGACACAAAAGACTCTCATTGCTGGCATTGAGGCTTTTGATCCGGCGAAATTGAAGCACACCGAGACTCAGGAGAAGAATCCTCTTCCTGACAAAACCGGTAAAAACCAAATGTCAAAATTAATTCAAAGAAATTAATTGGTCATTAATATTGAAATTTTCAATGATATAGCAATTGAACAGGAGAAAGGAAAGCAGCAATTCATCTCTGGAATTGAAAATTTCGATCCAGCGAAATTGAAACATGCTGAAACATTGGAGAAAAATGTTTTGCCAACCAAAGAGAGTGAGCATAACTTTGAATATTTATTTGATTTTTATGACTTAGTTATATTTCCTAGATTTTTTTATTCATACGGTAAAAATCTTTTATTTTTTAGCCATTGATGCCGAAAAAGTAGCTGCCTAAGTATCATTTATTTGTCGGAATGTGAACATCAAAGCGGCTATCCCCGACATTTCTTCTGTCTCCTAATTATACATAACATCTCGTAACAATTAATGATAATATGTTACCATAATGAAGAAAAAAAAAAGAAAAAGAGCGAATTGAATCGTGGAACGGAATGTCGTTTACGTGCGAAAAACACTTTTTATACAATACGAGGACAATGTCGGTGAAAAAAAAAAAAGATTTTTTAATTCTCTTTTTATAATGAAATACAAGGAAAAGGAAACAATTACAAAGTTATTACTCTCACTGCAACAAATGTATTAGCTTTTTTTTGGAGCTAAATACATTGGGCCAGTATTTATCCTAATGAATTGGTGCAATTTTTGGACCTACCTAATATTTTCGTATTCGTCATCTGCATATGAGAGCGTACCAGTGCCAGGAATTAATTCTTATAATTAACTCAAGATCAATTGCGCGCAGGTGAAATATATATATATCTATTTTTTTTTCTTTTTTTTTTTCCTTCAATTTTTTTCGTCTCTCCCTTCACTTTGATCGGCTGGTACGGCGTATTTTTACAAGCATCACAGATATATTGATCGGCGATAAATCCAAAATCGATTGATATATACTTTTGTAAGAATCATATTTTATATAAAACGGGCTATTGTACTTTTTTAACATTTGTATGCACTGCATATTGTCCTACTGATAAAGTATTTACGATGAAAAAAATAAAAGAAAATCATTTGTATGGAAAAGCACATTTATCAATTATTTCTACTATAAATATACATTACCTTTAAAAATATGCAAATATGTAATTTGAATTTTCGCGCGCCCATTGTGCGTTTTTGAATCAATGGATTTTGTCGATCGTCGTCGGTTTGACTCACACACTTCCATCCTTATACACACACATATACAATAATAAACACAATAAAACAACAGTTTATGTATTTAGTCTTGAGTTGAGTTCGTTGGACACCACAATCATCTCTTTTGTCGATGTGATTGTCCTTGACGCAGGTTGATGTGGGCTATCATTATTATTCTGGCTTTAAAATTCGAATTATATATCCACTATACACAGATATATATATATATATATATATATCTTTTATTTATTTAACAGGTAAGTGACAAAGATATAGAAGAATTTTCGCGTAAGTTGTCGGCTTCGAATCTCGAGCGGTAGAAAAATATTCAAACAATGAAGCACGAGTGCCACGTGCTATAACCACCGTTGGGACCGTATTTCTTTGTCTCTCCACGGTTTCGTGTGGTGTGGGCCGTGTGCGCTTATAATCGCAGTTGTATGTAAACATCCGGCATATATGGTATGCAGTGAAATATCAACGTTAAAATTTTCTTGTGGCAGGCAATAAGTAATGGATATTTCACCGAGAAAATCGTCGAAGCAATCGATTGATCCCGCTGATGAATGGTTAAAGAATGAAGGATATTATAGAAAATCTTCGCCAAAGGATCCAACTTGTCTTTTTAGAGCAGTTAGCGAGCAAATTTATATGACACAATATTATCACATTAGGGTGCGGAACGAATGTATTGAATTTATGCGCGAGAATAAGGATTTATTTGAGGAGGTAAATTGAATATTCATGCGTAAATATTTTTGGTCAGGTTCAGTGAAATTGATAAAAAAAAAAAAATGTTTGTTCCTCATTTTTTCTACTCATATTTTTGAAATAGAATATTGCAGTTCCGATGGATCATTATTTGAAGCAATTGATGTGTTTCACTGAATGGGGCGGGTCGAATGAAATTGAAGCCATGTCACGTTTATATGAACGCGACTTCATAATTTTTTATTGCCAAAAAATGACAAAAAAAAATGTAACGAATCATGGATTTGATGAAATGATATACCTTTGTCATACACCGCCACGACAGTATGAACCTATTTATGACAGAGATTTTATCTTGACCGCTGCACACTGTCAATCAATTGTTTATAAAACACTTTACAAAGATGTATTTGGAATGTCGGATATTGACGAGACAATTCAAAATATGCTGCACGATCGTTCGTCAGTGAATATACGACATGATAAATTTTTTTTGAAAGGCAATATTTCATCAAGGGAACGTTTAACAACAGAGTTGCTCAATAAATATGATAGCGGTGGAGAAGACACCGATGAAATTTTGAAAAACGTGGCACCATTCCCATATCGTGTGGCAAAAGCGCTCGATCCAACTATCTATCGGAATACAGATTTTGATATATGGCACGAATTAAAACGCGAAGCTCGTAATGGTGGTTGGATACGATGGAATAATGCGGAATTACAAGTTGGTGGTAAATGTTTGGTACAAATGGACTTTACTAAGATGAATAATCTCGATGAAAGTAATAACAATTTACAAAATGTACTGCGTCAAGAGAATAAGGATAACAATGGTAATCTGACAACAAATAATAAAAATAATAAAACAATGAAAAAAGAGTCACCATTGCTCATTGGACATATCCAAGAAATGAGTAAAGACGAGGGTCCAGTTCTTGTTTTCATAGAAGAATTAGGTGAAAAAAAAACTGTGCCTTATTCATCATTGAAACCATTACATGAGCATCGAAAACCAAGATCACCATATTCGGCAATGATACACCGAAAAAATTCCCCGTTCGACCAAGGTAAATAGATTTCAATGAATTTTCGATTAATTTTAATCGGCCATGGATATTTCATCGTGAAATTATATTAATAGTTGTTAGATGGAAGAAACCATGGAATTCGAATACACGCAAGACAAAGGATAATGAGTCTAGTGCTGTGTTCACGATGCGTCTAGATAGAATTAATAACAACAGAAGCAGGAACGATACATCGCGTGACAATAAGAAAAACACATCAAACAAAAACACGAACTGGTCAGAGGGCTCTAGGTATATTTAGAAATTTCAGTATAATAAATTTATTCATGGTATACAATTCAATTCATCAATTATATTTGTGCATTTTCACCCGTTTTTTTTTGCCTCTCCTGTTTTTCTCCTCAGTCTCAAAACGAATTCAGCTCTATTGAAAAAGTATACCAGCATCGAAAACTTCTCACCTAGTCAGGAATTCCCAATGGAAGTATGTATACATTAAATTCTAAAATTAATTAATTGTGTTAGTGAATTGCATAGGGGAAATAATGCCCACGTTATTCTCATTTTCCGTTTGAAGAATACCGTTGAAGTTCGGCCATTGTCAATTGCACTAGATAATCCACAGTCATCGATGAGCTCACCGATCGATCCAAAGGATGATTCTCGTAAGAAAACACCAACTTCGGTTAATAATAAAAATTTAGTTGGATCGTATGACAAACCAGTGAATAATAATAATAATCCAACGGCTGAAAATGCAAATGTTGTACAATTGCCTCAACAAACGCCTTTACCAACATCCAATGAGACATTTTATTCGCCACATTCGAGTAAAGCATCGTTCATATCTTTTTGTTTAAAGGTTAGAATGTTATTGAAAAAAAAAAAACGTTTCTAATGACATTATTAAATAATAGGCGGACCACCGCCGGCCATGTATCCCGGTAATTTGAATGTTGTGTGCGTGTCACCTAATGGAAATGTGTACGCTCCCATGTCTTTGCAACCACCACCTCCTGCTAATGTTGTCGATCGGGCTAATCAGGTTGTAAATCTTGCAATACAAACCAGTGTCGATGTGAGCGGTAATGACCTTCCATACACAGGTAAGAATAACTAATTGATTATTTGGCCAAGTTATACATAGAAGTATGTCCCTTTTTAATACATTATCACGATTTTGTTTGTAGATATTCCAACTTTGAGATTCTTCTTCAATTTGGGCGTGGAAGTGAGTCGCATTCATTGATGATTTCGCTGTTATTAAAAGAAATTTATAGAATTAATTGTTCATATTTAAACTGCAGTGTTTCCACAACAATCATGTGTGGGCATCGAACAACCCACCGCCTATGGCTTTTGCACCAAGCTTTGTACCTCAGAGTAATACAATATTATCCCTACCACCGCCTGAAGTATCACCACCAAACGAAAACATGCAACAATCGCCAAACAGTTCAGCATGTATTCCACATAGCAATCCGCCAAGCAATTCATCTGGCAATCCGTCACGTCCGCATCAGCCACAAAATCGTCGCAAAAATGAACAGCCTTTCAATTCCAATCGAACTAATGTACATTCATATGGGAATCCAAAGTCTTCTTATTCACGTAATGATATTCATCAGGATCCGGGAAAAAATAAAAATGACTCTTCCCATTCTTCGTATGATCCACAAAAACCTAAATCTTCGTACTCTAATGACATTCAACGTGACTATAATAATAGCAACTGGGAATCACGTAAAAACAATGGTCAAGGACGTTTCAAGAGGAATAATGAAGGTAATTAAATAAATTAGAGAATATGAAGGAATTAATCAGCTAATGGAATATTCGTAAATGTGTATCAATGGTAAAATCATCATTTTCAGGGCGTAATCGCAACGATCGTCCACCGCAACATCATAATGAATATCAGCAACGTTCATTCAACAATCAAGTCATCAACAACAATGATAATACCAGTGCTACCAGTAATAACAAAAATAATTTTGGCAAATCGGAATCGCGCAATTTCCAAAAAAACCAACCTGACAATGGAAATCAAATGCAACCAATGAATCCGTCACCAGCGCAGATGCCAATTCCCGCTTCTTCGCCACCATATCATCAACATATGAATCAACCATCAGCGGCAATGTACGCAAATGTGCCTTATTATGCAACTGAACCGGATAATTTTTTCCCGCCAAATACAAATATGTATCCGGTGCCATATATTTCACATCCGGACACTACTGACGGTGGTAATAATCCAAATCACTATGTGTGCGCCGGCCCAGAAAATTATCCGCAATCAATATCACCAATGTATGCACCAATGCCATATCCACCACCGTCCCTATATCCCGCTGTATCAGGGCCAAATCTGCAGGAAAATTGGTACACGATTCATGGTGGTCAACCTCATTATATCCCATATCCCCAACTTCCGATTGCGCAACAACCACCGCCGCAATCCCCGAATGTGAACACTGGTACACCATCTTCCAATAATTGAATCACTATACTCCTGAACAGCAGATTTTGTAGTTAAATCAAACGGAGGCCGGTCCTGCGTACATCTTTGGTGCATCATCGAGAGTTTTCTCTCTGAAAAGTGTGTCACCATGATCTGAACGTAATATAATTTTTTTTCTTCACTATAATTACAGTATATTTTTCGTTGCCAAATTTTCATATTACTACCAATCATAAGAGAGTTTGTCATGAACTACCATAACAGCCTACTTTAAAAACTATTCGAAAAAAATAATAAACGGTGGTTAATTCCTTCGGTGAAAATGATTTTTTATTTATCAATTTTATGATTTCCATCGTATTGTGGGTGATGACAGGGTTTTTTCGGCTAAAAAATACGACTCGGATTGAGGTTTAAGGGTGTCTCTGTACTCCAATAGAGCTGTTCGATTCCCCTGCAGTCCAAATATCTGAATATGAGAAAAAAATCAATTACCAATCCATTTTTTATCTACAATTAATTGATGTGATTAATAGGAGTTATATAAGTGCTCACCTCGATAACTGTACGGACACATGAAAAATTTTTCGCCAACTGTAATCTCTTCTCAATATTGTCAACGTAAGCCAAAAATTTGTCAAGTACTGCTGTGGGTGCCTGACCGTTGTGTAAAGTTTTTAAAACTTCTTCAATTGGCAAATTTGTTTGTAGTTTACGGCTTCCCAACCATCCCTAAATATCAATCACAGCGCAATAAATATTTATGCCAGGCGGAATGACTAAAAAAAGAAAACATTGCAACATGTTCTATTGTCTCAGTACCTTGGACAATAGTAAATTGTCAATGTCCTCCCATGCTTGAACTGAGATTCGAGTTTCCAAAACCGTTTTTTGATACTGTCTAGGCATGATATCTTGCTGATGTTGCAACATTGTCGGTGAAACCAATCCACCATCAGACGTATTCCAATGATGTTTGCAGGCATATCGTAAACAATCGAGTACAGAAGAACACGCCTCGAGTTCATCATCGAATTTCGTACTTTTCAACGCTGTTTTCCACTCTAATAATTTCATATGATTTTGAACAAAAATTTTTTCCCTGCACTCTGGCAAATTCATTAACTGAGTTTTGTAACATTTTGTTAATTTTTGAAGTAGCCTACTTTCATCCCGCGTATTTTCTATAATAATATTCAAGTGTGTCATCTGTAAGAAAATAATACTTTATTCGTATTTGCGGAGAATGGAAACACACATGATGAATACTCACTGCCGCATCCACAGATCTCCCAGCCATCCTGTAAAAAACGATTGAAAATTTTTTTTCCCAATATCCACAAATTTTTTTCATCAATAACAATCTTCAACTTACATCAATAAATCTGTAATGTCGTTAATTTGCAATCTCGTTGATAGATAGTGTATATACACATTCATTGCATCAACTCTCTCCATGAGCAATCTCTGCACCAAAATTGGCTTGAGAGTTTTTGTGAGAAACAAAATAATAATCAGTATGGCATTGCCATTGCCACTGGAAATCGCCGCATCAAGTAGTGCGGTTTTATTTGCTAAAGATCTATATTTTTCCAATGAAAATGGTTGTCCAAGTAATATTCGTCTAAGAGTAATTGTTGGATCAACCACTGGCTGCTCTTCAGACAGATAAATTTTATCTGCTCCTAAAACTGGATATGAAGAAAAAATGAAACATCCACATAGCTGTAATGTTAATTTTTGTTGATTGTTGGGGGAATATTGTTTCTTAAGTACTTTCATATATTAACAAAAATGTTGCAACAATTGTCTGTTTATATGTGTATCATGACGAATCTACTGTACTATAGCTGATTTAATTAAGAATACATTTTTATTTTTTCTCTACATACTTGCTATTAATATCGGTTCCGGAATAATTGATAATAGAGGCTTCAAGTGCGTTTGTGGGCTATCATATGTCAAATATGCGTTTGAGACATCGATATTTGATATTCCTGCTCTCAATTGAGCAGTTCCACTTTTCGAAATTCCAAACAAATTGTCTACCTGCAAAGTTATGATTTATCAGTACAATCCAAATTAGCAGAGTCGGATAGAAAAAAAACATTTGGAAATCAATTAACCTCCGTATTTTGATCAAAACTGAATGAATGTTTTTCACTGCTATTCCAGTAGTCCTCATCGTCTTTGGTTAAGTCAACTTTTGACATTTCGATACAAATAACCTCATATGTATTATTGTTTAAAAACTCTCTTGCACTCGGGATGTTATATTATACATAAAATATTTTTTTTACACTCTATTTAATATGGATATAAATATACATTTGTGCCATCAGCGCAGAGGGCTCTGTTTCCTTGTCAATAATTTATTCCATTTGTTCAAATATTTTTTTGTCAAATAGACATGGCGACCAATTGCCGGCGACGCCATCTCCGCTGATCGGGGGCGAGGAAGCGGAGAACGGGGTATACAATATAAAAAGCAGTCCATAATCTTGTCTCATATCGCTTTGCACCAACCAAACAAACACCCACAAAAGTTTATCATAAATATTTTCATTATTCATTCAATCATGAATTAAATTTAATCACTGAAATTGTGCTACATGGTGAGAAGTAACCACATGGCGGGAAAAACAGGTATGCTTGACAATAGGTTATGGATTCACATTCATAACCTAGAAATCCCCAACACAAATCCATTTATTCGTCCGAATAAAATGAGAAAAAAAAATGCCTAAAAATTCGATCCATTGCAAGCTTATGTTTTCCTTTATCTAGATTCATCAAAAATGGCTAAGAGTCGATTGATAACACGGTCGATAACCAGTACTAGGCCAATAGACATGACATTAAACTTGGATTGTACTGATGAACCATTGAGTGACACCCAAGTGTCGGCAAGATCCAAATTAAAAGAGAGCTACGATCGTGTTATGAAGAGTTTAGATGAAATGATGAAGGAACACGGTGCACATCAAGTGGCACAATCAGGTCCGGTGCGTGCTTATCAATATAAATTACCATCAACACCGACAGCAACGGCTGTCAAGTCTAATCAATTGAACATTAATCAAGGAAAAAATCAGCCAATTAAGTTAAATGTTTTGAATAACACAAATACATCACAAAGCAATATACAATTAGTTATGGATCCAAGAATGGGTGTTCTATTGGGTACTGTTGGTCAACAGCCAGCACCTACGACACCAGCTATCTCCTCAGCGCCACAAAAATCAATTCTAGTACCGCCAGAAAATAATCAACATGGTCGGACATTGAGACGAGCAAAAGTTCTTCAAGTTCAACAGCAACCCGATGTCGTTGAAGAACCATCATCGCAACCGCCGACGATACGACTTCGTAGTAAAACAGTCACGGCGAATGTTGTATCACCACCGCAAACAACACAATCATCGAATGCACCCAGTGTAAAATTAAAAACTTTGACGCGATCAAATGCACCAATGATGACAAAATTAATAGTAAGACCGACTGAACAAACCAGTATCGGTGGAATATCAGTTGGTGTTAAAAATAATGCATCGGCTGATGTGATGGATGAAGCAAAAAAAAATCTTCCAGATGGCAGAGAAATTGCATTTAACAAAATGAATGGACAACGAACATTTCCCTCATTAGTTGTAATTGCACGACCGCAATTGCGTACTAAAGAGGTGTTGCCACAAGTTTCCTCAAAGGAACGAACTGATTTGGATATGATAGTTAAAGGTATATTAATGTATAATGCAACGCGTTTTGCCGAATGGTTAATTCAACAAGGACTTGTACGTTCTGAGCAATATTGTACGCAGCATGGCAGTGGTAGTATTGCATCTAAACCTAAATTAAAGTTGGCAATGTATAGTGATACTGGTACGTTTCCTTTTTCTGGTGGTTATGTTTGGATATCAAACTGCTGTCCAGATCGCTTCGTCTCCGTGTTTTCTGGTTCATTGTTCCAAGGGGCACCGCATATGCCATCTGTACTACTGAAATTAATTTATCATTGGGCATGCCAAACAAACGTGCAAAATGTTGTGTCGTGGGTGAAAGTATCGAATATATATGTTAAGAATTTTTATACTAATTT
This sequence comes from Zele albiditarsus, assembly GCA_958496275.1. Classification (NCBI taxonomy): domain Eukaryota; kingdom Metazoa; phylum Arthropoda; class Insecta; order Hymenoptera; family Braconidae; genus Zele; species Zele albiditarsus. The sequence goes on from OY292414.1 coordinate 10,871,164, forward strand.
ACGTAGTGTATGTACTGCAGCTGTATGGGATAAAAGTATATTGATGGGTGGCAAAGGATGTAATATTCAGGTCGGAGTTATAAGTCTCGGTACAACATCGCAAGATGGCAATATGCGTCAAGTTAAAGTCGAAGTACTTGGAATTTTAAGTCCAGAAACTGGCCATTTAAGATTACGCGCTTGCGATCCAATGAACGATACTGATCGTTCATTTAAACGTCGTTTCAATAATATTCTGCATCCCCTGAAAGATTGGGTACACAAAGACTCGAAAATACTGACTGATTTTACTGTGGATAAATCAACTCTACAAGAAATGGGTTTCAATAATGTATTTCAATCATCATTTTGTGATCAAAATTCACGTAATCACCGTAGCAATTATCAAATCATGGAATATTTACGCAAAATTGTACCTAGAATGTTTCAAAATACTCTAAGTTTACTTAGTCGGCCAATGATTCAACAATTTCTCGATGAACTGGTATGGCGAGAAATGTTTGGATTAACAGCTGGCCGCGCATTCGAAAATATAATTAGTCACATTGCTGAATTAACACGACTACGCACAACTGAATCATTACTCGATCGCTTGGCTAAGATATCTGCTAATCCATTCTCTGATTGGACATATTCAAAAGAAATACATCAAGTGGATAATATAACGAGCACGAGTACACCACCTCAAATATCAAAGGAATCAACTGGTCAAGCGGTATCACATGTATTGCAGCAGATTTCCGATTCGCCATTGTTAACAGTAAAACCGAAAGATATGTTGCATTTAAAACCGGGACCTAAAAGAAAACGAAAGAGACATGTAACCTCATCGTCAACAGTAAGCCCTGAACCGGAAATGAAGAGAACTAATGATGACCAATCAAAGCAGCGTGACATCTATAATAACGATCGTGTTCCACTCAACGAATTTTATTACGCTACAGTCGATGGCGATCCATTGGCAGTGGCCAAAGAGGATAGACGATGTATTGAATTCACATGTTTTTTGTGTAGTCAAACATTGAATTCGAATACCGAGGTAATGCAACACATGATTAATCACATACCACCTCGAGTTCCCGGACAAACTGATTCACACGTTTGTCGATATTGTTGTGCTGCATTTTCATCGCAACATCAAATGATAACACACGTTGACGAGACTCACAGTACATTTGGCAAAAGCGATGGTCTTATGGTTGTATGCGGTATATGCGAACATAAATTTGGCAACAGTTATTTACTAATCAATCATATGTCAACCGTTCATATGCCATCTGAGGTTCCATATCGTTGTGAGAGCTGTAATTATCGTACTTCAAGTCATAAAGACATTATAGATCATTATTATACCGTTCATGATTTGGGTGAACATTTACAATGTCCCTATTGTTTGAAAATAATGCAATACAATGTTGATGGTCATGCAAGTACATCAAATGTGCATGCTTATTTAGTGCATATGCAACGTCACGTTGTGCGACGCGAACAAGGACGTGGTAATAAATGTCCACGTTGTTGCTTATGGTTCAATCAAAAAAGCGCGTTAAAACGACATCAGGGAGACCTCCATCAAACGTATGCGGAAAATGATGTTCATCCATACATAACCATTGACAAAAATATTATTATTACCAAGTCGCAGCATCAATTGAAACGAATAACGGTTCGTAGTCCATCACCTGAATTGCCACAGGATGATAATTTGAAAAAATGGAGCAAAGGCCCAATAACGATGAACACACCCAGTAATCATTTACGTTGCCAAGAGTGCGAAGAGGATATTGATGAAGAGGATCATTATCCAGGCGAACAGAGATGTACACAATGTCGTTATGTTACATGCTGTTGGCGTGCATTTAAAGAGCATCAACAGCAAATTCACAATGAACGACCCATGACGGGTTTGATTGTACCATCACCACTCGTTAACATTCCGCTTGAAAAGAAGATGCAATGTTCGTGTGGTTTCGCAACAAAAGATGGAAATTTACTAGGTAATTGTTCAATTATTTATTTTGATGGATACATTTAAATGAAAATCAATTGAATTTTGCTACCCCATTTTTTTTCAGCACAACATCTAGTAAAGTGTAAAAAAATGTCGGCACGTCCAACTGCGATAAAAGAATCCGGTATGTTGGACAGTTTGGGCTTGGTTCCCAAAGGCGCAGCATAAGTAGGTAGATAATACAAGAAAAAAGAAGACTGTTCCATACCTACGAACAATGATTTTTAGGAAGTCATCTTGGTTTTCAATCTCATCCCGAATTTTTTTTTTCGGTTTGTAATTGCCGCCTCTTACACAACTTGTATAACAGAATGTGCTGAGAAAGATGAATTGTGAAATATGTTCGAAATAAATAACACGCGTAAGAAAAAACTGCCGTGTTTCAATTTTTTCCTCCTTTTATTCAGCAATTAAACTTGTGTATGGATGATGAATCTAATAATGTGTTGCGTATACAGATTTCATGTTTTATTTAATTTGTCAGAGAAGCACTTCACGAAGAAATTAAAATATGTCTTCGTTGGTTTTGAAGAAAGATACGGAAAAAAAAAAAACGATCACAGAACTGTATCGATTAAAAAAAAATTCCGATATTTTCAAAGCGGAGATGTGAATAAGAATTAATCAAAAATGATTTTTTTGTTTTTGAGTTATTAATTCATAATCATTTTGTAATTGTTTAATTTACACAGAATAATCCGTCAACTTCTTCACACTTAAATTCTACTTATCACTATCAATCGATAATTACTACTATATAATAAGTGTAGGTTTTTTTTTAGTTTTTCTCAAATTTAAATTTTTTTTTCAGATTTTCCATGTTTTTCTTCTTAATAGTTTAAATGTCTGTATGAATCAACGCGAGAGACGCACTAATTAATGTAATTGCTCGAAAGTTAATTGAATGGGAATTATCTATTACGTCTAAAACTAGTATGTAAACTAATAAAAAAGATATATTAATAATGAACATAACTATCCAACAAAATTCTCATGTCGATGACGGATGAGCAGAACGAAGTTGAAGTAGAACCAGAAAGAACAATATTCATAGAAACGAAACGGTTTAAACAACAAGATTTGTTCTAGGCTAGAAATAACTACTAGAGTTGATCGCGAAAAGAAAGTAAAAATGAATTTGGAACCGTCATCGTAACAGAACTAATGAAAATACATACAATAATTGGTAAAATGAATCCTAAATTCATACTTAAATCTAAAATACATCGCCATAAATGTGTGAATAATACTTATAATGCAACTTTTACAGTATAAACATATTACAACTCAATAATCCCATCTGCCACGAACTAACAATGAGCATTTAAACATTAATAAGTATACTAAAAATAACTTCGACGATTCAGTTGCGCATAGAAATCATACATCTTCAATGACTGGAAGAGGCATGATATCGATTGGATATTATTATCTGTTGTCAAGTGAGCGCCTCCAAATCGACGAAGCCACTTTTTTAATAACGTGGGTGAAGCCATTGTTTTTCTGTGAGCTCCTTTTTTCGAATCAAGTTAGAATTGATCAAATTGTATCATTGAAGAGAATAAATTGGAAAGCTTAGAATAATTTATCAGCCCTACATTTCGCGACTATTTTTGTATGTTTTTTTTTCTTCATTTGTCTTCGCCTTACACGCTGTATATGTAGACATTTATCTCTCATGTTTAATATGGGATCCGCATCTCGATATATCCTTCTGTATGATATTGAATACCTGATTCGTCCGATTGAATAATATTTGATGAATAGATGAAACGTAATGAATAAGAAGGAATAAAGACAATTGTGCTGCTTAGCAATTCCCAATATACGTTTCACAAGAGGAAAATTGCAGCATATGGCGCGAGCAGCTTAATTAAAAATAACATCAATTTACTTCGCAGTATTCTATTACACGACTCATCGAAACGTTCATATTCTTTTCCAACAATCAGATCCCGAAAACTTGAGAGGATAAACAAATACAAGGTTTTTGTGAATTACTCCACGGTATACAGCATGTAAAGATTTCCGGAATCACAATGTGGTGGTACTAATGTATGATTCGGTGGCAGAACATTAAAACCCAAGAACATGAAGGTACGGACCAACATGGCTGTAAGAAAAACAACAATTCATTAAATCAATTAATAAAATGAATCATAACATCAAATTATGACTTATTATAAATAATTACCTCGGTCTGCTCGATCTTTTCGAAGACAAACAACGATGTTATTGCATTGCAATGTCTCCTCTGCATATTCAAGAAGTGATACAAATCCCTCCTTCGAACCTTCAGGTAAAAGACAACTTGGTACGCGAATGTAGAGTGTGCCGCGCCATATCAATGTTTCCCACTCGACGGAAGTTGTTTCAGTCAAGAGGAGGGTGAAGGATAGACGTAGCGACTCATTCTCCTTTATTACTTTCAACAATTCATTCTCCTGTAAACATTAAGAATAACATAAATACATTTATATATAAATGACGTCAACAGTGCCATCACAAATGGTTATCAATTGAAGATGTTACAGTTAAGATCACAGTTCAAATCAATCATTTCCTATATCATCATGCTGTCACGTTGTCTCTGTACATTTATCAATTTATCAATAAGCTCACTTTTATTTATTTTTCTTTCTTTCAAATGCATAAACATATTCATAACTTACTGATACAATATGTGAGCTCACAGAGAGCTGACTCTGCTTAATCCCCACGCCGCGGCCCTCTGTGTTGACTGCGGATACAGACAATGCGGCATGGGGCGCATCAGGACCACCACAGAGGCCCCACACCCAGCGTTATGGAGTAGTATTGTCGCTGGCCATTGTTATCTTCAAAACTGTCTTCCACACCTTTAAGTGATGGCTCACTGTAGCAATTCGAATAACACAAAATAATTGAATACTTTGTATAACATAGATGGGTGTTATTATTAATTCGACACCAATTGTTTTGAAAAAGCCTATCCTATATATCAGCCAGAAAGATATTTTGAGACAATTGGCTAGAGTTACAATAATACAAAACGATGATTAAATTAATAAAGAGATTAATAATTAAATGATTAACTGTTTCTAGTTCAATTGAGTATACAATTTATATTCAATTAATCAGTTCAAATGTTATCACTCGTGTTGGTGGAGAAATTGAAGAGTCATCCAGCAAGTTAATTGCGAAATAATAATGGATATTTATAACAATCAGTGTGTGTATGTATTACTGATAAGTTTATTTATTTTATACATCTTCGGAATAAAAGTCACATTGTAACATTTTGTGATATGAAACTGCTATGAATGATTAAATATAGATAGAATATTAATTATTCAGTAAAATCTGCATTAATCAAAATAATTCGATCGATGGATTTATTATGATTGATAATGAATCTATAGATAATTGAGGTGATAAACAATTCTTCTTCAATGTATATGTAGTGTCGTATGGTTATTTAATACTCTGCTCATGCGTAGTATCAGCAAAAATAATCCAACAAGCGTGTGATATCATCTCAAAAAGATTTAATAAAGACCTTCTATAGATATTAAATTCTTAGAGATAGCTAGGTAGGACACACTTAAATAATGCGACTGATAAGATAATAAATATGTCATTATGAAATTTTCTTTCTATGCAGTGTACAATATTCCAACGTCATTGCACACTTATGTGACAATATCGACTAATTTTTTTTCTTCTATAATCTATTAAATAAATATAATAACAATTCAAACTATGAACACGTGACTTTCAGATCGTGAATAATGTCTGCCGCCCTGTGGAATGCGTGATAACGAATTTTATTCTGAGGAAATTCGGATGCAGTGAATTAATAACATAATACTATAATAATGGTATAGTCCAAACGTTTCGAGATATTATAACGGTGCCAAATATTATATTTATCGAGACCAATATGTTTAAAACACGTTAAAGCGCATTGCGACGTTTTCTTCTTATATATGAGGCAGATAAATAAACACTTCAAGAGAATTTGCTCGTGGCTAACAAATGTTTGCGTGACAGTCTCACTACGCTCGATAATTTATTATGAAAAAAATTGTTTATCGTGTGTATCATCTTCGTGAATAATAATCTGAACGTATACAGCTCCATCGAATCCATAGATTCGTACGCAAAATAATTTTCGATTCAAATACATTAAATAATAAAATTATGACTGAAAAAAATGATCTAACATTTATCATTCAAGGTCAGCGAATTCATGAAACGGCGATATTAAATAACTGATAGTAATCATTAAAAATTTCTCATGAATCTTATAATATGCTTGACAATCTCATGTCGTTGGAAAATTTATATCAAGAAGAATATTATTTATCGCGTCTATTGTCTTGCTATATGATCATGACCTAATTAGTATGAATTGTTATTAATCATATTATCCGAGCTAAAAATAATTTCGGATTCAGATATACATTTAATGTTATAAGCTACAAAATGGTATATGGGAAGAAAAAAGTCATGGAATTGATGAAATAAGGTCAATGAATTCACGAAAATGGAGAGACGGAATGATCGATAAATATCATCCAACTTCCTGAATAAATATTGTAAGCATGGCTAAATATTTCGCAACCATGTGAAAATAATTGATAAATACAACAATGAGTTGAACATCAAGTAGGTATGTATGTGTCCGTGTTTGCCTCATATCGCGTGATACACCACAAAATTTCAAGATGGCGGCATTGTAAAGAAATTACGAGAATGAAAAAATGGCGGATAATAGGTTGAATACGATCTCTGTAAATGTGTATATATTTTTAACCTTCGAAATAAGAATACTCACCAAGCACTTGAGATTAAACACGGCATTATTTCGTCGTTACTACTTTTCCAATTACTCAACGAAAAATAAGAACTAATACTCATACTTCTTCTTTCGTAAAATCTTGATGCTTTTTTAAATAACGTTTTAAACGTTCAATTATATCCGCACAATGACGAATTGACACAATTGATCTGTGTTTTTGTATTTCCTTTCAATAAGAAAAAAATATAAAGATTTGTCGGACTTTCACGCGTTAGCGATAAGCCCAGTGTTTAGTTGCACTCTACGAACAATCTGGCAAATTTACCAACTTATATTCATATATTATACCACACGAATGATGGTAGTGGTGGGGGAATGAAAGCAGATTAAATTTTGTAGTGGGGGATATGTCGACGTGGTTTCGGAAGCAGTGGGGAAAAAGCCGCTGCACAAACGCTCGCGTGTGATGGTTGGAATTGTCGATGATTTCGCCAAATATCCCACTTTCCGTGTGTCGTCTACGTCGATTCCGACCCCTGACGTCATTCCATGGTTGGACGAATCACAGGATAAGATGTGGGGATGTATGGTTGCGTATGTGTCCAATGTGTTCATGTACAGTGTTTGATAAAAAGCGCTTGCGCCCTTTGTGAGCTTGCGCGCTCTCTGTAAATAATATTCCGGCGGAGAACGATGGTCGTTGATATAGCGAGTTTCACCTGTAAATCCCACAAATTGCAATAGAACAAATTGCAATTTTACTGAGGGATAGAGTAAGAAGAAGTCCTTGTCAGCGACTACAATAAATGCCAACAATTTTCGAACATTCAACAAGTCATTAAGTTACACCTGTTTCTCGTCGTAGAAGGAATATGAAAGCTTTCAGAGGTACCATGCATTGACATCGGAATTTTTTCTGGTATCACAATAGTGGGCATTGCAATGTAAATAAAATTCAGTCGTTCACTATGAAACTTGAGTATCGCAGCGAAAGAATTCATCTTCCTTGTTCGAATAAAGAACCTATGTTCAACGTTACGTTACCGGATAATTCTTGTGTTAGATTGGAATCATCTGGTTTTGGTCAGACACTCTTAAATTATAACTATACTTGTCCAGAAAAATATTCAGTTAGACAAATACATAATTGAGTTTTCATTTCATTTCTTCTTTAATGCACATTGGCGATGAATACACGGAAATAGAATTGTATATGTCTCTTTAGGTCGAATCGATTTTAAATATATAATATATTTGACAATTACTTTTCGCGAATGTTACCAATGACATAAATGCAATATATATTCTTGATTGGATCAAGGCACAACGCGCTAAAAATTTACAACTAATCCACTCCTAATTCTTATACGTATTTTTTTTCGGTACCCTCATTCCAATTATTATTATTATTATTATTATTATTATTATTATTATTATTATTATTATCGTCTTTTAATTTTTTCCCTTCTTTTTAATGTAAAAAAGTATCAAAAAATGTTCGCAAATGCAACAAAATAATTCAATCATCACGAGATGTTACCTAGAATAAATGAACCCTGATTAACGGAGAAAGAAAATATTGAACATAGAAGAAAAAATTAATAATTCACCCAAAAATAATTGTAATATTGTTGTATATACTGTATTGTTTACAGTAATGAACTTTAGCCGCACATCACTTGACGAACAAAATCCTCGTAATTAATATTCCCTTGTGAATCTTCGTGACCAGCTAATAACGTTTCCACTTCTTCGTCACTTAATTTTTCGCCTAAAGGAAATTAAAAAGCACAGTGTAAAAAGTTAATGTTACTACATAAAATAATTTCGGTTTCTTTATTTTATTTATTATTATTATTATTAATTACCGAGAGTCGTTAAAAGGTGTCTCAATTCAGCTGACGAGATGATACCATTGCCGTCTTTGTCAAAGTGTCGTAAGCCCTCGATGAAATCATCAGCCGTATCTGATGTACGCGCTTTACTTATGGCTTGATAAATTGGCAGGAATACTTCGAAACTTATACGCTCGTCAGGCTTGTGCTGATGTGTAAATTTTTTCACATCCGATTCCGTTGGATTTTGTCCCAGTGCACGTAGAGCATCACCAATTTGCGACACGTGAATTTTTCCATCGCCACGACTATCAAATAGCTGGAAAGCTTCTTGGAATTCTAAAAATAATTATGAAACAGAGCAATTTACATGTGATATGAAAAAAAAAAAAAAATTTTTGTCACCAGAAAAAAACACATCAACGCAACTATATCTATCCTTTAAGATAAAAAAAGTATAATTAACAAAGATGAATCACCATCCATGGATGAAAGCATTCTGTGCGTTAGCTCCTGATAACTGAATCCGTACATTGTGATATTATTTATTTTTTTCACTCGTTTCTAATATACAAGAGATAAATGAAATTCTCGCAATTACTCCAATAAAATCAACACAGTACAGTAGATAATATTTGATATTAAATAAACGCGCACGGTAGAAAGAGCTGCAAGTGCAGTCACGATAAGAACGCCAACTGCAACGACCAGTAAGACGGAAAGCAAGAATCCTTGGAGAAAAAATTGAAAAAAAAAATATAAAATAAAATACGGGTGATCTGGGGGTCCCCTGGGTATGTTCAATTCACATAGAACTCTGCAGAATGCCAGTCTATAAAAGGTAATCGGCAATACTTGATGGCGGGGACCAAGGGAACACCAACCAGTGATGTCTAAAAAGGCAAGGACACTCTTGACCTCAATTAAAATGTCGAACGAGAAAAAAAACGAATGAATGCCTGCGTGTCCCCCATTAATCTCGTAGTGTTGGTTTTGGATGAACGTTCACTTACCCGCCAGCTGATCTTCCGAGTACGACGCCTGCAAAATTTGATAAATGACAGTTGTTTCACTCCATTATATTACGAATATTGTGGTGATTCATGTCAATGTAGTTTTCCAATAATATCAGAGTATACTCACCATTATTAAAATTGACACGTTATTTCGATGATGCCAATAATTGAGATGTTCTTTCGATATACTTTCGGCAACTGTGTGAAAAAAAAAAAAATTTTGAAGCAACAAATAACGTTTTGGGAATTATTCGGGCGTGTTCAGGAAGATGAGTCGTATGTCGTGTGAGAAAATGACGTTTTTATGTACCAACAGTGGGTGGTGCCATCTGTAAACAAAATGGAGAAAATAGCGCGCGCGCGACAATATGGTTGGTGCAAATTTGAAATTAAGCGCGCAGTTTCAGTGTAGAAATTACATGAGTTTATTGTTGTAGGTAAAATTTCAATCATTACAATAACGTGAATAAAGCTAATTCATGAACAAAAAAGAATTGATTTTTTAATTTATATTATCACAATAATAAGAGTCAGATAAATAACATTGGAATTGTTAAGGCACCGAGTGGCTCGATACGAGCGTTGGATATAATTGTTTTGTGTTTTTTCTCCTCGATTCTTCTCAATTCATTCACTTGAACGCTCTCCATGGAGAAGGGCACATATGGCATTTCTCAGTGCAATTGCAGGCATGATTGTTGTATCACCCAAAAGTTCGTTGGTCATTGGACTTGTATATTTTCCACATAAGAACCATTCGTTTATTGCAGCTCTTTCATAGATAAATCCATCTAAAAATCCAAATTATCGTTAGGTACTAAAATCCTACATTAGACAATTGATTAATAAAATTCATGACAATTCCTACCTGAGCATATAACTGGCTCACGCATTATTTCATGAGTTATAGGACAAAGGAAGTCATCGGGCACCTCAATATCATCAACAATATCAAAAACATTTGTATCCGCTTGCTTTAACCAGTACAATTGTTTTTTGAAGTTCTCCAACGACTGGAAGAATGAAAAATTGTTCGCAGCAATCGACGAAAAAAGCGAAAGAAAAAAAATCTATCTACAATTCATAAATGAAATTTTTACATTCTCATCAACATGGAGTCGTGAAATAAGAATTTCCTCCGGCGCCGTGAGTAAAATCTTTCCGTTTAAGTGTAAAGCAACAGCGCGATTTGCCAATACCTCAAGATTGATCTCATTCAACCATTTAATAACATCCTCAATTCTCCAATCGACTACTTTTTTCCTATTATTCCGTAATCGATCAATTAAAATACTTTGCGATATAAGGTCTTGGGGAAGTTGCCAAATTGCAATTGTTTTATCCAGCGCACCTTCAAGGAAAGCTGGTTAAATAAACATTTCAAAATTTCATTCATAATTAATGATGCTATGTACCTGTAGCAAAAAGTGATGTGTCACTGGCAAAGGCACAGGAAGTTACGAGGCTATCATGATATTCCAACACATGTAGACAAACTCCAGAATTCTAAATGACAAACGTTCATGTCAGAAACAGAATTTCAGAAATTAGAATCTTTCAATTTATTTTTACCCTTACCGCGCTCCAAATACGCGCTGTGCGATCAGTTGCAACACTGCCAAGAATTTCACCATGGATTGGTGCAAATTTGACGTCCATCACATTACCACCATGACCAGCAAGAATTCTTTTTTCTCGAAATGATACGGGATTTGAGTTACATCCCTCGTCTATATCACGGTTATCAACATATTCACCATTCTCATTGCACAATACAGTGACGTGCCATAATTTAACTAACGAATCATTTCCACATGTCGCTAAAATATAATATCTTGAGCTATCACCACTCATTGAGTGTCTTCTACCATCTCCAGCCAGCGGGAATGGATGCATTGCGGGGTGGAAATCACATCCCTGTACACCAAGATCATGAGCATCACAAGTAATAAGAGCATTTGATATTTTCCCAGACATATCGAAAAATCTCCAAGTTCCTTCACTGCACGCCGTCACGATATAGAGCGAATCCGGAGTAAATGCTAGGGTCGTTATTGCATCTGCATGACCTTCGAAAATCCTGGAAGTTGATCTAATATTGTACATATGACGAATGATGATTATAAGATAAATTAAAATTATTCTGAATAATTGATGGTTCTCACAGTAATTCTTCAAGAGTATTAGCATCCCAGATTGTTGTTTTTTCATCATCACCACCAGTCGCGAGCTTTGTGCCATCGGGTGACCACCGACACACGCGAATTCCCGATCCCGAATTGACAAACGAACTTCGCGACTGTTCTCCGGTCTGAAAACCCAAGTAAAAATGAATTCTTTAATTTAGTATACATATCATTAGTTCTCGGAATAATTTGTATACCGCTGCGTTCCAGATCATTGTCGTTCCATCCAATGAACAAGAAGCTATCATAGTACCACACGGACTGAATTCTACATAATTAACGCTGTATTTGTGTCCATCAATTGGACTGAAACTTTTTTCCGTGAATTTCATTTCAGACTCTGATTCAATGCCGTTATTATCCATATTTCCTCTATGAGCTGACCATAATCGCACAAGTTTATCCCTACGAATTGTTAAAACCATTGATTCCTTTACTGGAGCTATTTCTCTATACCACCCTGATCAATATTCACCCCGACCCCGAAGCTATCAAATCATTGCCTCGGAATGCAACGCTATTGACCGCACCGCCATGATCATCCAATGTCGAAACACGAGTAACATCTTGTCCAGAGTTTTCAGCAAAATTTACAACCTTTCGCTCGTGCACCGACTCAATATCACCTTTATTCTCTCCATACATTGAATTCAATGTTGGCCCACTGTGTCGCAACAATTTCGAATCAAGTGTTAGATGATTTCCAGTGAGATCCCAAATAATAACACTGCGATCGTTCGATCCTGTTGCAACAAGATTTCCGTCTCTGGAGAAGGTACAACAAGCAACGTAACGCTTATGGCCCCGCAAAACCGCCATTACACGACCAGTGTTCTAATGAGCCAATTGATAAATTCAATAAATGATTTGTTCATCCATTATTAAGCCCAATAATTCTATTTACCGTTTCCCAAATCACCACAGATTTGTCTAAACTACTGCTGATTATGTACATTCCGTTGAAACTAAATTTGACACAAGTCAAGGCGCTACTGTGTTTTTCCAATACTTTAACGAGTATTATTGATGCCATGGTAGAATGATTTTGCATTTTGCCTTCGATTATGTTGACGTCCCACAATTTAACATTGTGATCATTACCACAGGTGACAACTTGAAATTTTTTTACCAGCGGTTCATTTTCTATATCAATTATTCAAATTTTCGAATATTTATATGGTATATATTCGTTCTGAAGTTATCAGAAAAATGATAAAGTCATACTAGTAATCGTTTCCTGAACGGAAAAATCGCAGCAAACGACTCCAAGATCATGTGCGTCATCCACAGTTGCATATACATTCACCGGTTGATTTAAACTTGGTGAGCATGATTCAACGATTTCTGGGATAGAAAAGAGTTTTAATACACCAAAAGTGCATGAAGTTAACAGCCAATCGGAGTCTGGTGAGAAGCAAACACCCTGAACAGCACCTTCATGTTGTTGAATGCATCTAGAATAAAACAATTTCGCAATGCTATGATTCCATTTTTTTTTTTTCGCGGTTGGCTCTAAAAATGTGCCGTTTGCTTCTTTTGTTTATTTTCTCATTTTTTTAAATATGAAAAGTATTCAATATGGCTGCTTGACCTTATCAGAGATCTTCGAATAAGGTCCCACAAACAGATTTGTCCACTGTCACCTGCGGTCACGAGAAAAGTCGAGTCCGGTGAGAATTTGCAAACACGAACGGACTCACCGCCCACCTGTACCATTGTATGGATCTTGGCACCTGTCTGAAAAATAAACAAATAAATATTCCACATAAATAAATGATGGTAGAATTAATTGCGACTACTCGGACGTATGTGGTTTACTCGTAAATTCCAAAGTTGCGTTGTCCCATCGATGCTTGCACTCGCCAGCATTGTCGATTGTGGACTTACTTTGACACATGTCACTCCATACTTATGTCCCATCAATGGAGAATATGATACTTCCTCATAACCCGCACCCTGATGCCATTCCCAAACTCGTATGCGTTTGTCGCTGTCGAAAACATTGAAGAACAAAATCAATGGAATTACAACAAAGATAACATCAAATGTTTAATTTCTTAAGAGTGATATACCCTGAACCGGTTACAAGAATACAATCGCCAGCAAAGTCGACGCTGTTTATGTCACTTCGGGAAATTGAGAGAGTCTGCAGTTCATGCACATCTTCCATCAACGATCCCATTACGATTTTGTATCAATATTATCACAATTTCGATGTATCTAGCGACAGATCAGCTGAAAATGCCAAGGCTGGAATTATTAATACATTTGGTTTTTTTTTCTACCTTTTCAAATTACGCACTCCGATAACGATTGGCTTCGACGTGGTAAACTGGTATCTCTCTATCTATAACGATAGAACATGTCATTTTTTTCTGCATTTACAAATATATTTTCTTTCCTAAAGAGATCATTATCTCTGTTGCCGCATTTTTTTCTAATGATTCTTCATAATGTAAAATTCAAACATCGGATGCGATAGTGATCCGTTTTGTCTACCTATTACAAAATGTGCGACATTGCAAGTAACAAAGTGTGTCCGTTTATATATCGCCGTATTAATTTTTTATGATAATATGCATAATATAATTGAATGGATGGATGAGTAGCGGAGAATATACAGTTCGATAATAATTCTATTTATCGACCGCATAATGCTGCGTAAAAGCAACTATTCATTCTGAATGATTCCATCGATTTTCACTACAAGATCCGCTATGTAATTATCTCATGATTTCCTCGACATATATATAAATTATGTTTAATGTGACGGTGATGATAGTGCGATATTTAGATTTAAAGACGTCACATGTAGGTGTGTCCGTCGATTTATAGCTATTGAATAATAAATGTGAATGAACTTTTAACTGACGTGGCTTTCTTGACAATGTGAAATATCGATCATATCACAAAAGCAAGTCTTTATTTAAATATCACACACGATTGCGAGTGTTGAACTAGAATAACTTATATTGGGAGTTCTTCATGATCAATTAGTCGATCAATAATATTTGACATGAATAATTATTATATCTGTTATGATACAATATAAATATAACAAATCTTGTGGAGATACATTTTTGTGGACAATTTTTTGATATGTCGCATTTATTGAATAAATAATATTGAATTGCTATTATTATATAATTGAATATGATAAATAAACGAGACACATTCAATTTAAGTTCAATGGTATCTAGATGCATCTAGTCCGGTGAGGGAAATACAATAATTTGATTCATTTATAACTAAAATATATTTTACTGGCAGCTTTCATAATTGATGAAACTTATGATTGCCTAAGGACAATCATAACTAATCATATTATAAAAATGTACAAAGACATATAAATAAAAAATAAGAAATATTTATCGTGTGAACAAAGTGAATGTTAAAATGTAATACATCAAACAATTTATGGATCATAAATTAAAACAATGCGTACAGAAGAGCTCATACTCACATAAACAAATGAACTGACACGTGTTGTGAAGAAATGATGAAATCTCTAAATAAGCACGTGGCTATATTGAGGTCCATTAATTATACAATTTGAATTGTAAATTGATATAGTTTTGAATTTTAATTCAATTCCTGATAATGTATAATGGCCCTGTGCAAAATTCGTCCTTTCAACCCGTACTGTCTCGTTTAACAAACTGAGCGCGAAACAGTTCAATCCAAACTCTGACACCCAACAGCGCCTTGTCATCGTTCAACCTAAACCTTGAATGCATGTCTATTCACATATATGTTATACTTCTAATCGATAATACAAATGTTGTAGAACGTGTGTACATTTTTACCTTATATAAATATATGACGGTCGGGAAATCATATATTAATGAAAATCAGCCGAAACATAATTTTGTTCATAGAATACAACACACGAAGTCTGCATTATATATTATTAATGTGCAATTCATATTTTCCATCCCAAAAGTTATGTGAATATGGATGTGATCGTTTCACTAGAAGAAATATAATGATTTATAGATGAAAAAATATATGTACCAAGGGATTGGACAATAGCGAGACAGCCTTTCGCGCGCGTCATTGTGCGATTATGATTATAAATATAAAGTAGAAAATTAATTATTGTATTCGGTAGATAAAACAGGATTTTCATGTCGGTATGTGATAGATTTCCTATTCAACAGAGCAATTCAAAATTATTCGTGTCGCCATTGTCGAATTTTTGAATTTACCGGCGCGTAACTCGGATGCTATTAGGAATAAACAACATGGCGACTGCCATCGCATGCATTTTTCGAAAAGGATGTACATTAGATCTGTAGTATTACATTACAATAAATTGTTGAATTAATTGGAGCGTCTATCACATTATATCATGATATAATATTCAGTCAAATAAAAACATATGTGAATAAAGTGGAAAAATGCCACTAGGCGTAAAACCTGAGTGTACAAAATGTGGTACATTAGAGAGTCCGTTGTGGCATGCAACTGACGTTGGTAGTTTGTGCAATATTTGCTTGGAAGATGAGAGGAATTCAAATAATCCATTGGGGAAGAGTGAAGAGGATGATAAAAATTGTATAAGCAAACCTGCACGTAAAAGCACAAGGATAACACGATATTGCAAACCATCAAAGCCTAATAGTTCACTCAAGGTCGTACCAAAAGGCAAGGGACGTCGACATATTTTTAAGAAGCAAGTATGTATATATATATAAATATTTATGTATATGTATGGAGTAATCTATCGAAAACTTACATTCGCTTCTGATCAGATGGCGGAATTTTTTTTAAATGGTTTCTGGTCGAATTCGCTATAACAGAAAAGATACGTGTGTCTTTGTTTCTCCATTCGAATATTCCATTCTTGGTACTGATATGAAACAATGAAGAATTCTGAAATTCATAGAAATGATAAAAAAAAGTCTGTTGAATGAGCAATATTTGTTCAGTCGTAGAACAAAATATGTGATCCAATTTTGGATAGTACTCCATCAATCCGTATAACTTTTAACTATCAGAAGTCGATTCCATGTTCAATTGACCATCCCAAGGATAGCAATTCCGCAACAATGTACATATATAGATATGTGGAATAACAATAAAAAATGATTGACCCTTGAATTATTATACTGGTATAGGTTAATTTTAGCGCCCACACCTCCGAATCGAATGAACATTTGTATTACTTTTGGAATGTGGGCGATAAATTTACCTTCATAAACCACTTTATTTTGTAGACTTTAGATCATCGTGATATGAATAAATAATAACTGTAAATGTGCGTTTGCCTGATCAGTTTAACATTTTATTTATCAAACTATATTTTCATTTCATTCATAAGATGTTCGGATGACGTCTCCAACATGAATTCATGTCATCTTCAGGTCCATATACTATTTTAAAAATTTTATATGAGTAGCTAGATGTATTTGAACACAACTAGAATCATTATTAATTCATCCTCAATTGTTCTCGCGTCTATAGCAAATATTTATTTTTGTTCATAGCCACCTATAAAAGCACCTTCAGCAGTTGCTACACCAGTTACAAGTAATTTTGTATTCTACAAAGGATCATATTTTCAAGTAGGTGATGTAGTTTCCATGGAAGATGTCGATGGTGGAATTTATTATGCTCAAATCCGGGGGCTCCTGACTGATCAATATTGTGAAAAAAGTGCAGCAGTGACTTGGCTCCTGCCAACTACATCCAGGTAATTTATGACAAAAATTGGAAAATAATTATGGGTTTCTCCCGATGATCCACTGTTCTATTATGAATTATCGACTTTTCAGCCCACCACCTGAAGAAGGCTTCAGTCCTGAGACATATATAATTGGTCCTGAAGAGGATCTGCCACGCAAATTAGAATGTATGGAGTTTGTAATGCACGCACCATCTGATTACTATCGACTAAAAAATACACCGTATCCGCCGCCATTAACAGAAAGTAGTACTGGATATATTTGGACGTCATTGCGAAATGAGATGCACAATAGCAGGAAATAAGATTTATTAATTTTTTTTTACAAACTGTAAATATATACATATATTATTCATAGGGATAGAAATTGTATTAAATGTCCATTGTTATTAATTTCTTCATTTTTTCCTCTTAATTTGGATATAATATTTGAATGCAATAACAATATCTCCAGTGTTTCAAACACTCAACTGGAGGTCTATATTATATTTATACAGATGTTTTGAGAAAGTAGAGAAGGTACATAGTTTTATAATCGACAGTTAGGAAAAATTTGGCCAATAATAGCAATAATTCAACGTAATTATTCATTTACAAAAACAAAAAAAAACTTTCTCAAGCAAGACTTTCTTATTAGCCCCCCGTTCACTTTCATTTATCAATCATTAATTTTTCTTCTTTTTTTTCACTCGTTCAACTCTGGTAGTGTGTGGATTTATTGCTTGTGATTAATGCCAAGCTATTCGGTAGAATTGGGGCATTCTCAGTACCCTCAATGGGTGTATAAAGTTGCATCGTCGTTGAATCATTAATTGCGTGTGACGCATTAGCAGAATCCAGTCAGCTGGGACTCAGCGACGAAACGGCTGGTCAGAATTTCAAATCCTTGATTGCTTGCGGCAAGTCCGGTAATTTCATGTCCTTTATTTGTTGTGGAATATTCATATTCTTCACTGCTGATACGGCGCGTGCGGGCGCTGCTGTTATTCCCGCCTGCACATACGATATGAACAAAAAAAAGGGGCAGAAGGGAAGAAGATTTGTGGTAATTCGTATTTTTAATGATAAAAATAATAAAACAATTTTTTATTTCAACGCTAAATCTCATGAATTACATTATTATTAAGGCACAGTTGCGTGTTAAGGATTGGGGACAGAAAGAGAGAAAGACAAACAGAAGAATGGTGAAAGAAAGAGAGAGGATCTGGAATGTTTTCATCAATCACCAATTTTACAAGGACAGATTAATTATTTTTGCCTATAGCGAAATAATTCAGCGAGAAAAAAAATAACCAGGATGGAATAATTGTTCATTCTTTTTTTTTAGTCCCGCTGATGCAATTAAGGCGGGGGGCCCAAGAGTACGATTGATCGAGGCGAATAAGATCGTCCCGATCTGTAAATTCCCTAAAAAGCATTATTACATAGTTTGGACTGTATAGAAAGCCTAATAATTTAAATGCCCACATAAAAAATTTCTGAATTATGAAATTGAACCAACAAATAGATTTGAATTGCACTAAATTATGGGACTAGAAATGCAAAATAAAATGCATTAAATTATACACAAACTCACCTCTTGCTTCTCCAATTTATTTTGGTCCTCAATCCTCGTAAGTATCTCAGTCATATTTGTTTCCAATACCATCCCACCCATTACCAATTCATTAAGAATGTAATGAACTCTATCAACGTGAAATATTAGATCCAATTCGCAAACATTTTCAAAACATTTATCCAATGTTTCGACAAATACTTGAATTAAATCCAATATACCCAATTCTGATTCCGAACTATCCACACAAAATACAAAATAAAGTGTAGCATAGTGTCGATAAATTAATTTATAATCAGATCCACCTATCAGACTACCGCCTTCTAAAAAATTACAAACATTGTCGTCTCTCTTGGAAACTAATTGGAATGTCTCTTTTATTATCTGCTGTTGCATATCCTCATTCTGCAATCAAAAATAATATCAATTATCCAACATTCCGAATGAGAAAAAAAAAACTATAATAATAATTATAACAATACAACAATCTGTGAGGTTATTCATCAATTAATGACAATTAAATAAACTTACGAAATAATGATAAAATTTCGATAGTCTCGGTTTACCATGATTATTAAATACCAAAATAGCTTTGATCATTTTTTATAAATAGTTATAATATTATTCATAAACGTATGGAACAATGTTGCGCAAAATTCACCAAGATTTTTGTGCTTATTATCTTATCATTGGTATATAGGTTATGATTCTTGTATATAGTTTGTAAACGTCAATGGCCGCGGTCGGTCGAGACAAGTGCAAGGCACCGGTGGGCAAGTGCTCGTAGCTGATAGGACCTTTCTTCTACAATGCACCATTCTCCATCAGGAAAGACGTATCCGCTATGTGCGCTTGCCTAGCGCTGCAAAGCATTTTTGACCGGCTAAGCACCGCCAATGTCACATAACAGGATGGCCATCAGTGCAAAACTCAGTACGTATCCAATCATCTTCGAAACTGCAATTGATTGGCTGTCTTACATTGTTGGAATATATGACATATTTCTGGGCGCCATTTATGAATCAATATTCGGAAATAATTTCAATACTACTGATAAAATCACTAATAAAAACGAACATTTGAAACAATATAAAATTAAGTCAGTAAATGATAGTATAACCAGTTATATGAAAATCTGGTTGCAGTTTGATAATATTGCTTTACAAAGTATTAAAATGAATACGAATGATTGATATTAATCAAACAGGACATTTTTCAACGATGCTGAAAAATAGCCAGAAATATAATAATTATTTGAGTTGAAACTTTTTTCGCGCAGGCATACAAATCACATTAATTCTTTTTGATAATTATCTTGAGTTCCAACTTTACGGCTGGCAGCGAAGCAAATGCATTAGTAAGATTGTATAATTTTCATACTATACATATGTGTATTGCATATAACTTGCATCTGCTCTTATTGCTGTTGCTGCTGTATCAGTTCGGCCGGAAAGAAAGGAAAGAACCGGCCGAGGTTGCACATATGCATTCTGTACATATACGTCTCTATATATGTATGAATATGTATATTACTCATTTGTGTAGCCTTGTGTGCACTGTATGAAACAGTTGAATCCTTATATATTACAACAAGCAACACCACAAACAAATGCTAATCGCTCCCTGTTTCACCAGACGGTGGGCAATGCGTATTTTTTTTTTCCGGGTTATTCGTTCATCACTGGAAGTTCTCACACACTGCACACAGCCCAGCACAGACACACTAGTCCACATAATTGTCGATTTGTTCCATACAAATTTCACTCATATATCGAACTATTTGAATAATAATATTATTTTAACGATTGCCTATGTATGTGTCAATTAATACTTCAAGTAAATGGGGTGCCATTATCAGTCAAGCGTGATATTAATTTCACGCATAAAAGGTAATTATGTATACTTGTACATTTTTATTTCAATCATGTCGATTACTACTTTTTTCAATTACTTACTCATTGATATTATTTGTCCAATCAGAAGTTGCGAATATTTAGAAAATAAGAAATACAAATTCAATTGAAAATCACGTTTTTTCATATATATATATAGATGGAGAGGATACGTTTATTGCCAATGGAATTGCCATCCGCCACAAATATAAATGGCAATAGTAATAATAATAATAATGGTAGAGGACGGATGTCATTCATTCGACGACTAGGATTAGGCTGTATTGTATTAGCTGCACTAGGCCTCCTTTATGTTCCTGCTTATCATTCAGCTCAGGGTCCATCATTTGGAATAGGTGAGACAACATCCCCTGCCGGATCGTCAGGGGATTCACACTTCCTAGCATCCGTAGGTATGCATATAATAATGCCAGTTTATATTGAAAGAAAAAACCACCGAAATATTGAGTCAGCAACATGACATGAATATTTGTTGAATTATTAACTATTACTTTTCTTTTCTTCTTTTCATTTGACTTTCATAAAGTTGTTTGTTACTGCGTGAAGATAAACGTCAGATATGGAGAGGTTAACGCTGTTGCTATGCGCGTTTAATGAAGTACCTATCTCTAGTCGGGATATTTGTCTGTTTTTTTTTTAGTTTTCTCAAATATACTTGTCAGTATTTATTTTGCAAATGCTTCATGCCGCTTGAAACTGTTGGATATTCATTACAAGTACATTGGCGTAAAGTTGTAGGTAAAACGACTACGTTGACATATTTATGTTGAGTTTGCAATGATAAAGAATGAAAAAAATAAATACAGATGTAAAATGCAGTAGCACGACAGATCAACTATCGCATGTACCAAGCGTTGGTTAAGCTCGCCTTTTTTTTGCTATTCTTTACATTCATGTTGAATACAGAAATTATATCAGTAGTTCATTAAGATGAATTATTCCATTTCTATTAATAATAAATAATTAATTCGTCTCATTTTTCCTCAAAATATAGCACAATTACAAGGATGGACCTACAATACTTCACGGAATCTCAATTTGTACATCCATCCAGAAAATAATACATCAATAGTGAGTCCTAGCGAATCGTGTACTCCATCACCATATCTTCTTATCATTGTTTGTTCAGCGGTTGCTAATGAAAAAGCAAGAGCTGCGATAAGAAATACATGGGCAAGTGAAGAAAATTTGCATTATGACGCGGTAACAAATATAAGAGTAGCTTTTTTGTTAGGACAAAGTGACAACGATACCTTAAACGTAAGTAAAAATTTATTGATAATAAAATTATCAAATTCATAATGAATGACTGAGTATAGTATGTAAATAAATATTAATGTCGTTCTTCAGGCTTCAATTATAGAAGAAAATTATGAGTATGGCGACATTATACAGGAAAAATTTCACGATACCTACAATAATTTGACACTCAAGTCAGTTATGATGTTAAAATGGGTAACCACTAATTGTCCACATGCAACTTATTTGATGAAAACTGATGATGATATGTATATAAATATTGAGGCTCTTGTAAATGCATTAAAATCGAGGCCATACATTAAAGGATCATTGATTGGTTCATTGATATGTAACGCCCGTCCAATATCGGATCCAAAAAATAAATGGTAATTAAAGTTACAATAAATATCAAACCATGTTCTCTGTTATCAATAAATTTTCTTTCATGATGTGATAGGTACACTCCAAAGTACATGTTTTCCGAGAAGACATATCCAAATTATCTTTCGGGGACGGGTTACGTTATGAGTTTAGATGTTGCGTCAAGATTATATCATGCGGCGTTGGAAACGCCATTATTACATCTGGAGGACGTATATATTACAGGTTTGTGTGCAAGAAATGCCAAGTTACGGCCTGTCAATCATCCGGGTTTCAGTTATGTACCACGTAAATTGGATTATTGTGTACTTAAAGGCGCTATTACCGCGCACAAAGTCAATTCTTCCATTATGTATTCAATATGGAATAAATTAAAGGATACAAATGTTACGTGTACCACTGCAAGCAGTGAGAAAAAAACGGTTAAATTAAATAGGCGTGGAAGAAATATAGGTTATTATCTGGTGAAAAGGCGTGTCACCAGCAGGTGCACCTAAAGAACAAAACAATAATAAAATAAGAAGTTATTCTCCCTGTGGTATATAAGGCGAACAAGCCAGTTATTGATTATATTCCATTTTCCGACGTTTACAAATAATTGTACATCCATATGTATAAGAATTATATAATTTGTAACATGTGATGCCAGAGGCTGGTACAAGATCAATAACTGGATTGTTTACTATAGTTGTATATATGTTTTTAGAAAGATCGGCTGTGTATATAATGATCAATATGACATCAAGTCAGAGCTAAATATTTTTTTTCATAGTATTATCCAGTTTTAAAGATTAAGGGAACCTGTCAATTAGATTCTCCGCTTTTGCCGAATATGTTGATACATGAATTTTAAACAATGGCAAGTAAAATTTGTTGACAATTTCATGTTCCGAACGATTGATTATAATTAGTCAGTTATTGTATGGAATGGTTTATTTCATTTTAATTTGTATAGTATTTTATCTTTTTTAAATGAGGGCAGCTTAACGATTGCGCTGAAATTGGGGATTCTACTATAATATTCAGCATATTTGAAGCTGGGTCTTGGTGCTGTATAAAATATGAATCCGACAAATTTT
The DNA here is from genome assembly GCA_958496275.1 of Zele albiditarsus. Lineage (NCBI taxonomy): Eukaryota > Metazoa > Arthropoda > Insecta > Hymenoptera > Braconidae > Zele > Zele albiditarsus. Next base: position 10,894,848 of record OY292414.1, read on the forward strand.
ACATTGTGCAAATAATTCGATCTGAGAGTGCGTGTGTGTGTATGTTTGTGAGAAAAATATATAGTTTTGCTTCCATCCAAAGGCCATCCATGAATTATAATGCTGCTTCCATGTTCGAATGAAAAAAAACCTCTTAGCGTTATTAAAAAAGACAAAATAAAATGATGGATAATTGTACGCTCAAATGGCCACATTTATATAGAGCATTTATTGAAAAAAATATGTACAATAGACTTTGTACGAATAAAAAGTAATACAATTTTTTTTTTATACAAAACAATCGATGTATGATATTCAATTTTTCGATTTTTTCTTCTTTTCCGGCAATATATCGTTACTTTTACAATCATCATCGTTTGTTTCACTTGTCTCGATCAAATCGAGTGTCATCAAACTCGTAGACAATTTCTCTAATTTTTTTCTTTCTTTCTTGGACTTTTTGTTTCTCTTTCTTTTCTCTATCTTACAATTCAATACAGACGCTTCCAATACATCTCCTTTACATCTTTTCACTGCTCGTTCTATTATACAATCAACATCTTCATCAAGGCCAATATCATCCGTAATTTTCTCGTCATTCAACGTATCGCAATGTTGTTTTTTACGTTTTCGTTTTTTTCCACTTTTTGTAGATGACTCTGCATTATGTACTTCGAGTTCACTCGATGATTTCTCCTCATGACGTGATGCTGCGTCAGTAGATAATGCGAGAGAAGTCGCCAATTGATTAGTTAAATTTTCCAATCGACGCTTGGCTTTTCTTCTAGTTTTCTTCGATTGAACCGGCGGAAAATCGTCTGTTGAATCATTTGCAGTATTCGGAATTATCGCATATTGTGCAATCTCCTGAATAGGTTCATTAACTTCATTCTCTACATCCATTCCCACCGGACGATTTTTCTTCTTCTTACGCTTTTTCTCAACCTGGATCCATTCTGCCGAGCTTTCCATCCCATTCATTTTTTCCAGGAGTTCCTGTTCTTGTCTCTCTATTCGCGCTAATTTCCCATTCAATCTTAATCCGTGTCTGGCACCTTTGTGAGCAGTTCTGCCACCACATGCTTTGAATAAATCTTCGTCATTCAGCACAACCAGCTGTGATGTCTCCACTTCCGTCTCATATATATTTGCCAAACAATCTGGATCTTTCGTTACTTTGCCATTCTCAAGGGTTGAAGTTTTAATAAAACTTCCATAATGTAAATCTTGCTCTTTTTTTATTTTTTCTAAATTCAATTCCGATTTGCTTGTTTTAATATCAACAGCATTTCTGTCTTTCACATTCAGCTTAACATCTTGAGTTTTTGTATCAACAGTCAAATTTTTTGAAGCTTTGTTGTAAACAAATTCCCACCAATGATACTCTGATGAGTCATGACCAACGCCAGTTGTATCGAATTTCAATTTTGGTTTTAGCGCTTCTGCAATTCCATTTTCATGTTTTCCCAATCCTTTGCCTAATTAACAACATTAATAATCACATTTAATATAAAATTCAGCACCTAACCTTATTTTACTTGTTAGGTCAGGATGATAAGAAAATTCGATTGATTCTTTAATCAATACTGTGATAAATACCCTCAGTCCAACCATATTTAAGTAGTTGTGATCTCGCAAAATCCGCCATATTTATTAATTATCACTGAATAATTTGACACTAATCACGATTTTTGTTTACATTCATACAATGAAACTTGCCATCGTGAACACGTGCAATATCTCGGATACATAAATAAAATATATTTAATTATAAGTCCTGACAAAACCTACAAGATAGCGCTGCATTTCCCGCCGTTTTACAATATTAAAAATTTTAAATATATATAACCATATTGCGCGCGCATGGAATTCAATTTTTATGCTGCAATTAATCATGTTTTTACGATATATATTTGCTAAATACACCAAAGCAACACTCAATCACTCAATGCAAGAAACAGTTAAGTCACACGCAATTACAATGAGAAATAATTTTCTCGAACAGTCGCGTTTAAGATCTCATACTACACAAAAAATGAATTACCCAAATCGATCATAAATGTCGTATCGTTCATGTTGCCGTGTACTTTTATTTTATTTCATTCTCTCCAAAGAATATCATTTATATGATGCCCGAAATTTGGAGATAAATGATAATACGAGTGAACCGATTACTATTCAAATTGATAGTCGAAAATTTGTTTTGAACGTGATGAAAAAAACATGGTGGGATGCTGTTTTGAATTGTCGACAGAATGGCATGATACTTGGTGAGGTCAGGACAATGAACGAGGCTCGCTTACTCAGTGAAAGGATGTTGAAAAGTCGACCAGGTTAATTTTACATCATCAGATTTCATGATAATACATTAACATCACCCCCAAAATTATCCGCACATATTAATGTATTGACTATTTCTACAGTTGCAATAGAGAACGCATGGATAGGCGGTCATAAGAATTCGTCGAGAAAACAAAACACCGAATGGAGATGGTTGTCGAATGGTAATAGAATACGAGATAATAATGAGTTATGGTTGGGACATCCCGAAATAGAAAGGAAAAGTGATCTTGAATCAACGTCGCCAAATCATCAATGTCTTCTGTTGGATTGGCATCTTCGTACGCAAACCACTCCAAGTTATGTCAGGGCGTCATGCGACCGGAAACGTGAATTCATTTGCCAAAAAGGCCATAGCGCAATCATCCAGAATTTCGAACCGATAATATCGGCATCCGTTTATACAATTAAATCACCAGTCCCAAAAATTTTAAGTTCAGATTATCGTTCAGTTGCAACACCTGTAATCACGTATTCCACACCGACAACACCCTTGTTCACAGAAAAACCTTCGACCAAAATAAAGCGCAAGAAGAAGAGAAAGAAAAAAAAAGTTAAAGAATTAACGACTCTTCCACCAACAATCACAGCAACAACTGAGGACGAGTATTTGGATTACAGAATGTGGGAATTGGGAAAAGCACAAATGAGAATGTGGGAGAAAAAAATGGCGAAAGAAAATCGAAGAAAATCGATATCTGAAACCGTGCGAAAGAAATCTGACTCTTTGAAAAGAATAAAGATTCAAGAATCCAATGATGAGTTCACTACCACGCATGAACCAGAAGTAAGACCACCAACCACGAAAAAACCTCTAAAACCATTGCAATTGTACTATGCCTTCGAAGGTCCAATGGTTGGTGGTTTGACAGCAACACCAATGCCCCACGAACAATACAACGGTGACACGAGGCGTGTTTCAGCAAGACGTTATCATAAATACATAAGTCGACGGAAGTATAACCAATATATGGCAAAAAAACAGACTAAAAGATATTGATACTTTTATTCATTATGGAGAATTGGAAAAAATATAGCAATAAATGATATAGTAATGGCACAATCGGAAAGTAATAATAATTAATGTTCTAGAGTAAGACACCTAATTGACAGTAGTATTGCTTGTGAGTTTGTTGATAAAATCGGACCATTTACGTTTCCAAATGGTCGTAGCATTTTGTTTCTGACCATGATTCATGCTACTATATTTAATGGAATTGATAGCAAGTTGTTTGAGTGCACGAATGTCAGCTTTTCTTGACATCATCCCCATAAATGCTTCATAAAAATCAAAACTGAGTGCTTTAGCACCCCAAAGTCCAGGATCATCATTAGAAATGACAACAGGAAATCCATCAGAGAAAAGGACGCTTGCTGGATGATTGCGTAAATCTTTCACCAATCCTAATACTTGATTGGAGATCGGACAAATTTCCACGGCTATATCTTTTGTTTTCATTGTTTGTAATACTGATGGATGTTTCAAAAGGGCATAACCATGTCCAATACGCTTAGCATTTAGGATAATTGCATCAATTAAATTTTCGTCGGTGTTCATACCATACCAATTTGTCTCACCAGCATGGAAAAATGTCTGTATTTTATCGATAATTGGATAGAGTTTGTCCGCATATGCCATCAGTGGTTCACCTTTATCTTCTTGGCCCACAAGATCAATTCCCGCGAAGAAACTCGGAAATGTCGCCTGCATTTGCATCGCAGATTCAATAAAAGCGTCCACTTGTTCAGATGTCATAATTCTCATGGGTGCATAGATCAATTTCACGCCAACAAAGTCAGGATAAGCTTTCATGAATCTAAAAAAATTTAAGTATATATAAATATTATTTCGATGAGTCGATTTTTAATGTTGGTTTATTAAAAAATAATTTTTTCCGCACTCACCTTGTGGCGACTTCTTTATAAATTCGGAGAACTTCAATCGGTGTATATTCGGTTCCATTTAATTCGTATAATGGAGGCAGCGTTGATCGTAACTCTAAATATAAAACATTATCTTCGTACAGTTCTTTCAATCCCTGATAGAAATGATCCTCATAAATTGGTCTGTATGTAAGCATTGGAGTAATAAACATAAAAATATTCTTGAATTTATCCCAAGCAGCGTTAACGTCGGAATAAATAGAATCAGGATCAGCAGTAATCATTGATAATTGACTGCGAATTCTTGAGTTAATATCGGCCGCCATTGTTTTATTGCTCCGAATTTGCTGCAGTAATTGCCAATTACAATCATTTGTCGGTACATCGAAGAAATGTAGCGACAGCGTACCATTCACATCACACACGTATAAATTATCTCTGTATGTGATGTTATTGTAAACATAATCCTCAGAGACAATAGCCGTATCATGAGCATGAAGAACTGCACCTTTTGGCATCATCTTTATAATATCAAGGACTTTTGATTGATTAATGTTGCCGCATGCCGCTATGAAGTTCTTTGCCGGAAGAAATTTTGTCGGATCTGAAAATGCTAGAACATAAAAAAAAAATGAATGAATCACTTCTCATAATTATCTGATTTCGCCATTACACCTTGTTGTAAAAATATTTGCCGCTAATCGATAATATATAATTGAAACTAACATTATATTATTCATGAGAAAATTTTTTGAAAAATATGTTCGTGCAATGAGAATGATCGGGGAGCATATTTTATTTGCAGAGACATTCCTAAACGATTAGCACATGTGGACATTATTGACACTTTACAATTCACATGAGTAAGAAATATAATATGGAATGGAGAATATATATCACTCCATATAGTTTATTTGAAAGATGTAAATTTTTAACGTAGAAAGTCACGATTTTATCATATATGAAATTTATTTTTGGATTTAACGTACCTTCATTAATTTCTTTTTCTTTGAGGTCCATTAGCAAACCATTAGCGATGCGTTCGTTATTTTCAAATTGCAAGCTACCACCGAGTGCGAGACTCTCTTCATAACGGAAAATTGCAGCGCGTTTTGCCCAATAATTATTATCAAGAGTGAATGATTTCTCCACTGTAACGATTATCAGAATCAATGAACTAATTGCAACGTTCATTTTCTTCATGGTAGTTATGTATTTATTATAAATCCTCTCTTCGCTTTCTCGTTTCAATAGATATACTCGGCTGATAAGATTAGTCCGATGGTTGTTAAAATATCTGTTGACTCTTCAGGTTGTCACTATAGACTGAGCAGAATCAGTGGCACTGAGAACATGCTTGGCAGCTTATCCTGACTCCCACCGGGTTTAACCATTTCATAATTATTGCCACGTGTGATTATATATTGTTATGATAGCTCAATTCGTTGTTGCATTGGCGTTACGTTATATCTATTCGAGGAATTTTCATTTATTGTGTCTATATAAGACTTTCCTTGTGTATCTATTTATTCTACCTAGTATTAAATGATAACTAATAACATATCATAGGATATGGGAATGATGAATGAAGTGTAATATATGTAGTCTTTTATTAGATATACAATGAATATGAATTAATTCAAATGCAATTCTTTATGTGCTGTGGAGACTTCCAAATTTTTGTTCTTTTCGTCTTTAGGCATCCTGGCATATTTTTATTCTTACATTACACACAATCCAATATGTTATTTATTTCAATGAAGCTCTACTGAATCTTATTGCAAACACGAGACAAAAATATACAATGGACAAACAAATTTATGTCACAGTCGAGGTAGGTAAATCACTTTTTTTGTTCATCGTTATAATATTCACTCGTTCACACAAATACACAAACACACACATGCATGCCATAATCGGCACGTGTTCTTTTTTACTACATATTCGTGATACAAATGGACAAAAAACACGGTACTATTTATAATTACAAATGAGATTATTGTACATTTGCAGCTGGACTACATAAATGTCTTGCACTTGGTCGGAGAGTTCGCATTTTTTTGTAACAATAGGAATTAAAGGTGTTTTTTTGTTCACGATCGATGCACTAAATACTTCATAAAAGTAAAAAAGAAGAGTTTCTGCATGACAGTTACCACACATAGATGCACTAAAAAATTCGTTGACAGTGATTCAATTGGCGTACGAATTCGTGGTGAATGGATATGTTGTATGTGCCAAGAAATTATATACGAAATTACATTAATTGAAATGAAAATGCAAATTCTGACATTGATTACATCTATATATATGAATAATTTTTCTGTTTTTTTTTTTCCAACTTAAGGAAAATGTGGAATAAAAATTAATCATAAGATAATCGGCGATCAGATTTCTCAATCTTTTCCAATGTATAACTGACATTTGCCACTCATCGAAATTTGATAGCAACCAGTTGAAGGCGCATAATGACTTTTGTTTCATCTTCAATTCCTCGCATATATGTCTATGAAATTTTAACGCGATCTGAATGCACTAATGTTAGAGCGCCAATGAGTGACACAAGTGTACGATCGAGCCAAGTTATTGGATTTGGATATAGAAGACCGCCCTCGTAAAACCCCAGGTGTCCGCCATGTGCCAGTTCTACATACAATACACTACTATGACTCTCTGAAAATTCAAAAACGTATTACACATAATTGATTTGTTCCTTTCCATTCCACTAATTCTCCAAATAGTAATTACCTGCATGTTTTTTAATTGGTTCTAAAAGCATCTCCGGAACAATTGGATCATCAAGGGCGTTAATGAATACCATTGGTACATTAATGTCTCTCAAATAATTAATAGAGCTGCTCCAGTGATACAAGTCTTGAACCGATCGGAAATTTTGTATCTGCGAATGAAAAGTGAAAATAATTTTTGCAGAATAAAATTGAATTCTGTGTACATCCTATTTTCTTTTTCTCAAGTCTTATTACTTTTCTTGTGTACGCTTCGTCAAGTTCTGGCAATGTTGCAGCTGAAAGAATTTCGCGCTCGTTCAAACTGTGCCGTTGTTTAACGTCTTCCGATAAAAGAACATGTTTATGTTTTAAAATAATATTCTTCATTGACTCCGTCATTATGTACAGATAGAAGCGGCGGAAATTCTGCCAATTCAATAAATACTTTGTCCCTCTATCGAAACAGAGGAGAGAAAAATTTCAAATTTTATAATATACAGTCACAAAAAATATACATACTATTCTATAAATTTTCAATCATGTACATACTCAATTGCGTTGTAACCTTGACAAATAGATATACCACCAATTATTTGAGGTAATTTATTGGTGGCACGTTCGCCCATATACTTTGTTACATGATTCCCACCTAAACTGAATCCCACACACAATATTTTTGTGTTCGGATGCTTGTCAACCAAACTCATCAACATAACATGATAATCATCCGTGTGACCTGTGGAATAATATAAAAAAAATTCGAAAACAAAATCAAAATGAGTGAAAATGACTTCTGACACCCAGAAAGTTCTGATGAACATTTTCATATAATCGTTGACACAGTGATTATATTTACCGTATGAAAATATTCTCGGTGCAGTGACTTTAACACTTGCAAGTGCGCCAACATGATTTATGACCGCGCATCTATAACCATGACACTGGACAAAGTGTACAAATGTTCTGATATAAACGCTCTCTGAAGTGTTCCCAATCCCTGGAGCAATAGCTACTGTTATATCATCTATAAAATAAGAAGAGGAGAATAATAAATTAGCACTTAATAATATTTTTGTTTATATAATAATATAATAGTACTTATGAATGTTTAATTTATTTTCAACAATTTTCTGTTTAATTACCTTCATGGCCGTTGCTCAGTGGCTGATACAAATCATAAGTTAATGTAGTACCATCATTCAGTACCATATAAACTCTTTCACCAATAGGCCACGGGCATCTCACTCTGCCTATAATACTGTGAACAATTGTCTGAACATGACCACTGAATCCCCATAATCTTGTTGGTTTATATCTGGAAAAATTGTGAAATTTTATTTCACCATATCATTACCCTCGTATGTTAAAATTATTACAGATATATATTAAATGTATTTTGTTTTCATGTGAAGTAGATGTATTATTTACTACGACTCTAGATAACCTTGAATAGGAATTATTATCATGTTTTAAAATTCGATTATTTGTATATATAGGAAGTACTGGCGTAAAGTTCTAGGTTAAAAGATGAATACAATATTTGAATAATTCGATTGTTATTTTCCACAGATGTTTCTGTTGGCCCAGAAACATATATGAAATGATGATTCGTTGCAGCCTTTCTTAAACATCTGAATGTAGCAAAATGTAGCACGTATCCAATGAAGCATGCTCATATTGAATTGATAATGCACCATTGCTCATGAATCATGCATAGAAAATATCTTCTGAGTTGAATTAATGGAATCAGTACAAATCAATTATTGCAAACAAAATTCGAGTATTGGCATAAACTCTCTGACTCACTATGTGTACCATTTCTTATATCAGAATTGAAATATCAGTGAGAATATCGACCCCCACATTTTTGACTCCTTGTAGATTCTTCACTTGTATATTTTTTATATTTCAAGGAAAAAAAAAAAAACACAGACCATTCTGTTTATTACTTATCCGACTGTGGACGTCCATATCGAAATGATAATGAAGCATTCCTCACGTGTCACGTGTGGAAAAATATCATTTATGTGATAATAATCAAATGGCATAAATTTTATGACTACATTGGAAATTAACATTAATCTTGTGACTCACCATGTACAATTTTTTGTGCATGAGGGTTACGAAATTCAACAGACAGCTAACTTGATAAGTCTGATATTTTTAGTGGATTCTTATTTACTTGTATTTTATCTTTTAGAAAGAAAAAAAAAAAGAAAACAACTTTTATGACCCAAAGCACATTATTCTTATCGAGTAAAATTAATTCGGTAGTTAAAGACTTAAGGAAAAATTGAATGTCTAGTGGAGGAAAATTTCAAAAACAAAACTCACACCGATAAATATAAATAATTTTGCTAAATTTTCGCTACTGCTCGATAAAAGTGCGCAGAACATCATACGCTATTTTATTTCTCCGCTCATGTCATTGATCAAAGTGAATTTTAGAATCGAAATTTTCCTCCTCGTTTAGTCTTCCACTTTCAACATAAATATTGGACTGATATGTTTTTCCATTTTTGTTCAGTGGACAGTCGAATAAAACGTGAACACGAGAAATTTTCAGCCTATTAAGGAAGCATAATTAATTCAAAATAAAAATATACTAACGGTTCAGCAATCACTGGTGCAATTTTCAAAATAGTTGTGAGGAAGAGTGAATCTTGGCAAACTAATACCGGCTTCCGTGGCGCACTGTTGACATTTAAAATTCGGAATAGAATGCAAAGAATGACAGCAACTACAGCGAGTAATGCCGTCGACATGTTTTTCTTCCTTATTCTTTTTACACCTCGCCTCTCTTAAATACAAAAAACCAAACAATTCTCTCGCAATTTGAATATTATATTACACACACTTTGCAACGTTTTTTATTGACTGTCAACTTGTGTGCCCATACGTATCAGCTGATATACCCAATCTTCACATTGGTTGTCTGATGATGATGATGATGATGATGATAATGATGATGATAGCACAACGAATTATTCTTTCTCGTTAATTCCCTATCGTCCACGCGTCCTCATGTTTTTTTTCCCATTCTTTATTCGGCACACAATACATACGTCTGTTCATGTGTATCAATTCACTCAGTTTATTCGATTACTTTCGTCATGTTACATAAAAGGATTGTTTCACACGAATATATCATGCCGGTTATCAGTACTCGCTCAATTAATATATAAATATCGATTATCACATGTATACATGGAATGAATCATACATATTTTTCCGTGAAATAGTATATATGTATGTATATATGCACACACACACACATCAATCGAATATCATCTACACAATCTCTGAATAACTGAATGATCGCTGAGTGAGAGAGAACAGTAGTATATATATGAAAAAAAAAGTCGTTATGTGCTCCCTCTACACAACTACAATGAAAGCTTCAACTATGAGATATGTTGAGGGGGTGAATGAAGGAAATGATCGAAAGGGGGATCCTCCACGAAATGCCCCCCTCTTATTTCACTCGCCTAACTTCTAACCAATTCGCGTGGTTGATGTTATGTGCGAAATTCAAAATATGAAACGATTAAATACAATGACCACTGTAGTGGGGGATCTGAAATACGTTCTCATGTACGTGACATATTTTTCATTTACGATATTTGGCAGAAACTCTGTTTTATGCGTTATCAATTTCTTTTCCTCCAGGTTTCTATGACAAAAACATATTTTCTGCACGACACTTTCTCTATTATTCTCTCTTTTTATATATAATTTATGATTATATACGTGTACAGTTTAGAGTTTGTTATAGACAGTACCCTGAATTATTGATGTAACAACGAAACGGGTTGTTGACTTCATTTGAATTACATTCTTTCTCAGTGTTACTTGATGCTTGAACGAGAATATAGGGTGAGTAACTGACAATTTATAAATGTTTCATTCAACGGGAATTGTGTTAGTCATTGTAATTGTTGTTCTAGAATTTATTCGAAAATGCCGCAAGGTAAAGATAAGAAGAAAAATGGAAATGGGAAGAGTAAAGGTGCTAGAAGTGGTGGTAATAATGGTGGTAAAGGTACAAAAGGTTCGAAAAAAACGAAGAGAAGTGGCGGAAAGACGAGATTTGCTATGGATATATTCAATGAAGAAGCAATGGAGAATGCATATTATACTTGTCACAATATTATGGATGTGTTGAAATGTCGGGGATTTCCTTGGCCAGAAGCGCAAAAGAAAAAGAAGAAAGGAAAGAAACGATAATAATTCAAAGTACGAAAACATATATTTATTTCCCAATGCAATACGAATACAAAACTGTCATATTATAATTTTTTTTCAAGTCATAGCTCCTCGTACGAACAAAAATACTGCTTCTTGAATGCAAACTTTTAAATTGAATAAAATAAGAGAGATCGAGTAAACAATGAATTGTCAGTTTTATCTCACGCTCTTCCTCGTCTAGCCGCGATTTTTTCACAGTAATCGATTGTATTGAACCGATTCCATGGTATCACGTATGGACCATTCATGACAACATGAACACGAACTTGCTCAGTGTACTTTAAATTTGGTAATAACTTTGGTGTAAGCAAAAAATATTGTGCACTATCAGGTTTTGATGTCATTTTAACGATCAAATCAAATACACGTCGTTCATTTACCGCATCCATGGCTTGATTAATCTCATCAACACAACGGAATGGTACACGTGATAATTCTTGAAGAGAAATCATATAAATTGCAGTGGTGACCGAGCGTTCGCCACCACTCTGACGTTCTTTTGTGAAATCCTTCAAATCGTCATCATCACGAAACTTGACTCGTATTTTCATCTCGTACTCCTCAAAGTCCATTGGATTATCACCATGGGCTAATAATACTTCACCCACACATCCCAAACTCGAGAAATATTTCGAAAAGTTTGTATTAATTGTGTCAACGAGTGCTTGTAATAATGGTATCCATTCATTACGCATTTCTTCAACTCGTTTTTGATTAACCTCCAATTTGATGCTCAATGTTTCGATTTCTTGCTTCAATGTTTGCACATTCTCTTTTGTCCGTTCATAATCACGCAGGATATCTTCACCACCAACATGATCATTCAGACAATAGACTCGAGCTTGTGCCTGTTGCAGTGCATCATCGATTTCTTCAATAGTTTCTGGTAATCTGCCAAATGCCAATTTCAAGTGCTTGAATCGCGCGCCATCCTGTGGGGTTATTCCATCAGTCATACGTGTTGCCTCTTCTAATGAACGTCTGCTTTCACGTTTCAGTGGCTCTATTTGATTTCTTAAATCTTGCAGTTCACTTTCAGCGCTTCGTAAACGCTCCCTGATATTCTTCGATTGTTCAAGTTCTCGGGCCAATTCATCTTGCAACACTGTCAATTTAATTGACAGTACCTCTGCCTCCATATTTATTTTTATTGCTGCTTGAAATAATGAATTACATTTTGCATACATTCCCATCTGGCTCTCAATAACTTTCATTATCCGCACTTTGCAATTTGCTTTGATATCATCGATGCTTTTACGTGCAGCCTTGTATTGTTGAATTTTGTTGATTGCTATATTAATATGTGAGTGGAGCGCCTGGACTTTTTGAAGATCTTGTTGACATTGAGCTTTTGCATTACGAAGTCTTGTGTTCTCTTGTTCTGCGGTAGAAAGCTTTTCCTCGATTGGCCGTAACTGTGCCATTAGTTTAGTCTGACGTTGTTCACAATCTTTTATTTCCGCTTCGATTTTTTGCATTTTCCCAGTTTCAATAACCATCGAGAGCAATGACGCTCTTCCCAATCGTTGTGTTCTTATCGATTTATCACCAGTATATCTTGATACTTTCACGGAATAGACATTATTTGGACTGAAATAGCAATTCAAATCAGCGGGGATATGCTCGATATTGTCTTCGACAGCAATTGTACCAATTGGTATTTGATGGATATTATACATTGTTATCAAATATTTCATTATAGTTGGTGGTGCCTCAACCAACGATAATAAATATTCTTGGAAACCGTAGGATCGAATACTCTCAATTGGGAGATGAGGTTGACTATCAAAATATTCATGGGGATCCGAATGGACAACATTTATTACTAAATTTTGCTGTTCACGCAAATATGTTAATAAAAGATTCATATCATCCTTATCCTCGCATACAAATGCATATAAATCACGTGTTGCAATAATGCTTTCAAAGTATTTGGCGTACTTTTCATCTTTAACTTGGATATTGAGCATCATCGGTTCATGAACAGGTGAATTGAATTTATCGGAATTTTCACGTAACCATAACACCCCTTTCCAAGCATCGGGATTCCTCGATTTAAGTAAATTTAATCGTTTTGACGCGACATCGCTCAAGTGGCGATGCTCGCGCTGAAGTGCTTCAATATTGCGAGTATTTTTTTCCGAGCATTGTCTCATTACATTAATTTCTTCGGCGAAACCACCGACAACGTGTCGTTGATTTTGCAGTAATCGATGAATATCTTGTGATCTTTCAGTAATTGATTCTACTGTTCCTAATTCTTCTGTCATAATACGTAAATCATTACCAAGTTTATTTTTCTGCGTTTCAGCATTCATTATGTTACTCTCACGGCGATTTTCTTCCTCTATTTCTTGTTTCGCTTCGCGTCGAATTTCGCTTATTTTAGCATGCTCACTTTCGATTTGCTCGAGTTTTTTCCTGTATTCTGACTGACAACGGTTTATCTTCATATTGTACGATTCTATACCATTCTTCAGTTTACGTATTTCCGCCTCTCTGGCTTCTTTCATATCAGTAGTGGGTTTCAATGTTCCATTTAATTTTTCTATTTCGTGTTTGAGAGTTTTTATTTGAGTGTCGTAATGACTCAATGCTTTTCTCGATGCATCATACAAAATCCAAGCACGCTTTTGACCGAGAGCTACAATCTTCTTTTTGATAACTTTTCTTTCTTTAATACCTGAAACAGTTTCCTCTAACCCCTGATATTTTTGCGTATGCAAATCCAACATCGAATTTCTCTGGGCCATGTCCTCTTCGAGTTTTCTTTGCTCTGTACGTAATTCCATTAATTTTTGATGATATTGGTACAATCTCGGATCGCCAACGGATTCTTCAGTGCTGAGCAGCAACTGCTTCGGATTCATATCAGAGAAGGCTTTCACTTTGTCTTGTGGGAGAAACTGACAGAGATTCCCAATCTATCAAGCATAAAATTATTCCATCTCTAATCAATATCATTAAAGTGCAAAAATGAATATAAATGGATTGCATGATGTGGTATAATATTCAATAGAGCGCAAAATATATATACATATTTACCTGTATATTCAAATCCTTTGTCACTTCCGAAATTTTCGCTTCAGTGCATATCTGCTTGTTCAATGTCCACGTTGATTTATTTTCAGTAGTAAATGTGCGACCAATTTTTATTACTTTTGTGGGTGTATCCCGAAGTTCAATTTCAATCATTGCTGTATGTTCCCCACGTTTGATATATTGTTTTATATAGCCACTTTTCCCCATTATCTTGACATTACCACCGAGACCAAGGGCAATTGCTGCAACCAATGTGGATTTCCCAGTTCCATTTGGGCCAGTTATCAAATTCAAATTTCTTCCTGGTATGAAAACTACTTCATTGTAGCTCCTGTACAAAACACAATTATTAGCATTGATTTTTTCTCGTCATCAACACTATCAATATACATCAGTCGTACTGATTTTCTTCTTGAATGATAGATTGTGTTGAGTTTATACGAGACTAAGAAGCACTTATCTATATCATTACTCGAACTCCTGTAAAACTTCTTCAAACCTCAATAAACTATGCAATCTATCATCAACAAGAATGCTAATACACCTGGTACATTGTGCATAAATAATGATAACAAAATATAATTACGTGAAATTTTTCATATAAATCTTGGTTATGACACCCCTATCTTTGAATTCCGTTCTTGGCATTGTGCCTGCACGTAATTGAATTTACTTATGATATACTCGGCAACAGATCCAACAACTGCTTATCCATCATAGCATATCAGCAGTAAGATACGGATACAGTAAAAAAAAAAACAAAATCAAGTAGAAGAAGATGTAAACACATTCACATTTATATATGAACATGTACGTGTGTATAAAACGAAGAAAGAATGCAAGGAATGTTCGGAAATGCCGGCAAGGGAATCAATTCAGAAGTGATCGGTGGCGCTACCGTAAAATTAATCATAAAAACAGAATGGTAAACAACAATTACCGTAACCTGCATGAGACACGAAATTCAAAATAAAAAACTGTTGAATAATGAGTACTAAGTTGCCAGAGTAGTATGGGGCTGTCTAAAATATGGGTATGGGAAATAATTGGACATTTATTTTTCCGAAGGGAAATTCCTCTAACGAAGAAGGAATGTGCTGTGGAATATTGGCATTTGAGTAAATTAAAATATAGAAGCAAATTGTGGTGCCCTCGTTCGACTAAAATTGTGAACAACATGGCGCGTAATAATTGACACGGTTGCTATCATTTTTATATGAACAAAGTTTTATAGTGGCACGGCGTGAACCATTTCACGCAACAATATATATACACGTATATGTGGCGTCTCTTCATCTCATTTGATCTCATTTCTCTATATACCGTAAATTCATTAGTGCATCAGCAGACACTGGCACATCCGGCATTCGATTTATGTGACAAACCAATTCAGCTGTTGTATCAAAAATAAATAATAAATAGCATAGCTATTTATTGTTATCTTTGAATTAATATTGAGTGTTATCACACCAGCATCTGTGTGTTCATTTATAATCTTGCGAATTGAGTGGAGTGAAGTTTTATTGTGAAATAAATTGTTGTTAATTGATTGATGGGAGTAAAGTATGCCACTTCATAGGTATACACATGCTGTGTTATGCAGGATTCCAAATGCATTACAAACGAAGGGCGAGGTCGCGTTGGATGAAGCTAGAAATCAACATTCAGCATTGGCACAATTGCTACGTGAATTAGGCATTGACGTTGTAGAAATGCCTGCAGATGAAAGTGCACCATTTTGCGCGTTTGTTGAAGATGTTGCGATACTGTGCAATGGAATCGCATTAATTGCTCATCCCATTGAGCCAACTAGAGTAAAAGAAGTAACTGGAACCTTTTCAAATCGCTATTCTATTGGGTGGATGGTTGTTTTACACAGATAAATACTCATTTCTTATTATGGTTTTTTTGTTCTTTAGATTGAAACAATTAGAGCTGTGTTAAAAAAAGAGTTGGAAATTTCTTTAATTGAAATTGCAGATAAAAATGCAAGATTGGATGGTGGAGATGTTTTATTCACAGGTGTGTATAGTTTATAGGTTACAGCGGATGGGTGAAGTGTTGGAGAGGATAATATCAATATGGACATTTTTAAAAATTTTTCATCTAGTCATAAATCTACATCAATATATTTTTGAACATTTCACAATCTTACTTCACCATAATATAAAGTTCCGTTTGGTAATATATGTGAAAATAATATATATTTATTGTTTATCATTGCAGGGAGGGAATTTTTTGTTGGACTTTCGCAATTTACTAATGAAGCAGGTGCCAGGGCAGTGGCTGCAGCATTTCCCGAATACCCATGTGTTCCTATTAAAGTATTGGACTGAACGCCATTAAAGAAACTTCGGTATCATTCATAAAAGTCATTAATTGGTTATTTATCTCTATTTTATCGTCAGGTAGCTGAAAATCAGAGACTGAAAGGATTGATTACAATGGCAGGTCCCGATGTGATTTGCGTGGGGGCAGGAAAAGAATGTCAAGAAGTATTAAAGGTGATTATCAATTGACTATTCGCTTGAACAAATTATTCACAACTGTTGTAATAGTGATTGACTCACTGTTCAAATTTAAATCAACATCAACCCACCACCAATTTATACGTAATTGTTATGACTTCATCGCATCAATATGTGTTAATTTTTCGTCTTGTTTTTATTTTGCTCAGAGAATTGAACGTGAGGCAACGTATACTTATCAAACGTTGACAGTGCCAGAAGACGCAGCAGCGAATGTTATTTATCTCAATGGCACATTGATCCATCGTTCTGAAGATGAAATACCATTGTCGAGTAAAGTATTCGCGGAAAAAGTTGAATTTCCAACGAAATTACTTCAGATGTCAGAATTGGCGAAAGTTAGTTTGGGATTATCATCTTGTTGTTTGTTGGTTCGCAAACCAAGACATATTCGCAGTCTTTAAAGCGGAAAAGAAAAGAAAGAGAAAGTAAGGCCGAAGAAGGGTCGTTGAATATTGGTTAAGAGTGTCACATAGTGAACTCTTTCTTTGAAAGAAAAAAACACTCGAACAAAAATCGTAATATCAATCTTTGTTTAATCAATTCTTTTCATCACGATTCTTGATCAGTTGGAAATGTTCAGTATATTTAATATTAATATATTATCGAGAAAAAAATTATATATATCAATATAAATACAGAGGTTCCCAAAAAAGACGAAAAAAATGACTGAATTGCAGCTGGAACAAAAATATTGCTTCGTACACTGATGATAAAATACTGTTTATAAATGGTCACCAATATCAATGTAATTTTTAAAAATAATTTTTCACTTTGATCTTCTATCTTAACTTGCCAAATGAATTCAAATGGATTTGTGCAACCTATACATTTCAATAGACGTAATGTATTAATTCCAGCTTCTATGATAGCTATATTAACATAAACTTAGATTATAGTTACCAATTCACGTATATATTTATTGACTTGCCATGGGCAGTTTTACTGAGATTTTTTTTCTGCACAATGCTTTCATATACAGTGACCATATGTTGCTATACAAATATTTTGATCGTGTTACAATTTTACTAATAGTTGTGGACGTATCACTAGTCTATCAATGATGTTAATTGAACTATAGGATCATAGATGTTTGATTCTTGCCCCCGAAATAAATATATAAAATCTGATGAAAATAAATCATATAAACGGCATATTCATGTTGGGATGTAACACAGGAATAGAAAAAAAAAAAATGAATAAAAAAGAAAAACATATGAATTCAATATCCAATAATTCTGATCTTATATATGAATTATCAATGTATTTCATTCACGATCCACGAAATATCATCTTCAACCATCAAGGAAAATAAAATTTACAAATTGGTTAATAGAAAAATTTTCTATCTTTTGTTTTATTGATCGATTATATATTCTCACACGATTTCGCAGCCCTTGCATTGATACGTCGTAAACAACTTCTCAAACTATCATCTGATCCCAATGTAAATGTCCGTGGAAAGGTCAAATCAGGGTTTCTTGTATAAATTGAATGTATGATTTGTTCCCATTTCACAGGTGAAATAATTTGCTTCAATAATAATTTTTTAACTTGTTGTGGATAGGAATAAGGTTTTCTCGTGACATTTGAGTATGTATCAACTCTAGGTGCTTCAAATTCAACTTTATCCAACGCTTTTTTAAAAGATTTCATTGCTGGTTCCATCAGGCGGGTGTGAAATGCACCGGAAACTGGTAATCGCTTTGTTCTACGTATTGCCAATTCTTTAGCATTTTTCTCCACATATTCCAATGCTTGCAAATCCCCAGCTAAGATCTTTGCCTCGCAATATATGTAAATAGCAATTTGACAAACGGGCTCGGAAACACCGATATCCATTGCCCATTTTTCTGCTTCCTTACATATCAAACCAAGATCCGCTGATGGTAGACATTCGATTAATAACATCCCCTGAGATTTCAAATCCGATGCCTGTTGCATTGCAGCACCTCTTATACCAGCCAATCTTAAACCATCTTCGAGTGATACTACGCCCGAAAAAATTAAAGCTGACAATTCACCAACACTGTAACCCGCAATGCCTTTACACTGTTCTATAACTGCTGGTCTTTCTTCCCAAACTTTTTCCAGTGCTGCTAGTGACGTTGATACAGTTGCAATTTGATTATACTCAGTTCTGTTTAGTTTGTATTGCGGACCTTTTAAACACAATTCCAATAAATTAAAACCCATGATTTCATTAGCAATATCAAATACCTCCTTCGCGCGCGGTATTTGAAGATATTCATTGGCTTTGCCAACTTTTAAGGTGCCCTGGCCGGGAAATAAAAGTATCGAAGCTGTTGAAGGATCTTGTTTGGGTCTTACGGGTTCTTCTGATGGAATTGCAGCACCTTCTGGATATGGATTCGAAGCCCAATTTCTGTCTGTGACTTCATTAAAACTAGCCGCATCATCCAACAAATTTTTGACATTCTCTTCTTGCGGTGATGTCGAAGAATTATTATCAATATTCTCAATTTTAGTTACATCAGTATATTTACGTGATGCAACGTACCGGCCCCATCCATACAGATTTGTAGATACACGTTTGCACTTGGTTAATAAATTTCTTTGCCACATTATTTAATTTTGGGATTGTTGGACCAACAATCAAACATAACCAAGAAGTAGTATTGCGTATTGTTATGCACGTGTTGACAATCTTCACCACTGTGTTTTACCAGTGTATGCAATTTCACCACGCGTGTTTTATTATTAAAAAAGAAAAAGACATCAATGCATTTAAGATGGCGCGCAATGATGTTATCGACAATTGATGAGAAAGCTGATTTCCTGGTATTATTGCTACTGTTGGTAAAATCGAAAGTGGCCATGCAATTGTTACCAACGGCTTGGCAGGAAACTTGGCGCGCATTCAGCAGACCTCCGTCTTTCACTTGGTCCGGTTCGTAATAAATATAAACAAATTTTCGTGACTTTTTTAATAATAAGTGCGCATAATACATTGAGGCGATTGCGTATGGAGAAACGTATGCTTCTTGTATATCACGAGTGACTAATAATTAGCTATGACTAATCTTTGTGCGTAAATGATTGAGAATTAATTAAAACATGTGGATATGACTAATCGGCTTAATCGTTGAATATGTAAGTATATAAACGTTATATACATACATATTTCAATAACGTTACGGAATAGAATTGTTAATATAGTGATATTTTATTTTGTTGAAGAATATGTGGAAGTAAACGAGGAGAGATGGGAGTCGATGATATACTCTCAGATAGTCAACGAAGATGTCAGAAGAATAATTGGCTTATGACGCAGCGTTGACTTATCGTATATTACACATGAAGTCATACTTCCGCTGGATACCGCAGTATCCTTTCAGTCGGTGAATAGATTTGTACACGCCCGAGTTTTAGTCTTTTCGCAAACGGTCTATTACAAATATTGTATTCATACTCGTGCGATGTCTTCTATGTGGTGTTATATTTTTCTAAGTCTTTTGACATCATCATTTGGTCAAAATGTTGATCAGGAACGTGTCAAACCGGCATGTGAAGAGCAGATAACATGTACCGGTTGTTTGCAAACACCAACGTGTATGTGGTGTGCATTTACAGTAAGTAATGTCGCCTTTGGCCAGAAAAAAATTAGAAAAATATATTTACTATGTGTATTTAGGGATCGGGAGTGAATCACGAACCGTCAATTCGTTGTGTAACAAGGGACAAATATAAAGATCCAACTGTTTGGTGTCCACTTTCACAAATAATAAATGACACAACGAGTATTATTATTGAGAAAAATGTGCCATTATCATCAGCAAAAAATAAGAAACCAGTGCAAATTAAACCACAATTAATAAGACTTCGACTCAGACGAGGTAAAAATTAAATAATTTTTCGTAGATATTTTATTGAACGTATTGTAATGATTATTCACTTCTCTTTTGTACAGGTGAAGAGTATAAATTTTCATTAAATTATAGTACTGCAGAGGATTATCCAGTTGATTTGTATTATCTCATGGATTTATCATCATCCATGAGACAATACAAAAAGGATTTATCGGAATTGGGTAAAAATTTAACAACTGCTATGAGAGAATTAACCAGTAATTTTAGTCTTGGATTTGGTAGTTTTGTTGATAAAGTTGAATTACCAATGACAGACACACAACCACAGAAGTAATTAAATTACAATTACATATACATTAATGGATATCTGATAACATGGTATTATTTCCTTTTTTTATTATTATTCATTATTGATTTGTATAGATTACTCAATCCATGCAGTGGTCAGGAAGGTAGCGATTGTGCACCGCCTTATGGGTACAAGCACCAAATGAGTTTGACTACAGACTGGAACTCATTCAAGGTGAATATATAATAAATTATAGTTTTTGCTCACTCACATGTTTGAATGAAATAATGTGAATTTTTTTTCTCAATTAATTATTTGTAGAGGAAAGTTGAAGCAGCGCCAATCTCTGGTAATCTTGATGGGCCGGAAGGTGGATTGGACGCTATGATGCAAGCTATGGTTTGTCAGGAACGTATTGGTTGGCGGAAGGATGCACGTCATCTTTTGGTATTTTCAACAGACGCAGGATTTCACGTTGCTGGCGATGGCCGAGTAATTGCGCATTATAATTGTATTTTTCTCCCGTTATTTTCAACTGAATTAAATATTTATATTCTGCATGTTTGTCACTTGGTTTTGTAGCTAGCAGGAATTATCGAACCAAATGATTGTGTGTGTCACTTGGATAAAAATGGAACTTACACTCATTCATCATTGTTGGATTACCCTTCCATATCACAAATAAATAGAGTTGCTCAAAAAAACAATGTTAATATAATTTTTGCTGTTCCGGACCTGGTAAAGGATGTGTATAAAAGGCTCAGTGAATGTATAAATGGATCGGCATTGGGTATTATTAAGAAAAATGATAGCGCTAATGTTATCAATTTAATTATGGGAGAATATGAGGTGATTAAATGATTGCATGACAAATTATATCAATGGTCATTCATTGTTTTTTTGATTTTTTATAGAAATTGGTTGACAAGGTTCAACTTGTGGATAATGCCAAAAAACCTATAACAATAAATTACTTCTCTAAATGTCTTCATGAAAATGGTGAATTGAAAGAACGTTCTGAATGCCGAGGTTTCCATTTCGGTGATACAATTCAATTCGAAATAGCAATAAAGGTAAACACAATTATATTTCGCCCAATCGATCGCGTATTCTAATTTAATCTCTAGATTAATTTTGTTTTTCTCAGGCGACAGAGTGTCCTGAAGATCCAGCTAATTGGCAACACATAATTGAAATTAAACCACAAGGTTTGGACGATAGTTTGAGAATAGAATTGGAGTTGATTTGTGATTGTCCTTGTGATAAATCTGATCATGAGGTAAGTCGACCGACTTTTATTACCAAAAATAACTGAATAGCAGGAAAACGAGATTGAGGAAAAACATGATGAATTGAATTTGTAGAGTAATGTGAAGAACGCGACGAAATGTAACAACAATGGTGATCTCAACTGCGGCATTTGTAAATGTCACGATGGATTTTATAGCAAATATTGCGTTTGCAGTGGCAATGAAACACAAAGTAATGTTAAAGATGATTGTCGGGCATCGGATAACGACACTAGTGATTGCAGTAACCATGGTAGATGCCGATGTGGTGTTTGCGAGTGTGAAATACGTGAAAATCCCGAGGAGAGTTTTAGCGGCGATTACTGCGAATGCAACAACTTCTCTTGCCTACGTGATAACGATCAGGTGTGTAAAATCATTTTCTTGCCAATGATGAGAATACAGAGAGTCGTTTACACTTCTATCTTATTTCTTGATGCTTATACCGCGGTCACCACCATTGCGCATACATTTTAGTTCCTTGATTTACCCTCATATATATATATATATACTATTCTCTCATTCTCATTCCGTCTTTGAGGAGTTTCTGCCTCATTTTCACACTTCAAAGTCGTTATTTTTATTTTTTCTCACATCTTTTTTTTCACAGCTTTGCGGTGGTCATGGCAGTTGTACGTGCGGCTTATGCGTTTGTGATGCTGGATGGACTGGCCCAAGTTGTGGCTGTCGGAGCAACATTACTTGTTTTCCGCCAGGAGAGAATACAGAAATTTGTAGCGGTCATGGTAGTTGTATTTGTGGCAAGTGTCATTGTAAAAATGATGTTTTTTATTCGGCCGGATATTGCCAAGATTGTCAGGTGAGTTGTGAAAAATAGCTGAAGGAATTCTCCGTCTTATAATCATCATCATTCATTAATTATTTATGAATATTTACAGTCTTGCTCCGACGTACATTGTTCAAAACTGAAGGAATGCGTTGAGTGTAATGCATATAATACTGGACCACGTTGGAAAAATGGAACTTGTGAGCGATGTTACGATGACATTGAAATTGTGGTATTAAAACATGTTCAATTTAATTATTGTGAACTGCATTAATCCACTTGGCATTTAATTCTCATATATTTTTTATTCAAGACAAAGATCGATAAAGTTGATGTCAATGCAGCAGAGTACGAAGCTGGCTATCGTTTTTGTCATGTACCAACTGATGATGGATGTTCTTTTGATTTTAAATATCAAATTGAGAGCCACCGCGGTGATATGCCAAAATCTTATGTCACAGTGGTGGAAACCAGACAGTGTCCAACATCAATTCCAATTTTAACTGTTGCTCTGAGTGTCATTATCAGTACTGTTATCCTTGGTTTTTTGATATTATTAATTTGGAAAGTATGCACTATGGTTCATGATAAGCGGGAATTTGCGAAATTTGAGAGAGAACGTGCACTGGCAAAATGGGAGCGAGTAATTATTTTTTTATTCCATTTGTATGAGGAAATTCCAATTATTTTTCATTTGATTCAATTAATTTTTTTTCCCCCAGGCTGACAATCCGCTTTATAAACAAGCGACAACAACATTCAATAATCCAACGTTCATGGAGAGTAGCCAAAGTGGAATTGGCGATGTAAATTAAATTGTTGCGATGATAAGAAAAGGAGATCCGACTACTAGCGACACTGCACATAATAACCTACACGATGGTGAACTTCTAAATGGTAGCGCCATTATGTTCAATCGCCGTATAATGAGACATCTAATCAGTGCATGCAATCTCAAAATTTAATTTAAACAGAAACAAATAGAATGCGCAAACACAATGTGGATGATATTATCACGCAGTTGGCAAGAATATTGTACTCGGGGGCATTGGATACTATACGAGAATATTGTTGCGGCAATGATCGACGTGAATTCAACCACACATCAGGTCTTCCTTCGTACAATTGCCCATCGATTGTTCCGAATACAAAAGTCCTGGAGGCATTGGAAGTTTATCGTCGACCGGCGCGCGAGGGCGCTGAATTGTTGGAGGGTATCAGCGCGCCAGCTCGTAAGACGATCGTAAATTCGTCACCGTTTGGCTCCTGCTTCGGCGAGAGTCTTCAGGCGACCCACTAATTTCTCATCGTCCCTGAAACGAGAGAGCCAACTTGTATATATATTTGTATTGGTGTGTGTGTGTGTGTGTGTTATAACCGAGTGAAAGAGAATATGGGGACCCGGCGCTCCGCACTAAATCACTACGGCACGTCCGTTTCTTTACATTGCACAGATTTTATTGATTATTTTACGGCCGGGAACATTGTAAATCTCTTCATCCCAGTTTGAAAGAAGCATCGCGCGCCACCCTCCTATATCGCAACCCGAACGAGACTCCGATACAAAACCCATAGCGCCAATTATATTTGCAATACATTGTTAAATATATCAAAGCATAAAAGGTACAAAAAATAAACATTATTTATTTTCATTTTTTTTTCTCTCTCCCATCTTCGCCTTCGTCAAAATGGTTTAATAATATTTTATTTCCATTTGGCAAACGACGTAAAATTTAATTACAATTATAATGACGATCGTTGATCTATAGTTCGAAGTTTTGAGTTCTTGGAGAAGAAAAAAATTTGTGTGGGGTTGCATTTTGGTGGAGGTACAGAGCAACTTTGGCCTCTCAGCCGAAACATTCACCTCAACGTTTTACCATCGCGCACGTAACCCTCTTTCCTCCCATTATACAATCTCTCCTTCTTGCTCTCTCTCTCTCTCTCTCTCTCTCACTACTCTTGGCTCGTTAGCGCGCGTTCGTAAATCAAACCGCAGGGGTGCAACCGCTAATACCCGTGAGCGTTTGCGCGTTCCCGAGAATTGCTCAGGCTCTCTCGCTCTCTCTATACAAAACCATATACTCGCGCGCGTACACAGTAAACGCTCGATATATCTCATCGATAATGAGTTTGTTAAATGGATTAATATTGTTCGTGGCTCTTGGCCTGATGGTGCGTTCCAATATGACGTCGGGAACGCACCAAAAATAATATGAAGAAAGAGTAAAAGAGAAAAGTATATATATATATATATATATATATATATATATATATATATATATATATATATATATATATATATATATTTCACCGTCTATAAAAATGCCTTGAAGAGAATAATATAACTTTTTTTTTTTTTCCTTTCATAATCATTGCTGTTGAGGTTGTGTATGTAGATAATGGAGGCCTCTCGATTATCTATTCTCTCAAAATGCCTAGTACACCGGATAATTAATGGAGCCGGTAATGAGCTGATTATTATTAATAATATTTAGTTGGGTTAAGTCGGATTGACCTCGACGAAGAAGCCTGGGCTGTTCGTTAATTGAATCTGCCAATCATCGTAATGAGCGCGGCCACGAAGGCACACACCACACAACAGCAACAACAACAGCAACACAACACAGCTTATGTATATGTAGGATAGAATATCTTACCGACGTCTCGCGCGCTTGTTCTCTTATATATATATATATATATATATATATATATACGTCGTTGTTGGTGTTATTAAATATATGTATTCGTTTAGTATTCTTTTACAATAAACACCCGAGGCCCATAACTGCTATATAATATGGAAATATTTAATTCTTATTGTCAATCAATTAAATGTGAAAAATTAAATTAAGTTACATGTATTCATGTATATAATTATATGTTTGTAACTAAATATTTGACTCTTGTCTGTGAACATTATTTATGTTGCTATACATTCACCAGTGATAGCTATACTTCATTTTATGTATTTACTATATGTATTCATGATATAACGTGGTTTAATTATAATGCCAGAGTTGTAGACAAAATTTCCGGATTTCATCAAAGTACATAAATAATAACATTCAAGGTACATTATTCTTTGTGAATTTACGGAATAATCATCGGTGGAGAATGTTCAAATAAAATATAAGAAAAAAAAAAAAGAATTCCTCTCGCACTTTAGTGGCGCCGCGGGCCAAATCAAAAGATGCTTCAACGTATCATCTTCTTCGTGTGTTTGGTTTCCTTTTTATCTTTTTTATCGTTTGTAACCGAGACCCGTCGTCGCCGTTATATATAACAGCGCGACAACAAACGCGCAGCTGTAATATGTATATATACCGGAGCTGTATCAAAGATCGATGCGTTTACTTATTGCAATGCTGCGTTTGGGACGAGTGGCATATAAGTAGCTGCTGATAAGACAACACAGGACAAATGTTTACTCTCGTCTTCGGTCTATCTTCCTTTGCTCACTCGACAATTCCACTCTCTCTTGCCATCACATTCCAATGAGTCAGTCGCAATCTTTTCTGGTATATATGGTTATGCTGTGATCGGGTTTACGCACAATCTCAAATGCCATGCAAAAAATATTAACAATCAAAATATAAAACTCTGAAATAATTGAGAAATAAAAATAAAAAATACAATAACATTATATATATATATAATATTCATGCTTACTTCTATACTTCCTCCACATCTCTTACTTATATCTTTTTCTTCATTCTCCGATGAAAAACTCGTTTCTTTCAACGCCCGATGCAATCTCGCGTGCAGGAATTAATAGATTAGCGAAGGGCACGTCTCCTCTTAATTCCATCCCATTACCGGGGTCTTCGGTTCGTGGCGCAAGGCGGGTCCGGTCGATTATGCCAGATAGCCGAAATCATCGTGGACCCGAGAGCGGAATTAGAGTGAAGTGCACCTACCTTCACCTGATCTCACTCACTGCTGCAACAGCTCCCACTTTGATACAAATACGATCATTTCATCTTTCATATTTATGCATTCGTATTCTTTTCTTCTTTTCATATATAATACAAGCACGATACGACTGATTTCAATATTTCTTTTATTAATATTCCGCTGATCATTATACAGTTGTCCCTCTATCAAATATATATTCTTTCAATTATACCTCTAATCAACATCTGCAGAAAAGGAAAAAAAAAAAAAAACAAACAAAAAACGGATCAGAATATAAATTGTGAAAGTTATTTATGGTTTATATATTATATAAAGAAGGCTGTTATTATACATTAGCGAGAAAGGCCTATACGTCTCCAGGTAGGTATAGTATCACGAAACTCTAGCGATATATAGTAGAGTAGAGATGTGAAGTGAGTTTTGCGCTAGCCCTTCTAGGAATTGTCTACCGATTTTTGCTACTGAATGACGTGGGATAGGAATTAATCAAAATAATAATCATCAGCCTCATTCACATTGTATGTGACGCCAGAAAATTTAATTCGTGATTTTTTCTCATCTTCTTCACTCTTTATCTTTTCTTTCTTTCGTATGCGTGTGTTGTTTTTTTTTTTTTTTACACCACACTGGAGAGACTGATGATATTGCCAATTTGTATACCCTGTGGTGTGTTCTATAGCGGGGTTGGCGTATTGTCAAAATGGTCCAATAAACTTATTCAGATTATGTTCCGGGTTAAAAAGTTGCAGCGATGAATTTTCCCTTTATTTTATGATATAATTTCATACATCTCTGATACACACTTCATATTTTCATGCATATTCAATGGTGGATATTTGAACTTTGTTTTTGTCCAAAATATGAAATGGAGAAATACACAGACACACACACAAACAGAGTTGTCTCAACGAGAAATTGATGGGCGAATGCTCCTGTGGTGCACCTTGATGGTATCCAACCACCCACACATGCCGGTCTGTTTCATAAAATACATAAATAAACGAAAAAATAAAAATAAAACGAAAGAAAAATATATATAAATAAATAAACGAATTTATTCACAGTGAAACAAAAGTTGTTCGAGTTTAATGTTTAAGATCATTTAGGAAAGAAGAAAGGGCG
This sequence comes from Zele albiditarsus, assembly GCA_958496275.1. Classification (NCBI taxonomy): domain Eukaryota; kingdom Metazoa; phylum Arthropoda; class Insecta; order Hymenoptera; family Braconidae; genus Zele; species Zele albiditarsus. Next base: position 10,922,833 of record OY292414.1, read on the forward strand.
ATATTGTGTTGTAAGCAATTGGTGGGTTTTCAACACGGGGTGGTCCGCGCCACCGTTCACCACCTGCCACCTTCCTCTCTTCCCTCGGCAGCTCTTTTCATGCCATCCGATCTATAACATCACCTACTGCACGTTTATATATGGATGGCAATTAAATTGGGCGATATCGCTTTACGATTAAATGCCAGTATTCAACAACGAAATAACTCTCTTCCGATCATTATATTGTTGTAGCCTGTTGTAATCTCCAACTAAACACTTAATACTACTTCTGATATATGTACTTATATTATTTTTTTTCCTTTGATTTTTCTTCTTCTACACATAACACACCGCGAAGCGGCGGGAGGATGGTTCATTGACTTCACTGTGCCTCAAAAGTTTACAGCACACACGTCGTGTGCCGTCGTGTATACGGGAGAAATTTCAAAATATATATAAATAATTTTTAACAATTAACTATATACATGTATGCGTGCTTCGCAGTTATGATCGTCATCTGGAGAATACGACGATCGTTTGAGATGGCGATTTATCATTCCTGTCGTCCACCAACTCACTTTATGCCTCTATGAATGTCTTATGCCATGTCTCATATGCATTTACAATGTACAAAGTCGTTTTCGCGTCGCTTTTATACGTTTGAACATTAATATTCCTTTTTTTTTGCTTCATTATTATACACGTCTTGGCTCATTAATCGACTATATCATCCCTTCGTGTAAATACTTTATACCTAGTGGATTGTTTTTTTTTTTTTCAATTTTTTTTACATTTGATCGGAAATTATTCAGACACCCTTATATGGCTTATGTTTCATCGTAATTAACACGATAAACGTTGCAACTGTCGTCTCAAACTGTTCGTGTGTGAAGGATGATGAGTAGCGTTTGCTTGTTCGCCTCCCCCTCGAAAAATATTGTTATTAAAAGAGACGCGTGAGCGTATAGTTTCTATATGTTTTTTTTTCTATTGCTGGATTTTTGTACGATGAAGAGGAATAAGAAATAAACAGTGAGAGACAAGACACCTGGCCAATTGTTTCACTGCATTCTGTGCATTCTTTGCTGGTTATCGGCCAGGAGTGCTGTTCTTCATTCACGTTCTCCTTTTATTGTGATTAGAAATTCCATGGACACCATGTTCGGTATCATTGATTGTTGATTTGACACTAAATGCCGCTAACAAATGACACGTGAGCAATCGCAATAAATTTAATCACGTGATCCACTAACTTGCGTATACAAAATGTCGCGCTTGTGTCATATAAAAATGGTGGTGTGCGTCAAGAATTTCGTAATGAAACGGAATGCAATGGTAAAGCGGGAGAAGAGGCCCAAAAGAATACAACCACACGAAGGGTGATGCCGATCGTTAAAGAATAAAAGATGAGAATATTATTCACGTTAGTGATGGTGGCGCACGGCAGTGAGTCCAAGTTGCGGCGCAACGTAAATTTTTCAACCAAACTAACAAACATAACCTCACTTTTGTCGACAAAAAAAAGGGGGTGAGGGAAGGAAAGTGGGGCGTGGATGCTACAAATCAGATGCCAAAGGAGAACACAAGCGTCAGGTAAACATGAATAGATTAATTATTATTGAGTTTCTTCCTATATATCACTGTATATATATATATATATTCATATACACATGTTTATATCCTATAATAAATTTATTTATTGAGTGGAGGAGAAAAAATGAAAAGAAATAAAGACAAAGTGAGCTCATCACTGAAAGTCTATGTCCCTCTCGACACGCCTTCTACCTTCACTCTATAATATATCCACGCGATTGAAAAATATATAGTCCAACCGTGCACAGTCTCAGTTATATTTGTATATAAAAATTCTAATTTAATTAAGACCGGTTATCGGTTTCTACATATTCATAAATACATATACACGTATAATGGATATACCTACCAATGAAAGAGGAGATGATTAATTTGAGATGACGAATAATAAAAGAAAAATGAGAGAAAAAAAAAAAATAAATAAAGAACTCGTCGTTTTTAACGCACGAGAAGTGATTTCCGTTGTTATACCCCCTGCGGCGTCACTTCCAATAGGAATAACAACGTAATGGCTTACCTTCTACCGTGAACACTCGATTTTACGAGACATCCTCGTCTCACACAACGATCCCTTTTAGTAAATACACACAACACATATATAATATATATATATGTATATTTATACAGTAATTTGATAATATAAGGTTATGGTGGCGCCAATGGTCGCTCGTTTGTGTCTATGGTCTATACAACAAATTGTTTTTTTTTTTTGCCCTCCCTCAACTACATATATTTATATTCATTATTATATATTATATGCAGTGAAAGAGAGGGAGAGAGCAAAAGAGTCGTACGATCGTATTCACTCGGCCTTTGCCCAATAATAGAATTGATAATAAAATAATATTTATTTGACATATATGTGTATACCAGGACCTTCACTCTTGTATATAATACACATTCAAAACTCAATAATTAAGTTTACTACTCATTACATATATATATATGTGTATACGAAAGAGACCTGTGTGCATGAAATTATATATTGGATACGGTTGCACAGTCGATAAAAGCAGAGAAGGCGGAGATGAACGAAGAAGAAAGAAAAAAAAATTTGAAATGAAAAAAAAAAGGGAATAAAAAATAGTAAAAAAAATTCTAATCATCAACTGATCGTTATGATTTCTCACGCGACATTTCAGCAGTATTTGAAACACTACGCATACACACCCATCAGTTTTATTTATACACAAAACTATTTAACGCAAGATCGATGTCTTTCATATTTATATACACACACATATATATATATATATATATACATAAATATACTTTCAGAGAAAAAGAGACGATGAGCGATGCGAGCCAAGGCGAATGGAGAATGTATATAAGGTTATCTTGATCCATGGATCTTGCATCAGGAATAAAGAGTTGAGAGGCTATATAGTCAAGGGGGACGTTGTGAGGAGCGCATATATGACTGGGCAGAAGAGTGAAAGAGTAAGAACGAAAAGGTGGAAAAGGAAGAGAGTGAGAGAGACGTGATGCGCCACAACAGGAGGCTGTGTTCACGATTTGCGCGGGAGCCATCTCTGTTAATCATCGCGTAATTACCACTCCAATTATCAGATACTGAGATACGAGCGCGTATATATACAGAGAGGATACTTCGGGACGTTGAAGCGTTTGAATATATATATATATATATATATATCTATGTGCACATATATATGTATCCACACTTTTTGTTTCTTATCGAATTTTGTTTTGTCTTCTTTGTTCTATAAAAGAGGCGGGAGAAATTAAACGAGGAAATATTAAAAAAAAAAAAGTTCGAGTGTGTCGCTGACGTTGTTTCGTTAGCATCAACATATACATATATACTTTTTAATATGTATATATACATATGGGGAATTATATATATATATAGGAGGGTGTAGAGAGGTGGATTGTTGAGGGCGTTACCTACAGCATTCCATGGTAAATTAACTTAGCGGCCAGGAGGCGATCTCTCAAGGCGGGGATCCTACTCGTCCTGTGTGTGTGTGTGTGTATGTGTGCGGCGCGTCGCGTCCCCGCCAAATATTCATTTAAAAAGGTAAATGCAATTTTGCCTGTTTTACGTGATTGAGATAATGCCCGCCGATTAACTGATGCCTTTACACACTATATGTATATACGCAGTTATTTTTTGCCATTTATTTTTTCCTCTTTTTTTACATCCCTTCGCTTTTGTATCTCTTTCATTCTATATTTCGCTTTTTATCCCTCTCTTAACGTGTATATAGTCTTCCTGTGCATTTATTTTTTACATTCTGTCCTGTTCTCGCTCTCGCCCTTATATACGCTCTTATACTCTTCCTTTATATATATATATACCTTACCGGTAGCTAACGCGTCATTACCCGAAAATTCAAAACCCGTCCCACTATATATGAAATTTGTGCAGCCGCGCGCGGCAATTGCAAGACAAAAAGAAATAAATTCTTCTCTCTTTCCTCTCACTCGCTCGCGCCAATCAAATGCAATTTTCGATCACGCGTATGTGCATGTATGTGTGTATGTGTGTGACGGCAAAATAAAATAAAACATCATCACAAATTCAATTTACATAATGTTTACTATTAAACAATATTTCACGCGCGATGAAAAAAAAAAAAAAAAAACTATTAATTCTTATTATTTTTCTTTTATTATTCGGATTTTTTTTTATAATTTGCCGTATCACCTGCAATAATTCCATGGTATTTATATTTATATATATATATATATATACATGCGAATAGAAGTCCTTCATCAGTCATCGACAATCAGTAAGTACATTCAATATTAAACAATGATGTATATAATTTAAAGAAGCCGAGGACTGAACAATCGTCAAATTAGCTCCCCGATAATGTTTGTAACTTATGAGTATATATGAATGACACATATATAAATATATATATATAGAATGAGTTAAATCACCATCAGCTTGACGAATGTAACTGTGTATAACGCATCGACCTCTGTCGAATATAAATCATCCCATTAATTTTATTCATTCATTTCATTTTCATATGTGTGCGCGCGTGTGGCCATATACCGCATGTATATGTATATGATGACCATGAGTTGTCGTTTGAAGGTATAGAAAAAAAAAAAAAGAAAAAGAAAACGAAAGAAAATAATGATAATGAGATAAATAAATAAATGAATAAATAAATGAATAGTTGGCACAAGGATTGCATTCATATAATACGTAGGAGCACGAATGTGGCATCGTAAAGTAAGCTATATCGCCTTTCTCACCTCTTCATTGTCATTAAATGTAAAGCCTCGTCACGATTATATACCCAGAAAGACGTATGTACACCTGTCGGTAATGTCGCGACACTGCAATTTAATGTTTCTTTTTATTTCTTCTATATATATATGTGACTATATAATACACGTTTTAATATTTCCTTTGAAAAATTTTTTCATTACAACACACCATCTCGCTTTCGCTCACGTTGATTTTCTTCGAAGATGACGACGATGGACAATGACAACGGCTGCTGTGTGCACTCTTGCCAACAAATTACCGCAAATATTGTGGTGATAATAATGACACAAACGCAATGGCATGAGGGAGGGAGAGAAATGCGACGCGCGCGACGGCAAACAAGGTCGTCGTCGTGTAAGATAGCTATACGTATATTCTGCACATTGCGCTAATATTTTTCCCACAGCGAGAGAGGGCTTAATACTCTTCAACAGTATGTCGGTACATATATATATATATATATATATATTTATATACACAACGCAAAACCACAAGATACACCAGCTTGTGACGCTAAGCGATGAGGAGAGAGAAAAAAGAGATGAGGGGGGGACACAATGTGAAGCCTTGGACACCTGCATTGAGTAGAATTGTTGTATATTTACAATTACATCTCTTTTACCTTCATTTTCTTGTCTCAATTATATTTACACTCGCGCGCATCACGATGAGGTCGATGATGATGAGATGAGAGGTATGTAATAAGTAATAACAATAATAATAAACTCTTGGTACGAAAAAGTAATTATTTTATATATATATCTTTGTATATTATATATAAATGGCGTGAGACGAGTGAAAATTGTGGCAACGAGGTGATGCCTTTACGAATCATCCAACAAACTCTTTGAATTTTCCCACACGAGGTGTAAACCGCAAGCAATATATATATATATATATATATATATACCATTTGGAGTTGTGACCACATCACAAGCCCGGTTGCCGGGTAATTTAAAATGCTCATTTGGATTAAACGAGACGTAACCTGCAAACACATAATCTGGCAGTAGAACAACACGTAAACTATAAATATAATTTTATCTCAACGTTAAGAGGTGCGAAAATTAATTTTCACTTGCAATTATTCTGTGTGCTCATAAAAATAGATGTACATATACTAATCGATTCGCGAAGTATTGCTATATGGATAAACTCGGGATGTATATATTGAAAATGTGAAAGGGGTTCACTCGTTACGATATATATAGGATTTATTCATCGCGATGTAAAAATATTTGAAATTTAATGATGATATTTTTTTTTTTTATTTAATAGATAGTTGGAGAAAAAAGTGCGCAATGACTCAATTAATATTAAATCAATATTGAATTTGATAAATATTGGAGTATGTGGCAAGTGTGTACAGACATTTATATGACTAATGAAAAATAGATGGAATAAAAATTGTTGCACACGTATAAGGTGGACAATAATTATTTCTATACATACTACATACGTTCATCTCTCTTCGTCAAGGTCGCTATCGCCAAACGAATGGCTCTCAGCTTCAAGTTTACATAATAACGTGGCGGTTTATTATATATACCCCGAAGAGAGAGAGAGAGAGAGAGAGAGATATATGAAAGAAAAAGTAATAATAAAAATGAAAGAAGCGCGAAGAGGATGCGCGCGAGTGAAATGAGAAGGTGGTGTATAGGTGAATAATGCGGCAGGATACGCAGGAGGCAACAGCTCGCCGCGCGGTGTAAATGCAATCAAGAAGGCCTCAATTAGACCGTCACGCCGTGCATCCCTCATCTTCCACCGAGTATACAGCAGCCATGCAGAGCTCATCGTCTTCATCTCTCTTTCTCTCTTCCTCATTATATATACGCACTTCTTATCTTCCAATTGTGCTCCATGTCCTTATGCCGCGGCTCATACAGTTTAGTTGCATCCTCATCCACGTCTTATTACTTTCAACAGGAAAAAAAATAAAAGAATAATAAAAATTAAGAAAATAGTTGTAAAAAAAAAAATTTGAGGATAACAAAAGGGGATAAAAAAGATTGACTCACTTATTGATCGTCTGGTGTTTGCGATGATTATAATAGGATAATTAACAAAGTTTAGGGGATAAATAAGGATATATATATATATAGTGAGTGAGACGATGGTGAATTGATGGGGGAGCGAATTGGTGGAAAGAGATGCGGTGGAAGAGTTAGCGTAAAATACACGAGGACGGAGGCGACGTGGATGCGCTTATTAGGTGGCTAGAAGCGGCGTAAAATGTCTTGGTAATGACGGGTCTACTAACTAACCGAGGAACGCGATGCCGCGGGCTCTGGCTCCCTGTGCTCTGTCCATTCTTATATAATATATATATATATATACATGTATCTATATAGATGCATTGTAACCCCTTGAGAATCGTCGTTGATTTGTTTACATCGTAGTAATTTGGTAATGGCGAGCTGAACGTTTGCAAAACCGACGTTTGGTCCCGCGATTACGTTGTGCGTGCTCTGCATATCATTGTCGATAAAATAGTATGATCAAAGTTCGACAGAAAAATAATCATAAATAAATTATAGTAGTAATTTAATAAATATTGGTGTTTCGTTTCTGTAGTGGAGGTTGTGGTTATCGAGGTATATATACAGTTGTGGAATTTAGCGGAAATATTCATAGCAGAGATTTACAGTCAATCGATTGGTCTTGACTCGATTAACACTTATACAAATGTATATACATATATATGTATATATATATATATATCCGGCATGGTTGCGCATCTGATTAATTTTTATGAGCATTAATATGTCTGGGATGTCCATTAAATTATGAAATATTCAAATAGATATATGGAAAGAGAGAGAGAGAGTCGAATGAAGAAAAATGGAAATAAACATTTTTTTAAATATAGAAATAAAGCTGCGAAAGAGCCAATGTGAATATGAATATAGCAGTCCCTAATGTAGATTATGTTATGTCATTTGAGGAGGACGAAAAAAAAAAAAAAAGAGATAAAATAAAAATGTTGACTTGATTTATTGGCAATATGTTTATTTGTCGCAAATGAAGCGAGAAAAAAACAAAAATGTACGGCGAAGATTATGGAGGAATGGGGCGAGGGAGAGAGTGGGAGAGAATGAAAAAGATGAGGAAGAAAGAAAAAGAATTATAATAACATGTAACAAGATGTAACTTAAAAATTGGACTCGTGGCAAGTTTTTTTTTTTTTTTCTTTTTATACTTTTATGTACATTTCAAAATGACGATTCTCTCTTCATCCAGCTCTCTTTGCATAAAAACATACACTAAAGTTCTATATATGCATAAATTTTCACTTTTCCAAAGTACAAATAAAATAATAATAATAATAATAATATTTCTAGATTGAAAATTCATTTGCGTCACGCTATTTACAATTCGTTTACACACTACAACGAATTTGATCCACGTCATTTATCTTTTCGTATCGCTTATTGTAAAATTGGAAATAACAATAATATCATCATATATATACATATATATATATGTGTATATATACATAAAATATATATATGTATAATATATATATATGTATTTATATATATATATATATAATATATATACGTATATATATATATATATTTATATAGGTCTAATATAATAGGTATAAATATTTTTTTCTCATCTCAAATGTATATATTCATACACATAACGTATATCAGGGATAATATGTTTCGTAAATATTAATTTCTCTTTACACATAATATAGAATATCTCTCTGTCAAAGAATCCAAAATTTGCCCCCCCCCCCCCCCCCCCCCATCAATTGGACGGATGCGTTGATTAAATCGTAAATGATAAAATTATGAATAAAGAAAAAATATCAACAACTAATTATCTTTTATGTTTTTACGTCTTCAAATCAAATGTACACAGATGCACATTGTACATAGATATTTCCATTATATCCAACGGCCAGAAAACTGCTTTGTTATCAAACTTTCCAGCACGAATAATTTAATTGTTCAATATAAAAAGTCAAAATATAATCCCGACTTGATAACAAAAAAACAATTTCATTTTTTTTCTTTCAGTAAAAAAAAAAAAACGATTTCCAAGGATTCAGCTTTGGTTTTATATTTATTCGGGTTCAATTTTGCCTCATTATTTTCCTTCAGCTAATGAGATCGCCATTTTTCCTCAACATTTCTAAATGCAATTCGTATTCTCGTGCTTTGAGTCGTAATGACGCGATGCTATTTGTTCTTCTGTCAATGTCCGGAAGACTTGTAACACCGTCTGTCGGCGACGCCGCGGGTGAACTAGTTGCAGTAGGTGGCGCTGTTGGTGGCGGAAGATTAACAACGGTTGGTGGTGGTGGTGCAGTTGCTGGTGGGGCTGTTGGTGGCGGCGGTGCTGGCGGTGGGGATGATGCACGAACAATTTTGGGTCTTTGGGCCGCGGAAATATTGGCCAATAATGTTTGAAATGACGCTGCAGAAGTATAAGGTAATGGTATGCCTGGTGGTAGCAATGGTGGTGGCGCACGATGATAGGGATGTCCAGGATAAGCACTTCCAAGCACGTGCCCATGTCCCAAATGTGGATATCGAAATGTTTCAAACGGTTTTCGCAAGGCAAATGTACCTAAATGGGCAAATGGATTTGGCAATGTTGGTGCAACGACTGCAGATGGCGGTGGTGCGCCACCACCAAGATAAGGGTTGTATGGATGTCCTTGAGGGCCAACTTTTTCCTGCTTTCGCCATTTTGCACGACGATTTTGAAACCATACCTGTAACACAAAAGAATATAAAATTATTTTCATTTAAGGTAATTCTAATATTGAAATTGGTTTGGAAAGTATGGATTTAAATGCAACTTGAGAACATTTTGTAAAGTATTCCCGGATATATACCTATATAAATATATAAATATATATGCATGTATATGTTCTTGGGAAGAGAATTCTCAAGGTATAGTTCGAGGAAGTTATCCTTCAGATTCCGGGTCATGGTGTAAGTAATGCTCCCTGGAAGTCGTTTGACTTGCAACTGAGAGAGGAGAGAAAGAGAGAAAGATCTGTGTGAATTCCAGTTAAAGTAACGAGTTGTCCGATTTTTTTTCCTTTCCTCAAAGAACGAAACACGTGAAATTATCGTTATTGTGCGGTAACTTATATACTATAGGATAACTTATTTTTGCTGGAGAGACGAATTTTTTTTCGCACACGAACGTCAGAATATTGGGAAAAGAGTGAAAACCCCGTTACGACATTGGCCTACTTCTCACCAAATTATATTTCGTGTGTTTTAAAATTGTATTGACGAGTTCTAATTTTTTGTGATTTCTAAATAAAACTTTAACAAAACCCATCCAGAAATAATGATGAAGAGTCAGGTAAAAGGCTATTAGTAGATCGTTTGTAGGGTCACTGAACTAACAACTGTTCGTTCAATGTAATTATCCATACCTCATTGACATTCAAACTAGGGGGAAAAAAAAAATACCTGAAAAACACGAAGAGGAAGCGTAGAAGGAAGCTGGATAGAGTCCAATAGGTTCGTCGAAGTAACTTTAATCAGTTCAATGGAAATAAAAACATTGAAGAAGAAAAAAAAGTGGAAATGAAGAAGAAAAATAATGAAGGACAAATCGGGGAGAAACGTAAATAAAATGGAGGAGAGGAAAAAATAAAAAGAGTTAAAGTTATAGAAGGACTCGTGCCGGTCGTTGGGTCGGACATGGCGGTACCAGAGCAAATAAAAGTCTCTGTTTTAATATAAAAGAAAATGGCGGTCGAGACGCGTGCGAGATGTCGTGACGGAACCCAATGAATCTCCAACATTTATTTCGTCAACAAAACATTTCAACTTATCCAATCATGTGCATATATATATAATTTATGGGATAAAAGAAATCATAGCAGGAGAAATTCAGCGTTACATTCGATATTTCTTGATAAAAATGTCACGTAACAATAGATATAAATAAAATAAACAATGCTAAATAATGTAATTGGTTTGCAAAAGATGATATGAGAAAAAAAAAGTGAAATTGAGTGAGGGAGATAGTTGGAGTAAAAGAGAGATAAAGATATAGAGAATGGAAGTCAAAGGAATGCCGCAACTTCTTTCAACATCTAAAAAACATTCTTATTCATATATAAAGAGCTCGGAGAAGAACGATGACAATGCTATTTGCTTTATTTATTTGTACAAGAGAAGTCGGTGGACCTTCTATCAGATGACCCAATATTTTCCATAACATTTCAGTAGTCATCGTTGAAAGCAAACGTGTATATACATGAAAGACGCTGTGTACTAATGGTATATACTATATAGAGTTGATTTGATAGTGGGGTATAAAGTGTGTGCGTTAACAGGCGGTAAAGTTGGGAGGGAAGGAATTGAAGGAAAGGAGGAAGCGACCCCCCATGGCGAAGAGGATTGGTCCACAGCGGGAAGCTAAACATTCTTACGGGTTAAAACAAAACGTACCGACGCTGGCTCTCCAGAACCCAAGTGGTTTCCACCTTAATTGCGGCACATTAATTACAATGGGGCCGCGGCCGGCGTTCGGGACGTATTATCCATTCGATTTGTACGCCCAACGATCGCCCAGGTATAACCATCATTAATCTGTCGAATCAATTTAGTTTTGTTTTATTTTTCAATGCATTTATTTATTTTTCTTCATCAATTTTTTTTTTTTTCTCCTCCTTCAATAATGTTGTTTATTGTTTTTTAATCGTTGATTTAGTTCTGTGAAACTTTATGAAAATGGTGGATTGCACGTAGGATCGTGTTATTCACCTGTTATCGGTGTTCATATACATTCTTTTTTATACTTTATAATTCATTAACGTAATTAAAATTGCAGCTGCAGTATATATCTCAGCGCAGCACTTGTCTATTCATTGTGTATATTCATTCATTTTCTATTCCAGCGAGACGCCACCATTACTCTATGAATAAACGTGTAATTCTTAAACATTAAATTATTAATTTTTTAAATGATAAAAACAACCTCAGCAATATCACGAAAAATTTTTACAATTCCATAGAATTATTGAGAGTTGCGCACAAGCGAGCAAATATTCTGAATGTAAAAAGGGAAATTTGATTTGACATTTAGCATTTTTACTTGAACAGTAATATAATGCAAAATAATTGTTGAATTTATGAAACTTAGATTATATTACCAATCAACAATATTCCGCATGATAATTAAATTATTGATTAATTGCTTTTAGTTTTGATGGTGCGGAATGAATGATTATTAAATGAAATATACAAACGATGGTGGAATTGGAAAGTTTGCGATAATCTCTTCAAGAATTCATTCTTTTTTATTATTATTATTATTATTATTATTATTATTATTATTATCCCTCGGGCAAGTATTAATTTGTTTTTCAAAGAAATATATATTTATATGGAATCATATGATGTTATATCGCTTTTATCTTTAGGATACATGGGATCTCACACCTGCCGACACGCTCGCCATATTTTCTCGTGCACAAAATTATTTTATACATGTAATGTACCCTCATCATTATACTCATCGTGTTTTATGTAGCATGGCTATATACATTCTTGCAATAATTAAGAGTCATATCTTTATTAATGTTAATAAAATATCCAAATCAATTATAGGAAATGAATTAAAATTACCTGAATGTACATATTTTATGTATATTAATATTGATGAGCAATGATTTTTTTAGGGGAAAGTTACTTCTTTTTTTTTTTTTTTGTAATTGAGATGAAGTCAAGAGAGAGAGAGAGAGAGAGAGAGAGTTGAAGGGGGGATTATATAAGAAAGGGGAAGAACGTGGCTCACGCGATGTGTCGTGTATGTTTCCCGGAACCCCTCGAACGATCATCGTCGAGAGTTGGAAAAGAAGAGTATAAGATTGTTAGAGAGAAGGGATTATATTCGAAAAGGAGGCGCCGACAAACGACTTGTGGACTTTCAAACTCAATAACACACATAGTGAACTCATTTTTACTTTTTTTTTTTTTTGCCCCCTTTCAGTTCCATCGCTCGCTGGATTTCGGTCGCTTTGATCACTCTAGCGTTTGAGTCCACACATAAAAACATTGTTGCAAAAATAATTGAATAATTAATTAATTGAATTGATGTAATAACTATTTTTTGTTTTTTTTTTTTTTTTTCCATATCAATATGGATAACTGATTTTCAATAAATATATTGATTAAAAGCGTCTGATGACTCTGTATATCCTGACAAATGAAATAATAATTCATGTATATACATTCCATGCAACACGCGTGCTGACAATTCAATTTTCATTATTCCACAGCGTGACTATCTCGAGATATCGCGCGCGAATATTATTATACGTATGTATTCATAAAATTCACATATATATATAAATGTATACATGTATATTATAGTACTGAGCATAGCGGATTATATGGTCAATGGCAAGTTCCCTCTCGCTCGGTCGTTTCTCCGAAATGATTAACGCCAACCCACGATGCGTGTCATTCTCTTCTCCCAGTGGTTCTCATTGTCATTAATTTTTATATCAAAATAGAAGAAAAATGTATTTATATATTGAACTATATACATGTACAAAATTCTTCCACGAATTGTCAATATTCATAATCATTCAGTGGAATAACAAATGTGAATATTATCAAAAATAACAATCGTCATTTTTTTTATTTGTACGATTAATAGAATTACTACAAACCATTGAACAAATTCCTCAGTTAAGCATATTTCTATTCGTATTATTACTATCGTATCATAATTGATTGCTATCATGATTGTCTATTATACTAATATATGTGAGTATAATAACTTACAATGTGAAAATTACTTCACACATAAATTGACTGTATTTGATGTTGCAACAAATGACAAATTCATCGACACATAACTATGTTCATTGAATATCATTTTTACTGAAAACACATTTTATTGTAATACCTCTCTTCATATATATATATATATATACAATATATATGCATACATATATTTATACAAATATATGTATCTATATACGGGATAATTCAATATTCAACTGCGGAAAATGGGATTTTGTGAAGGTGAAAATTACCGTCACGCGACTCTGCCTATATATAGGTAGGCACACATATATATATGATCACGCGGCATGTTGAAAGAAAAAGAAAAAATGAGAAAATGAGAAAGAAAAAATAATAAATAACACCAAAGGCATAAGTTATAAGTTGTCGATACAGTTAGCGGAGGCGAGGAAGAAAGTGAACAAACATGAAGAGAAAAAACACGAAGGTGGGAGCGAGAAAAAAAATTAATAAAACGCCAACAATATGTATAGGTGGGATGTATATATATGCATTGTAAAGAAATAAATTAAACTAATTGAGTAAATTAGCCGAGTGTTCACGCAACGAATAATTCTCGTAAATTATATATAGCTATGTAATACACAAATATGCATATATCTATATATAATAGCTCACACACTTAATATTTATTTCACATACAATTGTACGATACAATTTCTGATCGCTTATAAGTTATAATATATCCATCATGAATGCATGCATGCATTAGTTAAGTAATATTTCTCTCGCCACTTACATGCATATGTATACATATATATATAAATATATTATTTATATGCAGACTCTTTGGAATTTCCACGCGTCGATTATCTGAACGAAATGTCAGAGGATGTGGGATAAACGTTTTGTTACGTAATCAAAGGAGCGAAAAGAAAAATAGTGGATAGAGAAAAAAAAAAACAATTAAAAAGCAAAACATTAATATAATGAATGAAAAATAGAAGAAGATGGAGAAGAAAAAAAAAAAACACGATGGAATATGGCGTTTATTTTATGTATACGTGTGTATATGAGTGAATTTAATCAAATACGTATAAAGGATAGTTGAAATTGAATTAATTCTTTCATGGGAAAATCCAAAGAAATTTTCCCGTGGTCTTTCTATTATTGCTTGATTATGCATGTTCGATTATAAGTATATATATATATATATATATATGTGGCTATGGCAAAATGTGATCAGCATAAATAAAGTAATTACAATTTATGTATAGAACTTTTTAGACGTATATATGGAGGCATAGTTTCCCACTGATGAGATAACCATATAGATACAATATGTTTTCAATTGTGTAATGTAATTACTAATTAGTGATATTGAAACATACCTGAATGCGCGCTTCTGTCAAGCCAATTTTCATTGCGAGCTCTTCTCTGTAACATAAAAAAAATAAACATTTTTTATTTTGTTTTTTTTCAAAGTTACTATCCCAACTGTATTTCAGATAATTTATATTCAATATTATTTTCATCAGTATATACGATAGACGTCACGATAAAGGATATTTTGTTCAGTTCTATTATCAGCGAAATTTTGAAAGCACGTGTGATGATTTAATATGAAGGTACAATACAAATTATTCTATGCATGAAGCAAAAAAAAATGTTTAAATTGTTAATAATTTGTTTTTGTCATGTGTTTTATTTTCTCTTTATTTTGCTCTGGTTTCTTTTGTTTTCGTCATTTTATAACTCATTACAAAGGCAAATTGAGGGCCCACAGATGTTCCGCGAAATCGGAGAGGTGAATCTCGGTGATTATGGCAAACCAGAAGCCGACGAGCGAATGCGCGCACGCGCGTTTTAGAAGGCGAGATAGCTCGATCTCACCGAAAAAAAGTGGGCGTGATAAATTATACACGTGCGAGCTCGCATTTCAATCGAATAAATATCACGTGTTGTACATAAAAGAGAATCGAAAGAGTATATATACATGTATGTATATGTATACATATACAATGTATCAACACATGTATATGTACAATAAACGAACGGTAGCGTTTAATTCAATGAGAAATTATGGTGAAGTCGCATACGAATGAAAAATATAAAAAGAATACAGTGTGTAATACATGTAATGGGGTATAGTGCATATATCATGAAATGCATTTAGACTTTTAACATCCAATTATTCTTCACCACGCACCGATTCAACTTTGTATATACGAAATAAATTAAGAACTCGCATATATCTGAATTGAAAATGTATGCTATATTTTTACGACCAAATTATTTCGTGAACTTTGTGTTCATCTATGTTTGAATAATTTTTACAACAATGAATGATTTATCTTATTGTACTCGCAGAACAATTTTACAACTCTCTTCTCCTTACTTCATTTTGCTATCTATCATTTAAATATTTCCAACGCCAGATATTCAGACACTATTCAAGACCATGTTTAAGCGCTCCATCATTCCTCTACTCTCTGATGGAGGTGATCGTATATAAACTCTCAACATCCAATTATAATTTACCACGCACCGATTCATCCTCATTTATATGAATATGCATCTATATAAATATTATTGCAGTTTGTATGTACTATATATCAGTATATATTCATGCGCAAATGATTTTGGAACAGCGGCGGTTCGATAAATGACAGGGGACTTGGCATTGGTTCGTCGTTCACGAGCAATAAATTACAAATATTATCCACTGTATTTTCATCTGAATTTTTTTCTTTTTTATACTTCAATTTCCTTTCCATATTCACGAAAAGAAAAATAATATGAAAAAAAAAATTCCTTTAATTCGTAACACCAGCGCGGAAGGAAGTGAATAAAAAGGAGAAATAATGAAGAGTGAAGTTGAAAAAAATGAAGAAAATAAATGATCCAAGAGCGCATATATCTGGACATACACACACTGGTCTTTATAAAATGATGGCTCTCCTTTCGCCTCTTATAATGCGTCTTAATAATCGTTTCCCTGAGATCGTGTAATTTGCGCTCGATTTTACCTATATATTTATACATATATGTATATTATATATGTATATATATATATTTATGCACACGCCATCCCATACATTGTATATGTGCAGTCCATGATGGATATAATATCGACTCTCTCAATCAATTTTTCTCTTCCCCGACATTTTTTGTTGCAACAATTTAATTATGAAGAAAGGTAAAGCATATTGCTTGAACACCAACTTATATTCTAAAGAATATAGCAAAATATAATTTTGCTTTCTATACATTGTCTCATCCTATCATTGTGAATGTCATATTCAAATGTGCGTTTTAATAAATTTTAATATAGTCTCACTGTCAATCAATAATAAATTATTTATCGTGACATTTCAAAAAATTTTAATATGGACTACTGTATAAATTCAGGTGTGCCCGAGTGGAAAACACTACTGCATTTTACCCATTGCTGAAATTTTTCTTATTTTTATGTCAAAATTCATGTTCATCCAGAACTTATCATTGTACGAATGTAATTTTCTTTATAACTCTAACATTCATTCTTTGAATGAATGTAAAAATTCTTTCACAGCATAATTTTGTGCATGCGGTTCGCAATTATCCATTATCCTCTCATCCTAGTTTCACTTTACTATCTGTATTATATTTTTAACCTAGATATTGAGGTATTATTTATCAGTCTCGAGCGTTCTCGGGCGTTTTTCCTCTTATACACATTAAAAAGTATTAGGAAAAAAATATATATTTCGTATTTATGTATATTTATATACCCGGCAAATTTACTCTACAACAGAAAATTATTTTGCTCAAGAGTTAGTGTTTATAATAAGATCACGAATTTTCGCGGTTTGCCTGCGGCTCCTATAATTACTTCCATTCACTGGCTGATGGAGAAGGCTGTAGCCTCGATTTTTTATTATTATATATATATATATATATATTCTTCTTCCCACTGTGTCGACTCTCTTTTCACGCATTCGACTGTGTCCTTCGCAGCTAAAATATAGTGCGCAACGTTTTTCTCCTTTCTAAATGAAATATTTGATGTATGTAAACATGGCAATTAGAAATGTGTGAGAAGTCAAATAAGGGTGACAGTTCTAATATATTTCTCCATCCAATTTCTGTCCACTTGTGTAAGTCAATAAATTAATTAGGAAAGGAAAAAAAGTGATAAAACATTTTGTATTGCGATTCGCTTTGATTTCAATCTCATTATTGTTACATTCATCACTAGCGACACAATGAAAATAAAAAATGCATAATAATTGTAATAATGAAAAAATAATAATGATGATAACTGACGAAGAGTGACTTGCGCGTGAGCCAGAGCTTAGACACGCCAGTAATTCGAGTAATTACAGGACAATTACATTATCTAATTAACCTGTGAGGTCGCGAAGAAGTCGCGATTGTGTCTTTTGTATATATATATACACAATGACGAAATATCTCTTGACAATTATTTTTCTGACATATAGAATAATAGAGATAAATTAATGAAAAAGAAAAAAAGGAAGAAAATAATAATACTTTTGATTTTTTGAGTTGATATAATATTTGCGAGAGAAATATTATTGTTTCTATCAGACTTTTTATTATCCTAAAAATATAGTCGGAGACAAATGTTCTTTTTTTCCAATGAGTCACGTCAATAGATTTGAAAACAAGCCACGAACAAATTTCGTGCACACACCAATAAATATATAAGTGGAGTGTGGCAAAACGAAATGGATGCCGCAGTGCAGTCGGTAGCTACACTTGTAAATGCGTCTGGTAATGTGCGCTTAATGCTCGTATGCTGCAGAGAGTCAATTACGGATTGGCTACGCTACCGCCAATCGCAAAAGGGATGGACCCCATATATAATACTTCTCATTTTATCTCCCTATTTTTCATACAAACATGTATACACATCTATATAACCATATCCTTGGCGTATCTTTAAAGAGATATCCAATAAGTAAAAAATTGTACTAATATTTTATACACGAATATTTATCGAAATATTTTTGTTATTACAATTCTCGGCTTCTCACATTATGATTATAGTATAAATCAACATCAAACAAGAATACAAATCTATACATAAAAGAATTTTTTTTTCTTTTTTTCCAATAAATAAAAATGAATATTTGCGAACCAGTTGAAAGAAATCCAAGCCCTTTGTTTGAAGTAATTTTATTTTACGACCGGAAAGGTTTAACCAACTTCCCGAGAAATGATTGTATATATATATATATATATATGGAGTTGAGTTGTAAGAGACTGTTTCTTTACAGTGGGAGAAAGAAAGAGAAGGTTGCGAAAAGGTCCAAGCAAAAGTCTCAGGGGCGGTGGAACTTAATAACGATGATTGTTTCCGCGATCCCAAGACCCAGTGAGTGAGAGAGATAGAAAAAGAGGGGAGGAGGGAGAGAGAGAGAGAGAGAGCAGAATGGGCCTCCATGTGCCACTACCTTTACCTCCTTCTTTTCCATCTCCTCCACCTCCTCCATTCTTCTCTCTCATTAATCGGCTCACCCGACGCCAAGTCATTCCCTCGAGTTAACGCTCCCGTGACCTTCCCACTCGCCTTCCTCGCATAACCATACAAATACTCTATAACACACTCACTAATATAACACAATTCATACATTCACACTCTCTTAAAAATTAATAAAAATAAAACAAAGTTAATGTGTATGTGTGCACTGAATTTGTGAAAGGAATTGGGATGTATACTAAATGGAATTGCAATTATACCGCGCATGAATGTTAAATTTGTCGATATAGAATTTCCGAAGTATATGAAAAAGTTAAGACTCAAATGTCGATTGGTGAATTTTTTAAATTGAAATTGCCATGGGCAGTCAAATTAGGTATATGGTGTGATAAGTGGCGCTGTCACCAGGTGTCACTATCATTCCGGACTATAAACGTCAGCCAATACTCCATTATTGAAAAATGGAAATGAGTAAAATCCGGTGGTGAGCAAGATGAAGTAAGCAGCAAGAGAAAATTGAATCCTGATTGTAAATAAAAGACAATTTACAATATTGACATAATTTCAAACATGTATTTGAAACGCGTGCAGTAGCTGGAAAAAAAAAAAAAATTCCCTCGCCTTCTTTGATGCGTGCCTTCATATATCCTTATCTAAATTAGATCTTGAAAGTCCGCAGAACCACCAGACTGAGTTGGTATAAGAGTCACAACTCTATGTATAAACATTTAATCCTCAACACAAACTCACAACGTGTGTGTATAATGTGTTTCGGATAAAATCGATCTATTCGCATGGTGATGTATAAAAGGAACGATTGATCGTCGAAACGGGATCGCAAACTCATTTTTTTTTTTTTTTTTTTTTTTCACCAAACAGAAACAAAAATTAAAAAATTATAAAAACCAAAAATAAAGTTGAAAAAAAAAATTTCATTTATCGTCAAACGTTAATTAAATTTCCCGCGTCACAATCGATGTCCACTCGTGTCGTTGGACTATATCGAGTAACACGAGCTCAGGTTATGTATATAGATTGCACGCACGTTGTACACACGACACCTCGATGAATATGCACGAGGAATGGGACACGAATGAGCCGACGAAGAAAAAGAGGGAGAAAGGGAGAGAGGCGCGCGCGGTCTAGCCAATAAACCCGAACGACCATAAAATCCAATTAGCGTGCTAAAAACTGCCTGTTGGTCGTTATAAACTCGCAGAGAGAAGATTATGACTAACTCACATACTATACAACAACTAATACAACTCTCCTATAAAAAATAATAAATGCATTTTTATAATTTTATTTTCCTTCCTCTATATCATTTTTTTTTTTTTTTTTTCCTTTTTCTTTTTTCATTCTCTATATAATTTTTATTTCCTTCGCAATAGAATAAAATATTATACAAATTATATATTTCTTATTTCACATAATTAAATTAATCATTAATCGTATGAAAAATGAGGAAAAAATTTATCTTTATACTTAATGGAATATTATTTTCCATCATCTTCATATAATATTTTTCTTTTATCCACGTTAATTGCGAGAACCTTATATATATTCTCTGTCTCTCTCTCTCTTTCTATACACGTCGGAATAGTGGACCTATTACGAGCGATTACACTGCTATTAGTTACCAACCGGCTGTTCTCAAGAGAGGGTTAAAACATACTCACCCGCCCGATGAAGTAAACGAACAGAGGGAATAGAGAGAGAGTTGGAATAAAGAAAAAAAATTAATAATGCAGAGTTTTAATGTTGAGCCATGAGAGAAAGGGAGAAAGAGATGCAAGAAGGGAATATTGCGCTACACTGTACCCCATTGGAGCACAGTAATATGTATATGAAGTGAGGAATGAACGATTTGCATAACGACCGAGACGTGTAAGAGGCCAAGGACTTGGTTAAAAAAAAAAAAAAAAATTAATATAAAAAGATAAAAAAAATTGTGTACGCGTGTGATTTGTTACTCTATACTCTTCAAGACTGATTCAAGTCAATATTTCAAGGACAGAAATTGAAGCGTTCAACTGTTTAATGAATACACGTTATGCTTTTGTGATTCAACAGTTCGAAAGTAAATCAATACTTTTGTTCAAGAACTTTATGTTAAATTTGTATCGAATGTATTGTCAACAAAACGTTTAGAAAAAAAAAAAAATTTATCTCAAAACGTTCATTTCTGTGTTGACACAAAAATATTTGGACGGATAATTTTTTTTCTGACATATTATCAAAATGCTCTCAGACATATATAAGCATTCTATCTTTGATGTTCGACGCCTCTTTCATATCGTTTTTATATATTTATTGATTTTTTTTTTCATCCAACTACAGTGCGTTCATTTATTTTTTTATTTTTATGGGTTGTCGTAAAAGCTTAAAATATACTTTTTAGGCAATTTAAAGATATATAATATGGAAATGGTTGCATTAACTTTGGGTGAGACAGAGAGAGAGGTAGAGATAGAGGTAGACACATTTGATAGAGATTATAAAAATTAAATTATGTGAATAGCAATAAAATAGAAAAAAGAAGAAAAAAAAAAGGTTTCATAGTCTTTTAAATGTATCCCAGGAGTAAAATTAATTTACCTGGTAAATACATCAGGATAGTGTGTTCTTGAAAAGGCCTTTTCCAATTCTTCAAGTTGAAAACTCGTAAAAGTCGTTCTATATCGTCTTTGTTTACGTTTCGGGGCAAAATCATCCACCTCTGCTTCACTTTCAGGACTCGTAGGCGCCGCACGTGGATGAACACCCTCGTCCTCAACACGACTCTCTTCATTCGTTGAAATACCCATTTGACTGTGATTTTGTTGATGTTGTAATTGATGCTGCTGCTGCTGCAGTTGCTGTTGATGGTTTTGGGGCTGTTGTGATTGACTTTGTGTGTGTTGATTATTTCCAATACTACTTGTGCTGCTTGCAGGACTTGTCTGCGAGGCGGGTTCGTTGCCTCGTCTTGAATTATCTAGAAATAAAAGAAATTTTCAAAATAATTTCAATAATAATAATACCGAGAATCACAATAGCCACATTTATAATGATTAAAATGAAACTATTGACACCTATACATAACCTCAACTTACTTAAACTCAATTCAATTAATAGAATTAATGAATTTGACAATATTTTCTTTTATGAGCACAATGTGTTGGACGAACTTGGCTCGACTGACATTGGCAGAGACTTTGTCGTCTCAATTATAAGAGACCCTATTATTAATTTTGTTACCACTAAGATGTATTATCAGATTTATTTATCCCGGCGGAAAGCTCACGCGGTTTTACATCCGCGATTATAAATTATGAAGTTTCCTCGTTGGTCGTTATATTTGTATACAGAATTTCCTGCATCGAATCCCCACTACAAACGCACACACACACACACACACACCCAATACACTTGATTATGAAAAACCCCACTGACAATATATAATCTTGATTATCAAATAGCCACAAACTATTAGAAAAAATAAAAAAATTAATTACCATCAGATAAACCTTTTTCTCTTTTTTTTTCACAAGTTAAAGTAATTTTTCCCCTATCCCGTGGCATATTATTTTGATACATGTCTAAATTATAGTGTTAAATAAATATCCAGTCGAGGGTATAGGACTGATATAAAGGGACAAGGTACGCTGGAAAAAAAAATATATATATATATATATATATATATATCCGGAATGAGTTTCCTTTCACCGACCTTGCTTTTCTCGCGCGTTAATGATTCTTTAGATTTATATGTGTGTACATAGTTGAAAGACCTTAACACCTATATAGATACCATAGCCCTGAGACTACCGCAGTCATTTATAGACATTATAACTATGTATACACATGTATATGTTGGTTGGTAGTCAGGGAGTATATCGGACCGATCAATCGGACAGATCAACGGGCGATCACGCGCAGCGACGAGGAGGCAGTATAATAATCGTCACGGGCACGCGACTTGACGATTCACCATTATTGAATCGATCCTCCCTCGTATTTGCGTGTTAATACTATGTATATATATATATATATATTTTAAATAAATGGAATAAAAGAATTGAAAAAGAGAAAAACAACCAAACATGAATGTTGAAAAAAATAAATAAATGATTGTATTGAAGGGAAACACCGCTGCAATTCATGATCACATTGTTTGGGATGACAGAGTAAACTATGGAAGGATTCATAAATAAATGTATTTGATATTAATTGTGAAAAAAAAAAAAAAAATAGTACACATATTTGTAGTAGTGGTAAGTACTTTGAAAATATGACAAAATGAAATGAACGTTTTTTTTTCTTGTAATTTTTACTGTGGTGTACACGTGTTTCCTTAATTGCTCTATAATTATCATCACGCAAAATATATCGTTAATTCCCTTTTTTTTTTCCTAATGTTAGTGGAAATAAAACATCTAATTAGCCAATTTATGAGTGTTTTTTTGCCATTTTTTTTTTAGAATAATTAAATCAGTATTTATGAAGTGCCACTTTAGAAAAATATATATGGGCAAAAAAAAAAAAAAAGATACGAAGAGTCGACAATGTGTTTCACTGTGACTTTACATATGTATATGTGTACACGTATACATATGTATACCGATGAGAGATTTATATATTCATGCAAATGAAGTTCGACGTAATAAACTAATTAGCCGACTCATTGCAACCGCTTATATTTTCCAGGGCGAGTATATATATATATATTTAACCGTTGTCATGAATAAAAAAAAAGAAGAAAAGAAAAAGGAAAGTATGTGCGGGTATATATTGGTTCGAGAATGAAAATGAATAAAATAAAAAATACAAAGAGTAAAACACGACGGATGTGCCGGCATGTAAATGCGCTTTTAAACGGTGTACGCATGCGCACCGCGCGCTGCAAAAGGTCCTCTCTTTCCTATACATACATAAAACCCATATGTATATACATGTTAGATTATTCAAAAGGCACTCTCGCAAAATCATACTTGCAAATTTATCCCTTGGCTAATAGACGCATCAATGCGTCCCATGACAAGAGTCCACTTCGTGTGAAATCGTTCAAGTGTACATTACATACATGTACATGTATATATAGATCGTGATAAAAGGCGATTGCACAGAGTAATTACGAATTATCTGTGATTTTTTTTTTTTTTTTTTTTTTTTCCGGCATCTCGACAGATAACAAAACCGTTCGTAACTTACACATCGTCGTTTTGTTTTTTTTTTCTTTTTTTTTTTTTCGTACTATTTTTTTTACAAGACAATGGACGAGATAGCCGATCGTATCGGCGATTGATTAACAATTTCTTGTAGCAATTTCTTGATGAGAAAAAAAAGTATTCAGCAACATTGTAAAAAGTATATGTGTATGTGACTGATTGTACATGTGGAAAAAAAAACAGGATTTTTAGTATATAAATAAGAAAGGAAATAATAGTATGAAAAATATTTTTGTATAATTATTGTAGAAAAAATTTTGAATGGACAATTTTATAATATATTCAGTAATTTTTTTTATACTCTCTCATTTGAAATCCAGTTCCACTGCCTATTTTATATTTTTTTTTCACACAGACATTTCTGTATTACTTACTAAATTCACAATCACCGTTTTTCTCCATATACGATTAATAATATTGCCATACTAAAAATATTTCTCCAACATACCGATGAATTCTATACTAAAGTTGTTATTATTATTTTTTTTTTTTTCCCTCTATTTCTTTCATTTATATTATTTTTATCTATACGTTAAACGACTTTGAGAGAAAGTGATTTGAGCCAGCGGACAGTCAATAAATTCTCATGAATCGAGAGAGTCGTACGTCGTCGTCGTCGTCGTCGTCGTCTGCGTTGTCGGAGAGCGCGTTAATTACAAATCCCCACTGTCAGCGCGCGTAGCGTTCAATTAGAAAGCTAATGGATCAGATTTCGCGGCCAGAGTGAAACGATAAATCCAATTACGTAACGGATCGTATACGAGTGTAATTGCTTTGCAAAGAAATGTGTCTCACAGATGAGAGAGTCAATATTTCACATACCCATATATACGCACACATATTTATATATATATATATATATATATATATATATATATAAATTGCATCGTTAGTGGATACTATAGTCATCGAATGCTGTTAAAATTTCATTGATACAGTCATTAAAAAAATAAATAATGCAATAAATAATTTGAAAAAGAAATAAGGAAAAATAATGTAGGTATCAATTTGACGAATGTTGCAATTGAACGGTGGGATACAGAGGTTAAGAAGGAAAATGTGTGCAAGTGTATATACATATGCGTATATATACGATGTACAGTTACACGGATAGGCGGATCGTGGGCGCATTTTTATACCACTCGATAATTATGTTGTAAGGATGTTCGCGTTAACGGTCGATAGATGCGTGTAAGTGCGCGCAATCGAGGCGCCGCAGAGTCGTTATACAGTGGTGCGTGTATAGATTGCCTTCGGGACCGCAGTAAATCTCCGCGGCATCAAATAATAAATGGCAGTTAATAAAAAATGAATGAAAAAAAAATAAATAAATAAAAGATTTCCTCTATTTCTTATTATTATTATTATTATTATTATTTTTTTTCATGCCAAAGAAATAATATACATGTACTGTATATATTCCCGCTAATTTATATTGATTTTACGATGTCTAGCGATACTTAAAAATAAATCTAAAATCAACAAAAAAATAATATTAAATTGTTAAATAAAAAGTGAAAAATTTGATATCTCAAATTAATTGATACAATAAAATAAAATTTATATATTCAATTGCGTAATTAATTTATAGATATTCATGTATGAATATATATATCTATGAATTGATAAAATATATGTATGTGTATGTATATCCAATCATATTAATGATCGAATATATACGTTTTCTATTAATTAATTAACCGTGCAATAGAATGAGTGAGTGAGTGAGAATGAGCGATAGAGAAATAGAGTGAATAAAAGAGGAAAAATAAAGTGGGAGTTATGACTTGAAGCGAGCGAACATATATAGCAATCGAGATCGTAACAAATCGATTAATTATCGATTGCATCGGCGAATTAATGCCCCGACGAGTGTCTGGACTGTGCAATCAACAAATCAAACTTCATATATATATACATAAAGAGATACCAACTATAAATTCAGAAGCTGGAAAAATCACCTCATTATATTCTCCATCAATACTAAATATATTATTATTTCTTTTTATTCATCCATTATTTTATTTCCAATCAATGAATTGTATATACTGATTCATTAATAAAGTGATATTGATTCATTGATTACAACGCGCATATATATATATATGAACATGAATAGATTTTTGTCCATCTCAACAGGAATATAGTTCCACTGAAAAATTGCAAATTGTACGATACCAATTGAATTCTCATTACGATGAATGAATATAAAATTGTAGAATATTGCCCATACTGAGCGGCTGCAAATTTTAAAGTCAACTCAACACAATCGAGAACCAGGTACATCATGGCATGTGCAATTGATTGGGGAACAGAAATTTAATATAAAATGATGAAAAATACAACAACACGTGCACTAACTTTTTGTATACATAATGTCATTGGGAAATTTGTTCCAACAGGTCGAGACACTCTCTCGCCTGAGAAATAGATTGACAGTTAATGTTGGGCAAACCATATACACTCTTATATATGTGTGTTGATTCGTCCTTGCCATGATTCCGAGAACAACTAGCGATCGCACGCGAGGTTTCCCTTTATTTCTACTTTTTGTTTTCATTCCTCTTTCCTCTCCCTTTCATTATTTTTTTTTTTTGTTCCACTATCTTTCTCGCTCTCTCTCTCTCTCTCTCTCTTTCTGGGTTTTTTTCTGGTTGTGCAGTAGGAGTATATATATAAATATATTTTGTAGTGAGTAGAGATCTTGTCCCGCGCGTCGAGAGAATCCGCCGTATATACAATTACAATTATCCCCGCCCCGGCCACGGTCGTAATTACCGACAATGTCACTACTAATTACTAAATTGAATTGTGAGCGACTGTGGCGACTTTGTACATAATGTATTATTGCATGTTACTACTTTATTATCAGTTAAAACAATCGCAATTATACATAGCGCAATATATAGTACGAGAATTATCACAAATTAAGTTTGAAAATAAATTATTTTAAATTAAAGTAGCGAAAAAAAAAAAAAAAAAATTCAATTAATAATAGCAGGAAAAAATATAATACGCTTTTTTTTTTCTTTTTTTTATCTGAAGAGGTATTTATGCACATTGAAAAATAATAACCAGTGTTAGCGTTCTCCAACAGACAGCTGGAGTTATTTATCTATCAATATATACCGATCTAAATATAACAAAATAAACTAAATTATACAGTGAAATATGTTTGTTTTATTTTTTTATTTTGTTAGCGTCCAATTTTTTTTTTTTTTTTTCATTCTTCTTTCTTCATATTTATGTTAAATTAAAAAATTTATTTGTGTACTCGCGCGCCATTTGATTGATGGCATGTAATTATACTTTTTTCCGTCCTTGGTAATTGTTAATAATTGATGGTAATCATTATGCCTTTTTAATCGCATTAGCTTCGTGTCGACGTGGTGGCTCGTTGCGCAACGGAAAAATAACGTCCGCCCGTATGAGTAACGCAGCAACCAACTTATATATGTATATTACACATATTATAAATACACATACAAAAGTATAAATAAATATACACCTCTCTCATCGGGGACCGGAAACATTTTCCTCGTCTTTGTCACCTCTCCTCACCCATTAAACAACAATTTACATAATTATCACAAACACTTAATTTTCACTTCATTGTTGCAGAATGTTAACTAAAAAAAAATAGTACACTTCCTGAATTTATTCATATATTAATTACGGAAAGAAAAAAAAAAAGAAAAAAGAAAACAGGCAAATACCCAGAGTCTATTTCCCATCTGATTCCAATATATATGTTGTTGCATCATTGTTCAACGAAATGTGGATAATAATTCAATAATCATAGTCAACATTGTGGCAAAAATTTCTATAATACAAAAACAGGTATATAGTAATAACGGTATGTAGTAATTATGCATACACATAGTTGAATATTATTTTATCACTCGTAAATTGTCGTTTGATAACATGATAAATTTCGTAATCAAATGCCCCTCAATAAATTTTGATATGATCTCACTGTAAGTTAACAATAAACCATTTAACATTCGACAATTTAACTATAATGACCACTTGAATTTTAATAATAAAAAAAATCTGTCCAATACAATTTTCAGCGTAATCGAATACTTTCCTTATCACAACATGATGAAAACCGAACACAGCTATATTTATCAATTTTTTCTTTTTTTTTCTGTTACGTTCATAATTTTTTCAATTCAATTATATATTATACTCATTTTAGCTTTGAAATATATTGTACACGGCCCATTGTTTGGCGCGCGTTTCCAACAGACTCGTAATTAGGAGATGTAAGAGATAGTGAGGAACGTTCCGGCTCCCCATTGGAGGGTAATCATATTATATCTATGCATGTATCCTTTATATATACATACATGTGTGTGTGTGTGTGTGTGTGAGGGAACGGCCGCGCGGGCACCCGTAGCCGACCCGCAATTATTATTCAATTTCCGTAACTACACTTATCTTAACTTGATGTCACAACGCGCGCCACGTCGGCCCGTGGAAAAGGGTCGCGAGGATAAAGCGCACGACGTTGCTTTGGTAACGGAAACATTTATATATTATGTATATATAGATATAGGAATAACGCTATTGCGCGCGCGCGGCACACAATTAAAGCCTATTAGCGAGATCCTGGCGTGACTGCAGCGCGATGTTGCTCGAGCAATTTTCGACGGATCCCCCGTAACCGACACCCTTGACATTCTTACACCAACGAGCGCGCACGTTTGAACCCCGTTCACCTCGGCCTCCTCGCATGCCGCACTCCATACTCTTTATAAAGACCATAACCTCCTTGTTGGCCACCCACCCACCCACTGACATTCACACACAGACATCGTGTCTCTTATTCTACTATGTAAAAATTATTCGCCTATTTCTCTATCTCCCCCTCTCACTCGGCTCTTCTCTCACTTGATACTATTTATTTATACATTTATATATAAATATATATATATATAGATATATATTCTTGTAGATTAATATTTTCCTTTCACCTCAAGTTTTGACGTGTGCATTGTGTATAATATAATACTTATTATTTTGTCGTCGACACTTTTATGCGTCCACCGACCGGCAAAAATATAATTGTCGTCTTATTACAAAGGGCACTAGCGCTTGTCATCATGTCCTTTGTCTCCTTTCTGTCTTCTCATCGTTGTAACTGAATAATAAACGCTGAGAAAACGGCAATGAGAAGAAAAAAAAAAAAATAATAGAGGAAAATACGTGAGCAAAAAAAAATAGTTTTAATATCTCAGAGCCCAAATTTTTCCTGTGTATTCCACCACTGTGTTCATATTAGGGATGAGGGGCGATACAATTTCGTGGACTTTTCAGCAACTTCTTTAGATCGATCGAGTTCGTGGAAGTACACGGTGAAGGATTAACCCGTCAGCAATTCGGGGGACCAAAAGCAACAAAGTATTTATAAGAAGAGTGAGTGAGAAAGTGAAGAGGGACGAAGCAATTACTCGTGTTCGGCAACGACGCAAGAAAACGCGCTGTCTTTCCTCCCGGCTTGTTATGTCCATCTCTTTTTCCTCTCTCACCTCCACCACCGCAACCATCACCGCTATATACGCACTTATATTCGATTTCTGAGAGTTTCACGGTGGCGCCTCTCCATGTTCAGCTATCGCGCCCCAGGTAATGTGCTTGGCTTGTTCCAGATTAATCCAACTCTCTTTGGCGTCATCAGAGCGTCCAAAAAACCACTTTTCTCCATACACATTGCTTTAAATCTATCTAAACAGCTTAAAACAACGTCTATCCGTTATCCTATATGCCCGTTGAATCATCACAAGAATTATTTCCATTCTTTTTTCTTTGTTGTTTTATCTCGTGCCAGGGAGTCTTTATATTTTAACGTTATATTAGTCGCGTCGAGGCGAGACATCTCAAATTAGGAACCTCTAGATATTTATCTACAAAATCCCTGTTGTGAACGCGTGCCAATGACGACAACGTGGGCGCCCATTCATTTCATATCTTCAATTTATATCTTTCTCGCATTTTTTTCTTTTTCTCCTTTTTGAAATGGGTCCTCTGCACCTATCTCCCAACCTCAGTGAGTAGTATGTCAGGCCAATTTTCAGTGGCGCAATTTTCGCTCGCCATAAAAATAAGTTCACGCGTTCGTTCCCATATTGATTGACACATTGAGGTGTAAATGTCATGAAAATTTACAGGAATTAATCAAGCAACATGAATTTTTCAATGATTCAAAATTATTCTTCACAATTTTTCTACACTGAATTAAATTTTGACGAATCAAACAATAAAAATGTGACAACTTTATAGCATACAAACGGATGAGAAGAATGAGTGCACATTAATATACACGCAAAAGACTTGTTTGATTTGGCTCGCTATGAAGAAGCTTGTAAAGCTCCTTTCTCGGTGGTGAAAAAGAAAAAAAAATAAATAAAAGCCAAACCGCCCGGGGACGCCATTATATGGAACGATGGAATTTGCACGCCAGAGGGATTCACCGGCATTTCATTTAGTCTTTGCCGATATACTTATATATATATATATATACACCTTCCTTATACTACATTCGTTCGCCTCGATTCCACTTCTTACTCCCAATCCTTTATAGCAGAGCAAACATTTATCTTCGTCATTGAACGTTCAACGCATTCTTCCGCCATTTAAAATTATTCAACTTTTATTGCTTTTAATTTCATTTCTTAAAACTTATTTTGGGGTATGTTTATATACATGTCCAGATGGCAGGTGCCTGTATACTCGTCATTTGTATATATATATATATGTATACTCAAGTTTGATATTGAGTCCACATTCCCGTATTGCTTTTTCCCTTTTACCTTCCTTTTACCTTGTCCCACTGTTTGGTTGAATCGTTCTTGGAACACGATGCTCGGACGCGTCGCACACGTTCTCTCGCCGCCCCTCTCACTGTGTGTAACGCAGAAAATCCCCCTCATGGCAATCCATCCTCGCGCGCATTCCCATGTCTAATCCATTTAACATAACCTCGCAGTCGCACACGGGGCCCGCGCGCCCCGTTTGTTCTTTGTTGGCGCGCTCGCGCGACGAGTCAATTCCGTGTAAACATTCAGGGTGGTCAGCATCAGAAAACGCTGCGCCAAAGCAAAACATATATCTATACGTATTTATATATATATATATATATATGTGTGTGAAGTGCGTGCAAGAGTGAAGAAAATTTTTTGGGAAATAAGTTCGGTGTGGAGTGAACATGCCGAACTTTTTTCAATTATTATCAGGCAGATGAACGATAGGTTGGTTTGGATTCCATAAAAGCTGAAACACTGGTGGGGATTTGAGTTTATATACACCAACAAATACATATATGGTTACGTGTTCGAGGAATTGCCACAGTTCAAACCTTATAGGCTTTTACTTGTGGATCTCAACGTGTTTCTTTGTATATTATTTTCTTTCTCAACGCGGTATATACGTTTATGTATATGTACATTTTTCTCCTTGCGGTCTCATCTTCCTCATGAATTAAAGAGAGATCTTTCAAAACACGCGCGCACACATATCACATGACATTGATACAAACCGTTCTTACCCCGACATTTCAATCTTGTAATTCAATCTTCCTGGTATATACTTTTATCTATATATACATCCAACATTCTTTCTATATGAATTTTCTGTGCATACATAATTGTTAACCGGGTGAATATTCACATTAGAGTGACACACTGCACACAGTGATATTCACAATATTTCGCAACTGTATTTTTACAATTTGAATTGTTGATTGAAATTTTTTCGTACAAGATAAAGTGGCTAAAAATTAAATGATGTACACATTTGACTTGCATGAAAAACAATATTATGATATTTATAAAATGGATGACATCATCAAACGTGCAAAAGTTTTGCTTTATGGGAACTCGTTAATGCTTGAGTGTATATACCCAGGTGCTATTAACTGCCTTATCCTCGCTCTCTTTGCACCATCAAGTCACGTGTTTCCGTTTCACTTGGCTTTTCTTATGTTCTTTCTCCTTATACATTCACTATATACACTTCAGCTTATATATATATATATATATATATATATATGTATCTGTATATGTATTCAGTTTGCGTTACCTTTTCCAACCATCACTCTCCTGTACCCAGTCCCGTCAACTTTTTTATTCCAATTTTTTTTTTTTCTTCCCCTTCATACCAATATATATTTACCCGGTTGGGTATAACGCTTACATATAGGCAACGACTTTGATGAAGACGTTCGGTCAAGTCATACAAGGACGTGCGTAACGATAAAATTATCCGTCGACATGTTTCATCGGTGACACTCTCAAGAAGTCTTCGGACTACTCAATAATTTTTTTTTTCTTTCCACCATTATTATATATATATATATATTACAGCGGGGTAATACTTTTATCCACTTCTCTGCATTGTTACGTAGTGGGTAGAAAATAAATTAATGTTGCAAATAATTTGTTGCAACAGTTTTTTTTTTTTTTTTTCGTTGAATTTTTGTAGAGATGAATGGATGGGTGAGATGAGGCGAGAAGAGAATGAACGGCACACACGAGAAATAAATGGAATAAAATGGTGGACAGCTGATGCACACACGAGGCTATATATGAAACGAACAAGCAGCGCGCGGTGGTGGCGGCGCATCAGGTCGTTCCCGGTGTGGGCAGGGGTTGTCATTAACTGGGAGCTCACTCGAGATAACCACTACCTGCCACCGCGCGAGGCTAATTTTCCTCGCTCCCCGGCCAGTTCATTTGGAAATGAAGGAGAGAGAATATATGAATATATATATATATATATACATTTGAAAAAACAGGAATAAAAAATATTAATAAAAAAAAAAAAAGGACATTTCAGACGGACATGCATGGAACTCGCTAGCTATTTATTTCCGAGTGGCGCATATCACTTTTCATAATGGGCTTCTCGCAACATGGAAAGGCTTCACTTATACATATACGCATTGTAGGAAATGTCTGAAGATAAAAAATTAATGTAAATAAAAAATAAAAATTTAATTTTATATTTGTTATTATTTTTTTATCATTAATTGCCTCATATCTTTTTTTTTTTTCTTACCATCATTTCTCTTCACTTTTTTTATTATTGTTCTGTTGATCAGCTGTGTCAACAGCAAGGTATATATATATATATGCATAAATTATATTATGCATGTATGTTTTATTTGACGATATAGTTTGAAAAAAAAAAAAAAAATAAATAAAGCAAAATGTTTCTAGGTGGAATGAAAATTGTATGAAAATTCAAGCGTAGAATCCTTTTTTAATCCGCAAAAAATTGATTGTTCGCGCTTTTGTACGGGTTTATATACAGAGACCGGTCTTGAATTCTACTCCAAGTTATTTCTTCGTGTTATTCATATTTATATATAGATATATATTATATACAAATGTGTGTGCCTGAAACTATTGGGATCGATTCACCATATACATAGATAAATATGCGTCGGTAGAGTGACGATCGATTTTTATATTGTCCACATTTTCACAGTATCACACGCGCGGCACACTGCCTCTGATGTTTTTTTTTTTTTTTTTCCTTCAATCCTCAATTTACATAACGCAATAAATTACGAATTAATTGTATAATAAATTGCTCTATTAAATATCTTTAATCAAATATTTAATATTTTTATTTCCATATATAATTTTTTCTCAAATATATTTCAAGAACTTTGTGGGACGTGTTTGATGATCAGGAATATACTCTGTTCGGTTAATTGATTCGCATATACTGATACAAAAACCCATACCTACATGTGTGTGAGTATGTGTTCGCGACCCGGAGCGTTACTTGAATTATATGCGTGACGTAAACGAGCGAGCGTGGCGGAGGAATAAATTTGCACATTATTATATAGTTATATATATATATATATATATATAAATATGTTTTGAGTTTATATCTTATATGCTGAACCCGTTAATATTCCGTGAAATTCTGTATAGGTAATATATAGGTTTGTATATGACATATGGCAAACTTTCTAACGAGCAAAAATAATCCCACTAAATTATTCCTGTCACTCATTTGTTGTAAGTTTAATTAAATTAATTTCTTGGACTATTATTAATGTCAAATCTTCAATAACTATTCATCGTTTTGATATAAAAGGAGAGAATAATAATTATTATGTACAGTGTGTAATAAATACTTTCGATACAGTATTTCAATTTTTGTTCAGTTCTATACTCTACATATATAAATGATATGTGTGTATGAGTGTGACTTTGGCTACAAACCTGTCGTACTATGTATTTTATACAGTCAAGCAAATTACCCGCGCCGCCCACGCGATGTGCTAGTTCTTGTTTAGCTTTTGGTTTATCTACGTCTATCTAAATGCCATGATAAATTATGTTCAAGGCACCTGATGCACTACATTATGCCTATTCATATTTCGAAAAAAACGAATAATTATACTAATATTGATAATAATAATAATAATAATAATACTAATAATAATAATGATAATGATGATGAAAGTCGGTACATAATTGAATAAAATTTAAATGTAAAATCACGTCATGTAAAATTATAAAATTATCTTTTTCTTCAATTTCTTTCTGATAGGCAAAAATATATATATATATGTAATTGTGCGGTATTCCATGTAATTGTATTGTCAATGTCTTCACGTAATGTCTACGTGTCTCTCTGTATTATAATAATATCACTATGGTAAAATGAATAAATAAATATATAAATGAATAAATATATTATACTCATAAAACATTCTCAGGGTGAAAGTTCTATTTGTTTTCGTCCTTGGACGAAATTTGCCCACAATTTTCTCACTGCAATACGCGAAACGAGAGTTCATTATATTCTGCACTATTGCACATAAGATTGTAGAAGAATGCAACAGTTATATGTATGCGCGGGGAAATTTGGTTTATACAATTTTTTAATTCATAAATTGAATAATTTTGTGTTT
Organism: Zele albiditarsus; assembly: GCA_958496275.1. Taxonomy (NCBI): domain Eukaryota; kingdom Metazoa; phylum Arthropoda; class Insecta; order Hymenoptera; family Braconidae; genus Zele; species Zele albiditarsus. Next base: position 10,958,039 of record OY292414.1, read on the forward strand.
TTTTATCATTGTGGTGATGGAATGAATTGCCTGCAACAACAAACATTTGTTCTGAGTCACAATTGAAAATAGAAAGCACCACAACATGCGAAAAAAATAAATCATCTATAAAATAATCCTCAAAATGATGAGGTGCGACTTATTTCTTCTGATGCGTTGTACGATTATAATTATACACAGTGTTCAATACTTAAACATTTGTCTTCCAAATATATATTTATATTTATACCTACAATGCCTCTTCATAAAGCCAGATACTTTATAAAGACTTTAGGCATGTGAAAGAATATTGCTGTGTATTCAGAAATGAGATGGTGCCCAATCTACTGCGATGCTTTTAGCATGTTGCGAAGGAGCAAGTTATTTATTGTTGCTATCTACCTATATACTCTCTCTCTCTCTCTCCCTTTTTTTTTTGTTCTCACTCTTGCTCACTCTCATATATGACCTGATGCGGCTTTAACAGAGTGGGATGAGGAGCTCTCAATCCTCCTCTTATTAAAACCTGCCCTCACTATCAGTAACTTATACCAGTGCGTATATATACGTGGTACAGTCAATGGAATAAATATCTCCACATCGTAAAAATCATCTTGCAACGAGAAAAAAAAAAATTGAATAAAAAATTTATTTCCTCAACTTGGAATATTCGAGGACAAAAAAACAAAAAAAATCCCAATTTTTTCTCCAAATTTCTTTATCAATATTTAAATAATTGCGAGATATTTTTTATAGCCAGCCTGATGATGAGGTGAATTAAACAAAATGGCGTAAAATAAAAGAGGGGGGTAATTAAAATGGCAGATGGCATTGACCGGTTCTTGTTGACAAATAAAAATCTTGAATAATGAGAAAAAGGGTTAAAGTGCTTGCTCGTTGAGACTATATTAGAGCATCAACGATTATGCTAATGAGACGGCGCGCTCCCACTCTCTCTCTCTCACTCTTCGTTTTAATCAGGTGCGTGTGTATGTGTGTGTTTATAAAAGTGACATGGAGAATACAAGGGAAATGAACGTATAGTAAATCACAATTGCCTCTTGGATGAACACAGTATTATCAATGGTCAAGAATGTTTGATTTTATGTTTTACCTACACCGTAATGACAAATGGAAGTATGGACAATTAATTCTATATTATCCATGTGTTTTGTGTCATGGAAATGAAAGAAAAAAAAAAAAACGAGAAATATTGCTACAACTGAGTATTGTATATCAATAATTGTGTTTTTGTATCAGAAAAAATTTTATCACTTTGTGAATCTATATATATATATATATACGATGGTATTATCTGTTTCCAATTATTATTTTTATCATTCTTTTTCCCTCTTCATTCTCGATATACTGAACGTAAATATGTATATAAAATAACTTATCTCGCGTACATCGATTGCTTCGTCAGAGTAATTGACACTAGCTATATACTCATTACCCCTCATTTTAAATGATGTCCAATTAAGATTGCTTATCTTTGTCGCCGTGTCGTGTGCTTTCCTGCACGTTATCGCCACTTCAATCATTGAGTATGTCATCGATATAAAATGAGACTGTATGCTTGTATACATATATGTAAGCAATCGTGGCAATTGATGTTGATTTAATATACACGACGTACTTTTCCTACTTGATGTTTTATTATTATCAAAAAAAAAAGAAAAAAAAAACGATGAATTTATCATTATGATTACTGATAGAAGTGGATGTGATTTCTCATACATCGATTTTCACATTATTTGCTTTTTGAATCATCACATAAAAGATATTTTTAGACATTAACAATTGTCAATGGCATTATAATTAGCGATATTAAACAGAAATCGTTATTCAATATCACTTTAAAGTGATAATAGATAATGGTTGTTTTTGTAGAGTGACATTGAGGCAAGAAATCTAATTTAATAATGGATAGAGAAGAAAAAAAACACGTCTCCCTATCTTTTGAATGGTTTCACATTCCCCATAAATAATTCATAATTTAAATTTTAGATCAATACTTGTTCGAACCGAATTTAGATAAAAATCAAACATTGATAAGGAGAATGGAAATTACCAAACAAAAGAATAAATAAATAAAGCATGAAGATTTGCGCATTATAATTATATAATTACTCCAAGTGTTGAGTGAAATGAACATATAACCACGTGTATTTTAATTAAAGAAATATAAAAAATTAATTTATATATTAAATATAGTAAAATATATTTGTATTGATATGTAATTCATACCTTGAGTCGTCGACAGGTTTAAATCGCTCGCGTTGAACGCGCGAGCCGTCGGTGAAATATCGATGATGATGATGATGCCAATATATAGAGTATTGTATATTTATATTCTGCAATGCTTACGTCGTCAAATTAATCAAACACAATTGATTCAATATTTGATCGTGTCACAGAGTAACCGAACGATGCAATAATATATAGCTTATTATTATGAGTTTACTCACCGATAATGAAACACAAATGAGAGTGAAAGCAAATAAAAAAAAAAAAAAAAATTAAGAATGAAACCAATAATAAAAAAATTGAATTGCAATAATGCAAGAATAATGTCGTCGCGCGCGCGACTGTCTTCATAAAACTTGTGTAGACACGTCAATATACATTTCAAAACATCTCGTTATCTCCACACAAAATGAAATATCACGAGTTAATTTTTCTCTTCCTCTTTATTCCTCCTTTTATCTCATTCGCTGGATAAATTACTTGAAGCACGTGATCGCGCGCGTTCCAGACACAATATAGGCCCCAAAGGGTGAATACGATAGTAGGGGGAAGACAAAAAGAGAGAAAAAAAAAACGAAGTAAATAAAATAAAAATACAAAACAATAACAAAAGGTATAAGAATGGATGAAGAAAAGGAGAAAAACAAATCACAGAATGAACGCACGATATTGAAACTTTATACGAAACTTTACGACTGCGCGTGGTGAGCTGCTCGCCGCGGCTGCGTCGAACTATGTGTCTCGCACATCGGATGGAACCCACGATGGTGATCCCTACTACATCGTCTCGCGCACCTTGCACTGTCCCTACTCTTGTTCTATTTAGCGTTGGCGCGAGAGCTACACGTGAAGGAGTAAGAGAGAGAGAGAGAGAGAGGAAGAGTGAAAGAATGAGAGAAGCACAAGCAACGTGTATACGCCTACGAAAATTGTGAGTGGCCAATGAAATTGTGAATCCATGAGCACCGCCCATGCCAATGTCCAACACCCCCACCCACAGACCTATAGACCCATCGCAATTTAATTAATCCGAGAATCACTTTTAACATTCAATTTTATCACAATTAATTGAAGATGAATCTTGTTTGTGTATGTGGGCAAATGAAATTGAGTTTTCAGGAAATTACTATATTATTTGTTACATTGTGATATGTATATAGATACAAACAGGGAATAAAATCTGATGTTACGGATGAGTATTAGGGTGGAGAATATTGAAATTTATGAGAATTAATGATCATTCGTTGATTTTCAAAATTTCAATACAATATTTTACTTTAAGTGTATGCTATACAAAATTGATTTTCTTCCAAATTCACACCGTATCATTTTACCCAATCAATTTACATTTAAATATAGTGCGAGTAACAGTAAAGAAACACTTATATACGTCTCGTAATTTTGACACCGAATTTTTTACAGCGAATAAATAATTGTGTTTGAGTTCTGTGTTGTTTGGTTTAACGATATCTGATGTGGACACTCATTTTGATTTGAAGGCAAAATATATTGGGTCACGATGATGTCATTAGTGTTGAGTTGCTGGTAGATATACCCACCAGGGGGCTGTGCTCTATTACGCCAAATCATCCTGTTAAATCTATTCAAACTACCATATATCACTTTAGAATTGGAGTAAGTAAACTATTTTTTTCCTTATACAATTAACTCAGTAGTCAAGATTGGGAGATAAATTTCTTTGTATAAATCAGATTGCGAACTCACCACACAAGAATATATATATATATATATATTTATTTAGCCATAACGCCAATTACAAAATAAATACACTTCACTCCCATTTGATTTTTCCTCGAATAGATTTGCAAATGAGCTACTCAGACCGGATGTATTACTTCTTTGTTCACTCTCTTTTTTTTTTTTTCTTTTCACGTGGAAGTTACCTCTTCTATATATCTCTTTGACTTTTGTTTCTGTGTAATGAAGACTGTTTGACGTCCATTAGAGTCTCTCACTTCCGCTCTTACTAAGTGCACTTTAAATTTCGCGGTCGGATTGACTCGTGTATACACCCAAGTGATACGGGCCGCCCTTTTTTACAAGTCCACGAAAACTTACAACTTCCGGTGTTGGTACACGACGCCTGATGCCGGAATCCAAGAAAAATAATACGCAAATTAGGGGTTTTTTTTTTTTTTTCACAATGTTTTTCTTCGTATTACGCAATTGGTACTCATTACGGAGGAAAGAAAATTATACACATTTAAACGCAGTGTGTTTTCGAGTGCGGAAAAAATGATAAAGAAGATATAAAAGCACATGATAGTGTGCAACTTCTCCATCTTGATTTGCGGTTTCTCTTACAAATCTACATATATATATATATATATATATATATATATATATATATATATATATATATATATATATATACGTTTATTCAAGACTGCAGGAAGAAATTGTTCGTTCCTTTTTTATAGCATATAATAAATGTATATATGGAGTGTTGTTAGTCTCTTTCCGTATACAGACGCGCATGCACTCACCTCCGCCTGCCATTGTTGGTTTAGCGATATTATATCGATAATTTGACAATCGACTGTGGCTTCGCGAGACCAGAGCGCCATTTATGCCGCCATTATAACCATGTATTCCTCTCCCCTTCAATTGTGCACGATTACCCTTCTTCCCTCTCGTTTTTTCCCTTTTCATCTCTCGAAAACCTCGCTTATATTCCTCCTCTTTTTTCTTTTTTCTTTTTTATTTCCATATAATCTTCACTTTCATTTGATATCATGTAACATATGGATATATTTCCAACAATACTCAACTCAATAGATATTCTATACATATTTTAATTTTTCGTTTTATTTGGACATATAACAGCTAAAGTATTCTCTTGTATCATAATAAGGACGCTCACGCCACTCGCTCCAATTTATCTGCAATATTCATCGAGAATTTCTTTGCCCAATTTCCAACCGCAAAGTTCAATAGTGAGAACGATTCGATTTAGTAAATTGCAAAGAATGTATAAATATGTATACGAATTTCTCTGCGAGCCAGCTGAAGTTTCGTTCCACTCGCGTGATTTTTGTATTGACGATAAATTGAATAAAGCATAGAAATTGTTAATGAATTACAAGAACGAGCCCTCTCACCATTTCCATTGTGGTTTAAAATGAAGTATTATACTCGATTTATAGCGATTTTTATCAATGAAACTCATAAACCTTCAACAGAAAAATATATTTTCTTGAGAATAGGTATTAGACATCGTTAGTTGGGTTTCACCGACGCTATCGCCAGATGGCGAAGGCAGTAATATCTAGCATGATGGAAAATCCGGATCAGTTTTTCATGCTTCACATAAAAACTATTAATAATATTGATACAACATATTTTTTTTCTGCTGAAAGTACCACTTTATCGTCAGGTTGGTGTTGGAAAAAAAAAAAATTAAAGTTTCCGCAATTGCCACGCATAAATTGACAAGACTTGCTCAGAGCTCTCGATTCATTTCTGTCTATGGTATGGCGCCATTTATCTTCATCTCTGCCTCTCGTCTAAAGCGGCAATGTGTTTAACTCGGCATCGTTTCCATTAATGGCCTCGTGTTTTCCCGTGACAATCCGTCTTTTTTTTCTTTTTTTTTTCATTTATACCTTCTTATCACGTATATGGATACATACAGTTTCAATTTGCACGGCATAAACGTAATTTATTTACGGGCAACATCAAGGGAGACAGGATTTATTGTGAAATACATATAGATGTTTTATTTCGAAATGTGGGTGGTCGACGAAAAAAAAAATACTTATGGGGTATCGCGGTGATCATATAATGGAATATCGCTAAACCTTATATTTAAAATAATTAAGGGATATTGGTTAAGACTACCTAGACTCCTAGATTCAACGGAAATGTCTTCATAATTTCATGATTACATTGGGAAAGAAGCTAGGAGATGTCTCCAATAATTTATATATATATATATATACACCCGGCTACTCCCTAATTAGTTTTAGAAATTACCTGACATGTGGTTGGAACTTCCGGCTGTGATAATTTATGACATTGTTGTAGTAAGCAGGTGTCAACAAAACTTTATTGATATTACCTGTCATTTGTCAAGGGTAATTATTAAGATTGACAAATCGAAAACTGCGATTAATGGGAAAACTTGTAGCTGGTCAAGAAATATATGAACGATGGAGAAAAAAAAAAAACAAAAAAACCACCCATGCTTAATTGTCTTTCCACCAATGTACCTGACATATAACCCACCGTGAAATTGATATAGGACGCGAATGCCGACAAATTTGCGTCGTCATTATCATCTCGTATTCTCTTTTGCAACACTGGGAGATTTGTTTCAATTCTCTGTGGTGTTGTGAAGTTCACAAGAATGCAATCGAACCATTCTCAATATACATATATCCATCCATCCATACATACATAATAATAATGATGATGATGATAAATATACATATATAGATATATCCACAAACATTATAAGATCGGCAAGAATCTTTTGCTGATTTCTTCCCCTTCGATCTTCTTGTTCCCAATTTTCTAACCGTCTCTTCTTTCTACTTCATATCTCCTCCCATCGTTGCAATAATCAAACGTAAATGGGGCACCCCCCTTTCTTGTTTCTTACACACTCACAACCATCACAGAGCAGTCCCATGCACGCGGCATTTCGATAAATCGTTTCCCCATTCTCCCTTCTTAGCCCTGACTTGAAGGCGATCTTGATTCCATCACCCTGACTCTGTAGACAAAAATAATCAAGTGTGATTGCTCGTAATGACGGGGCTAAGCTGTCCAGCTTAACAAATGATAGACCTTAGCGTTGGCTGGGATCCAATGCGAAAGATGTTATGCAGGAGGGCACTTTTTTCTTCCCGGAGATCAGGCTCTGCTTGATAATCGATTCGATCACCTTTGGAAGGAAAACGACGATTTCAACCCCGATCCATATATATATATATACGATGCAACACGCCGCTTTCTTATTAATAGGCGGACGCGCATAGCACTTGTTTTTTTTTTATTTTATCATCATATTCTTTAATACTATCTTCATGCACATGTACTTTTGTATCAACTCTTCAACTTGGATCATGAAGACAATATAACTGGATTTTTTTGAAATAGAGCTATCGTTGGAACGTGTTAAGACACGATGAAAGACAGAAATATATATTGATAGAAGTTGAGAAGATTGAAAAATAATAGAGAAAGTTTAGAAAGGGTGAGATGAGATGAGTATGAGAGAGTAAGCGAACAAACTAAAGGTAGTGGAGACGATCAGTAACAGGCGGCTACCGTCCGAGGCAAGCCGCGCGATCGCACTCGGGCCTTAATGAAGGTGAACAGAGGGCGTGCTCGGGTGCACCGGAGCCAGTAAGCAATGTATCGAAGCCTGTAATTATCCTCCTCACCATGCGTAAACCCCGATTATAACGGATATTAACAGAAAAATCGACGCGAAACGTCAAATCGATCTATATTTTTATAAATATCCTCTCAACGATTGTATATATACGACACAGTTGTTTGCAAAAGGATGTAAATCATTTCAGCACAAAGTTTTTAATTCACATTCGAATGGTAGACCCCAAGCATCAATATCTTTTTCTTCAGCCATAAAAAGAATTAAACGTAGTAATGCTGAATAAATAAAAGACGAGGAAAAAATATATACTTATCCTGAAGTATGAGCAGTTGGTATTGAAATAAAATAATTTCGATTGTGGTATATGAGAAAGAAAAAAAAAAAAGAGAGAGACAAAATAGTGCTGGGCGCAGGTCCAATAATCTTCTGATCAGTTTGCGGTTTGGATCGTCTGCTTGCTGGCTATAATGTGACTTGGAATATCTCTTGCAGGGTGAAAAAAGGCATCTATATGTATATATGCGAAAGAGAAAGAGAATATGAGGATGGAGGATGCAGGTAACACCTGGTCGGACAGCATGTGCAAGCATGCTTAGCCGCAACTCACTTTAACCGTGATGCCGGACACGCCGACCAACCACGAGAAATATATGTGTGTATATGGGTAATGCTCTCACGTGTGCACTACAGTAACGTCTCATTTACCTGCGGCATTTCCGCGACATTGACGGGATATGAATATATATACATAACGCACGTGGCCTGCCCAAAGTTCCAATAATGAGAATGAGTTTATTGTTTCCTCTACATGGAATTATTTGATAAATATACGAATATATACTGTGGAACTTAAGAATTGTAACGTCAATTTTACAATTTTCTTAATTTGATTACGTAGAGAATCAAGACTGAGGGGAATGATTTGTGGCGAATTGGATATATTTTGTTGTGGGAGCTAATGATGGTCACACAGAGGCGAAAAAAAAAAAAACAAAACAAAAAAATAAATAAAGATAAAAACGTCAGAGACCGGAAACCGCCGCCAACTAATTCTGATATAGCAAAAAGTGGACCAGGGCGACAGACTCTTTCTGTTTCTGTATAGTTAACGTTGCTCTTGCGCTCTTTCCCTCTTTCATCTTTGCCAAAAAGGGCGTACGAAAGAATATATACCCACCATCGAGAGAATTCTCTGCACTCTGCCTTGTAATTTTGTGTGGGCGAAACAAATCACTTGTTTGTATATAAATAAAATTAAATTCCCAATACCACGAATGAAACACTGATCAGTTGCGCTTCATAAAAAAACATATATATGTAAAAAATTACATTTAGGATCAAATCTGCAGTACAATTTTTCTACTTTGCCTCATACCCGCAGTCAATCAATGTTCGCATGCATTTATGGATGATGTTTTTAGATTTGAATGAAAAAATAAATGGGCAGGTGAATTTCTAGCTAAGGGATGATTGATCATCTTCTTGTAGAGCTTCAACACACCAACGCTTCTTATTAAGCTTTGAAATAGGTATATGATGGGAAGATGCAACAGGCTCATTGAGATTGTGCAAAAGCGCCAGTGAAAGATGAATAAGAAAAAAGGTTAAGAAGAAGAAAAATGAAAAAAAAAGAAAAAAAAAAAGGCAGTCTCCTAATGAGCAGCAATTGAGTGACCAATTACATGAGGGGCCTGTTCCTCCAGATGAAGTCGACCAATGGCCTCTTTTTTCTCACTCTCCGCTGTCCCTCACACATTCTCTCTTATGTATATTCTATAATTTCTCCTAGCCTCAGTCCAATCGTTCCAGGGGCAAAGCAATAATATTTAATTGCATTTTACGATCTCCCTGTTTTGTTACTAATTGTAATAGCCGTCAACATGGCGGCATGTAGTTAGCATACACTGTGGTTGTAACATGATAAGAGATCTTTCCATCGATATTGTCACGCACGTCATATATCATCAACAGATATCTTTCATCTAATCACCTTTTTATTTTTCATGTTTATTAGATTTTTTACGATTCAAGACTTGTCGATTTACGTTATCTGTTTGTCCTTTCTTTTTTTTATTTTTTTATTTCGAGGAAATGAATTCAGTAGCTTGGGTGGGACACAATTAGCAATTAGTATTAGGATCCCGTCTACAAGACACATCGGTGTGTGACCTCCCGCGTTCTCTTCTCGCCTTTATACCTTCATAATACTAGCGCGCATTAGGGGGCACAAGAGCGTGACTGACCAACCGACTATATGTGGCCCCCGACGACATAAAACATACCCATGGAATTCCGAGAATTTATTATGGTCTTAATATCCATGGGTCTTTACGAGGCGGCGAAACGATAATTCATTAATTTATCTTCCCCTTTCCCATGATCAAACAATTCTTTTCCATTCATTATAATGTTTACATGTAATAAACGCTCCGAATCTCTTTCTGATGGAAGAATGAAAATATGGATTTCAATTAAAACGAGACTGAATTTATTTACAAAGTGATGTTCTAGTTTTTATATTATGATATATTGATCATGCGAAAGTCAACTTTAATTAAATCCTTGATGAGAAATTTTATCCGATTCATTAAAACGCCAATATTTATATAAATATATCATGAAAGATTGCAGTATTTAATGACTACCACAGCTAATCAACCATATATATCTGCATTTCTTCATCGTTATTAACATGGACGAGAAAAAAAAAGAAAAAACATGGAGAAAAAAGGAAAAATTGATTTTTACTCAAATGAACCTATTTAATTATTCACTGCTCAAGTACATAACGGACATATTCACATTTATATATAAATTCATATCACGCGAGAATATATACATATATTGCGACGCCAATGTCTGTTCGCGTGCGGCAATTCTCTCATCGCAACATTTCCACGCCAATGTGATATATGCTAATTGCAATTACACCGCATGTGTGCCACGATACCATGATTCATAGTTGATAAAATTGAAGTGGGAGAAAATTCATGTGTAACGTGCCACAGAGTTGCTCCAACTTTGTTTTCTTTTTTTCTTTCCTGCCAAATGTTTCAACTAACTAACTACAAATTGAACTCATTTTATTTTCTCTCATCCGCTCAAGTACTTTGATAAACCGATTTATACATATCCATCTAATTTGACGTATATAATTGAGGTGGAATTCGTGAACTAATATGAGAAGAGCGAATGAGTATTATTCGTGTGTGTTTGTCGTCTGATTCAAAGACCACTCAACTGATGGACAGATCGTGTTGAAAATCAACCGATTGCTTCGCTCACCCAACATAGCGATAAATCGTTGGGGGTTAATATATCCCAATGTGTGGTCTTGCCGTTGACTCATTAATCATTTGCCACAGGTGATTTGGAGCGCCACGTGTATCAAAGAGATACGTGAAAATAAAACAAATATTGAATAAAAAAAAAAAAAAAACAAGAATTAAATAGAATGTAAATTGTGGGGGAAAGAAAAAAGAAGAAAAAAATTCTGAGGACGAACTAATTGCTCTGAATGCGCGACTACCAACATCACACACTACCAAAAGAAATGACAAATGCAACGAATGAAACATTCAAAGATTATTTTAGCTGAGAAATAAGACTGAATAAATGGATAATAAATCGTAGATGCGACCGGACGTCATGTATGTGTGTGTTTGAGTATATATATATATATGTGAAAAAGAACCGGTTCAAATAAGATGGAGTCTCTCGCGTTCTCATCATCTCCTGATGGCAAATGTGACGCGACGCGACAACCAGTAGTGTGCAGTATACATGTATAAGTATATATGAAAACGTGGAGAATTTAAGTCGCGATTCTCAACGATTGGTATTCCAATCGAATCGTACGTCTCTCGACGGCATGATCGAAAGAATTTACGGATCCATTCGATCGTTCGCGCGGCTTTGGCTCCGGGGCAATTACTCTTAATTGACCTGAAGCAGTTGAATTCTTCTGACGATCATCGTCTCTTTCGCATATTTCATTTCATTGAAACAGAGCACACACTACCAAGGCAATCCTCATTTTCTTCCAATCTTTTTCGATTCTCCACACAAAACAGCACAGCATTGAATAAAAGAATCTGGCCATTGAATTAATGTCACGAAAACAATTTGCAGGTGCAATTTTTTTTCCGTACGATGTCTTATTTAAATGATGTTTTGTATTATAATCCATTGATAACGCTGGGCAATAATTATATTACTCCTTATTTGCGGTAGTTATAGAATAAAAATATATAATTTATGGTAGCTCGATGTGTACACGATGTGTAACGCGGAATTAAAATTCCCTGATATTTCACCTCGATAAATATAATATAAGTTCACAATGGTAGCTAATTTATATTAGAATCGACTAATAATCAGCGTGACACGCGCACATACACACCATCGGGAGATATACAGATATATTATGCAGTACAAACAGAGTTGAAAGAAATCGTCACGCATGAGTGTTTTAAGGCCACGATAACCATTTCCAAACTATTCTATTATGTCGTGAGTATTATATACTCTTTCAAATTTTTTTATATCCCAACATTTTTCTAATTACTTTGAGAACGAACAAATTGGACAACTCTTTCCTCATCACAACGTGGGTGCCCATGATTTTCACTGGAGAACTGTATGAAATTTCTTTTTGTAGATATAATTAACTCAACGATACAATATAGAGAAGTCCAATCTCACATCAAACCAACTTTTATCACAATATAACATCTCAAACGTAACTCTGTCTGTACTCCGTTTAGAGAAACGTACGGTTAAATTGTTTTTTTTTTTTTCTGGACAAAGGACCCATGATAAAACTAATTAACGTTGCGAAAGTATGCAGGTGACACGCGACTATATTTCCTATTACGGTATAGTTTTACCGCCATAATAGGAATTTACAATGAAAGCAAGAAGGTGAAAAAAAGAAAAAAAAATAGAAAAATGTAATTCTTTGGAGTTAGAATACGTTATAAATTGGTCGGGATGTATCGTAGTGACTTTTTCAACCATCGCGGATCGAATTAATCACGCAAAATAAATTCGGGGAATCCATTAAGCCACACATCGTCGTATCTTCCAGGTCCACATAGGCCTCTGGTGTGTTATCGTTCATATACGAATCGCAATGTAAACGTGCTCACACATAAATACATTCTCATAAATAAATAATTCATCCAACTCCATTATTTCACATATACACAGATATATTATATGTAACAGAGGACTTGGGGGCACTTAAGAATTGGGATGCCTTGGTGGTTATTGAAAATAAAATAAACATTTGCCAAAAACATCCCCAAATATTATTCAATAACTTATCACTTTTGATAATAGTTCTTCTTCACATGAATAAAAATAGCACCAAGTATGTTATATACCAACAGTACTCATTCGATCATGAATTTAATAGTTCTGCTTCCTTTGTCAACTTGTGAGATAAAGTTTTCAAAAGACTCAACAGCTCATACTTCTATATACACATACACTCCGTTGCTTTTAGTAAAAGTTGAAACAGACTAAAGTGTATATAACACACACCGCGACTCTCGCCTCTATCAACTCCCTAATGGTTCATCCACGCACTCGTGAATCAGTCCCGTGTCGGGACGTCGTAAATTCTGGACGGAAATCAACGGGAGTTACACAGTCTCTACGGTCACGCGATAACCAATTCCTTACATCCTCAGTGAAAACCAAAAAGAGTAAAGGAAATGAATATAGCAGAAGGTAAGGAAGAAAAAGAAAAGATATATTCAATTTTGCTTTTCCTATATGATATTTTCATTCCAAAGATAGATGGGTGTCTCTCTCACTCTCCTTTGCAACTATATATACATGCCTGTTAGTTCACCTTATCATTAACTTCGTGGTGGGTCACTCCCGTGGGTTCCGTCCTATCTTAACTGAATTTGGGGCGAAACCGGCTCGCGCCAGGCTAGGAATGCGTGTCCTGTGCCACTGACATATAATCAACATTCCGACAATTTTTGTTATATTAGAAAACATATAATGGAACTCATCCACTTCTAAAAGTCATTCAGTCCCATTTTATACACCATTTTCAGATCCATGTGATAGTAAAAAAAAAAAGAAAAAATCTACGCAACTCAGTGGGAAAAAAAAAGTTGGAAGAACTTAATTACTTTTTTTTAGTAAATTTTTTTATTCAAGATGAGATTCGACTTTTTTATATCTTGCGAGTTTAATCGAAACGAATTAGTTTGCTTGGCCGTAACTAATCCGTTGTCGAGTTTAAATCAACAATATATATCTCATCAACCAAAGAGTAATTTAGTGTGGAAAAAAATTTTACCAAGAGCTGTATATTAACTATATACATATATACACACAGTGTAGTAATATTATTTATAGACTGACATGATTTCTAAAAGATCACCAATGAGTTGCGCGGGGTTCATTGATCTCGATGGTTGTTTGTAACTCTAAGAATTGCCACGACACTAACGTTTCAGATCACTGATCATCAAGTGCACTCATTGGAAAACGTCATTATACAATATATACCAACGCTCACTAAATTCTCATCAACAAAATTTATGACCCGACTAATTTTACTCTAATTCACCTTCTCTCACACATACTGAATCAACAATGACCAATAACCTCTTCCATAATGGAACTAATATCAATGAATACACGTAATATCGTGTTATCACTCGTATATAAATAAGTAAATGAAGATATTTGAGAGGGGGACAAAACTATTGGTTTCAACCTCTCAGTTCAATTCACTTTAATCTCTTCTGTCTAAAAACTTTTTTGTCGCTCACCTTCGTTGTGATTCCGAGAGAAGCAGTCATTAGTTCGCGCGACATTTGGAGCGACAAATCGCCGCGCGACAACAGAGAAGAGTGCATGAGAGAGACACGAGAGGGGTCAAGATAGTGGGGAGAACCACAAGTTGGGCCCGGTAGCGCGTCTCGGGTGATGTCTCCGGTGCAGTGGGACCGATTACTCGCGCGAGCGTCTTTTTTTTTTGCCTTAGCGGGCCCAACAGAGTGCGCGAGATAGAGTGGAAGTGGAAAAAGAAGCAACAGAGTAACAAAACAGGGACAGAGCGCGCGACTGACCTGCGCGCGGCTTGTCGTTGACATCGGAAAACAAACACCGTTGCTCAGCTCGTTGAATACACTACTGGTGGCACAAAAACAAAAGGGATATTCCGAGTATTATATTATGTTATTGTATTTAGGATGAAATACGTATTCAATTGATAATGTTTTTTATCATATCTATATGAAAGAAATATAGTATGGAATATATGTACAATTGAATTGAGTAGCAAGAAATATGTGAATGATGTGTGAATATTTTTGTATATACGTATATATATTGGTGGCCCGCGAAATTTTTTTGGTGTTCAATTTCCGGGCATTGGTGCGAGCCAATTAGTTGTTTCCTCTTTTGTGGTTATAGGCCACCGAAAGGCCGGAAATTGTCATGAAAATAACAAATTCAGGACAAAAAATGGGAGTGAAAAGAGATAAATAAATAAATAAATGCAAATTGCAGTGAGAGATATTGGAGAATAAAACTATGGATACGAATAAATTCGTTTGAAAACACTATGACATTGCTGTGAATCATAAAACATGTATATATTTATTTTGCTTTGGATTTTGTCACTCCGGGGGCGTATAAAGGTGCGTGACACCTCGAGGTGTTCATGATCATGAACAGAATGTCTTCGTAAATTTTCTCCGTTGTGTTTGCACAAACATTTTACGAGCATCTACAGGTATACATACATACATACATATATATATATATGTGGGACTATTTTATTACCAATGTAGGTACGATAAGGGAGGGCGAATATGAACGTATACATATATATAAATATATGTGTATACATTCCTGAGGATGGAGAATATACACATATAAAGAAACGATAATATATAATATATCGAGAACATTAAAACCACGAGTTGAGAGGAGTCATCAACGAATTCAAATATTTACTTTTAAAAATCCAATATATTATACTCACAAATATTTTGAAAAATGTTCCAAGTGGTTTTTTTCCTTTCATCTCCTTTCCCACCTGTCAGTCTAATTTCCTCGATCCTAATTACACGAGTTCTTAATTACCCAGCGGCGGAGTTGGGGGCAGGGGAGCATTGGAGGAGGAAGAATTTTCGAACCCACAGCTCGGGCCCCGCAGCGCCACACCGCATATACGCGAACGCCAACGAGTTAACGAGGTGAACATTTTACGTTTGATATTTATCCGATGGGTCTCCGCCTCAGGACCCGGTTTTATTGAGTCATATATCAAAATGTTCGAAGACGAAGCGAGAGGGGCCTTATAACGTATATATAAATATATATCCAAGCCAGTACGGCATTATAGACTCCCGTAGCATATATACACATGTTATATATAAATTCATAATACCGCCAACACTCGCAATATTCCATCCCCAATTACTATTTTATCGAAACGGAAAAAAGTCCCCCCACAAATACACATATATAGCAATTCACCCAAACAACTTCGTAAACGAATAAATATTCAAATAATTAAATAAATGACAAATAAGCGACGATAAATGAATATAAATAAAAAAATTTGTGAATAACCACGCGACCATTTAGAAACGACTCGCAATAAATAATAAAACATAGATTTGTATATGAGGATGCGGAGGTAAGAAAGAATAAAAGAGATATGGGAGGGAATATTGTTAACGGCCTGAGGTCTGAGAGCGCGCACGTATCATATTTACATCCGATAACGAGCCGCCACGAGATATTTACATTTTTAATAACATAAACCTACATCCCCTTCTACTACGACCCTTGGCATCAATTTATTAACTCTAATTGATCGACTCACTCGAACATACTCATTTTTCGTTAATCATATCGTCCAACCTTTTCAATTTACACACTCAAATATTCCTACAAACACGAAATTATTCCATTTCAAAACGCATATGTATATGATTGTACAGATATTGGGGGATGAGGAAAAAAATTTAGAATAGAGAACCAACGCCGCCGCTTGAGGGCGCCACACACAGGTTAATTGGATGGAGTGTTTGTGCTCGCAATTAGCGATTAGCAATTATACTTCCCTGCTAAATGGAAGCTTCGGCTGTCACGGACCGACGGAGCGATTAATGGGCCAATTGGCTAATACCGTCGTCACGCAAGAATACTACCACCGTTGCAGTTGTTCGCGCACTCTTATTCGCAAGATACATATATTGTATTGTTGCTGTTAACGCGCTCGTAAATGATCGGTAAAAGGTTATTGTATAGGCTGAAACCCATATCTTGCTTTTCCCCTCTAGCAATTACACTATACTATTACTTCCTATCAATACATATATATCTATATACACACACTTGAATGGTTAAATTGGATTGCACTTTATTCTTGCATTTTTCGAGAGTTGCATATAGATGTGATGAAAAAAAAAAAAAATATGACATCTATAGTGGATACTGTTCTTGTACCATGATTTCCGATAAGGAGAGAGTGGAAAAAAAAATATTATATGATTGCAAAAACCAGAACAATCATTAACGACAATTATGGAGATATAAAGGCTTTGATATTATCAACAGACTTCAAAAATGTCCACTCATCGTCACGTTTTTGGTTTGAAGTTGTAAACAAAAAATTACAAGACATATATCGCGTTAACGATATGATCCTTAACGAGATAGAGAGTGAAGAGAGGCGATCATCATGCGGTATGGACCAGAGCTTCTTTAATCACAGTGTCGTTTATAGTTAGTACTCAAACGACGGTTAGTTAGTTTGAAAAAAGAGAGAATAAATAAATAAAAGCGTAAAATATAATAAGGGAAAATCACGCGCCGATGCCATGGAGTTATTACACCAGGGTTCACGTAGTGCAATGTGCTTCGTTGGAATAAATAAAAAGAAAAATAATGAATAAATACAAATACACATGATGCAAACAAATTAAAAACAAAGGAGAGGCGAAGATGAAATAAAACCGCGCGCGGTAAGAGGGAGGAGTGCTTGGTGCGCGCCTAATAAAACACAATTAGTGGCTCTTGGGTCAACCAATCAGCGGCTCGGAGGCGCGTATAACGCACGCGTAAAACCCCCGCCAGCAACATTATTTATGATCCAGTCTTGCCACATATTATTGGCGGTCCGATCATTCGCAGTTTTTTCCGCCCTCCCTCACCATGTAACCACCCTCTCGCCATTTGTCTCTCTTTATCTCATCTTGTCATATATTTACTCAATATTCCTCATATCGAATTTGTTCTTGCCAGCAACGAGCATCGTTGTGCGTGATTTTTTAAACGACCCGCCATTAACCGGAACGAACGAGTAGAGCAACGATGAAGAGCAAGAGACAAACGAGAAAGACCAAGAGACACAGCGGGGATTCCCGCACCCTTATGCCCTATCGAATTGAAACAGAGCGCTCAAGACTCACGCATCATTCGTCGGTAAGTCCACTTTGTAGAACACTAATAAATGACTGGGAAAAGTAAAATATATATTTTTCAAAATAATTGCGGAGCAAAAAAAAGGAGGTCGATATCGATGAGACATTAATTGTTAGAAACCGTCAATTATGTCCTCAAATACTGTAGTCAATAAGTCATGATGTAAAATGAGATTTTACTATCTCACTAACGGTGCCCCCGGTTTGTCTTATCGCCAACCATAGTGTGCGGTGAGCGGTTAAATGGTAATTCGCGTATTTATTTCCACTTTGAAAGTAAAGTAACACAGGTTATCAGGCGCGCTAATGTAAATGTACATATATCGTTAATAATATAGTCGCGTGACTTACCAATCAGCTCTTCAAATGACTTTTACTTAACCCATTGCATGCATATATGTTTATATATCACCCATATTTATTACATTTTGTTTCTTTATTATTTCTTACCACATCCGTCGTTATTATTGCCAGGTAAATCTGCATCCTCAACATCAACAAGACTGCGTATACTAAATACACTTTTGGCAACACGATGAGTTGATGACTTTTGCATATCGACGACGCCATCCGGCGCACGTCGTGGCGTTGTACTCAAGTCCATTTGCACAATATCCTCTTTAATACACAATGATATGTCCACTCTACTCACTGATCGTTCATTTAACCCATCAACAACGTCCAAATTCATCACATTATTGTCTCACCGAGGACAAAAATAATGTACAAACACAATACAAAATTATTTTTTTTCACCTTCACACACAGACAACATGTGACCATTGTCGTATCAACGTTAATAATAGTATACGATGTAATGCGACGGGGAACGACAATTTAACCGCACTTTGACGTGATGACTGCGATAAAGACAATTCACTTTTACCTCATGTATGTATCGTGGGTATGCTAATTAAATTCACGGTGTGTCGTTAGCTAGTTAGACGACATAAATGTTCCGAGGTATATCATCTATTGTTATACATTGAGAAAAATATACGTAGAGTGAAAATAATGATACAAAAAGAAAATGATGTTTTTATCTAATTTTAAAGTGACTCGACTGCTCCAAACATTTTATTATTTCTCATCGAATTCACCTGTCTCCTCTTATTTCAATGAAGGCAATATATTTTACCTTTATTAATTTGATGTAATTTTTCATACATCCAGAGATACAGATAGAGAAAAAATAACACAAATAAACATTTCATCCCTTCTCCTCATTGACTCCCTTCGTTTTCAATTCAGCTACAAACTCACTGACATGCATCCCATAATTGTGTTTATTCAATCAACAAATTCAGAATGGTTTTTTGAATTAACGTACGTATACACATCCGGTCCCCTGTACCGGCAAAAATAACAACAACACTACGTACCAATGTAAACATACGAATGAAGTCACGTCTATTAGTTGATATCTCGAAGATAAAGAAACGTTATATTTATCAAAGGCCATCGCTGCACATTTACCTCTAATGTTTGCCTTATGTCTATTTTGTTTACTCACACACGTCACTAAATATTATACACTAACAATTATTCATCATTAAATAATATCACAGAGAGACAATTGTTGTTTTTTACTGTGTGCCTATTTGGTCTATGTATGTGTGTAATTGTGTAATTGTGTAATTGTGTGATGACTATCAGGACAAACACTGTCCGCCGATCGTCAGCGCCAAGCGGTTATTCGCCGCAGCTGTCGTGGCAGCACTGTGAAGCAACAGACACAAAAGCGCCAGAACGTTATCGTCTTAAGCTACGCGCGGTGTAGTCGCAGACTCACCAACTCTCGTCAATGTACCGCGCACTCCTGCGTGGTAGTTACACTCGCGCCGTTCCTCGCGGCACGCTCATGACCATTTCGGCCTGTCGCGACCCACGCCAACATACCGTCGCTCCCACCAACTAATTTGGACAACAGAGTAGGGACGTAACTTTGTATCACGATACCGCCCCCGTATTACAAAATGGCGGGCACACGGGAACGCCTCTCGTAGAATTCATATGTGTTGATAGTGAACGAGTGAGAGAGAAAGAGGATATAGAAAGTGCGCGTGCGCAATGGTATTAAAGGGTGAAGTTGATAGGACAAAAGTGAATGAGAGATGACAGCGTCACTTAGCCAGAGATCCACTCGAGAGTTATGACCTATCAGTACACAAAGCTCTCTTGAAAGTTTTGTCACGGCAATTTGTTGCAGTTGTTGAGATTTCTCATTCTAATTATTTTTTTTTTCCTGCTAGGACATCTTGTATATATACTTCCAGTTATAATATTTCGTAATTGATTATTCCGATATTTTAACTAATCACATCAATATATATATATATATATATATATATTGTCATATTTTTGTAATGAGTTGGGAGAGATAATAAAATCGAATCACTATATATTTTTAAAGAAACACATTGTGATACGTACTTGCATATGATGAAGTTTCCAAGTTGTTCACATATATACGTTTGATGTACACATTGGTGATTGTTGCAATTGAAAATTAATTGATATCAATGAACGTTTTTTTTTGACAGTTAAATCCCTGTTGGTAATATGATAGGACTGCAGTAATTCATCTTATCGACGTTCGTTGATATGTTACCAACACACTATCTTGCATGTGGAAATTAATCTTTGCTGAATATTAACACATTTTAATTAGAATTGTGTATGTATTATATATGCGTCTCAGTCTAATCACGGTCGCATTATGTTCAATTTTATTCACATACACCAATTAGTAAAACATATATATATAGCAGTAAAAGTACAATTTTATTTATTCATTTTTTTTCAACCACATACATAAATTACAAATGACTTCAACTCTCTGAAATGTTTATACTGACTTGGTTTCCACCTCAGACACATTGATGTCTTTAAATAAACCACGCAACACCGCATCAACGTACTGTTCACGTTCTTCCTCAGTATCCAGAGAAAATCCTAAAGAAGGAACGAGTTCGGTCTCCACAAAAATTTTTGTTTCTGCTTGATCTGTTGTATTTCTTTCTCTCGCAATTTCTGTCTCTTCTTCTAGGGTATCCGGGTGTATAGGTTCTCCACTCTGAAAGTCTACCGATCGTTGTCGATTTGGAAGGTCAAAAATTACATGTCTTTGAACTTTATACAATGGTTGACCAAATGTTTGTTCTAATTGTTGAAGGATTTCGCTTTTTTCCGAATGGACAGACGAATTTTCATCATCTGTGGTGGCGTTACTTTTTACTAACACCAATGACGGTGGAGTAACATCGGATCTCATGGAACTACTTTCAATATGTGTAGTAGATGAAGAATATTCAGGTGATTTTGTTCTTGGTACAGTATTATTTACAGTTTCAATTTCAATATTTGGTGGCCTTAGTGAAAATGGTCTCGGCACGATATCAAAATATTTCCTATTTCGCGAATCCACGTTGGAATAGTTGCTAACTTTAGACGTGGGGTTTTCATTCATCTCAACCGTTGGAACCTGCTGAACATCATCAAGGTTGCCATAACCATCAGACTTGATTATTTCGATGTCCCCGATTTCATCTGTTGAAGAAGGATCCTGTTTAGCAATGAGACTCCTCAGCAATTCATCATTCGGCTGGAATTCTTCATGATTGTTTAGTGTTACGGTCACTTGAAATGGTGAACTTTCCCCATCAACTGTGTCTTGAGCTGGGTTAATATTCGTCCCCACGCCAGATCGATCCTGTAGATTTTCTGGCGAAGCTACTGCCGCATCACCGATGGCAGCCAAATTAAATACCAACTTTTCCGGTGTTTCGCTGAGCACAGCGTCATGTTGTTCAGCATTCGAATAATGAAAGAACGGTGGTAGAATTTCCGTTGATGGATTTGTAACTACTGATTTCTTTTGATGTTTCGCAAAATCCGTATTATTCCCGTCTAGATGTATCAAACTATCATTGGTATGCGCATGAAATTTAACTCTAGATAACTCTGTATTCAATTCAGATTCATCCGCGGAAATGGTGTAATTTCCATCATTTACGGGTAGTTGATACACAAGCGATGGGATTTCGGATGAACTGGTTTCATCGCGAATAATTAAACTTGATATTTCATCTGATATCATAGTCGGAAGTTCATCGGAAAAAAACGATGTACTGGTATCTAATGTAGGTGGTGTTACGGTTGGTAATATCGTTTCAATCTTCTCGGTAGTGGATTGTGTAGCGCTCCTTGTACTTGATGAATGTTTGCCTTTCGCCGAATACAGGTGATCAGAGCTCTCAAACTCCAGATCATATTTTCCAGGTCTTGGAGTGGAACGAATAATGGGTGGAATTGTTGGAGAATAATACCTCCGTGTGGTGGTTGTTATGGTAGGCACCGTGGGTGCATAAGACGGTTCAAAACGATTCAACTGTTCATCATTATCGTTTCTATAATCATTTCCTATTGTTTCAACTTGAATGGACGACTCTTTATTGTCATCTGGGGGTCGAGGATAGTAATCAATGTCACGATCGTGTTGATCTAAGGCAGACGAATATCTTGAACTATATTTCAACTGTGGATATTTATTAACGGTAATAGATGGTGAATTGTGATGATCCGAATATTGACTGACGCTACCACTCTGTAATTCATTCACATGTGACAATTTGCGGCTGACATCATTATTAAATCGATCTTGAGGATTAATGACCGCAATGCCATTACGTGTTGATTGCAGACTCGTCATCTCATATGCTTTTCGAAGTATTTCATCATCGTCCACTTGGCTGATAATAATTTGGTTGTTTACTTGATAAAACTTCCGCGTTGTTGAGCAATCAACTTTATTCCACCAATCACAGGTAAGGAGTTTTTGACTGAACGTCGAACCAACCGGACATAAAAATGAAGATACTAAGAAATTACCATCACACACGTGAAACAACTGGCATCCCGCTTCTTCATCTGCATAGTAGCCTTTGGGAGAAAACATAAAATGATATAACAAACAAATAACAAAAAATTCGATGATTGTGGGGGAAAATTGTTCCTAATTCGTAAATCAAAGACGGCGAAACCGGTCGTTGATGTCATAATTTCATCATTCCAGATGATACACTATAGTATGGGTCAAATAGATGAAAGATGTTAATTATATAAATTTTAGGTTTAATATAATACCAGTCAAGAAATATTCAAACACTGTTTTATTATACTAAGACCCATTATTATGCAATAGCGTTAATTAAAATAGATGAGCATTGGATAGATGAAATGTCGAATGGTTTTTGTATACATGTAAAACAGTTTGTGGTAAAATCCAGTGGAGCGAGTAAATTGAATTATTGTGCAATTGCGCATCGCTACGATTCCTGAGCTAGTTGAAGTAATTGGCATAAGATACCTACTATATAACTGTCGCTCAACTAGCGTCCTGTTTTTTTTTTTTCAGTGCGTTTCCCTGGAGACTCACTTTGACTGAGCATTTAATGAACGTCTAATGAAGTGCATCAGAGGGACATTATGGAATCGATCACAACGTATCGATAACTTATATATGGATGTATACTGATTACAAGTGGAATTTTATATGCATAGAAAAGGTATTCTGATAACAATATTGGTTGGCCGTTCTAACTATCTCAAATATATGAATGCAAATGGTAATTCCTACTGTAGCATTTCATAAAGATTAATAAATTTGGATAGCTGTATTATAGCTGTACGATATAGCCCTGCTAGCCATCGCAAAAATTACTTTACTTTCTATATAGTTTGACTACGGTAACTAAACAGTACGGTGTTCCAATAATACGTATTAAGTTCATTTAATTACCTATCTTCAGCAATACTTTAGCATATTGAACAGGACCAATTTTTATTATGGTATGAGAAGTTATATAAATCTTGAAGTATTTGCTAAAGGACAAAAGTTTAAATTATACGTATCTAACAATTGTTTGTTTTAATTTATAGTTATCTGTCGTCGGCACGTGTGTGCAAAAAGATGCTCATAACCTCTCCTAAGTACAGTCCGCGCGACCGCCGACTCGCTAACCTATTGCGAAAGCTAAATAAAATGCTAACAACAAATTCCGTGGGTGCTCCTCGTGACTCTATAAAGTATCGTTTGTATATATGTTTAATTTTATATTATTCATCCTTGACATCTATGGTAAAAGGTGAGAAATGAAGTTTGTATGAGATGATACCACACATGATCAAAGAAAAAATGTTTATTGACCTCATGCGACGACCCCTTTGCAGTGGCAAATTCCAATGATAATCATGAACGATGGACAACCGGTTTTCATATTTGTGAAAACGCATTCATTGAAGAAAATGAAGAACTTAATACTATGTAATCAATTATTGGAGAGGATTTTATTATTTGTTCATCGCAACAATTGCTTCATGCTTTTATGTGGTTGTTTGGTAGTTTCGTGTCCAAATAAACAGTCATAGAATTTTTTCCATGGTCAAGTAAAGTTATGAAATATTATTCATGTATTTGTTTGATATTTGAATAAATACTCAATTATTCAATGCCAATCAGCCTTCGGAAGGTCGCATTCAAAAGGGCTTTCACTTCATATATGTATACCGTGCGCACGTGTACTTATATATATATATTTTTTTATCGTGTCTCACCTCTGTATTCTCGTTCACACGTGAAACTTGTCTGGGGAATCCTCGTGAATGAAGGGTAATCAAGACCAGGTTCGCCGGGTATGTTGCTTCTATAATCGGAAAAGTCTGAAAAAAATATTGAATAATTTCTCCGTGTAGTGATTTTGAAAAAAAATCCGATGAAAGACATTCCAATTTTTCTGCATACCTGGTTCTTCATCGTAAGCGTCATAAATGTCGAAAGCATCGTCCGCCACGACTTCAAAATATTTGCTGAAATATTATAATGTTTTCAATCGAGTAGCCACCAAAAAGTGCATGAATAATAGATTGAATGAATGTGTAGAATAAATAAAAAGCTTTTGTTTTGCAAATTATAGACCTTCCACGTGTTCCGTCAACAGCACGCTTGATAGGAAATGTACTTTTTGAATTATCCTCAATTTTCAGCTTGATACCACAAACATCCCCAAACAAAATCAGGGCTAAAAAACCTGATCAATTCGTCATATGAAAAGAAAAACAGATATATAATCGAACGAATGGGAGTAACACAATAATCACTGAGAGAATATGAATAAATATAGAAATATTGGAACTTACATAGCGTTGAGTGAATCCACATTTTTACGCTTAGTTGAATGAAAAAGAATAAAGTACCTACTGATGTGTTGATAAAACGACTAATATTAATAAATGATTATTGTGCTGAGACACTCTTTATCACAATAGAGCTGTCGATGCACTAAAGTCTGAAGAGGCTCAAGACTCATCTCTGCCTCGTTTCACTGTCTTCAGCCTCTTCACCGGCGACCGGCCCGCGGTCGCACCCAACATGGGAAGGGATGGGTTAGTTGCGTGCTTGCTATGCTATGTTGTGCTATGTATCGCCTCTTACCTTTTCCCTCATGACTTTCCCACCTCTCACTTGATATCATCTTTGTGCCTCATACCGGCGTTGAATCGCCAACACGATAGATCGGTAACGATGGCGTCACAATTATCAAGACGCAACGACGCGGGAGTGATGCGCATCCTTGAACCGTCTTGAGGGTCACGCGTCGATGCTGCTATGTCTTATAGCTATATACTGAACATTCAAGTGAAAATATTGAAATTAATTGCTGAACAGTGGGATAGAGCTGGAAGGAATGAAGAGGAAATTTTGCGCTATTAGTCCTTAATTATCTCTGATAGTTATTATTAGAAAAATTGTTGGATAATAATTTAATAACAATTTACACTATTTTTTTTTTCTTCAGCAACTTTCCATTTGTATGCAATTTTCTCATTCGTAAAAGCCGCCCCCATAATTGCGCTGAGAGATTGAGAAAGCTCCAGGAAACTATATCAAGTCACCAATTCTCCAACATCGTGGGTCTAAATTCGCATTTTTTTGCGCAAGTGCAATATATTTTCTAATGTTGCATATAAATTAAAGTAACTCATCAAATATTGTGGAATAAATAAATATTAAGATAATATGAATGTGATAGAGGAAAAATATTTGATTGAATTATACTCACTTTTCGTAATAGCTTTGCATTCATTTGCATTATTTATAGTATCTGAATGTAATAATCGTAAATTGTAAATAGAGAAGACTTGGCCTGCTGACCCATATATATATATATATATATACACATATCAATTGCATTTTTATTCGCAGAACGATGACGAATGCGAAGAAAGAGAGTGGTTTGAGAGGTAATTGAGGCCTGGTCCACTTATATACATACAGATGTTATGTAAGTTCGATGACATTGCTTGAATACTCTCCCTCATCAGGCGATTCACCTGGTCGCCCCCTTCCCCGCCACTCACTTTTTATTTACATTCGCATTCTGTCGCCCTCTCACTCCGCAATAATCATCCGTCTACCTGGAACTACATCGTAACCACTTTCCCTCAATCGCACTCGATAACTTCACTCTTTTAGACCCTTTTTGAATACCAAAATGTTTTTTCTCCTCTTTACCATGAAACGTTCAAGGTCAATGACTAATCCCGAATTTACCATATAAACTTTATATTCAATAATTTATTACAAAACTTTATGATAATGTGTTCACCATTCGGAATGTAACACACGAGACAGTTAATTGATAATAAATATTCACAGTCATACGGGTTTCATACAGAAACCGCACAATTTGAATAAATGGAACTGACGGGAAATGTGTGTTGAGAATTATATGCATACGTGCCGATTGTCATGCAGATGAATAAACATACATGTATATGAATTAAATATATCTACATATTGGTAACTGTTTATAACCGCGTGAGAAAAATTGCATAATAATAGTCGGTGAACAAAATGTATTGTGGGAATTGAATAAATAACTGTATTGCCTCTTCACAGCTTTCTCGTGCGTATTCATTTTTTTCCTCGTACATTTTTGTTATTGATAAATTGTTTGATACTTTTGTTGAATAGAAGAAAAAAAAAGGAAATGAAATGTTCTGAATTCATTTCTCACGAAAGACCATCAATTATATTCACATTATGGTATCATTCATCTTGGATAGATTATGTGTGAAAATAGTAAAACAATAAGATGAAATGATAAAATAAATTTTGACAATTCCATATATAAATTCCATTGTTTCTCTATGGCACACCTTTTATCGTCGATTAACTTTCTCTTATTGTTATAGGGTATAGTCCGCATATAGGCACTCATATATATTAATAGGGATCGTCTTTGATTTATAATTGCATATCCCTTTTACTCTTATGAACGCTGAATTGTATAACCAGAGCGCTCACTTATCTTGCAATAAAATGACGAGAAAAAAAATATCCCTTACACCGTATTAATCCTCCTTGTTTCTCGTATCATTTACTCCAGCACCCACAAAATATCATCGGTATGATAAATATTCAGTGATATTCTTGTTGAATTGTGATCTCGAGTAAAGCCGACGTCCTTGTACCACTTGCCATTACTGCGATATTGATTATTATGCGTCAAACGACGATTCTTCTCCTATTCTTTAATGTGGGAAATTCATATGTACGTCGACTGTTTCTTCCTCTTCTTCCACATAAAACTCATTCACTTTCCTTGACATTTGCCACACTTTCGCCGTTCTCGCAGGCCAATTATATTGGCAAAAATGAAGAAAAAAAAAAAAGAATGTGTACGATTCCATAATTTTCAGTAATCAACTCATAACTGCAGTTGATTAAACATCTTCATCATGTCCTTGAGCTATCGTTTTCGCAACATTCAATGAAGTGGCTATATATGTATTTTTATGTTTGCTCTGATGAAAATATATTGCAAAAAAAAAAAAAAAAACAATTATAATAACATTGTGAAAAAGAAGTAATAGATTCACTTAATCGTAATCCTAATATTTATTTTTTCATACAGTGATACATTTCGATATTTATTTTTAATTTACGGCACACGCCTTTTATTTTGTTAAAAAAAGAAAAGATAAATCGTACATTTAAATGTTAAAGGAATGGCGCTCAAAAATAGTTCTTGCGCAATTTTTTATAATTAATTGGCATGTATCTATGCGTGATGGCAACTTTTTCGAAATAAAAAAATTATATATATAACATGTATATAATCAAATTTGGTATTAAAGCAAAAAAAATTTAAGTTCATGCACAATTATCTTGTTGTATCCCTAGTTTGCCTTACCTCGCGACTCTCATATGCTTTTACAGTCATAAATGGACCACAGTCATCATACTATCGTTCACTTGATATATGCATCACATCCGTTGAGACAAGGAATAAGATAAATTTTTATGACCGTAAAACGTTTACGTGTGAAGTGCAATTTCATAGTTCTTCCTTTCCTTCTCCATTTCAGCCTTGTATAACATCTTATAAATCGTAAGAATCCAGCTAAATTGGTTATGTGGTATAGCGATAAAGTATCATAATAATTCTTCTGTTTTTTTTCTTTTTTGTTTATAATATCATCATTATCATATTCCTATAATCTAATTGGTTGCAAATTTATTGCTCAACGTCCTACAACGGGCCCTCAATCAGACTATTTTTCAGTGTACAATAGTAAACACTTCGACCAAGTGCGAGAAGTGCAATTAAAAATGCACCTAAACATAATAATAGACGATTATGATAAAAGGAAATCATTATTCTCTACCATTCACATTTGATTATTTACTATTAAACCACTTACCAACGTATGCAACGTAAATTCCACCGTTAGTACCAACAAATGAATATGTTCCCACCTGTAGAAATGAATTATCAAAATTAATTTCCACGCAGTATATAATTCATAGCCTAGCCACCGAAACAGTAACGGCGCCATTCATCCACCACAGATTATTATACAGTGCAAGAGGAAATACACACTTGTATTTGAATAAATAAAATAAAAATATACTTACAGTCACAGAAATACCAATCACCAATGCTATTATCCCAATGGCGATAAACATGATACCACGTCCTTTAGCAAAATCTGGTCCAACGGAAGACACCTTACGACAATGAGGACACCGAGCCAAAGCGTTATTCAACGTATTAAACTGCAACGTATCAGATAAGGCTGATATACATACAATTGTGTAATGTAGACAGTTGAGAAATTATAAATTATTATTACCAAAAATGTGTCATGACAATGTGCACAGCAGACTCGGCACATTCCTGGCATAGAGAGAACTGGTGGAGTAACGGGACTAGGCGCAAGATTTATAATGCGTTTACAATTTGGCCTTGGACATGCAATACGTTGTGATGAACTTTTGCAAATAAGAAGACAATTACATGGACATCTTACGTATTTTTTTCCAGGCGGAGCATTTCGTATCGGCTGTAAAATTGTAGAATTTTTTAATTCATTAATGAATTTATTAAAAAAACCATACTCTATGCGGATTTGAAAATACGAAAGTTATACACAATTTTGATTGAGGAATTGTGATTTGCCTGTACTGAATAAATATTGCTGTCATTCTACATAGGAATGAGTATACAGAGTTGAAATTGTACTAAAATGTCGGTATTAGTCAGAACTATCGTGACACGAATACAGTATGGAACTGAAATACGACTCGGATTGTGTCAATTGCCACGGCCTCTGTTATAATATGTATGTCAGCATAAGTTCGGTATGTAGATGATGTGGTATCATGTTAATGTTTACACCAAAAAAAAACGCATACTATATCCAACCAATCTATAATACAAATAGAATGATTCCCGTAAACCTTTTCTTACGAATACACGATTAACACCGGGTACTAGTCCCAGACCCCCCCGGCATTTCACTAATTTATATCATCTGGAGGATATGGGAAAAACATTCCCGAATAATCGGTATAATCTGATCTGCTAGAGTATGTTTGAGTATAAGAATATTATAGATTCATATGACGTTGGTAGAATAAATTATGATCCTACTGTAGCTTCATTGCACTGACTACATTTAACAACGTGTTGATCTTTTTTTCCGGATATATCAATCATTGCCTGACACACTCTGCAAGTGACCATTGGCATTCCACTTTGGATTGCCGATTGATACGGTGGTGGTACTTCATCAGGACCAATAGGTGAAACTGTGTTGACATTCGGTTGCGTACCAGCTGCAACATTAACACCGTAATATTGTACAATTAATATGTTTTAACCTATATCAATATTACCAATTTAATGAGTCAATGATTCATTTACCAACAACATCACTGCTGGGTGAATTGTACGAGACACTTTCATTTTTCAACAGCGGCTGGCGCTCACCCTCCTTCCCATCACCCATTTTGTCTTCTCCAGTGATTGCAGGTATATTCCTGTCAACACCTATGTTGCGCCAAGAAACAAATAGCAACGGGTTCTTTGGTTTATTATTTGATGTCAATGAAATTAAAAAAAACAACTTATGTATAATATAAAATTATTTTTCTATTGATATTTTACACGTCTCTGAGACAGTAATGGAGTCGCCATCACTGTGAATGTTTCTACTGTCAAAAAGCTATTGTGGTGAATTCGCAATTGGCTGCAGTTGAGAAGATAAGAACAACGTTTTTTAAATGTACACAAATAATGACGCATAAAATGGCGACGGTGGCTGCGCCAGAGAAGATTAAAAGGATATAGAAACGACATCTAGCGCTTTTGGCTGAGATTATATCAACTGGCACAGTCAATAATCACCAAACAATATGACGATGTCGACGGCGGCATAATTCAAATTTACGGTACAAGATGTCGCGCCAAGCGTAATATTTGTATCTGTTTGACAGCTGCTGGAGGAAACAATGCATCCAGCTGATGTGACGTGACGTCACAACGACAAATCCATGCGCTCTCGATCCAGTTTATTTGTGTATATATGAATGTATTTGTCATGGTGGCGGTAGTGCTGGTGGTGGTGATGAAAAGTACCCGTCAGCCAGCCAACAATCATTCGGTATCCGCGATAGGAAGCGGTTGGTTCACGAGTCACACTTGGAGCTGGATTTGAAGAGACTACGAGAAACAAAAAGCAACAACGACAACAGCAACGACGACGACGACGACGGCGCATTCAGCTCGAAGGGCAGCGCGCACATTTCACTCGAGATATGCCGTTCATCTCGAAAGATTGGCGAAGTCCAGGCGAGGAATGGGTCAAAACTGTTGAGGGTTGGGAAAAAAAAAAAATTCTTGAGTGCGCAAACAATAAGACATTGTCATTGTTAATTCGGTGAGTAGTTTATTATAAATCAATTTGTTATTCTGCAACGCCATTTTTTGCACATGTATACATTTAAATTGAATTTAAATGACTAACCGTGATGTGAACTCATAAATTAACAACGGCATTCTTTGTGTTTTATCCTTTAATTGTTTTCGTTTCATTTTGTCATGTGTCAAAAAATGTCATAGTTATATGATTACATGCACAGCTGTTGAATCGATCCAGTTGACTTTTTTGTTTATCATTCCATGTTTACGTTTTCCTATCTAAATGGCCATTTTATATACTTCCATTTCATATTCGTTTTCTTCCCCATTGATCCTTTGTATTACGTGAAGGATCTCACGCATTAAAGTATATCGTAATGGCAGTCTCGCAATTGCATTGCTTTGTTGTTCATGTCGAAAATATTGCGATGCCTTTGTTCTATCAAAGGTATTTTATTCTGTACGCTTTTTAATACGCAACATCTTTAATTAATCAATTCATGATCATTATAAATTGCGGTTTTGTACAAAGTTAAATTTCTCATTGACTACGGGAATTTGGTAAATATTATAGTTGATTGATTCGGGGAAATAAAATTAATATATGAATTAGAATGGCTACTTTTAGAGCAAAATTTGCTCTCCAAGCTTCACATATGATAGAGCATATCGCGCGCAACCAGCTGTGTGAAATCGATCGATTGCTCACTCCCTTTCTCTCATCATTCCTACCTACACTTCCTTCTTTCCATCTATCTACCTTCATATCTTGAAAAGCATTATTTTTCACTCTAGTAACGTAAATAAACGTAATCAAACCATTATTGGCGTTAACAATAATGTCTCAGTGTCTATAACCATCGTCACGCTTTCACACCACATAAATATATAATCTTAAACTTTCTGAATTTCTCAAATTCATCATATTTATATTTTTATAAAAATTTATTGTGCGGAAATATTTTATTAACATCTGTAGCATTAACTCAAATATATTTACGTACTTTTTGTTTCAATGTTACATAGCAACAATACTTGTTGTCATGCAGTACTGTAATTCAGAAATAAATTGTATATTGACGACGAATGGAAATAATAAAGATAAATGAAAGAGAAAAAATGAGTTATAGTTCATGGCACGACAGACACGCGTGCATCAAAGCGTAAATGTAATAGAAGAATGTAAAAGCCACAACAGAGCATGAATTAGAGACAAAGGCCCTGGAGTCATCACACCAATGTCGATTGCACTTGAATTATGCAGTGAAAAAGGTAAATATCGGTTTGACCCGATACGAAAAAGTAGGTCGTGACCTAAAAGATGCTTTGCACCAGTTTCACAATTTTCCCTTCGAAAAATGTCCAGTCCTTTTTTCCCTCTTTTCCCATCTCCTACCACTCATACCACTGCATACCAGTGTCCTTGAGCAGTCATATATGCGTACTTCCTCGCCGGTAAAAGCGAGGGCAAAACATAATCTCTCACTGTTCGAAACATTCTAATTTTTGTTGTAATTAATTACACACATTGGAATATTTTTAATTGGATTAAAGAACTAACGATGTATTTATCCAATACTCTTCGCTATTCTCGCCGCTGCTCGTTGTTATATTGTTGATGGATCACAGCGAAAGATCATATATCAAAACAATTTTGCGACGCGTCGAATCATTGAATCGCAACGGATAGCACATGAGAGTGTTGTCAGTTGCGCAACTCTATACCACAAAGCAAATTAACGTCACTATGAACATGAGGTTTCCCCGCCTAACTTTTAACCACATTGACCAAGGTCTTTGTTATAGCACGGGCGACCTTTTACTGTCAACTTTAACTCTCTGTATCGCTGAAATGAGATCTGTTCTTACTCTGTGCATAACATTTGAAGCTGTTCTACATTTGATTTGTCTTATATTATGTAGCACAAATAATCATACGCAGATACTCAAATTAATTGATTTGTTGTTCGCTGGGAACGCGTAGGTGTACACCAGTCAATGAACTGTTCGATGGGTGACGTCATCTAGCTTTTTGCGCTACTACACAGCAAATTATATCCATCGACTTTTCTCACACGAAATAAAACTTTTATGAATAAATATAAATATATATGTTGTTCTTTTGTTGCAGAAATGAAAAAGACGGCGGAATGGCACGCGAAAGGGAGAAGGAAAAGAAAAAAGGTAATGTATTTCCGGCCTCCTTAAGATTATTTTCTTTCTCGTGTATCTCTCTTTTTTTCGTATTATGTTGATTTTCGTTAATTGTTGTCTTCTATTTTTAGACAATATCGTCCAACCTCACTGTCATATAACCCTGAAGTGCACACGTGAGGTGAGTGACTCTTCCGGCGTCAATACTATTTTTAGATGTAATAGCTTGCATATACAAAACTAAACTGTCAGGACGGCTAGGATTAAAAGTATATATTCAACAGGCGCGGCAGAAAAAAAGGAATGTGAAACTAAATATAGAAATAGATTAATTCTTCCCTTAGTTGAAAAGAAACCCATGGATGCGATGACAAGAAGGTTTTTACTTTTCAAAATTCCCAATTATTTCTGATCAAAATTCCAGTGAACTTCATGTGTACGTTATTGAAAATTATGATATTATGAGATACCATGAATACGTGGGACCACCCTGCTTTCCCTCCCATTTTCGTTGGTCAGAATTCCGTTTACCTGTAATGACAGTGGCTATATAAAAATTCAACCCAGTTGACTACATGCGAGATAGCACAGACGGTAATTATTTATCATGATCTGAAACTGTAGATTGCTGGATTCAATGGATTGAGTGACGCACTGAAGAGATTGGACTTTTTATCAGCTGTACATGATTGCCGCCGTTTCAACTATATCGTGAGGCTGTTGGATCTACTAGTAAGCCATACAATGGGTGGCCTGAGCGGTTGTGCTCAACGTGTACTCTTCAATATGTTAGAGGAGGTAGCGTTGGAAGTTTCATGCTCGCAGCAGCAAACTGGCAGGCTCCGCAGATTGATTGAACGTGTAAGAGCCTTCAGCGCAAGCTGTTGTTGGGGTGGTAGACCCCTCGGTTCGGTTCTCCTCTGGGAGAAACACAAAGCAGCGTTGGAGCGAATTCTTCAGATTGCATCGTCCATCACTATAACTCAGGTAGGTACTTGATTGTAATATCAACTGACAATGCTGTCTATCGTCTGTTCATGTAATAATGAATGGATTAATCGTATTTATTTAGCCAGACGAGGAACAACGTCCCCAATGGGCCGATCTTCCAGCTGAATGTCGACGTGAGGTACTCCTTCGTCTCAGTGATCCACGAGATATTGAAGCGTCATCAGAAGCCTGTGAATATCTCGCCGTTCTTGCACAGGAGCAAAGAATTTGGCGTGAACTCGCCCAATATCATTTCACTCCACAGCAAATTGCCACTACAATGCAAAATAATCCGGGCAAAGACTGGAAAACGTTATTTACTATTGCACGAAGGTGAACAAAAAAATATATTACAAGGCAGTTGTCAATTAATTTCTCAAGATTTAGACTCGAAAATATTTTCAACGAAATGATTTCCCGAAGAAATTTGACTTTGCTCAAAACCACATTGTCCCAGGAAAAAAATTAACTTCATTCAATATTTCCAGCGGTTCCCCACTAATTCCAACGATATATGGGATGATTAATGGAATTTGAAATTTGTTCTGGTGATTACACAGGTCGTTTGGATTACGTGAGGAATATGCTGAAATGATTCAACTGTGTCGAAATTGTCGTTGTCTCTTCTGGCGATCTCTTGGCCATCCTTGCATTGCTGATCAAGATCCAGCATTCCAAGAGAAACTCGCAGACGTGGATCAGTCCTCCCTCCATGTTCCGATACCACCGCAAACTTTTCTCAAATTCTTTTCGTTGTGAAAAAATTATATTTTAAGATTTCAAGAATTTATGAACAGAACAGCTTTTTGATGTGAGTCTAGAAAGGGAGACAAAAAGGAATCCACATCAAGTAAAGGAGCATTAGTGAATATAATATGCGAATTTTTCTCCTCTGTAGCCGGCTGTTAAGGATTAACATCGCATTATTATTTTATTCACTCATTGAAGTAGTTTTGAGTCAAAATGTATATGTGTGATGACTTTTGGTGTTTACGGTTATAGATATAGTTTGCTTGATTGACGCATTCGCGCAATTTAAAACCAAATTAATGCTCGAAATATATTAATTTTATCGACTGTTATCTGAAACATATGTCACTGAACAATTTACTATTCAAATTGAAAAAGAGGCTTTATCAGACATTTTCTGGAAACGTTAAATAGATGAGATAATGGGATAATAAATTCACGCCACTCATCGAATATTTCGTACTATGCGTTTTCGTGATGATTTTTTGGTGCTTTTGGTAGCTCTGTTGTATTGTTATCATTAAAAATATTTTTTTCTATACAAGGGGTGACGCAGTTCAAAGTCAATACTGTGTTCTCTCCATATTTTTATTTAACACATCATTTTTACTTGTTGTACTGGAAACTAGATTTATACTATATCTCTATATGTAAATATATATTTCGTTAATATTTAAGCTCACGAGCAAACCAAATTTTGCGTTCGTGGAGAATTGTAAAAAAAAAAACCCAAAGGAGATGAGGTAACTTCCAATATAACTTTTTCCGACAAATCGTCCATATCAAAATTTGTGAACGAATATAATTAAGATTGTCAAAGTGTTTCAAAAATAATTACATAGTTGTTCCAGATTTTCGTAAATATATATGTATATATAACATATATATGAATATAAATTATCCTAAGAACGTGCAAGTAATTGTGTGTCCAATTGCCAATGCGAACCACATATTTGATGCAATTTTGAATTAAAATATTCCATGCACTGATCCGAATTTATATTTATACGATTATGATTATGAATATACTCGCTCTGTTCAGTTTGTTCAATATTATATCGGAATTGATTCGAAAATAATTTTTCATACAATAATTATGTGTACTCTTCGTCCATGATATTTCGGAACAATCGAAAAAATCACAAAAACAAAGAAGCAAAATTACTGCCAAAGCAAATGCTGTTGCATTTATGTGAATTGATCATAATTAGATCTTTTAATTGTATACGATAAAAGGATGTGGGGAATATTCTTGACTTGTTTTGTTTGCTTTATATTAACTTGAAATGTGATTTGGCAATTATTGCATTACATATATCATAAACTAGTCATCGTGTGGAATGATGAAAATTAAAAAAAGAATTAATCGATGAAAAATTATGGATTACTATAGGCGTGATTACTCAAGCAATACAGATTGAAGGCAGCTATTGACGACTTCATCTCGTCTGCATTTCGTGTTGTCCAATATGATGTATGTATAACATGAGTTTTCAAATAACCTTTAATTTCTGTAATGTATTTTCAGATGGGCAAAAAAAATTGAAGTAACATCAACTTCTTAGACCAATGTTTAGTGCAAAGTTGTGTCGAAATGCTTTGAAATAAAAATCTATTTAAATATAATTCAATTATGAATTCAAAAACTCATCCTTTATTGGCATGGAAAATTTTTCCTCCAAATTAAATCTACCGCGCTTGAACATTTATTTGAACACCCAAATAAAAGGCGCGTGAGGGGCTGCAGTAGGCTTCCTGAAGTGCGGTTATGTTGGTTTCAAAGCACGCTAGAAGACGAACCAAGTAGCTTCTCCAATAACTCCCTCTGGTAGAGAGATTTCTTTCCCATAGGAACTCTATGCATCACTATATATGTATTAGCCTAAAAACAGATACAGAGGGGGAAAATTGGCCAAATCGTTTGCTGAAACCACGTGTATTTATTCTACAAACATAGAGATAAATATGACAGATAATAAAATTATATCTTTAGAAGAGGCTAAAAAGCAGCTCAATAATATAATAGAACGATTGAACAAATCAAATCGTGATGAATTATTATCAGATGCAATACAAACGTGGTCGGGTATCAAATTTGGGATCAACTCAGGTTTGATTTGTCCGAACAATTACTATACATAATCATTGTCTTTTGAAACAATTCCATTTCATAAGAAAAGAAATATATTCTTTTATAGGTGACGAAGATGAATTTGACAATGAGGAAGATACAATGGATGATCCAGTGGCGATGTTGAATTCTATAGCGAAGAATATTCGGGAAAAGTTACCTTTAGATGCAATTTTTCCATCAGAAACTATGGTGACTCCACAGAAAGGAGAGGTACTTTGAATCAAAATCATTTCTTGGTGTAGAATACGAATACTCTAAAAATTTTTTTTTGATTTTGTTACCCCTGATCCACTTTTGGATTGTAAACGTATTATTGTTTTCTAGAACTCAGACTGTTATCCTAATACCACAGTACATGTGGATGCATTCCTTTATGATGATGATGACGTTGATGATCTCGAGAAAGAAGGCAAATTAAAACGTTATTATTGCAGTGATTGTGGTTCAAAAAATATCGAACCTCTGAGTAAGTTATTTTATTTCTGGAATTTTTTTTGCTTTTCATAATAAATAAAACAATGATTTTTATTTAATAAATTCATCCATTTTTAGTATTCATATCAAACTCACTATCAAGAGAGGATTTATACCATATATTCAATACACTCCTTCCAACACTTGATGGAAAGACTGTTTTAGATGTGGGCTCACGTCTAGGTGCAGTTTTATACGGTGTAAGTATTTACAACTCTACTCACGATGATGATAATGATCATTAAAATTCAACCATTAAATCATATTCAATTGATCATAGGCATACGTCTACACTGATGCAGCCAAAATAATCGGTGTGGAGATGAATAAAGATTTGTGTGATTTACAAAACGAAGTTGTGAAAAAATTCAAAATGGATAAACGCATCAAAATTCTCCATGAACGAATTGAAAACTCAGCTAATGAATTGAAATTAGCAGACGTTGTTGTTTTGAACAACCCGTTCGAATTTTATTTGTCAGAAGATGAGCAAATTGCGGTATGGAAATTTTTGAAGAAAAATATTAAAAAAGGGGCGTATATTATATCCCGTCCAAGAATCACAATGGCTTTGTTGAACCTGAACACCAATATCAAAATCAATGAATGGGTTAAAGAAGTCACAGAGGACAGTGTCGATAAAAAATCTAATCCCTTCGACTTGGAACCTAATAAAAATGTCGATAAATTCACCGAAATTATATGCTATATAGTTTTATAAATTTTTTTATTTCAATAAATTCATAATATAAACCTATAACAGGTATGGAATGTTTCATCAATATATCTCACAGTACAATAAGATGCAGCGATAATCCCCTTCTTCATAGCTATGCAAGTGGAAAAGTCTCTGATAACATGATCAAAGTCAAATCGTGAGTTTAGTCGGCCAACAGCGATCAAGCTTGAAACAATATTAGTTATGTGAAGTAATCAGTTGAAAAAAAGAGTGAAAAGTGATAAGAAAACGAAAACAAGAATTGAATTACTTCAAGGTGAGTTGATATAATAGTTTCATTTTCATGGAGGTTACTCATTGTATTACGTTATTATTATCTTTTTTCTTGTTTTTTTCTCGGTGAATTAGTCGCTTGACATTGAACATGAAGATCGTGGCTTCCTTTTCCGGAATCAACGGTATTAAAAACAAAAGAGAAAGCCTTATATATGAATGAAATATGACAATAAATTGATGGGACATTTATATGTAGCATATGTCCGTTATTTTGGTACAACACATATCCATACGATAATCATGTTCGTATGATAAGCTGAATCAGTTATCTAGAACATAAGCGAAAGCCTTCTAACCTTGGAAATGATATTGACCTGTTTCCATTTTAAAATCCGACCTCCGCGCTTGATTTTATCTAGGTCTAGCGTCTTTTCAACTATTGAATGAGCCGAAAAATTTAGCCCGCAGTATTATGTTCTCATGTTAGCCAATATTATTCCATCGGTCGTTCATTCAAATATATATCTGACTTTGCACAGTCAACAATGATTTCATCGGACATAATACATGTAAGCGAGTGAGGTAATCGGAAACGTTTGTTTTTCTTTCTCATCTCATTATTACGATGAGAAAATGCGCAAATGAATTTATTTAAAAGACAACTATCAATTAAACTGCTGCGATCCGTATGCACATGAGTGAATATTGCGGTCAACGCAGCTGTCAGGATTATTAATTACTGCTGAGTGAGAAGAAACGCATACGGTATACGATGTTGTCCCAACAGAAGTGACTCGGAGAGATTAGGTCTCATCGTGCACATGCTCGGTGGTATGTGAATGTCACATATTCAACGCGTGTTTGTAATATTAGACAATACATCATGATAGGGAAACAAATACATATCAATATGTTATACATTATGCAACATTCCCTTCTAGCTGCGTGACAGATAAAAATAAGAAAAGAGTGTAGCATTCACTCTATCGTACACCTGTGTTTATAGGCCTGTACTCGAAGGTTGTGTCTGCAGCCCAGTCCATAGCCCCAATGCATCCTATATTTAAATAAAATTACGATGATATACTTTACGTTACTCACGGTGTAATAAACTACAGTCGCGAATATTTTGATAGTCATCTTATTGTTATCTATGACTATAGTATAGGAATCCGTCCGTTTGTACATGAAATGAAAACTCATCAAACGC
Source organism: Zele albiditarsus (assembly GCA_958496275.1). Taxonomy (NCBI): domain Eukaryota; kingdom Metazoa; phylum Arthropoda; class Insecta; order Hymenoptera; family Braconidae; genus Zele; species Zele albiditarsus. The sequence goes on from OY292414.1 coordinate 10,998,040, forward strand.
AAGAATGCAAAACAATAATATTGACAATTTTTTTTCTAGATAAATTATTCAGCATAATAATCTATGTCTCGCTTTTACAGGTTGGTCGTCTTGTTCTGCGTTTTTGAGCATTTATAAAGATATCCATTTACTTCCTAGATGCAATGCCATATGCTAATGATAATTAGTATTATGCAAAAAATTTATACACGCGTTGTATACACATATAGGAATAATAATTGATAGCGACCATTATTTATAATTTTTTTTTATTAACCAATTGAAAGACGATCGTATAATTAAAACACATTATTATATTTCTCGATTTGCGGATAATATGAAAAATTTTACAATTCTTTCGGACTTCTAATACGATGGGAATAAATAATATATAAATATAGACAAGTTCATGTGCTGTAGGAGTGAAACTATTGAAAGAATAAGTATGTAATGATGGGCTCAAGTGGTCAAGGGGGCACTTGGGTTTAGTTGACAAGATAATAGAGTGATTGTGGGGTACGTTAAGTTGAAGAAGATGAAAAGAATCAATGATAGCGGCCAATGGCTGTGCCAACAGCATCATTTAATCAAAACTTTCTTGTTTCTTCGGCGTGCCTCTGACGCACGCGTGACGTCAATTGAAGTAGGTAAGAACACCCGAGTGTGCGGGGCTATAACGCGATTGTGCCTTACACAAACTTGCACAAATTCATTTTGCCTTTCATTTCATAATTGCATCTATAGTTGTGTGTACCATTTGCCGTTCGATTTTTGGGTCCATTTGATTATCAGTGTGGGTATGCATTATTTCGTATTATTTTTCTCATTTCAATTAATTGTATCAATGCAACTTCCGGAAATTTGAAATTCCGATATATAACACAGAGTAATTATTAATTCTTGCGATTTTTTTTGTCGCAGAAAATACCACGTGGCCATAACATACATGGTGAAAATTTCCAGTTCGTAAATGTGAATACAGATAATTGAATCCGTTAAATTATCGCTTTTGCGCTAAATGGATACTGATCAGTGTAGGGTACTATAAAAATCTAAAAAGAACATTGCAATTAAGTCTTATACTTTTTTTTCAATAAAATAAGGATCGAGATAATAGCTTGGAAATTTCAATGACTACAAATTGTTACTGTAGCAATTAATTCACTGTTGGATAAATGTGAATCGTGATTATAAGTAACTGAAAACCAACTATCAACACAATGTTCCTAATTTATATAATTAGTAACAACAAAAATGGTGATAAGTCAAACGTTGATACTGATACAAAGTATATGACGAGAGTTCGCATCTAGGACAAAAAACGACTGGACCAAAACGCGGGTGTATTTATATAATATAAATAATTAATAGCGAGACAGCGAAAAAAAAAATAATTATCGCAGGAAGTACAACGCTAGTTAATTGAAACAGGAAAGAAACGAACCGCGCACACTTTAATTGAATATATGCGGCGCGGCTCCAAAATCTCTTGGTTGGTGTAGTGTGTAGTGAGACTACGATTCGACTTCAACATCAGCCACACATCAGGCGAGAAACAACCAGGCCAGACCAGGCGAGTGTACATTAAAGTTAGCAATGGCCGCCATACCCGGCCACGATACAGACGTGCTTGTTTCATTCTCTGTGGAATTCATCTTCACTACTTACGTCAAACACCGGCAGTGCGACAGAACACTAAATAATAAATAAGTTCGCCGTGTGTAATGCCCATAGTGTACCACAATCAATCGTGTCTTCGGTAATCGATTCAAAAAAAGAGAACACTTGACGAGAAGACACTACTAGCCAAATTTCGTTTTTTCTTTTTTTTTTGCAATATTCAATTTAGCTGAAATTATTTATAAATAAAGTCAACAGTTGATGATTAATCAACAATGATTGATTGCAAATGATAGACATGAAATCTAAAGCCTCGGCAAAGTCACAAAATAATATAACTGATTTAGATTCAAGTGAGGAGAACGAAATTTACGATCAATTCAGTGCAATAATGGTGCCAGTATCTAGGACACTCAGCAAGAGTCCCCAGAGTGACGAAGGCATTGAGCCTGATAATGATAGTGGAAAGACATCTGTGACCAGATGTTGGAGTTTAGACTCGTCATCATCAAATAATGGCGATGATGATGTTTCGAAAACTAATCAATGGCAAAAACGACGATTGAGGCTCAAAGTTTCTAGGTGCTGTAGCGCTGATAGTGCAGTAATTAGCGATGATGATCATAATAAAGGTAAATTTATGTAGTAAAAATTCCCATATATTCATATTTAAATTATTGTTTGGAAAAATTAGTTTAAAACCAAGTCGACACGGTAGTGAAAATTTATATCATACCGATAGTTGATAAATTTGCAATGTAGCTCTCAATTTTTAAGTCTCGTTTGTGCGACAAAAAATTTCATGCCTAAATTGATTTGAGGATTTGTTGCAAATGGAACAAATAACAAATAGATCAATGCATTACTCGGTCCAAATGAATTCTATTTTCCGGAAATTTTTTATCTCACTGCTACATAGTTTTCCCCTAATATCGTGGTCGATATCATGATTATAAATGTTTTATAAAAAATTTTAATACGACTCAATTGTTATGACTATACGAGTCACTCTTTTTTTTCACAACTGATAAATAAAGTTCTGATGTTTTTTATTTATTTTGGGCTGTCATTATGAAAATCTGTGCGAGCTTTTATACACAACCACCGTTATAGTAGTAGATGGTATAAATTTTCAGATTCATGAATTAGAAATCCGTGTAGGAATTCCTCTGTGAGAGAGAAAAAATAGGGGATCGAACATTCTCCAAATATTTTGATTACGATTTTTGAACAGTTGATGAAATGTTTTTTTTTTCCAATTTCAGGCTGGGACACATTGATATTGGGTGACAGGAGTGAATGTGACTCCACAGAAGAGAGGCCAAGATATTGGAGAACACCGAGTGTTGTTGTGAGCGATTATTCGGATTATTCCTATTTAGAAGAGAAATTTGAACGCGGTGACCCGGATTTTGAAAAATATGAAGGCATTAGCGGGTCAGCTAGTCAAACGAGCAGTTGTTCGTGCTTGGAATGCGATGATATTAGAGAATATCAGGATTTTTCACTTGCTGCTGATAACCATTTACTTCAAGTTTGTGGCGAAAGACGTCATTCCGATTCTTGTTGTGTGTCTTTAAGTTCCAACGATGGTATCAACACTAGGTAAATATGTCAATGACGCTCTTTACAGGCTGCTCAAACATCTACAGCCATGATAATAATGTAGAATTATGTAAAATTATAATAATCACTTTTGAATAATGTACAATGATATGCTTGAACATAGCACGAGTGATAACACGAGCAGGAGAAACTCATGTGTCACAACATCGAATACATATTTATTTTCACCTGAATCACAATATTCGTCATACGAACGTGGCAATAAATCTCTGGAGAGCAAGACTACAAATTTCGAGCATCTAAATGTGCCGCCAGCCCGCAAGATTTCTGACTGCTCGACCAATTCCAGCCTCAGTGGGGATGACTTTGAGGTCACCGAACTGCAACCGTTGAAGAGGCCACAGGTGATGAATTTAATTTCTCTCAATAGTGTTTATTCAATATATTTATTTATTTTTTCCTCAATGACTAAACATAGTAATGAATCATGATATTGAAAATTGATAGAAGAAGAGGGATAAAAAGATACGAATAGCAGGTTGCCAATGTAATGAAACAAACTGGAATGAAAGCATTTTACTGGTTAATTACCTCCAAGGTGCGGTCAATCAGTGACCTGCTATTACATTTATTTAACGAGCATCGTGCGCCGACAAACGAAAGTTATATGGTAACTCAGTAACTTGGTGCAAATGTCGCTCAAGGCAATAGTAGACAAGTTTGTATGTATACATGCGAGAGAATTATCTATCAAACTCCAAATGCATTTTTTATAACGTCATTTAGAATTGCGTTTACCTACAGAAATTTCTCTATCATCATTGATTATCAATAGACAACTTTGATTTCGTCATATTAGTCGATGCGTTGTTTTTTTTTGTCGGCATAATCATGTCCTCAATATTTTTTTCTTCTCTTCATAATAACTCTATCGAGTCACTGGTCACATCAATCATCTATAGTTAATTATTTAACTTAATGGCAACGGCGAGAAGGCCGTGAGCAGAAGGAAAAGTCGTACAGATCGTTAAAAAGAATGAAGGGAAAAGCTCTGAGTAATAATGTCAATTTGTCGATACTTTTTGGTTCTTATGCTATTAGAAATGGGTCAACATCCTTTTATATCGAGTCATATTTAAAAAACAGTATTGACTTTAGGAATTCGTAACAATTAGCATTTCGTATGCAGGCGAAAATAGAATAATGGACAAAAACAGGAAAAGAAGAGGTCAATGACATTGAAAATAAAATAGCAAAGTACAAGAGAGAGTTTTAACAGCTGTATATTTTTTGTTCTCGCGTGCATATCATGTGGCGTTACACACGACCGGAGTTATCAGATGATAACTCGCATTACAAGTCTACAATTAGATTTCCCTCGCCATTTCTTCCATACTTCGCAAACTGAATGTTTATCAGTATTTTATATGACAACTTCGTTATCGGGCTTTCAACATTCATTGTGGTCACATGAGTAAACATATCCATCAGAATGAAACGTGTGACAATTTAGAGGGTACGCCCATTCAATGTTGGATGCATCATTTGAGAAATATTATTCATACTTAATATATAATCAAGCGTAGGTGCAATAGCGTTAGTCAATTTCACCCATTTTTTTTTACCTTAAACATGAGAACACCCCTTCTTTGATGTGGATTATACATAATTTCAACTGGATCTCGTTACGATGAGTATGAATACTACCAAACAAATATTTTTTTATCTTGTGCTTGTTTCAATATTTGGCGGCACTCCAAACTGTTTTGAAAAACGATTGAAAAAGAAGTAAATGTATGTATAGCAGCTGCGTGAAACTAAGAGAAAAAAATTTGTATCACCCAATTAGACGACATGTGGCGGGGGCGAGAGGTAGGAGATCACCAAGACTGTGTATCACGTACCAAACGCGGCCACAGTAAATCTTGAGCAAGTTTCTTGAGTAATGGCCAACACAGTTCAGGAGCCAGCCAGTTACTAGTTGGTCCAGTCAGTCACTCGCAAACATCGATTGAGACCTTCTCCAGGCTGATGTGTTTCCCAAGTTGTTTCACGTTTATATAATACATGAGTCCCAAGTTGACTCTGAAGTGTAGTTTCACCACCCGCGCTGACAAGTTAGGAGAAGAAACAGTGTAGGCAATATCGTATTTGTTTGGATAAAACAAAAACGATGGAAATCAGCGAGGAATTAATATTATATTGAAATAACGTTCTCGAGCATTTTCACTACATTAAAGCAGTCAATTATGTATGGACGGAAGTGCGAGTGTACTGTCATAGCTGTGATCTGCGTCATTGAGTAATACTTTTTCTGTGTTTATCTAATAGTAATGGGCACATAAATATATTTTTATTACTCGGCTCAACAAATTCTAAATATATGCGCCCACTCTACAGGATATATTCTTGTGGCATCAACGAATAACACACAAAATTGCTGTAGTTTGTGTATTGCTGTTTGCAGTAGCGTAACGAGGCTGTGCCGCGGCATTCAGTTTAATAGCGATTACGTGCCGTGGGGCCATGACACGAAGAAGAGAGGAGAACGAGGCAGAATACACCGGGCGAGGTGGAACCCATTGTGAACGCTTTCTATATAGTAACTGGTGAAATTTTCCCTGACAAAAATTTCGATATGGTTGCTCGTTGTGCTGTGTCATTCTCCTAAAACCACCATACTCTCGTATCAAAAAATGGTTCACACATTTTACAAATCATTTAATAATTCGCTAAAACGTGACAGTTTTGCTATTTTTTCAATTTTTACTGTGAGATGAAGACACGATAAAGTCATTGGCATTACGATATTGTGTATGGGATACACGGTTTGTGAGTGTGAACGCACTTGGGATATTATTGATATAATTGTGGATGATGTAAGAAGACAACATGTTAGATGCCTTGGAGCAATCAAGGTATAGGAGACAAATAATGACGTATCGTTTGTTTGGCATAATAAACGATTCATACTTATAGAGTTTGATTCATTCATACTCACTGTTGTTCTTCGAAATATTTTTATCGCATGAACGTGCTTGTGGAAATTATCGTAAATCGGTCACAGTGGTACGTGAGTCAGGAAGTTGTACACAATCGTTTAATAAATCACTGTCACAACAGAAATTATAATAAAAAAGAAGAAAGGGAAGACGGTACATTCTGTTGTTGAATATCGTCGTGACGTTGTGGGAATTTGTCATGGAAGACTCATTCTGATATAATTACAATTGGTATTGTGAAGACAATGGGCAGTAATATGGAAAACAAAATGAAAGAAGACGGTGGATCTCCGAGATGTACACGAGCGTCGTGCACTCAATCAACAACACCAACATCGCCAAGTTTGAATTTAATGGAACAATTGTTGCTTGCGAAAATGGAGAGGAACAGTTTGACGGAGCGAAATTATTCAGTCGATAGAAGTGCACAATCAAAGTCAGCAATTCATCTCAAGAAAAAACCAATGTTATTGAGAACGGATTCAATGGACAGTCAAACAAGTGCCAGTACATTGAATTCAGCTATTTCTGCGGATTCAACGAGAAACAATCGGTATTGCAAGTGCGACGATTGTTTTCTTGATATTGTCGACAAACATCAGCTGTGTGTACCACTGATTGGTCGTAAAAAGGTAAACGAAAGAAAAGAAAAAACGAATTAATACTAAAATGAATATCAATGTGTATTCGTAGATATTTTACCTTGCACTATAACATTTACACATCTTCAAATGAGGACGGAGCGAAAATAATCAGAGATCAAACAATGTGTGAGATATATAACGGGGAGTGTGTTGTAGATAAAAAAAATACACGCAATTGTTGTGTGGTAACGGTACTGTCGCAATTCGTATGTTGATATTAACTTTATTTCGATAAATTTATATGTTACACACTTTTTGTCGACAGGTTGAATTTTAGACTCATTGAGTCCTTGTAGACACTTTTGTACTGTCAATAATATTTAATACAGTTGATTTCACACGACAAGTTGTGTGTCAAAGACACACACACCTTGATCGATGAATTAGATACAGAGGGAAAAAGTGATTTGTGGAAGGCGAAAGAGAGAAATGTGAGAAAGATTGACAAACTGATAGCCTCCAGGCACAATCTAAACTACTTGTAACACACACTACTGACAAACCACATTTAGTTCCACGATTAATTTGGAGGCTCTATTAAAGAATCACAATTAAATAATATATTATCCCTTATCTTTTATTTGCGAATGACCAATATTAATGAATAAAAGAGGAAAACTGATGTACATTGAATTTGAAATAACTGAACAAACATCGTGTATGTAATACCAAACAGATTATTTTTCTCTTTTATTTTTGGCCATTTGGCCAAACACTTTGGTGATATGGAGTATTTAATGCAATAAATTATCCATCTCAACCGCGATGGCTTATCGCCAACGTGAATAAGTACCGTTCCCAAGAAATCCTAAAGTGTTCTGCTGTTGGTAAACGGAGCAAGAGCCACAGAGAGAAAGGGGGCGATTGGAGAAAAAAAGAGCGAGAGAAATAAAGAGCCGACGGTGGCGATATAATGCAAGCGATGTACGATGCAATTCGCAACAGGTAATTGGCTATACATGTCTATCTGTACGTGTTCATTAAAAGACCTTTAGATTCCCCTGAGAGAGGGTGCATGTGGTCCGTCTCTACTCCTCCTCATGTTCATGTATGTTACCTTTGAGATTTAACTTGCTCATCGAGTGTGCGACTTTCCGCGGGATAAAACATTAATTATTCTCACACTACTATGCCATTGGTAGCACTCAGTGCTAAGACATTTGACACTTTTGGTGTCTTTCCCGATTTTCTCCACAATGAAATAATGATAAGTCACCAGAAAATATCTACATATGTAACTTGAGAGTGGATTTTTATTTAAAGTCATTCATTAATATTCTATGAATACAGTAATGGGTGGAGAGAATTGAGCTGTAACATGCCTGATGAGGGAACAAGAGTATCGAAGGTCAATGGATTATATATTACATGAAAACGGGATTGATTCATTTATTTCCATTCCAATAACCATTGTGATAATAGCTTTTGACAGTCGTTGAGCCGATCGGGTTAAAGGAGAACACCTACAATATTTTTTTTCCACACACCAAGTATATTGCACATTGTTGTCTGTGGGGTAACATATATTTACTGCCCACGCGCATATAACGCACATGAATGAAAACAAATTGCAGTGCAATAATTCATCGAAAATGTGGGGGCGTGAAAAACAAGTCGGCGGTTAACAACGCATATACGCATATACACTTGAGTTAATTAGTTCCATTTTACCTCGAGCATAATGACGCATTTACATCGGCACCGTCTTATCTGCGTACGCCAAACTGACCAGTAATGACGTGTGATTCAAGAATAGCAGGAAAAAAAATGACAAATAATTTGGTTCCCAAAATTCTCAACTTCATAAATTCGTGTAATAAATTCCGTAATATTCTTCATTTTTTATCATTTCCGGATTAGTCATGCTTCAACTGGTAACTAATTGATTTTATTGCTGACTCGTTTATTTTTCGTGAGTTATCGGCAACAAAATTTAATAGGATGATATGAATTCATTTACTAACTACTGGATAATGGGAGATTGTCATACCCGTCATTATTGTGAATCTCATGGACGTCAAACACCCAATTTTTCCAAAATTATTGGTCATTACAGGTATATAGTTATATCCAATATTTTACGCATTACACAGAAGACTATATTCCATTATGAAATGAAAATCACTGTCTCAATTACGAGCATCGACTTGACGCCAACGATTTAATAAGTTTTCGTAAGTCACCCGACCTCGGGATTAAATTCAATAATGAATTCATGCATTTACAATTACGTTGATGACGATTCATAATTTAGATGAATCCATTATTTATTACTGGATGATAGAGAATGAACATTGTCGTCATAATTACCAACAACTACGTGCACCTATAAGGCATGCTCGTGTGGTTAACTACGTCATTACTTCACTGACTAATATAACGGAGGAGTGATAAGATAGGATAGATTTAATGAGAATCATCATGTCCTTTCGTGTTTATTAACTGTGTAGACAGATGTCTGTACATATATACTCAACAATATACGTGAAACATGCCACAAAGCGTTTACGTAATATATCGTATATGTAAGTATTAATATGCAAGCTGATGACGAACGAGGGACATACCAATAATACGAGCGTCAACGAGTGAACACAGTGGAGCAGGTCGAATCCAAAGTGGGACACAACTTGGTTTTCAACATAACGTAATTTCGATGAGAATTTAATGAATGACAAAAACGAAATATGGAAAAGAGAGATTGAGAGTGGAATATAAAAAAAAAAGTTCGAAGGTCAAAGACCAATATCGCTGATGTATTAATACGTGGGTGGTAATTGTGCGTAAACGCACGTATATTTATGTGGAATTTCATAGTTGGTTGATTCGTTCGATTGGTGCGAAAGAAGAAGGAGAACAAATCCCCGCCCGATCGAAGTTGATGGGGGCCAGCCAGAGGGAATGCGGTCGACTCGAGTTGTGTTAAGAGTACGGAAGAGTAATCGCTACTGATAGTAGTCGCTAGCGGCTTCTGAAGGAGCACGTGGCACATTACTGTACATACGTATTGTTGCATGGACGTAAAAAAATATTTAATCGATAGTTATTATCATTTCAATTATACTGTCAGCATATAAATATATAATGGAAATGCAAGGGGCATTCGAAGGGACAATACCAAAAATTGTCTATACCAAAGCGAGTTTGAGTGATTGTGGCAGTCATGAAGAAGATAGAAATATATCGGCGAAAAAACTTATGGTGAAGCAGCGACGAGTGGCGCGCTCGCGGATGCGACGAAATTCCAGAAAATTATCTATTTCAATTGACTCGTGTTCGTCGTCATCGTCTCGTAGTCCATCACCTTCGCCGGGTTCTCATGGCCAAAGCAATTGTAATGAACTACAACGACCTTTTATAAAAGTCAAGTACGAAGATAGCGATGGGCTCATTGAGAAACATCAAATTAAGAAAAATGAAGCGAATATTGTGTGTAGTGATAAAGCCACCACGGGTTATGGGTATTATCTTCAATTGTTAGATGTTCCACAAACGAGTTTTTCATTACATCTTGAATGGGGTGAACCAAGTGGCGATGATTTAAGTTCAGAATGGGAATCAGATTATTCTGAAAGTCGATATTTGTCGGTTACAAAAGATAAACAACGATTGCCGAAGGTAATTGTTCGGGAAATTTGAAAAACATGTGGGCAGATTAATTGTCAGCATCAAATCATGATTATTTGTTTCCTCGTCACAGCAATCGAATCATTGCGAATTGTTATTCATGATTTTTTCTTCTATTTTCATTGCAGAGTTCTGGATGGCGGAAACTCAGGAATATTGTTCAATGGACTCCGTTCTTCCAAACGTATAAAAAGCAGCGTTATCCATGGGTAATACATCTCTTTCATTGATAGAAACTTACAGTCGATGATATCATCATGTGAAGTATTATAAATATGTTTTTTTAATATATTTTCAAATAGGTTCAATTAGCGGGACATCAAGGAAATTTCCGCGCAGGTCCTACACCTGGAACCATATTGAAAAAACTCTGTCCCCAAGAAGAATCGTGTTTCCGCCTGTTGATGCACGACGTATTACGGCCATACGTACCTGAATTCAAAGGTGTTTTGGAAGTACGGGATCCCGAAGAACAACGAAATAATCAAGAGTCAGAGTCAACACACAAATGTATCACCGATGAGACGAGTAAAAATACAATAATTGAGTCATATCTTCAACTTCAGGACCTTCTGGGTGATTTTGAGTCGCCGTGTGTAATGGATTGTAAAGTCGGTGTACGCACATATTTGGAATCGGAATTGGCCAAAGCAAAAGAACGACCAAAGTTGCGCAAGGACATGTACGAAAAAATGATTCAGGTGGATCCAACTGCGCCAAATGCAGAGGAACGACGTGTACAGGGTGTGACGAAGCCTCGATACATGGTGTGGCGCGAAACAATATCAAGCACAGCCACCCTTGGATTCCGAGTTGAAGGAATCAAATTCAGTAATGGTGGATCGACCAAGGATTTCAAGACAACAAGAACGCGCGAACAGGTCACGGAAGCCGTGAAACGTTTTGTTGAGAATGATTCGCATGCAGTACCAAAATATCTGCAGCGTCTCAAGGCAATACGTGCAACATTGAAGGCCTCACCTTTCTTTGCGTCGCATGAGATCGTCGGATCGAGTCTTCTTTTTGTTCATGATGCAAACAATGCCGGAGTATGGATGATTGACTTTGCAAAGACACTGCCATTGCCATCGCAATTAACAAAGATTCAACACGACGCCGAGTGGCAAGTTGGTAATCATGAAGATGGCTATTTGATTGGTGTTAATAATCTCATTGATATATTTGAGGATATCAGAAATTCATCTACGTAAATACTTTTTTATAGACTTAAAACGCGGGTTCGAATGTTGTTGCAGAGGTATGAAGTACAATGAATGGATATTGTGCTCATGTATATATACATGCATGAATTGCATTCTGTTGTCATGATATACAAATGCTTTCGTAGTTTAATGATTAGCGACTTCAACGTTACGAAGAGCGCGTAAACTCGTTAGTTCGATAGAATTTTCAATATGCCTCCGTTGTTAGTAAAATTTTGTATCACATTCGTTGTTGATTGAGAGTACGGATAACTGGTATTATTCAATATATCCATGCCGAGAAGAGATGGTGACTTTTGTATCAAGATGTTGAAGTGAGATTTGAAAGGAAGAAAATGTTATTATATGTTTATATTTTCTAAACAAATCCCGATGTATTATAGAATCACGATAGATTAAAAAAAAGGGGAGTAAAGACACCAAAGACGCGGCAGCTATATAGTTGCCTAGTAATTTTCGTAATTAGTAATTAGTGCACTAAGTATATATTAAGATATGGAAAAAAAAAGAAATAACGTAATAATATCATTTTTTGTTATGAATGCGACTGTTATTAATTTAAGGATACTATTTATACGTAAGACTTTATTTATACTTTGAAATAATATTGCGAAATCGTCTCTAACACGAGCGACAACGTATTAACTTGTTTTGTTTCTTTATATTCACATAATGTACCGCATATCTTTTCGTAAATAAGTCATCATTTGTCCGTTATGCGAACATTAATTTTCGCATCGTATATTCGACACTGAACTTTCACTACTTAAATTCCCATCACTCTCTCAATTATTGAATATTACTTTTTCTTTCTTTTTGGTATTATCTTCGAATTATCACGACTTTACATTTTTTTTTTATTTATTTTTTTTTTCTTTCTTCTCAAGTAGTAAATATCGCAAAATCACTGATCGTCTCTGTCGTTCATACTGCAAATATTCACTACCCGTATGATAAATTACAAAGAGATACACAAAAAGGATATCCATAAACTTCATTTTTCTGAATCGGCATTATTTATCAAGGCGCGCTATAAGGACTACTTCTTGATGTTTGCGTTTGCAATGTTGTTTGTTGTTGTTGTTGCTGTTGCTGCTGTTGCTGTACACTATTGGCTTGCGTTGCTGAAATCGTCGTTGGGGCAATCACTCGTGCATAAACAGCAGTGCCCGCAGTCTTCAATCCAGCAGGTGTCGGTATTACTTTCAAACCATGCAATGTTTTGATATTCAATAACTGACTCGGCAGAATAATCGGTTGCTGTCCGGCTTGTTGTTGCGGCGAGCCTTGTTTTCCCAACACAACACTTCCACCACCGCCAATACCCACACCTACACTCTTGTTACTGCTAGCGAGGACGATTGGTTTACCAGCCAATTGGGCAGTGACCATTCGCACTGTTTGATTACCACCAGTTTGCTGTTGTTGAGTGCTTACAATAATTTTCGATTGACCAGGGGATGACTGTGCCTGCGATACGACCTGAAATAAAATATTATTACCTCGATTATTACATAATAATATTTACTCTCCTTCTCATTAAAGTACCGCGGAGCGATATTTCATCCGTAATTCAATCACGAATGACGTCAATGGATATACCTGATATTGTGTTTGTATAATTTGCTTATTCTGCCGATTCACTTGCGCCGTAGGATTTGTCGTTGTCGCAAGTTTAATCCCCTTCTGCGCTAATAAACTCTCAACAGATATCAATTGACCGCTACCTGCACTGGTCAACACTTTGGCGAGAATTTTCTGTTGTTGCTGCTGTTGGTGTGGCGATTGTTGTATTTGAACTGCAATTGGTTTACCACCAATTTGTGCAATTATTCTTTGCATTCCAGGCGCTTGAAGTGTTTGCTGTTGGGTCTGCTGCGTTTGTGAGGTTTGTTGTTGTTGCTGCTGTACCTGTTGCTGATTCAGGGCGAGCCGTTGGTGGAGCTGTTGCTGATTTAACTGTCGTTGCTGCTGTTGCTGTACGGAAAATAGAATGAAATTATGTGTCCTAGAGGAATGAATCATATCGTAGGAATACCTTTAGTTGCTGTACATGTTGAGCGTGGGCAGTTGATGGAGAAGATTGTTTGATGAATATTGTTTGACCCTGAAGCCCATGGCCCGTGAGCAATGACTTTATTTGTCCCGAGCTCACCAATTTTATTTGCGATGCGAGTAATGTCTTGCCAGGTAATACATGTTGCTGCTGCTGTTGTTTTATATTAGCATTTTGAAGGATACTCTTTCCTGTTTGATTAGTCAAAACAGTTTGCTGAGTTTGGTTTTGAAGTTTAGCTGTTGGAAATATCGTCGTTACACTTGGCGTTGATGTACTAGCACCGCTAACAGTCGTACCAGAATTAGACTGTGTTGATTGCAGCACTGAATGCCCGGACAATCTGATCGTTTGCAGACCAGCTGATGTTGATACTTGTATTTGATGATGGGGAAAGTGCTGATTACTTTGTAATAAGCTCTGTGTCGCATTTGTTTTGACGACAGTGACTGGTTTTCCAGCGGCAACTCCCCCAATTTTTTTTACCATTGAAATCGGTGGGGTCATATGATGAACTTTCGCCTCTATTGGAGAAACACTTTCACGCTCGATTATTGGTGTTTGAATAGGCGCTAGTGTCGTGAACATAGGTGATGTTGATGTAGAAAGTGTGACTGGTATTGATGATACGGAGGAGATTGTGGAAATCGTCGTCGACATATTCCCCGACTGTGCTTCTGTAGAAATTGGCTGATCAACAGTTATCTTCTCCTCTACAAGACGTGTCTCTTTTTTTATTATCGGGTGAGATTGCACTGTAACCTTTCGTTCTTTTTTAGGAGTAATTTCTTTCGCCCCACCTGGCGAATGTTCTTTCCCATTCACCAATTTCACATTCGATTGTAAAGATTTATTTCGTGATGTACCACCTGGATTTTTCTTTGTTTTCGTTACACCCTGTAACTGTTGATGATACATCTCAAATTCCGATTCAGAACGGGCGCGATGAAGATACAGCCATTCTTTCCGCCGCGGATAATAACGCACACATGGGTCTGCCTCGTAGTGGAGTCTATCCAATGCTCCAGAGACGACCGAGTTAAGATAGTTATCTTTTTCATTGCTACCTTCACCGGGACTTTGCTCTTTGATGTATTGCGAATCTTTCAACAACATACAGATGTCAGAACGAGTTCCTTCACCATTAGGGAGTCGGGCTGTTGCGTCTCTGACAAGAGCGAGAATGGTCACGAAATTTGGCCGATCGGCGACCAACAATGAGTGACCACGAGGTTTGGTAAGACCCGCACCTGGATTATGCTGATAAATCCCCTTTACTGGTCCAACAACAGATGTATAACCGTGCATTCTATATGTAAATGCTTTGTGTGGCGATGCGTATCGCAATCTCTCTTGGCGCCTAAATTCTTCTCTTTCTTCAGGTGTTGACAAGCGGACTTTCCACTCAGTGGGACATAAAGCTCGTGGTGGCTCAGATTCCATCATTGCTGTTAATGATGCGGCATCACAACTAATTGATTCGACAGCAGGACTCGCGCTCCGAACACTTCCTGTTACACTGCCATTACTGCTGTTACCATTGCCATAGAGAATCTGAACTGATGTATTTTTAATCGGAAGTACTGCTGATGATGTGTCACAAATTGCCGGAATGCTCTGTGGTGGACTTAATATTTCACGATGCTGTAAATATCGTGTGCAGAGCGCTGCTAGCCGTGAATCAGAATCACGGCCAGCTCCAATCCACGCATAAATACCACGATTTTTGTTTTCCAAATAAGGGACAAATTCTATATCACGATCTTGCAGTTGATCCAGTTCTTGGGCGTAAGTCAGTTCACCCGCGAGGAAACCAAGCGCCGATGGCACTAACGCTGACCAAGAAATCGCTAATGAATACCAATCATTCAATGGCGAAATTGGATTGCCCTGCCACAATGTTACTGCATCCTTTACCTCAACATTGCTCATTCTATATTCACCTTTTGTGAGGAAAGCATCTCTCAATAGTGAAAAGAAAGAAGTATGTGTTTCTTGCATCAGATCGCCATTTCCATTTATTCGTATATCGTCGATCTCATTCATTGACACGTCTTTATCTGTCATTGTGATAACTCTATCGTCTTCAGCAAGGATATCGATACCATCGTCAAGTTGGATTGGTAATTGCATCATGTCGATATTATCTAAATCTAATCCCTTCTTATCATCGGGCTGTTCCTCTTCTTCGCTTTCAATAAGTGTATGGTCCGTCGGCAAGATATATTCGGATTTCACTTCTGTCTCCATATATTCCATTTCCTCGTTTTCTTCTTTTATTTCCATAGGAAGTGGTGGTGGTGGCGGTGGCGGTGGTGGTGGCGGTGGTGGTGGTGGTGGTGGCGGTGGCAACTGTACTGGTATTCTCACACTCTTGGGTATAACTGGATTGATTTTCTTCTTCACTGGCGTTAAATGGAAATCCAAATTGTCAATTGGTTCTTTTTTAACAGGGGTAAAATTGATGGATCGTACTTCTGGACATGTTTGAGCTTCGATCCCAATTTCTTGACCATGTTTGATATCTACTGGCATATGTAAATAATCACTATTTTCGTGTTCAAGTTTCACTGAACTTAGTGGTGAAACTTTGGGTGTTGCAGGGGGGCATAAAGGTTGCTCCAATTTTATACGTTTTTTCGTTGATGTTATACGTAACGAATTACCAATTGTGAGCTTGTGTTTTTGACCAATTTGCGCTCGCTGAGTGAGGTCCGCTAATGATATTCCCTGTGTATTTAATTCAGGATGAATATCAAGTCGTGTTTTTCGTCGTTTATGAGCGGTCAACATTGTTCGATATGAATCCTCAGTTATTTCCCGAATGAGAAACGATGGATTCGGTGTATATACTTCGCGTTGTAATGTAGAAAATACAGGACGTATATCTTCGTCCTCGTGATTCAATTGATTCGTTCGCATTTGTGTTGGTTGCACGCCCATCGCACCTTTTCGTTTTTTCTTCTGTTTTGTGCCGGGTGTTTGATATTGCGGATAATTTTCATCATTTTCAGATGTTGTATCGGAAAATTGTGCAACACCAAGCTCTGTTCTCAATGCATTTAATTCATCGACATAACGCATTTGTGTTTTTTCTTCTATCATTGCCGGTGTGGGTTTACGCCAATGTAATTTTGACATTGTACGATGAGAGGTCGGTTGACTGAAGCCTTGTTTGTAGGCATTCAGTAATAAACTTTCACGTGATTTAAATAATTGATCAGCCAATTCATATGTTCGTTTACGATCCTCAAATAATAATCTTCTCTGTTGAGCTCGGCGAACTAATCGTCGCATTCGACGTATATCTGGTCGGAAATGTCCTGATGAGAGATGACTGTGGAATGAGTCGAGTGGTGCTACCCCAAATCTGAAGTTATAATAAGAATCTTTGCATTACACTAATAATACAATGTTTACTAATAGAGAAAGCATGAGAACGACAGAAATACCTCTGGTTTTCCCTTTGAAAAAGCATTTTGAGGCTCTTCTCCAGTTCACTCGAGACATCACAGTCTTTAGGAAATGTAGGTAAATATTGCGCTAGAGACTCCTTCTGGACATCGGTCAAGCAATCATGCCATATTTGTGGATAATCAAACAATTCATGAGAAATTGATAAATGCTCGCAAAGATCTTGTGGTAATTTAACTTTAGTTCCTGCCGCAATACATGTTTCCCATCTCTGAAATAGAATGAATAATATTAATCAAAAGGAATTCTGTATTGAAATTGTAACAAAAACGAGAAAAAACTGACCACTTCATCAATACTTTCGTCCTGAATTTCGTTTTGTGAGTTATCGTTCTCATCATCATCGTCTTCTGCTGAGCTGTGAGTGGCTGAACCACTGCTATCATGCTCTTCACCACTTTCATCTGCACTCTCTGACGTAGTGCTACTACCACTAGTACTACTGCTACAACTATTGCTTCGAAAGCCATGAACATATTCCTCATCTTCCTCTTCCTCGGCCGCAGAATCACCACCAGCTGAACACTCATCAATCTGGAATATTTATCAAACAACCATATAGATAGTTACGATGAGACTGATTACGCAAGACAACAAATATCTCAGTATTAGCAATGAATACATAAATAGATTGGATATGTTTTTGTTTATAATGAGTGATGAATCGGAGTATACACAAATAAGCGGATAATGGATAACAAGAATATCGTAATGAGAAGGAATCCCACCTCCATTGTAATTTCGTTGTGAATTAAGTGTGGTCAATAAATTATTCGCGTGACTCTGGCCTTTTTGGTGTGGAAAAATATGATAAATATACGAATGTAAATAACCACACGACACTGCACACAGAATAAAAGTAGATGTGGCCAAGTATGAAATATTGGCGAGAACAATTTCTCTGGATTCTTTGTGATTCGTATTTTTATTGATCGTATATTAGGTAATCTCGCCGTTGGACGATCGACCTGTCACAGCCACAATACTCCTACTCCACCGAGAATTTTTCGTCATGGCGTGGAGTGCAAAGGCGGACGAACCACGGTGTTTGTTGTATGTATCGAGAGAACATGGAGTGCGCACTCTCTACACAAAACTTTACACACGATATACGCCAACGCTGCTTCGCGCCATCAGCAGATGGCTACTCAAGGTGAATTTCTATCGAGATTATATTCGCGTTGAAATTATGTCCGTAGGCAGCGCCACTATGTCACAAGATGTCTTTGTCATTGGGTACGGTCAGTCACGGTCAACACCGTTTGGCCACCCCGTGAATTATTCTCGCTACGGTATGCACTTGTAGGCACTATACCATATTTCAATATACCATATCATGGAATTGGCGCGATTGCTGAGATATTGGTTTATATACAATATCATGACAGTCTTTGTCCGTTATCGCACGATTCAACTTTATCTCAGTTAAACAGTTGACGTGTACTTGATTCCAAACTTTCGTCATCTCATCCCGCAATTATGAAGTTCAATAAAGATGTAATTAATTGATAATTTTGTTTGATGTTATGCATACAAGTACATGGTTGACAACAGAATCATACATAAAAATAATTTCCGCCATTGCTAGACATTGCATAGATACCGATATCATGTTCCTGAGGGGTTGTAAACACTCTAATAGTCAGAATGTATGGAACAATCTAGAAGCGACACGTAACCATAACTGTATGGACGTCCACTTGGCAATCATTGATGAATACTCATTATCAAGGAGGGTTTGACGATGCTCGTAGAGTTCCGATAGCTAGTACAACGTCAATGACAAAATAGCCTCAAATAATTTCATCCTGACCATTTAAAATAGGTTTGGCAGTCAACGGTCCGAAAAGGTTAGTGTTTTGTTTGTTTCAATGGGTTTGAAGTTATCCGGACCAACGTGCAACTCCCAGATATAGCGGGCTAAATTGTATCAACTTTTTAACCTGCAGCCACCATTAATTCTGATCGACTGCTATGTTTATTGTATAAATCATGGTGCATACTGTCGAAAAATTATGTACAGTTTGTCATTTGTAATTGAAAACGAGAATATATTATGTTTGAACAGATGTCACGAACTTCAATTTCCATTCTCCAGGAGTACCTCCAGAAAAAGTCACAAAATTTACCTAAGTATACATTGGTGGATCGAGATGGTCCACATCATGAAACTCTTTTTACTATTAGAGTAACGTTCGACTCATATTTTGCCGATGGAACCGCAAAAACAAAGCGAGCTGCGAAGCACGATGCAGCCAGTTCAATGATAAAATTGTTAAACAAGCAACCTCATCATTGCATTGATTATAATGAACCTTCCATTGATGCCTCGCCAACTCAATCGATTTCTCAAGAAGGAAATACGATGTCCAATGATAATTCTGAACTTCCGCGAATTGAAAATAATTCTTCCGAGACTTCCATCAATTCGATTGGTAAACTCCAAGTAAGTTTCATTATGGACTCTCCATTAACTTGTATGACTTTTCGCCATCCATATATCATGTCTCTTTCCATCAGGAAATATGCGCAACTCGTAAAATGACATCACCCATATATGAAGAATGTGGTTCGGGACCAGAGGGTTTTACGTTTCAGTGTAGATTGGGGGGATTCGCTACAAAAGCCACAGCATCTTCGAAGAAACAAGCGAAGCAAAAAAGTGCCGAGCTTATGAGACAACATCTCATTGAAAAAAAACTAGCATTCGGCGAGATAGTGGACAAAAGTCAATACCGAGAAGATGTATCGAACAGATTAACTTCCGTCACTGAAAAACTACGAATAGACGACAATGATAGCTTCAAACTGATAATTGACAAGGCTAAGATGCGCTTCCCGAGTTTAAAAAAAAATGTTGAAATCACTGTTGAAGAGAGAAATGATTTATCTGTTGCGAACTTTCATAATCAACTTCGAAATTCATTCGACTCTGCTAATATTAAGAGGTTCTTGTTTTACTACAAGAGTTTGAATTTCGATAAACTCCAATCGAACGTCGCACATTCAGAACATATTCTGAAGGATATAGAAGATATCCTAAACATTAAGACGGTGCAAAAAAATATGAAAACCAATGGTCATGATAAATATATTGTGTCTATTGAGTTCGTATCCAAGCCAGCCCCAGTGTTCAGAGAAGTTGGTAAAGGTAACAGCTACAATGAAGCGTATCTGGCTGCGCTCGTCCGCACTATTACTGGAATACACTTATTACTGCAATAATTAGCATACCTAAAGATTACATTTATTCATATTTTGTCTATCCATTTTCTCCAATATGGCTTTCAATACATATATAAATGTAAGTTGAAGTTGGAATTGTGTATGTCGCACGAGTTACAGTGGCACAAATTACAATTCATGTTGTCTACGTACATTGAATGTCTGATATGTTCATTTTAATTGTATTGTTATATGTGAAATTATGGAACTTTGTTACGTACTCATCTTTTGTTTTTCCAACCATGTGGCATTCGAAAAACTATTCCTTTGTTTTTATATATTCAATCTCGGGCGTTAATAAAAAACTATTGGACATCATGGAAAATTCACAAATGAAGATGCAGCTTTATTATACTAACATAGCGTTTACCCGCGCAATGTCAATTGTATAATGGCACCAAGCAGCGACGTGTAATCGCGAAATGAAAAGGCCCCTTCATACTTCCCGTTTTGTGTATTTTGTATATGTTGTTAAAGGACATTCCATCCACTGTCAATCACAGTCAACTACAATCATGTCATCAACACCGATTGCTCGGCGTCCCAAGTGAGAATATCAATATCTCATATTAAATAACATTTTCTATGGAATCCAATTTCGAAAAATGTCTTTTCGTAGGGTTATGAATATTTTCTAGTGCTAATATTCGCGATCACAGGTTAAGCCCAGTAAAACCGTCGTGGGTCTCTCAGACCAAATTCCCATTCACATAATTCCTTTTCCTGTCAATAATAATTCTTCTGCCAACGATACTTAATAACAAATATGAAAAATTTCAATAATTGACTACAGATGAACAAAAACACAACAATTAGTGGGACACATCCAAACATTTTATAACTAGTTAGAATCAGTAAAATTGTATTTTTGTTTATCGCTATTTTTTTTCATTGCTAAAGTTGAGTAAACACATATACTGCAATATCTATGATAAGGGTCCATTTTATTTCCCGAAAATTAGTGCATAACATACTTGTTTGAAAATTATTATTGGTACAAAATGACAAAATTATCTGATTTAATTCTTCTTAAATAGTATAAAAATTTCCGGTGGAGCTGTTGTGTGTGATGAGAGTATTCTAAAAGGAGATATTACCATTGGTCCACGAACTGTCGTGCATCCTAGAGCGAGCATTATTGCAGATGCCGGTCCTATTATTATTGGCGAGGGCAATATTATTGAGGAAATGGCATCTATAATTAATAGGTAATTTAATAAATTTCTTGAGGATGTGCGCCATTATTATCGAAAATGAAATTTATGCGACAGATTGCCTCCAGACTCGAATCCGGATACAATTCAGGTCCAAACCATTGGTAATTTTAACGTGTTTGAAACTGATTCAACGTGTGAGGCACTCAGAGTTGGAGATAATAATGTTCTGGAAGCCAAAGGTATATTAATCAAATATTTATACTTGTTTCTAATATGTATTATTGAAGCGAAGTTGACTTCCTACAGCTACCGTTAATAGAGACATTGAACTGACAAATGGTTGTGTCATCGGGACATCCTGTGCTCTTCTAGAAAATGAAATTATCACAGAAAATACAATTGTTTATGGCACAGAATGTCAAAGACGTGAAATGAATGATAAACCATACGTAAGGATAATTTAACGAAAAGTGATCGAATGATTGTATCAAATATTCAATATTCATACAATATTTTAATTATTAATATTATATTTCAGCCACAAATGGGGCAATTGGAATTCTTGATTCGCGTATTACCCAACTACCATCATTTGAGAAAGCCAAATGTCAAATCCATCAAAGGGGAACAATAGAGTATACATTATTCCACACACTGGTTTCAATTTTCCCTTTTTACGCTTTTGATATTCGATCGCAGTCGGTAGAATAAATACTGGATTTAATTCATTGGTAAAATGTAAGTCGACTATCACTATTTGAGTATGAATACTCTGGAAGAGATGTCAGCACTGTTAACAATTCAGTGAGGTCGATAACTGTGTATGATTTGATAATGTGCAAATGTCTAGAAAAGAATGTTGACCGCGGAAATATTTGAGTTATGGCTAATATTTAAACTTGTACTTGTGGAAAAAAATCTTTTCAACCTATTGAATTGTAGCATAAGTATATGAGTAGTGTACTTTGATAAATACTTTGCAGCAACTAAGCCCAGTATAGCTATTTACTGTTTGTGATGACACTCATTATGTTTTTATTCATAATTTATTTATTATTTTTTTCCTTTTCAATAAAAAAAAAGGATGGATTTGCACAATACACAAAGTTTGATGGGCATCGTCAAAATCATAATCGAAGTAACGCCCTCGAATTGTTTTCAACCCCTCATCGCTTCTATAGCGTGTGTCCCGTGTAGTGGAAAGTGGTGACCCCGGCGAACTGTCATATTTTGACGTGCATGAAGGGTAGACACCGAGATTATTTCTTTCTTTCCGCTTTTTTTTTTGCGTAAAGCCGAGGGTGGATTGAAAATGAGACTCAACTAACAGGGAATGCATACTATACGTACTCGGAAGAGTAAGACCAATGACAGAGGGTAGGAGATCTCTAATGGCTCGACAACTTGACGTATTTATATATAACAAAGTAACCGTTTCTTTCATTGTATAGTAAAAGTCAAGCGATTGTTCGGACACATGAATGGGACAACGATACATTTAATGCGTTTCATTCCCTGGATATTATCAGGGAGAAATGACAAAAACAACAATTAAGATAATTTATATTATACATATCTTAATTATGTCAAAATATATGACAAATATTAAAATATCCATTTTTTATTTATATTAAATAGTATATACTGCACGATATAATTCGATTTTTCTGGCTGGCGAGTCGATGAAATTTACATTAAATCAAAGTCATTCGCTTGATATTATCATAAGTAATTGGTGTGACGGGCGGTTGATGGACACATACCCAGGGGTATTTTCGCACCCTTATAACAGTGCGCCACGTTATATTGCGATGTCAAAACTGTGTAGACGCGCTTCAGAGAAGAGAGAGGTAGTGGAGGTAGCAGTGGAGGTGGAAGTCTCCTTTCTCGCGTCCGCAAAACGAATGACAAGCGTTGCAAATTCACTATGATGCTCACTCAACGTTTCTATTGTTGAGTCCAAATGTCTCCCATACTAACACCCCTCTCATTTGATATGTATGAATATATATATGTATAGATATGAAAATTTAGGGGGTGAAAAATGATTTTGAAAACGACCACACCAATTTGTTAGTGATAGATATTATTCATATATAATACGTGTATATGTTTCATTCGAGTAAAAAGTACCATAACTCTTTTGAATTTCCTAAAATCGAATATGAAATTTGGTATGAAAACTCCTGTGGCTATACGTAATTTAAAAGCTGCGCGACAATGAAAAAAATTTTAACCACACTACCCATATATCTTCGAGAGTATAATTTTATCCAGTCGTAATTTGACCACCGTGCAGCAACTCATTTTCTTCAAGGAATTTACCAAATTATTTACTTATCGTTACGTATTCAGTTTGTTTTTCCTTCGCTACTTCACCCATATACATTTATATATTATTATAATTTGATTCAATTACAGCGATGAATATTTTGACGGTGGCGAAGTCTATATACACACGCATATAACACCCTATATCTATATCAAGCATTGAAGGCATCAACAACTAACATCACAACGGGACCGCCCCTCTTAACTCTCTACAGTTCAGGCGCACGAGAGACGGCGGCGAGACTTGAGTGAGAATACGTGCGAGAGATCGTGATTGTAACGCTCGAGGGGTGAAACCAGCCGTAAAATCAAAACAGTGAAGTGAGCAGGAATGAGATAGAGTCAAGTGAGAGTGAGAGAGGAGGCGAAAGATGCCAAGGGACGGAAGGACAGCTAAAAGCGACTTGGGGGTGGCGCGCGCCCGCGTAAACGACTCCGTGACGCGATTATGCTAACCAAGTTATTCTATCGTGACGTTGTTTACAACTAAGCAGGGCTTTATGCGAATTAAGAAGAGTAGACATTGAACAATGGCGCCAGCGGTTGATGAGAGATGAAAGAGGGCGGTGGTGAAAGAAGAGGAAGCGAAACAGGAGGGAATATCCGCTATGGGCGTTTGTAGTTGGTCGACAATATTCTATACTGCATATGAATATCAAATAATAATCAAGGAAAATGATTTATATTAATTTATCGAATGTATCTAAGTCTACATCCAATTATAAGATTGTCGGGGTATTTTTATGACATTCAATGATGAAAGAACATGCCACTACCATCCAAACCAATCTACCAAAATCGCATTGGATGGAAGGAAAAAAGGATTGAAAGTTGCTCACGCGGGTTGATCCTTCAAACCTGAGAAGGAAGCATGGTGATAGTTACATGTCTATTATCACGCTTAAAACATGGGAAAAAATTATGCACTGTCTTACTGGACGGATTGTGATCACCATGAAATGATGAATGGAAACAAAAGTTATTAAATGAAAATTCAATTAAATAAAGATAGGTATATTAGTTTCATTTTACTTCCAAATATATTTGATTTGTGAATGTGTCTGATATTTTTAGGTTTCGAATACCCGCATCTCCTCTTCCATATATACATATATTTGTATCTCAACTCTCTTGAATATGTTATGTAGAATACATATTCTCAACTTAATATAGTCGCGTCGTGGTCGTCACCGACGCGCATAAAATATTCCGTGGATGTAACGCCGCCGTGGAATTTACTTCGGCCAACTGAAATACACACTATAATCTTGTGTGTGCAACACGAACGATCGAAAGCTATCGGCAATATCTCTTTTTGCCAACCCCGACGATGTGGAATAATCGATGCAAGTGGTAGTCAGCACGCGGCTAAAACACAATAAAATGGAAAGAACAAAAAAAATACATTCGAATGCGTGTGCAAAAGCACAGATGCATCACACAAAAGTATTTGCATTATATGATTTGTAGAAAAATAAATTTACGTCGAATATCAGAGGATACAATTCATGTATATATTGATATAAATGTCATTGTGTATGCGACATTTCCTTTTTCTTTTTTTTTTTTGATGGGAACCGAGCGCGAGGGTGTAATATATACATATATACGTATTTATTTCAATATCTATAGGGATTATGCGCATTTATGTATAAACATATAAACCAGCGGAGCGTAACGGCTTATATATCTTGACAGACGATTATTTGTGTGATCTTACCACGAATCCGACACTTTCCGCCGTCATTCCTTTGTTCATTTCCAAGTATTATTTAGGAAGTCAACTCAAATTTTGTCCGCGTCTAAAGAAACAAAGAAAACATTTTTGGAATTGAAAAACAAAAAGGTGAATATATATTATACTATATTAATATCGTTATGCATGTATAAAGAAAAGAATGATGATTAACATACACGTGTCAATGATGTGTAGATGTATTTGGGCAGATAATTACTTTTCATTTGACTTTTTTTTTTTATTCTCACTTTTTTTTTTTTCTCTCATTCTTCTTGAACTCGCCTCAACGCGACGCTGATGAACGACGTTGTCGCGTTTGAGCATCGTCAGACATCAAAGGAGACGTGCGCGACATGGATGGAGCGCACATATTCAGGATGCAGAGGACGAAGTGTGACTCTCCGTCGGATCATGGAAGATAATTCTACGGGTATAAAAAAGAAAAAACAAAAGTGTATAGAAGAAAGAGAGTGTGAATATGAGGGAGGAAGACAGAGGAGAAAAAAAAAAAAAAGAAAAGAAAGACAACGAGACAAGCTGATAGCATTCTTTTAATTTGTCGGTATGACTTTGGCGGTTAATCAATTGCCTCCGTGATTGAAATAATTTATAATAAAACTATACATTGTATACATGTGTTGATTTTTTTTTACTCGACAGCTGAATAATATTTCATCTGCATCATTATTTTTCCATTTTCGTTTATGTACATTTATTTGAAATTGCAAATTGTGCATAGATGTCGTTTTTTCTTAATTCATGAACAATTGTGTAAAAATTTATGGTCATTTATTCTCATAATTGCTCTGCCATTCATATATAGAATTAGCATTTTACATATTCATTTCAATTTTAATTTTAAATGATTACTCATTTGCTCTTGTCTCATGCTCCTCCTTTTATGTATATGCCTCATTTTTGACACGACAAAATGTGGTTTGAGTAGCTAATATACTCGTAAAAATAATGGTCTCTTTATTAGATTACGCGTAAAACTGAGGCGGCGACGCGTGACAATGCCGAATTTCAAGTTCTGTATATTCATATATAATACACAATTGCTTGTATGCCGCATGCTTTTCAGGATATATTTATAAAAATCCTCAAAGTATTTGATAAAAGAAGAAATAAACTCTAATTAAAAAAGATATATAATTAATTTTGTCATTGAAAATAAATGTTTGGTATTTATAAAACATCAATTATTTTATGCAATATAATGTCATAATTTTTCACCATCATGGACCACATTCTATCTATTCAACAATATTCTATTTACAAATTTTATAGATGCTAGCGGTTTCAGAATTTAAGCGAAAATATATACCATTGCATATATTATTATGCTTTATCGTATGCGTTTGCGAGGGCAATTTTCACGATACAGTATATAATTTATTTGTATCAATGCAATTGCGTCGACGAGGGTTGAGTGGACTATATCTATGGATAATAACTAGAAGGTGCAAGCAAGGCGCAAATGTGGGTATTATATGCGTACATAAAAAAGGGGGAGAGGGAGAGAGAGAGAGAGAGAGTTGTCAATATACTGCACTGCAAGTGATATTACTGTGAGTTACATATGCACAGTTAATCCATTACTCTGTACGGCGCAAATACGCGCGTTTTCTGCGAGGTTTCATTTATAGCCGCCCACCAATTTGTCAACCATCAATTTCCAACCTGGCGCACGCGTCAGCCTGAAATATATATATATATATATATGTATGTGTACGAGAACATAATGCTTGCACAAACGCGCAAGCGTGCACGCAACTGTTCACGCATATGTGCGCCTTACGCGGAAACGCAACCTCCTTATTATTAATTTCTTTTAATATTTTTTTTCGCACAATTTCATGTCTTGAAAAAAAAAAAATTTAACCCACATATATGACGTAAAATATTATGAATGTAAAATTTTTGTTAAAATATATTTAACATATATATATTGAGATATCTCAACTGTCACATTGAGTATATCGTGCAATATATATGATAATAAATATGTGAATAAATGTACGTTTACGTATAAGAAAAAACGAACTCTATTTGCCTACCGGAATATATATTGTATTGATGAGTATAATGATACATATATCTCGGAATATAGTTGAATTACATGCTTTGTAAGTATATAAGTTGAACATATATTAGACCATATCTCGCTTTTTGCCGAACATATTTTTAGCTATACATTAAATATATATATTTCAGAATAAGAATGATCAAAATGAAATTCTCTGAAGACATATTGAATAAGGAGAAATTTTCTCAATATATATATATCCATTTGTCTAAACTCTATCGATTTAGTAGATGACAAGGTGAAGAGAAAAAAAAAAAAAAAAAAACAGAATTTCTGCTTTTTAATATAAAAAAATAAAGAAAGGCGCCGCACGCGTTAAGTGTGTATATACATGAAACGTTGCCCTTCTCGGCTCATAAAATTGTGGGCAATTAAAATGAAAAATAAATACATATACATATGTATGCATATAAAAAGGCCCGCGCGAACGAATAGCAGTTTAGGCCTGAAGGGAGATATGTCATTCCCCCTGACGACTCTGGTTCTTTGCTGCACGTGCGTAACCGCGCAACAAAAATGAATATGGCAGAGAGTATAGGAAGAAAGAATGCGAGAAGAGTGAGAGCTATGAATGGAACGTGTGCTAATGTGTCTCAAGAAGATGCGACGAGAGCGCGCAAGCAACACTGCGAGAATAATTTCTTCTTATGTCAAGTAATCGCCAACCGTGACGAGATTTAGTACTGTCGTATATATGTGTCTTTGAGTGTTTAGCATTTGCGGATCGATGAATAAATCACTTTTCGGAACTTGTTTATATATATAAATATGTATATTGAATGTTATAAAGAGGAAATAGAATTCATAATATCTTATACATATATATACATTATGAAAGATTAATTTTGTTAGAAGAATTTTTCCCATAAAATAAATTTCATCACCGAATGAATCAATATAGTATATAGAGACAATGAAAAGATCACACACGCAGTGCACATTCAAACAATAACACTGTTCAGACATTTATGACGTACTATAACGAGAAATAAAATAAAAATTAACATTCCAGGACCGCTTTTGTTTTCTCCCTTTTATATTTTCCAATTTTCCCCGAAATTTTTCGGAACGTTAAATAGCATCTGTCAAAATGTTCATCACATGTCCACGGTGTATAGATATCCTATGCTATATATATTCACTATATACGAACTGCACATACTGCAGTGTATACGGCAAGGTTTTTCATTTTTATTTTATTTCCTTGAGTTTTATTTATAGAATCGAATATTCAATATCATCGAAGATTATAAACGAGAATAGCGTCGGTATGGATAAAATTAGAATATTAATTCTCGATAATTGGTTTAATTGTGACACTTATGAGTCCAATTAAAACGTCGGGATGTATAGTAATGAGCGTCAAAAAATATATACCTCAGGTACGTTTATATATGAATTTATAAATATAACGATAGTAGCCACTCCTCTTTTAACGATATTGACAACATCGCATCAAAAGTTCGCTTTATATACGATGAAAATTAGTTGTTGAGGCACTGCAGGAACGTTTCGGTCATATCAACGTCATCGTCATTAACGGGTATCTATATATACAGATACAAAGATGTGGCAAGCCGAAGGTATAGGGTAATTTTAAAATTTAATGACGAGTTGAAAAAAAAAATAGCTCTCCAATCCAGAGGAGATACTTAACCATCCTTCTGCCGCATTTCCGGTGGCTTGTCGATCTCTTTTTCATCCCGCACCATTATTTTTTTAATAATTGAATATTGCATAATCGCAAATCATCAACAGTATATATATATATATAAATATAAGAGACATGACAATTGGTGTACAGTTGAATTTTTTAATCAATGCAAAATGATATTTTCTATAAACCAGTGAGAAATCTATAGAAAAATCATAAACTCATTTGGCGACAATCAAAATACAAGTAGCCAAAATAAATAAAAAGTGTGCTCCTAATTGTAAGCATCGAAGGATTTGAAATCGGCCAATTCTAATTGCAAGATGAAGAGGACCAGTTGGCAGTAAGATAATTCGTGTCTTTCGATATTGCAATACTGAATAAAAATCTACGGCGTTGAGCGCGCGAACGAAGATGGCGACCAACATCGGGCGTGCAGAATCACAATGACGTCGTTGGTCCGTGATTATCCAATGGACGATTCGATTGCGTCGACCTTGGCCACGCCCCGCGAACAAGCGGGGTCGCGATGCGCGCATTTCTCTCACTTTCTCACCCTCCCTTTCCCACCTCACAAACGCGCCGACGTAGCGAAAAATCGCCGCGCTCCAACTTTCAACATCGCGACAGTCGCACACCAGCCACCGCACTGTACACATGTGCATGTACACGTTTCTATACCGTATTTCCATTTCAATTGACTCGCGTGTGAATTTAAACACGGTAAAAAATACCGATGAAATAATAAATTTAAACAAATCGGAAATGTTGATGAAATATTTATTAGAAGTAATGTTACATTGAATTTATGAATTTTGAATTAAGAGCAGTGCTCGCGACAATAGATAAATTGTGCAGTTGTTTAGTGTCAATATTGATTGTATATATATATATATGTAAATACTGATACAATTAGCGGTGAGGTTTTTTTTTTTTTTGTACGTGGCGAATATTGTTATTGGATAAATAACAATAAAATATAGAGAGAATATATGATGGAGTCACCAGTGGAAGAGTTAGACGTCGGATCGGCTAGTGAAGAGACTGATTCAATTGAAACAAATGTGCAAAGACCCGCGCCAAAACCATTCACCATTGAAAGTTTGATTGGTAATAGAGGACATGTGTTTAATCCACAATTGGAAAATATTTCAAAGGCAATAAGAGATGATTGTGATAGAGAACGAGAATTGCTGTATCAACAGCGTTGCCTTGCAACAGTCACCAGTGCTCTACCAGGTTAGGATATTTTTCAGTTAATTGAATCATTTTTATTTACAAACAACACAATTGATATTATCTCAGTGGCAATTTCGGCGATTGATTGAGAGGAAATTGGAAATATGGTCGAACTTCGCGTAGCCTCAATTTACATCTGTTTTGAAAATCCAATAAATAAAGTTTTTTATTGTCCCAGTCTGACGAATATTTTCTATTCGTGCAAGGGAAGTTATGGATTGAAACTCGAATAATTTCGTACCATAATTCATATGACATCACACTGGTATATTGAGAGTCAGTCAATTTTGGATGCCGAACGGTCACATGGCCCGCGAAAATTTATAGTAATTGAGTACTGTATAGTAACTTCAATCAACTACTTTTTTTTCTACGTCAAAATATGATTTAAAATATTTTATTGAACTCGAAATGGCATAATGTCGAAATGTCACGAATATTTGCATTCAATTTCTCAAATGATGTATTTTTTTTAACCTCAACGAAAGTTGAATTTTTTAACCACACCAATAGTGAATAATATCACATGTTGAATGAAAAATTGATGTTTTTTGTTTTTTTGTTTGTTTGAATTCGCAGGATTTGCAGTGCCATTAAGTTTGTACAGTGCGTGGCTACCAATGCGAATTTATGGTGGTGATGGTGCATCATCAGGACCGATTTTACCACCTCATCCGTCGGCGACTTATCCATCCCATCAAAATCATCAATTAAATCAGCTACATTTGGGACTAAATCATTTATCGGGTGCAGCGTATCCGGCTCATCGTGATTCATTTCACACTACTAGCATGAGTGACAGTGAAGAAGACGATGGTAGTCTATCACCAGTTCAATACTTATCTAAATCCCAGCACGGTTAGTATTAATTAATTTATCCAACATCAATACCAAATATCAAAATCTTTCGTAATATATATTCGCATGGATAGATTTGTGTAGTCATTACATTGTAGGTGTACAAATCACGTATCGTCTGCTGTTGAAGACGAGTGATGAATGACAGATTGTCGATTTATT
The DNA here is from genome assembly GCA_958496275.1 of Zele albiditarsus. Taxonomy (NCBI): domain Eukaryota; kingdom Metazoa; phylum Arthropoda; class Insecta; order Hymenoptera; family Braconidae; genus Zele; species Zele albiditarsus. Next base: position 11,029,684 of record OY292414.1, read on the forward strand.
GAAGTTACCGCGGGCCCAATTAGTATGCGGACTGACGAAAAAAAAGTTCTTAGAACTGATACACTCATATTTTGTTTTTTACAATTTTTAATTTATTATGCAATTTCTTTAATATCATTTGGATATTATTTGTCCAATGTGTAGTATATAATGTTGAAATTTTGCAATTATTATATTCATATTGGTATATGAAATTGACAATGAGTATATGGTAACTTACACTGTCGAATAAATTTATATAATTAATTATTAAGAATAGAACTTATGATTGCAGTCTAAAATCATTTAAACAGGCACATTTGGAGATGAATTTCTGAGTGGTCGATAAGTACCTTAAATTTTCGTTCCAATTATTACAGTTATATTCGATGGATAATTTTCATCATAAAATTTTGCAACAGAATTATGAATACTGCGACCCATTAATTTCATCAATATTCGATGTACCAAAAATACGATTTAGCTCCATTCAAATGTAAAGTTAAATTCATGTCTTGGATAATTGTTTCCTCGGTGTGCAAGAGGTCGCTGTTCGTTAATTTGCGCCGAGTCATTGAGAGAAATATGAGTGAAAATAGTGTGGGTGACGAAGTGAGTCTAAGTTGGCGAGAGAGATTATTTTGGAATAAGGCCATTCGCTCGTCGTCGCCGTTGACGTCGTCGTTGTCGTTGCTGATGGTAATCGATATAATATTTTAGAACAAAGAAAAGATGATTTAATATGTATGATGATAGACATACCTATTTAATTAAATTTATGATACGAACTCACTTCAAAATTTATACGGGTAAGGGTTCATTGAATATTTCATTCAAGTCCGTCTTGACCAACGTGATGTATACGGTCAATTGAATGAATGAACAATTTCAATCGATTTTTTTCAGTTCAATATAGCATTTTTTCCTTTTTTTTTTTTAATCGCAATCTTTTCGGCAACATCTGTGGTCTCACTTTCCTTATATTCATTGGTCGGTGTTTTATTCATTGCGGTATCAAGGGACCCCGTTGCGTTGGACATGACATGGGAGGATCACTCAACGACCCCGGCAAAAGTGCGTAAACCGATAGTGCAACATAATATAATAGAATAGAAAATAGGAAGAAAAAAAAATGAACGAGAAACGATAAAAATGAGCAAACGAACGTTATGAATGATTGCGTATTTATATGCACTCGATCGATATATGCATATGATGCACGTCTTTTCGCTCTTCTCATCACCATCTTCATTCATTTATATTTAATATGAAATGCATATTTTATTTCAATATAAAATAATAATTCACTTGGATTCGGTCGATTAAAATGTTCTCGCAATCAAATATACAGCTCGTCCACGAATTACTGTGAAATAATATGATCAGGAAATTGGGTCGCCGGACGCTGAATAATATATATCTTCAATTCCATTCTCAAATTCACTCAATTCATTTTTTAAAAGCCCAAATTTGTCTCAATGGAAAAGAGCAGTGAAATATGATTGGATTCATTCCATTAACATAGAAACTATTGATTCAATTATCATTCAACAGAACTTAATGGATATATTATATTGATCAGATAATGAATTTTTTAACCGGATAAAGTGTTCCAAATTACATGAACGAAATTGAATAATCCGATATATAACATTGTACGAAATTGGAAATACGTCGAATAAATGTGGGACAAAAGTCTGATTGAAACTTCCATCTGCAGATTCTAATTTGAATAATTTTTTTCTACAAACACAAACACACATTTGATTATTTTTATTCTCTTCATGTGTTAATTGTCCATGCGGATATGTAGATACACGCGATAGTTGTACCTACATAAGTATCGATCGTTTTCCAACAATTGCCGGAGTGTAAAGACACATTGGTCTCATGTATATCCTCAGTCATCACTCACTATATTTTCACACGTAATATTTTTCACTACACTGGAACGACTATTAATATATATATATATATATATATACATGGTTTTCTAATACATTATCACTCATGCAACGTCAATCGAATTCCCTTTAATAACTAAAGAGATGTAAAAACTCAATATGCTATACGTAATAGCAGACACCATATCACGCGATCATCAGTAATGAAACATCAGATATAAAATAATCGATTTAAATTTATCATTGCAGACTCAGAAAGTGGCCGAATGTCAGCTGAAAGTGATGACGAGGGCGTTGGTAATGATATAGCTGGTAGTGGACAAGGAGAGTCATCAAATTCAGCGGGTGGTAGTAGCTCTGCGACAAATAGCAATGGTAACAGTAGCAATAGCAAAGCTAGAAGAAGACGTACTGCATTTACTTCAGAACAATTGCTCGAGTTGGAGCGTGAATTTCATGCTAAAAAATATTTAAGTTTAACTGAGAGATCGCACATTGCACATTCATTAAAACTGTCTGAGGTTCAAGTTAAAATATGGTTTCAAAATCGTCGTGCCAAATGGAAAAGAGTGAAAGCAGGATTGACAGCTGGTAGTGCTGGATCAATTGGTCGTAATAGTAGTCATAATGGACAACCTGGCAATAGTGGTCCAAGAATTGTTGTGCCAATTCCGGTTCACGTTAGTCGTCTTGCAGTACGTTCACACCATCATCATTTAGAGAAGTGTCCACAACAAACAACGAATACCAGTAATGGCAGTGGTATCAGCAGATCAGCAAATAATAATTTGAATTCTTCTACATCTAATGCAAATTCTTTGAGTGGTGGACTCTCAGCGCGATTGGGTTCCACGATTTCTGGTGTTGCGCATCAATTAAATTCAGCTGGTAGTGGACTGCGTGCATTTACTGTTCCAATTCATCAACAAAGTGCAGCGGGCAGGTAGCTTGGAACTTGAAATTGTTTGCAATCTTTGATATGTTATTGATGATTTATTTTTATTACAAAATCATGATTAATAGCGGATGAAATCGATGTTGGGACGGAGAACGATATAACAATACTAAATAAAGGGACGTAATCTTTTAAGTGAAGAATATATTAAAATGTATTTGGACTTTTTGTCAGTTGCTTTTCAATATTGTTATGAATGTCATGGCAACATTGCCGAAAGTTTGACATTGTCCTCAGTAAAGATAACACCAACTTCGACTAAGAAATATTGCAAAACCCTTTGTTTTTTTTTTCTGATAATCATAGCGTGATTTTGTTGCAGCGTCGATAAAGTCCATCTCGTTACAATGATCCACTGTAGAATGGTGATTTTTCAATTTACGAATTAGTAATTCGTGGAAGAATTCCTTCGTACAGTTATTATTATAAATTAATGTGTAGGTGAATTGTGTCGGTGTGGTTCATTCATGATTAATGTATCATTCATTTTTGTGATATTTACATTGAACAAGACTGCTTGTCTTGATCAATGAAGCGGTGATGCCACTGCGGGATATATATTATAGAATGACGGAACAAAGACGAAGATGGAATCTAAAATGTAACTATCTATATTCGAAGCATGGCCGCGCCCGTCGCGTTTACAGTATATATGTGTACATGATTTCTTTCTCAGATTGGGAGATATATAATATTAATCTCAATTACAAATCAACTCTCACCTAAGCGGATTTTAAACTTAGATATAAGACAACCCGGAGTCCAGATATATGTGTATATACAAATACGATTAGAATAAATGTTTGACAAACATTTCGTTTCAAAAACACGCTGGCATTATTTTGAGTGGAAAAAAATATCACAATAAATTGCAAATCAAACTGGCAAAGGATTAATAATGAATGAATATTGAAGAGGATATTCTCATTTTTCGGATCTGAATAATTGACTCATTTTTACGTTTTATTTCACATTTTCCAACTTATATTTTTCAGGTTTGTGTGATGGCAGCTATATTATTGATTTTTCCATAGCAATTCTCTACATTTAATACGTCAATGACATAATAAACGTACAGAAAATGTACAACCTGTAAATTATGTTTTTTATAAGGAGAAAAAAATTCAAAAAAATTGTATTTCTTGGACGCCCCCTAAAGTGAGAATATCCCTGTGAAGATAAAACCGTGAATTGAATGTAGATAGAATTATTTTCACTGATAAATTGAAAATTTTCGTGTTAAAACAAACAAGAAGAATGAAAATATAATAAAATCTGTAAATAGACTGATATGTTTCGCAAATCCATATTAATAATATTATTTATAGAATTGTACATAGTGATAAAGTATATTTGAAACTAAAAAAATTACAACGTTACCCAATGTATAAATGAGTTCAATTATAATATATAAACATATAAAAAAAAATATATATATATATAAATATATATATATATGCGCAATAAATCATGTTATCGATTAAAAAGTGTGAAAACTTATATAAATTCTCACATAAATTTTCCCCTTTTATATCATCTTTTTATTTGACAATTTGTTGCACATGTCTCTACACAAATAATGACTGGCCCGGCTAACACCCTGTTTTCTTTGAAGACTTCCCAGGGAGTTTATATACTCGCGTCGGGCCATCATATAGCAGTTCATTTTCCAACTCGCTCGTTCACTCTTTCTGTCACCGTGTGCCTCGTGGTGCGACATAGAGTGTAAAGTCACGGCAAGAGAATAAAAACTAAACTAGAGAAGTACATACACGGAGAATATAACACTGGATGACCGGCCAATAGGCCAGACCACTGCTGCCTAGTCAACCATTCATTTATGTAGGCAATACAATGTACAAAATATTACATATACATCATAAGAATATATACATATTGGGAAGTTCGGTGCGGTGAACTCGCACGTCAATTCTTGCAGTAATATATAGTTGTGTAACTCATATACGTATTACCAATATTGACGACAAGAAAAAAAGATGCCAGGAAAAAATAAAACTGCCATAAGGCCATATGCAACTCGTGGGCGTGACACAGCCCATATGCCATGAGCATAAACGCAAGCTTCGAATAAAATTCGAGAATATAATGCTACTGTTTATGACCTCACGCTAATTCATTTTTCATATAGTGATTCAGGAATTTGACTATATATACACTGCGCGTCTGAGAAATTAACTAATATTCAGTGTTTCTCTATGAGGATATTTTATTCTGGCACATGAAAAATTATAAAAAATTACCTCTCTCATTTTTTCCTTCAGATCATTTTCCATGTATAATTTATCTTCATCACTTATAGTTACAAATTTAATTTTAGCCAACTGATTGAAGCAATTTCTTCGTCTCGTAGTATAACAACATCCGCCAAACGAAATAATAGTATATAGAGTCAACGAACAATGAATGGGTATCTGCTATTAAAAAACATTCCGGACAATCAAGATAACATGTATGCATACAGCGATGATTGGAACATCCATATACTCATTGCTTCTCTTTGAATTCCTCCGTTTGTATTAATTTTTCGATGCAAATTTTCGATTCACCAGCGGGAACCCTATTTATATTATTTCTATTGGATCATTGTGATTTCTTTTAACAGTATGGCAATTCATATTATGAGCCCGAGAGACATCATAACGAACAAAAAAAAAAAAAAAAAGAATATATCTGCCTACATGTATATTTATCATGGATAATATCTCATCGATCATTGGGGTTAATGACCATTGCTATTACACACTTTATACACTGAACGTATACATATACATATATGTTCTATTATGAACGCGTATTAGGTATAGCAGTAGCATCCCTATATATATATATATATATATATATATGACTACCGAAGGGTGCTGACAACGCAAGGGTATAACTATTACACAAAAACATACATATATAATATGTATATGTGTGTATAATATGGTAAGAGCATATATAAGAGTGCATTACTGACTATGTGAGCGGCCAAAAGCGGTTCGTGGTCGTTTAGCCCATCCGCGATCTCGACAGTTACCGTTCACGCGCCGAGAGAGATAAATCATTTTGCACTTCCACCACGCCCAGTCGACGACAATCTGACTCTCGGCCTATACCCCACACACATATATATATATATATATACTCACTAACTAGATACGTGAAGTTTATATATATATATATATACTCACTAACACTCTCACCGACACATCTGTGTTGGATATTGAAAGAAAGACTTCATTTTTATATTGATGATAGAAACAAGAATGAACAAGTTTTGTTTGTTGTCTGATACATTATTTAACCCATTGGTGCATATATTTTTCCTCATGAACAAATTGACAGTGAAATCCGGACAGAACATGCAAATTGTTTTATTTCATATATAAAATTACTATACAACGCTTGAAACAAATTTGCTTGGTATACGCTTTTTTTCTTTATCGTATTATTATACCAATTTCCATCATAACGTCGATATGTTCCGCTATAGTAATACAACGACATAGTATATAAACAGAAGTATAAATAAATTTCTCCGCGAATAAACTGAACGGTTCACGTATTAATTCATCTTTGTATATGATGGTATAGGAGAAAAAATTTTGTATTTGTGGCAAATGATACATTGGACATGAACGATAAATTTGGATCCGCCCTCGCATAAAAGACTCTGCATTCGTTGGACAATTCGATTGGGGTATGTATATACTTATATATATACATATACCATGAACACAAATATACACGACTCAAGAGATTTGTCCGGAAGTGGCAGATGATCCATATAATCACTCTCCTCTCAGAGTGGTGATGCACGTGACGGGATCTGCGGTGAGTATTTCCTGAAGTCATCTCGTTGCTGCTGTTCAAGGGACGAAATCTGTTTATGTGTGTACATAATAGTGTTTGGGAAGTTATGTATACATTGTCCCGACAAATGTGAACCAATACACGCTACATATGTATACAGGGTTGGGATACATGTGTGTTTCTTCTACTACTTGCTGTTTCGAATGACAAAAAGTATTTTGTTGCGAGTGGTGAATGAATGGGCTTTAATAGACAACTCTGCGGGACGCAATAGTATATTATGAAAAGAAGATGCACGACGTCGCACGAGCCGCATCGAGGGTTTGCCTTATACTGTATACCCGCAACAATTGTTATATTATGAAAGATACAAAATACTGCAGGACATATGTATAACACTGCATCAGCGGAAGAATATAAAGAATGAGAGAGATGGTGGATACACCTCGGAGAATTTTATTTGTAGGTGGTATATGGTAGATGCAGTTGAATGTGTATATGGAGCTATAAGTTAAATGGATTGACCGCATAACAAAAGTTTTTTGAAAAAGTTGCCACGAGCCAGGGCGTGCGTCTTCGTAATGTATATACATATACGATATAAGTATATGTTTTGTATATATAAAATTATATATATTTTCAATGGAAAATAAAGAAAAATGGAATAAAAATGAACGACTTGCAATTTGTCATGTATGATTTGCGAGTATGATACACGCCTCCCACAATTTGTCTATTTGTCAAATAGTATTCGGACAACAATAAATTAATATATATATCTATATGTACAGGGTGTAGTGAAAGTACTGGATATTTGGAAATGGATAAATAAACGAGAACACAAAAGTATTTGTTATTTTTTATAGAATGCAACAAAAGTTCGTGAAAATGGAAAAAAAAAAAAAATACAACGTGTTACAGATGCATTTTCTCAGATATTGAATTGACTCCTGGCTTCATGTATATATGGGAAAAAGAAAAGTCAATGAGTCTGAATCTCCTTTCAATTGCAGAAGATGAAATGGATGAGAACGAGATACGCATATAAATATATATATATATATATATATTTATGTGTGTATGATATGTGTGCAGGGGGGAATTATATGAATTGTGAGGAAAAAAAAAAAAAACAAATAATGGACAGAAGGGCTGCTATATGATGTTGTGTTGTGGAGAGATCACAGACGTATATAGATTTGAGAGTGAGGATTCGTCTCGCACTCGAAGTCAACTGTTTGTGCAATTTCACGGCCACTTCGAGCAGATCGGGTAAATTGTCCCAATACATATATACATATAGGTATATTAGTGCTCGTAATTTCTCTCACCATGTTGCACACTAAGGAACCAGAGACGAGTGTGGGAAACAGTCGGGCGGTGGTATTCCAAATGCGGAGGGTCGTGATTTTCCTCGCTCCTTTTTTCGTTAATTCTCATCCACCCATATGTATGTATAAATATATATACATGTATTTATATTGATGAAACAATTATATTCACAGTTGTGAAATTTTATACGAAAATCTAACCCGAAATGTGTGTTGAAGCTATAGTTAATACTTTACGCTGATTAAATATGATTTTACTGTAATGTGAATGGATCAAAGTTTTTGTTTGAACAAAAATTCAGAATTATCATATATATATATATATATATATTGGAAATTCGCAACCTAAATCCCCAACTTTCATACCAAAATTTGAGTACAGTGCGAGTGGAGACAAACTAATGAGGAATTCTTTCCAAACAATTCTATACATCATCTAGAAAAATCTTTCTTCAAGTAATAATTAATAAAAAAAGTAATAAACTATAGTGTGAGAAAGCGAGACAGAGAAAGTGTGGCGAAGAACCCCCCTTGCTCAGAATTGCGCTCTTTCACTGTGCCACCCGTGTTGCTTGCGGCCCCCCCTTTTGTGCGGGTGGTTGTAGGGTGTAATTGCTGCAGCGTGGGCGGAGCAGAGTAAAGCTTCGTGGTGATGGGCGTGGCTCGCTGATTACACCGCGGCGATACTGATATCCCCTTGTGCTCTACATATATATTTATATATACTGCTCCTCTTTCGCTCTATATCCTCATCAGCGCTCGCTCACATTTGTATCCCTCTCGCCCCCAAACACACAATCCATACTAGATTAGATACACTAATAGATGCTGTCTCATCATTTTTTAACAAGTCAATAGTTATGTAAATTAAATGTAATGTAATTTCGGATTCTTCTTTTTATTTTTCCTCCTTCCTGTTACACTCTTCCAAGTGTCGATTTTATTTATATGCCGCTCGTATATATGTGTCATTTTACAATTTTATTTTTTTTTTATTCTTAAGAGTTGGGAAAAACTGTGGATACCACTCCCTCTTGAAATACTTTCATGTTGTTAAACACATATACTATAGGTAGTAAATAAATATCATTGGCGCACGTACTTTTCTTATACGAATACAATTTAAGAGAATCCGTATACAGTCAGACGTATAAGTTTTATATATATATATATATATAAAGGTATATGGCGTAAAATGCGTTGAGCGTGCGCGTCTGCCCCGGATTATATTCGAGCTATTGGTCCACGCCCCGCTGACTGGACGGTTTTTTATTGCCGGTCTGCAATTCGGCAAGGGAAAGAAAATTGTCAGACCGATATCGCCGCGGGAATTCCCACATGACATCTATGCTCAATTTTTTAACGTTAACTTACGTTAGATAAACGCTTCAGTTTGATGACAAGCATGCATGCTGTATCTTGAAATATATATACTTGTATGAATTTCCGTGTTCAGTATTCTGCAAATTTTATTACGAATTTTGTGGTAATTTAACAGATTATTAATTATGATGAGAACTAAAAATTGTATAACTCTGATTGGAGAGTTAATTCATCATTCAGTTTCCAAACATACAATTATATCCATAATTGTATTCGTTTATACACCATAATTGTCGTGAGAGAAAATACAATTTAGACAATCGGCTCTGCATCTTTCCTTCTTAATGTGAAAAAATATTGAACGATGTAGGAATTGTTCTTTGAAAATTTCGAAATGCCTAACACTGATGAATTCTGTCGAGAACCGATAAGATAACACTTACGTGATATAAAAATCGCAAAATAATTGATGTGTTCTAGCGGTATTGTCATTAATGAACTCTTGACGTACAGTCGTGCGCACGATTTGACTGAACATCACGTAGGTGGTGAATACATATGCATTTATATGTTTCATATGAAACTCAATATGACACATGGATTGTGGTCTTTCGTGTCGCGTCGTCGCCGTCACAAGGAATTACACGTCGTCTGCATACGAAAATGCCACGCATCTGTATCTGTCTGTCATTGTCAAACTGAAACTACTACTTTCTTACCTCCTTCACTCATTCTCTCCTTCCCCTCTCTCGCGTTTTGATGGTCACGCAGACACAATTTTGTGTCAGACAATACATTCGCACACATATACATATTTATTTTCGTTGACGCCAAAATAAATTCCATAACAATTTTTTGTCAATCGTGCGCACATATTCACATGTCATAAATGTGAATAGAAGTGATAGAAAAACGGAGAAATAATCATAACCGGTAAAAAATGTGTCGAATAAATTTAGGGGTCGGAATAACATTATTTTAAAATGTAGAGTGTATGTCACGGGGTTGGTTAATGGTACGAGGGGTTGCATTTAGTTGAGGGTAAGTGAGAAAGAGGAAGAGACAGAGAAAAGTGGGTTTCTACGCGCGCAATCGTCCTTTATCGTGTATATACGCATGAATTACCGCACCTCATTCATAATTCACGTGCGAGTCAAGCGTGCGAGCGCGTCTCACCACTGCTCCTCTTTTTTCTTCATTTGCAGCCCCATTCGTTTGCTCACCCGCACTTTACGCTCGTCCACATGAAGAATATACCCCAACTATCAGTTTCTTACGAAGAATTTAATTTTCACTGGCTACTACTGCCACTCAAATGGAAAAATGCTCACAAACTGGTGGTCTCATTTGAAGCTATCCTCAATTTCTCATATTTGAATCAGACTTTAATTAATCGATAAATATATTACTAGAACTGAACTACTAGATAAATATAATTACATATGTGATTATAGAAATGGTATTCACGATTTTCCAACGATACATTTTCTTTATAATCAATAGATACAAATACATTGTGTGTGTGTGTGTGTGTATATATAATTTTTATTTCTTTTCATAACGGCGATAATGCTGACTCAATTAGAACGTTGGCTCATCGCGTGACATCTACGTTCAGGAATTTTCAAACTAATTCTCTTCGCATACTTTGATTCCACAATGTTACACACACGCACTGCCGTTATTATTGAACAACAACAAAGTATTTTACAATAAAACATTGCGCCAGAACAATTATTTACTTTGACTAAATTCAATCACATAAATATAAAGATAATTACAACATTAAAAATTCTTTTCGTAGCAATTATTGCTCTTTCACACAACAAATTGATTAAAACAAGAGGAAAAAATAAAAATCAGTACAGTGACTACATACATTGGAGGTTTCAGTTGTTATCGAATAAAAAATCGAAAAAATCATGAATCAAATTTTTGTCTATATAATTAAATAAAAATAAAATGAAATGTAACATGCACATTGAATTCTCTCAATGAGCTCATTGACTTTAACAACTAATTCAATAATTTATGGTTTATTCATTTAATTTAACGCCTAAAATTCTTTCCCTTCACTTCATATATAATATAATAATTTAAACATTGAAGCGTGTTTCAGAACCATCAGCAAGCATTAATGTGACGGTACGATTATTAATCCATATTAAACGGGCCAGCCGCATTGGATTTAATCGTGCAACATCATTAATTGGTGCTGTACTGTATGACTTGACGCAACGTGTCTGCGAATTACCTAAACCAAACATACCACTGCTTGTTTGTTGCCAAAAGCAAAGCTTATTTTCTGTACACGAATAACTGACCAAAAATTTTCCCTCTGGCGAGAAACCCAAAGCTGTCACGGGCGCTTGATGTGCAGACACCATCTGACATTTGACATTACCACGCAATTCATAAAGTGCTAATTGACCGGCTCGACTACCCACTCCTATCCGACGTGTCGCTGAACAATGACTAACCTGGAATCAAAAAAAAAAGGAGAAAAAAACCCAAATGTAATTGATTCTTCAATCGAATAGAAGTGCAAATATATACAATAATTCTACCTGATTAAATCTGCATACAGCTGGAAATACTTCGTTAAGTGGTTTCGTTTTCAGATGTCCCGGATCAAGACAATGTAGAATAATATCCATAACTTCAACAAGGAGGTCGCTCATTTCGCTCTGCATTTTATCGATCAATTGTTCTACTATTCTAAGTATTTCGGGCTTGGCTCGGGTGAGCACACTAGAATTTAAATTAACATTCAGCGTTTGAGCATTTTGTTGTAGTGTATTGAACCGCGCAACTTCACGCGCCATTGTTGTGATAAACGCGGCGGGCCGCGCTGTAGCAATAAGTGTCAATGCATGCCGTGCAGTTCTGCATGTATCAGCTTGCGGTGTCAATGGCAGACCATAAGTCATGCTTGGAACGAGTTTATCAGCGTCACAGCACATCTCTAGTAGGCCTAGTAGAACCTTCGATACATCCAAATAGGGCTCCCACACAGTGAATCCACGGCCAATTAAATCAATCGCTGCACGGCGCAGTGATGTATGCATTGGTAATTTTGGCGTGTGGGGCGCGAGAAGAAGATGAGTAAGAGCCATACTTGTGTGTCTTGCAAGATTATTGTTTCCAATTCCGAATCCTTCAACCACTGAACTCTTTCTTCGTTGATCACTGTCTCGTCTTTGATTTGTCGTTGCTACATCCTGACCAAATTCCGCGCCGATCACACCAAGGAGTACCACCGCGGTTGTTTGTTTTCTCTTCAATTCTGCGACACTCGACGGTTTCCGTGTGATGGAAATTCCCTCAGCCATTTCCTCCTCCTCATCTTCTTCCTCTGGTTGACTCGTCTCCGCATTTGGGACTGGACTGGCCGATGAGGGACTTTGATTTTGCGGCTGAGGTGCAATCGGCTCTTGTGTACTGTACATTGGTAGATACTGTGACCAGTAATCCACCAGTGCTTTGCGGCCTTTGGGTCCAAGGCGGCCCAATTCCGCGAGTAAGAGTGCTTGAGCCGCTTCACGAACTTCCAGACATTGATGTTGCCATCGGCGCGCCATCATCTCCACCTGCGGGCGCTTGAATGTTTTCGTTCCACCTTGCGCGGCTACTTTATCAGGTAAGAGAACGCAATGAAGTGTCGCCAACAAAGACCAACCCTGTTTTATTTGTGCTTGCTGCACTGTAAACATCTCTTCATTCTCTTCTTCGGCTTTGTTCCAATTGACACCGGCACGATTTCCCGGTCGATGCATCTTCCGATTTCTCTCTTGCTCTGGCACAAATGTTGCATTGTTCATTGACATGAGAGTGTTGGCAAGAGCAACTACCGCCAGTAGATGATTACTGGTCAAAGTCGTTGACAATTCCCAATGTGCACGAGCAGTGAAAGCTTTCGTCAATCTATCTAGTCGAACTAATTCAACAGGGAGACGCTGCTCCAATTGAGTTGCTGGCTCGCCTGTAGGTTCCAGTTGCATTTGCCACGTAGGCAATAACAGTGACATGTAACCTACATTTAGTGAAAGAGAAAATAAATTATTGTGACTGGCATATTTTTATTTCCAATTCTATCAATTCTCATGAATCTGGGAAAAACTGAGCGAACCTCCTTTGGATAATACACCAAATGAAACGGGAACCATTGGCCTCAGCAGACCCAATTTACTCTCGCAAACTCTATCTAGGTCTGGATCCATACCCCAGGCGTGGAGGAGACTCAACAAAAGTTGTGCCACCTCCATCGTTGCATTTGGTTCATTGAATGTACCGTTTCTCTTCAAACTGTTTCGCGCCGAGTCAGTATTCCAACCCTCACCTATTAAAAAATGAGATTAATCAATAACACCGAGTACAAGACATCAATCGTAGCGTTGATGAACAAACAATTATAGCTGACGTGGTGCTGGCGCAATGCAAGCGTGTGGCGCTTTGGACACAATGTTCTAATGAATAAATAAGAATGACATAAATTTGGAACGTGCTGACTGCCTCAAATGACATTGAATTTGTTACTAGTATGCAATCAATATTATTCGAGAAAAAATAGATAAGCGGAACATAAATTTCTGTAATTATAGGATTCGTGCGCTGGGGAGCAACGGAAAAAATGTTGTTTTGGCTCGTTTGAGGCTCTACCTTTGCCGTCAAGATTCAACGGCTTGAGGCCAACGCTTTCGGCTTTTGCCTGCAATTTAGTGTGCACATTTTCCGCACCCTCCTTCATTTTAGCCAAAATACCTGAAGAAAAAGATGATTTGTCAACTATAATATTTGTCTTCCGTAGTCAACTCTACACATACGTCATGAAATTATTGATAGCAAAGAAAGAATAAATATACTTATATGAATAAAAAATCAAGCGAAAATATAATATTATTGCAATAAACCAGTGGCCAACAACTACTTGAAGAAATAAAGCTAACGAAAATAAAAACTGTTTAATTAAAATACAGTAAACAAAAAGACACATTGAGTCATAATTTAATCACACTGCTCTCTACGGATTAGATATAAAAATCAAATTCGATTTAATAAACAGAAAAAATGGAAGAGTTTGTGGGTTTAATAACAACGAGATTGCATCAAATCACGATACCATGGCGATCTTTTTCCTTCAGAATTCTTTCAACATCACCTGCTTTATCCTTGACGCGACCGAAAAAGTCTAGAATTGGACATAAATATGTTTTATATTCAAAATTCTATCAAACAATCCACATAATACTTGATAACCTAATCCCACGACGATTTTTCCACCCATTGGGGATCATGCAGGCTTACCTGCAATTTTTTTATGAGCATCAGGACTCGCTGATTGCGTTAGTGCTGCAACTTTTTGATATTCGGATGCTGAAATTAAACCCTGTGCCTCCAATGATCCCGGAGACATTGAACCATATTCGTCACTCAATAATTGTACTGTATGAAAAATATGAGCAATTTTGCTGACTCTAAACACCATCACTATAGTCGCGATTGTTGAAGTAGCGCAGGAATAATGAATAATTACACATTACCTATAAGTGCTTCGACGTCAAAGAACATTATATGACTCTCCGGATCCTTTGGATTACCCCTGAAGCCCTGAATCATCAGCGGAGCACCTTTGGATTTTATTTGACCACCATTATCATGTCCGTGTCCACCATGAAGCTGTTGCAATTGATGTAAGCCTCGTTGGGTCGCATGCCGAATTGCCGATAAATTTCGATGCCTCAAGCCTCTGAGTAGTTCATTCAGAATATAGTAATGAATAATGACAACTGCGACGAAGATATGATCAATGTTCATTTGTGATATCTCTTACCTGAAAAAATGAACAGCGGGATTGGCAAGACCCAATTCACCACCAGTTCCAGAACCACCGGCGGTAATCGTATTCTCATCGCATGCATATAAAACCTCCTCAGCAATAATTCCATGTAGAACGCGATCCAAATGACCAGTTTCCATTTGCCAAACATAAACCGCTCCATCAGAACATCCAATAATCATGAAATCATCCAATGGCCGCCATTTTATCGTGACTACTGGAAATAAGTGTCGTGATGCAAGAACAACGCATTTTCTTTCCGCGAGCGACAATAACGTCACGCTGTGATCTGAAGCAACACTGCATACGCATTTTTGTATTCGTGGCTGCAAAAGAAATTATTTTTTGTTGCTCTGCCGAAAATAGTTGGAAGCTCTCATAAGTTGAAAAATATTTTATTTTCTCTTACACTACTATTATCTGGTGGTATCATCAATTGTGTTATTTCGCCTGCATGCACGCAGAAGCGATGAATCAACGTTCCGGCATACAAATCCCACAGACAAACTGCAAAATCTACCGACCCAGATACTAAATGAGTACGATCATAGCGCGATGCAGCACTGTAAGGGTATAGCAGACAATTTACACGGCCAGAATGACCCAAGAGAACTTGATGGGGCGGCCAATCGTCATAGTGCTGATGGTTTCCATGGAGCAATTGCAACATTACTGTTTGTGTCGCTGGTACAATAATAATACTTCCATCCTCACGACCAATGACTAGCCTGCTCTGTTGCGGGAGATATATACAAGCAGTCAATTTAATTCCATGCCCGTCACCGCTGTCCATTTGATCCAGTATTCCAACGGGCGGTGGTTTCATAGCGCCCCAAGCTGCCGTAAGGCTTGTTATCACCGTTGGCGATAATGTTGGTGATGCATTCTCATACTTTTCGGTTATCGTCAAAATTTGTTGCGGATTCAATTCGGGCACCGTCCACAGCATGATGACACCTTCGCTGTCCCCGCGTATTAAATACTTCATTGTTCTATTTTGACGTTGTACCGTGACCAATCGCATTGCTGGTGGACACGATAAAGGCTATAAAACCATTACACTGTTAAACATTAGAAAGAAAAAAAGCTTCTGTTGACGCTGTTCATATATTGTATTAAGATTATTCTTGCCTTATCACCCGGTTGAGTTAAAGTATAAAACAAATATGGTTGATCACAATCAGCTGAAGGAGTATGGAAGTCTTGATTGTCGGCCACGCTGCTACATGGCGAACAAATTAACGGTTTTTATATATACATATATATAACGCGTATTGAAATGTCAATTTTTTTCCGTTTCGACACACACAAAAATTAGCACACTCAGTTCATATATCAGTGCAATAAATGATTAATGGCGAGAGTGAAAGAATAAGATAAGGAGATGAGCAAAAGAGAGAGGGAGAGTGAAAGATTGGGGAAGAGATGAACTTTGAGAAACAAGAAATGATTTATGTTGCGATTATAAATTCGCATAATGCAAAAAAACGAATAACTGTTTTTTCTTCTATTTAATTATTTTCTTAAAGCATCAACCTACCGCACCATCACCAAGGACCATGTCGATTGAGGTATGAATAAGACGAAAAGTCAGAAGAAAAAGACGGAAGTTTTAATAGCGGACATAGATGAGAATGGTAAACAATGAGGTATTGAAAAATGAAGTTAGTTAGCTATTATATAGAGAAGTACAATGTAAATGGTATTATCGGGTGTTACCTGCTGAGAGCCTTGCCCTTCAGCTTGCTATAATACGACCAGGTCCCCCGAAGATTGTGGTAGAAGTAATGTTATGTGAAAAGAAACATCACCGTAAAAAAATAGATGGATGCGTTAAATCTGTTGATGATACTAAACATAATACAAGTAATGAATCGAAGGACATGATATGATTTTTGTTTTTGTTATTGTTCTTTTTGGTGTTGCAGTTGTCGCAGTCAAAGAAATTTCCCAATGCAATTTGCGCCTTGCCTCCTATTGTGTTAATATTTCATTTTACCTCATGATTATTATAGAGAAACCTATCATTCTATATAATGTGCAGTTGGAAAAACATGATAGGTGCAAGATGACTAATACAACAAAAATTATTCGATTATTAGGATCGTTCGGAAGAATAATTTCCTGAGCAGAATATTACTCACTTCGCTGGTAATTTGTAAATATATCCATGTCCCTCGTCGCTCCATACAATCACTTGTTCCGCGGTGAGAAAATCTCCAGCCATCCATCGTTCACCAGGTCGAGCAGTAACAGAACAAAGAATGGAAAAATCACCAGCATCGTATATCTAACAACGACAACAATAATAATAATAATTGCATTTATTTTATCGGACCACAAACAATTGAATTAACGATATACAATTTACCTGCCAATATTTGGAGCAAACAATCAACACTGTCCGTTGGTTATAAGGGCAACAAGTCATAGCTAAAGCATTGAGACACCGGATTTGTTTGCTTTCATGTTCATAAAGTGGTTCGCTATTACGGTTTTCATGACCCAACAATGTCCACACTTTGACTGTGCCAGTTGTCGTTAGTGCAAGAACCACATCATCTTTGAAAAAAATTTAATCAGTTGATGCGAGTGAAGTGAATTCCAGGTACATATCCATAAAAAAATATAACAATCAAAGCAGTCAGCTCTCCATTAATTTAATAATAATTATTGTCATACAAAATAATTTTCAACATCGGTCGAAGTATAACCCTTAAATGTATTATTTTTCCGATTATATTTTTTGCTGGCAATATCCGTGAACATGCGTTAGGCGTTGTTTCAGAAAACTATTCAAAAAAGCTGTGGTTTTTTTCAATGCCCATGCACTCATGCTGAATTCAATCAATTGCATAGTTTTTCTTTCATTTGCAAGTGACTGAATGAAGGTTTCAGATGGATTGAGATCAGCACAACCAGATGTGGGTGGGAAAGCGGCAAGAAGTAAGAATCCAAGCAAAACATACCAGGCATATGAAATTAATTATATTATTTTTCTTTATCTATGTCATTCCATGAACACATCGCCATGCGCCCATCAATTCTTTGCTAAGCAATAAGTAACCTTTAATAATCTTCCCAATGTTAACATTGAATTTCCATCAACTTATTGTTATATGTACAAAGAGTGGAATGTAAATAATCTTTTTAGAAACATTCAAACAGAAATACGTACGTGCAATCAGTATATTAATACTTTGTAAACCATTAATTATCGTTAATGTCAACCATTGTGTATGTGTGAATTGCTTGTGGGCAAAGTGTAAATGTGGGAGAATGAGTGAGTGAAACTATTGCTTTTTTTATGATCTGCGATCAGTAGAATAATCGAACCAAAAAGTGGAGAATTGATATGACAAAATAAAATATTGATTCACATGGGTTGGAAATATGAATTCACTACGAATGAAATACTGAGGAATGAAAAATAAAGTAAGAGTAAATATATGACAAGTTTGCAGAAAAAACTCGTCTCAACTACCCGTTTGCTAGAACCAGCCCTTTGTCTTTTCAGATAAATGTATATAGTCATGCTGCAACATTGTAATTCTTATTAAATATCGTAACCGTTAAGTTGTATCTTTCCCAAACTCCAAAGAAAATTTGGTCATAAAAATGTTCACATGTTGTTAGTAGACCATAAAAAAACATCTCAATAAATAAAAGGTAATCAATATTCATATAATGAAGAACTTTTGTTTTCTCATAGATATAGCTCCACACAGATGTATTCGAAAGACATATATTATTGACTTTATATTTTTTTTAACGTTATTTGTGACAGAGACAGAAAAAAAAAGAAAAATAAAAAAAAAGACTGGGAAAACGAAGATGAAATAATTGTTTAAAGGATAAAGCATAGGTGTGATGAAGTGTGAACTAACTTGTGTGTACGTAGAACCGACCTTTCCTTTTGGCCGGCCGTAGAACATGTAACGCACTGATCCAATCTGGATTAACACGCGAACTCAGCGTGAACAATACTTCTAAACTGAATGGATCCATCACTAAAACTTCTGGATAATATCTGGAAAAACAATGAATTGAATGGCTGAAGATAAACCACTGTTGAATGTGAATAAGGGCTTGAATCAATTTTCAACATGTACCCAGAACAAAATAGTCTGACGTCTTCACCGCCAGCTGACACATAAGGTAACATTTGTGTGTGAATATTATTGAGTTTCACGGTCTCCCGACATTTGCCATCAACTAGATCCCACGTGCACATTTCGCCGCTCTCACTACTGCTGACAATATAACTCTGCTCCATAATAACACTGGCACGACTCAGGCACATGATTGGCGCCGTGTGTCCAACCAGCAGACATCGTGGTGTCATCTGAGAGATACATTGTCATGTTATTAACTTATTTCCAAGTATTACAATATTCAAAAAATTATTGCAACTACGTATGTAAAATTATAAATGAATAAAACCTTGGATAAACCTGTTGAAAAAATAATATTTACTTTCGAGTGAACACCTATAACTTTGAAATTTTCCTGTCAAATAAACATAACTATACATAATATTCATCATGCAGAGTAGTCATATATAATAATTCTACTCATACAATATAAAGGCAACTCAAAACAAATAATTCGAAAGATTAAATATGTCAACATCTAACTGCCCATAAGGGTGACATGTTAATAATACTATAAATTATCATAATCGTGATATTACAAACAACTGAGTACTCGATTAATTTTTTTATTTACCTTTAATGTTTCAGGATCCACATGCCACAAACATATTTGCCCATCATAACACCCTGTGACCAGAGTTTTTTGATCACGAGACAAATATATGCATGAAATACAATGTGTAGGAGCTATCCTTCCCCATAGTACGATTGGTACTACCAAATTTGGTCCAGCTGTCATTTTGAATCAACCTGTTACAATAAATAATTAAACTCCAACTAATGATGCATTTATATTTATCGTATTACTGTCACATTTATTTAAGTGACGACTACTGCCACTTGTACAACCCATCTCAAGTAGAGCCATATACATATATACATATATACCGCTCTGATCGATAAATGAAAAAAAAAAAAAAAATAATTATCGAAGCAATAATTACCGAGTGGATTGGTTGAAAGAAACAGCCAAAATGTACGAGACCGTGGCAAATAGTGCCTAAAAATGACAAACTAACAACTTTAGAATGTTGATTTCAGAGCCATTTTGCTCTCGTCAATTGTTTCAATGGGGCGACTCCCCTCTCTATACACACAAATGTACGCACTACATTCAGCATAGCGCATTCATGTCTGCGCACAATATTTGTCGTGCGCGCGAATACTAATGCAATTTAAATGTATGTGTATACGTATATGAAATATATTTCTACACATAGATGGATAATATGAAAATTTTTCACAATGAAAAATGGAATAGAGGTACATAAATGATGGTTACGAAGCTCTACAGTTTATGTGGAATTCACAAATTACATTAACATATTGTAATTATCTCATTAAATTCTGTATGAATTTGAATATTATACAATGTATATACTTTAATGGAAATCGTTTTTTGACTTTATGCAAGTTGTATCTACACGTACATAGGCATATATGTACGTTCATTGGAGGAATATAATAACACATTGCAATCCTAACCTTGTAAAAGCACATACAAGCGTACATATAGCAACACGCCACGAACAGATTGTTTTGAAGGTTATGCGTTGCCGAGAAAATCGGTGTTTATTACGTGCATACAACTACGGTAAATAAATGATAATAGTTGGCCCCTAAAGATAAATTATTAGCGGCTGTGTATCATCTGTAGCTGTGAATAAAGATGAAATGTTATTATGAAGTTTTGGGTGTGCCTCGAAATGTTGATGATAATGAGTTGAAAAAAACGTACCGTAAACTTGCTCTGAAATGGCATCCGGATAAAAATTTGGATAATCCTGTTGCAGCCAAAGAACAATTTCAGTTAGTTCAACAGGCTTATGAAGTCCTCAGTGATGCACATGAACGTGCATGGTATGACAATCACCGAGAGGCTATATTAAAAGGTGGCATTGGTGAAGATTATAAGGATGATTCTATAGATCTGTTTCAATACTTCTCCAACAGCTGTTTTAAAGGTTTTAATGATGATGAGAAAGGATTTTACACAGTTTATAGAAATGTTTTCGACAAATTAGCCGCTGAAGATTTAGAGTTTGCGGCTGAAGAGTCCTCTAATCAACTAGCACCAACATTTGGCCATTCCTATAGTTCTTATGAGGATGTTGTACATCCATTTTATAGTTATTGGCAGAGTTACTCGACAAAACGTTCGTTCGCTTGGTTGGATCCATATGACATACGTGATACCCCCAATAGACGTGTACTAAGATTAGTGGAAAAAGAGAACAAAAAGGTTCGTGATAGAGCAAAACGTGAGAGAAATGAACAGGTACGGAATTTAGTGGAATTCATTAGAAAACGTGACAAACGTGTGCAGATTCACGCACAACAACTCGCTGATCGCGCCAAAGAAAATTCCAAGAAAGCGGAAGAACGCAAAATTGAGCAATTGAGAGAACGTCAGAGACAATTTTTAAATCATAAAGTGGCTGACGCTTATATTTTTTCAAATATTGAATCCGAACTGAAAACAATTGAAGCTAATTTAGCCAAACAATTTGGAGACGAAATATCTGGAAATTCTGATTATGATAGTGACACATTCGATTTAGATTTTTTGCAGTGTGTGGCATGTAATAAAATTTTCAAAACACAGAAAGCTTTTGTCAATCATGAGAATTCTAAAAAGCACAGAGATAATGTTGTCGCCATGAAAAATAGGATGACAACCGAGGAAGTACTTCACAATAACGGAAACAAACCGGATTCACCTGCGAATTGTGACATGGAAGAGAAAGAAGACAGTGATGAAATGGAACCATCGGACGGTGAATTGATATCAAATTCTGATGATGTTGCGGACGAGCCATCGGACAACAAACCGAAGAGAAAAAAGAAACGTCCGTTTCACCTAGTCGACATACCAATGGACACTGGATATTTATTCCCAGGACCTTCCGAAGAAACAAACGGAAACGATAAAGATGAAGTTGA
The DNA here is from genome assembly GCA_958496275.1 of Zele albiditarsus. Classification (NCBI taxonomy): domain Eukaryota; kingdom Metazoa; phylum Arthropoda; class Insecta; order Hymenoptera; family Braconidae; genus Zele; species Zele albiditarsus. The sequence continues at coordinate 11,051,925 of OY292414.1, forward strand.
TACTTCCGAAGAAGAATTAATATCAGACCAGGAAGAGGACAAAGAATTACTCTCAAATAAACCATTACCTAAAACAAAAAAGAATAAAAAGAGAGGGAAAAATATTCAGAACCTCATGGCTGATTACGGCAGTAATGAAGAGGAAACGTTTGATTTAGACATGGGTCTCTCTAAAAAGCAGCGGAAGAAACGACAAAATGTTGATTTAATGATGAAAAGAAAGGAGAATGTGCAGGAAAAAGTAGATGAGGATGGGGAACTCTGCGAGAATAACGAAAAACTAGAAAATAACTCAGTAAAGGCTGAAGATGAAATCCCAGCACCAAAAGTAGAAAAAACGAAAGGAAAAAAAGCGAAAGAATTGCGAAAAGCACAAAAAACATTGAACTCAAAGAATGACGAAGAGTCTCATGTCAATGGGGCAGACGAAATATCGTCAGGAACAAATGACATTGAACATGTTTGTGTAATATGCAAAATGGAGTTCACGAGCAAGAATAAACTATTTGAACATTTAAAAAAATCGGGCCACGCCACCTACTTACCTAATGTGACCAAAAAAGTGGGGAAAAAAAATGTGAAAAAGAAACGAAGAGCACAAATTGATAGCGACACCGAATGAATAATGAACTCATAGTGAAAAAGAAAAATAATATCGTAATTTATCATTGTAATATCCTGCAACACTAGATATTAGAATAAACTATAAATAAAAACCAAGAAATAATTATTATAACTGATTATACTCCAAAGAAATTCACCCAGTAACTTATTTGACTTTCAGATTTTGCGATAAAACCCGCAGTCTTCTAATGCTCTGTGTCAGGACTTAGTTGGACAATGACCGTTATGAATACTATTCATGCTATTGTGAATCGCAGGCAAGTTTATTCTGCTCACTCCACTATGAATCCTTAGAATAAAACTTTTAATTTTTTATAGATTAGCGTCGAATGCCACGAATAAATTGATATATCCAGCAGCAGATCGTAATAAAGAATCAATTCTTAATGTTCTCAAGCGCATAATTCGTCCTGGACCAAGTCAATTGTTTTTAGAAATCGCGTCAGGCTCTGGGCAACACATTACTCACTTCGCTCCAAATTTTCCCCAAGTAACATTTTACCCATCTGATCATGAGCTTCGATTACTCGAAAGTATATCTGCTCATGTGAATGTCCTAACTAATGTTCATGATCCGCTATTAATTGACGTGAAAACAGACTGCAAAACGTGGTACAGTGACATTTTTACGGAAGGCAGCATTGACTATATTTATTGCGCCAACATGATTCATATTTCGCCGTATAACTGCACCATTGGTCTATTTAATAGTGCCGGATATTTATTGAAACCCGCCGGAACACTAATTACTTATGGCCCATATGCCAAAGATGGTGAATTGACGCCAGAGAGCAATGTGCGTTTTGATCGAGAGTTGAGAGCACAAGATCCCAGTTGGGGAGTGCGTGATATAAGAGATTTGAAGATTTTGGCCGACGAGAATGACATTAAGCTTGTGGAAATAATTGAGATGCCAGCAAACAATATGACACTAATTTGGAGAAAAAAATAAAATTGATTGATAATCATTTAAATCTTAAATTTCTTAGCGTTGAGGGGCAATGCTTTTCCTCATAGAATATACCTGATATCTCCATCACAGTAAATATAATTTATCTATAAGTCGTTCAATAAAAAATATATATATCCGATTAGATATAGGCAATTGCGATGTTCCAATTGCGGTCGAGTGTCTACCACACCAGTATATTCAATAAACAACAGTTTTGTACAAATTATTCGACCATGATATTATTCATCATAACCGTTTCTATTACAGTATTTGAGCAAAGTAGTAGAATTAATGGCGAAATTAATATAAAGTGTACCGAAGAATATTGCACGGTGAATCAATTTTTGCATTAGTTAATAAACTTGGAATAAAATGCGCCCTATGTCACAATGATTAGTATTCTCTTTTCTATTCGATCCTTTCAATCCAGAATTTTATCAATGATAAAGGATGTCCAAAATTAACTACTAATTGCTTGGAAATGAATTCCACACATCATGGCATTTATCTCACGTATCCAGACGTATGTAATTGCTGTGATTATTGTTTATCGAATTTGGGACCAGGAGAATATTGCATGCGGGGATATCCTGGTCTGTTGCCGTTATCCATATCTGTTTGTGGTCATGGACTCTCTTGCACAACCAATGACAGATCAACATGCCAACGCAGTGAGTGACTGGAGCTTAAAAAGAAAATTATATAACTTCTACGATTCTTGATGATGGGTAAATTGTAGTGAAAACTGAATGTACGCAAGCTCAAAATGACTGGGAAGAACGAAGAAGAGCTGGTAATTTAGGAATGACAGGAGTCCGTCCGAAATGCGACAGTGATGGGGCTTTTGCTCCATCCCATTGTATTCCTGGGTCAATGTAAAAAAAATTCAATATACGGAGTCTATTCAGAATGAAATCAAATATAGTTTAATTTTAATTATTTTTCAGATGCTACTGCGTTGCACCCAATGGCGACAGGATGTTCGGTGAAATTCCGTTCATCGATTCGTGGAGTGAACAAACGATGACGTGTGGTATTGCATAGATAAATATTTTGTCTTCTTTCCTCGATGAAACGTTTATAACATGTAAATATGTATTATTATCGTTGTAAGGATGTGCATTGAATGATTGGAAGATGCGAAATACTTTGGATGTTGTGCGTTGGAATGAACCAAATTCAACTGGTGTCTTCGGTGCACGATGTACGGCGGCTGGACACTATGATCCATTGCAATGTATGTTAGGAGATGAAATAGAGTGCTTCTGTGTAGATCCTGTGACCGGCCGTCCTAATGAAGATATTTCCGCGGTCGTGAATATCACAGATATTCGAATAGGGCATCCTTCGTGCTGTAAGCAGAGTCACGATGCTCTTTTCTCCGTAATGATATTATATGAAGTTAACTCATCGATTGTGTTCTAGTTGATCCATCGATACATAAGCAGGGGAAGTATTATGCCCCGTGTGAACTAATAAAGATGTCACCCAACAAATCAACTGATAATTACTTCGAAAATCCGAAGTGCCAACCCGATGGAAACTTCTATCGATTGCAAACATTGGGGTCTAGAAAGATTTGCGTTGATCCATCAGGAACACAAATTGCACAACATGGAGATGAATATGGAGCGAATAGAGGCACGAAGTTAGCAGAAAATATGGACTGCAGTGAGTTTTCGATTTATTGATGCTGTGCACGAATGCAATGTGTTTCTTTTGTTCGATTATATCATTTTGTAGATTGTGCAAGGAATGTATGGTTATTATCAAGATCTGGATTCACTGAACTCCCAAAATGCTGTAGTAATGGAAATTTTGAATCGTGGCAGTGCCGAAGAAATCTTTGTTACTGTGTTGATAAGGACGGCAATCAACTAGGATTAGAAATAAATCACAAGGATATTTCGAAACTTATATGCTATAATAGTGGTAAACCGTGTCCAGATTGAACGTTACCGATTTCACAATTTTAATCAATCAGTGACATAATTCATAAATTTATTAAAAACACAATATATATTACTCTACTATTTTATCGCACACATATCGCAAAACAATAAATACTTTTAATACTACACGTTGATAACTCCACTATCGGAGCTTACAAAACTTTTACACACGATTCATCATCAATATCATGTATGTTTGTCACTGAAATAAATACCAACCAATAACTGACACTAGAAAAAGAATATTTCCAGCAGAGTTTGTATTCGAACCGCTCCCAAACCAGTGTGCAAAAAGTGCTGGAAAATAAGAATAATTTCTTTTCCTCCATTCACTATACGCATCATTGTTATGAAGAATTTGTCACTAACCAGTGTCATCCTGACTTGTAATCCATCCAATGACCGGTTCCAACTGATTTTGTCGTTGAAGCCACTTATTTAATGGATCAAAATATCGCAGCAGTGCTCCGACATCAATCCTATCTATTTTACCCCGTGTCATTGTTCTTACAATATCTTGCCATCTTCTGGAAGATCCTTGCGACAATACTTCGCTGAATAATAACAGGGGCAATTTTTTTTCATCATGAAATCTATTCCAGGCTTATCCTTAATATCTACTCACGTTAATAATCGACCAGCTTCCTGTGATCTATATAAGTCGCACAAATGTAAATCACCCACATGTCCCGAAATGTCACACAGCGATTCAAATAGTTGGAATTGCACTACAACACCCACGAAATATCTAAAATATCAATACATATTAGTCCCATGAACTTTTTTCTTTATTTATGGGTGCAGAATCATATACTTTGTATAGGGAATGTCGGCAGGAATATGATATTTTGACCCAGGATCAAAATCTCTTTCAATTCTTGGGAGCGGTGGTACAATTCCTTGATACTGAAGCCTTAATTCCCACCATCGGGTAGTCATATCTGCTACACCATCACTGAAGACTCGCCATCGCCACTGTTTCATTGTAAACGACAATAAAAAATTATCTTTATAATGAGAATCAATTTTTTTTTATCTCCTCACCTGATCTACAATGTAAGCGAATGGTAAGTAAACAACTTTTCGTAATGCCATAAGCATCAGATAATTTATATTACTTTCATAATCTTCAGTAGAATTATTGTATAGACCAATCCTTTGTAGGTGTCGAGGATTCATAACAGAGAGTTCAATAGCATCACTCACTGCCTCATGGAATCCAGGTATTGCCTCATTTCTGAATATCAACGGTTGATCCTTGTATTGCAAATAATACTGAATATGTGCCATTTCATGATGCGTTGATACCAAATCATCCATGGTGACTCTTGTACATTGTTTGATACTTCAAAAATTTGACACCGTTAAGAAAACAATCCACACCGCGAATAATACGTTAATACATATAGATGAAATTATTACCGAAAATCTATCCTATTACAGAAATCCCAGGCGCTTGCGGTGCACTTTACGTCTCTATCAATCGGTTTCTCGAACATAGAGTACCTCCAAAATTCTGGTGGCATTGGTTTCATACCAAGGGATGTGAAAAATTCTTCAGCTGTTTGGAATATCCTGAAAATGAATCATACCGTTCATAAATTAATTATTCAGTCGAAGTGATCTAGATTAATTATTTGATGTGAAACCTTAATGGTGTAAATCCTTGGATCATCATTTCTAGTGTAACATCTAATCGTCTAGCTGCTGAAAACGGCTCAACTAAATCATAAATGCTCTCCCAATTTTGTGCCCACATATTTCCCAATAAGTGAGCCGGCAATGGACCATCAGCGCGCACTTTCTCTCCGTATCGCTCGATTAATTTAGTTCTGACATAAGTGAAAAGATTTTTGTAGAGCGGTGTTATAGCTGAAATCACTTCTGCAATATTCTGTTGGAAATAATCGTTCTCATAAACATCACGCATTTGGTCTCCAGCATCGGCAAATCCATTTAGTTTCGCGGCTTGATTAGCCAACTGAATGTATCGCATATATTTATTCTTCATTGGAGGTCCCACTGCTTCTTGCCAAGCTCTCCAATAGTGCAAAAGTTCCTCGTAGTCCCGCGATTTAGCCATAATTCTGGTCACATCATTGTCAATATCCAAATTGCAAGTTGAACCCATTTTCTTGTACGGACATAATCGTGTTCGCGAATAAAGCTCTTTCATCTCCACGATCAAATGATGAAGCTAAATGTTAAACCACACAATTACTTATTCGTTATAATGATACATAAATATATTGATGAAATATTATTACCTCGTTAAATTTATCTTCTGTTAATGCATTTCTTCCTCTAACGGCAATCATTTTCAATTGTCTTCTTGCTAATGGATCTGGTATTCTGGTCCAAGCAAAATTAACAGCGTTGCGCCATGACGTTCTTTCGAATTTCAATTTCCGTGTTTGCTCCTCCAACTTGACAAAAATTCGAAAATGCAATATTATATTTATACATTCGAATATGAAACCATATTTTCAATTATTCACCATTTTTCTACGATTATTATCGGTGATATTTGTGGCAAAATCCCATTGTGCCATCATCGTTCTGCTGCATACAGATGATGCTTCACGATCGTATTCTCTGAGAAATTGCAAAGCTTCACCTAAATTAACATTTAATCCCTAAAGACAAAAGAAAAATGATCAACATTTACAGCGTTCAAACAATGTTGAAAGTAACAATTTACTTCAAACAATAGCCACTCCCAACGTGTAATTAGATATTACATACTCTACTTATTCCAATTTCAGAATAACATTCTCACCTCTAAATATCGACAATCCACATCTTTAACAGTAACTAAGAAATTTAACGCGACACCGAAAAATATTGCAATCAATGTCTTCGTTTCCATCACAAATTTTGTTCACCCTACAATATTTTATTTCACCATATAGTTAGAAAAAATATCCATTATAATCGTCAATCAAATAGTTATGGTCACGATCACACTCTCCATTGTCTGAATAATTATCATTCTCAATGAATGAGAAATTGTTTCATATCCTGTCGCTCAGTTGTAGGTAAATATTTATACAACAAAAATAATGCACGGTCGTATCTTCAGTAAGTGGACTATGAAAAAGATTGGTACGTAACACAGTATTCAAGACCTCTTATGAAATTTATTGATTATATCAGAACAAAGAAATTAGAGAAAATATTATACATATTCATACTACAATCCATCCAATTGATATTGTTTACATGGGTCTCACGGAGAAGAAATTAATTATTATTGTTAGCACTGTGCTGGGTTCACACACTTGTTCAATTCCTTGCTTCCACATTCGAACTGATTTAGCCAAGACAATACCACGAACCACCATGGACATTCAGGACACGAGCGTGATTTTAAATGTATATACATTAGGTAAAAAGAGGAAGGGACAGGCACCGTCGATGCATGAAGCGTGACTGCAACTAACGCACCATGGCACGAGCCAAAATCTTTTTTGTATATGTATTGTAATCTAGGTAGAAACAAATTCTTTTGCTTTTATAACGCATCCTCGACGCAATTACTGATGCAAGATATTAATCGAGATGAGTACGAGAGAAAAAAATTATGAAATGAAATGTAAGATGGATTGATTACATGATGGAAAATGATTGGCTCATGTATATGGAGAGATTAGAGATAAACATGAAGGATTCGACATATAGGAAAGTATATAGATGTGTATAGAGTCTCATAGTTAACTGTTTCCAGCGCTTCTCAGCTTAGCGGTCAACTCCCGACGGACGTCACTCAAAGATTGTGGTGTGTAACGCAATTTGTGACGGTAGAATATCGTGATAATGAGTTTCAATACAATTATGTTCACTCACTTCCCTGTATTGTCATAGCGAAGTAGAGTCAACCATTGCAAAAAATAATTATGAAACATGGAAATAATTATTTTTTGGATATAGGTGTTTCCGCTTTCATCTGTTCAATTAATTGTTGATGCTTTTTAATAGCTTTCAATGCAATTAATTGTATGCTCCCATGTCTCTCCAAACGTGCGTATGTTTTTTTCATTTCTTCAATCTCCGCCTGGATTTTAAGAATATCCGAAACATCTGATATCTGAAATAATTAGAGAATGAGATGATGAAAGAAATCATTTGTTTCATCCCGATTTTTTTAAGTTACAGATAATTCTTCATATTTTTTTTTACTTCGTTTCCATTATGAGAGTTGGGAATTCCATCCAAGCGTTTTTCCATTCTGTCTAGTTGAAGTTTCGTGCATTCCAGATCTGAATTCAATTTTTCAATTTGAATTTCTCTGTTCTTGATTTGCTTCTTTATACTATTCAATGTCATTTGGTGCTCGTTCAATTTATCCTTGTGCATGCTCAACGTGAAGCTATATCGACCGCTCATTTTTTTCAAATGCACGAGTTGTTGTGATTTCTCCTCAATTTGTTTTGCGTAAACCTCATTTTCAATTAACAGAGCTTCAAAATCAATAAGATGAAGACTTTCGCCAAGTTCCTCTCGTTGTTTCAATTGAATCCTCGCCTTTCTTAATTGTGATTTTATCGTAGAACTTTTCAATCGAAGCTTGTCAATCATTCGATCAGCCTTTTTCAGCCACATGTCAATAAAACAAAGAAATTTTTCTGCAATAATTTTTCCAGTCGATGGATCAACCCCTTTCTTCACAACATTCTCCTCAAGTTCTTCCCGCGCCTTATTCATATCGTATATTCTCATTTGAATTTCTTCCAATTGTGCACGAAGGTTTGTTTTCTTTTGAATTGTCAGTCGTTCACGCTCCTCAAGTTCTTTTCTCATCTCGTCAATTTCTTTATTCGCCATTTCAATCCTCTGCGAAAGTGCAATGCTATACACAATTGTGAACCAGTTAAATTTCTTTTGCGAAATTTTTGCAATTTAGAATCAAATATATTCGTAATAACTTACCGAAGCCCTCGCGTTGAAGGTTGAGCCATAGATGCTTGTGCACCACGGCTTCCAGTAAATGTCTGGATACTACCACTGCCAGGAGATAATGGTGTGTTTCTTCCTCGCATACTAAAGCCACTAATACTTCCTGATACGCGAAAATGTGGTGAAGATATTTGCGTCATTTGAGAACTAATCACCTTAGCAGTTGCCAATACTTGCGCCATTGCTGCATTGTATCAAATATTTAGTGAACTCACATAACTATTACTTAGTAATTCAAGCTGTATGAATTTATTCAAGAACTCACGAATGAGCGAATGTGAATCATTCCGATGTAAATAACGTTCGAAGACTTCATTCTCAAGTGAAAGAATTTCATTAGTGCGGATTGCATACTCAAGATGTTGTTTCAACTCTCCATCAGTCATTTCTACATGTGTGAAAAATTCATTTATAAAAAGAAATTAATTGGGATATCTGGTATACCTCCGTAGTTCAGTTCTTCCTCTATGCCATAAGTCGTTCGTGATGTGAAACTCATGACGCTGAACCTTTGACGTAATGACATTTTTTCACAATCAATATTTGCAACTCTATCTCTTGGTCATTCGATTATATTTTGCGTTGATCCTCCAATCATTATAAAATAATGCACCATTTCAATTTGTCTGTCATCGTCACTCTACCGTAACCATATCAAAGGAACGCTGCTACGCTGGATACATGTTGTTAAATCGATATGTTCAGCAATTTCAATTTTTATTCTTGTTTACATACTAATAATTCATTGCCATGAATAATACAATTGTATAAATTAATTGAGAGTGAAATGGTGAATTCTTGAAGGCACTTCATAAAGTTTGTAATGTTTATGAGACACATAACATGTGATAAATTGTGGTTAATATGTGCATTCCTAAATATTTGTATGTATGCATTGATGCTCATTTGCTGGAAATTGGGCCGTACAATTTATTAAGGCAGCACCAATCCTTGCTTGACAATTTCAACTCCACCTACGTATAAAATATAATTTATTCCAGCCCCTTTTTGTTCCGAACTGCAGGATCTGATTACCGCCGGTTGACTGTCGATCATAAAAAGCATTTCTGCACCAGCGTCTACGAATTCATTCTATGAAAAAATACATTATTTCCTACCCATTTCATGATTTTTCTTTCTGCGAATTGCAATTTTATTTATACCTCAACATCAATTTGTTCTCCGTTAATCCACACGGTTTGTGCAGCCTTATCCAAAACAATTCGGTACTCCTCCTCTCTAATTTTAGCATACCATGATTCTAGTACCTTCGATTGTGATTGAATGAAGCTCTTAAAGCTTTTACCATTCACCCAAAGTGTATAAGAATATCTCAGACCTAAAAATTATTTGGCCGATTACCCAATTTCACACTACACTGGTAATGAGTATAACATTAAATTAAGTATTACATTTACCTGGCATGGGATCAACTCTAATCACGAATTTTGTATTACCAAACACAATTTCCTCGTCGCCCACTAACCTGAACATCCAATCTCTGTGGACAAATGTTTTTCCATCTATCATCACTACACGACGTCCTGTTGCAGTACCATGCTCAAATTCAACCACGTGGTTCCCATCACTGAGAGGAACTATCCAGCGTGCTGTGGGGTCATTCATCTCGACATGAACATCAAATTATACACTGAATTAACTCGAGACTTTTCAAAATGGAATTGACCAGCTTAATTCTGGATATTGAAGCTGAAATACAATGAGTCAGAGTTATAGATATTGATTTCCTTTACCTGTCTTGAATTAAAAAGTAGCTAGGTTGTTCAGTAACGTAAAAATGAATGGCACATGCGTACGTTGATAACTACGTCATTAGAAATATGTGTGGAATAAGATAGCAAGATTGTTAATTAAAAATTTGATGGATACAATTAAATGTTGCATCAAGAGAAAAAGTAACGAGATAATTTATTCTCGCCTGGATTAAAAAAAATAGTACACTTCCGTTTTTGCCTTTGTACATGTAGAGAGAGAATTATTCAATTCATGGAATATATTGAATATTTTTCATCAATTTCGCGGCATCATTCATTACTTGTTCAATAATTATGAGCATACAATAGCGTACAGAGTGTATTTTTATGCACCAGGTCATAACTAATTTTTCTTTCTTTTTATTCATCTTAAACAAATTGCAATATCGTACACTATGGATAAATTGGTTTACTGTTCCCCAGAATAAAAACGTAGTTTACAAAAAGTACGCGTGTGAGCATAAAGCTCTTTATTCTCCACACGGCAATCTGTTTTCGATCCACATTTTTCAATTTTTTCTTTTCCTAATATTTATGTAATAAATCAACAAACAAATTGCTTCATCATCACTTACTCTTGTACGTTGTTTGATAGAGATTTGGACCTGATAGTAAAATATATTTCAAAATATTTGAAGAAAAATTCGCGCTGCAAAAATGAAACCACTGAAAGTGATACAAACACGAATGATTTAATCTCTAACACAACATGAGTTTTACAAAATTAAATAAAATTGAATCCAGGTTCAACCAAATGTTAAGAAGCATATTAATGCTTGATGAAAATTATTCAAACTTAAAATTCTGCAAATTAGCTGCAGCAAAAACAATCATGGAATTTTTAATATACATACTTTCGATTGAAATTTTTTAACCGAGCGACCAACGTATATTGTGAAAAAAAAAATTATATTATCAAGTGACGGATTTGACCCAAATCATTTGCAGCGCCATTATCTATATAACAATAAACGCCGAAAATCAAATACATTCACAATTCTCAACCGATCGATATCAATAGATCATATAACCATTTTTATACAGCCTAGTTCCAATGTAGAATCTTATGTTACTTATTTTGATAATCAGTAAACTTATTACTCAACATGTCCATGTCTTGAAGCATATATATATATATATTTTTTTTATAGTCACCATTGAGCTAAAAACGATTCGCCTCTAGCCAAAGCTCACGAGGTAAAAAGTCTTTCAAATCTCACAACACTCTCATATGAAATAACTACAAACAAAAGTTAATCAATGTTCGGGTGTCACATATTTTGATCCTTCTTAATTTAGATATTTTGATAATAGTAAATAGGATTCGAGGTGCACACAATTCGTATTGTCGATCAAGCCATTTGTTCAGTACTTGGATTATTCATTAACACCTCTATATTATTTACAGTGTCAAACCACATTCACACACATTTTAATTTTCAGAATAATTTCTCCGTCTGACAGCAAGAATCAATGGGGGGGGGGGGGGGGGGGGGGGGGGGGTCACTGACGAAAAGCGACGGTAATTATCAGTAATGTCCATGTATCATCTCGATGCGGTTACTCCAAAGATTCTTCGAGTGTGCGATAGGTCATGCTTCTCGAATTTTGTATGTTCAACTATTATTGCGAGGACGTGTCTGAAATACTCTGTCTCCAGGTTGCATGGAACGGAATTTTCAATATTTTTACTCTTGTCTTCGGTAATGCTGACAGCAATAACTTTTGTAGTTGTGGCAACGGCAGAATATCCACTTGTGGGTTCGTCAAATTCACTTGCTTTTCTTCAGCTGAAATTATGAAATTAGTTGTATAAAGGAGAAGAAAAACCGAAAAAACTCTAGGATTGTTATGAAATATATTGATTTTACCTTTTTTAGAATCATTTTCATCTGTAGTGTCCTCAATTAATTTCAAGCATGGCACTGGTTTCAATACGGGTATTGAATCACCCGACACTTGTTTATTCATTTGATTGCACTGATCTACAAATAATTCTGTGACACGTAACAATTCTAGTGTCACTCCCCAGACAAAATGTGTGAGATTATTGGATAATTCAGTCACACCACCAAGCACCATATTATTCGATGTGGCTGATTGTGATATATAAGTTGGTATAATGAGTAGCCTTTTTATATTTTTACAATTGGCCAATCGTTTATCAAAACCATTCTTCACATCAAAATTAACCAACTCTAATTGATGTAATTTTTCTAATTTAGCAACGCCATTTAATATGTCAAAGGTGCAACATGTGCCTTGACCTTTCTCCAGCCGTAAACGTTCAAGTTTTGTGAGTTTACTCATAACTGAAGTACCAAATTTCGCGGGAAAATCAGAGCATTCGCCTAATTCGAGTGTCTCGAGATTTATCAACGATCCTAAAACTTCAATTTTCTTCTTACCCAATTCTTTTACCGATGTTAAACTCAAATGACTCAATTGTGTGAGTTGACATAATGGTGTGAGATCTCCATGCAATGACATACCACTAATTGCTTTGAGCCTGAGTTCTTGGCATTTTTCCAACTTGTCGATGGATTCTAAATTCAACCAGTCACATTTCATTGACATTGCGCATAGAATTTCCAATTGTGGACAAGCCTCAATTACTTTCTCGACAACCATCACTGGACATCGACACAATTCTAATTTTATGAGACTGGGAACACTCGGTATTACTGATACAAAACTTCCCCAAATATCATCGGACTCGCCGGCTATCAGCATCTTCCTCAAATCGAGATGTTGCGTCCCGTGCCTTTGTAATGACGCTGCCAAACCATTCCAATCAGTAACTTGGCTATTTTTCATTCTTACAGTTTTCCATAATGCCGGATGTGCTGCAATATCTCGCCACATTTTGCATACACGCGAGGCCCGTAGAAGCTCTTGAACTTTGAGATATTGAAAGACTCGCGATAATGCATTATATCCCGCACAAACAGTAGCCATGAAATATTGTCGTTGATCAATCTCCACAGCTGGAGGTGGCTTTTTTCTGTAAATAAAACCATTCAGGTTAATTCAGAGTAATGAACTATTGGGAAATTCATATTTTCTCCCTGACAGTTCGTGCTAATTGTGTTCAAATAAATATGTGTATAAGTAATTTAGTCTCAGATTCTGCATGAAAATGAATGAATAATCGTCAAAAAAAAATGTGAGAAAAATGAGAATCAAATTATAGTTGCGAAGGCGTGAGGAAAATAGTGGGATAATAGGAATAGAGCAGGAAGAAACGCACTAAATGGCATTTTTTGTATTTCTGGCTCGCACATGCCTTTATATCTGTAAATATAAAAAGTAAAAATGAATTAGATTTTCTTCTGAAGCACTTATGTATATTTTTACTCTATTATATAATTGTAGCATTAATGTTAGGACTGGTCGCTTTTGTAACCAATAACTTCTTTTCACAATCAATCACAAATACCCCAATATTTGAATTCAATAAAAAAATTTTGCATGATACTTTAATACTACAATTACGACTTTGATCAAAAGTACAATAATTATCCATGTCGTTATTTTATTTCAGTTATTTCAATTAAAGCAGAACATTTTTTTAGATTATGGCAACAAAAAGAATTATCAATCAGCCACTTTTCGAAGCTAAGGCAGTGTGCTTCTATAGTAGGAAAAAATCAAATTCATTTTCTTGTCCACCTTGGGCTTTTATATTCGCAAATATAAAAAGCAAATTCTTCTTGATATATTTATACATATATTTATGTAGATATGTATTAATTCATCTGAATTGTGTCTAGAATAGTAATTAGAAGTTAAAGGAGGTTGTGAACTAAATAAAATTGAAACAAAAATAGAAGTCATGAGGTAATTCAATAATCTCATCGGAAGGCACTGAAACACGTGGTGTAATAAAGCAACTGCCAAAACCTCATAAGGGATAGTATATAACACTGACATTGTTTTTCATGAATTGTCATGGAAAATACAATAAAAACAAGCATTAACTTACGGCTCAGCTGTTGTCTGTTTGTCAATAACATCCACATTAACATTCATGTCTTCCTCTAGTCCTTTATCCGCAGAACGATCTTCAGATATCACAACATTTTCCGCTGCCTTGTCTGTTTGCCCTGTCCTTTCCATTACTTCGGTCACATCTACCGCCAACTCGACGCATGATTGAGATCCTTCAATGCAAGGTATATTCGAAAATACTTCCTCAGAGTTCTTTTTCTCAACGGCTGTTGCCACGTCCATTGCGCTCGCACACAGTTCATCAGTTGGAGTTTTATCCTCAGTCATATTCTGATTCATCGTTTGATCCACAGTAGCTGAATCAACTTCCTCAGTGTTTCTGGATCCTGATTGTACATTTTCCACATCGTTTGTGTTATCCTCCTTTGATAATTGCGGCAACGGTGATGTTACTTCAGGTTTTTTGGTCTCGACCGCAGCCGCAACAATAGCGTCTGCTGTACAAATTTCTTCAATAAATGACGATTTATCTTGGATTTTGACCGGTCGTGCAGCGATTGCTGGTTGCACAGACATTGCATTATTTTTAGGAACAACAATATATCTTTTTCCAGCAAGTAGAGCAATATTTTGTGCAGGTTTTGGCTCAGAAACGTCTTGCCTGTGAAGAAACTCTCTGCCAGCTCTTTCATACCATAATGGAGAATTGTCTATCCTATTTGACATAGACAATGCATTGCTCGTTACTCTTGAATTTCGTCCTAACATTTTTGGAGGTGAGTCTGTTATATTCTCCGACTTAGAAATTTTTTGCATTTTTGGTGGTGATTTCTTGTCAATAGACGTCAGTGGTCCGGTTTTCAAATTTTGTGCGCCTATCATACTTATTGGGATTAATGGAGGCGGTGTGATGGACTTTTTAACTTCGTCATTTGGTCGACAATTCTAGAAAAACAAAATGAATAAGTATTTCGCAAATGTGGTTGCAAAAACTTGGAATAATTATAGTTTGAGTTATCACATACCTTACAGATATACTCTTCGTGAACCGAAATTTCTTTATGACCAACACATTCAGGATGATAGAGACAGAGACAAACGCAGCATTGAAGACTTGGTATCAAGCCCATACTCATCGAACATCGAATACTGCATGGTTCCTGGATTTTCGGCCTGAAAGATGTGCGTTGGTAGGGGGTGGGAACGAGAAAGAAAGCGAGCGAGAAAGAGAAATAGATTGCGATCGCAAAATAATTGATTCAAATTTTTAGAATCAAGATTTTCGTTTGTAGGAGCAACAGAAATTAATGTTGAGAGACAAAATTAATTGGAGATGTGGATGGTATGACTTTCTTTAACAATGAAATGCTTGTTGAAATATGCCCAAAAGAGTCTTAACAAGCACTGCCAATGGCCTCCCGAGTAAACGAAACAAACAACTGAATAACTACTTACTTTAATGATCTCTTTGTCTTATAGGATGACACGATTTTCTCCGTAGTTTGATTACGTCGCGTAGCTGTCGATGAATTACTCCACATTGGTGAAAGAATTTCCATTTCTTTCGATGGTGAAACAGGTTCTTTTGGAACACAAAAGAGTTTATTGTGGTCAAAAGAATAATAAATGTAAATAACAAAACAATCGAATAGATTCTATTATTTACTTTTGTGAGGACCTCTTTTTCCTGGAATTTTTACTTTGAGACCTGCAGGCGTATTGCTTTTGACTGGTGACCATTTCCCAGTGCCTTTAGCAGGTGAAGGTGGTGATGCCATTTTTCCTGCCATTCTTCTTGTCATGCCTCCTCTCTTACCTACAGAACCCATTTTTCTCGTATTTAATGAAGCAGCACTCGGTGAATTAACCTATAATTACCACATTTCATGTAACCATCATATATTAAAATGTGAACAAAAAAAATTGGTGTAAGAAATTGATCAAATCGTGACATTAACTCACCGTTTTCACTTCCTCTCTAATTATTTCGTATTCTGGATCATTAATACCAGTTGGTTCTTTAACAAACGTGAAGTTGTCTATCGTCAATTCCTTAGTGTTTACTGGAAAAAAATGATTCACAAGATTAATTAATGTTTTCTTGCGTTGACATTAATGAATTGATTAGTAATTGCTCACAAAATTCTGCAATCTCTCTGGGGCTTCGAACTTTCTTTCCCTTTGGTGCATAATAATAAACTTCTATAGTTTTCTTTAACTGATTTTCATTTGCACCATTGTAAACAATTTCACGTTTCCAACCGTATTTGAATGGCTCCCTGAATATCGGATTCAACATATCAACTGAACCTTTCTGTTTACCACCACTAACACCGCGTGGTCTCTGTATGGCCATTGATGGATTACTGTTGGATGGCGAATGCGTCAATGAATCCTCATGTTTTAGTGCGTCATCTGATTCAATATCAGATTTATCAGATTCCTTCCTGTATTTAGGTATATCAAGTGGGTCAATAGCATCATCAATTCGCATTTTCATATCACTGGCGTCCAAGATGCCAGAATGATCATCTACAGTTTTGAATTCAAAATTTCTACGTGGACCTTTCGATATTGAACGCCTAACACGTTTAGCATTTTGTGATTCCAACGCTTCAGCTTCAGTAATGAGTTTACGTAGAATTTCAACACCAGGTCCAATTATTTTTCTACTAATGTCGAACCCATTAAAGTCCATTGAGTCCTCAGAAACAATGGCATCAGGCTCTGATAGCTTCCTTTTTTGACCCTTACTTTTGATATCTTGATCACTATCAATAGTACTCGTAGAATTAGCCTTGGACTTACGTAGTTTTCTTCTTGCCATGGGCGTAATGCTCTTTTTATTTGAAGAAACGATTTTTACATCACCATTAATCTCCTGTTCGTCCATTTTTGTTTCTTCGTCAATGTTTTCTTGATTTTGTACTGTCTCCGATGGTTGTGGTGGCACCGGTGCTTCAATGACTCTCGGGTCAGAAACGTCGCGCGCCACCTCGGCGTTCCCGCCATTTACATCGGCAACAACGACATCCATCGCGTGTTCCGATCCTCTCTTATCTCACCTATTTTCTTTTTCTCTTATTTTCAATCACTTTCAAATAAGCAATTGAAGCTTGTAGGTTAGATCAGAACAAATATTCACGAAAGTCAAAGATCACTTACGACTATTATAAGAAAATCGTTCACAAAATACTGTTATAGACAAATAGTGTCGTTTTTTAATTTTATTTCTTTGAGTTCCCCGCGGAATACCTTTATTTAAGTACGCTACGCGTACGTTGGGTGTATTTATTTCCACGTTATTTACACAATATCAGACGAGTATTGTCGTTGGTGTTTTACAAGCTCGCCTCTCGGTGCTTACTACGTGAATCAAGTGTATCATAGCCACAGTTCATGATGAAAAAAATTAATTTCACACTCTTGGGAAATATTCAATGTATGGGTGAACAATTCACACCACTTATACTATGATGAAATATCATCATGATGAGACAGCGAATGAAAATTTTAGAACACTGTATAAGCAATATACCATCAATTGATGACACAAATAGGAGAGAAAAAAAATGGCGTCTGTACATAAGCAGCACTGAAAACCGGAAATTAGCCCGCTATTATTATATCGTTATTATGTACGCCGACGCATTGGAGCCCGTGTGGAGACGATCGGGAGCGTAATTTTTGCCACTCTATCGATAAAATAGGTGCTCTTACTTATTCTCTGGGTTGCCGTATGTTGGGGTTGTAGATGCAATAGCGAGTACAGCGCACAGAATTTGTGTCTGTATTCCAGATATGAAATGATTGTATTGATGGTTATATATGTATTTTTTATTTTATTGTATTTTTTCATTTTCTCTTTTATATTATTTCATAGAAAAACCGTGTGATAAGTACACCATTAATTTTGTAAAGTTAATAATCTCGCCGAGTGAAAAATGGTTCATCTGTATGGTCAGTGAAATTAAAAACAAAAAAGGCATTTTTGTAGGTCCACACTATGTATAATCACCTAGGTTTTAATCAACATTTTTTTCGTCCAGAAAATTTTGCTTACACATTATATTTTTGTTCCTATCAAGCCAGGAATAGTAAATGACAAATATGTTCTTCTTTGTTAATTAACTACTGTTACGATTCTACTATGTGAAAATGTATTGAATTCTATTAATTCCGTTTCCTTTCGACAGCCCTCTCACTCTCTCGATGCATTTCACAAGGCTTACGGAGATTAATTAACTTCTTCTTTCTCTTTATTTTGCTCCAAATTGCACACATTTTAATGATTCGTCATCGTAGGTTATTTGACGTCTGCTGTTCATAGTTTGGAGGTGCGTGGCGACGGATTTTAACGACTGTTAGCCAAGGTGTATGTTCCAAAAATCGTTGCTTATCACCAACACATAGTCATGTCGATTGTTTCCAAACAAAAAAAAAACTAATGGTCAAAATAGTCGGCCGGAATGCGTCATACTAATAGAAAAGAAAAAAAATTCTCTATAAATAAGAAAATAATAAAAAGAACTATAGGTATACAACCTCGAGATGGACAACAGTTTTTCGTGACGAT
Organism: Zele albiditarsus; assembly: GCA_958496275.1. Classification (NCBI taxonomy): domain Eukaryota; kingdom Metazoa; phylum Arthropoda; class Insecta; order Hymenoptera; family Braconidae; genus Zele; species Zele albiditarsus. The sequence goes on from OY292414.1 coordinate 11,070,711, forward strand.
ATCTGCATTCATCAGGTTTAAATTCTTCCCGAATTTTAATTACGACTGTATATCCATATATATTTTTATACTCGAACATTGTATTTATTATATGTTTTTTAGAAAATGTTCTATTCGTCGACTTAGATTATTATTCAGCGGGTGGTTTCTTTTTTTAGTAGAAGCGACCTCAATCAAAAAGACAGTGGGCTCTATGCACACATCCGGTTATTTTCTATAATTTCATTTGTTTTTTTTATCTTTCAATTTCTACTAATTTATCATATATTTATTCACATTTGATAAATATCTGCCAATTCTCCAAGTTTACCTCGGTCAATCAATTCAACGTAAGCCACTGTATCACGAAGAAGATTAAAATACATCTATAAATTTTTGATTCTTAAAATACGCGATATATCGATCAGTCTGTGTGGGTCATCTGTGCATTGATCCTATTCCTTCTCTTCCGTTTTTTTCTTAATTTTTGGTCGCTGAGTAAATTAATGATGACAATATTAATACTAATAATAATAGTAATGATAATAACAATAATAATATTAATAATATTGATCGTAATAATAGTAATAGTCATAATAATAATAAAATAATGATGACTGCTGGTGCAGTGCAGATTGATTGGGCTTAGCCCGACTGTAGCCCAGGTGTGTCTCTGGAATAAATTCACCCAGTCGTGCATATCATATATACTGACATTGCTTTTTAGCAATAAAAAAAAACACCAATTAATCAATTAATAAATTAATCAATAATAATAATGATGATAATAATAATAATAGTAAATGGACGCTTGACAGTGAAAGGATCGCAGTCACATCAATATGTACTTTTGTTTTTGTTTGTAATATTCGTAAAACTGACAATAAGCATCCCACCTGGATCCTTTTTATTTTCAAAAGAGACTAGACACACCGATTGTCATTAACAATAGCATACAATTGTGATAAGCTTAGGGAAATTCGACATGTGCAAATGATGCATTGTCATTTTGTAGCCTTCAAGTTTGGAAAAAATCGAAAAATGTCTGTAATATTGAAAAAAAAATGGTATTGATGCCGAAGACATAAAATTATTAGTTCGGAGTCGCTTTGTTGCATCTTGCCGGTTTGAATATCCCCCCCCCCCCCCCCTCTCTCGTTCATATTCACAGTCAAACAAATTCATTGAAAGTGCGTACTCAAACATGTTCGATATGTCGGAATTAATAATTAAAGATTGTCGAAATATTCAGTAATTGATTTTACGATGGTAATAAAGAATAGTAGTTTAACCATACTGTTGATTATAACAGGAAATCACTGTAGATGATAAAACGTAATTATAATAGTAAATGAAGCTTTGACAATTACCAACATTCTGTCTTTCTCTCTTTCCCTCTTTTTGTTCGTTCGTTTCACACACGCACATATATTCTTTCGCCCGCTCCCTTCCTCTCATGGTCTATGACAACTTAATGGTATCATTATTATGCTCTATTAATTTAATTCAAATTTATTTTTGACTCGAATAACGTTTAAAAAATCAACCGAGGCTTGCACAGGACCCATTGGAGTAAACGATTTACTTTTACAATTATTATTATTATTTTTTATTTTTCTTTTCTCCGCTCTATTTTAACAATTCCCCCTGCTAACTCATGGTCGTTTTTTTCTTCATCATCCACCGCCTGTCATTAAACCATTAAAAGTTGCATTTCATCTCCACGTCACATTCTTCACTCAAAATACAACAGTCATTTTTTTTATCAATTCAGTATTCATCATCCTAATATTGCATGCGCGTGAACACATTTCGAAGATTCAAAGAGGACAGGTTTCCTTCATTCTTCATCATTCCTTTTCCATTTGTTTCTGTATTTGTCATTATTCTTTTTATCGTAGTTGTTTCGAGGTTCTGGATTTCGATGGTACACATAATTGAATAGCGACATAGATCTGAACGGTCGGATTTTATTGCGTGTATTATGAGAACTGGCCAGACAAACTACCTTTGTCAAAGAAAGTTGCCTTTAAAAATCCTTTACTATCATTTTCAGAGTCACGCAAATAGGTTTATTAATCACAATTATTTGGATATACTAAATCGAGAAAATCACGTGACTCGATGTTTTTTTTTATTTCCCACTATCGTTATGTATTATTTCCAACACAATTCAATCGTCTGTAAGATATCTTTATCACGGCAATTTTTTTTTTCACATAATATATATTTTTAAATCTTTCTCCTTTTTTTCGTCTGTTACAATTACTAAATTGCAGTTTGTTCATTGTGGAACACAATAGTATTGATGGAAAAACTCATCGTCACAATATATATATATATACATACATATATAAGATTTGTGCCGAGAGGGAAAGTATGTCTTGTAGATGTACATTCTGAACATATATTAGACGTATGTATATATAATATTGTTATCTGTGTCATTGTATAACATATAAAGAAAAGAAAAACATTTTTTCTCCTCTCATCATCGATACGTAGCATATTCATTTGTCGTAGCCATAGTTGCAATATCGATATTGAACTACCTAACCTAATAATATATACAATTTCATCTTTTCCTTTTTGTTTATTCCATCGACTTGGCACTATTTTTATTTTTATCCATTTATCAATTTTTTTTTTATTCATTCATAATTCTCGTGAATTTGCAGAGCGCACCTCCTCTCCTATTTGCATTTACTCATCCGCCCTTCCACCCCCTTTTTTTCTCCCTATATAACATTAACAAATTAATATTCTCACAATTATACACAATACATACATGCATAATCGTATACACATTGAGACACGAGTTTTTGTATGAGTACCCACAATGAAATGCATTTTCAAGTCACTTGCTCGCGTCTCTCTTTCGCTCATCATTGTAATTCCAACGTATTTTTTTTTTTTTTTCGTCTAATAATTGAATTGCAAACATCCAAGAGTCGCAATATTGCTAATAAATAATTTACTAAGTCTTTTTTACTTTTTTCCTTCCCCTCTTTTCATTCATTTTTGACGAACAAACTTGGACAAGTTCTCTCCCAACTGCGCTCCTCCTCTTCCTCGCCCCCTATGTTTCCTGTCCATTCTTACGCAGCCATTGACAGTAATCGGCGAGAAAATGAATGAAGATTTTACTTTAATCGAATTTTAATAGGACAGCGGTCTCGTATGTGGACGTATTCTTCCCATATATATCTGCAGTCTTCAGGATTTATTCTTCGTTTATTCATTCATTTATTTATTCATTTATTTATACATTTATTTATTCATTTATTTATTTATTTTCAGCACATCGCATTTTTATTACTTTCCATTTAAAAAATTTTTTTTTTCTCATCTTCGTTTAGATTTAGTTATATGTTTATACGACACAGCTCTGTGGCATCAATATTACTTCTCTTGTATATCATTGAGGGAACGCAACGTTAAATATTCGTTAAAGCGTATTTCTACCGAATAATTCTTTACTCTTTATTTATTTATTTATTTTTTCATTGTACGCCACATTGATTGTATTCATTTTGTTTCCTTGCGTTCATAGTCATCGCTATTTATTTATTTAATTATGTATTTAGTTTTCCAACGAGTTCAGTCTTGAGGATCTCTACTCCTCCATATTATTTATCGGAGGATACCCTCGTATAGGCACAAATAAACATGTATGATTTATTCGATGGCCATTTTGCGAGGTGGAGGAGAACGAGAAAAAAAAATCAGCCCACGAATCAATCTCACGATTGAATTCATGTCTTTATCGCCTTTGCGATTTTTCTTCTGTCTTCCACTTAATCATTCCTTTTTTCTATTTATTAATCCCCGCCTGTTGGGCTATCAATGCACACATATCTTCACAGATGAGAGGACGGCGACTGATAACTCAGCAGCATTGATTTGGGTCAAACATGCTCACGATGATGATGATGATGATGATGGTGATGATGATGATGATGACTGCTTTCGTCTGCCTCACATGGCACAACAGTCAAACTCGAGAGATTGCTTAAATTTCCACTAGATTCGGAATAACTCGATAAACTTGGACGTCGCGACGGTGGTACAACAACCATTGGCGTTGAACCACCCATATTCGTGGGGAACTTTCTAAACACCCTCAGAAGTGAACTACCAGCGCTGTGACAACGTATTATTCGATCCGGTGCATCAATTATCGCTGTTTGACTTCTGTATGGTGGCGGACTTTCACTGTCGAATACCGTTCGATTTGGAGGTGGTCGTACGCATTTTTGGTAAATTTCACTCTCCTATAATGAAAATAAATACAAAATTATTACGAATTTAATTTTCAATTGAACTGTACATTAAATCGTATATCGAATTTACCTGCTCGGAATCGCGAAGATGGAGGCCCGCATGAGCGCCGTATGGCCTTTCTTCGCCATCGGGTAACTGGAGTCGTGGTGGAAGATCAAGGGCAAGATCTCGCCGGACACTTCCAGTACGTATAGCACGGTCTCTTGCAGCAGCAACCATCGCTTCTTGCATGCCATCGGGACCACCACCACCAACTGCTGTCGCACTCTCGAGGCCACCACCACCCGCGAGGCCACCATGACCCCCACATCCAACATCCATGCCTGCACTCACAGACAGCATCTGTATATATTATAAACAAAGAACACAAGAGACCAGGAATTAAATTAGTTTATCGCAATATGTTTTTCATTTCTGTTTTTTTTAATCTCTTTCCCCATTTTTTTTTTTTTGCTCTCTTCAAATAGAAAGGCAATGCAATAGGGGGTGGGCACATTTAATCACACTATAGTGGAATATAATAATTGCTTTGAATAACGCCGCGTGATATCAATATCAAAGTTTCGCTGCCTCGTTCTTGTATACTCAAATACGATTTGTATAGAAATGACCAGAGGAACGCATTGTGCACGTTTGACCAGATAAGCAGCAGATTGTTTAGTCCATAACGCTTATCAGTTGGTGCGTGCACCAATAGACCCTACAAATATCTTTTCTCCACAAGAAATACAGCTTTATTCTGCAACATTCTATATCCCCGCCCCCCTCATTTTTACATTATTGTTTTCAATAAGTTGTCATCATTATCCACTATTCGCACACTGTTGTAACAAAGAAGTGAATATTGTATTATGAGTAATTTTGATGAATAAAAGACAATATAAATGGACATTACTCAGTCACTGTGTGAATAAGCTAATTTATTGACCATGATGTCACATACATATGTATTCTTATTTTTATCTTACAACATACCACATGGCTTTGGGTTGTAATTCGGTAGTGTAACTTTGGAATACCCTGGGGAAGGGGATGAATGAAAGAAAAAAAAGGTGAAAGAAAATGGGGGGAAAAAAAAAAGAAAGAAAAAAAGGAAAAAGCAAATGACACACAGAAATATATAGGCGTTACAACACACGCGGACGCGCGCACTTGCGTAACTTGTGCAGTGCGCCGCACGCTTCCCGTTTGCCGGAGATAAAGCTAACGAGACCCTGATAAATAACGTCGAGAGTCTAGACAGTTGATTATATACGAGGCGTTCTTCATTAAAATGTTTCGTGCGTTTATACCCTGCGACCATTTACAGATAATGTCACATCACTCTGGCCGTCAAAGAGATGTTGGTGATATCACACAATATCTATTGCAGCAAAGAGAGAAAAAAAAGAAAAAATAATGAATAAATAGAATGAAAATCATAATGCTATTATTGGCATAAAGTCAGTGTAAATATATGTACATGCGATATAAATTTTTTATTGTTATAACTTCAGACAATTACAAGTGATAAGAAATAGCTGACAATACCATTTGGTACGCTGATAACGCACAGCGATAAATATCAATAGCAATTTTTTTAATCAATCAGAGGCAATGGAAAAATATTCAGGAAGTATATGTTAAGTAAAAAAGTAAACATATGTGGGCGGACGGGAACAATTGATTAACGAACATGTGTGGACGTTTGAGTATCTAATGGCACCAAGGTCGATTCTATTCGCGACACACACAAACACATATACGAAAGAGTTATTTCCGAATCTTATTTTTCACACGATCGATCGACGTCTCGCCAGCAGTGACGCACGCTACTTTGCTCCTAAACTATATAAGTGTTCGTATATGTTCTTTCGCTTGCGCGTTTCCTCATTGAGAGACGTACTTTTTCTCTTTTTTCTCCTTTTTCTCCTTTTTTTTCTTCCATTTTCCATGTCACGCGTGTTCAATATCGCCTGATCGTGAAATAAAATAACGAGCGCGACAGCAAAAATCGTTAGACATATTTTCTCTATGTATTCACCTCAGCGACTATGACTCAATATCGATCCCCAGACTTATCTATGCGGCTTGTAAACAGATACGTATATGATGCACTATACACGCGACCACTTGACAAACGTCAAACCGTACGATAACTATTATTGCGTCTTTCTCTTTTTCTTTTCAATATATATATATATATATATTTATTTATTTATTTATTTATACACATTATTATTCTTTTTTTTTTTTATGTGTTAAAGTTCATGCAATGGCGATAGCGTGGCATTATAATTAATCTCTGTCGCGCACAATCCTATCTAGGAGTATGTCAAGGATAGTCTGCACTCACGTTGAGAGAATGCAATAATGACAAAGAATAAAGGGAAGGAGAGGCGTATGTCCATGTATGTTCATAGTCCGGAAGAAATATCACAGGCTACAATATAATGATCATTAATGACAGAAAAATATACATTTATCACAACAATCAACAATAATTCATTTGGATTACAAATATGAATGTGACATACATGATAATTGTGACGGATAATGGGCGGAGAAAATTGGTTTTTTTTTACTAAACAGTGTGTATGTTCACCATTTAACACGATAACAATTCCATTTCTCATATAGAAATGACAATGGACGAAGTTCATAGCTGAGAGCGTGACAATTCAACGAAGAATGTAAGAAAAAACAATCTGTATGAAAACCCTTTGAAACCAGTCGTTGATGAGACACAAAAAAAAAACATTTTATTCGAAATCGAAATTTACTCCCTATCTTGCATATGGCAATTGAAAGGGATATAAAATAAAATAGATCACCACGATTTTCTTATTTACCGCATCATCTTCTCGTTTTCATGGTAGGTTGGAATAAAAAAGAAAAAAAAGAAAGAAAAACAAACAAACGCTCATAAGTATTTTATGGAAAAATCCGATTTTGTCGACTACTTATGTTGGATTATCATAACTTCTCGTCACCTCTTTCACGCGAGTGTGCGACACGTGAATAAAGCGACGAGCAGCAGAGTGCAAATTGCAGAAAGAGCCATATGTATATATACTATATACAATACAAGGGAGAAGGGTGAGAGAAGAAGCTAGAATATTTGAAAGTCCACGTATCGACCGGGCGCAACGCGGTCGGGGCAGTCACGACCCAAGCATGACGAGCGCAATGAACTGCAGTGAAAGCCTCTCGGAATCGCATTCTGGGCCAGACGGAAGAAACGCAAGACGCGCGCGTGTGCATGTCCGCAATACTTGCCACGTTTTAACGGCCTCTACATGCATGCAACGCTTTTTTTTCCATCTTCTTCCTTTCGTTGCAATTTTTCAACTCTTTTATGTCTATTGTGCGAGACAAAAAAAAAAAAAAGAAAAAACACATTACAACCTGAATGAAAATAATTAAATTCGTATCATTTTATTTCTTTTTTATTTTACTCTTTGCTTCGTCTGTTCCATCCATCTACTCATAAACTATGTTGCAAGGTATATCATATACATACTTGAGAGTGGAGAAAAATTTTTTTATCCACTTCAACAGCTGGTGCCTGGAGGAGAGAAGTTGATTGACGAAAAAAGAACAGAGAGACAAATTGAAATAAAATTAAATGGAACGAGAAGAATTGAAAGAATTCAACGAACATTTGCAATGTGCATGTATAAGAATTATTTCCCATTCGTGTGTGGTAGGATGTACAGGTTTTTATGAAAAAAAAGTAGGAAAAAAAATAGCGTTCATAGATGATTTTGAGGGGCAATGAGTTTTATTTTATATTCACAGATATTCAACTGAATGGCCAAACAATTTTATCGTTATAAGATACGTAAACAGATATCGCAAAAAATTTGAAAAAAAATTCATGGAATTGAAAATACCGTCCCCTCAATCAGAAACATGTGGTGATTTTAAATATTATAGAGTGGAGATTTTTCGACAGTAAATCTCTCATAATTGTTATCTGTATGACATTTTTGTTCCACGAAAATAAAATCGACGGTGAACATTTAATTCATCCACAATACACATTTCTAAAAACAACGCCGTTGACAAGATATGAAACACACGAAATGTGAATGAAACTTCCTTCTATTATGCTACATTGTGGATGACATATACGCCAATTAAAGTTGGATATCCATAAATGGAGAAAAATTGTTGTGTTTAAATGTCGTAATGGAATCATGATATATCAGCAGAAGTATAGCCAAAATATTTCTCATATACCAATAATGTATTTACTCATTTTCATACCAATATATTTTTCAATGTAAAACAAAAAAGAGAGAATAATTGATTGCGTTTTAAATTCCTCACCATTAGGGCCATGTCACAGGATTTTGATGTGTGATGGACGTGAAGAATCCGTGCGCCCAATTCAACTAACTTTCTTCGCAATTGTTTCACCGAGACGCCGAGCGTCTGTATGCAGCGACGCCGCAGCTTCATTTGAATGATGATGACGCCAGATTGACGTGATAAAATAACGAATGCACTATTTTCCTTTATACGTATATCAAGTTTTACAGCGAGTGCACGTACGTCGTTATTATTTGACTGGTTATAGCTCCACAATTGTGTAGTAAAATAGCAATGAGAAAAATGGATGAAAATATACAACGGCAAAGTGTCAGTCAGCTGTCAAGTGACTACCATGACGCTGCATTAGGTGTCCTTGGTATTTATGTTTTCATCAATTTTCTTCTTCGCACCGTTTCTAATTTGTCACCTTCATTTACTTCCTTTTCTCTTCACTCCATGTGACATTTACAACTATACACACGGTCATTTGTTTGGGCATAAATATATATAACACAGACACAAACGGTGGGTGCGAAGGAATCACACACACACACACACAGGTATCACTCCAATGCCCACATTGACATGGAAATTAAACGAAGCTTTGGCAGTGTCTACTATAAATTGAAAATAAATTCTTGTTTTTCATCTACTATCATAATTTTGTTTTTCTCGTCGATAAAGGCTCCGCTTTTCTCAACGATTTTTATTTCATATAACTTCAACTAGCATATTCAATTTTGAATTATACCTCATACATTTAAAGGGCGTCAGAGAGGGAGGAGAAATTCATCCAGTCCACAATGACGTATGTAATTGACGTTTGGTTCCAATTTTGTTTCAAACCAACATGGTCAATCGGCAAAAAAAAAAAAAAAACAGCGATGAAAAATGCGAATAATCGTTGAATGCGTAATTTATCACTTTGAATTTGATCATTTGAAATATATGCAAAACCCTTCTTATTTTATATTACTTAATATTACTTTTCACAATTATTTTCAGTCATCATATTTTCTTCCAATATATTTCACTAGTTCTCGTTTCAATTGGCAATTACTCTCTTGTATGATATAATTTGTCGTAAACTATGACACATGAGGGTTTATATGACAGTTAACAGTGTTACCGAATAGTAACGCGTTTTTAAATGTCACACGATATGATGGTGATGATGATGGGCCGAATACATTTGAGTTTAAACTATATACGAATAAATAAGGTGCGAATGAGTTTCGACTGCGTGTTTTTGCAACTTTAAATTGTGGGCGTCGATTGCACATCAAGTCCAGCGGCAGACTGAACTCATCCGGTGGCTGTGAGGCCGCAGCACCGTCGTCGATGAGGCTCGCCTGTCGTTCGAAACCTCTTTTCTCTCTCTTCGTTCAAACCATTCGCCTGGCGTGTACCCCTTTCGTCGCGGCTGCCCGCGCGTTCAACCAACAGCCACACAACGCTCGTCGACCCGTGCAGTCTTGCGCCCCGCAACACTGTCTGACATCCCTCGCCGCCCACAGCCGACAGCGCTTGCCTTGTATTGCCCCACCGATTGTATAGTACTGCGCCAGACGGGGCTTAGCGCCTTTCGTATGTATTCGTGTCTGTTGTATATTGGATGTGTATGTATATGCATAGCGGGCGCGCGCAACCGACTCAACCTCCCTTGGGTCCCCTCGTGTACCCGCGAGGGTCGTACAATCCGCTCTCTCTCCCATCCTATCTCTCTCTCTCTCTGTTTCACAGCTCAGTGCGATCGTTCAACGATTGCCAACGATTCTCTCTACTCCCTTGCCACAGAGTGCTCGACACACGACCCTATCGGCCCTGTCTGTATATGCTGTTGACGTTGGCGTTGTGCACGTGTGCGCACGAGCCAGCCAACCGGACCAGCCCCGACCGGTGAGTGCGCTTTCTCGCCATGCGACCTCTATCCCTTCTTTTTCTCTCTTTTTTTCATTCCATTTTTCGGTTTTTTACCTCTTTTCGTTTCAGTGCAGCAGATATGGAAGTATGCAGTTGAAAAATTATTCAAGTCCATTCGAAAGTTTGGGTTTGATAAAAGATAAGAGACCCAAATTTCATAAGATGAATGGAATTTTTCGTGATGAAGATGAGTCAATATTTATGTCAAACTTGATACACTTTTTTCATTATATTTACTTCATGTATTTCAATACCGCCGATTTGGAGGTATGGCTCATCTTTTCTTTTTTTTTTCCACTTCCCACTCTTAACTAACTACATACTGATACATTCGAAAATACACAACATTTTCCGAATTATTCATTCGCAGTATAAATAGTGAAGTGAATTTATCAGTGATATTCGCGGATTCCACATATTTAGATCACGGTCTTTCACCTAATTGGCCGATTACACCTTTTCATTTTTCAATATCACATTCTCATATCATTTCAGAAATTTATCGGACGTTTTATTTATCATGAATCTGCAGCACGCAAACGACGACAGTATAAACATTGGGACCCAAAAACATTCGTTCCATATTTTTTTTTATCAATAATATAATCTTATGTTTGAAAAGTCAGGTGATGAATCTTGAGTATTGAAGGGGTTGTGGGATTATTGTCGTTTGGTGCAGATATATCAACACGCTATGATATACCATTCTAACATCTAACATCAGAACACAATTTTTGACTGCGAATATGAAATTATTTTTGATTTTTTTCAGGTAACGTGACATTTCGGATTCTATCCTCTCGTATAGTCATTCATAATTACATTGCTTCTTCTTATTTACAATCGGGCAAGATGGTATAACAATAATAGAAGGAAAATTGTGTATAAATGGTGAGTAGAGACATAGGGGAAAAAAAGAAAAAAAAAAACGGAGGCGACATAAATCATATTTAGATTTAAATCAATATGATAAACGTATAGTGGATGCACACAGACAGTATTAAACATAAATATAATATAAATCTATACTGTAAATGTATGTGTGTAATATTATATGATTTCATGTGCACTCCATTGATTTTATGTCTTACGTCATTGCATTGTGTAACGGCCTTCTGACCAAGTGTTATTGAGAGCCAACGAGTCGTCTACTAGTTCGGAGAATGCGCGTGTTTCTTCGGGGAATTCATTCGTTATATACTACGACTCGGCATTTCTATTATGTTCCCTCCCGTTCACATTATGCATATATACATTTTATTCATATATATCAGTGATGGGCATTGAAGAAATTTCGGATAAAAATATCAATCAAGTGAAATATTTTTTTTTTTCATCAACAAAAAATTTCGAAATTTTAATGAAAATTTTCACGATAACAAATCATTAATGTCTTCATTAATCGGTAACTGTGAAAAACAAATTATCACACTAATTCATAATCTTTCATGCTACAGTAGTAGTATGAACAAATAATTTTAATGATTCTTATGAATAATATGAGTATGAAAATTGTATTCCAAATGCCGGTCGGAATTTCAATTTTCATAGCTATCAGTGATGATAAAAAAATGGAAGAATATTAAGTGGATAAAATGCAACGAGGCAGTTGCATACGAAGCAGATGCTTCGCCCGACCTGGTGGGCGAGACTACTCTATCTCTCTTCTTATTTCATTCTCTCCCTCAGACTCTCTCACATATGCTATATACACTATACTATATGCTTGTGCGGTTAGATCAACCTCGCTGAGAGCGCAGAGCAGCCTCCGCACGCGCGCCGCTAACCTTCCCTCGGCCAAGGTCGCGGCTCGTTTAACGACCACGATCGCTCCGAAGCCAGACTGGCCCCGAAAATGCGCCCCATGCGCCGCGCGCATGTCGTCAACATACTCGCGACACCAGACTGTCGCCGCGCACCATAACGACTTTAACAAGTCCAAAATTTTTTTGTCCCCGTCTTTCGCTTTTGTTCCTCCACTCTATCTCACAATTTATTGAATTTGCTTATTTTTTTTTTTGTTGAAAAAAAAAAAAAATAAAAAAACATTTTGCGTATTATTATGTTTTATTGAAGGTGAAATTTAGTCCTCATGCTACCCCCATAGGGTTTGTATTCACGTTGAGATTCCCTCGATGATTCGTATGTGATTGTCGTATATTTTGACAAGCAAAGTCAGAATTCGTCAACTATTTTGTTGTGTAATAGTTTTGTATGAAAATTACTTTTGGCACATGGAAAAATTTTTAAAATGAGAATACTTGTAAGAGCGTGAAAAAAAAAATCTGACACAAAGTGTACTAATGTATCCATATATGTAGTATGAATATAACGGCGATGGCAACAACAGGCGTCAGTGCGGTGTGCATGTGAGGCTCCACACTATTTGTAATACATCCGAAGATACAATTGATTTGGAAATCTAATAAACTTGATTTTGGGGGCGACGACGGCATCTGAATATGAATAACATATTGGATTTCGAGTGAAATGTGAAAATATCCACGGACATTTTATGTCATTCAAATTTTTTTCCTTTTCCCTGGTATACATATCAAATAATGAACATGTATAATGGTGTATACTTATTACGGCACGGAAAATATAACCAGACAGAGTTTGTAACCATATAAACATATATAGGAGGAATAAAACGGAGATGACAGAAGCACGCAGTAGGAGTGCGCGTAAGAGGCATTGGCGAGTTGAATCTGTGTGCGCCGTCTAGACGGTGAGGGGGGTAAGCAGGGGATTTTCGGGGGGAACACGAAGGGAAACTGTGGAAGTGGCGATCGAGACGCGACGAGGTTGGGGCAAATGTCGAAGTGGTTACGTTGAGACAGAGAGGCAAAAAAAGGAGAGAGCGGAGGGGAGGAAAAAAGTAAAAAAGAAACGAGACGATAGTGAGGGAGTTGAGACGAAAGAGTATAGGACGTATGATAACCGGCTATCATATCTCACGGATGTCTTGCACCTCCTCTTCACGAATTTTTACCCACTTCATACATGTATATCTTTTTCATTTTTATTATTCCTTTTTTTTTCACAAAAAAAAAATACAAAAAAATTCAAAAAATATATATATATATATATATACTTTGTTGTCTGATGATCATTGATTTATCACAGTGTTGTCAGTCTAACTTCTTCTAGGTGTATATGGAGTATAATAGAGAGGGAACAAAAACGTCGCTCTATTTCGCCCTCAGTTCGGAGTGGAAGTGATCGCGGAGAAAGTTACGGGGGGAAACATGTAAATGGATCGAATTATTTTATATGCAAATGAATGCAGACGAGAATGAGTGACATAATGAGAGTAAATTGACAGTGTCGAATAAAATTATTCTATTTGGGCCAGACACGAAATGAAAAAATAAAAAAGAATTTTTTTGAACCAATTCATTCTTAAAATGCATTTACAATCACTGCCCAACTGTTTTATATATGAAGGAAATATATATACGGGGTTCATCCAAAAACTTCTGGCAAGTTTCTTACAAAAATATTCATAACTTCTATCACAAATTCCTATCTAAAAATTTCATGCGAAATTTGAGTGCATTATTTTTGTTTAAACAAATTTCAAACAAAATTTATAGCTGTTGCACTGAATGTGAAATTTTAACCTATATCAATATTTCTTTCAACACTACGTGATGGAAACAGGAGAAGAGCTGATGAATAAAAAAAAATAACAAATAAAAACGTGTGGTTAATATTTTAGTGTGTCGCGAACAGTTATGTAGAGGCACACGCACGTTCCCGTAGCGCTTTGGAATTACGCGTTGCATTCCATGGCTTCCAAATATTTCAATGTCTCGACTATTTTTATCATACGCCTTGAGGCTCCACACCGCTGTTCGTATTTATTCTTTTACTCTCATATATAGCCTATTCATCAGTCATACCTGAATTAGTATACACGCATTTTATTCGTATGTCAATATCAGTATGAGGGAACAAATGCAGCCGGTAAAAATGGCACCTAACAAAATGGTGAGATAAATAAGATTCACGAGATTATGCTATTCTGCGCACCTCACAATCGATGTGTCGTCAGTGCTCCACAACTCCATCGTCGGAGTGACGTCTTGCGAATCAGTCACTTTAGTGACGATCACCATACGTACGAGATCTTTTCCCCGAGCGCTATACATTCCTAGAATCATCAATATCTCGCGTAAATATACATCTATACACACAGAATAAAAATATATATCGATATATGAATGGAAAAATTATTTGATACTGCTTTCCATGCCCAACACGCTGATGTGTATACCCATTGATGCTTTCATCACCGGGTCTTATTATCAAGTTTATGGGGATTTTATATGCAATGCGGTCAATATTTAATATTGGGCGTGTCATCGTCACAATCGAAACAGAGAAGAGAAAAACTTGAAATCAAATGAAACAGAGAAAAAGAGAAGAAAGGAAAGGAAAAAAAAAAGTGATACTCAAGTGCGTCCATGTCGCGTCGTACGAGGCCGAACAATGACACTTGAATCATATATACGAGTCCGTTCACCTCTCTTGCAGGCACTCCGCGGAACCAATTGCGACGCGCATTAAACTCAACTGGCATAAAGGTACACGTGTTCATATTGATATTTAGGCCGTACGCATGCAAATTTATTTGCAATACCGACGCGACAAAATAAACATTATTAAACAGATAAAGTGATAAATGAAACGAAAGGTATGAAAAACAAAAGATAAATAATAAATAATGAAAAATGGAGAGAGAAAAAAAGGAACGAATCGTATTGATATTTATTCTTTTTTCTTTCTTAATTCCTGTCTTATACTAATTCGTCATTTATATTTGGATAAAAATTCAATAAAACATAATTGAGTGGTTGTTGACATATTTATAAATAATTTTATATGTGTATTATTATTATGCCTCCAATGAAATGATATCTGTTGAGTGGGCGCGACGCTAAAAATATCCATTCTATATACGCTTCTACGGTCGCGTAGCGCTCTATATATTTCCGTAGTGAGTGAGTTGAGCGCGCGCTCAATGTAAAATGCCCACGCGCGTGTTTTCAATCGTGCATTACAATAATTCCGTCGAATTCCGGCAGCAAATAATCTATATATATATATACTACATATATATTTATATATGTATGATGCGGAGGAAAGAGCGTGACGCGCACAACGCGCGTATAGTGGTATAATATGGTCGATGCCCCAGTGCCACGTGCACTTGGCACCATATTTTCCTACCCCAATCCGACCCTCGTCGCCTCGGCCAGTTGAAGCACAAGGGGGTTAACTCCCTTTTTCCCGTCGCCAAATTAGGCACTACTTTCTATTTACGCGGACACAAAAAAGAACCAAAAACAATATATATATATATATATATCACACTACCAATAGTGGATCAATTGATAAATATTCAACGACCCATCGTAATAGTCAAATTTTACTATTCTTTGAAATTTTTCTTTTTCTCACTTCCCATCCCGACAAAGTGATCAGACGTTTTTTCATTTTTTTCCCCCGTTCAACAGGTCCGACGTATGCAGTTTATATTTGGACCCAATCAACATCTCCGCCAAATTCCAAACACAGAATAATATCTCTCGAACATAAAATTGAGTATATACATTTAAATACATTCATCTATAAACTTTCTTCTCTTCTCATTTGTTGCTCATCCTTTAATGGTTAATAAAAGAGAATGCAATAACTCACATGCGCCCATAAAGGCGGTACCTCGCGTCGTCGACGTTCTTCCGTGCTTGTTGTCCTTCCCGTTGACCTTGACCTCAGTCGCCGCGTCCTTTAACACTTGTATTCTCGCCGTATACGTCTTGGTATTCGTCGTTCTCGTCGTATTTGTCGGTGTTATTGTTGGTCTCGTCGTGGATTCTTTTATTGTTGTGATTGTTATTGTCTTCTTCTTCTTTTTTTTCTTTCGCTTCTTCGTTTCTTTCTTTTCGTCAGCTTTTCGTCCAGCGTTTATGGGACTACTACTACCACACGGTCCCCTCGGGCGGGTCCCTGCACGACCAGCGGCACCCGGCTCATCGGGACAAGACGACCGCGATGACATCGGCTCGGCAATACTGTCGTCCAACTCTGCACCACCACCACCCAAACACTACCACACGGCCACGACACAAACAAATATACAAATAAACGAACGAACAAACGAACAAACAAACAAACACTATGAGACTTTTTTATCTATTTCTTTTCCCTTCCTTTGCACTGATGAATATTTATTCACGCGATAATGCCCCAAAATTAATCCACCATGGGAACAACGTCAATGTATAATCAGTTTCAACATTATCAATCGTCAATCGCGTCATTTTTTCACATTTTTTTATTATCACTTGATTATATTTGAATAATTTCCGTTTATGTATTATAGAATTTTTCAATATCATTGTGAATTTTGTGACGCAGATTCGATTATTGGTGGTCTCAGTACTCGCCTCGTATTTTTCATTGTTGTCCCAATCATTATCATTATCATCAACATCATCATCATCATCATCGTCATCTTCAACGTCGATGTCGTATTTTCGTTGACGTTGAGAATGATGAAAATATTAGTCATTATTTTTTTCCGTTGTTGTTCACAAACGAAGAAATGAATTCCTTTCCCAACCGCCAATTTTCGTTTGGTGATTGTTCGCTAGGCGTTACTCGTCTGGATTCATTCGGCACCGGCGGTGAATACAGTGAATTCGGCACCTGCAACTAGACATAATGACGGTGATAGAAAAAACAATATCGAATTCAATTTTAATTATTATCATGCAGAGTATCAGTAACTAGTAAAAGAGTCGTTACCTATCCTCATAGAAAAAAACAATGATATTATTATTCATATCGATAAATGAAATTAGTAATGACTATCTATAACAATTAACTGTTATTTGAGATTAACTGATAATTAATCTTGACAATGAAGGACATTAAGAAAATCACAATAGGTGATAAAGTTCGTAATATAGGAATGTGATGAATATTATCAATAGTGAAATGAATTCTTTCCGAGATATCGCGTAGGAAATTAGACCCTTTAGGGTGCGGACCCAACTCACAATAGAAACCATTTGGAATAAGAAACTTGCCCCTTTGCTAGTCGTAAAATTCAATTTGTTTATCTAGAATGTCATATTATGTCGAAAGTTAAAACTTTAGGGGACTGCTGCAAGCGACTCTCAGTCAATTTGGGGATATACATTTTTCTCACGTGAAATCATTAAAAACTTCCATTCAAATTTTGATTTTAATGAATATCAATTTAAGAAACATTGCATAAAAATTGAGTGAAGATACAACTGTCTCAAATTATTTCGTGTAAGATTGGGCGAATTTACAGAAATAGCGAGCGTGAGAGAGAGAGAGAGAGAGAGAGAGAGGATGAGGAGGAAAGAGAAGCTAGTGTTATGTGTAGTACAGGCGCGCGCAAGAAAAGTGAATTGGAGTCGTATGCCAGAGTAAAAAATGTGTGGCATACATATATATACATGTGTAAGTCCCTCTCTCCACTTCACGCTACTATATAGCATGTTCTATTTTCGAGTGAACCGCATCCGTGATTGGGAGAATCTCGCGTGTAAACTCCAACAACCCAACAGAATGACAAAATTTATTTTTGTTACAGTAAATACCAAAACAATTACTGCACTCAACTGAAAACAAAGCAAACTCAATTTATTACTCAACCACTTATTATTCAGTCAACCAATAATACAAGCATGATTATACTAAAATACTGACGTACAAATATGGGGGGCGGAAAAAAAAAGCAAAAAAAATGATAATTGTATTTACGAGAAAAAGAAAATGACGCGCGGATGTGAGCATACCACATACAGCTATATATCACAGGGGAAAAAAAGAGAGACGGCCATTGCTGAGGGACTCTGTTCAAACACATACACAGTAACAAACTCTGTTTTATTCATTGTATCATAACGTCAACAAAACACTCACTCGCTGTGTGGCTTATTGTCGTGTATCAGCGTAAGCATCGTATGCTTTTTCCATATCCATCCAGACGACAATCGAATTCGCTTTTCGGATATTTATGTTATTCCAAAAGGGACGTTGCGTTCTTCTTTTTATTATATTTCCGCGCATGCGTGATGCATACATATATGTATACAAAACATGTATACATGTGTGTGTTGTGCTGTGTGCAAAGTTTTGCAAATGCCGCGTGGTATGACGCCTGTCTGGTGTTGTCCAGTCTTGTCTACTGCGTGCAAACCAATCACAAACCCGTGTTGTTCATCCAATGTATGAGTCGGCTCACTTGTCCCCAGGTAAGACGCGACAGATGCGTGAAAATACGAGCAAACACGAGTAAGCAAGAAGGGAAACGAGAGGGGCAAGGATGGAGACAGAGATAGCTAGGTGAAATGAGTATCGCGAGGTTATAATCGCCGCGCGAAGCAACGCGGGTACAGCCTGCTATCTGATGGCACTGTGTTCAGCGCTCATCCCGGTACGGTCCAATACGCAAACATTTTCCGACAATTCTCGGCAAGTCTCGGTTATATTCGCGTGAATTCGGTTAGTTTCGAGAGTATCACATGATGATGCTTACATTGGCGACGGTGGCGGTGGCAGCGGCTGCATCAGCGACATACAATGCTGCTGTAGGCCACTGTCGGCTGTGGCCCTTCGCGCCAACACGGCGTCATCAGCATCTTTTATAGTTGTGCTAATTTTATTTTCTTGTACGTATATGTATTTTTCATTCGTTGCGCTATTTATTTACTTTTTTTGTATTTGAGTACAACATCGTCTGGGTTGGCCTATATAATTAACAGGCACCCGTATCACTATCATCATCATCATCATCATCGTATTATTCTGAACTGATTCCAGCAGAGTTTAATGCCCCACAATACTTCTTCTTTTTCATCATACTTTTTTTATATGAAAAAAAATGGATGAAATAGTGCCGAACCATAAGGTTTGTGTACACGTCAAGGTTTCCACGGTCAATTTTATTGATCATATATAGTTTAACATATATAACATAAATAACATTTTTCAGAAGCAGGTCTTTTTCTTTCAAATATGAATAATTGTTTATTATGTCTGACGTGATTTCGTGTCAACATATATAAATATTATAAACGTATATGTTACATTCAAGTATGTGTATAGGAATTCGATGACGCATTGTAAAACATGTCGAGCTGATATAAACGTGTCGCGCTTTCCCTGACATAAACGTTTCAATTATTCTCGAAGCAATGAATCATTCATGATGTGATTATATATATGACACGAATCGTTATCGATACGAAAATAATTTTTTTATTTTCGGACCAGTCGTTGATACTACCGAATTTGATACATTCTTTTTTTTTCCATTCATCAAATAAATTTAAATTTTGTAGAGCGAAATCATTTTGGCAGCAAGAAACATCAGGCTACGTACAATTTTACTCTGCCATAAAAAATCCCCCATAGCCACTATGTACCTACGCAGAATGATTACAATGTGATGAGTAGTTTTGCTGTAATCGAATTTCAAATGAGATTGCATAAGACAATCAAATATATATATATATATATATATATATATATGAGACTCATCGGGATTCTTTTTAAGCGCTCCATTCAACGGTTACGGTGTTCAACGTTGATTATTCGCGTCACATTAGACCCGACGCCGTCAAATTCATCTCACCCTCGGTTGCACTGCAATCTCGTAATCTTTACTGTTCATATGTGTATGTGTATATAGACTAATATATATCTATACATGAATGTATGGATGGGTGCATGTGTACGCGGGTTGAGAAGTCGCTATCGTCCGGCGATAAAAGTCGATGGGGATAATAATGCGTTGATAGTGCTCTGGGTGATGTTCGCGTATAGTCTGGCCCGCGTCCGCCCGTCTGGATGACTGTCAGTGGGTCGTTGAACCCCCCTCACCTCCGCACCCTCCGCCATCATTGTGAGGCCGTTGCGCCAAGTCTGTGTATCGCAGTGTATATATACAATACGTGTGTAAACATACAAATATACACATACTGCATCAACTTTGGAATAATGCGAAAAAACCGTTCCGTTAAAATAATAAATACGAAAAAAAAAAAAAAAAAAAGATGACAGAAGTATGTACGTGGCTCAGAATTTTGTATGAAAGTTCTCGAAAAATTTGTATTAAAATGATTTACGGGAATTGCACATCAATAACATTTATGAAAATATTGTTTCCATATATATATATATATATTCTAATAGCGACAGAATTTAATCTATTCATTTTCTTCGTATTTGCCTTACAAAAACTGAGATGTATTTTAATTTAAATGTGAAATAAAAAAGAAAAGTTTGTGCTGAAACGTATATGGAAGCGGCACTGCAACAGTTTGGCTATATAATTGTGTGTGTGTGTGTGGCTTAATGTCTGATGCACGAGGGGTGTCTCTCGCGGCGGGGGTTAGTCTAGACGGGGAGACCCCCGATTCACTTTGCTCACTCCTCTCTCACTTCCTCCCTCTCTCTGTACGCTCTCTCTACGGCGCTTCTCACCCCTTACTGCCACTGCATAATACCAACTGGTATATGTATATGAACAAGAAGAAGAAGAAGATGAAGAAGCGTTGGCGGTATACATACATATAGATATATAATAGTCGTCGTTGGCGTCGCCAAACTATATATACATACATATACATCTATATCGTTGAATTGCGTCATTTGAAATTGCATTTACGTCCAATGTTTGTGTCTGTCGACATAAAAATAAAAACAAAAAATGATAAATATATATGAAATATTTAATTTCAAACAACATACTCGCGGAAATGACAATTACGACATTAACAAATGTCTGCAGTTTTAATACTTTTCTCTATATTTCTATTAATTATTGAGTATGAACGTGAAAAAATAAGAAGAAGAATTCTCGGCAAAGTTCACTTTGTACAGATACCCTTGTCAAGGTCATGCCACCAATGTCCTCATAGCTATATGAACACGCGACGTTGAAAAAGACAGTGCACATTAGAGTGAGTGAGGATGATAAGAAGAAGAGAGACGAGGAGGAGAAAGATGAAAGAGAATGAGAGCGCATCAGTTGACGGTGATGTAGCTTCGGACCTTGCTCTTCTTTATCCTCACAATATGGCTTGTGCGCTCACTCGCGCGCGCCGCATTCGTGTATACACACCGTCACTCTCATATACCTATATATCCGCAACGAATTCACCATATCAGGAACGACGTCGTCGCTCGCGCGCGGCGAGCGCGGTAGAAGGGGAGTCTAGACGCAACGTCACGAGTACGTAGCGGCTTTCCCCTTGCAGTCACCGCCACCCAGCCGCAGACATTGGCGAGTCGAGAGCGAGAAGGAGAACAAACGAGACCAGACAGACGGGGGAAGAGAGTGAGATGGAAAGAGACAAAGTGTAGACTGCAAAAGCGGGCATGATTTGGGCATTTCAGTCACACAGGAAGCGACACTGGTGTGTATATGCAGGCGGGAAAATACCCACAATGGTTTTTGAATGGCGAGTGAGTACAAGAGAAATGCAAGGTAAAAAAAAAATTAAATTAAATGTATATAAAATAAAATAATTGGAATTTATGAAGGAGAAACCAATAAATAAAATAGCAAAAAAAAATGTTGGCTTGACATATATGCAGTTGCAGTGTGTATTTACACTCATCGCGTTGCCATTCGCCACCACACAGAGTTATTTTATGCCCACGAGCGTGCACACCAGATTATACAAGGCTAAATTCGTGACAAACCTCCTATTATTTAAACTCCAGAGTTGACTCACACAATGTGTGTGCTCACACCCGTAGTGCGGGCCATTGGAAGTATTCTCGGATGCCCGCGGCCTGTTTTCCTTCAATCGTACGCATATACTTGCTGCTTATAGCAATATATACCAAACGAAAAAAGTATATAGAAGAAATGAAAGGGTGTGAGTGCATGAATGATGGGAAAAGAGAGAAAGAGTAAGTTATGGTAACAAAATTATACATTATTTGATTGGATCTTGTTCCTTTGAAATTCAATATCATAATTCGAATTTCAATTTTGCAAACCATCTTTTTTTGTATCGCTGACCTATGACAATTATCTACGTCTCGTAGCTTAAATCCATACATATATATATAATGGGGTTTCTGAGCAGAATATATTGAGTGATTGCCTATATAGCGATCAATGGTTGACATATTCCAATTTCCGTCATACTTAATGGTAATAGTTATGATCTCACATATGTATCAGTGACATCAGTTCTCCATCTCAACAATCCCTCTATAGAAGTACAAATTGCTAAATTTTTCCTCTCAATTGATAAAAAAAATACAAGACGTAATTGCAATGTCTATATGAAATTTTTTGAATGCCGAACACTGAAAATGTATTGGATATGTATAGCAAATAAGTTCGTATAAATATTTACCTTGACTTTTCAAATTTACTGAAACGTTCAAATACTCAATGAGGGATGTATACATATACACGTATCGACACCCTGGCTAGACTCCTGTCTACCCCCGTCGAGCTATCACGAGGGTCAGTCGTGCTGGGCTCCCAGACCAGACAGGGCAAGTAGTCGCGACATACAGCGTGGCAATGCCATAGAGAAAGAGCGAACACAACATAGGGAGGTGAGACCGGTATACAGGAGTGAGAGTGAGAGGTAAACCGCCGCCGGCGCGAGGTGGAGAGTGCTCGACTAGACACCGCTCAGACGGTCCAGAGGGAGTAAGGGGAACG
Organism: Zele albiditarsus; assembly: GCA_958496275.1. Classification (NCBI taxonomy): domain Eukaryota; kingdom Metazoa; phylum Arthropoda; class Insecta; order Hymenoptera; family Braconidae; genus Zele; species Zele albiditarsus. The sequence continues at coordinate 11,093,941 of OY292414.1, forward strand.
CAGTAGCGCCGGGGACCATTTATATACATACACTGACGTAATTCATTTCTATTCTGTACGATTTGGCAATATTTTTTAAATGTTCACTCATTCACGAATTTATGTGAATTTATGACGAACGTTGTAAACATGGAATGACTTCTTTTTTATTTTTTATATTATTTTCTTTTCACTGGACACTCGACCAATGCTTTGTTGAGAGAGGACGCCATCGGACAATCTCGAAAAAATTACTATTTCATCGCAAAATATCGACTCAAGAGCATATGTGCCAAATCTGTATGTGAGAATTGAAAATATTTTAGACAGAATACGGAATTACGTGAAATCACCACGTACAATTCGAATCTGAATTTTCTGATGCAATGGAATGTGAATTTTTCTATTCGTTTACATATAATGATTTTCATTGATTCTTACCCCATTCGATAAAAAAAATTTCAACAAAAAAAGCGATGATTCTTCGGATCAGTGATGTTGCGACCATTCCTCCTCCGCACTAATGTATATCTATATCAACATTTTATCGAACAAACATTCTCACGGACGATCGCATGAAGAATGGAATAGTTGTATCGGCACACTCATGATGTGTGTCTACCGTTTTATTTTAATGTAAAGTCGAAAAAAAAAAAAAAACAACAAAAATATATACTGATGAAACAAGACAGCTGCCCGGAAGAAGGGAAAAAATCAGAAAAAACATTTGTAAATAAACAGCAATCTAGTTCGGCTGACAATTGTCTGAGTCTCGTGACCCTCGATAACACTAGGTAAAGTATCCGAGTTCGACTCTACTATCAAAGAGTCTCGATAAAATTGTTCAAAAAATAATATTCACTATTTGAAAAACAGAAAAGAGTTGATAAGAATCGAGAAGAAGTGTGCAAAAAATCGGATAAACTATGATCATTTGTCTGGTGAAAATATCAAATGGGTAAGAATTTAACTATCAAGAGACTAATTCGTGATAAGAAAGTGTTGTGATACTAATAGAGATGCTATAATCAGCTGGTGAAGGAATATTCCAATGCTTTGCACGATGAAAGTTACGATAAGGAAAATGCGCACAAGAGTAAATTATCCAGCACAATTATAATATCGCCGAGAGCGATGAAACCGTCACCACCGATGCCAGAAACGAGTTCAGCAATAGTAGGTTGGCGATCGTCATTGAAAGTGTATGATCTCGAAATTTTTGGTCCTCTCTACATTTCACCAAGGCATACAATAGTATCGCGGACACCCGGTGAAATTCCGCATCAAAGATTCATTCATCTTGGTTGAACGATAATAAATACGTTGAAATTTATTTTCAAGGGAGAAGTAAATAAAAAATTTAATCGTATCATTATTGATCTCATTATTTTACATTGCAAAATATTTTTGTTTCAGTGTTGGTGGCAATTTTTCAGTCAATGAAATTGGATTGACCTCCACGGCAACCATTTCTCCATCGTCCAACCATTCGAGGTGTACCAGGTGCTAGAAAGATGCATGCATTTTTTATAGTAGAAAGTAATTTGATACTGCACCAATAATTTTACTTCATATCTTTTATGTTGAATCTTACCTTATATTTCTTAATAACTCTAATCACATTCTCGGAGTAATTATCGTCCTCTCCATTCATATGCTTTCGAATTTTCATTGGTTTGTGCGAAATAAATTCGCGATCTTTATGGATAACATAAACAGTAGTATCATCATGAACAATAAAAACATTTTCATTATTTGGATCAAATGTGACGTTTGTAATGGGGAATGGTCTTGACAACCAATGGTTAGGTATACGTTTTTGTAGATTGTTGGAAAATTCTGTATGCTGTCTCATCGGCAAATTGTACTCAATTATCTGTAACGAGATATAATGAATATCGACAATTACTAGTGAATATAGATCTTGAGTGACTAAACCTGTTTTCAACGTTGAGAAATTTATTTATACTTGCCTTATGATCAGAGTAAATGACGACGAGATTGGATGTACGATGTTGTACCGCCATGGCCGTTGATGGACATGAATATCGTGGTAATGACCACCAATCCGGTGATTCTGTAGCAAATTTATCATCCACCACGTAGACAACGATACTGCCATGGGGATCAGAACATATCAGATACTTGTTATCTGGTGAAAAGCACAGCAAACTAATATTCTCCATTTTTTGTTTTATCGTATAAAATGATCCCGCCAATCTCAATTGTTTTTTAACCACTTTGAACACCGACACTTTATTCCCATCATGATTATTCGTCACAGCCACCAATAATTTATTATTTGGACTAAACAACATTTTATGTACTCTTGTTAACAATTTATCTGTTTCATTGTTCTTCATTAATTGTGCATCACCATCAATAATATCAAAATTGAATACTCTCATGTGACTCTCTGTTGAATACACGATTATTTTTGAATTTCTCGATACTGCATAAGATGTTATACTTTCCTCGCCTTTAGTGTGCAATTCAAGAAGCTTCACTGGTCCGCTCTCTAACGAATGGAACATTCCTGAAGATACTTGGTCCTTGGTGGGTTCGCCAAGCTTCCACAATTCGAGATAATTAACGTATCGCAATACAACGGATCGTGACTTTCGACAAACTATTACGCTATTGGGTTGTAATAGTGGCGGATATTTTGTTAAAGTTTTTGGTGGATAACTAGATTGTGCCAGATAACCATCGACACCAGCTGAATACAATTTCCCATTGGCATCCACTAACGCTCTTACATCATGTGTGTGCAATCGTCTCTCAATACCTTTCACCCAACGCGGTGTCACCCTACTGCCAGTTGTACTCGATGCGGATTTAAAAACTTTAGAGAAACTGCGAATAACTGGATCGACTCCAGCGCAATAAATAAGATTTTTATCGTGGGATATCGCCAAAGCGAGAATATCTGCCGTATGACTCTCATGAGATTCAATCAATGTACCCATAATAGGATCCCATATTGATAAAGCACCTCTCGAATCACCAGACACAATATGATTATCGTTAGTCACTCCTAAACACCATACAATTGTTTCTTTTTTTATATGCTTGCGTGATGTTGTCATTTTGTGAATTGCATGACCGGAAATGGCATTCCAAACTCGTACGGTATCTGATGAGCCAGTATATATCATGTCTCCAGTATTGTCCCATTTGAGACATAAAATCCGCCCTTTTTGTTTGTCAAATATTCGTTCGTATATTAAGGAATCATCACTTATTGAAAATGTATTGATGTAGCCATCTTCGGTGCCAACGGCAATCTTTGTCTTGCTAGGATTCACATCTATACACCATGCCGCACCACCAGTTACGGCCGTTTCGTATTTTGTACTTAGTTTTGATAAATCATATTCTATTATCATACCACGTAAACCAGTGGACAATAATCTACTTTCATTTATCCAAACCATTGACTCTATTGAGTTATCGGAATGACCGACAATTGTAGATTCTAAAAATGGAGCATTTGCCTCGTTCCATATTTCAACTGAATTATCATTCCTGCGGAATGAAAAACCAGAAATAAAATCATAAATTTTAGTTAAATAATTTCGAATAAGTTTGTTTGAGAGTGCCAATGATAAAACTAACCTCGAAAGTGCCACTTTTTTGCTACTTGGTTCATAGCAGAGGCACAAAATTGATCGGGGTTCTAAATTATAAAATCTGATATTGTGTATTTTACAGGTAGACATTTTCAATGAAATTTTATTTTTGGGAAGTGCCTTCAATTCTTTTTCATACATGTATATATACTATATTTTGTTTTTTCATTCGGGCTGTGTCGAGCACATGGCACATGCTGCGCTCTTTACAGTGATCTTCTTCGATTATCGTTACTTTTTTTTTTCAATCGATTATTTTCCGCGTATTTCTCCACTTCGATTAATCGATTGTTCATATCCTTCCTAAAGCAGATAGCATGGTGAATTGTAAATCTGTTAAAATTTGTAATTCACATATGTATTTGTTGATTGAAACAATAGTTCATATTTTTTTGATTCTTCGAACATATCGATTCTTTATTCATACAGCTGACTTCATATCCGTATTATTTTTCAACATCGCCCATATTGCTAACTGAAAATCGCCATGCATGCGCGCGAAAAATGAAAATGTAGTGTATATGGTGTCCTCACCATTTCGTTTATGTATATTGTTAATTCCATTATAAACTTCAAATTGTATGCTCCCAATATTGTTTAACTCCCAAATTACCCAGTCGTATACAATAAATATTCATTGAATATTTATTGATGGAAACGATGCGATAGGGACTTTTGATTATTTGCGTTCACATGCGACATGCTGATGGTGATGCGTCAACTGCCACATTCGATTTTCCCGGCAGAATGATAATACCCATAGTGAGGTTAGTTTGATCTATGTTGAATAACGATATAGATTTAATCAAATGCTGATCATAAATAAATATGTGTTAGTTTATTTCTAGTTTTTTATGTTTTAATTTATGTTCTATGCTCAAGTGAACCAGGAGCGTTGCCAGAATGGGCCATTGTTGAATTACAAGGCAATTTAGAGACCTATCACAATGTAATAGATCCTAAAGCTGAGAGATTTATTGGCGACTTGCATTATGAAAGAGGCAATGACAGCTCAGCGATTTTGATTATTGGAATGCATATATTACATGGGAAAGAAGTAACTTTACCAAAGCCACTTGGAGTGTTAGTGAAAAATGAGAAGGGAAACAACGATGGAAATGAAAACCGGGGGGGAATGAACACTGAATGGATCGTAAAAGCTATTGTGAAGAAAAAATTAATATTCAAAACAAGACCCAAACCTATCGTAACTGATATGCCGAAATCTTCATAGTCATAGAATAATTAACTTCTAATAAATTCGTCATAAAACTATTTTTTTAATTATAGTTTATTATAAATGAACATTAATCTTTCATCTCTCCTTCTTCGTCCTCCTCTTCAACGCCTCTTATGTACATCACATTGTTACATCGAATTAAAACTTCACCGAGATTTCCTGTACAGACTCCATCAACGTGTTCCTCTGTATTCGCCAATTGTAAATTCATATAACCGTCCACAGACACCAAATATCCTTTATATTCATGTCCCCATTTCAATTTTACCATCACTGGTTTCCCAGTCAATCCATTCAGGAATGGCTTTGGATTAATTGGCATTGTTGCAGTTGCAGCCATTGCGCTGTAACAAAAAATACATATATATTCAAGTGCGTGAACTGATCAATTTTACAGGTTATGGCAAGTCAAACAATAGCATAACGTGCAACAGAATATATGAATAATTCCATACCTTGTGTTCATTGTGATACTTTCTTATTTTAAACAAAAGTGATTCACTTGCGCAATTATAATTTTCAATTGAATTTAATGAAAAACTCAATGATAAGCAATTGGTTTGTTTTTTTTTCCCGGTTTCGCGTTTATGAAGCAACGTTTTTTATCATTATATATGCGATGCCATTAGTCGAGTAGTCTCTATCCAAACAAAAGATCACGATATATTTTCATGAGTACATATATATGTGGGTACATGCGAGCAGTTACAGTCATACCAACATAAATACATGGAACATTTAATAGCGCATGAGAGCGCATATATTTCCATTAGTTTCGAAATTGATTATTAATAAAGTAATTGGAATAAAAGATCCAAATGAACTCGTCATACAATGGATTTTTAACGCATTCATATTGAATGACTTTGAACGGCCTGGATAGCTAACTGATTCTAAGTGAGTAAAATAATACAATAACATCGAGGTCAGTGATATTGCCCAATGATTAGTCTCCTCCATGATACAATTAAAGTACCCGAATGTTCGGATTATAGTTCAGGTATTGAATACCTGTGGTCATACCATGTCAACTTGTGTACGATATCAACAAACGGATGTTTTTTTGTCACACTCATGAAAACGCCTATATAACTTCGTTCTTCATTTGCATTCATTGCATTATCGTATGCGCCGAGGTCATTCGAGCCAGAAAGATCACTGGTGCTGCCACCTCTTGTTTCTCCCAGAATCCAATAAGATATATTTTCATTTTGCTATTTGTGAAAGCGACTATGAGCGACTGCATCTGATAAACGATCGCGTCAACACCAGTGTATGATGACTCACAACCGAATGATAACGTGTAATTACCAGTTCCATTCAAGAAGAAGGAAAAGTATCATCACTCGTCATTGCTCGTCAGGTATTACTTGTCGCACGGTCAAATGTTGTAGAAATATTCCATGTGTATGAACTGTGCATATATGAATTGTGCTTTGTGGGTTATGATCCGAGAATAAAAATTGTGATTTGAGTGACAATTTTGTATCAGATGAAATTCGAGATATTTATATAAAATGACAATTATTATTTGGCATTATTTAATAATGGGTAAAAGCCCCAATTGTTGAGCATTAAGAAATTACTTCACAGAAGTCATTAACTGTCACTGGGCATGTAATAAGATGTACAGCTTTGAAGGGGAATATAGGCGAAAGCCCCAGCAAAATTTAGCTGGTGCAAGTAAAAGGAATGAAAAATCTGAACTTCTGCAACATGCTCAATTAGAGCGAATGAAAAGGGAAGATTATCGTCGACGTAATGATGCTGCAAATAAAATTCAAGCGCAATCACGCAGTTTTTTGATACGGCAATCGATGAAAAGAGCGATTAAATGTGAATTCGACAATGCCAGAGCACAATCGAGCTCAAAAATTATGAATGTAGACAATTTAGTGCCATTTGTAAGGACATTACACTTTTTTTACAATTCTTCAGAAGATTCATCGAGATTCATTTGGTTGTTGGAACAAGTCTTGGCTAACACAAATGATATTTTGGTGAAACATCATGAATGGCAATGGAGGATAAAGTATGTGTTACTGCATTACCTATGATAACAAATGAATGATAATCTCTATTATTTGCAGATGGATTCTGAAACGTTGTCTGAATTTCCTTCTAGAAGTTCCCAATCGTCGTGTGACAACCATACCTCTTCGGGTATTAGAGACTTTCATACTTGAATCTCATGGAAACATAGAAGGATTGAGCCACGAAGCGTACTTACGAGATAAATTCAGTTATCTTGTAAAACATCGCTATTTCTATATTTTGAAACGACTTTTGGAAGAACAAATTGAATCGTCATCTACCGCCATACCATCCACAACGCGAATGGAGTGCTATATAAATTTGATAATACAACCTTTGAAATTGTGCAAAGGATGTGAATCATTCTACATGCCTGTGTTGAAAGAATTCATTCAATATATTTTGATACATTCTATCAAGGATGCAGCGAGGTCATTCATAATATCATCATTGAAGGAGTTTAAAGGCTTTCCATATGCCGAATTATTAAGTTGCATAAATAGAATTGATATTCAGCCCAATATGAATCTTTTGAACGGTATGTTGGCCTTGGAGCCGATTAATTTTCTCTCATCAATAGATGCCATCTTCTTAGATTACATTCATATGATTGCATCAGTGAAATTCGAACAGAATTCATCGTGGAATGTTATTAATTTCACTACAAATGAATGGGAGGACGATGACAATATGTTAACAGACAGTGAAGTTATAATGGTGGATCAAAATCAAGTAGACGTTTGCAAACAATGCATACTAATGTTAAATGAAGAAGAACGTGTGAATGGCATTCTAGCTGCACTAGATCGTAATGCGGATCCGTTATTACTCGAGTATCTCTGTCGATTGTGCGATAATTTGCTGCAGACTGCCAAACTCGCGACTCACAAGTACAAATTGATCTATATGCTGGCATTCAAGCCAACATTTTTACGGAGATTGTGGTCAGGATTAATATCACCACGATGTAATTTGCGAATAATAATACGTGGTGTTATGCCGATTCACGAAGACATATCGAAAATTGCACCACTGTTAGCAGTATTCTGTTCTCTTTTCGGTCTACTTATAGCAACATTACATGATTCCGAATTTTTTGTCGAGGAACATTTATGGTGTGAAAAAAGTGCAATGCCATTTACTACCTCCGAACTTGTACCACTATCAGCGCATCTCAAAGACGTTTGTTTGGGCCTGGTTGAAATAGCGTTTTCCGATACAAGACCAACTGTTCGGGATGATTATAAACACGCTATTCTCGGTGCAATGAACGACGATAATGTTTCACATTCAGGAAAACCAGATTTGCAAATGTTTGTATATTTATTCAAAGTTACGGCGCGACTACTTCGACAATTGAATACGCGTGATTTACGTCGGCAATTTTGTCCTGAGGGTCATTGGATTAGTCCCAAGCCCGAACTTGATTTAATTTTTCAAAGGCGACGCGGTGGGGCTAGAGGATTATTGAGATCAGATACTGCCGCCAATAATGGCCCACCATTGTCAACTAAGGAGATAAGAGCACTGACTTTATTAAAGAAGTTACCATTTATTGTGTCATTCAATGATCGGGTATTGGTGTTGCAGTCTTTGATACACAAAGATAAAACAGAGCATCGTGGGGAGTTGTCACATTTCATGCAAGGCCCTTCAATACAAATATCAGTTCGGAGGAACTATTTATACGAAGATGCTCTTGGTAAATTGTCGCCAGAAAATGAACCTGACTTGCGACTCAAAATGCGAGTGCAATTGATCAATAGTGCAGGTGTTGAAGAGGCGGGCGTAGACGGTGGTGGGTTATTCCGAGAATTTTTATCAGAATTACTCAAAACCAGTTTTGACCCAAATCGCGGATTCTTCCGGCTCACCAAGGACCATATGTTTTATCCCAATCCAACGGTTCATTTATTAATAGATGATTTTCCGAAGCATTACTATTTCATCGGACGAATGCTTGGGAAAGCTATTTATGAAAATTTATTGGTTGAGTTACCATTTGCTGAATTTTTTCTGTCAAAAATTGTTGGTAGACAATCCGATGTTGATATTCATCATTTAGATTCACTTGATCCTGTTATGTATCGGAATCTTTTATATTTGAAGAGTTATAAAGGCGATGTGACAGATCTTGGATTAGATTTTACCGTTTTATCCGATGAATTGGGTGAACGACGAGTCGACGAATTAAAACCGAAAGGTTCGCAAATACCAGTCACAAATACAAATCGTATTGAGTATATTCATTTGATGGCTGATTACAAACTTAATAAGGAAATACGACCCCAATGTTATGCATTTAAACAGGGAATTGCCAATGTTGTTCCGTTAGATTGGTTGCAAATGTTTAACAATAAAGAGATGCAATTTTTGATATCTGGCGCGCAAATTCCTGTAGACGTTGACGATCTCAAAAATTATACGAATTATGCGGGTGGTTATGGTCTGGAACATCCCACAATTGTTGCCTTCTGGCGAGTGGTTGAAGCATTTAGTAGCAGTCAAAAAGGACAACTACTTAAATTCGTTACAAGTTGCAGTCGACCTCCATTACTTGGTTTTAAAGTAATTGTCACAACTTAATTCGATTTTTGATGAGTCGCAGCTACTTTCTATTATAAACATATATATTTATATATTCGTCACCTTGTTTCAGGAACTTGATCCACCATTCTGTATCCAACATGCCGGCAATGTTGATCGTTTACCAACTTCCAGTACATGTATGAACCTTCTCAAGTTGCCGGAATTTCCTGATGAAGTTACACTTCGAGAAAAGTTGCTGTATGCTATTCAAGCTGGCGCAGGTTTTGAACTCAGCTAAAATTCCATTTGTAGCATCAATCGAGGTGTAAATTTTGTATATTTTCCATGTTTGTCGAGATATGATGAATTCCAATAATGTCCGAACGATGAATGACAGGAAATAGTGAACAAAACAATCGTATATATGTATTAATTGGTGTAAATAAAAATGACTCATCAAGATTTTTGATACTTACAATGATTAGGAAGTAAGGCACTCCATTATGTATAAATATCATATAAGGACAATTGTTTAATGCTTTTTCGCGCCCATCTTTTGAATGTCACAACAGTGGTCCGCGCAACCAAGTGGCGCGCACATCGTCATGACCAATTCGTACACATAATTTGCCATAAACATACTCGCTTCCATACGGATACGCCCTAAAATCTCGCGCCATATTATTTCCCGCCAAAAAAAAAGTTACCAAACCTGTAATTGCTCAATGTTCACTTCCAATGGGAAGTGATAACTGTGATGTCGGCCCATAACACTCCATAATACTTATAAAATAACGTTTTAGTTCAGTTTTCCTCAATTAACCGTTTATATTTCAATTTTTCGCCTTTCCGTGGATTTATTAAATATTATTATCGAACGTAAGTCAACCAATATTACAGAGTTTGGAAGTGATTGCATTATCATTTTCATGTTTTGGTAGATACAATGACAAACCGTGGTGGCGAATTTTTACATCAAAGACACACAGCGCGTCGTCGGAGCTCAATTCGCCAAGCCTTAGCCGTTATACCGGACATGACTGCATTATCAGTGTCACTGGGATCACCGCTTGGTGGTGCGAATAATTTTAACAACGACATGAGGGACCGAGTATCACCATGGCATCCTGCCACTGGAGCAGCCTCAAGTCCTGATGAAATGGTTATTCAGAAGCGTGGACGTCGGAGTCGCACAATCATCTGGTCACCGGAGGGTGATTCGAAACGAAACAGTTTGCTTAATTACAGTTTAAGGGACCAAACACCTGATAAAACAAACAATGAATTACAATCACCAGTTGTTCCGCGAGGGCACATGCCCATAAGAAAAAGACTCGAATTATCGTGTGATTTTGACGAATCTTTATTAGCAACACCAGAAAAAAAGATAAAATCGCAAAATGCACAGGTTCAATACAATGGAAGCAGCATGGCTAATGGTTTGAGAGGTTTGAGTAACGACCAACTAGTGAGAATGTTGATGGATTTGGTTTCAATGCAAGAGGAAGGTGTTCTGTCGGCAGACAGTAAATTACGTGATGTTATCATGAAGATGATGCCAATTGCCGATATTAAACCACTTCAAGAAAGATTACACGTTTTGCAACGGAATGTTTACGGTAGTCTCGTGTCATCCACCGAATTCGCCTATATTCGTGCCTATATACATTTGGACGCATTCCAGGTTCGTTATATGCCATGATTACACTCCGTATGTAATCCGGAATTCACTGCATTATGTGTATTTTTTGTGTGATCGACAGAAATCTTTGGAAGAACAGGGAAATACATTGGCGCACTCACAACATTGGACTTCATTGATGCAGTATGTTATTGCGGCTTGGACGATAACCAAGGATTTACCTGAGTTCGAGAATGAAGATAATACAGCGCAAAAATGTTTTTCCAAGTTAGCCCAATTTTGTAAGCAAGCTCTACTCAATGGTCACTTTACCACATCCAGTCTCGACGTATACATCAAAAAGTTAGTAGTGCACATATGTCATTATTATATTTCCACTTTTTTTTTTTCCATACAATACATTTTTTAAATAATATCGTTTCTTACAGAATGGAACTTATGGCACAGGACTGTTGTGACATAAAAATTTGTCTCCAAATGGCAAAGGAGATGATACAGTAATTATATCTAATATTAATTCGACTTGTTTTAATTTAATTAACTGACGACTATCAAATAGTCTGGTGACATCATCAGTTACTTGACTAAAATGAAATTATACTCAGTATTGTGCTTTTACATCGTTCGAAAAATGTTCGTATGTTTCGAAACTATTTTTTCTCCAAAGTTATCAGCATCATTATTATTATCCTTATTACTACTATTATTATTATTATTATTATTATTATTATTATTATTATTATTATTATTATTATTATTATTATTATAGCTGAATGTTTTTAGTTGCATTTTATTTTTTTTGTATTAATGTCTCCTTCCGATTTTTCATATTGTACACATATTGACAGACGATGCTGAATGAATAAATCATGATCTGTTTTCTGCATTATACGCATATTTCACTTTCATCCCATTTCAGAAATATTAAGTGTTGTATTATCGACCATGCAATTTGTATTTTACCAACAATAGGTATCGCACATTCTCGAATGCGTTCATGATATTATTGGACACTATACGTACGTAAGCTTGATGTTTTTGTATCGAAATTTTTAGGATATTCACATAAGATTATTGAAAACCACACGAACAATGTTGATTCTACATTTAGAACATAAAAAACATTTAGAGTTTTTAGCCGAACAACCACTGCAAGGTACATTGATTACATTCTTCTGAGTATTATGAGTAGCTCTGCCGTTATTTATGTCTGATTTTCGTTCACAGTCCTTCAAGATTTTTGTAAACTAGCAATGGATTATTTGCACAAGGGGCCAAATTCTAAATTATATTCCGTTGCTGCACGTAAATGATCCACAATTGAAAGAACACAAAAACAAATAAAATTGAATACATCAATGGAGTGAGAAAATATTTGGTGTTTCAGAAAAATTAGAGGTTGAACTCGAAAGCGTCCAAAATTCCATTCAAGGTTTGGTTTATTTATTAATGGAGAGTGTCAAACACAAGGTAACAGAAATTATCACAAATAATACGCTTAGTTCAAGATATTACTACTATTTTTTGTACTTTCTATATGTCTCAAGCCTTCAAAAGTGATAATTCGCGGCTTTCCATGACTAGTTTTTTAACTTAGATCTCAAAGTGAAAAATTTCATAGCTAACCACGGAAAAGTTTCATCACTTAGTCACCTCTCTTGGATTCAATGATGATAAAGAATCACTTCTTAGTCAGCTTTATCAGACGAAACAATGTGAAATTGGCGATGCTATGACAAACACCGGCTTCAAATTACCAGAATACCACAATATGGAATGGCGATTTGAGACGCAGGTATGAATTATAACCTCGTGAAGGACAGGATTACATCGAAAAGAAAAGAGCTTGGGCCTCAATCTAATAATGGAGTTACATTCCACTCGAGATATTCATGTTTACATTAAATACATATTAATCATTCCAGATTGCATCTAGAACGATGTTGAAGCAAGTAGAACCTCTAGTTACTGTCGATTTCACCTTGAAAAATACCACCGAATCAAATGAATTGAAACACGTGGTCTTGCAGGCTGATGCAACAAATCTCTTGCATCTCACTCATGAATTGGAAGCTGCATTGCAAGAAGAACGTAGTCAACAGATTCGTAAAATTAAAAGATTTTATAAATGATAATTATTGTCACATTTCATATACATGTCCTATGTTCTCATACTTTTGAAATAATGTATGCATTACATGCGCTACGAAACGTTTCGTTGACATTATATAAAATTAATCTTGACATGATTGTCTTGATTGAATCAAATTATTATTCACAATGATGCCTCACAATTCATTGTTAAAATTCCGAGGAAGACCGTTAACGGTTTTATTAGATTCATTAGAATATCAAATTCGATATTATTCCGTGGCTTCCATTTGCCTATAAAAGCAAATCACATTCCGAAATTTGATTGTGCTAAACCACCGATTTCATCAGTACCGCAAGGTATTGATGTTATCAATTGGAATCTACAACTATCGTTGGGGCACATTAGTCGCCCTTTTTGTTTCATTTAGTGTTTTTTTTTTTTCGTGTTGAATAAACCTGTGTAAATTTCGATAAACGAATATGGAGACGCCGCTCGTATCAATCTTCCAAAATATCACTTCAGCGATGGAAACACTACCAACGTTGAGTGTTTCTTCCCAACTATCCACTGTTACGATGATCACCGACGCTGTTACAACAATGGGACCACAAATGGCACGACAGTGGATGCGTTATAGCAATCAGACTGTCGCTGATAAGGTACCAGATGACATGCTACACCTTATTGATCCACACTGGTATCAATATCCACCGATGGATCCAATGTGGCATAAAGCATTGGGACTGGTGATGGTTATTATCGGCATAATTGGATGGTGTGGCAACGGGATGGTTGTTTATGTTTTCTTGTGCACTCCGTCGTTAAGGACCCCAAGCAATCTTCTCGTTGTAAATTTGGCATTTTCGGATTTTCTCATGATGGTTATTATGTCACCGCCAATGGTAATCAATTGTTGGTATGAAACATGGGTGCTCGGTGAGTAATAATGAAAACTGGATTGAAGAATAGCTAATTGAAACGTCCACAATCGGAATCTTATGATCAATTCGTTACGAATTTTCTTCTCAGCATTGTATCAACTCCTAATGAGAAAAACTGAGAAAATTCATTTTTTTCTATAAGCTTGTGAATGCGAAAGTGCGAGTTCACATCAACACACACGTTTTCATGAATGTTTCAATTAACTATTTGTAAGGTCCCGTTGCTTGGGACACTCAAATGATTAATATAGATTATCAATTTTTTATTTTGATTCATAACGTTATAGGACCACTGATGTGTGATATTTATGCCATGGTTGGTTCGCTCTGTGGTGGCGCATCAATTTGGACTATGTCATTTATTGCATTGGATCGTTACAATGTAATTGTTAAAGGAATGGCGCGCACTCCCTTAACTATTTCGAGAGCACTGATTCAAATTTTGATAATCTGGACATTTGCTCTTCTTTGGACTATTTTACCGGTGGTTGGATGGAATCGATACGTTCCAGAGGGCAATATGACTGCATGTGGCACTGACTATTTAACAAAAGATTGGAGTTCGAAATCATACATTTTGGTCTATAGCATTTTCGTCTATTACACACCGTTATTCACTATTATTTACAGTTATTGGTTCATTGTAGCGGTGAGTTATCGAATGGTAAACTTACTACTGAAGCATAAGAAATTTTTTAACAAATTTTTGAATTTAATTCAGGCTGTTGCGGCACATGAGAAAGGAATGAGAGAACAGGCTAAGAAGATGAATGTGGCTTCGTTGCGAAGTGGGGAACAGGATTCTACTAGTGCCGAAGCCAAATTAGCCAAAGTTGCCCTTACAACAATATCACTGTGGTTTATGGCATGGACACCGTATTTGGTCATCAATTATACTGGAATTTTCGGTGCTGGGAAAATAAGTCCACTTGCTACAATATGGGGTTCTCTATTTGCCAAAACTAATGCATGCTACAATCCGATTGTATATGGCATCAGTCATCCAAAGTACAGAGCAGCTCTCAATGAGAAATTTCCATGCTTGGTGTGTGGTGGCGTAGAGAAAATTGATGAAAAAGGCGGTGATAATACTTCGCAAGTGACCAAAGCATGAACAAATCTATACTTTTTATGCAATTTATAATCCCAGTACTCATTTATTCACGACGTTAGTTAAACTTTGGAATTTATTTCTGTTTGGGAAATAATATTGTTTCAATATTCGTGAATATTTTGAGAACATTATTTCAGTTATTCAATTATTGAGATCAATAAATTCTATGTTACAACTACGTTTCATTATTCTATTCTTCGCTATTGATTGAATAAATTGTACGCATTATTGATGAAAAAGGAACACTATATGTTATTGCTTCAAGAATTTATTTAATAATACAAAATTAAAGACAGATACAACAGCATTGCCAGGTGTTCGGGCGTAATGACATATCGATTTATACAATACATATATGGTACTTGATGCCCCATAAGACGCCAAGGTCACCAAGTTCATGCATGCATATTCAACTACAAGTTAGAACAATAGAATATTTGTAATCCACACTATATACTGAGTGTAAACAAATCGAATTGTGGTGAAAAAACGTTTTGTAAACTTAGTTATAGGTGGAATATCAATATTTATCATTATAACAATTTCGAATGTTGACAAAAATAATGCATCAAGGCCACACGATGTCGATAACTATTGGTACTTCAATTTCACACTCCGGAAACTTTACATCTGGTCCCAAGATTCTCTTGATGTTTCCTAAATAAATTTCTTTAATTCCCTATCATCTAGAATAATATATACAATTACTTCCCGTTTAACTGAGCCAGGTATTTCAGCTCATAATAGTTATATACTATTTTTATATATAATATATATTAAACAGACACAAATCCACTCATTTTCAAAGAGTTCGCAAAGTTTCCGCGCGGGTCTACCAATTTTTTTTCTGTATTTGGTTGATTTTTTTTCCCTAATGTTTTACAATGAGATGAGTTTGACTCAATCTCAGCTGCAGTCCTGCGGACCACACAGCTTTCAAACACAACCACACGACATTTATGCATTAGCCTTGTCGCCTTGAGTGACAGTAGTGGTCGTGGAGACTGCATCACCTGGCTGTTGTGGTTCAGCGCAGGCCAATGATGGGAATCGCTCAGCCAAAGCGGCTTTATATCTCGGGTGGCTGTTGGTATGCATTAAAAGAGAAGTTAAACAACATATGAATGGCAATGAGAAAATAGTGTAGAGAATATTAACCTGATGGCATAGACGATTGGATTGTATACGGCGTTGGCCTTAGCAAAGACAGAGCCCCAGATGGTGAACAGTGGGCTGATTTTTGCAGTTTCGAATACACCGGCATAATTGATGACGAGATATGGCGTCCATGCCATGAACCACAAAGAGATGGTCATTAAAGCAACCTGTTCCAAATAATTCCATAATTGATGGTGGGCGTTTATAAAATATAAGACATTCAATGTTGATGGTTGCATACCTTGGCCAATTTACACTCAGCGCTCTGATTCTGATTTTCCGCAGACCTGAGCGATGCAACGTTCATCTTCTTTGCCTGCTCTCTCATATTCTTTTCATGAGCCGCTACAGCTTGAATGATGAAGAAGTAGCTGTAGATGATGAGGAAGAGCGGCATATAATAGACGAATATACTATAAGCCAGGATGTATGATCGTGATAGCCAGCTCTTGTTAAGATAGTCCGTGCCGCAAGCAGTCATGTTGCCCTCAGGAACGTATCTGGATTAGGATTCATAAAATATAGATACATATCCTTTTTTTTTAATTTTTGAATATGTTATGTTTCGTTAATTTTATTACCGGTTCCATCCGAAGAGTGGTGCAAGTGTCCATGCAAGACAGAAAATCCATACCGTAGCAATTCGAAGAAGTGCACCATTGATAGTTAATGGTTTACCCGCTAATCCTTTAACAATTACGTTGTATCTGTCAAACGCAATCATTGTCATACTCCAAATGGAGGTACATCCGAACAGGGAACCACAACAAGCATAGAGCTCACACATTAGTGGTCCAAACACCCACGTCTCAAAGTAACAGTTGATTACCTAATTTTATATTCAAATAAATAATATTTCTTCAGTGTGAAAATAGGATTGAAGTGAAAATGAATATTTCAATTTTTACCATACCATTGGAGGTGACATGGTGGTCATCATGAGGAAATCAGAGAAGGCAAGGTTGATGACAAGGAGATTACTTGGTGTGCGGAGTGATTTAGTTGTGGTGAAGATGAAAATGACCATGCCATTACCAACGACGGAAACCATGCCAAGACAACAAATAACGAAGCCAAGAATTCCGTGCCAAAGTGGATTCAATGGCGGGAATTGATACCAATGGGGATCAATCATATGTAACATCTCCGGTGGTACTTTGTCAACGACTGTTTGATTTCCACCCCCGCTTGACCAGCCTCCGCTGCCGTAAGCAGCAAAACTGGGGCCTGACAACATCGACATCTTTGACTGCAAATGAATAAGTTGTTCAAATGAAGATATATACATTACAGATAAGTTGATATTATATATGAAGAATACTCACCTTAGTAAGATTTCTTGGAAAAAATCGTACGAAGACGAACTAATCCAAGCGAATGATTGTCAAGCGCGGGTTCACAATTTTGCAAAAGGAATTGGAAGGTCTGGAGCAAATTGGGTTCACTGTCGGATGCGGCCCACTGTTCCACCTTGAGGTCTGGTTTAAATATGGACTGGTGTTGTAGGTCACACCGCCAATTTGTACCCCACGTTTTCTTGCCACAATATATGACTACCAGCGACTAAATCCCCAATTTCTACGTCTTAATACTTTCTTTATTGAGTTAGGGGGGACTTAAGAATTCCTGAGGCTACCTTGTTCTTCAAATAGAAACCCTACAAAGGGTCAATAAGAAATGAATATAGTTATTATTGGCACAAACCATATCTGTATATCCATATTAGCATCAACTCCACTCATCAATTGTTTAGAATATTGTTTTAATCATTATCATTTCATAGATCTCCGAGTGTTGGGGAAATTTCAACATTTGGTTGTCATCAATTAGAAAATTATTAGAAATAAAGCGATAATTTGGTGAGCAGTTAAATCAGATTATTCATTATGATCATAATTGCGAGGGATCTAAATTTTCAACTCCTGTATTCGGTAGTCATCAATATGATAAATAATATTATCGTTTATAACATTACTATGTTAAGTCTATTATCTCATAAATATTGTTTGACCAAAGGTCACAATTTTGATAGAAAACATAAATTCTTTATCATATTGAAATGAACCCACTCTATTTCATTTTTGTTATCTTCAGTTATGCGATCTAGTGCAAGTAAATAATATGAATTTTCAGTATCGCAAAGAGTGCACGGCAGTCAACGGCAGTCTCGCAATAGTGGAATCAGCTCAAACGATATTTGGCGGGAATTGAAGCGCGCAATATATAACCTATACACGCTCATGTGTGAAGTCGAATGAAGTAAACATTTTTCCCATCGTTTGGATCAAGAGACATTAAACGTGCACGCAATTTTTTCCATTGTCATCATATGAAATAATCTCGGGTTTGAGTGTATTACGAAATGTCAGAAAATATCGACGTCGACCGTCCAGAAGAAGGTTGTGACGACGATGATGATGCACCAGCAAAGACTGTAGCTGAAGTACTTGAGGACATGGAAAAAGCTTGGCTCAACGAAAAATCGGCACCAGAAGTTCTTAAACACATGTCTGATCACGTGGATTGTCTTCTGCATCATATATCATGTATGGAAAAAAATATTGAGCCATTGCCAAAAGATGATCTACGTGTAACTATACATAAAATGGAGATCGATAGAATTCGATATCTTGTATGCAGCTATTTGAGAACACGATTAGAAAAAATTGAATTATATGCGATTGATTTAATAAAAGAAGAAGCTAAACGCAATGAGCAAGATCGTTTCTTAACTGATGCTGAATCAAAATTTGCTAAAGATTGGACATTGAATATGGAAACATTGCTGAGAAGTTTGGTTCTCCAACATTTGCCTGGAAATTTTCAAGAGCTCGAGCCGGATAAAATGACAGTCAAGCCGAATTTACATTCTCATGTATTTATTAAAGCTAATAAGGATGTGGACGGCGTCATCATTCCTGGATTGAAAGATGAAGAATTAAATATTACAGAAGGTTCGCAGCATTTGGTACAATACAAAGCAATAGCACATTTGGTGAAAGACGGATCGGTTAACTTAATTTGAAAAGTTTCTTTATTATAAATTGAGTATCGATAAATTGTATTGAATTTTTTATACTGTCAAAAATATATATTTACTTACTAAACTATGTTAGTCCAGTTCGAAACAATTCATAATCAACAGAATATTTCAGTTCAAAAAAATTATTAGAACGTTCACATATAATCATTATTACAGTATTAACTAATTAGAGTACACAAAATTATTATTAAGTATCTATTGAATCACATCGTGCATAAATATAATAATTTGTAAAGTACTCCAAAACACCATTTTTGTTTATTTTAAATGGCTTCCAAGTAGAAAAAAATTCTGTTAAAAATTGTTTATCTCTTTGGAACGGTTTATTTCTTTTATTTCGTATTAATAATAGTAAGGCGTCATTGGAGGCTAAATAGTTATTTTGAGTCGAAACCCCTAAAATAATAATTCCATCTCCTCTATTAATGTATAGATTACTTTGGGATACCGTTCATCGAATTATGTTCTTTTAAATCCACATCATGTAAAACATTGTTGTATGCATCTTCAGATATTTTTTTCAATTCATTCGTCATGGATTTTCCTGTTTGACTAACCATATTCGTTAAAAAGCCATCAGGATTTTGCAGTAATAAGTGGGGATAATCAAACTCCATAATTTGACCACGATCCATGACCAGAGCACGATCACTATCCATTACTGTATTTAAACGATGTGCAATAGTTAATACAGTGCAGTCTTTAAATTTCTCGCGAATTGTTCTTTGAATAAGTGCATCAGTAGCTGGATCAACATTAGCTGTAGCTTCATCCATTACGAGAATTTTATTGTTTCTGACAATAGCACGAGCAAGACAAAGTAATTGGCGTTGTCCAGCACTGAAGTTGCTCCCACCCTGTCCCACCTGATGATCCAATGAAGGGACAGCACCTTTTAATTCAACTTCTTGAAGTGCCGACCACAAAATATTGTCCTCATATTGATGAAAAGGGTCCAAATTATCACGCAGTGTTGCAGAAAATAACATGGGCTCTTGTGGTATTATCGATATTTTTCTTCGTAAGTCGTGTAGGCCAATGTTTTTTATATTAATAGTATCAATAATTATGTCACCATCGAGTTTAGCCAAGTTAAATAGTGCAGAAATTAACGAGGACTTTCCAGCACCAGTACGTCCAACAATTCCCACTTTCATTCCATGCTCAATGACTAAATTTAAATTTTTCAGCACAGGCTCATCTGTATCTGAATATTTCAAGAAAACCTGATCAAATGTGATACGACCTTTGTCCGGCCACGTGGCCGGAGGCATTTTATCCGGCTCACTATCAAATGGGCCTTCCTTATCAAGTTCCGTGAACTGGAGTATTCTTTCAACACTCGTCATTTGCGCCACCATTGCCGCCGTCTGACGCATACCATATTGCATCATACCGCACAGAATCAGAATTTGTGATATTGCAAGACCGACTGACCCAGCAAATGTATTTTCATTGTGTAAAATAATGAAACTATAAGTTATTACGGCCACGAATGCAATGGTGACGGCATCAAGCCAGAGGCCGAAAGCTGTGCTTGTAGTGATAAATAACGAATAGGCGCCAGTATGGACGTCTTGATGTGAATCAAATTCTTTTCGCACCATTTCTTGAGCACCTGATGATCGTATAGTCGAGAGACCAGCTAATGATGAATTAACGTGTGAAAAAACTGGACTTTTTGTGATGCCTTCCAGACGCTTTAAGTCTTGGGCCGTCGCTAAATATGTATTTCTTATGAGCCAATACAGTACTCCCAAAATTGCTATTGGAATGATGGTCCACGGATTAATATTGATTACTTGAGCCAGTATACCAATCATTACGAGAAATATTTGTATAGAATCTATCATAGCCATTGGTAATAATTCATCCACACACCCAGTATCCTTTGAAAATCTATTGAGTATCTGACCTGACGGATGAGTATTGAAAAAACGCATTGGTGCTCGCAATAAACTTGCGAACATTGTATTATGTAAATTTTTACTTGCACTCATGCAGATTTTATAAAACATAACATTCCGCGCCGTTGTCATTACCACACTCATAGTTATGAATATGCCATAAATATAAAGCGCCGTATCTGTATTGTAGTAATGTATGTCATCTGCCGTTTGATTGAATACTGCTGTCTCATTATAATTGAGAAATGATGAATTATCTGACGACGATTTATCACCCAATACATCGTCCACAGTAATATTTTTCCTAAATCTTATTTCTTCTTGTCTCGTCCATTCTGCGACCCACCAATCCGATCCGCTGCTCCCCACTTGTCCGAGTATCGCGAACAACAAGAAGATCAATAATACTGCAATTGATCCACCAGCACGGAAATATCGCCAATACAATGATTGTGACACTCCTCCTTTAGCAATCAATTCTTCAGTCTCTTGAGGTTGTGTTGTATCATCATCATTAATCTGATTTGATGAAGAAATAATCTCGGGCGTCGGTTTTAATTCACTGTCTGCTAATTGATTATTATCATTTTTTTCTTCAGTTGCGCCTGAGGCCAATAGCTTCAAATGCTCTTCATTGAAATCCTTTAATTTCCCTTGATTCTCAATTACTCCATTATTTAACATTACAATCACATCAACGTCCTTCAAGTATTGAACCTGATGTGTGACTAATATCCTTGTTTTATTACATAAATATTCTTTGATACAATCCTCAAATAGACTTTTTCCAACGTGCGTATCAACAGCTGACAATGGATCGTCCAACAAATAAATGTCAACATTCTTATAAATTGCTCTAGCTAAATTGATGCGTGCACGTTGACCACCGCTCAAGGACGTTCCACGCTCTCCAACTAGAGTTTTGTCGCCATGAGGTAGCTGAACAAAATCTTTGAGTAACGCGCATACTTTTATCACTTCACGATATCGCTTTTCATCGTATGGTTGACCAAAAAGAATATTATTCCTCACTGAACCAGCGAATAACCATGGTTCTTGACTTGCATATGAAATCTCACCATTGACTGCAACGTGACCATGACTCGCGCGTAATTCACTGAGTATTAATTGTAACAGTGAACTCTTGCCTGAACCAACTGGCCCAACCAATGCATAAAGTTCGCCAGGATTAATCGTAATATCGATATTATGCAATGTATTTGCTATGGGATTTTCAATCCATGACGCTGTGACCTCTTTGATCTTGATAGCAGCAGTATTTCCTATGGACGAGGAATGAATCCCTAGTGGTACATTTTCCTCCAGAAGTAAAAAATTTTCAAGTCTTCTTACGGTTACCAAAGCCTCGGCCAAGGCCGATATTGCCATAGGATAAAGAATTGCCATGGTACATTGTAATCTATTGAAATACTGCGCCATTGAAAATACAATATCGGCTGATATGTTATTTCCACCAAGAACAAAAGCCATTATTGTGAAGAATAAGGTTGTGCGATCAGTGTATACAAAAGTAGCACGATTTATTCCTCTTAAATATGACATTTTCGTAAGAATATCAATTTCATATTTTCTGGCAAGTGACACGAGCTGTTCGAATGGCTTCTCCCATGTGTACATTTTAATAACTTGAATGCCATTTATTATCTCGCTCATAAGTCGCACACGTTCGTCCGTGCGTGTAGCTATTCTTCCACGAAATTTTGAAATCCATTTGCCCAGATATCCTTGTACTGGTATTGTTTGGATAGTAATCAAAAATATTCCTGCTAATGTCGCAATATTGACATAACGCCAAATTAAATATGCTATTACTGCGGCTTGCAATGGCATTATCCATATATAATGAAGATCAATAAAAAGTAGATCAAATCTTGCAACATCATTTGATAGTAAATTAATCACTTGACCCCCCGCTGTTTTATCAGCTGAAAATCGGGATAACCTCAAGATCTTCCTGTATACCAATGACGAGCAAGCAATTCGTGCTCTCATTCCCAACTCCAATTGTCCCATATTTGTGTGCTGCTCAAGCAATGACATTATGATTGACATTAATATTATAGATGACGCATAAATATAGGCATCGCCAGGCGTGCTATCAGAGCGTGGATCGAAATGCCGGATAAGAAGTCCAAGAACGTATGGCTGCACAACTCTATGAGAATACCCGAAAAATTAGTTACTACATGATGACATAAACTTTTGCATTGATTTATTCACCTGAGAACAACTGTGACGGTAATCCAAAATCCGTATATTACGTATGATAGTAAGAATGTTTTTTGAATAGCTTTTCGTAGCTTTGGAGTTCGTCCTTCATCACGTGCCGATTCCACTTCTTCTTTCCAATTTCTGTATATGGAAAAATACAATTATTACAAGATTATGTTTTTCCTCGTTGCAATTATTATGAATGCATTGTATACTTTTCAAGGGTATCACCCAAAGGTCCACTGAGATCAGGCGGAAGTGCATTTTGCAAATCTTTCGTCTCTAAATCATGTTTTTTTCCATATCGGAAGAGCGGTATCAGCCAGCTGAGAAGAAATAATGGAATGTAAAATATTTGATAACTACATTAATAGTTTAATCATGTTTGTATGTTATTAGAACGCTCGCAGTGAAAAAATATTTTCATTTTCATATCTATCTAAAGCATGATTCAAATAATTGCTCATTCTTATGAGAGAAAGAAATTGCTTCATGTTGATCATCGCTGATGAAAATTTTTTGTGGAACAACACGAGTTATTAATTGATGTTGTTAAGAAAATTCAAGGAACTGAATTGCTCTTAATACGCTGGATTTTGTAGCATGAAAGTAAGTTGTGGAGGAAATAATACATTGAGTTTTATCGCTCTCTTGATATTAATCGAGGTTACTAATACAATTCCATAATGCCATGTCAAGATGAGCATGTGATAGCCACCAACGTATATACACACTCATATCGATATAAAGTTTCCAGTTTTATTATGACTAAGTCAACTGCGGCAGTGATTCGTCATAAAACAGCGATGTCAACTACGAAAAATAATCAAAGAAAAATACCCAAATAATCACATTTGATATATGTGTATAACTTGGTACATTCCAAGAATTATCAGGAAAATTATCAGTTGAACTCACCAAAAAACTAATTTACTCAAGGGGCTTGCAGTGACTCGAGGACTCGGATTATCATATTTTTTGCTGCTGTCCATGACTTATAACATATATTCGCCCTCTTATCAGAAAATTCAATGATACATTTGTCTATTATATATAAGAGCCATTTATTGATTCTATTTATATATCATACTAAACACGACCGTCGCGTATGGCCGCACACCAAACACTGATCGAAAGCGTGGCTACACGTAATGAATCTGGCAGCATTATCCACATGACCCGGCCTTTGTCGTCAATGCTCCCACTATGTTTCTTATTTATTCCCATCCAATTATACGTGACATGATTAAATTGGAGAAATGAATTTGTATAATTAATGTGTGAATGAGCTAACATGGAGTAACATCTCCACACATCTGCGCATCAGAGATCATTCATGCATGTATGATTGAGAAAATAGATGTGAAAAGGAATCTTCACTCGACGCGCTGTAAGTTGTAGATAATTTTTGAATATATGTTCATCATCTATTCGTAAATGGTGTACTTGTATTGGCTTATACGTAACACTGTAGATAAATCAGTATCGACTACATAACCTATCGCACACAAAGAAATACGCACCCCCTTCTTCTTATCTACCTATTAACATATATGTGTACACAAACATGTTATATACATAGTTATGTGTGGCGTCAGTTTCGATTCGAAAAAGAAACATTGCATAATAAATAAAATATTCACAATTGAAGCAAAGATGTGTTATGCCTATATATGCTGAGTAATGAAATTACAAGTAAAGTCATGATGATTCTCTATAAAGAGTTTTTATTATATATTATCTTGCGAAGTTATTTCGAAAAGTAATCAACTGACCACCTCTGACAACTTACATATAGAGGTTATGTAAATGGAAACAAATGGTATATATTAGGAGTATATAAAAATAGATATTGCATGAGAGGAAATGAAAAATGGCATTTTCATTTAGAGCAGGCATCAATTGGTGCCATGATTTTCCGAAACTCGCAAGAGAATCTGGTTTTTATTTTAATATGCATCGAACGCATGTGCGTGTTGACTGGAATCGAATAAGTATGTCTATGGTCCGGTTTTCTCCTTATATTATAATTATGAGAGTAGATATAATTGATAGAAAATTTTTATTGTCTGTTTAGGTACAATAGATATTGATCGTGTTATTCGTGAAAGGGACTTTTTCACAATTGATGATAATATCAATAACGTTGTGGATTATCATTTAGAGACAGAATATGATGTTAAAATTTTAGATCCCAATTTTGTAAAATTATTTCGACTGGCACAGTTATCGGTTGAATATTTATTGTATTGCAAGCAGTATTTGGATCACAGTGTGATTATACTGAAAGATGAATTACGATCGAAATTGGAGGAGAATGTCAAATTAAAAAATGAAATATCGGTATTCGAAGATAATATGAAAGAATTGCGTAAGAAATTTCGTGACAAATATAAACTTATTGAAAAGAGATTTAGTGATTCACACGGAGAAATTCATAAGGTAAACAAAAGAGTATCATTTGAATAATTAAACAAAGAAATTATCTTCCATTCACTCTTAATTATATACTCTGATTTGCAGTGCCCTTTCTGTTCGAAAACATTTTCAGCTGATGTATTCGTGAATTCACATATCACTCGACGCCATTCCAATGCATCTCAATTATCTATGACGTCACCAGTACACGAACAATACAAAGCTGAAGCGGAAAAGCTCCATGACGAAATAAAATCACTGAAGGAGAGATTGAACGAGACAGAACGTGTAGTAAGGAGTGAGTCCATGAAGCTTTGCGATAGTATAGAATCAAGTAAAGATAAATATAATGCGATGAAAAGTGGCGATTTGGAGAGAAGTGAAAATGCTAAAGAAAGAAGACTAGAAGAGGAGCATAAAAAATATCGTGAGGAGATAAGCCATTTGACAACAATGCTATTCAGCGAAATCCGAAGTTTAAAACGGGACGAGAACTCGTCTAATCAGAAGGAATCAGGGGAAGAAAATATGAAAGAATTGTTGAAACAACGGGACAATGAAATTAATCGACTACGTGATCAATTGCGGCAATTATGTATGAAAAAATCTACACCTGATATGGAAATAATTCAGACGAAATTGAATGCTCAAGAAGATTACTGGCAAACAAAACTCGATCAACTTGAATGTCAACATCGTCATGACATAGAAACATTGTATACACAATTGAAACTTACTCAGGCGTCTGCGGATTCCGTTAAATTCGATTATTTGAACAAGATAAAAGAATGGGAGGAATCGAAAAGTGGTCAAGTTGAAATTTCAGCTGATTCGCCACCGTCAATTGCAGAATTGAAAAAATTGCCGGATCGAAGCTGTATTATAAGATCCGAACATCACCGAAAAAGCATATGTGATCGAACAATCGATACCAAAGACGCAATCAATTCTGAAATCAATGATAATAACTGTGGAGAAATTCTCATCGAGAATGTAGATCAAATATCAGACATAGATTTTATAAATACAGAAACGCCTGTCAGTAAATTTCATCGCATAATAGTCGGTACAATGGAGTCTGTAGATCATCCTGCAGAAGTCTCTGCCAAAGGGAATAATACACGCAAGAATATACATACAGTGAAACTACGGCGTGGTAATTTCCAAAAATCTTCGTATCAACGGGAGAAAAAGAATGGTGATCAATCAGATGTGAGACTCCAGGTTACGCCCAGTAAAAGTAGTCTACAGCATAATATGAACAGAAATAGCCGTGAAACGAACGTTATTGACGTAGGAAATGCAAATAAAATGGATGTATCTTCGAGTGAGTCGGACGAAAGTGATTCAACGTCAGAGAGTACTGAGTCGGATAGGCTGAGTCGATTAAACGACGTTAATGACAATACTTCAAGTGGAGAAGCAACAATTCAAGCGTCAGAAAATAACGTGCAACTTCAAACAAATGTGCGCATGAAGAATAAGGAAGAATTGAAGATAGAAATTCAGGAAGCCCTTGAACAAAAATTACGTGATCTCGGAGTTGATCCTGAATGGCACCAAATTCCCGATGCTACATATCATCAATTAAAGAATACTGTTGAATATCATCGCAGTATCAATTTGAAAAAATATTCGAAATTCGCAAGTCTACGACGGGCAATTCTGAAACAGATTGCTGATAGTGTTTCGAAGTATAATAAGGATAATGAACATTCTAGCGTTCATGACACAGTGACGATATCGCCTCCAGGAAACTTGTTAACTAATGTGAAATCCAAATATTCCAAAGCGTCGGGCAATCGTGACGATTACGACTCTCATACACCAAAATTGAAATCACAAATCAGCTCATCAAATGATAAATCTGTTACAAACAAATTTAATATTGAATTGCTACCAAAGAAAATTAACCAATTGGAATTCCGTGAGATGAAATTTTCAATGGTAGGACAATCACAGCGGCAGAGATCACAAATGAATCGTGATGCCAATACTCTATTATCATCATCTATTCATAATAGGTATACATTGAATCCGAGTAGATTAACTACTAAATCAATGGAATCAGTGGAAACGAAACATTTGTCGCACTCTTATGAAAGTATCAAAGATTATATGCAAGATGACAGTTATAGTTATCGAAAAATCGATTCGCCATTAAATATGAGTGGGCCGATTTCAACGTCGACACCTCAACGAGATTATGTTAATATTTTATCTAGGCACAAAACAATTGCTGCAGAAGCATCTAGTCGACTACCAAATTCTGAGGAGTTCCTGAATCCATTGAATTCTCCGAAACACAATAAAAGTGTATTAAAATCAACGACAGGATCGACTGGGAGTCTTGTAAAAAAAAAAGTTTTGTTCGATCTGCAAACAAATGAAAATTCATGCGATACTGTTAAACCACATGATTTTTATACGCATCGAGAACAAATTAATGATAAAGAGAGTGAAAGTGGAAGCGATTTTGAAATATCCAATATTTATGCGAAGAATTCTGATGGATTGGTAATAAATGGACCGACAAATACGGATAATATTGTATTGAAAACGGCTCAGAGCGAAAAAATAGCAGAGATATCGCGAAAAATCGAAACTCAATTGAACACAATTCGTCGTAAACCTTTGGGGAGTATCGAAGCTATGTTTACAAAACGGTCCCATGCCGAGAATGAAAATGAAGTTACAGGGGAACCGTCTGAACACTCCAAGGGTATCTTCAGAAATGATGAAAGTGAACTTGGTATGACAACACCCGTTACTAAATTCCCACAACCTACACCTCGTATTACGAAACCGATCGATCCTTTAGTTCCATCGAATTATAAGTGTGATACAAGAGATTCAAATTTAGACATGGAGATTGAAGAATTACTTCGGGAAGATTAATTCAATATCAATGTAATTGGAAAACGCAAAAACCCGTGTTTATTTAAGATTAGTATGATTATTCACTACTCCGTCCGTATTTTGATATATCTGTATATTTGGGATGAGTTTTCATCGATTTCAGTGCCTTCACAACTCCAAACCTGTATCCAATACCTAGAAAAATAATTGAATTGAATATTTATTAATAAAAAACCCTTTGGTAATGATGATTGTTTTTGAATTGTATCAGCAATCGATATTGTCGCTCACCATAACAACTTCCCTGTTTTATCAACCCTGTGACATTCATGAGGTTTATTTGGCTGGTATGTAGTTGATTAGTTTCCACACTGAACAGTGTACAAACCGTAACGCGAACCAAATAATAGTCCTTGTTAGTATTGTGTGTTGAAAAACGATATTATATTGTAAACAATTCGTGAATGCAATGAAAATTTGTTCATTTGAATCTATAGCTACAGATATATTGATTGTCGCCGAATTTGGTAGTTTTAGGTTATATAGCATAATAACATGTCACGTTGGGAAAGACATGAGACACCAGCTGAATGTTCAAACCCTAAACCTGGTAGACATCGTGAAAGGTAATTTATCTAAGTGCCAATACAAGTAAGAGCCGTTAGAATCACGTTAGAAAGGATGTCTATACATCATGTGTGAATTTTTCTTCACTCTCCAGCCCAGATTTATTGACGAGATGTATGGGTGATAAATTAGTGGATGGCCGTATTCATGGTGTCGAGACAAGAGATGATACAGACTCACCGGCCAATCATACAGATATAATAATATCTGATGATGACACGCCAAGCTTTGATAGCGATGCTACAATAGTCCTAGAGTATGAACACCACTATTCTCCTATTTGTTGCGATATAATTTAGAATTTTTCATTAAACAAATTCCGTTTTCCCGGTCGCAGACCTGATATCATAATCGATTATGAGGGGAAGCGAACACTCAATGAATCTAACTCTCTCCCGATTGCTGGTTGTAGCACACCAAAAAACGAACGACCGATACAAGAAAATGTGGGAATGATTAGATGTAAACCTTTGTAAGTTTTTTATTTCAAACTACAATGCAACTCCATTGACAAATGAGGTTATCTACATGGACTATTAATTTCTTAAATTTATATATACTTTTCCCCATCGTAGGAAAGATTTGTTGTCGGAAAGAATCGAATCGCCACCGAAGGCTCAGGTGGATGATGAGATAGAAAATGGGATTGATCATAAAAAGGTCGATTTGGTAAATTCAAAAATCCGACGAATTGCGGAAAGTTGCCTGGTCTCGCCGAAAAGAATCAACACGCAAAGTTCTGACACATCATCATCATCATCATCCCCTATTCCACCTACGCCCACGCCGAAACGTTTGCGTTCTCGACTTAGGAAAGTAATATCGAGCAATAGTGAAGATTCTGATACTGCGTTGGTAAATGTTGTGAGAAAAAAGTCTCATCGGAAAATAAAAATAAAAATAATTCGGACGAATATACAATCAAAATCAACGGGAAAACTCGGCAGTTATCGGCCGCTCATGAAGGAATGGTCAATGCACGAAGCAACACCACCTACTTCAGGATCAGATCAAAGTGACGATGATTTTCAAGTCAAAAGACAACAACATTTGCCCAATAAAACGTACTCCCGTAATGAAGGGTCATCAAATCCTGGCGAATCGTCTGCCCGTAAAAAGTTTACCCCAAAATATATTCTGGATGAAAATTATAGAGTCATAAAAACTATAAATTCTCAGACAGATGGATCGCCAGGGAGAAAATACAATACAAGATTAACTAAAGTAAATCTCATCGATAAAATACAGCAATTGTCAAATATTAAAAAAACAATTGAACATCCGAGTGTTAGCAATGTCGTGCGTGCACATGATAAATTAGTAGCACACAGGTTGAATAAAGTAATCAATTATGATGAAGAACATGTGACGCCACCAAGAATAACACGAAAAATAGATCGTCCTAATGGAGTGAATGTAAATGATAAAATAACACAACGTAAATCATATAAAGTATCGCCTAAAGACAAAAAACAAGTTCCAGTATCAAGCCCACCACAGGAGGTCGACCCGTGCAGACAATGGATGCGACGATACCCAAACATCGAAGCACAAATCAGCAAAGATCGCGACATTCCGTAAGTTAATTGTATGCAATCAATTATTTTCCATCAATTGCCATATATCGCATACATTTTTGTAATTACTCAAATTTAATTTTAGCACGGGATCGAGCTTCTGCGAATGGGAGCGAATAGGTATGATCTGGTGGCTGCTGAAAACAGACAATATACCTGTGGCGCGATTAAAGAAGACATGGGCAGAGATGCAACAGCATGGTGTACGTTTATTATTTTCCTCTTCTTTCCCAGTTACGTCTTTATGATTCTCATGCATTTTTGTATTTTCAGTATTTGAAACATCGATCTATGCGATCATTACAGAACCATTTTCTAAGAAAGATTTTACCAAATCTTCACGAGTTTTCTTTGCCAGCCGAAATACTCGACGAATTCGAAGTTATCAAGCGTTAACATGGTACAATGCAACATGAGTACCATTGAAGTCTGTGATATTGCAAGAAATTCAAATTATATGTTGAGATGTGATTAAAACATTCACACAAACTAAGAGGTCATGTGAATGAACATTAGGTCATTAATGTGCTACTTTATTGATGTTCAATATATTCATGAGTAGGTTTTTTTTTCATGCAGAACATCTTTCATTTTTAATTCTGGAAATTAAGTGTCAATAAGTCGCACATATTGCATAATGAATAATAATGGAGCTGATATGTCTGCCGTCACATTTGATTGGAGCAGAGGATCATATTTCGAATTGAACAACTTTCACCTCGAACAAAAAAAAAATTCTTTTCATCTTATCCAACTTATTTAATGACTGTTTTAATAAATATTATTACAACATTTTACCAGTTTTTGTATAAAAAAAATGTAGTGATTATTCGGAATCGCAGCACCATCCCAGATTATGATGGAGAGTTCTGATGCGGCCCACAGCTTTCCAGGATATGTGAAAAGAATATTCTCGGTCACATATGCCCACACGCAATGAATATGAATTGTGTGTATGTGCAGATTCGCGAACTATTCGGGGGGTGGAGCTTAGATTCCGAATTTTTACCCAAAAGTTCATTATAACTCCATAGCAGAAAATAATAATAATTATTATAGTACGTAAGTTATATTCGTTCGGGCATATGTTTGACATTAAGTAACTCATCATCACCATTATTCAATGCTAATTCCTTGTTGTTCCCCTTTCTTAGTTTATTCTTCTTATTACGTTTGTGTATGCAATAGAGAGAAATAAACAAACAAATGAGAAATATTCCAACACACGACACAACAACAATCCAAGTGGTTCGGGCTTTAACCATTTCTTCCCGTTCTTTGAGCACATTCTGGCAGCTTTGGAACATTGTCAATGTCCCATTGGTGATTGTGCTATTACCTTGCAATGGTGAACAACTAGAACACTTGAGTTTTGTCGGAGTCATTTTTATTCGGTGACGTTCAATCCACGCATTGACTTCGTGACAATCACAATTCTCTGTTATAGGATTTCCAGAGATATCTAACACTCCTAATGAACAAAACATTGCTATTTCCTTCGCTGTTATAGTTTGAATTTTATTCCCGGAGACATTCAGGTACTTCAATTGCGATAATAAACCAAGTTTTGGGAGTTTCGTCAAATGATTATGGGATAATTCGAGAAATTCAATGTTTGAATTCGCAGACAATGGTGTAGAATTCAACGCTGCATCATCCAATTTATTATAACCGAGATATAATTTTTTTAGCTCTGGCAAAGCTAAAATATTTTTTGGAAAATCGCTAAATCCGTTTTTTGTCATATCCAACACTTGCAGATTTCTCAATCGACTGAAAGCATCATTTCCAATGTTTAAAATGAAATTGTCCATCATATAAAGATAAGACAAACTGGTGAATGATGATAAAGTCTCGTCCGTGATTTCCCGCAATCGATTAATGGAAATGTCCAATATCTATGAAGGAAAAAATTATGGCAATTTAATTCATGTTGTTACGAATATTATTGGGGACTGAATTTTTTATTTAAGTACCTGAACGTCTTTTTGGAGGTTTGGTGGAATTTCCCTGAGGTTAAGATCCGCACATCTGGCTTGGAGCATGTTGTAGATTTTACTGTAGACACATCTGCGCGGTGTGGGCCCAACCTCAGACAAAAGAAATGCATTTGTTCCATGAACAATACTGCTTTCAGGTAATGCTACGACTAGAGTAATTCCCAACAGGATGAATCCATACATTGACGTGATAATCATTGCTGTTGCATCTGAAATAATTATGAATAAATATATGGGTGCAATATTGATAAAATGAACAAATAAAGGATAATAAATATATTGTGACTGACACTTGAGAAGAGACAATCGAAATTAACATATATATAATTTTGTATGAGAATAGGAGCAAAGCAAAGGTAACTGGTCCAGTGAACCTTGAAGTTTCTCCCTCTTGGGTGCTTCAAAAATAGGATTTATCGTATATGCGAGGCAAGACTTTCAAGAACACCATCACAGACTATGACTCAAGTTACTTTTACACGTAATATAGAATATCACGCGTAAGAATTTGCCATCGCAGTCACGGATTGGAATTACATCGATGCCGATTGTCGAGTGAGAAGGAAAAAAAGGAAAGAAAGATGAAAAAGCTGGAAAAAAATTTGACATTTCACAGGATATCAAATTCTACTATTTCCTCATTAAAATCATATCCATAACATTCATCGGTAACTTTTATCTTGCCTCTATCTTTACTATTCCTATACCGCAGGGAAGTAATGCAATATTTTTTTTGAACAAATTTACCGAAGTTATCCGAGTTGAGCCATTATGTCTCAAAATTTATGATGTTGAAATATTAATATACGTATATAATAAATTTAATGAGCGAGACTCTCTGAATTTAATTTCCACTCTCGGTGGTAGAGTGCATCCTTTGTGATCTTTTTTTTTCCTTGTGTGCTTTTTACATTTTTAACCTATTTTTCTTCTGCGCTTCGCCTCCATTTTACCTTTTTCCCATCCTTTTCTCAGCGACTTTCCATGGTGGGCTACAATCTGTGGACCACTTTTAAGATAGGGGACTTTAGGCCGGTTATTGCCGAATATTAAATGCGCTATTTCTAGAATGACGACTGGGTGCTCTCACTGATTCATCCGCAATTTTCTCGTTGATACATTTCAAGAGCTCTAAACAAATTACTAATAAGTCAAAAACAAATTTCGTTACACAAATATAAAATACATTCCAATTTCTACTTTGACTATATGAAACAAATGAAATCGTTGTGCCAGTGTTGGACACATTTCAATTTCCCTTGTGATCGATCACAGAAATCGTTCCTAGTATACTGCAGATAACTTGGTATTTATTCAAAACAGGTTATTCATATCGATCATAACGTGGAATTGTATAATAACAATGTATGATGAAACATTTTCAATTAATTTTTTTTTTTTCCAATTTTGTTTTGATTCACGAAAAACATGAAACATAAATATTCACTAAAAAATTTTTTAATGCATATAGAAATATATAGAATGAAATGAATGTTCTATATCATTACGATACTTGTTTTCCTGTACATTATAGCTGAACGCGCAACTCTGTTATCATCATGGTGTTGAAGATCTTGATAAGATATACAATAGAGTTTCAAAGAGACGATAAGACAAAAAAAAACTGTCGATGTAAGCAAGTGTCATCATCAAATCCAATAACGTGCAAATATCCAGATGGGATGTATTGAATGGAGGCCAGCCAACATTTTCCGGCTGTCTATCTCACATTGGAAATTACGTGTTGAAACGTACAAATATTATTACAACGGTGATTTATATAGTAACGCGCGGGCACGTCACACAAAATGAGATGCCACAGTCGGTTGTGTGAATATTTGTAACGAAGCAATAATATCGTGTATATTCGATCACTCGTACTCGATGAATCATTCTTCAAGAAGTTCATCGTCAACAATGTGTACCTACACACGTGTGCAGTAAATACCGAACCCACTGATATACCATGAATAAGAAAAAGAATGAATTATAGTGAACGATTATATTTGACAGAATTGCGACATAAAAAAAGAAACAATCCAACTTTCCAAATATCAATTCTCGACAAGTTGATAAAACTTAAAGACATCTATAAATTATCAGGCACTAAAATGTGTGCATATGGAAAGGTGTCAAAGCTTCTAAACATTTTGTCTCGAGTTGGAACTATGATGACCGCGTGCGGAGGCAACGCTGTTTTAATCTACTCTGGCATTGCGTTTTGGTGTCCCAGATATTTTTAATCCTATGCGGATCAACATCGACGATGACGGGGATCAAGAAGTAGCGAGAAAGAGTGAAGAAAAAAAAACTACGGGCGCCACCGAACGGGAAACGAAACAAGATGAGGAATATGGAGAATATATTATTCATTGAAACCCGTACACTTGTGAAGGCAAAAAAAAAGGAATGAAAAAAAGAAGAATAAAAAAGGACGTAAACGAGCTGGAGAATTAGTTCGACCGTTGCGTCACATATTCACTCTAAAATTACCAGAGGTGAGTGCGTGTTGTGAAAAAAAAAATATACACACTTTTCTCCGCGTATTTATAATTCTTTGGAGTCTGGGCAATGAATATGTATGTATACGTGTGAATATATATGTGCATAAAATCTCGATTGTTGAATGTGCAAAAACAACCACGTGTACATTAAATATGGTGTGTTTATGTTTATACAGTAGTGGCCAAACGTATTCCGAATCTTCATCGAATTTCGATGAATATGAAAATAAACAGCAATCCATCTTCTTCCAGTCTTCTCTCTTACTATTTTCACTTGCGGTCTGCAGTACATGATTGTGTCATCGCTTTCTGTTTAATATCTTTCCGCAATTATAAATCAATGTTTTATCTACGAAACTTTGTGGCTGCGAAATAACCGATGAAAAATAAAAAATATGGGATACAACAATAAAATAATATAAATACCAGAGTGAAATAATGATGAAAAGCCCTTTCTTTTCTCGCATATCCCTTGAGTTTATACTTTTTACGAGTTTGTGGTAAAATATATGAAACTTTGATGTTTCCATGAATTATTATCTATTTCTAATCATATCAGAGATAATGATTCCTCTAGAAAGTCGGATAGTTCACGTCACTCACCCTAGTATTTTTTCCTGAGGTAGTTTCATCACTATACCAGAAATGAAGAAAAAAAGTAGCTTTGCCTATGATACTGATGAACCAATGAGTGTATTTGATAAAAAATATATATATAATTTGATTGAAAAGTTGTCGTGTTTGGATTTCATATATATTTGTAAGATGGCATATACAATGAAAAACACGTCTATTGAATTTCCTGGTGCGTTTGAAAGATTCAATATTATAAGTGCAAAGCAGTTTATATATCTGTTTATGTATTTAGATACATGAGTAGTCTATCAATTATTAATCATGAACAATGAAATAATGTTTTAGATTAATTTAATGTAACACACGCACACATACATCCACAGGATTTAATATAAAAGAGTAAAGATTTGATTTACCTTCAGTTCAACCGCCCAATGTTGAAGAAGAAAACATAAACTAACAAAAATATATGACGCAATTAAAATAGTCAAATTCCGTCCCTACACCAATGATCCACTATTTTCACCTTGCCAGATCCAATGTTTACTTCCATTATGTATATATATATACGCTATTATATTATATACATATATACGATTACGATACACACAATAATGAAATCAACAATACAAAGTTGTAATCGTATTAAATACCATTATACATACGCGAAATGAAAATAATCATGAAGCACTCAGTGCACTGGCTCTAAGCGAACTGCGTTAACTGCGTGGCGTCGTCGACGAGGAAGCGAATCGCTCTATCCTATTCTCGCAAGAGAGCAATATAACACGCGTCGTACAACAAGACGACGTACATTCAACCTTCCTCCGTGAATCTCTTCTTTCTCGCACCCTCACAGCGTGGGCCACATCTCGTGGGCATACACATTCTGAAGGCGAACGCTATACAATAATCGTATGCCAATAGCACAAACAGGCATATACGCGTCGAGGGGTTGGATTGAATAGAGAGAACGGAGAAGGACCCTACTCAGCTCGCAAACCACCTGGTCAT
Source organism: Zele albiditarsus (assembly GCA_958496275.1). Classification (NCBI taxonomy): domain Eukaryota; kingdom Metazoa; phylum Arthropoda; class Insecta; order Hymenoptera; family Braconidae; genus Zele; species Zele albiditarsus. Next base: position 11,131,062 of record OY292414.1, read on the forward strand.
GTTGTGAACAGAGAGAGAGAACGAGAAAGGCCAACGACAATGTTCCCGCCATATTCTTTATCCCCCTGGCTTCGTGCTGATTCGTTAACGAAGTTTTACGATCCTGTCCGATCAGAAACGAAACCGTCGGTCGTCCCTAAATACCGTTTTTATCCTTCCCCACTGTCCTTGGCCTCAAGTGGAAAACTTCTGCGTCATTTGTGTAGCATGAAAATATATATTGAACGAAAAAATATGGAGTGGAATTTTCTGAATAGAGAGTGGCTGCACGTCGCACGGGGGTCATGATTGAAGAAGAAGAAATTAGTCCAATGGAATTTATACCTATTGACAATGTTTGACAGGGTATTTTCATTAGGAGCTCGAGAAAATGCGCGATTTTCATGAATTTCTTTGGATACAATCGAACTAAAAAAGTCATGATAAACGAAGAAAATTAAATATAGCAGGACGAAGAATCGATTCTTTTGACCCGAAACCTGCGAGCACTTCAATGTAAATATAAAATAAACTATCGATTGTGTATGCAAACATACATACATATATATAATTACAGGATAAAAATAGAGGGAACGCATTGCGGCATGATGTTAAAACTAGGACTATATATATAATTTTCATGAATAATTATATACAGAAGTTGGAGACCCCCAAAGTAGGTCGTGATTAATGGTAAGTTACATCTTTTGTCAACGTTATAACGCTTTTCCCTGCCGTTAATGAATGTTGCGTATTATTTTATTTCATTGTATTGTATTTGAATTAGATGTGGTGTGTCCATGAAGCAATAAGTATGTATATAAACCCGTAGGTCTATGCTGCTTCATTGTTCACTGATTACAGATATCATATATAAAGTATTTATGCATTTTTTTTTTCTTTCACTTCATCGTTGAGAAACATCAGCTTTACCGCCGGCTTATCTTCGCCAACAGAGTTGACCCGTTACGTGGCATTTCAACGTTGTGTCGGAGCCAAATAAGTCGTGTATTGGAGAAAAAAAAATGAAACTCAAGTGAAATTATTAATGCTTATTGTCGTTCAAAGTGTCACTGATATGAAAAAGGAATAATGAATGAATAGAATTAACTGAAAAGAGTATATAAAGCGAAAGAAAGACCGCGCGACGATGGTCATATTTCAGCTGACATCGCTTGTTGCATTTTATAGACAAGCGAATTCAAAGACGTCAGTGATACGATATCAACCCCGTCATATATCGTTCGCACGGTTCACGCATGACTTACTTGGAAGATTATCTCATCAACAATCGTATATAGTTACATGGTATTTTCACAACATGTCTTGCATTTCGTTAATCTCATCGGTATTCCAGTCATTATTAAATCACATACACTTATATGCATATTAATTTTTTTGGTTTTCAACACATATTATTAATCAATGTTAACAATAGGAATATGTTGAATTTTTCGCCATTCGATGAAAAACTGAAAGCATAATTATGTAGATAATAAATACTCAACAGTCGATAACTTATCAACGTGTGGTATTGTGAAAAATGTATGGCGTAAATCACAGGTGGCGTTACTTGTTCCTTTATATATTCCCGCCGGATTCTCAGCGAGGCATAGGCTACTATCTACAGCAATCAACAATTCAAAGTTATAAAGGAAATCCAGGTGATTCAGTCGGTCGACTGTGACAATAATGAAATGTAAAATACACCAACGGCAATATAATACAAACTCAATATATAATATTGCAGGTGTGACGAAAAAAATTGCAGTCGTTTGATAGCATAGCGAACATGTACGATAAGATTGGTCGAGTGTGAGCGAGGGGGAGAGAGAGAGAAAGCAACAGGCAATCAGCTCCCGAAGCAGACGCCAGTGGACGCCAGTACATGGGATTGCATGGGATCAGACAAGTTGGAACACGCTACCTTCTACAACACAGTGTGGCACACACCGGGCTATTATACATTATACATGCTTCTCGCATCAGTCGTCACCCGGCGTTTGAACAGTTTGAATGTTTCAGTTGCAAAATAAATCAGAGTGTAGCTGCTCATCGACATTCGCAACACTAAATTGCTTCTAAACTACTACTGTCTTTCTAACCATAGATTTTAAACATCCGAACTAATGATCTTTAACGTTCATTTGAACAGGACATTGGAAGGAATTTTCATAAAGAAAAGAATATTGGCCAAATATCTTGATACTTTCAATAAAGGAACATGAGAAGAGTGATGAAATATAACACCACATTATTGTCAAATACAATTTAGGTTGGGGCGGTATGAATAATAAGGAAGAAAATTCGCAAATAAATCACAGTGCGAAATTGAAGTGCATCGAAGTGAAAGTTCACTGTGAATAAATGTAAGGGATTGAGTTTGATTCAAAATTTATATGTGTGTGCGTGTGTGTACTGTAGGAGAAGGAATAAAATGAAACTGCACGTGAACAAATAGAGTGAATCTGTACAGTGTGCACAACGACAGAAATAGTAAAACATCTTTTGTGATCTGGGTATTATTGAGTCTAGGTAAACAGGCACACTATTCAGTCGGAGAATTTTGTTTTCTTAACGCAAAGAACAATTCATAATCCTTCGACTGTTTGCCGCTGACAAATAGAGTGTGAATGAGCCCGACAAATGTTGAAGGAGAGATACGGAAATAAGAAGTGACAACACAGTACTTATATAACATTTTAAGGAAAACCAAATACCATGGCAATTTGGCGAAGGAATAGTACAGCACCACCAGAATCCCGAATTTTGCAAACTACTTTTATTCTTCTTGTTATTTTTATCAGTTCACTATTTGCAAATTTACCGCCACCATCCTCGCGTGATGACGAACTCGAAGACTATTGTTCGGCACATAAATTTGAAAAATTACCACCCGGTTTGAGATTCACTAAGGAAATAGTTACTGTGGAGTACGCGAATATTGGAGCGTTCAAAGCTATACACTGTTGTCTACGTGGATACAGGAGTATAGAATGGTGAGTTGGAAAATAAATACAATTTATTTTTATATATTTATCGATACGGTAATGCCTGCAGATAATTATTTCATGTATTTTTTCTTTTCCTCTGACAATCACGAGAATACGTCTGAGTCATTGCAGTAATTGCTGACAAGTCAATTCTACGATTTGCGATTCGTTATATGCATTTACACTTTTAGTATACTTTACCGATACTGACAAGTTCCTCTGGTATGGCAAAACAGGCACTACCCGATATGAATGAATAAAATGCAAGAGAAAGAAAAGTTAATGTTAAAACCATGTTATTGAAAATTTTTCTATGAGTCTTCCATTGGTGGAATATACCTGCATCAAAATATAGCGTCAAGGGTCGTCTATTTTGAGCACGGGAATTCCCTGCGGGAGGTCACAATGGTTTGCAATGATCCTGTTGTGCGAGTGAGAAGGGACATCGGAGTTATACAGCGTTGGAGGCGTTGAGAGGGCGAAAAAGTATACCGGAACAAAGAAAGTTGAAGTCGCTTCGTGGGAGAACGCCTGTCCTTTCTCTCCTGTATTTCCACTTATTGACTCGCTTTTTTCATGCCTACCTCTCTCTAATCCCCTTTGCCTTTCAACCGCTGTGAAACCAAGAGATACTTGACGTCAAGTATTCAGTCACATTATGTTACGAGCAATTGCAGGCTATTATTTAACCAAAGGAGTGTTGGAATACCGCCCTTGGTCTACATATATGTACACATCATATGTATAAATGTACGTATATATATCATGTACAATATTTATACATGCAATCACGAGCGAGGTTAGGTGACAGTTTATTCCCATGATTGATGTCCGTATGCACCTTTTCGGACGTTTTTCACACGTGGAAATACTCGGAGAGAACTGAATAGTCAATTTTATGATGAAATTCTCTTTGTCCACGAGACAACGCGGCATATCCACAAATAGTTCTCAACTTCAATGGGAATAATAATGTGGCACAGCAATTCGGTTTCTTTTAAGAATGTTGATATACCCTCAAAGTGCCCCACAGTTACTGTATTCCCACTTTGATTATGATAGCATGGTTTTCTTTAATTTTAACCCAGAAAAAATACTGTAGTCACCATCATCAACAGAAAATTTGAATACAGAAACTTTTTCACACTACATTAATGCGAATTGTATTTGAAAGGAAACCTCACCGTTTTTCGGCCAAGGTCAAATCTACTGATGTTAGAAAAATACAGAGTAAAATATGAGTCGCTGTGACATCGCGAAAAGAATTCAGAGAAGTCTCGAAGAAGGCAACAGAAACCAGAACAAGTAACATAAAAGATAGCCCACCTATTACTCCCTTCTTCCCGACACCTGTTACATCTCTATATTCTCAAGCGGCAAAGGGTCAATTTGGATTTGTAAACGAAACACGAAGATATTATTATCTTCTTGAGAAATCTGTAGCTGCTCCGGTATAAACTTACCAACCAGCAAAACACCATATGTTTCTCGTGTAAATTCAAATTCGAGAATATTCAATGGCCCGAAAAATATGCGTCTATGAGAAATAATAACACATATATATTTATTTCAGTTCTCCTTTCTTTTTCTCTGTTGAGAAAATTGCAATATAAAGAGAGGCGTTTCCACGTGCGGATGCGCGCGACATGAGCCCCACTATTAGTATAATGATACTTGGCGTGTCCAGAGTCGGGACATATAGTGAAGATAGGGTAAGGATTTGTTCGGAACGTTCATGTATATAATACTCGACGATCCGAAATAACGGAGGGACAGTAATCGCTTCGTGGAAAGTCATTTTCCGCGCGCGGCTGCACGCATCCACATGTATGTGTTATTTGTCCATATGTATATTACATATAAAAAACATCGCAACTCTATATCCACAGCATTTCAAGTTAATTGGCATTGAGCGAAAATAGAAAAATTAAATAGTTTTTGTGAGTATACTTATACGTGTATGTTAACTATGTGGAATTAATTTTTTTGAAACGTGTCACAACACGTTTAAACACGATGTCTTTGGCTGTCTCGTGCTGTGCTTTGAACAGGAGAATTGTATTTTATTCAATAGCGAGAGAGGAAGAGAGAGAGAGAGAGAGAAAGACGCGGAGAGTGGCGTGTTGTGAGTCACCATGTAGCCGAGTGATGTAACTTGGGCTGGAGAATACCGCACACATGAAAAATACGTCAATGACGACAATTTATATACATATACGGACATGAATACATAAATGATTTCAATATATATATAATTGTTTTGTGCGACCTGAAATAAAATTGAGACATTACTCAAATTTATAGCGAGGCTAAATTTAAGAAGACGTAACGTAATGTACAAACTCACATTGGGTTGTGTCTTTTTGGATTCGTGCAGACCGGTCTCTGATGGTAGCGAGTTTTTGTATCCTGAACGAATTCCCCCCTTCGATATCTCTCTCCGCATTGGTCTTTGGGCGGTTTATTCATTTTTTTGTTTGCCTTGTTTTATTTCTGGACGTATACAGTGATGAATGGCCATGAGTGTGACCATTGCAGAGTTTCCCACACTTGGAAAACAATGTATAACTCTCAGTTATACAGTTTGATTGTTATAACTATCTGCAGTATATATGTAGATGCTGTTAGAGCATCCATTTCCGATAAAATATAGATCTGTAACTAATCTACCCATAAGATATTGTTCATTCATTGACAGATTGCACGAAATTACAAAATTATCAAGACCTTCCCTTTTTTCTGTTAACTTGTTTCTTATAATAGCAATTTAACGAGTATTAGATTGATGAGTAAGGATGTATCGGTCGAAATACAGTCTATTATGTTTGTGCTCAGTCAATGAAAAAAAAAACAAAAAACAAAAAGAGAGAGAAAAGAAAAAGAATTCAAGACCGGAATACGTGTTTCCTGTTCGGTTCTATGGGATGACTATTGTAATATGCATGTAGATATATATACAATATATATCTGCACTTGCAGACTTCTCCCACTCGCCCCTTTTCATTTCTTACTCTTTTGTTTCCTGGCTGAAGAATAAGACATCCGTTTCGCGTGTTACATACTAAATGAGAGAATGTGATAGCATTGCGACAATAGAGTTTGTCATATGACTTATTAGGAAATCGTGAGATTGTATTCATTTGTTTATTTTTGTTCTTTTCGCTCGATCAAACCTTTGATGTCTGGTAATTTCGTAGAATCTGCTGAGAACGCAACGCACGCATGCGCTCGCGTCGTTGTCGATTGGCACGTTCTTCTTCGCTTGCCCTCATATTCTATTTTCCCCATCGTCATCGTCGCCTGTTTTCTATATACTAATGCAATGGGGGACTATTGTCTCCCCCCTCTTTATTCATTTTTTATTTTTCATTCTTATCCCACAAACGCTTTTGCTTCATATTTGTTCCTTACTGTGAAACGCTTTTACTCATTCTACACGACACGGATAAAGGCACGCTTCTTTCTCTCAAGTCACGGGTCTTTTGCCTTTTTTAGAGCGGCAAAATTCAATTGGCAACGGGACAAGTTGAAGGTGAATGGTGGAAAAAAATAAATAAAGAAATAAAAAGAAAATTGTGGGGAAATGTGTACAGATGAGGTATATATATATAAAAAAGAATAGAGAAAAAAACTAGTCAGTTCAACTGGGAAACAAGAGAAACATGAGGACACTCCCGTTAAAACAAGAGCCGATCGATGTTTTTTTCTTGCATCTGTTTTTCACATCTGTATCTATGTACTTTTTTCAGTATCTCTCCTTGCGTTACATTTGGATATATATGTACAGGGATAGTACGTACATTACAAAGAGAATAAAAAAATAACCGACACAATTACCCATATATAAATTGAGTTGATTATTATTTTTTTCCTAGCATATGAACCATTTCTGTTGATTGAGGTTACGTTAAAGCTTTTGCGAATTGATGTACGCGATCGCTATATATATATATATATATATATGTAATGCGATGATGGACACGAGTGTAATGAGAAAATGTCGACGAGTGCACGCACGCAACATGATTTCCTAGAACTGGATAATAAGGCCGTCGTCGGTGCGAGAAAGTATATGAAATAACCCTCCTTGGAAAAATACCTGAACGTCGCTAACTAGTTATTTAATATATATGTATAGATCATTAAGAAAAAATAATAACAATGAAGTAGTAGACGGAAATGACGCGCAAAGTGGCTGCTACTAAATAAAGTAACTCTTTAAAGTTTGCTCCATCTTCGTCTATATATATATATATATATGTGTATTTTTCTCTTTTCTTCAATTTTTTATGGATAGTAGGCCGTGCAGGACCAGACGCAAATTAGCAAACCGTTTCCGATAACATCATGTAGTAGAGAGAAAAAGAACTCGTTCGCCTTCTCTTGGGACAACAAAGAAATTAAATCGATGACTGAGCAGCAGCAGCAGCAGCACGAATATAGTAGAATGTAGAAGAGTGTAGTAGAGGCCATGGAGTGAACTCACAATGTAATAGAGCCTCCTTCGTGTTGGTGCTGTTCCAAGTATTTCGCGAAAGAGTCGAACTCCACACACAAGAGAGTTTCTCTTTCTTCATCTCCTTTATACGCTCTCTTTCTCTGTTGTTCATTCCTATCTCTGTGACTTCTCACGCAGGGGCCAATTATCCCTTTCCAGAAGACAATTATCGTGGCTTTTGAACCGGCAACGTGAGCAGTTGCGCCACGACCTCGACGTTCGAACTCGTGTGGACATTACATACATATATTGGAGATGTATCAGGAAAAATGTCCTTGCAAACCTCTTTTAAAGTGGTTATAGAAGAGAGGTACTTGTAAAAAGAATTTATCTCAATATCGAGAATCGCCATCAATAAAATGGAGAAGCATTTGAGCGCACTGCTCTTTGAGACATCTAATATGGTTATTTGGCAATTCTACAATTTATGTCATCATATATATTAATGCAAATTATCCGTCCCAATAGGACATGTACAGCGCAAACAACAACTCAAACGGTCCACGTTGAAGTTCGTTAGACATTTCATATCACGAAATTTAATTTCTGAAGTAATTTGCACATAAAGAGAATTTATCAAACAAAACAATTTTTTTTCTCCAGCATGAACTCAATATATTCCAGTATAATTGTGAATCATTTTAACGAGTCGCATTATCAATTCTCTACGAATGTCAGTGTAAGACATTTGTTTTGCACGTTCGTCATATCCTTTTTTGTTCAATTTTTCGTCTTTATTTTTTCTAAATTTTTTCACTCGTCACCGGCTGTGTGGCCTCTTCCACGAACCGCCGAAAATAATTGATGAGCAGGGCATGCCATATATATGTATATACGTATTCTTGGGCACTTTGGTTATATAGCCGGCGCGATCCATTTCGAACAAGAGCGGAGGGCAATCTTCCACTTTTCTCTTCGTAGAATCGTTTAGAAGTACGAGAGAGAATGAGAGGGAGAAGGACAAGTTCTCCATGTTCAACCTCCCCCTCATTTGAGAAAGCGAATGGATACACGCACGCGATCTGCAATGTCCAATTCATTATATATACATATATGATGCAACACATTTTCCAATTGTCATGATTATATGACGACAACTGATGTTTGATACAAAAATATTAGTGTTTCAATTTCCAATTGGGATTAATTGAATGAATTATCAAAATTATGTTGATAACTTGATAGTTATTAAGAACAGAATATACGTCATAATGATCATTAGGAATTATGTATTTTTAATTCAATAATTAGTTTATGATTTATCATGGTCGAAAATATATATGCAATCTACATTATGATACAGTGACCCTCACCAACTTCCCTTCGTAACCTTTCACAAAGTCTGAACGAGAAAAGTTAGGGAGGTCGATTATGTATCATCCAGTTTACTGTCAAGCTTCCAATGTGTTATTAAAGAAAAAATGGCATGTGATAAAAACAAATTTTATTTAAAATTTTTGGAATGGCAAACTCTGCCTGCTAACTATCGTTGTAACAATCGTGGAGAAAAAAAATATATAATCGCACGTTTTAATCTTATAGACATATACGTAATACATGCAATAATATCTATTTATAACAGAACTCTCCATACGCTTGTATTGTATTTGAGAACATGAGTGTAATTCTTCGAAGTCGGTGGATATATAATTCATATGTACTGCGATAAAACGGTCGATTCAACAGTCTGTACTCATACAACTGTATATACACTCATATACCGAATATTAATTTCATTTTATGTTTTTTCTCCCTTATAGGTACAAAGATGATAAAGCATATCCTTGGCCAGGAGCAGTCAGCCATTTCATATTATATCCAGAGAGTGCTAATCAAACGATCTATACCCACTCGGCACGTGCATCAGATGCAGGAAGATATTCATGCCGGGCTAGAAATGATACTGATGTTCTTGCTGGTGATATAAGCCTTGAAATTGTTGGTACGTATTATTCCAACATATATATCCGCATTTAATATGAATATCAGTGATTGAGTGAAGGCGACAATTGGGAAAACATGGGCATAAATAAGGAGTTGGTGAATGCTGCGACAGTCGGGACAATTAAAATTTTTCTGTTTTTAATCCAATAAATTATGAGTATATATCATTATTTTATATTCATTGTTTTTCCAAACATTTCTGTCGAATTATTTTTTCCAGTTCATAATTCAACATATGTCATCGTGACAATTCCTTCACATCAATAATCGCAATAGGAAAAGATCACAAATTTCCAAATTTATTTTTAACTTTATCATAGTTCTTAGAAAAATTTGACAACGTGAATTGAATTTATATTTGAAATTTGTTTACATTCTCAATCATGATATGATGAAGCGTATATTTAACGATGTTATATATTGAAACAGGAGGTGAGTCAAGTAGTTACACAGGAAAGCCATTACCCACCTACAAGCCAGTATCGCAGTTGGTGTCCCTTGGAGGCGCCGCCAGGCTCTTCTGCGAAGCTTACTTAGGTAAAGTCGATTTGCCAGACACAAAAAACTCTGTTACTTGGGCCAAAGCTGGTAGCAATATCACTTTACCAGTTCATGGAAGAGTTTCGCAGCATCGAGTCTCCAGGTATGATATATTTAATAGATATATATTTATAGTCTTTTTTTATTACCTTGTCTTTTCCCATCTTTTATTCGTTATGTAGTTTACACTCTGGCACAACAAAATTCTTTAAGAGAATAATGCAGCAGAACAGGTGAAGTGAAGGATCAGAGCGATATGAGACAGAGAGAATGAATAAACTCGACACAAGAAGTTGGGAATCTCTCATCGGGTTGGCGCGCGCTCCATCATTACACTAATGATAGCTTCGCAACGTTCTTCTTCCGTTCCTCCGGTCATTTTCTCTTTCATATTCTTTCTCTCTCCTGCGGTCGCTTTCTTTCAGTCTTGCGCATTCATCGCGTGGTTCTGCCAACCGATATTATATTTCTCCTCTCATTCTGACCATTCTCATATATATATAGTTATATATTCCGTCATTATTCTCCCTGAACAGCTCATCTCTCTCCTTGTTTCTGTAAGTCATATTTGTTATTTTTATAATTTTTTTCCCCCTTTTCCGCCATTTCGTTTTGTATTTTAGTTTTGAACTCTTCTTATATGCTCAAAAAGATGGCAATAAAAGTTTTCAAATGAATACTAACACACTGTTCATCGCAGTTTTTTTACTTGTTAATTTTTTTCGTCGTTGCTACTTTGCATATAAGTGTAGAAATTCGTGAGATTTATCTGTTTGTTAATTATTTTGTCTACAGAGAGGATGAACAAATTGTGGGTTCTTACTTGGAAATTGATGGAACGAAACCACAAGACTATGGTGAATATGAATGCATAATCAGCAATGGTGCAGATGATGAAATGATCTTATCAGCTCATATTTATCGTCGAGGTAATTAAAGTCTTTTGTTCCTTTATTCACGACATTTGTTTTTTTTTTTTTCACTCCTTCTCTCTCACATGTCCGTGATAGAGGTTGGACGGCATCGCCACACCGAATCCTACATTTAAACAAACGAAAATTAACGTTGGATTATATATTTTTTTCCTCTTCCACCATTGTAGAACCTTCATTTAGCTTTGGAATTCATGGTGGATCGTGGAGAAAAGCTCTATTGTTCGTTGTACTCGGTCTGGTTCTCATTACCACGGTAGTCACTTTTTACATGAGATGTTGGTTGTATGTGGCAGTTATTTGCCGTGACAAATTTTTTTGTGTTGACGGAAGTGGTGAGTAAATACAAGACTGTCGTACATATAACAATCGTTCACAAATAGCTTTCACATGAGTTTTTAATTGATTTCAAAACTGTCATTGGTAGATGGCAAAGAGTTTGATGCATTGGTCTGTTATCACGAGAAGGATGGAGTACTTGCGGTTGGTACATTAGTCCCTACATTAGAAATTAAATATCAATACAAGTGTTCGACGCTTGAATTGTCACATTCAAAATGCAATTGTAAGTTTTGAAATTTTGAAATTGATGCATGTATTCAAGTATGAGTTCTATTGTCAAAGGTTTCATTTAATATCTGGTTTTATTTTTAGGGCACTTGGAGATTGAACTGCACACTCCAGCAGCCCGCAGAGTAATCGTTATTCTCAGTCAAAACGCATTGTCAAACGAATGGAATGACGCCAATGTTAGCGCAGCATTAAAATCCCTCGCCCTGATAAAAAATCGGGTGCTGGTGATTATTTTGAATGAACTTACGAATGTGACATCGGTTGCTAAATTAACTGAACGTGCTAAAATTAATGGTGTTAGTGTTGATGGAACCATTCGGAATAAAATGAAAGTTCTTAGATGGAAAATCAATTCGGAAAATGATATTGGTGAAAGTAATTTTTGGTGTCGATTGAGGTTGGCAATGCCACCACAATCATCAACTGATACACACGATAGCCAATCAGTTGCAAGAATTATACAAACGAAGTGTCCCACCGCAAAAGCTCGAGCTCATGGAAGTCTAGAAGTGCTCGTGTAACATTAAAGTCGATATTCATTTCATGTTTTCATTTTCTCGCTAATACAAAATGTTTCATTTAATTTTTTTCATATTATGACGCTTTGTACATATTTGCAGTTAAATCATGATAGGCGTTTTATTATATGCACACATATGCCTACAAAATTTTTATTCTATTTTTATTTATTTAACTGGATAATTTTTATCTTGTATATGTAGTCACAATTTTTATATGCAATATTCATAAATTGTGTATTTAAGTATTGAACTCGGAAGTAGTCACAATATATATTTTCTAAAACGCGGCGGGGGGATTTCAAATGTGTTCCGACACAAAGTTGTTTCGTATTTGGGAAAAATTTTGGAAAAAAATTGCAATTATAATAAAATATATATTATAGTTTTTTGTAGTATCTTAATATCAAAGTAATTTTATATTGTATTTATTGAAAACAAAATATCTATCTCTCATTTATTATATTGGGGAGAATTTGATAATTCGTCTATATTTACAGTAATCTCTTTACTGCCAGTATTATAATACATTAGCATATACTATCAGTGCTGAATGAAGCGCTGTAATGATATGTTGATTCTTTGATATACGGAATTATTCGGATTTAGATTTGAATGTGTTTGTAAAGACAATGTAAAAAATGAGCGTATGCATAACAAATGAATATACAAAAGAATGAATAAAACAACGCTCAAACTTAGTATTAATTCTATAGAACGGTTCAGTTATGGAACAGTTATGAAAATAATGAGAAATGCATTAACAATCACAGTTTTTGTTTTTATACCCCTCTGTTGATTCTATTGTTCATTAGGCAGTTGTACTTGCGGTTAAGATACATTCTTATTTTATTATTAATAATTATCTTATATTATACGTTGTTTATAGCTTTTATATTTTTTATTACTTATTATTAAATAACGATAATAAAAATTAATGTTCGACAAATTGTATCTCGATTAATTTACAATACCTTATGTATACTGTTATATTAATAATAACTTGATCAGTTTTTTATGACCGGATGAATTATTGAGAAACAGGAGAATACTTCAAATGCAAAGAGTATTCGAATAGTATGGAAAATATTGGATATATTGACAATATATCCAATGTTAAGTACTGCAAGAAGCACCTTCACCCAAATTAATATCTCTTTTTTTTGGTTTTCATTGTTGAAACGTTTTGTCAAAGTTTCGTTTTACACGATTGGCATAGAAAAATATTTAGACGTTTTGGATTATATATATGGACTTTTTTGTCGTTTTTATTCAAAAATACATTCGTATTACTCTAGTCTTTCTCTCTTTATGTACAACTCCAATAAGAAAATGATTGCGATTTAAAGGCATCTGTGTGAGGCTTCAATGTTTAAGTACACTTTCATATGAAAATCAGGTAAACAATATATAACATATCTTTGTGCGTTTGTGTATTCGTTTCCGGTAAATACATTTCTAAAAAGAATAGATAAAATAATACTGCGTATTCATAATTACATTATATCTTTCACATATATTTGAAACGTGTATGAGTAACGCGTATGTGAATCCCTTATCTCTTTTTCGTGTCTCAGTAATCAAGCTCACTCACTTTGTGGACGTGATAATGAAAGCGATTAATAAGAAACATACATACATAGTAAAGAACGAAATTTACTGAGTATGAATGCAAATCAATCATAATTGAAGAAATTCTGCAACGGTGTTTGGCACAATGAGTGCACGATGAGCTATCACAAATTTTATTTGATCGCATTATTTTCTCCGAAGACACTTTTCCGTTCTCCCAAACACAATATATTCTTATCACTTAATCATTTATTAACAATATGTATAACGAAAAATGAAGTATACTGAGTAAAAGAAAGTTGCATTGATATTGTCATATGGATTATTACAGAGCTGTCGTTGATGGCGGCTGTCCCTTTTCATAATTTTCTTTTGCAATCGCCGTCAACATTTCGCCCATGGATGTACCCGTTTCCTTCACCATGCTCATTAAAAAGCTATCTTTATTTTGCAATAAAACATGTGGATGATCGAATTCCTGCGGAGAAAGCGAACAATAATTCATTAGTACATATTATTTCAACAATGAAGATGGATGATTGAGAACAAAATTTTACGCACCACAGCGGTACCGGCATCCATGACCAGAATTCTGTCGCTATCCATAACAGTATTAAGTCGATGGGCAATTGTAAGCACCGTACAATCGGAAAATTTGCGTCTGATGGCTCTTTGAATGAATTCATCAGTGCGTGTATCAACATTTGCCGTCGCTTCGTCCAAAACAAGAATTTTATTGCGCTTGACAATAGCACGTGCAAGACAAACCAACTGTCGTTGACCAACGCTGAGATTAGAACCACCATCATTTACATGACCCTCTAATCCCATCTCTTTCAATTCTACATCCTCCAACGCCGCCCACAGAACACCATCCTCATACTCCTCAAAGGGATCAAGATTTTTCCGCAGTGTTCCCGAAAATAGAAAAGGTTCCTGTGGAATAATACTGATCTTCGATCGAAAATCATGAAGTCCAATTTCACCTGTATTCACGCCGTCAATTTCAACAACGCCTTCAACATAAGCAAGTCGGAAAAGTGCAGACATGAGCGAAGACTTGCCAGCACCTGTTCGGCCAACAATTCCAATTCGTTCACGCGATTCAATTGTGAAATTGAGATTTTTAAGTACAGGTGGCTCCATTGGTGCATAAGATAGATAAACATTTTTGAATTCAATCTTTGCTTCCTGTGGCCAATCTGGCGGCGGTTTTTTATCTGGTTGACTCTCAAGTGCCGGTTCGCTTTCAAGATTCGTATATTCTATTACACGCTCTACAGATGTCATCTGGTTTTCTAATTCCGCGCTCTGTCTCATTCCCCATTGGAACATTCCAGTGAGTCCAATACTTTGAGTAATTGCCAAACCAACATTGCCACCTTCGCCGGAGTTTGAATCATCCGGCATTATTAAAAAGCTCATAGTCACCAGAAGTATGTAAAAAATACAAACAACATCTAACCAAAATCCAAACGCACGCGATGACGCAATAAATATATACCACGCAGATGAATGAAGATCTTGATGACGGTCAAATTCTTCAGTGAGTACTCTGCTTGCGTCAAATGATCTTATTGTCGCTAAACCTTGAAGTGATGCACTAAAATGATTGAATACCGGTGATCTTGTGATACCCTCAAGACGTTTAACGCTGCGACTCGTCGCAAGATAAATCACGCGCAAGTAGTAAAATATTATTCCAATAACGGCCGTTGGAATGAGTAACCAGGGTTTGGCACTTGCAACAACTACAATTATACCTGTTAGTGATAAACCAATTTGAATGCAGTCAATTAATGCCATTGGCAATAATTCATCGATTGCACCCATGTCCTTTGAGAAACGGTTGAGAACGCGTCCAGATGTGTTTGTATTGAAAAAACGCATCGATGCACGACTGATGCTACGGAACATGGCATCATGAAGTCTTTTAGATGCGCGCATACACATTTCGAAAAAGGCAAATGATCTAATAACGCTTACAACTATTGTAAAAACAGTTATACCAGAGAATATGTATACACATGTCTCTGTTGATAGCATTTCATCGGCAGAATCTGAGGTAATCGTAGAGTTGTTCTTCATAGTCATATTATTTGCGGACTTCATTCGTCTGCTTTCTTCCACATTAACCCAATAAGCAATAAACCAATCACCACCACTCGCTCCTAATTGGGCAGCGATATAAAGTAACATAATCACAAAAATGACACAGTAATTCCCACCGGCCTTCAAGTATGACGTATAAACGTAACCACTAATACTGCCTTTTGTTCTTGTTTCATCAACTTCATCCGGTTCATTATTGCCCCATCCCGTAGTGTCATTTGTCATAAATGAACTCAAAGACGAGATACTTGGATGACGAGAATTGGTACGACTGGGCGGTGCTGACGGTGGTCCATCATCTGAGACATGGGTAGGCGCAGACTCAAGTAAACGTCCAAAGTCAACACCCATGCTCACAAGTTGATCGTATGTACCTTCGGCCTGAACACCGCCGTCTTTCAACACAATTATTTTTTCGACATTGCGTAGAAATTGAATTTGATGGGTGACAAGTATTCTTGTACGTCCACGGAGATATTTATCGATACATTCTTCGAACATATGTTTACCCACATGTGCGTCGACTGCACTAAGCGGATCATCGAAGATATAAAGTGACGCATCAGCATAAACAGCCCGCGCTAAATTGATTCTCGCTCGTTGTCCGCCAGATAAACTTATGCCCCGTTCACCAACAATAGTTTTATCACCGTAAGGTAATAATGTAAAATCACGTTTTAATTGACAAACTTTAATGACTTGATCGTATTTACGATAATCCATTGTTCGACCGAAAAGAATGTTCTGACGCACAGAACCAGCGAATAACCATGGCTCTTGACTGGCATATGCTATATCACTAGGTACGCTCATTTTTCCATGAGTAATTGGCAATTCTTTCAGAATAACATTGAGCAAACTAGATTTCCCCGACCCAACTTGACCAACAACTGCTATTAATTGACCGGGTTTCACATTTATATTAATTCCATGTAATGTGTCTTCTTGATCACTCTCCAGCCATTTTGCATGAACACCATCGAGAATTACTGACTTATCGTCTTCATGGGTAATATGAATTTGTGACTCGTCACCATTTTTAGCGGTATCTTCGGAGTTGGTCTTTTCCTTTGTCGAATTCTTTTCATTACTTTCGCATTTGCTGTGACTCGTTGACTCCACTTCATCATACATCATGAACTCTTGTAAACGTCTGATTGATACATGAGCCTCAGCAATTTGTGAAATACCTTGTGGGAAGAATACGGTCATATTCTGCCGCAGAATATTATAATATGCCGTTAACATAAATACCTTTTCAGCGCTAATTGGCTGTTTATCGAGTACGTAAGCGAGTATCGTAACAAATAGTGATAATCTTGTCGTAAACATAATAAAAGACATGATTACACCTCTTATATAGCTAGTTTTTCGGATTACCCCAATTTCTCGTTTCCTGGCATTTTTTATTAAATCACTAAATGGAAATTCCCATGTGTACATTTTGATTGCCTGTATGCCTCTGATAATTTCGTTCGTTAAACGTACCCTTTCGTCTGTTCTTACAGCCGTACGAAAACGTAACGACGACGATTTTTTTCCAAGCCATCCTTGAAGTGGTATGAACATTAGTAGTGCGGCAACACCAAAAATTGCAGCCAATCCAACTTGCTCATACATCATATAAGTGATGATAATTGTTTCTAACGGCCCAATCCAGAGATAATGAAGAAATATTAGAGCAGTGTCAAATCTGCCGACATCATTCGACAATAAATTCACCGCTTGACCCACTGTTGTTTCACCCAGGGCAGTTTTTGATAATTTGAGAGCTTTACGATAGATGAGAGAGCAGCAAGCAACGCGCATCTTCATACCCATGTGGAAAATTGCCATCATATAGGGATGAACAACGAAAATGTTCACCGCTGAGCATAGAATTATAGCGCTTGCATAAAGATACGCTTCAGTTTGTGGAATTTTTTCATCAGAGAAATACCGCAGGAGTCGACCAAGAGCCAGTGGCTGGAATACTCTGAAATGTAGATGAAGTTATACTTTCATTCATTATGTATTCATTATAACTTCATTATGAAATATACCTCAAGACGATTTCCATTATTGCTAAAGCAATACCATACAAAGCAATGCGTGCACCAAAGACTTTTATCAAAGCTCGTCTCAAACTTGGAGTTCTCCGTTTTTTATGATAAGCAAAATTCTCAGCTTTCCCCGGGGATCCATATTTTTTATTGAAACGTTCGAGTTCATTATTCCAAGCTACTGCGATTTGATCGCCGACAATACTACTGGTGTGTTCTTTCAATGGTCTACTGAGATCGTCCACTTCCAAATCTCTTTTGTAGCCAAGCCAAAAAGTCTTCAGCACCCATCTGCATATGATTTATATAGAGTTATTCAATTCAAGTCCATGATATAAAATAATATTATTGGTAGCAAAATAAATATTTACGTAAATGTGAGAGCACTTAGAGGGTTTGCACCCTCTCGAGGATTTTTTTTCTTTTCTACGGCAACTTTTCCATCCATTTTATAATTATCTTCTTTTCATGAGTACGCAATGTAATGTCAACACTGCTTCCACGAAAGCAATATCCAATGAGTGGAAGCTAAATCGGAAAAAACAATCAATACATAATTGAAAGCGTGATCCTTTAATTGAAAAATAAATCCAACATCTGCCTTCAAAATAAATTATTGAACTCTTCAAAGCCTATAAATTCATGAGTGACATTGGTGATATCTCGACAAATAGATATGTGTAAAACAAATTAATAACATACCAAACAAATTAATCAAATACCAAAGGAAACTGAACACGATTAAATAAAATATTAATTTTGATGTGTTGGCAATAAAAAAGATACGACACCCGATAAAAAAAGCGGAGCGCGAGGCAATACAATGACTTTCAATTTGTAGAATGTTGCATATATAGCATCGAGAGTGATAGCGACGAAATGTTCAGATTAATTGACATCTAGTAGCCGAGACAGCTGCCCAATAACTAATGGCCAACAATGAGACCCATTATAATATTAAAATGAATATCAACTGATAATGTTTGCGTGTGCAAGTGATAGATAAACCATATCAATGATCATTTGAGTACAGGTAGAGGACATTTCTTGTAACAAAAAAATACGAGAAAGAAAAGAAGCAATCTACAAGTACAGTCATTGAATCCCCAGCTATCGTTACCATTTGAACATCATTGAATTTCAAGTGTTTTCAATTAGCCTGTCCTCATTCCAATATTCAAGAAATGAAACAACCTAATAAAGGCTACACATAGCAAAACTGATAAACTAAATTATTATTGACACATTCACATCGAATAAATAGCATTGGATTGTTATCAATCTAAGCTCATTGCCACTGAAACTGATAGTTATTGTTAACAAATATTTAGAGATAAGAAATAACAATGTTCCGATAAAAAATGATGTTTTCTTTCATACTTTTCCCGGATAGAAATACATACTTCAACAATCGATTGTTATTCCAATACTTTCGTGATAGATGAATAACTGAGACACACAGTTCACAATATCCTTTACAAATTGGAGAAATATACTGTGTGTATATACGTGTGTATCTCAAGTGAGTCCTCAAACGACACTGATTGACGTGAGGAAACTGTGAATATGTCGTTTGAGTTTTCCCTCGCCTCAAGCATTTCCACATAGTCATACAATATTCTCACACGAGCATATCTTTCTCATTATCTTATTAATGTTCAAGTCATATATACATGCCAAAACATAATAAAATAATTGGGCAATCGAGATTAAATGATGATAGTGATATACCGAATGATAACAAATTTGAAATGAATCATTCCATCAAAATAAATACAGAAACTGGAGTCCATAAAATGCCGTCTCATTGGATATAATTGATGAATGTATGTAGGATCAAGTTGCTTCTATATATACGAGTATATAATCATAGTAATGTTATGGTTTGTTCTAGGTCATGTTCGATGAATTTTGCTACTATATATATTGAACCAAATAAATTTCCTACAAAGCACTTTACCTTACTCAGCAGAATGGATTTATGTCATTTATGCCGACAATTATGGGAACTAACGTGGTCTTACGTTGGCCGTGAACGACTCCGAACTAAATGATGTGGATATCATTGGTTAACCCCAAACACTTCAACAAAACACGTGACCATGTGGTACATGCCGATGTGGCAAGTGCATATAAATGTTACATTGTGTACTGCGTATACGTATTATATTATTTATGAATGTGTGAAGGTCATTGTTCATTAGACAACTGCACATACCATCAGATAATTGTATCGATTCATACTTTCCGTCTCCTTCTCAATCTGCTCCACAAGCTACCTGAAAAAATTGGCGAGCACAATTTTTGTCGTTGTCAATTAAATTTTTTATGTATTATTATTACAATTTTGAGAATATTCATAGTAGGACAATCGAAGTCGTTTATTATTATATATATTATCATAGTGGTGAATATATCAAGAACCCAAGGGAAAGTATCTACGTGATTTATATAGTCCTTATCTTTAATTGCTACTAGCTTGATATAAGTACGTACATACTCATACATAGAATAGCAGAGAGTACATCAGATTAATATGTACGAATGTGAATTTGTATTTCATAGATTGATGCTAGTAAATTCTGACTATCCTCAATGATGTTGTAGTATCATCTTTATTATATATCATATACGTTGACGTACTTTATACATTGAATCCTGGAGAGGGCGGTATCAGCGTACAAACCGGCACGCGTGCGCGCGAATGCGCAAATATGCTACTGCCTTTATATATCTCAAGAAATTGTTTCACACTCAAAAATATTTGAGTTTCGGGCAGAGACGAATTGCTGCAATTGAAAATTCTCATACCATTTTGAACCATATTTTGTTATACATGCCGAGAAATTTATTTGTCTCATGAAATATATCGAGGTTACATACATTCATCATACAGCTGGATTACTATATGAGCATCTGTAGATGCTATATATATATATACAGATGTAATCTCTCACGATTGAATATAATTTGAACGTATTTCTTCAAGAGGTTTCATAAGGTTGAACAATTTTTCTGAAAATATAGATGAATATTGTTAGGTATTTCAGAAGAATAATTCGATTTTTTTCGAACAGTTGATTTGTTAACTCACGTTTATTTCCATAGATACAATTCGCCATTGAAGTAACACGAAGAGCCTCTGATAGTCTTTCTATAGCGAGATCGTAGCTAGTCTTCGAAATGTTCGGCAATCGCGATTGCAAACAATCCCTCATAATATACATAATTTGTTCTAGATCACATGCTGATATCGCGTTTTTATTGCTTTGACTATCTTTCAAGCTGTATATAGCAGCCAAAAGTTTGTTATAAATTGCGGAATAAAGCATGAAACGTTTGGACAAAGCAACATTACTTTGGTCGTAATAACACGATTCTTGTCTTGTGGGACATAAAATACACCACCTGAATAGAATAGCCATACTTTGAGAGTTGAATTCAGTTATTTATTGGTTGTACGAATTTTCATTTTCATGAGTACCTGAATAGTCCAGTAATCGGCGTAATTGGCGTCATAGGGATTCCGCCCGGCGGTAAAGCTGGATCATTAGTCAGAGATGCCGTTAATATATTTGGATTATTCTTTAACCAAGTGTCAACCAGATGTAACATCTGATCAGGCGGATCTTTGTCCTTGAATACTTCAGCAATCGCCGTGAGCAAATTTGCACTGAAATAGGGTACCAGTTCGGCCATTCCAATTAAGTCCGCCATCAAACTTGGAGCAATCTCACAGAAATAATCAACAATATGTATGGCTAACTTTTGAGCGCAGTCAGATGTCGATCCTACTTGTTGCATCCATATTCCAGCGGCATCTAATATCTCAGTATGTGGTAGACAAATAGAAAAACATATAAGATTACCTAAGTAATCAGATCTCGGACTGGTACAGGGAAAAAGGCTCAGGATGATTGCATTACGAATAGCTGGTGCTCGCTGTGCGTCGCAAATGAATTCAGTTAATATATTCATTAGTTGAAATTCGGAATGGACTCGAGGTATGCCTTTGATGCTTAAATTTTCAATTTTTCCAAAAATATATTCATTTATTAATGCTGTTTGTGTATCAATTTTTTTTCCACCTTCTATGCCAGTCATAATCACGAGATCCGCTGTAACAATACATCAATATAACAATTAGCTTACGCGAATGATTAATATGAAAATATCTGCCATAGTTTTTTCTTATACCAATAGCCTTTATGGCCGCCTCAGCACAGTCTGGATACTTCAACTTTTTCAAGGAATATTTTTCTTCATAATCCGGTATCAGTGGATCTGCTCCATTAGTCGGTGTATCGGCAACGTATACTGGATCTGTGGTTCCTGTGAACGATTCAACTTCCATATTCACCTGTCCAACTATATTTGAAACTGATGATATACCTTTGGAGATAATCGATGGATGTAAGATTTCACGTGATGAATTCTCGACGTCAGTTGGGTCCATTGCCAAATATTTATTCGATTCAGACGTCATTTTCTCCGGCTTTTGTGAGAAACTAGCGATTTGTGCAGACTCAAAGATCTTGTCGGAGTGTATGAGCAATATATAATGGTTCGAAGAATTACACGAACTATGAGATATTAATTTTAGAGCCGAAATATTAACGGATACTTACACTTATAGACTTCTTAAATATATAACTTCAATGAGATACTAATACAATATTATGTTATCAAATATATATGGTAGAATAATTGTATGTGGTGAGAAATACTGAGGGAGATTGTGACGAATTTGAAGAAGATTAACGGACTGAAGATAGCTAGTTTCACCTGAAGTCGTCGAACCCTTCTGTCCTTTCTTCCCTGCTATGGAGTCATAGGACAGTAAACATTCTTTGTACATGTATTTTGGACAAAATGAACTATTCAGTTCAGTAATGTGCATTCTTTCAGTTTCGAATCGGATAAATTTTGTGCTCGAAGATTATCTGTAGATTTATGGCATACAATTAAGCCTATATATATTGACGGATTTATTATGCGCACAATTGGTGTCATTAAGATTATAAAGATTATTCATTCCCCTTCAATATGTTCTCTGGAAATGATTATAGGCGATATCTATATCTATATTATTCATACAGTAACGCCGTTCAGACGTTATATATTGTTGATAGTCTTGCAAAAATAATGCAACAGTGAGTTAGACAATTGTGAAAATTTGAAAATTACTCGGACGAGTCTAACTCCGGAAGAAGACAGTATAACTTCGGCAGTTCTCGGGATTTTTATATCACATTCTAACCAAATGCAAAAAAAAAGAATATTGTCGAAGTTAGCTTCTGGTATTTCTGCTCAATGTCTGTAAATATAAATTTAAAGGGGGCGCCATAAGT
This sequence comes from Zele albiditarsus, assembly GCA_958496275.1. NCBI lineage: Eukaryota > Metazoa > Arthropoda > Insecta > Hymenoptera > Braconidae > Zele > Zele albiditarsus. The sequence goes on from OY292414.1 coordinate 11,154,116, forward strand.
AGACAACGCGAGCGGCACGTTGGGGAGTTGGCGCCTTCTGAATGATTTCGGAGTTAGTTCGGTACGTTTTTCTATAGGTCGCGCTAGTTTGGGCCTATGCAGGTCTCTTGCATTCCTGACAACCCCAGTGCATGTTTTCCGATCATAGGTTTTGTATGCACAGAAACGTGCCCGACTTCAATATGGTTCCAGAAGAAAAAACAATTGGGAATTTTCGCAGTACGTTCCATCAAACCATACAAAAATAGTTCAAGTTTGATAAATGGAATTAATTTTATTTTATTTCATTGCCTTTAGCATTGTGGTTAAAGTTTGATGTCACCAGCTCCGATAAACACCAATTATTTTACAAAGAACATTCAGTGAGGAATCAGGAACCAGAATACCCAAAAGGGAAAACATTATTTGTCCTCAACATACCTTTGTATATCGATATAAACTCGTTGAAAGCCGCATTTTCCCGACATTGTGGACATGTCAAATTTGCTAAATTTCAATCGGGACTTGGAAGCACCAAAACAGGATTCAAAATAGCTTATATTGTATTTTCAAAAGATTCGGCGTTGGAGAAGGCATTATCACTTCCACAAGACTTCACGATAGTTTTGAATACGCGAGAAAGTATATGCATACTTGGGATACAAAGTAAGCAATTACATAAATGGTAACACGTCCACAAATGTTTGATCTTCACATTTAACACTTACCCATTAATACTAGGGAGTTTCCGGGGTTTTATGGATTCTTTTGTTTTTAATCATCATCGATAAAAATTTTAGACAATTTATAGGTGGGAATTTTCAACTCTCATTCAGATTTATTTATTTCCAATAAACGATCACACCGATCGCAAATTGAATTATTCTTTAACCTCTATGACCGTCGATCAAATCCACCGAATTGGTTTAATGTGCCACTGCATACTCCTTTCCTATATACCCAGCAATACAATGAAAAACGTGAATTTCTGCCAACAGAATATAGTAAAATATATAACTCGATAGTGGCGCAAAATGAAAAAGAACTCAAAGATTCAATCGAGAAATTCATGGCGGCATATGACTCAAGAATGGAGGAAAAATCAGTAGTCAAAGATGACGATGAAGATGATGGATGGACAACGGTATCAAGTAAAAAGAAGCGTGGACAATTTGCGCCAGCAAGGAAAGAATCGACAATTGATAAATTACAGAATGTAGAAGAGCGAAGAAGCAAAAAGAAACAATTGCTCAATTTCTACACATTTCAAATTCGTGAATCCAAGAAACAACGTGAGTCAATTATTTTTAAATTCTACATGTACGAACATGGAGCAGAAATATTTTATTACTATTCATATTTTGTAGATTTGGCAGAGTTGAGAAAAAAGTTTGAGTTGGACAAAAAGAAGTTAGAACAGCTAAAAGCCAAAAGAACATTCAAACCTTTTGTATAGAATAAAAAAAAAATATATATATATTTTTTGGCAACATTCATAAAAAAATTTGTACATTTATTATACAACGGGGGCTTTTGTCCCATGAGTGAACAATGTTAATTCAATGAGAAAATGTTTACACGTGAGTGGTTGTAGAAGTGCCAATAATTCCTCTGAAATGTGAACGAAATATTATCAATATTTATACCAGAAATGTTCATTATGATATATATTTGCGTTGTCAACTTACGTTTATTACCATAGATACAATTTACGGACAATGCCGTACTAACCGCCTGTGCTAACCTTGCCAATGCAAGATCAGAATTTGCTTGTGAAATATTCATATCTGGTAATTCCAGAAGTGACGTCAATGATCGCGTTGTTTGTGCTAAATGCTGCGCGGATATTGCATGTTTATTGCCGCCACAATTCTTTAATCTTCGCACAGCATCTAATAGTAGATGTTGAATTTTTGAATAGAGTTTACAACGATCCTTCAATTCATTTTTTTCTTTGTGTAAATTGACTGATTCTTTTCTTGCTGGACTCAAGATGCACCATCTAAGTGATGTGAGAATATAAATCAATAACTACTTGATTACATTCAAGCCTTATAGCGATAATTGATTTGTTCGAATATACCTGAATAGTCCTGCGATTGGAGTAATCGGTGTCATTGGTATCCCACCTGAAGGCAACGCTGGATTATCAGTAAGCGAAGTCGTTAATAAACCTGGATTATTATCAATCCAGTCACCCACTAGCTCCAATAATTCATTGGGAGGATCCTCAAATTTGAACACTTCACCAATTGCAGTTAATAAATTTGCAGTAAAATACGGAACCAGCACTGGTAGTTGCTTCAATCGATCTATTGACTGCGGTGAATAAACAAAAAAGTCATCCAAAATATGTGTAGCAAGTCCTACACTTTGTGTCGATGTTGATCCCAATTGCTGCATCCACATTCCAGTTGAATCTAATACCTCACGATTTTGTGTACAAATAGCCAACGATACTAGATGACCGAGTATTTCATATCTCGGACATTCACCAGGGAAAAGAAATAAAAATATGGCATTACGAACGGCTGGACTTCTTTCTGGGCTACGAAAAAAGTCACTTAATATTTCAATTAATTGAAACTCCAAAAGTGATCTAGGTTTACTTTGTTGTTTCATTTTTTCTATTTCACCAAAAACAAATTCCGTCATTAAATCTGTTTGCAGTTGAATTTGTTGTTGTGCAGTTGTACCACCAGTCATCCGAGACAGATTCGCTACAACAGAAAAAAATGTTCATTTTAATCATGATTTTGACGTTTTATTTTCAATATTTTCATTTCAATCCCAACTTTAAAATTCAATATCCTAATGAATGGGTTTTATAATAAGCGAAAAATCAACCAGGGCGTCCCGATTCTACACTAGGATCTCCCTTCAATCAACAAATGTATCAACCGATCAATAATAATAAAAAAAATAGCACTATATAGAAAATTATATGCTAGAGTTCTATTTGAAGAGGGACAATATTGAGGTAACCTCTTCTCACCAATAGCAACTAATGCCTCCTTGGCACATGTTGGATAATCTAATTTTCGCAGATAATATTTAATATCTGAATCCGTCGTTGATGAATTTGTCTGTTGAAACGTTGCATAACTCATTGTTACCCACAATTGCTCGCAATAATACAAGCAATTTAATTCTCTGGTAATTCTGTATTTATTTGGTAAACAAAAACACGTCAAATGGATAGTTATTTCATCCGCCCGTTAGGCGGCGCCTCATCACCTCTGATTTCATTATTGTCTCAGAGGAGAAAGAAACAAAATTACTCGTCAAAAATGATCTGAAATACAGATTGTGATCGTGATTATTGATATTAGTGAATGAAAAATACATCTGTATATATATAGAGCAGAGTTTTATATTAATCGCCTCAATGAGTAAGGCTGTGAAAATGTCTCGAGCATATGAGGGGATTCGTTACAGCTCGGAAAAACAAATTGTCGTTTTGGATATTGGGGCAGCATATACAAAGTTAGAGTTTACAGTATTTGTAATTCCAATATGTTCCAGTTCCGTGTCTATAACTGTTTGTACAAACGAATGTTATTGTTTTGTAGATTCGGATATGCTGGTGAAGCAACACCTCGAGGTATTATAAGAACTGTAATTAAATGTCCCGAAACGAAAAAAATTCGAAACATTTATAAATATGACAGTAAGGAAGATTTGTACCAATTACTTGTGGAATTCCTCCACGCTATTTTTTTCAGGTAACTCATGTGATATGAATACTACAATTCATAGAAATATTTTAATTTCACGTTTCTTCCCTTCGATGCCGCGATAGGCATGTAGTGATAACACCAAAGGACGTGAGAATAATTGTCCTCGAGTCACTTCTCTTACCAACAAAATTCCGCGAGACTTTGGCCAAAGTTCTATTCAGACATTTTGAAGTGGGCTCATTGATGTTATTACCAACGCATTTGGTAGCAATGAGCACTCTAGGATGGGATACAGCGATAGTATTGGATGTGGGATATCAGGAAGCAACATTGATTCCAATTTTTCATGGTGTTCCCATCCTAAAAGCTTGGCAGAGTCTGCCATTGGCTGGTGAAGCAGTACACAAGTAAGATTTCATGTCAACAAAGGAATGCTGTATGTTTTGAATGAATTTCACCAATTCAATAGTGAAAATTGTACTCCAGATGCATAAAAGATCAATTGAAAGACGCTCTACCCGATGTGGAACTTGAGGAAAGAACGATTGAAGATATCAAAGTCAGAACGTGCTTTGTAACAACTTTAGAACGCTCTAGAAAATCAGGACATGATGATTCACCAGCTCCTCCACCGTCCGTAAAATATCCAGGCATTAAAACGATTGAGATTCCCGGATATGTGAGGGAAAATGCGTTTGAATCTTTGTGGATTGGTGATGGCGATGGTTTCAACATTCCAACAATGATTCTAGATGCCATATCCAAGGTAAAGTAGATTGGTAATCGTTGTGTCAATTGTTGTATGATGAATAACTTGTTATAACGGCATTTTTTTTCCAGTGCCCAATTGATACTCGACGGAAGTTGACTGAAAATATTTTTCTAATTGGTGGGACGACGATGGCAAAAGGATTCGCAGCCAGACTCAAATCCGAATTGATATCCTTGGTCAAAGGTGCTCATGTCAAAAGTGACCCATACTCTGACAAACTGTCAACAATATGTAATTTCAAATTTCACACGGCGCCATGTAAAGCAAATTTCACTGCTTGGCTGGGCGGAGCAATTTTTGGAATTGCCGATTTACCATCACGGTATATTACCAAGGAAAACTATTTGAAGACCAATAGAATGCCGGATTGGGTGAATCTGATTGACAATCAGAAAGAGCCTGGCTCGAATTATGGTATATAAATTATATTCAATGAATAATAAAGAAAAAGGAACAATTCATCGCCATAGCTCTCATTGTTCAGATATTTATAGTAGATGTTCTTCTCATTATTAATTTCTTCATGAACGATTTATTCAAGTGACGTTTTCATATTTTTATCCATGTGTTTTTGCTGGAATCCCTAATATACCTCGGGAATTGCTAATCGGTTGACAAAATGACTAGTTGATCGTCGCCTTATCAATCAGAGTTAAAATATACATCATTATGTACGCAATCAAATATTTGCAATAAAATTTATCTTGCACTGTAATACGAGTTTATGTGATAGATTACTCATTCATATATCAATCTAATTCCATATTATTCAAGATGTCAATCAAATGATGGCGCCATGATATATGTGATCAACCATATTCCGAGAAACGGCCAATTAGAAGCTTTCTTAAAATTGATTTGTTTTATTTTTCATAATTTGTTGCTAGTTGGTAATCCTGCAAGTGGCGCTGCTTTCGTCTCTTTGCGTTGCTTCGTGCTACTGGCAACCCCGTGCATGGTGAGCTGCTTGACGAGAGTTAATAAAAAAGAGAAATGGCGGCGCTCAAAGAAATAGTTTCTTTATATCAAAATTTGGAGCAAGAGTGGACAAGAACTCCGTGTAATCTTAAAAAATGCGGTGAATTGCTCAATCAGTTGAAGGTAAATGATGATTATAAAATTGATTTTCAAACAAATTTATATTGTCATCACCTAACCTCTTCCGCAATTCTGTCAAAGTTGATTGTCATCATTTTTTTATTGCTATGATAAGGTTGTGGAATTATCAAAATGAATTTTTTTTTAGATTGGTTTAACGCATCTCATGTTTCTGCCAACATCGAATACTCCAGCAACTCAAAAAGAACTGTTGATAGCTCGTAAGTTGATTTTCAAATTCGTATTAAGTAAAAGAGAATAACTTTGATAGGATGAGCAATGGTTGTATGGTCGTTCGTATAGAACCATTTGTTCCTGGTAAATTCACATTCCACAAGTGACAGGATGACATAGACAAGGTCGAATTTACGTACCATCCTTATCCATGGATAATATATTTCAGAATTTGTTTTGTTCATTGTAGGGGATATTCTAGAAATTGGGGCACACTGGAGTATCGCAGCAGAAGATATTCCCTCATTTGAGCGATATATGGCACAGTTAAAATGTTATTATTTTGATTATAAGTCAGCTCTGCCCGAATCTGCTTATAAATATCAATTGCTTGGACTGAATTTGCTGTTCCTCCTGTCGCAAAATAGAGTTGCTGAATTTCATACAGAATTGGAACTTCTCCCTTCTGATCAAATACAGTCAAATGTTTACATCCGACATCCGCTTAGTTTAGAGCAATGTCTCATGGAGGGCTCATACAACAAAATCTTCCTGGCTAAAGGAAATGTTCCGGCTGCCTCATACACTTTTTTCATTGATATTCTGTTGAATACAGTTCGTGATGAGATCGGCGCTTGCATGGAAAGTGCATATGATAAAGTTTCCATCAAGGATGCTGCCAGAATGTTAAATCTCAATACCGAGAAGGACACAATGGCATTTGCTAATAAAAAAAATTGGAAATTAGCTAAAGATGGTTACTTTTACTTCGCTACTTCGCACGAGAAGAAAGCTGAGGAACCAATTCCCAGTGCTGAACTTGTGACTCTCGCAATAGATTATGCCAGAGAACTTGAGATGATTGTTTAACTTTTAGCTTCAATTTTTTTTTTAACTATTCTTTCTGTTTCGCCATTTCGTATATTTTGTGTAATTTAAGATGAAATAAAATTTACCACATTGAATCGCCTCTATCACAGTTATTCTTTGCATACGTACCAATCACACTTCTCAATTGAATTTTGCAAAAAAAGCATTTTGTCGTCGGTAATTAACAACATTACAATGAATCACTAAAATATGAAATTTTTCTATGAATCATCTTCAGATTCGTTCAATATCTGTATTATGTGAAATTAAGAACCAAAACTATGCATCTTATGTGCCAATGTCCAACAGATCTTTTAATTTGATTTCTGACGCGGAAATCGTCCATAGCCTACTTTTGCATTCTATCCCGGACAGTATGGATCTGAAAAATGGATTAAATGAAAATCGATATTCAATTCAGAATCTTTCGTCTTGTAGAAAAAGTCATTATTTTTTAAATTCTTCCAAAACTACAATATCTACAAAAAATTACTTCGAATTCATACATATATATATATATATATATATATATAATGTGCGGCCGATAACGTAGGTTACATGAAAACGCAGTTGGAACCCGGGGGCGATATGTTGACAGAGAAGAAAAGATTGATAGAGAGAGGGAGAGCGAGAAAGCACCCAGCACGTCAACGGTGGCAACAGTGGGGCCCGTCAAATCTCGTAAAATCGAACATGGCGTCCGTTAGGTTATCGCCGTAAGTTTTTACCGTATTTTCGGCCGTTTATGCGCGGATTATTTGCGATTTTTGTGGGCAGACGCGGTGCGCCGCATGCTCAGGGGATGAGTCTATGCCAATGTGAATTGCGTGCGAGCCATCCCCGTGGCGCCTAGCCTCTGTGATGAGCGTGCGAATGGCCGCGTAAACAGTGGCTTGTGGGATATATACACACCCTGACGCGAGACGTGATCTGACACAATTTTTCCAGAGGATTTTTTCTCCTCATCACTCACCTATCGATACACGTCGAAATCATATTGACGAATGGACTACCAAGCTATTAGATTTTTGGTAAACCCATCAATACGCACGTCAAAAGTGGACAATTTCCGATAACACACCGGTTACTCGCAAATTGTTTTTACACGCACACACGTATTCACTCACACATGCGGGGTAACCAAACTATCTCACCCTAAATTTTTTTTCCTTTTTTTCATTCTTGGCTTTGAAATTTTTTGTCGTGTCAATCGCATGAAATTCACAGTTGTGCAATTTTCAAGTGAAGTTTTCATTTTTTTTAACATATTCAATCGATTATTCAACCTATTACCATTGGACCACTGCGAAAATTGGACCATAAAGTCCCTCTTTCCTTCTATATTCTACAAGTATGAACTCTATAAATTTATTATTGTTATGCTATTATCATTTCAAATTTTCTTTGTTATCATTTGTTATTAATTACTGATTGCGGATAATTGTGAAGAGACATTGTCATTGATCGCGTATATGCACATATATATATATATATATAAATATATATATATATATTTATACATATACGTATGCATATATAAATGTATAAATATTCTACAAATGATATTCTATGGATATGCATCACGTGTACGTGTGGATATGACAATTAACCATTGATATTTGTAATTTGTATTATTATTACGAGAAAAATCGCAAGTGAATGAAAATAATACTATTTATCATTACGTGATGAGAAGCGGACGAAAATGTGGAATAAAGTGTTCGGACCATATAAACAATAGTAAAAATAATACTTTAACGAAACGCGTTGGAGCCATATGCCACCAGCCGGGCTTTCGGCGAAAGGCTTCTTTACCTTGATGGACCACGGACAATCCGATGCTCGTCATCGGAGCGAGCGCTTTTCATTATTCCCGGAGAATGGCTCCTCACAGCCCCATACACCAAGTACTGCTGCATCATCGCCACGATACCATAACGCTTCAAGAGATAATAACTACTCCACAAAGTAATTTCCAATTCAACATTAATTTATCATTCAGATTTGTTATTTATTAGATTATAATTATTTACAGTTACGCTTATCCCTACGGACGTACATCAAGTAATAACATGTCTGACAGCAGTGTGTCAGACACTCACAGCGGTGGCACAGCCAGGACTGTGTCACAACAAACGAGTCCATCACATGCTACCCACTCATCATCCCACTCAAGGCAAGATAACAGTGCAACTATTTTCACAGCGCTATTCGACTATATCGCACAAGGCGAGGACGAATTGTCATTACAGCGCGGTGAAGCCGTTGAGGTTTTGTCGAAGGATTCGAAAATATCAGGAGATGAAGGCTGGTGGACCGGGAAGATACGTGGCAAAGTTGGAATATTTCCCGCAAACTTTGTCGCTGAATCAGAATGCATTGATAGGGTTTCGTCGGTGATTGACAAAGTGCAGCCGGTCGAAATTGATTTTCATGAACTGCAATTAGAAGAAGTTATTGGTGTTGGTGGTTTTGGAAAAGTGTATCGGTTCGTTGTTATATCGTTGTTTTTTGAAGCTATTAACTTGGGTAATAATTAAAATTGAATTGTTCGAGTTAAATTTTTTTCTTTTAGAGGCTTCTGGCAAAAGCATGAAGTTGCTGTGAAAGCGGCGCGACAAGATCCCGATGAAGATCTCAGCGTAACGTTAGAAAATGTTCGTCAAGAGGCAAAGCTATTTTGGCTACTTCAGCACGAAAACATTGTCCAATTAGAGGGTGTTTGTCTCAAGGAGCCAAACATGTGTCTCGTTATGGAATATGCACGCGGTGGTAGTCTCAATAGGGTTTTGAGTGGTCGAAAGATTCGTCCTGATGTTCTTGTGGATTGGGCAATCCAAATCGCACGCGGAATGGATTATCTCCACAATAAAGCGCCGATAAGCCTCATTCACAGAGATCTGAAGAGCTCAAATGGTAAAACAAATTGAGATAATCCATAAAAAAAATATCAATGAGTTAATCGATTTGATTGATATTTGTTATAGTTCTGCTGAGTGAACCAATTGAGAATGAGGATCTTCAGTGTAAAACACTGAAGATAACGGATTTCGGACTGGCGCGAGAGGTCTATAAAACGACTCGTATGTCAGCAGCGGGAACATACGCTTGGATGGCACCGGAAGTTATTAAACAAAGTACTTTCAGCAAAGCCAGTGATGTTTGGAGGTATGAAAGTGGGCTATACCTTTTTCTCTCAATATTTTCGAACGGAAACTTAATGGATATATCGAAATTCTTGTTCAGTTACGGTGTGCTCCTGTGGGAGCTGTTAACCGGCGAGACTCCATACAAAGGAATTGACGCGTTAGCTGTTGCTTACGGTGTTGCAGTCAATAAACTCACCCTTCCGATTCCCTCGACGTGTCCACAACCCTGGAGATGTTTAATGGAGGGTGTGTGTTAAAATTTTTTTTATTCCGTAGTTTTTTTTTTCGCGGAAATATATTACGAGGACTAATGAGAATGAATATTATGTAACATTGTTGATAGCTTGTTGGGCGTCGGATAGTCATGGACGACCTGGTTTTGTTGAAATTCTCGTAGCATTGGATGAAGTGAGGAGTGCTTTTGCTGCTACACCTCATGAATCTTTTCACACAATGCAAGAGGATTGGAGACTCGAGATTGAGGAGGTTCTTCACGGGCTGCGCATGAAGGAAAAGGTATGAATCAGACTTTTATCTGGGAGGGAAAGAAAATAAATATTGCATTTCGAACACAGGGAGTAGAATAAAATGCTAAGAAAATATTTTATTTGATGCTACCGAAAGGCATGCCGTTCACTCGAAGAGGTAAGAGATATTTGTGTGGACATTGGTGTATTGAATGTTGAAAAAACAAACAAATTCACTATCAATGGTAAAAAGATGAATGATGACGATGATAAGTTTTTTTTTTGCTATTCTGCAGGAATTGCGCTGCAGGGAAGAGGAACTAACGAAAGCACAAGTTCAGCAAAGACAACAGGAGGAGAATCTTCGACAGCGTGAACAGGAATTGGCAGCCCGCGAAATTGATCTGTTGGAACGTGAGCTCACAGTAATGATAATTCAACAACAAAGTACACCCACGCCCAATAAGAGACGCGGAAAGTTCAAGAAATCCAGATTAAAACTTAATAAGAAGGAGCCCGGAAGTAATATCAGTGCACCCTCGGGTACGTTGACAATTAGTGTAGAGCCGAAAAACAAAAGAAATTTAATTGTTAAAATTAATGAATTTTTATTCCCTTCTTCTATTTCAATTTGTAGATTTTCGTCATACAATAACTGTTCAACATACAGCAGTAGATCGAAGCAAAAACCGTAATCCTTCGAGACCCAACAGTCCACCTGGTTCGCCGAGTATTCCACGCCTTCGAGCAATTGCCTGTAAGCCTATATTTTTATTATTCCTGAAATCCTCTTAATTAAATTTCATAGTCAATTATTTTTTTTAGCAATTAAAAATTCCACTTGATTCTTCCAACCACCGATGGCCAAATGTTTGCGCTTTAGTAGAATATTCTGATTGAAAAATTTGACTATCCATACGTTATATATCAATATGTATACATATTTTTGTGCCATTTTTATTCATTTCTTTATCTAACCGTACGATGGCATTTTATCGCGTGGCATGGTGTGAAAAAAATTTAAATTAAATTTTATCCCCGCTGCCTATCGTACTCCCTACTTCTATTCTCTCAAAGTTGTGATGAGTGTTCGCTTTTGATTGTCGATTATTATTATTTTGATTTATTTAAATCAATTTGTTGATAAAGAACAAAGAAAAATTGAAATGAGTAAACAAAAGTAGTTAGTACTTGTAGTGAGTAGACGTTTTTGTTTTTGTTTCTGTTCTACTCGTCTAGTACCGGCTGACGGAGTTAAGGGTAAAACATGGGGTCCGTCAACACTACATCAACGTGAGCGTGGTGCAATAATCACTCAACCACCAAATCCGGCTTCGCCTGGTGGAAAACGATGGTCACGTTCGGCGCCGGATCTTGAAAAGACACCGCTGCGCACTGCCTTACTTGCTAGCGCACAACGTTCACCGCTACTGCAGGAAATAGGTAACCCAACATCCAGAAAGTTGTACTCGTCGGCAAATAATTTGATCGACGATCATACGGCTGATGGCTGTGACGCGACGGACTATGAGATGTCACGGATAACAAAGATTGATTTGACTCGTGGATCTAGTGCGTCGAGAATAAAAGTGGCTTCTAAAGACACAAGTTTTAATGATAACGATACATACGAGACGACGTACGAGACGATGAAGGACCCGATACGGCGCGATAAAGCTAATTTAAAGAGTCATTTCCCGGAAGAATTAGTCATAAAAAATTTTCGAAAGGCCACGTCATCCTCGTCAACTGCACCGTCAATCGTCGTCGTCTCGGACCCTCAAAAATCTGCAAATATTGGCAAATTTATCGAGCCATCACCACCCATTGATCACACAACTACCACCACCACCACCACCACCACCACAACAACAACAACAACAACAACAGCGACATCAAGTAACTTTGTACATAGCGTTGCTTCAACATTAGTTGGTACTGCAAAACGTGTGAGCACTCGAAAACGTGATCGAAGCAAATCCAAGGAATTTAAACGTCGCGACAGCTCCGAATCGAGACTCACATCGCTCGCAGACTTCTTCAGATCACCCTCTGGCTCACGTAAGAGTTCGTTGGCATCGGACCGAAAAAATTCGGCGATTGCTATTAAAATCTGCGATATTGACAATGCCGAGTCTAGTCCCGAAAATTCAATAAATAAACCTGTACGGCACAAGTCGCGTAGCTCCAAATCACCATTACGTGTCTTAACAAAAATTCGTGCTTGGGGTAGTCGTGATGCGTTAGACAATAAATCATCGTCAGTTAAAGTTGAATATAGTGTTCTTGAGAATACGATATCAAATTCGAATGATATGATGAATCATACCCCGAGTTTTCTCACTGCTAATTCCCGCAAGGGCATTGACTTTGAAAATCTTGAAGCAGACATGTGTAATCTCGACTCGGAGCATTCGAATGATAGTTCAAAGTCTAAAAACTCATTGATATTCCTTGATGAACTTGAGCGCAATGAGCCACGCTCATCATTAGACAGTACAAGAAGTAAATCGAGTATTGCTTCGAAACAAAGTGAGCGATTGTCTGATCACGAATTTGACATAAATGAACCGATGAATGAACAACCGACAATCAACGATTTCATTCGTGATATGTCGGAAGAAGAGCAACATTCAAATACTAATGATTGTTTCAATGTCAAGCTCACTGAGTCGTTGAACATGGTTGTTCTGTCGCGACAAAGTTCAGAGAAAAGCACTAGTTCCACTAGTTCAATCTCATCTAATATTCTTGCGACTGGAAAATTCTTCAAAAAGAGCGAATAAACCAGCCTCTTTGCTCACTTCAAATTGATTCCCTACTATTCTTAATATTGAGGACATATTTTCATTTTTTTTTCTCTCCATTGTTTCGATGTATTAATTTAAATCTGAATTCGAGTTAATGAATTCTTTTGATCGCAGGCCTTTCCGAGGAAAACATCCACTCTACTCGTAAGTCTGCTGTTTCTTATGATACTATTGATTTTTGGTTAAAGGACACAAAGTAATTCTCATTTTCAATTGTTATTTTTGATTACACAGTGAGAGAAATAGATGTATAGATAAATCAGGAGATAGGATGGAACACAAATTTTTTGTGATTGCTTTTCACTTGCACTCGGTCAATTTTGTTCTCTTATCATCATCACTACTCTCTCTGTTTTCATTCTTCATGACAGATACTCTTTCATCATATTGAAAAATAGCATTTAATGCATGCTCAGAACTTCATTTTATTTGAAAGAAAAAAAATACCTCAATTTTTTTTGCCTTTTCAAAATATACATCTGAATTTTACGACACTTTGAAATATGTATTCAGTCGATTTTATTGAGGAGAAAAAACAAATAGCCGTCAATTAATTATTCATAGGTGCTACTCATATTTGATTGATTATATCATTTGTTTTTTTTATCATCCATCACTCATAGTTGACAATAAAAAAATGAAATGAAAAATACACATACACATAAAAACAGAAACATGAAATTTGGTGAGGGACCAGTTTTTTACAGAACTAAGTTTTAATTTAAGAGCCCAGTCCTGGCTGGTGGAGAGCCTGTGTAGGCTGAAAATTGTTTAAAAGAGCGACCTCGGTGTGTGTCAAAATTGTTAAAACTAAACACGGAACACGAAACATTAATTATAACCAATAGGAAAATGAATTAATATAAACAAAACCAAAAGTGGTGTGGATATAAGAGTAGATGAACGTGAAACTATATACATATTAACTAATGCATACGACACTTCAGTGATTTTGTTTTAGAAAATTGTAACTCACGTATGTCCACCTCTTACTGTATAAATTATTTTAGAAGAAACACAATGATGGCGATGCAAAATATGCAAATGGAAAAAAAAATATTTCTGGTGTTGGTTCTCTCTCCGTTTTGTTTTTTTTTTAATATCAATTCACTCCGAAATGATAATGATCTAACAAAATCAGAGCTAATACAGCCCACGCCTTTTTTTTTCTAAGAATTAATTTTGCTACCTCCACTGTCGTACATGGTGTTTTTTTTTTTCCTTTTTTTTTCATATCATTTAATTTTCTATTCTGTGTCATATAGACAAGACACGTTTCGTTAGATAAAGGAAAGTGTGCAACACTAGTGAGAAACATAAAAATTGAGTGCAATCACAGAAACGAGGGATTAATTGAACACGTGAAAAAAAAAACCAGAAGACATCAGTGCACAGTCCAATCCATTGAAAAAAGATGAAAACACGTACACACCTGTATTTAGAAATAGGAATTTTTTCAATAAAAGCTTTTCAGTTGGAGACGTCGAATTTTGTTTAGTTTTTTTTTTTTTTTTTTGGTAACGAAATTTTACGCTCGGCCCGAAGCTCAACTACCATTTCTTAATGCAATGGATTTTGGTTTTTAATTCTTCAGAAAAAACATGTAGCGAACTAGGACTTTTCTTTTCAACAGAAATTGGGCAATGTTGAGTGTATAACTGAACAATTAAAAATTATTTTCGGTCCAGAGCCTAGCGTAAAATATCCTCTGCATGTTAGTCCAGTAGTACTGTCCCTAACTCTCTCTAACTTGAATGGTTCATGGTTCCTCAATGTTTTTGAAGCCAAAGGTGCACCACGTATTCAAATTACCTGTTTTCAATTAGTCGCAAATATATTGTGGAAATGAATAATTTAAAACCTTGGGGAAGTATGTTCGCTATGAAAAAAATTTCATTTTGTCCAAGTATATCACCATTTTTTTTGTTCCTATTCACTTGTGTTTCCGATAAGGAGTGGTTAACGATATAACTCAGAATGCTTCTTATTGTGCATGCAAGAAGTTTTGATGAGGAAGAGTCTACATTTTTCAGTAAAATTGTTCAATTCAATTTCGCACGAAAAAAATATCCAAACACATTGAAATCGCTCAGTATTTAATGGAATAGTAATAATAATAAACAAATAAAAATTACACACACACACATACACATATATGATAAAAAGGTAAGAATACATTTGAAAAAAAAAATAAAAAGGAATGAAGCAAGGAATAATCATTGAGCTTCTTGTGCGTATGAAACAATAACGAATGTACAAAGAGAAAGGAAAAACTTGTCTTTGCTTTTTATTGAATAGTAAAATGCCATTCCAGAAATAGAAATTCATTCTTATAACTAATTTTTTTATAGATTATTCAACGCTTCCAGCAGACATGGCCAGTGATTGGATGGCGGTCGATTGTTCACCATTGAAACCTGGACTCACCGGTCCCTACATCATGCCGATGCCTGTGCCTATGCCAACATTGTATAACGGCGAAACAAAAAAGCCAAAGCCAGGAATTATTGAGCTTGTTCTGTACAATATAGCTGCAATGTTGGCCGGTGTTGCCACTGGTTATGACGTTAGAATGTCAAATGTATCACCCATACATCCGCGCTTATATCCAAGAGCTGCCGATAGCGAGGAAGAACCAACGAGATGGTGGTTTCAAGCTGATACAGGTTCAAATCGTAATTCTGGATATCTCGGAACCGACTATGAATTCAGTTCAACTAGCGGATATCCCCACAATACTTACCATGGTCCGACTCGACACTATAGGTATATTCATCCTATATGCTACTTTTTCTTTCCTCATTAAATTATTCGCATTATTTATCGACTCTTTGATTTGGATTTGATACAATTTTAGGCCACTTTTGGGCAACCTGGGCGGAATTGCACCTGGTTTACCATCAAATGTCATCGATAAACCTCTACGATTCACTGATTCACCTCAGCATTATGCTACTGGTACGGGTTCAAACGTACCAACACCAAGTCCAAGGCGAAAAAGTTCTTCAACAAGCAATGACGAGGTTTATTCACCTGAAGCTGGACGTTTGGATCGGGTTGAAAGGGTACCCACTATCTACATGGGTAATGTAGCCCCTTATCCCGATTATGGACCACCAGTATACACCATGATGCCTACTGATTATTATAGACCACCAGAATCAGGATATTTTGTTGCAGCTGACTATCAGTAAGTATGGAGTTTTCATAATATCGGGGTGAGCAATGTTAAACTTATTTCATTCATATTCAACAGCGATAGGATGTTAGAATATCCCGACTTTCCGCATGCTTATGACAATCTGAGCAATGTAAACAGCCTAACAAGACCTACATCACGGTTGCCATCTTATACACATCATCGTACCTCATCAAATGTATCAAATACGAGTACATCGAGTCAAAGCAATGTCAATCCATCATTTCGTTTGGATGACGAGGCAGATTATGCCGTTTATTCACCAACACATTATTATCCACGATCGCCAAATTATGGCACGACGGTAATCAATCATGATTACAATTCGCCGCAGTACCTGACACGCTATAATTCCCACGATTCGAATCCAAATTGTAGTGATCGACCGAGCAATCTCGAAGTAGTTACTAGGCTACGTTCAAGTTTAAAACGATCCAATTATTCATACAATTCACCTAAAAGCAGTAGTAAAAATAATTCAGGCTCGGGAACACCGACAAATCCAACACCACCGGATTCACTTACATCTGAAGATTCAAGTTATGTTTCGGCTAAAGATAGTCAAATATCAATGAGTCGTGTACGATTTTCACCTGTGACTTTCGATCGTGATAATTTATCACGTGAGCATCGTGACATATCGCTCGATGTTGCGGTACATCCCCAGGGACAAGAGGTAGTCACGTCGCCATTGCAATCAACGCGACGCTTGAATCGCAATCGTAAACCAAGTATATCCGACTTGGAGAGAGAATTTTTGTCATAGCACTGGCTCATTTAAACACACGAATCCATTTCGTGTGTGAAAAAATTCAAATTTCAACCAACACAAGAGAGAAGAGGAAAAATCATTTGGTACATGACCACTGCCTTCCGTGATAATTGACAAATCGAAAATAAAAGTCATGATAAAAAATCATATATATTATAAGTACATATGAAACATAATTCATAAGCATTCCCGGTCGAGGCTCTTGGTGTTACGTTTTGAGGCTTTCTATTATTTCCGTTTGATCCAATTTAGAACAGCTACAATGATTAAATGGGCTGGTGACAGGAAGAAGAGGATATTCAATACTTCACGTTACATTCCACGCCTTTACGATCATAGTTAGTCATGTAATTATCAACATTCCTCGACGGTGTACGTGCGCATAAAAAATTGATTATTTCAATAACACGTAACAATGCATCAAGAAACGTCAGCGCTCATCGGTATTTTGTTACGCATTAGAATGTATATAAAGTATTGTAATTAATGACGATAATAGAGTGGACAAAAAACTGCGAAGAAGTTGTAGAAAAAGTTAGCACAATTGTAAAGCTTATTATCGAGCTCTGTACAATATCCTTGTCGTCACGTGTTCCTTGTTCTGCGACGATTGCCCATCAATGTTTGTGCATACATGTGCTGTACAGAAATAATTTTGAGGTGCTAGTATCATGTACTTAAACTCTAAAATAAATGTGTAACGAGGAAAGGAAAAAAAAAAGAAAGTAAGAGGATGAACGTACATAGAAATGCTTCCACAATATTCGAAAATATATAGAATTCTGATCTGAAATGTACGCAAATAATTATGGAACAGAATGATGAAAAAAATTTATCATTTCAATTATGATTAATCGGTGATAGTACTAAACGTATAAATACATGTGTAATAAATATTGGGCAGCTAACGATGCAGGATTTGTTATGTACTCGTGAATTTTCACGCCAAAAGTGCTAGTCTAAGCTATATATTTATTATTTTTTTTACATTATGGAACGATATATTGAAATGAATGCGTGTAGTCTATTTAATGTCATCGCTAGAATTCTGAATATGTATATTTTTTTTCAATACTCAAATGACCAATTAATTTCTCTTTTGATCGACTCGAAAAAAAAGTGAGTGTGTGAGTGTGTATGGCCGAATATGTCACGTTACTGACAGAAAAAAAGCCTCACCGCGGCAAACCTTCACTCTGTTGCTCCGCACCCCTATGCAATAAAAATAAATTATCTAAATGAACTTTATTACATTATATATAATAATAATGATGATACTCGTTTCGGGTGAAACAAATTGAGATAAAAAAATGAAAATGCAGTGTATTTGCGTTCTCATTTGCTGTGGAAGATGTGTATATTAATGAATTAATTCAACCTTTATGAAGATAGTCAACGATTTGTAATAATAAGTACAATGAAGCTGTACTTAATCAAAGACTCGCGACCAAGCAGGATATAGTAATATAATTGAATCGATATTGCGATATAACGTATGGGGAAATTGTACGTTACCTCAACATTCCCGAGGAGAAGAAAGGAAAATATATCATGTGTGTGCGTGGAATTAATCAAATTCATCAGCAAAATTTTTTCCTCCATTTATTTCGTATCATGTGAATATGTGAGTAAAGATGATTGATAATACAATGGGCTCTAAAACACCCAATCCCCACCGAATATCCACTGTCATTTTTTATTATATTCACACGAAAATTTGAAGAAAAAAAAAAGAAAACGTTTAAAATGAGAATTTAATTAAATTTGTAACAATCGACCAGGCTATAAGTAATTAACTTCTAAGCCGCTGAGTGCAATGTGTTCCACGTATAACAAAATGAGGAAAAAAAAATATTATTAGTAATTATAAACAGTATAGACTGCTTCAGTATGCGCCTTATGAAGGGGAAATTGTAAAAACAAATCAAAGGCAAAGAAAAAGCAATTAATTGTGAAAATAAATTTATGAAATAGGAAATTATACAATTTTCATTGTTCAAAAAAAAAAAAAATGAATAATAGAATGTAATATGCCTATGTGTGTTTTTTCCGGCAATTTTTCTTTCTTACATTTTACAACTCTGATCCTCTCGGTTATTCATACTGGGAGAATGCAAAAAGGAAAAGAAAACGAAGACAGCATTTTGATCAAGTCTAAACATATTGGAATCTTTTAATTACGCTGTCTGGACCTGCACGAATAAATTAATGTATTTTTCCAAGTATTGTACATTAATTACGGTAGACATAAATTAATGGATGAAACGAAATTATAAATAGCAATTGAATTATAATGCAGAAGTATTAAAATTATCAATGTAATAATGATGTGTGTCATGTAAAAAGGTGTATGTGTGATGAATGAATCAATAATTAATAAACGATTTCCAATAATTTCGATTGCATTTTTATTAATAGTTTTTCAATTGTTCCGCCAATTTGATCGTCTGTCAAGTTAAATTTTTCATTATTTGATCAAAAAGTATGGCAAAGCATCCTTGCGATTGCAAAGATGCTACAATTATCGAGAATATATTCGGCCAAATATTGCCAAAGAAGGGTTTTCGTCGAAATCAATCGTTAGATTCTACGATACCTCATGACGTTGAACATGGTATCAGCACCAGACCTCTTGTGGTCAAATCTTTCACAATGACGAATTCGAATCGAATGGAGGTTGTATTAATATCTTGGGGGGCGTCAATAGTGTCAGTAAAATGCCCAGACAAGTATGGCGAGCCTGCTGATGTCGTCCTGGGTTTTGACAATATTGAGGGTTACACGGATCCACACATGAATCCATTTATTGGCTGTATACTTGGACGATGTGCGAATAGAATCAGAGATGGTCGATTTACTATTGAAAATGGAAATTATGAACTCACTCTGAATGATGATAAACATCATCTGAATGGCGGTGTAATAAATTTTATCAGTTGGTACTAATTATTAATGAATGATTCAACGATATTTCGTCGTCTTTGAGCAGGATCTTGGATTTGGTCGACGACTCTGGAATTCACAAATTGATGGATGCAACGTCATAATGAGTTATTTGAGTGCAGATGGTGAGGAAGGATATCCTGGTGCTGTGTTGATAACAGTAAAATTCAAATTGACTGTGGACAATAGGTTAGAAATAAACATACGAGCTTCGTCGTCCAAGCCAACTATAATTAATATTTCTCATGGAACATTCTTCAACCTGGCTGGTCACGTATGATCTTTCGAATATCATCATCTTCTTGTCTTGGAATTTGAGCGCCCAATTCATTGATTTACAGGATGCGGGGCAGGAAGAATTGAAGTGCCACGTTGTTACATTGAACTGTGATCGGTGGACTTTTGCTGATTACAACAATCCAATACCAACAGGCGCTATTCGTGGTGTTGGTGGGAGTATGATGGATCTACGAATTCCTCGAGAATTGGGAGAATACATGAGCAAAGTAAAAACGAAAAAGAACTTTTGATTTGTTGGAATCAGGAAAATTGAATAAAATTGTATTAGGTACCACCAGGAGAAGGCTACGACCACAACTTTTGTGTGACTCGAAGTTGGCAGCCAGGTGTTGCATTCATCGGTCGGGCCCTTCATCAAAAAAGTGGACGGTAATATGCAATAAAATTAAATTATATCCAGTTTACTAAGAAAATCCGGGTGATTCAGAGTCCTTGAAGTCTATTCCGATCAACCGGGAGTTCAATTCTACACTGGTGGTCGTCTGCCAACGCCGGTTATTGATGATTTGGAATCTTTGGCATCTTCCGAAAACATCGATACCAAAAAATTCGATGACCTCGCAAGTTATGCAAGTTATGTGGGTGAACAAGAGCACTGTGAGGAGTACGTGAATAACCGATTGGATTCACCATGGGATCCGGAAGATCTTTGTACAGATAGTGATACTACAGTGGCAATCAAACGTAACTTGAAATTTATTTCTGGAAAAAATGGTGCACGCTACACGAAGTTTTGTGCATTCAGCCTCCAACCACAAAATTATCCCAATGCCATCAACATTGTAAGTTTTGGACAGTAGTAATTTATTATTGCGCATCTACTCACAAATGTATGACTATTGATTTATAGAACCACTTTCCGTCGCCCATTTTACGACCCGGACAGGTGTATTATCACGACTTGACATATAAGTTTGGTGTACAATTAGGCAACAGCATGTAGATAACAAAATGACAGGTAACTCTCGGAGATAAATTAATGCTTAATCAATCATCATGAATTTTTTTTTTAGCGCCAAAAAATTTTGCCACATCACCAATTGTTGTATTGAAAGTATTATTCACTGCCAATGTTCGTTGTATCCATCCCGGGAGTGATTTAATTTTGTTCGAGTAACGTTTGTCAAGTAATATGACTGTTGAATAATCATTGATATGACGAACTGCACGACCGATACATTGATTGACCGCTTTCATACATGTATTTTCGTAGTATTCATTACCAGCGCCAGGTCTAACATTTTCATTCAAGTATTTCATTTTTTCTTGGAGCTCTGGTGATTTTATATTCGGATATGGCATACCAACGACTATCACACATCGACCTAAATCGTCTGAAAAATTTAGACCTTCACTGAGTTTCCCACCTACAACACTGAACAACACAGAACCATTTTGCGGAATATTTGGATGATTCACTGCGTCGGCATAATTTTCTAATACGGCATTGACTTGTGATGCCAATTTAGGTTCACGGAATATCTTTTTCCTCTCTAGAATTTTCGATATAACTCCCGATAACTCTAAATGTTTGTACAATATTTCTTCATAACCGTAAGAGCATAGAAACACAACGATTCCACCGGGTATAATCATGCATAAATTTTTTAAAGTTCTGCCCAATTCATCCAGAAGCTCTTTATTCTGCCGATTGTAATAATTGAATTCAAATTGAATGCCCGTCGGGCCTTGCGTCAGAATTCGCGTTAGAATATTCTCTTTACGGACCACATGATCACAAGAAAATGTAACAATTCTCTCGAGTTCAGCCCCCGCGCCAATAAACAACTGGTCCCTGAATTCTGATGTTGGTTCCATTGTTCCTCCTGCAAGGATTACTGCTCTCGATTCCTTCACGATATCATGGAAATGGGCTGCCGGATTCATTAAAAGGAACTTTATCGTTCCTTGTCCCAGCGTGGTACCAGGTATAACAAAAATTCTACCATCAGCGCTGTTACTTTTCAGTGATTCTAAAAAGCTGACGATGAACAACAATGGATTTGGTACCTCTTCATCCTTCACATTTTCTGTGCGTTCGGCAGTTGACACAGTAGTTTCATACCCTTGCAGGGTATCCAAGAATGCTGAAACTCCGGATTTGTTCATCGTAACAGGACGTAGCTTCAAGTCTTCACTATATTTTTCAACATATCCCCGAAGTTTGTGGATTAATTTCGAATTGTTGATGAACTGAAGTAATTCAAAAATGTTAACTGTATCTATTTCCGCCATAATTTCAAAATTTCCTACTGTATATACCTTTGGTGGCATTTCACCACTGATTTTGTCAATTAATTGTGATCTTGTGGTTCCACCCAGGACTTTTATGAATTTTTTCAAGCAAAAACTCAGCTGACTTAGATACATAACGTTCTTGGCAGAAAAGAGCGTTTCAAATCTGAAGAGAATTAAATTTCCACTCGATTAATACATCCGGGAATGCATCATTATGAAGAATATATCAAAATTACCTTTTTTGATACTGAGCAAGTTGATTGTAGCAATGTAGAATATTTCTTCCAGATATTGTGGCGCTATGCATTCTTTCAATTGCTTCCAATAGATTATGTGCCTCATCAATGATCAGAACATTATTTCTTAGATCTATTCCCGAAGTTATCCGTGTTTTTTTATGTAAAATACTGTTGTAAGGTAAAAGAATTAGTTGACTATCTGGTATTGAACGTCTCGACGCATAATAAGCACAAGTTTCCATTTGTTTGGCATTCTCAGCTATTTCTTCAACGTCTCGTATGTTCGTTACAATGTCAGCGATCATTAGTCCTTGATTACCTGGATTGAATGGACAACTGGTGGCACTTTTAGATCTCTTGAGATCTTTTTCCTTTCTTGATGTAGTCTTTTTCTTCTGCATTTGTAAACATCTGTCATTTATCATATTAATGTGTCCCAGGTTTTTTACATCTTTGTTAATGCAATAATTTTGTCTGAAAGGAATCACGTCAAGTAAAATAGTATATAAGAGTATATATTTGATATCATTAAATGTGGATATACCTTGAAGCCAAAGGAACTAGCGATATTTTTTCTGCGTAAGGACTCCGTTTAACTTCTCGAATGAATTGTGTCAATTGAGAGTGTGTCCGTGAGCAGAAAAAAATCTGGGTATACTTAGCATTATTTACCGCACTTTCTTCTTCATCAGAATCCGAATCCAAATCGGGATCTTCCAGAAAAATGTCAGCATCATTACCAGCTTCTGCTGTTAATGTTATTGGTGAATCGGATCTTACATTATCTTTGCTTTTATCTTTCGATGCGATAGTTCTCCAATTACGTTTTTTCTTCAACAAGTTCTCAGTTTCAGTTTGTTCTCGGAATTTATTCTTTCTGGCGTCACGGCGGTCGAGAGCCTCTAATTGATCCTGAATAATCCTTCTTTGTGCATTAATTTGAATTTGTTGAGTTTGCTCTGAAAACCAATCACCAACAATGTTTTCACTGATTTCTTTTAATTTAATATCGATCTCTGACAACTGATCCAGCAAAGAATTTTTATTCTTTTTCTCATGGTCGATTAGCCACTTCAATGCACCACATATTATGGACAGTGATTTACCAGTACCTGTGGGACTCTCAAAAATGCCTAATTTACCACCATCTAAACACTCGTAAAGACTCTTCATAAAATCTTTTTGTATTGTATATGGTGGGAACGGAAACGGAAAATCGTCTACGAGATCCATAATATTATTTAATCTTCGGAAATTATATTTTGGACACTGGAATTATTGCTGTGACTAACATGAGCGTGAAAACGCGGGAATTATGTGGGTAACATCAGGTGAAAATGTAATCAATGAGAGGGAGCAACTGGCGATTTCTGTGACCGAATTGGTGCGTAGACGCCATATTACATTATTTTATTCATATCGGCGGGAATCGCTGGCGATAAGACGGCAAGGACTAGGAATACAATAAGTTCTTTTTACGTCTCCATACCCGACGTGAATTCAATTCTGTACAAATCCGCATAATTTTCTGCGTTGAAATTATGTATCAAATACGAATTAATTGTATCGATGTTTGTACACAATTGCGAAACCTACGGATGGATTGAATTGGTGCAAGAGTGAGCACATAAACGTCCGTTATTCTCCGGCTCGATATCCCGAATTATCCCGAGTCAGCCAGAGGACCGAATTGGTCCGAATAAACTGCTCAATGTGCTTGAGCACCCACGTCCCCGGTTTCTCTTGGTAAACATGGCGCTCGATCTCACTGTCAAAGTTCACCCTGTGGTTTTATTTCAGATAGTGGATGCTTATGAGCGTCGTAATTCTGATTCACAGCGAGTCATTGGAACTTTGCTCGGTACGTAATATTATTTATTTATTTATTTATTTCATTAACAAATGGCACCTCATCGTGGAATTTGGTGGAAGTGAAGCTGCTAGCGTTGTACATAACCTCTAATACTCCATGCACAATTTTACTCTTTGAATTCAAACATTTTAGGTACTGTGGAGAAAGGAATTGTCGAGGTAACTAACTGCTTTTGCGTACCACATAAAGAGTATGATGATCAAGTGGAAGCCGAACTCAGTTATGCCATGGATCTATACGATCTCAATCACAGGGTGAACGCCCAGGAGAATATAGTCGGATGGTGGGCTACCGGCAAGGAAGTTACAACTCATTCTTCAGTCATCCACGAATATTATGCACGTGAATGTAACAATCCTGTTCATTTGACGGTTGACACCACCCTCCTGAATACCACGAGAATGGGAATAAAAGCTTACGTTTGCGTGCAACTTGGTGTTCCAAATGGAAAACAAGGATGTATGTTCACACCGACAAAAGTTCAGGTATGATATTATTGTAGAATTCATACTTTGCTCTTTCATTATTTTTTATTCGTTCCACAATTGATTGGTTATAACAATGGGATACATTTGCTTAGGTGACGTGTTACGAGCCAGAGATCGTCGGATTGCAGTTGTGCCAAAAAACTCAATTACCCCCAGCGCCCGGTTTATTACCAAAAACAGTTGGTGGTGTTGAGCCAATGATGGACCTCGCGCAAATAGCTGAGGCAAGCACCAAACTTTCATCAATGTTGGAACAAGTATTGGTATATGTGGACGATGTCCTCGCCGGAAATCAACCGCCAGATAATCAAGTTGGCCGAGCTCTCTTAGATATGGTTCATTCAGTTCCCAAAATGTCTAGCGATCAATTTGACGAAATGTTCAATAGCAATGTTAAAGATCTTCTTATGGTTGTTGCTCTGTCCCAATTGATTAAAACGCAACTTCAACTCAATGAGAAACTCACTCTCCTTACAACATTGTAAAATATATTGAAGAAATTTGATGTGACAACGGGCGACATTGTGAGCAACAAGCTGTCTTTTTGCCAATTACATGAATATCAGAATGTACGGGATACGAAACATCTACTCCAAATCATTGAATAATAAAGATACTTTCGATAAATCATTTTTTCCTCAAGTATTACAATTCCTAAACTATCCACACAATAAATGTACTGATCCCTATAATTTCTTAACTCCATCCATGTTATATAATAATGAATCAATTTATATGAATTGGTAATAGATATGTAACGTTTTCGTGAGCATCCTTTTGGCTGAAATTCCCGTAAGTTATAAAAATGTTGACCACATATATCGATATTCTATTGAGCATCAAAGTATTCAAATACATCAGCATGGCAGCACTGTCCAGCGTTCACTACCGCCATCTTGCGGATTTTATAGCCAAGTTTAATTGTGAAAAATAATTTAACACAACAGAATCATCCTTGTCGGCCTTCGACTTCCTCTTCCCGTGACACGATACAATCATACAATGGCGTCTGGAGTAAGTTTTCCACGCGAGTTTTTCAGCGTTAAACATCAGCTTGATTATAAATCGGATATAATATGTGATATATTTTATATCATGTTAAAAGTATGGTCTATTTAATTATACAACTATTTTTTTCAGACTCTGTACACGTATCCAGAAAATTTTCGGGCTTATAAAGCCCTGATTGCGGCTCAATATTCTGGAGCTCAGGTCAAGATCGCTGACAATTTCGTTTTCGGCGAGACCAATAAAACAGAGCAATTTCTCAAGAAGTTCCCGCTTGGCAAGGTAATGATTATCTCATCAAATATTTGATAGCTTTTCATACAACATCCGCCTGTTCCAGTGAACATTCTCCATTTTCCGCACATATCTTTTTTTTTTTTTTTTTTTTTTTTTTTTGGCAATTGAAAATAATGCAGTCATGGCATGACATATGTTCAAATGTATCCTCAAATGAAATCCCGACTCCACTTATTTTTGAATTTATTTGAGTCTCATTTGGGTTCGTGATTTTGTCGCAAATGGAGAATACCAGTGTTGATTTATATTTAGGTACCGGCATTTGAAACTAATGATGGAAATCGTCTCACGGAGAGCAACGCCATTGCATACTATGGTGAGGTTATAAATTCAATGAATTTACACGCTAATATCTTAACCTCAAAATTTCTTCTTTACAATTTATTAAATTTCATTCTTTCATATTATTTGACAGTGGCTAATGAACAATTGAGAGGAAAGTCTGAATCAGAGAAGGCCGAGATTCTACAATGGTTGGGCTTTGCCGATTCCGAAATCCTACCTGCAAGCTGTGCCTGGGTATTCCCACTCCTGGGGATTATGCCGTTCAACAAGCAGGTATATTATTGTGAAATTAATTACAATTGTTTAATTTTTTTTTTTCTACATCAAATAAATTGTTCTCCTTCCAAAGGCGAAATCGGAAAAATTACTTCTACCATTTTCGTAACATAAGGAGACATAATAATGTGCATTAGTGCAGAACTTTATGGAAATTACTATTACCATAAAACGATTTGACCAATGCCAACAATCATAATCAATAATGTTATTCTTCAATTCTGTTGGTGTATAAAGACTTGTGTTCGTTGACAAGATATCAATATTTTTTTTCTTTTTAGACTGTTGAACATGCGAAGGAGGATGTAGCCAAGGCACTCTCATCTCTCAACATTCATCTTCTCGCAAAAACTTATTTAGTCGGCGAACGTATCACTCTTGCTGATATCAGTGTAGCAATGACGCTATTACAGCTGTATCAATATGTACTTGAGCCCAAGACACGTCAACCATACGGAAATGTTAACAGGTGGTTCCAAACCATTGTCAATCAGCCAGAAGTCGTTGCTGTAATTGGCAATTATAAATTAGCCACCAAAGCATTGGAATATGATCCAAAAAAAGTCCAAACACAAGGTGGAAAGTCGAAGAAAGAAAAGGACCATAAGGAAAAGAAAGAGCAGCCAAAAAAAGAGAAGGAATCGAAGAAAAAAGAAGCAGCAGAACCCGCTGAAGAACTTGATGCTGCTGAAGAAGCTCTTGCAGCTGAACCTAAGTCCTCCAATCCCTTCGATGATATGCCCAAGGGCACATTTAACATGGACGACTTCAAGCGAAGCTATTCCAATGAGGATGAAGCTGTATCAGTTCCATATTTCTGGGAGAAATTCGATCCGGAAAATTACAGCATTTGGTTTGGAGAGTACAAATTTAATGATGAATTGAAAAAAGTATTCATGTCATGTAATCTCATTGGTGGAATGTTCCAACGCTTGGAAAAAATGCGTAAACAGGCATTTGCCAGTTGTTGTTTGTTTGGCTCTGACGATGATAGCTCTATTAGTGGTATTTGGGTATGGCGTGGTCATGATCTTGCATTCACGGTAATTTAAAATGTGTTCAATTGATAATTTATCTCAAAACATAATTTCTATTCAATGTATGATGATTTATTTTGCAGTTGTCTCCTGACTGGCAAACTGATTATGAATCTTACAATTGGACAAAACTCGATGCGAGCGACACAAAGACAAAGGAGTTGGTGAACCAATATTTCTTCTGGACTGGTACTGACAAAGATGGGCGTAAATTTAACCAGGGCAAGATTTTCAAGTAAAATCCGTCGTACGATTAACCAATAAGACAAATTTACTTATTGACACGTAAATAATAAATAATGAATAAAACAAAGTGATTTTCATCTGTTCCTTCTTTCAAACGATGTATTTTAAAAAAAATAATAACATTGAATTTTTTCATTTTTATCGTATCTCAAACAAATATATTTTATTTAACAAAAAATTTTTATATACAATTAAAAGCCATGTTCATTCAGCCATTTTTTAATTAAATTCACATAATCACCACGGAATTTGATTACACCTCCTGGTTCACTTATCTGTGAAGCTATTTTGATGTTTATTGTTTGTTCAATATATCCCTTCAAATCAGCTTCCAAAGCAAGTATATCACCTTCAATTTTGCGAACAATTGTTAATCGTCTTAGATTTCGATTCTTTCGATTAATATAAACGGGTTGCATGTGATTCTTTGTACGACTGATGGAATAAGGAAGTTTCTTCGACCCATCTATGATCCAAAATCGAAATGAACTTGATATTAATGATGAAAATAAGTACAATAAACGAGATTTAATTGACAAATCAACCTTCTGGTGACTTCCATCCAGATGCAGTCGTTCCAACGTTCTTTGGTGGTGTCGGTATGTATTGTGGTTTGAACAATCGTGTTACATAGCTCCATTCAACTGGATTTTGTGATATTTCATAATCAGTGTATTTCGTCTGCTCATCGTAAACTGGGGAGGTTTTGAAGCTCGCAAATCGTTTATTAATCTGTTAGAAATAACTTCAATGATATGTAATTGGACAAATATAGTGTAATCACAATCACACTATTTCACGATGGACATTTCATTCACACATTCTCGTTTCTGTCAACTGTATTCTCATAATCAATTCCGAAAATGTGAATTTTGAGGTTATCACGTGTCAGACGCACTTAGTGTTTTACTACTTGATCCCAAATAACTCTTGGAAATTATTGAATTTTTCCAAAATTTAAATTAGTTCCGAATATCATTGTGATTATTGATGACATTATTGAATGTAAATGACGTTGAGTATTTCGTGACAATAATTTCGATGACATTAGATGAAATAATAGAGAAATTTCCAAACTGCAAACTAATGTGTAAATAAAAATCCAGCATCTCAAAATGACTGATTCATACACAATAGTGACAATGCAACAGTGAAGGGGAACGTAGGTAGCATGCACAATGCTGAAAATATACCGGCATGCATGCAGTAAATAAAAATAAGGGTTTGTCGTGAGGCCCTAAAATGTGATGATTACATTTTGTTGCCAACCCACGTAAAAATACAAATTATATTGAAATTAAACACTATTCAGCTCACTCACCTGAATAATCGGCGCAATAATATACTTGTTCGTATTACAATTATGAAGAATTTGTCTGGCAAATATCGCAGCGCGTGCGAAATTTCGAAGGGCGGCCATTTTGAGTTCGGTAAATAAGGGCCGGTAGCCGCCATTGGTCGCGCACGGGCGCGTCTTCCTTCACGGTTCACACGCGCATACCAATACATTTTCACTCGCAACATTATCGACCAGCATATTGAATTATTATTATAACACTCTGCTTCAAAGCCTCCTTTACACAGTGTATAAACCAATACAAGCATCAATAATAACAAACAATAAATGGTTTCATGTTAAATACGTAAAAAAAAAAAAAAAAAAATGAAAAAATATTAATAACGTGTAAAAAGTTATTGCGGATAGAGTATAGAGCAGAATAGACTTGCGCGGCCTGAAACGAGGAAAAGTGCCGCGTTGTTCCGACGTTGCGTTAACGCAATAGGCCCTTGGGTTGAGATACGAGAGATTAATCATTCAATAGCGGTGTGGATGATTGTGAAGAATAAATAAATAATAATCGTTGTGATAGAGTTGATAATTGTGGGGCAAATAGCCCCAAAGAATTAATAGCCCGATCGCCACCACCATCCGTTGGAAAGGGGTTGCTGTAATTTTCGTACCATCACGTAAAATAACATTGGTCGTTCCCGTGTCCTCGTTAGCATAAATGCAGTATGGAGACACGGGAGACATGTAATATGACGACCACCAGATGGCGATAGTGTGAAAACAGTAGGACAGAGAGCCATAGACACCCTGAAACGGGACTGTGTTATTTCACGGGAAATATTATTCCCGTATTTCGACAAAATACATCAATATTCCGGGAAAATTTTTGGCCTCAGAGGTGAGTTGAATATGGTTTACAACTTTTCGCGTCATCATTTATTAGTATTGTCTAATGTATGGGGGTTAACAATGAGTGAAAAGTTGGGCGAGTGTCGTGGTGGCTCTCCCGACCTTTTGTTTATTCGTGGCGATTTTTCCGCAAGCTTTGCCCACACATTTTCCGACCTATCCCATTGTTCCATCACGAAATTTCATTTTTCATCAGTTGATGTATGACGTGAACTCAATCGTCGACTGTGAATTTATAGGTTGGATTGTAGTTTTGATGCAATGATATCGCGATGAATATTTTGGATGGCTGCTCCCTCTCTCTCTCTCTCTCTCTCTTTCTCTCGCTCACTCTCCCCTTCCCTCCCTCTCTCCCTCTCTCCTGCTGTCTCTTCTCTCCATTGCGGGGCCGTCGGTGAGGCGCATTTACCCGTGATACATCCGTGTACATAAATGCAAACTTTGTCACGTAATTTTTTTTTTCTACCAACTCACAAACCAGGGCCGCATCCTGCAACCCCACTCACCCGATCACAGTTGCGCTCCTTTGAACTGATCACGCGTCGTCTGGCCTAACTTAACGCTCATGCTCCTTTATTCCAAGTTTGCTTTTTTTTTATTCATACAATTTTTTTCGTTCATGTCACAACACCTTTCTTATGTTTCATCCTGGTACTGTAGTTAGTGGAAGGGAAATGGTGGCGTTTTATTGTCCTCATTGACGATAACGCCGTCTTGAATAGTGAACAAATAAAAAAAAAGACAAATAAATAGTTAATATATTATTTCACTACTTGAAGGGTTCTATATTTTTTCGTCATTATTATTTATCATTTATTATTCATTATATATTGTTTTTTTACTGTTTAATATGTTACAAATTTTATTTTGTTGTATTGGAAAAAAATTATTCATTGCAATTATGATACATTGGGTTTTGAATATTCGCTTTTAACATGACAACAGTTTTAAAATGTCGTTGCAGGAAGCCCAATGTGGGTTGAAGTGAGATGGCATCCAGGGAAAAAAGACCCTTAGCGCCTTCAAAATCGAAGCAAAGGGCCAACAATAATGACTCTGGTTTATCATCATTGTCAAATAGAACGAAAAAAGGCAAGACACTGCCAGCATACATATTGGAAGCGGTAGCAACAGGTAGTAATAAACTGTCACCCAAGTTAGAATCAAGTTTGCCACGTAAAAAAGTTATTGCAAGCTTGAAATGTAAAAAAAAATTGAGGGCGACTAAAGGCAATCTCATTAAAGTTAAATCGACAAAAAACGTTCCTGTTAAAAATCTTAAGCGGTTAGCGAGTCAAGCAAGTGGTAAAAACACCAAAAGCATCAGTCGAACGAAAAAAACTAAGCTCGTATTGAAGGACATTGACGAGGGTGAGGATTTTGTGCCTTCCAACGATAAAAAACCCGAAACTACTGCAATAACCCCAAAAAGTAGTCCGAAGTCTTCTAAAAAATTAAAAATAACTTTCCTTCATGAGACTCCATTGAAGAGTCAAACGAGAGCAACAAAATATTCATCAACCAGTAGTAAACAGAACCCGTATAAAAATTCTATCGATTTGACGATTGACGAGGTCGTAGGTATGTTGAGTGACAGTGAAATGGAGGAGCATGCAATAGACATGGATAAACTCGAAGGTAAATTAACGAGAAGCAAGAAAATGCTCTTGGAGGAACATGAGATTAAAAAAGAAATGATTGAAGTGGAGGATGAAAAATCGGACGATGATAGCGTTGAAACTTCGCCTGAAAGTCAAAGTGCAAATCATTCGCGAAAGAGAACACTTCAACGGAGTTTGAGGAATGGAAAACTTCGTCAATTAGATTCAACTATTGACACTGATATTAAGAAAAATCGTCGATTGAATTTGGACGATACAGTGTCAGTTGAATTGACCTCAGAGACAAGCAACGAGACAGGGACTGACTGCACATTAAAATCAATTCCTTTGGATCAATCATCGATAGCAGTTCCAGCAATCAAAGAAGAAATTGTAGAAAAATTGGAGGAGCCACCGGATGCAAATTTGGAACTGGAAAATAACAATAACAGCGAACGAACAGACAGAGTTGGTGCAAGTGATGACGCTGGACCAATTTTACGCTCGAAAACGAAGGCAAAGAGTACAGATACACAATTGAAGAGTGAAGATAGCGAGTCAGACGAAACAAGAATGGCGGCTATAAGGAACATTGAAGAGCCAAAGAAATCATCAAGTATGGATCAACTGCGCAAAGATTGTTTGTTAGGCAAATTATCAAGTGATAAACAGTCACCAGCTAAACGACGGAGCAGTCTCAATATTGATGTGAAGAAAACAATGGGTTCATTATATGGTACTGAAAAAACTGATGGCACAACGCCTAAGTCGCATATCGATCAAATGATTGAAACTATTAAATTGACCATTGCAAAATCAATTGAAAGTAAAATATTTGGGCCGGAAAAAGCACTGGGTCTTGGAAAAAGTTTTGAAGTTCCGAAGATTGATGAAATTATTGCGCCACTGAGCACCGATGCACAGAAAATGGGCTTGGAGGAACAAGGGCGAATTGAAGATAAGCCAAATGTATCGAGAAGTGAAACAGTGACGTCAAATAGTAGCAGTGAACATCCAAATTCTGTGCCGAAGGTAGCGGACACTGCCAAAGAAATCGAGAAGCTAGTCATGGGCGATATTGATACGGTTGTCGATACAATACCAAACTCCGAGTCGGCAGGTACATCATCAGCGTCGCTGTCTGAGGCTGCATCGTCGTCGTTATCGTCATCGTTAATCCAAAAAACTAATGAAGAAACAACATTGTTACAGTGCACAGCCTCATCAAGTACTGTCGATGTTTGTGAATTGATAAGGTCTGAGACAAGTCACAGTTCGTCATCGTGTTGCGTTAACGTGTCTGAAGAAAATTGTGATGGAGTCGCATCCACAGAAATAGATGAGGCGAGGGCACCTACGGAAATGGAAGAAGCTGAAACCTTAGAAACAATTTCAAGAGAAGTTGCGAGACTTGTGGGCGAATCAGCCTCAACGAGCACGCCCGAATTTCTTATGGAAAAGAACAACGACGATAATGGGAAAGTGAATAAAAATAAGAGAACGAAAATCAGTCCTGCAGGAAAAATTCCAGTAACTCATAGGGACAACGAGAGGAGTTTGCAGTTGATGCGTTTAATGGAAACAGATGGGGCTAAAGATGATGAAGAGTCTGGAGGTTATTTTTTGGAGCAGGCAGAACATAATCCTAACACATCAGAGGAGAAAGCAAACTCAGCGTACGACAATCCAGACGTGGAAGTCAATGTAGCCGAATCTGAGGAATCTCCTACACAAACGAAGATTACCCCTGAACCGCCTCTTGAGTGTCCAACAAATTTACAATTGGATGAAATAATCAATAATGATATTCAGGGCAAGACTGTCGGTGTTGATGAAGATGAAGAAAGTAAGTTTAAAGACGACAAAAAATCGATAGACGAGAATAAAAGTGTTGCAGATGAAGGTAAAAGAGTCCTGAGGACGCGCGATAAACAAAAGAAGACTGAAAAATTACTCAAAACATCGGAATTACATGAGATGAGTTCGAAGCCGGAAGTAGATAATTCTCCAAATGAACACTCTACCGATGAGTCAGTGATGTCGAAAACTAAGAGTGGTGATTGTCCGGAAGAATCGATGTGGGTGAAGGCTGAAGAATCAGAGCTACAAACGCGAACACGACGTAGTCGCATTGTGGAAAGGGTTGGTGCGGAATTAACAGCGATGAACACACCTGTACCAATTATTGCAAAGGATAACGACGATCACGTGAGAGTGATCAAGAGTAAGAGAAAAAAGCTCAGTCCTTTAGGGAGAATGCCGGTAACTGGTGGAGATATAGAGGAAGCCTTAACAATTATGCGGCTAATGGGATTAGATGCGGCAGATATTGATGAAGAGAGTGGATGTTATCTTCTGCCGGACGACGATTCTGGTACATCAGTAGTGAGTCATCAAATGCCATTTGAAAAATTAGATGACAGAATCAACTTATTTAACTCATCTGTAAAATCGCTTAAGCAAACAATAAATGATGCTGATCCGTGCATTGACAGTTCACCAAATTCGCAATTAGTAGATACAACAATTGATAATGACACTGTGGAAAAGAATGTTGTTGATGAAGATCAAGGTGGTAAATCGAAAGACGACAAAAGGCCAGCAGGAGAAATTAAAAGTGTTGTGGATGAGGGTAGAAGAGTCCTGAGAACACGTGACAAGCAAAAGAAAACTGAAAAATTATCTAAGACATCGGAATCATGTGAGAGCAGCTCTAAACTGGAAGGGGACGATCTAAGAATTGATAATAATGCCGATGAATCTGGGGAGTCGAAAGATAAGAGTGGGGATTTTCCGGTGGAATTGATCTGTGTTAAAGTTGAAGAAGAACCAGAACCGCCAACACGAACACGGCGTAGTCGAGATGTGAAGAAGCGCAAAGAGGAAACATCACCGTCATCACAAAATACTTTGAAATCAAAGCGAAATCGTCGCGAAACAAAAAAATGTGATCAACAAAATAAGGAAGAGACATTGTTGGATAATGAAGTGGCGAAAATTAATGAGAACACGCGATCATTCTCGGCTGAAAAATTTCCCAAGCGTTTGGACGGCACTGAAAGTCTTTGCGTGTTGTCTGAGAGTGGGAGAGGACGAATAGAGAAAGACGTTAATCGTAGCAAGTCTGAGAATGATATTGACAGCGCAAAAGAGGCCAAATCAAGTCAGCTTACGCAGAATCAATGTGAGAGTGATGCGCCAAAAAATACGGAAAATTCTGAAGTTGCATCAGATATTGAATGTAAAGTTAAAGTCCCAGAAATTTTGCAAAAAGATTCAGATGAAGCTTCAACATCTGGAGAATCAACCAGCAGTATTGGAATCAAAATTTTGGAAACGCCTGAAGATAAAGCGCGAAAAGAAACAATTTTGCGTTTGTTAGGATTGGAATCATTGGAAAAAGCCGCTGAACGTTTGCATCATCAAAAAGTAAAGCGAGAACAGTACACAGGCACATTGAAAACAGTTATAAGAATTCAGAAGGACAAAGAGAGGGACAAGAAGCGGTCGCGATCACCCTTGAAAATGGTCCTAAAGCAGGGACGCAATGATGGCGAGGGTGATTCGCCTGAATTTTATACCATTCAGAAGGAGGTGAATATTTTGCTTTTACTTGATGAAAAGAAAAAGAATGATGATAAAATAGTTGCTAGTTTATTTAATTTAACTGAAACAAATTGAATGATTTTGTTCATTTCTTTGTTGTTTTTTCTCTATTTCCAGTTGGGGACCAGTGGTTTGGGTGACAGCAGCTCTGGTGCGAACCGAAAGTTCTCTACTAACCACAGACAATCTTGCGGTAATCCTGGTTGCGGGCATAACTACATTATCAATTACCCTCACAATCCCTTTAATCGTATCTCAAAGTAGAAAAAAAAAAGAAAATTATGAATGCTAATTAGATTAAAGGATTTTTGTCCCTTTTTTATTTCAACACTTGCTTGTCACTAATAATCTTCCAACAAAGCTGCATGTTGACATAGACAACTCACACACCAACATGAACAAATTTATTTCTCAAAATTATTCTCAAATTAATTATATTTCTGACTTTAACAATAAAAAATTAACACATGATTTGTTGGTGGGTCGATTAACAACGTCTAAAGTCCGATGAATATTGCAATTGCAGATGAAGACAATGAGGAAACATTGTCAAAGTGTCCGTTAATTATTCCTGAGAAATCATCATCATTCTCAATTCATCCTGGACGTCTCTGTGCCGATGTTTGTTGTTATTGTTTTGGGAAGTTCGGCTCGCTCGACACACCAATGCATTTGGCCCAGATGAAGTCTGATGAGAGACGTAAAAAGATCTTGAACGTCGAACGACATCTTACCAAGGACTCATGCCTATGCGATGCGTGTTATCGACATGTAGATAGAAAAGTACGTATCAATTACATGGACAATATTGAAAATAAAAAATTAATCATTTTGTCGATCAATTCATTCATAATTATTCATTGTAATGTAGGCGAATGTGAGTCCGACAAACATGGGTCCCAAGCCGCAGCGAGTTCACCGTCAGCTACTGGTATCTAAATGTTATGTTCGTGATTGTCGGGGACCTGCCAGACATCTTGTGAAACGTCGTTGGCTTCACAAAATAAAATCCTGCGTTCAAAATCGAGTAAGCATTCCGTCAATCATTGTAATTATTGTATGTATATATTATTCCGATCTCGAATAGATTTATTTCTCGTGTTTAGATGAATATTAATATCAATTGGGAACCAAGTCAACACACATCCATGTCATTCTGCGTCGATCATTATGCCATGATCGAAAGATTCTTGACGTGTTCGCTATGTACCCGGCGTCTCGCAAGAAATGCAACACATCAACTTGGTGCATCAGAGACTGAAGAATTGAATCGTTTACTTGATCAACGAGGTGTGCCGATACCCCTAGAAGCCGGCACATTTGTTTGTAAACTGTGCCGATACTTCACTCAACTCCAATTGAAATATAAAGATGCAGAAAATATGAGTGCTAATCATCGTTCATTCTGCAAGAGTTACCGCAAACGAATTTTGCATTACAATGATATTGAAGCATTGGAGAATGATGCTGATGAGGAATCAAGTCGGAGTATGTCGAACAAAGATAAACGTAAAAAATCTAAGGGCATTCAAAGCAAGGGTGGATCGTCCAAATCACCAGAGGAACAGTCAACGTCCGAAAAATCAACACCCGAACCCGTAAAGACTGAATTAACGGTGTCTTGCGCTGAAAATGAACCACGCGATGATCAAAAGGCCAATGATGATAGTATCATTGAGGATTGTCCAACGACTAATGTACAATTGATGGATCTTGAGAGTACAGTTGAGAAATTGAAAAAACGTAAAGCCCTCGATCAACATTTGTATTCAACTGATTCACCAGTGTTTTCTGACAACGGCGGTGATGTTGTTGAAATATTGGCAATGGATAAAGAGGTGACATTAACCAGACTGCCAAAGCGTCCGAGAATCAGTAATAATAACGATATAACACCAGTTGTACAACGGCTTGGTGCTAATCCGTCTATCAGTGTACGTACACTATTTCCGGGTGAAGAAGAAATGGGTTTGAATGCAAATATTGAATTTTCAAATGTGCGAGACGTGACGCCACAGGGGTGGGAAAAGTGTGCGACAATAATTCAATATGATCGTGATACTAAAATACTTTGGCAAGAATTACAAAGGCCTTACGGTAATCAAAGTTCATTTTTACGTCATTTGATATTACTTGAAAAGTATTATCGTTCAGGTGATCTTGTATTGGCACCAAATGCATCGCGTAATGCAATTAATTATTCGACATCCGTGCAAAATCGTCTGATATCGTATGAGGGGCCTGAAAAAATGGACGAGCCTATAACAGATGCAATGTCAACAGAATATAGTAATTCAAGACGATTGAGTGGGGGTTATGTTATGGAGCGCGACCGTCTGTCGATACCTAGTACAAGTACATTGACATCATCAGTGACAGCCACACCTGTCAAATCAACCGGCAATCAGCAACCCAATACCAAAATGAACCCTACAAGAATTCTCAAGATAAATTCAGGTGTATCAATTATCAAAAAACCACCGCCCAATTTACAACGACTTAGTTTACCATCGAGTAGTGGTGGTGCGTCAACAACGAACGGCAGCGCCAAACGTAAAGATGGTTTTCCGAGTAAAATAACTGGTGGCACATCAGGTGGTAAAGTATTCCAATTGACTGAACCTGATTTCAAGCGGCTTCAAAACCTCAAGAAACAGAAAAT
Source organism: Zele albiditarsus (assembly GCA_958496275.1). Classification (NCBI taxonomy): domain Eukaryota; kingdom Metazoa; phylum Arthropoda; class Insecta; order Hymenoptera; family Braconidae; genus Zele; species Zele albiditarsus. Next base: position 11,192,385 of record OY292414.1, read on the forward strand.
GTTAAACGAAAAAATGTCGACATCAACGCCAATTTCAGCAACTGTGACGAATACGAAATCAAATTTGCAATATCAAAGGGCACAAATGGCGGCACAAACACAATTCCAGAAACACTTGAGGATGCAACAAGAGATGCTGAATCGTCAAAGTCGCGGTGACTTTGAGCCACTTATTTGTGATGTGCGATCATTGGCGAATGAAAATACCCCGGCGCAGAATCTCCTCAACAATTTGAATTTACCGAAATCAATACAGGTAACGACAAAACCAGCTAATAATCCGATTCCGATATTGCCAAAAATTCCGAAATCACTTACGGTTATACCACAAACAGTTCCGCGTCCGGTTGATAAGTGACAGAGAATATTGCATGTGTGAACAGAAGAAAATCATGAGTGTTGAATGTGAAAAATCGATATGAGACTGCACAGATGATAAGAGAGAGAAAAATAATTAATTTACGTAAATGAAAGACGTTTAAATCGACTTGGAAGCCATTTTTGGTGAGGAAAAAAGAAAACAGAAACGATTTTATTCGTTGTGGTTGCCTGATCGCCACTGTTTTTATTTTTTATCATTCATTCACAACATTCGTGATTATGATAGAGACGTAATGATGATTATGTCAATGACTGTGAATATAAAAAGAGTGAAGAGGGAGAAGTAAGTGCTGTTCAAATGATTAATATTTTAACTCAAATTGTGGCTCGACTGGAATATCTATGTCACAAATTTATTATTTTATGAATAAAAATAAAGTGCCTAATCGTCACAAGAATTGAACAAAATAATAATACGGAGTGAGAATAGAAATTTTGAAGAGCGTGAATAGTTTTTAATGATTTATTATTACGCCGAAAAATTTGTCTAGGATGATTTATATAAAAACAAACATATATATACATACATATATATATGTACCGCCACAGGTGCACGTTAAACTACGAAGTTATGAAAAATATCAGTCGCCTTATCAAACGATTTTTTTTTTATTTTTTACGATGGAATCAATTTCACTCCACAGATTTCTCATATCAGATATTCAGCGAATCATTTATCTATTATAAATATTTTTTTTTTGCACGGCTTCATCATCAACAATATGTCCCAAACGCGTTTGATCATTTTTTTCTCTTTACTTTTTCAACAATATGTAATTTTTGTCGAAAGAAGATACATTACATATTAACTTCGTGATTATTTTCTCAATTGTTATATATACATTCTCCACGCAATAAATAAATACTTATATAGTCGTCATGAGAAGAAAAGAAATAAAATACAAAAAAATAAAACAAAGCTTAGGTTATAGTATGGACATAAAATTAATTTAGAATTTAACAAGAAAACGAAAAACGCGTTGAGCTTATTTATTACGTTTCTTAATAATCGCATTGTACATAAATAAAATTAAAATTATGATTTTAATAAAAGTAATACGAAGAAAAAAAACTACGAAAACAAGAAGAAAAATGGATAAGTCCAATGAAATGAGCAACTTATAATTATGGGAAACGGAAGTCTCATTATCATTTATTTTCATCTCATTTCATATCGATAAATATATATATATATATATATATATCTCCATATGTATATCATGACAGTGCAGACGTGACATTGAAGATGAAGGACGAGTTTATTGATTTACGTAAGCTCCAAAGCAAAAGAATATTATGGAAAAAAAAAAAGAAATAATGCTTGATTGATAATCACGAATTTATTAAGGGACACAACAATACAATGATTAACTGAAACGGAAGATGAAATAGATGAAAAGAGTGTGCATGGTAGACATATTATATTAGTTGTGGTTGTCTTACAAGTGATAGTGCGGATGTAAATAGTTGAATGGTTAATTAAATTATAACAAAAAGGTAAAAAACACTTTGAATAGATAATGAGGACTGAAAAATTGCGATTAGGATTCAAGGGTGTTCCCCCAAATTCTTGATGATTTGGTTATAAAATTAAAAATGGGAAAACTAAAAAACAAAAGGCAGTAAACTGCCTTATATACGTTGAGTGTCACAGCGTGTGTGGTGATTATGAATCAGTGAATATTTCAATTGTTCTGTCTGCAATAGGATAGAAAAAAAAAAGATAATAATAAATGCTGGGAAGAATGAATCGGAGTGGATGTAATTTGAATGCGACAGATTGTTCGAATGACGGAAATAGAAGCTCAAGAAAGCAAGGTTTTCGAAGAAAACTCGCAAATGAACAAAAATAAAGAATTTTGTAAGAGAAAAAAGAGGGAAAGCGAGTCGCAATTTATCATTAAACAAAAGTATACAAATACTACGTATAGTAAATGGACTATGATCGAAGGAGTTGTACTCGGAACGAAACGGAACACATTATATATATAAATGCTCTATTTTACTAAGGATATTTTTGATATATCTATATATATATATAAATATATGTATATCGAATAAAAAAAAAACGTGAGTATTGCTGTCGCTTGATAATCAGTGTTATTGTTGTATGCTCGGTGTCTTGCGAGCTTTTTATAAAGCGGTCTGTCATCGTATCAATACCTTATTGCGATTATTCTGCGATTTATAAATTGATGATGATGATGATATCGTAAAATTATTGTTGAGGATATTTAACGATGGTTTTCATGGAAATTTACACGGCGTTAATGTCAAATGAAAGGAAAAAAAAGCGAGTTTAAGTTTTAAGAGTTCTATTTTTCTGGTGGGCAGAGGGTTATATGAAAAAAATTGAATAAATAAATAAAAGAAGAAGTATTTGTGAGAATTGAGAAACTGAGTTAAATTCATGCAGGCGAGTGATTCTTGAGTATAGTAAATAAGTAAATAAATGAGTTCATCCAACGCACAGCTTGTACGCGAAAATATACTATCACATAACTATTCAATTAATTTATTTGAAATGCAGAAGAATATAAAATGGATAATCTCAAGAATCACTGAGCCTTTAAATGAGAATTTTGTAATATGAAATATTGCCTTGATACTCGATGTTGTGAACAACGAAAATGATTGATTCATGAACGTATTCCAATCCCACGAATAATTGTTACATCATGATTGATACGTGAAAGATATTTAATGAGCAATAATTATGATAACAAGTTTTTCTCTTTTTTTCTCAGACATTGTTTTTTTTTTTTTTTTTTTTTTTTTTTTTTAATAGAACCAACAAATGATTGATTCATTGTTTTGAAATTGTGTGGACATTCGATATTGGCACAAATAATGACGCAAATTTTCGACTCTTTTTATGACAATTTTTTCTGCGAAAAAATGCGAAGTTGATTTAAAAAAAGAATATAAATCATGGTCAATATATGATAAAGTGTTCAGCGTTTGAGAAAAGTGAATACAGCATACTTCTACAATTCGTGTGGTTACATGAGACAACTCTGTAATTTTTGATTGACAAAACATACATATTTGTTTTATGCAGTCATAGAATTTATAATATTATGTTATTTAAATTAATATTACCATGTTATCATGATTATAACAAGCCTTTTGTTTATTTAGTTTTACAATAAAAAAAACTAGTTCTTTAGTTTCTTCATCCTTTGTATATATGCGCTACACTCAATAAAAATACAAAAAAAAATTTTCAATCATATTACTTACCTATTATTATTTGATGAAACGAAAGCGGGAGAGGAGAGGTAATGGTGAATAAAATATATGCTCAAATTTCAATTGCTTTTCCTCTGTTTATTTGCAGTTTTCGGATAATTGGTAACTGATTTTGGATATCTAGTATACTAAAAATCTAGACAATGTACGAAATCTTTATACATAGCTAATTTATTCTATTTTTTTTTTTATTTTTTGTTTCTGTTTACTTCAATGAATTTACGGTAGCTATATACAAAACATTTTAGAATCAATCTCGCATACGCTACACGCGCATTGAGAATGATTCGGGCACTCTACGGAAGATTAGATTTCTGTGTGTATTTCATTCCCCGCGCAAATTCAACTTGGATTAAAAGCAATAGCCAAGCTGTATTTATTTCCATTTAAACATTGTGCGTACAAAAAACATTTGCACTAATGGACATCGACTCAGAGTTCATTCACTAAATATTAAATCTAATTATTTCGTCGCACATTTCAATTTAGTTTGAAATAATAATTCTTTATTTGATTGATTTTTAGATAAATTTCATTTTTCGAATATAATTTTTATAAAATTTGTACATATTTTTTTTTGCAATTATTAAATACAGCTTGACGACACGCTGAATTATTTAGAGAGTATGGCCCCTGAATTTGAAATGAAATGGAAACAAAGATGAAATACTTATGTTGTTAACGAAAAAACAAGAGTGATCAATTGTTTTTCGGGTATTTCCATATATTTCTTTGTAGGATAAAAATAAGTCGAGCAGAGGAGAAAAAAAAATTCAAAATAAAATCATTAATTGTGCTCAAAATAAATTGTTCTCGTGAAAAAGAATATATATATTATATATATTCATCAATTAATTGCCGTATAGTCACGCGGGGACACAGCTAAAAATACAATCAGCAACTCCTACTTAGCTACACGCATTTATGTTTCATCCCCATTTTCATTTTAAAAAATAATGGAACATCTTTACGAATAACAAAATATTATGAAGGGAAAAAAAAAAAATTAACTAAGGCCCTGCAGTGGCGCTCGGCGAGTACGTCACCAATAAATCTTGATTATCAATTCAATTATGCCATTGTCGTATAATGCACAGTATTACACTGTACTTACTCGTGGCTATATTGTATATCATTTTTTTTGCTTTTCATTTTTCATTTTTAATAAATTTTATTTACATGCGCGCGCGCGTGTGCCATCTCAGCGACAGGCAATTTTCCCATTCAAATGACTCAACTCAATTGAAAGAAGACTTTCGCGTCTTCATTTAGGAAAAAAGCCACAAGAAAAAATCCACGATTAATGACACCCAATTAGCGCTCTTAACATATTTCTATAATATATACAAACGGCATGTATACAGTGTATATAATATTAATATATAATAGAAGTTTCGTAACGACCGACGGCTCATCCGCTCTTTGTTCGTTTATTTATTTATTCATTTTCTTCTTTTTTTTGCACACGACATACATCTTTTCCTTCCCTTTCGACTCCAATGAAGGGAAAGAAAGAGGCAAAGTAACCCACCAGTCCGTCGTAACGCTCAACATTTCCATCCCCCAAAAAAAAAAAAGAGAAATAATAAAAAATAAAATAAAATAGAACACATAAAAATTATTCTAAAGCGGTTTTCACGTCGGCTGCCAATTAATTTATGAAATTATCTAGACGGACTCGAACTTTCGGACGGCCGATGAAAACGACATTCAATCCGTGTGATCCGATTAAGGCAGTCTCTCCTCCACTTGGACGATTTTGGCCGGCTAGGCCGCGGCCCCCGAGGTTTTCATCTCTCTCTTCATTCGAAATACGGATTATTTTATTTTCCATGGTCTGTTGAGTTGTGGTTTGTAAACATCTATTTCGAGTATAAGCTCCGAAGAACATGTGATTGAGTGAAGCCAGTCCGTGGACTTGCAATATTTTATAATCCGGTCTCAATGATCCGAAAAAAAGGATAGTCACTGCTGGTTTAGAGTTTTGTTTAATATTGTTCCTTTTTCATTTTGCTTTCTTTCTTCGTTTTGTGATTATGAACAGGAGCGTTTAGTCAAAATGAATTCCATACGCATTTCGTTGAAGTTCAATGACGCGTGTGCGCCTCCAACATGCCCTCAGGCTTTGGCTTCCTCTAGGTCTCCAATCCTGGTACAAGGCTGTGGAAGGTTTGAATGTCGTGGAAGGCTCTGCCACAACTCTGGTTGTTGTTTCTCTCAAACTTGGAAAGATCAAAGTGTTCATCAAGTGACTGTAATTCAGCGAGTCTTTCTTCGAGTGTTTTTGCTGAATCGGCAAATCTAGCAAAGTCACAAATTCTATCTGTATCGCAACCAACATCCGTAACATCCATCAAACTCATTTCGGCTGATCTGCCAATTGATAATGGCGCTGTGTCAATTATATCGCTATTGAATAAACTCGTATTGGTAGTTGTGCGATTCTCAGTGGATGATGTCAATCGATTATCGTGATAATTTTGTAGGGAATGTTCGGATTGCGGCTCAGATAAATCGTCTATGTGTGATAATAATCGTGGGGTCGGTGGTAGAATATAAAAATCACTGAATACATCGTCTTGAAGGTCGAGGTCGTCATGCCTTTGTCGTTTAACATTGAGAACATCAGCTCCACGCAAGTCCTCACCCAGCCTGTAACAAGTAGAAAAATTTTAGCAACAATTTTTGTATATATACATCGAGGGGGTGAATTGAAAATAGCTATACTATTTAAAAATATATTATTCCTACCTCTTCTTAGATGAGTTGTCAGAGTCTGTTGTATCAACAATGAGGTTCCCACTAATATCATTTTCCTTCGACGAATCATCGAGATAACTGACTATCGGGAGACCATAATTTCGCGTTTTTTCATCCCTATTCTCACGTTGAAGTCTTCTTACAGCATTATTTATCAATACAGATCGGCATAAACTCGCTTCTGGATCCTCAATACGTCTCAATTTACCAGCAGATATTTTCAACAATCGTCTGCGCTCCTCTCGTGCACGATACTTTGCTGAAATCATTGTTGGCCGACTCCTACGTATTACCAAATCTTCTTCCAATCTCATTTTAGCGTCTGCAATCATATGAAAAAAAAAAAAAACAAACCATATAGAATCGATTATTTTTTATTGCCCAATTTTGAATTTTTAATTTTCAGGAAGTGCTATTATGCATAACACATAAGCGTTTGTTCGCAGTGATGTACACAGAATGCTTGAGGATTTTTCGATTAACGGTATAGCGGATAGTAACGCAATGTGCTCGTTGTCGAGTTATAGCGGTAACATATACATTCATACATACATGTGCAAGCAACGTCCGATGTTGAATACAACCCGGGCACGATCATGAGAGCGAGAACGACACACGGTGGAAAGAGACAAGAAGCGTGTGTTGGTGCACACGTGTGTGCATGATAGGGAGCGAAAGAGATAGGAGGGGCTTTTCCCTCCGCACCTTCGTCGTTGCGGTGACCCACATTAAGACTTTCCGTACGTTCGATCCACTAAAAGAGGGAGAGAGGAAGAGCAACGGATAGAGATAGAGGTAGAGATAGAGAGATTCTTGACTCTAGAGAGCACCGCCGCAAGTACCTCTGATTCCATCGCTCACTTCTCTAGTTACTTGCTCTCCAGAGTTTTTGGATTATCTAGTCATGTCAACCCAGAAGCCCATATAAAACGAGACGAAAGCGAGAAAAGAAGTATAAAAGTTGTGAGAATTTTTATTTTTTCTTCGGATGATTTGGCACAGAATTAGAATAAGTTCACTCGTGAGTATATATATATATAGCGCGAGGTGCAGTATAGAAAAATTATGAATCTGATAACGATAATGTTACGTTTGCGAAAAACACTCTATTAGCTACAATATTATGATTTTTTTAATAATGGGATTTGTGTTTTGCCCCTTCTCTGTTTAATTGTCAACTTCTTTTGGTATCAACTAATGTCCCCGATTGTAGAGAAGGTATTCCGCATTTGGTCATCTCATCTGATTACTTCAAATTTCCCTCACGAAACTGTTATCATTATTTTCAAATACAATTCATCTATTCATTTACTATAACTTTCCGTGCAAATAGAGGAAAACCCCCTTTTTCTTTTCATATTTTCTTTCCTCCTTCTTCTTCATCTCTTTGGAGAATATTTATAGATAACGACATAATATTAGGGGGCTCATTAGATACATCTTAGATCGACATTTAAAGGATGAGTGTGATCGTGCGAGCCCAGATGGCGCCTGAGGCACTTTTAGAAGCTTTTGGACGAGCATACGAAAATATCAAGATGTCGCGGAGTCGGTGAGGGACTGAGAGCGAGCGAGAGAGAGAGAAAGATTATGAGGCAGACGTACCGACATAGAGTCAGCAGAAGCATCGTCCGACACTTGTTGCTAAAACGATCATCCCGCGGGTTAACGACGTGGGTTAAGCTCGGCTTGTTCGTATAAAGCGCGAGCTGGAGATGAATTCGTACAATAAAACAGTTAAATTTATCTGTACATCAACTTAGACGGGGGGAAAATGGACATTTGTGTCGATCAACGGCCATTGTCGTTACGACACATTCATAAGTGAGATTATAAATGGTATTAACATTTCTTTATCTCTCATAATCCAATTATATAAACTGCGATTTGTATGCTTCTAGGTAGTTCTATGACGCAGGACCGTATTTCGCGGGTGCATATAAAACACCTCGATTAAATCGTAAGAAGGAAAAACACGATTTATTGTTCATAATTGATGGCATACTAGTATATCTATGGATGTACAATATTTTTTCAATTGTTTTCCTGTTGATTTAATAATGATAAGCGTTCAAGGTATTAACACCAGTTGTAATTTATTAGTGATATATAACACGAATCCACGAACTCAGGCGGGATTTTTTCCACTTAGTTGCCCAATGATGTTTGTTCATTTGTTTATATGTCATATTCAACAGTAAATTGAGTATGGAGATATGGAGGTTAAACGCACGGGAACATATTCCTTTCATAGTCACCAATATTCATAACAATATATTCGATTGTACTATTTTTTCGACATACTGAATTCACTGGTTTCAAATTTATTTTGTTCATAATTCATATGATGAACATGCTTCGAGCGTTCGTAACGCACAATTTAATAGGCTTGGTAAGCAATGCTACAACTGTCTCAACATCGAAGAACTATTTGTATACAATGTTGTTGAATACAATTGGTGCTGATGTTTTATTTTTGACTCCTCAGGTACAATCATTCAAGGCAATGGCAGTGTTGGGAAAAGAAAATTATGAGTGGAAAAGAGAGAGACGGAAGTGGAAAGGAAGTAGCTTAAGCCGCTCGATTTTACGCTCGAGGTGACCAAACTTTCTCTGTGTGTGGGGACGGAAGGGCATAAAAAAAAATAATGAAACAAAAATGCGACACGAATTCGTAGTGTTACCTAACCTCCTACATGCCTCTGTGATCGCATATCATGTTGTTGCTGACGCGAGAGAAAGATAATAAACAAGAAAAACATTTGTGTAAGTGAAAAAACACTGACCATAATTTATATTTTATACATATATAACTATTTGAGTATGATTGTTATGCGTTGTTTCGTTTTGGCGGGAAATCAGTAGCCATGTTGATGTGGGCCAATAGTAATCGAGTAGTGTGGGCATGGTTTCGCCATATCGCATGAGTAGTGAGAATAGAAAGTGTCTGCGTACCGACGTGCAAATTTAGATGAGATAGAAAGGTAGAGAAGGATATATACCGGTAAATGAATTTCAATTTTTTCGGCAATACATAGTTTATTGTAGAAGTAAATCTGGGTATAACAGCAGTATATTAGAAATAAAATAAAATATATTTTTGAGAGAAAAGAGAGAGAAGGAGTCGAAGTAAATTGGATTGATGTTTATATATGTGAGGTTGAATAGCGAATGGATCGCAGAAAATTACCGAACGGATTTAGTCGGTTATAAATAAGCTACGGAGGCGTTGGAAATACCTGCGACATCCCTCTTTTGTCCGAATGAGCAAAGCTACACGTATCTCTCTCGTGATTCTAATCCGATATGAAATAATCAGGTAATAATTTTACTCATACACAAACAACATATGTATATATATATATATATATATATATATATATATATATATATACATCGTATAGAATACTGACCTAACTCTATGGTAAAATTTTTCAAGTACATATCTACAGATATTCTATTGCGTCACGCGTTGAATGCAAAAATAATGTTGTGCATAATTTTAATAAGTTTACTCGTTCTTTGATTATATTCGCATCGCAAAATTGCCCGGAGCAAGGACATTTGTGTTCACAAGGTTATGCATTTGATGAGAGAGAGAGAGGGAGGGAGGGGAGGACAACCGAGGATGTGCGTGAGAAAGAGTGAGATAAAGAAACCTCGGCTTTGGCTTATGTGATGGCGTATGACACATTTTCTTTTGAATGCGTCTTCCTTTATGCCGAAGTGAAGATTGAGATACTAGAAAGATTTTATAATCATGTGACTCAATTTGTGCGCTGCCGAATTTTTGTTTTCGCAATTATAGTATTTATTTTTCTCGGTGCGTTTTATATGACGTTGTACGTATGCGTCACAGTATTAAGAATGAGCATGCAAGGATATAAATATACACAACAGATATGGATGCGTGTGTCTGTTTTTGTTGCCCAACGCTTCGGTTTTATTTGCCCATGTTAATTTGTTCGGGATTCTTTGGGATGGGATACTACGGGAATAACAGTGCGATGTGCAATGCGCAGGACTGGGAAAAAAAAAACAATAAGAAAATGATGATGAACGTTGTCGTCGCAATATGAGACTTGAAAGGTGAAATATACAGAGAGAGATACGCTTCGGAGGACTTGATTTCATGTGGGACACGATACCGTACGTTCTGGTCTCCGTTATGATTTTTGCCGTTGTTTTGATTTATATATATGTAAGTGTTTATCTTTTTTGTTTCAATCCGTCATTGAAAATCCTCGCGGATGACCAAACAAAACTGTCGTTGATAAACAAAAATATTTATTCTCATTCATGTGTTTATTTTGCTATATTTTTTGTTGCGAATTAGTGTTGGGAAAAATTTTTAGAATATAAGACATTGCGCAATTTTGTTGTTGTAACAATAGACACATATTTGAGTAGTAGTTTCGTTGGTTTCAAGTATAATTCTTATATCTATATATGACAGAATTTTAGAGAGCAGACGAAAGATAGAGTCTACGTCTCCTTCTCTCTCTCTCTCTCTCTCTCTCTCTCTCTCTCTCTGTCTCTCTGTCTCTCTGTCTCTCTCCCTCTCTGTTTGTGTGTGGTATGCGGTTCTCTGATGTCCGTTGTGTTGTCGCGGTTAAATAGGCCGTGAACATTCAGGCGACTTTCTCCCGAGAGTTGCAATCATTCAAGACTTTTATTTGATACTTGGTGCCAAGGAAACATTGGCAGGAGTCATGCGCAACAAAAATAAAGAATGAATCAATTTTTTTTTCTCATTAATATAGTATGGTAACTGTTATTATTTCTTTTTTTAATTTCATCCAATTGGAGATATGTTCATACGAGAACCTTGAGCTAAATTATCAAAAAATCTAAAATTAATCTATCTATTATTCGTTTGTGCGGCCACACAGAAACATTCGAGTGATAAGATAACCTTAATTGACCGGGAAACGAAAAATATGAAATCCAAAATATAATCAAGTGCAAAATTTTTTCGTTGCTTGTCATTGCATACATAATCGTTATATACAACTTGAATTTTACTGATGAATTTACACACATGGTTAGAACAAAAAAAATTAATGAAGCAGAAATGACAAAAAATAGTGGGAGAGGTAAAGGGTTGGAGCGCAGGTGCGAACCGTGCGCGCACGTGCAGTGTGGCCGAGGCATGTCTAATTCAGCGCTTACATTTGTGTCTTTGTGCCGCACACCTCAGATTCTATCTAAGTGCACGAGGAGCATACAGTGAGCGCCTAAAATCCGGTGTTATATAAACACAAGCTCTGATGGATTGAATGTAACCATAATAGGGAAAAATGCGACACCTCTATTGATATTAGGGCAAAAAACAAAAAAAAACCAAGAGGTGTGATGATAATGATATAGTCTACATTTAGGATGTCTTAGCTTGGCTGCTTGCGCGCGCGCGCCCACCCGCCCGCCATAAAGCCACATCAATACACAGCAATCATGCTAAGAGCAGATGTTATCCCCACCGAAGCGTCCGCGCGGCACTCTCTCGGAAGCGCGCGCCTGCCTTTAGGTGGGAGTGCGAGCCAACGCGTATAGAGTGTAGACTCGGCTTATGTCGCACGTCTTCGGCTCGTTCACCGGCTTTTGACCGTAGTACCGCTACCAAGTACATTGGCTATATAGGGAAGAGTTGGACAAAATGGGCCTGAATAAAAAAAAATTATGAAAAATTAAAAAGCTCAATTTAAGATTGAAATTATTCCGAGAAATCTTGAGACTTTGTTACCTATGAGGCGAAATAACTGTAGCTTCATTTCTCATGTATTAATGTTCAACCAAATCTCAAAGTGACACTGAAGTTAGGAATTAAATTCATTTTTGAATCAGGTGCAGAAAATAGTATTTGAATCAAAATCCTCAAATCGTGATTAACTTTCTTTCAGTTAAGAATGTGGTATATTTTATCAGAGGAAAAAAATAGAGAGCTATTGTCAAAATATTCTTAAAAAACATATCGTGATTCCTCGTTCGTTTGGACATGTTCCATATAAATTATCATGGAAATATTAGATGTGATCACCTTCAAATACTCAGTTTCCTTGGAGGGCGCGCGTTACAATAGTCAATACATGTGTTCACTTTTCCACTCAACATTTTATGTTATGTCTCATTAAAAGCAATAATAATGAAAATAGAAGCGCGGCTTAAATGTTCAGAATCCTTATTCATTCTTTTATTTAATTTTTCCTCTCATATATGTTGTTTCTCCTGCTACATACCGCAACTATCAAACCAATTGCGTCGTAGATTGTGGATAAAACAAATGCGCAGCGATTTTAACGGGGTCATGGGAATATTGAGGAAAGAAAACCGGTCGATTGTGATTCGCTCGTTGTTCTGGGTAAAGAGTGAGTGAGAAAAATATAGAAGGGCGGATACTTGGATATGCCTTTGTCTACCGCCACCTGTCCGCGCCATACTGCTCGCACCGTCGAATACATTAATTCTTCATCCCCTCTTGCCTCGCCGCAGTATTTCGCATCTTATATAAGGGGAAAAGAAGATTCATTTTGGTATTTAATATATATGTATATATGTAGAATAGTTCCGGATGATCAAATGTTCTTCATCGAGTGGTTGCACCAATTGAAATAATACTCGTTATAGACACACTGCATCGAACATGTCTATTTTTGCGCGCGGATTCACCGCAAGAAATGAGATCAGTACGCTAATTTTACGCTAGAGGGTGCTACAATCTTATTCCATTTTGCATCCTTCTGTTTAATACAAATTTATACAGAGAATTCAAACGTTAGTATATATGTTGGTTGCAAGTTATTTATCGCGTCAATAGTTTTTGCTACTATATGCGTAATACCAGCTTCGTACTCTCTTTGTCTTTATGATATTATTTGTTTGGTCGTTCGTAATATTGAACTATGTATAAACCGATGTGTCATGAGAGACTGAGAATTACGTGGGTGTGTGTGTATGTGTGTGCGTGCGAAGTATGAGCAATGTAGAGCAATTCGGAGACGAATCAGTCACTTCATAATTTGAAAATGAAAATAGAAAGAATTCTCCATCTTTTTCATTTTCGAAATTAATTGTTCTTCTGTTCTATTAATTTCCCTTTTCTATGGCTCTATATAACCATTGTCGATTCCATATATTTTTCTTTACACCATACGCGACGTATATAAAAAAAAAAAGGATTCTGTATGTGGCTGTATGTGAGCGCACAAAATAACTTTCCACTAGGAAGTTTCGTGGAGCTTCTCTCTCACGACCATTAAAGGCTTTGGAGTGCGCCAAGAGAAGCTTCGCTATCCAACTCTATTTACACATTCTGCTATACGGATACATAAATTTTTTCCGTTACATTTGTGGTTTAAAAAAATGATCATTCTGCAACTACAAAGATCAATAGAAATGAAAGTATATGAAGCGCACAATATTCCGTATATTATAACAATTAACCAGTCAATGATATTATGTAATATATAACAATTTTCACCGCAATCGATCCATATACAATCGGTATATATAAATATACGATAGGTTATACTCATCGAAATTCCTCAATCGCATTTAGCAATTACCGTATCGCTGAGAGAAAGTGTTTCGGGTAGAGAGAAAAAAATGACGAAGAACCCGCGTTGGCAAGACTCCAAGTGCCCGCAATCCACGCTAACGACACTTCGCAGGAATGAACCACTCTTATATGTGTATCTATGCACATGTACACACATACTTCTTCTGACATTATATGAGGCGCCAGGATTGATCCTGCGTTCCCATAACAAATTAGGATAGGAGTTACTGGGGCGCAACAAAAACAAATTAGTACATATCAAATTATTTTCAAATTTCAAAATGAACAAAACAATCCCCTATCTAACGAATGAATTTGAATCATTGTTATTTTCTGATTGGTGTATTTTCTTTTTCTATTTCAGTTTGCACCGGGAACAAAATTCATAATGAGAATATCAGTGCGCGTGAGATTGTCTAGCTCAAAAAAATCAACTGCTGTATAAATATATATATATACGGCCCACTTTCCTTACTTTCACACTCTCTGATGTGCAGTTGGTTTCCCATGTGCGAGGCCAAACTCAACTCTAGTCTCGACGTGTGTGTGTAAATTCCTTCTTGGTAAGTTAGACGTACATATATATAAATATAAATACAAACGCTCTTGTATTTCCATACGCGCAAACTGCAAACTCTATACTGTATACCAGTCGCACCATCGGAAGCTAAGATAACGTTGGTTTGATTAATCTCTAACGGGTTTGCGCCTGCACCGACCACACAATATTCATCATCATTATTAGTATTATTTTTATTATTATCATAATAGTTAGGTATTTGGTGCCAGTTGAACCCTTAAATACTCCAAACCCAACCGAAGAAAAAAATAATAATATTTGGTTGCGGGAAAAGAAATATTATTTGAAGTAGATGTTGTAATGCATGTATGTATACACATTCCTGATTTTCACCAATACACTATACTCGACAATGATCATATATATATATATATTAGTTAATTCGAAGAAGTAGATTTTTCTTCATTATCTATTATTACACAGGAATATATGTCCTCACCCTTCCTCGTCGCTATGACGACAAGCAGCGCTTGACCCCCCCCCCCCCCCCCCCCACACACGGGTGGCACACACGCTGCGCCATCACCGTCCCTTCCACCTTCGCCACCTCCTCCACCCTCAATATGGTGTGTATAGACTTCTTCGCATAACGTTCAAGTGATTGTCACGTCGCGTACACAATTCTGCATATATCATCATCGTCGTGTATATTATTATTACTGTAAGGTCACATGTATTGTTTATTTTTTCTCTGAAGTGATTCAACCGACACTAATGCAAATGGTATCATTGTAGGAGTTCTATTGTTCAAAACGTGTTGAAACACTTTTTCAACTTTCGATCCTATATGATTACTGAGTAATTAATGTTAAAAATATTGATATTCATAGATGTACTATAGTATGCAACTATTCGGGTTGTCAGTTTCGAAACGTTTAATTATTGTTACCTACAATATATCATTCGTCGATAAAGACAATGTATCGGAATAGAAACAGAAAAAATTCTATATAAATTCTGGTAATTCCGTGCGAAATATCTGTCCGACATCTACATAGCACGTATAATTGTATATGATTTTTTTATGGGAGTTTCATCGGAGCTCCATCACGCAGTGACTGCCAATCCCAATTCAATCATTTTTGCTTTTTATTCAATGTTATATGTAGTGAATTACGGTAAACCTCGTTTTATTTATAGTTTCAAATAGTTTCATAATGTTCGGATTGAAAGGAGAAATATATATGATATCATTATAAATTCTGTACAATGACATTTGATTGATTTGGAGTTCAGCACGATTGATAACAGTGAGAGTAATCAGAAATTTGGAAAAGAATTCATAATTGAAATAAATATGCGTTTGATGTAAAATGTCGGCAATGTACAAACGCGAATGTTGACCGCGCGCGATCATTTCGTATATACTCCAAATTGTTTCCCCAGAATTGAATAGAATGTAGTCAAATAATTCTTGTAATCAATAAACACGCACTCACTCATAATCACTTCGAGAATGTGTTGTCATTCTGTGTATTTTCAACTGCTATGACGTTATCGAGAATTATCAGAAGACAAGCATGTAGACAGAGAAGTTGGAGAATCAGAAAACAGAAAGATTACGAGCTCTAGCAGAGGGAAAAAGACAGAGCGGATGGATAAATATATGTATTAGGGAGGAGAAATTTCAAGCTGAGAAAAAAAAGACAGCGCGCAAGAAGGGGAAGAAAGGGAGATTATGTCGACTCAGAGTTGCCCAACTTAACGTTACGGTTGACGAGATGGAAATCGCTCGAAGCTATTTCGTCGTCAGTAAGAATGAACGCGCAACAGAAAGAGAAAGAGATCGTCAAGTTGGTCCCTTTGTCTCCTTTCTCCAAGCAACGAGAGGAATAACTTTCGCTTGTAGAATATATAGGTATAAATATATTGTATGTATTTATATATGGATGAAGACATGCTAGACTGTTAGGAGATCTGAACGCGAGGAAGCGGTCGATTAACGCGTCATAATTGTTGCGACTAAGGAAGCAAGACTATATGTATATAAAGATAGATGGATAGATAAATATGGCTGTGGTAGTAATAGTAGTAGTAGTATTAGTGGTAGAGGCAGCACGATTGGTAGTTGAAGTGGTATATGCAGTTGATGAACGCAAGAGGGAGGAGGGACGTAAATCGAGCGACACACGATGATTCTTCGCACTTGTCAGTAACATCATCATTGTCTGACGTCAGGGAAATTACTGATGGCCGAGTAAATATATCGATTAGTCAATTGTGTATACTGTAATCTGTAAATACCAACTAATCCAACAACTCACAGTTATCATCTAATCGATTACGTATCAAAGTAATAAAAATATACAGTTTCGAATAATTGAATAATGCGTTCCAAATAAACGCAGGTGAGAAAGGCATTCTTATATATGAATATTAACCACAAATATGCTAATTAAATTTGGATTATGATTTTTAGCCCATAATATAATTTCCATGGCGACATTGACAGCTATCCGGTTTTTAGAAAAGCAATAACAATATGAAACGCGGAATATTTCGAACATATCATTTTTTTCAATAGGAAATACAGAAAAATAAGAATTAAAGCAAAAGTAGCGGACGAATATTATCAATGGACCGTGCTTTCAGTTTGCACTATCAGTAGCGCATATAAATAAAGACAGGGGAGGAAAATAAAAATAATTTACTAGAGCACGGGCATTGAAACTTTATGTGTATGTATCTCCGATTTTTTTTCCATTTTTCGCTTTTTTCTTATGGTTTGATGTTCTCCCATTCCCCTATATTCCCATCCTCTCTCACCACCTTCTCGCCATTCGCCGCCAACGAACGTTAGCTAAAGCATGCTGCCTCTTCTTTGTTCTTCTTTAACCTCCTCTCTCACTCCCCTGACCCGCGCGCGCACGGCCTCCGCGTCCGTGCGAGTTATCACGAATGAGTCGAGGGATAACGGAATGGGTCTCTCTTTCTCACTTTCCTGCTCTCACGCCTTCTCACTTCATCTACATAACCCTGGTTAAATCGTCAGCCAGTTCATGTCATTGTATATACTCGAAATGATTTTTCACTAACAGCAATTATGAGAAGAAATGAATGAGAAATACAGGAAATACAATTGAAATAAATTCTTGTACATGGTAAATGAAGACAAAAATAATAATAAAGTAAAGGAATTCATCAAACCTTGAAGTGACAACAAGTTTGAAGTACCGCAGTGTAAAATCAAGCTGCTCCACTTTTATTTATTTATTTATTTATTTATTTATTTATTTATATATATATATATATATATATGTGTTTTTTTTTGTCTTGTTTATTTCCCGTTGATGACGTTAAATTGTCCGCGAGCGAAAGGAAAAAGAGTGCGTAGCTTTTATACGTATATACTACCACGAACTTGGACCTTTGCCACTATTAAACAAATATATATACACGCAAAACACATAGACACATATACATGGATACCACCAACGCACACCACACCTCCCTCTATCACTGTCTGTATATATTGAGTCCACTTGTGCTGTGTGTATTGGGGTTTGAGGCGCGCGCGGCAGTCACTACTTATGTAGAAAAACAACAGACACGGGGAATTCCGTATGTACTTCGCCGAGGACTGAGAACCGACTGCGCGACTGAGTAGTCGTCCCTCAGCGTCGTGTGTGCTACTACTACCGCACGTCCGTAGAGCAGAGGCTACAACACAACGCGCAGACTGATGTGTAGGAGCGGGGAGTAGTGGAGAAGGTTGTGTGTGCTGCTAAGGGGACGATTGAGCGGAGAGGGAGCAAGCTACGACAGGAATCGACGGACCCGTGTCCGTAGAGAGGAGCCGACGATGTGCCGTGTGCCACAGTATAGTGATAGTGTGTGAGTCAGAGTGAGATCGCTCGACTTCCATGTCTGCTTGAGAAGCGAGACAGTTCAATACACTCCCCCTTACCATAAGTCTACGCTCTCTTGCTCTTGCGCTTTTTCTCTCCCTCTCACTTGGATCTTCCCTCAGGCGCCCGTTCCTACAATATACTCCTGCTCCTGTCGTGCCATTCTCTACTTTCTCTCTTTTCCTCTCCTCTCCCCCTCCACTCTACTCATTCTCTTGCACCCATACTGGTGGTTTGTGCACCTTCTCCTCAGTTGCTGCCCCCTCCCAATGGCGCCCAGTCACCGACGGAGAACCCAACCACGGACACGGCTCTGCCGCTGTTATATACCCCGCCAGCGCCACTGCTACCAATACTATTGCAAACAACTGAACGGACTACGAACTATACTACTACCACTTCTCCTAATACTACTACACCAATACTACTACTACCACTTGTACTATTACTATACTTTGGCGACTGCCGCTGCTAGTACAGAATGCTGGCTTCGCCGCTATGCCTTTGCCACGATGCGCTTTACCCTCTATGTATCCGTGTACAGGGTGTGTGTATACGTATACTAACTTCACTTCGACTTGCATCTCTGCTTTTCTCACTTGCACATATTCATTATTGTATCGTTTCTCGCGGTGTATATCTTGCTTTCGCGTGATTCTCTTTCACATTTTCTTCATCTCTCTCTCTCTCTCTCTGCCTTGACGTGGTGAGAGATGGAATTCTTTTTCCGCGTCAGGGGAACGAACAAGCTTGCGGCCACGAGTGGAACGACTGAATTTCAAGTGCCGCGCGAACTGGTGCTTGAGCACTGGTGGTGGTGGTGCTACTACTGCTGTTTTGGGCCCAGTTTCTTCATGCTATTCTCTCTCGGTTTTATCTCCGTTTCCATCTGATTTCGGATGTAGGTATTATTTTCATGTTCATTTTTTTCTGCCTTATGTATTTTTCATTAAATGTTTGTGCTACAATGATATCTCGCTAAGATGGTCCACTGTGAGGGCGCTGATATGGTTCCTGGATAGGAAGCACTTTCAAATATATCGATATCTTCTTTTCCATTTGGAACTGTAGCTGGAGAGGCAGTAAATAAAGCAACTCAGTTGTAGATACTGTGTTTGTCACAGATACAGCTATTTTTAACTCCTGATATCTTCTCAAAAAAGCCATATTTCCTCGCAATATTTTCCCCTTTGTTACTGCTCAAAGGTGCATTTGTATAATGGGGACATGAGCACGTCGAAATGAGCAATAATTCCGAAATAATGGTACGATGAAAAAAGGAGATATTTCGATTTTTGAAGGAAACCGACAATTTCACTGATAGAGTAGGTTTTCATTGGTATCTCCATCTGTATATTCGCATGTGTATATGGATAAATGTGTATGCATATACACAGGGTCATAGGTTAGAATTTCAGCGTGGTACAAGGCGCACTAGTTTAATTGCTGCGATGGAAAGTGGAATCCAGGGTAATGCGGAATAGAATTAGTGTGGATTGATTATGAGAGTTCGAAGCGATTTCTCAGTATTGCAGATAGACGAATTGGGGCCAACATCTAACGATTTTTCACCTATACTGTTATAGAGTGCAAGACAGAAATTCGTATAAATATATACGTGTATCTTCCCATCAAAGGAGAAAGGGGGATACGCACGTCTATAAACTAGTGAAGCATAAATTAATTTTACTTTTTTATTCCGCGAATAAACTACAAAACTTTTCCAATGAATCTCTTTAGATATTTTTCACTGGGGAAAAAAAAAGAACAAGACGGAGAGAGAGAGAGAGAGAGAGAG
The DNA here is from genome assembly GCA_958496275.1 of Zele albiditarsus. Taxonomy (NCBI): domain Eukaryota; kingdom Metazoa; phylum Arthropoda; class Insecta; order Hymenoptera; family Braconidae; genus Zele; species Zele albiditarsus. Next base: position 11,212,559 of record OY292414.1, read on the forward strand.
AGAGAGAGAGAGAGAGAGAGAGAGAGAGAGAGAGAGAGAGAGCCAAAAAAAAAAATGGAAAATAAATATTCAGACAAAAATTTTATTCATAATTTAATTTTTTAATAGTTTCCAATGTGTCTGAGGTATGATTCCACCCATATATGTATACACATATTTACCCATACGCTTTTTAGCTCTCTGTCTCCCCGCGACCCTTCGACTGTTTCTCTTTCACCAACCCCTTGGATTTTTTGCGTCCCCCCCCCCCCGCCTCTCTCACCAGCGCAATATTCCCCGTCCTTCCTATATACCACCGACACAACCGCCATTTTTCACGGCAACGAGGGCACGTAGAAGCTATAGAGTGAGAAACACAGGAGGCAAAAGGCTGCACAGACAGGGAGAAAGAAAAATAGAAAGAGAGGTTGAAGCACACAGAGGCAGAGTGAAACAGGGACACACGCGATAGTGATTTCGTTCGTGTCAACCGCCTTTATATATGTATGTATGGTCTATGAACACTTCTTCATTTTCTCTCTCCCACTCATCTTCTCACCCTTTCTTCCATCGTTTTTCGCGTCATACTATCTGACAACCACACAGCCGGACGTCCGCACGGGAGAGAAAGTCGTCACGACATTTAATATTTTCTCACAAAAATTAAAATGAAAGAAATAATTATTTTTACCCATTGGTTTTTCCGGGAAAAATCGTTTTGGTGATCTGTATTGTTACATATATATATATAAAAATGCGCATACTTTATATGTCGAAATGATCTGCATAAATTCAGCGATAAAAATTCGTTGCTCAATTCATTATCTAGATAAGAATGTGATTACTGGCGGCATAAAAGTTGAGATAATATATTGATAATTTGTATTTATCATGCATCAACATAGTGATGTATCTATTTCGTTTGCCCAAAACTTGCTGAAACTAATATAAATCAAAGATATGGAATAAATTAAATGGAGAGAGTACGGAGTAACAGACATCTGTCTCATTGTCGCCATCACCATCAAGCTTTTGTTCTGGTTAATCATCTACCGACCTCACACGCACTTTTCTTTTTTTCTCTTTCACGCTATTATTCCTCTTGCTCCCACCTTCTTTCCGCTCATGTCTCACTCGTTCCTTTACCATCATTCCATGAAACTCTCTCTCTTATACATATTATATAGTAAGTCCGGGGGCAATGGTAGGACAGTGTGTAGAGACGCAGACACGTGCTTTTGGAATAGTCCGACAATTCGTAGACACACCGTTAACAGGGCTAGAGGAGAATAGTGAAAACCAGGAAGATAGAATGAGAGGGCACAAACGAGACAGACTTTCGACCGAGAATAGGAAAGAGAACTCTATATATATAAAGATGGAAGGGAGAAAGGGAGAGGAAGAATAAAGTGAAACGATCGATTTTCATCGAGTTTCAAGGGTATTGAACGACAGGAAAAAATATATTACATCTGTAGGATTAGGTGCTCGTGTAAATCCTTAAGTGAAATTATTTTTTCATATGTTTTTCTCGTCTCATATGTAATCGATTCTGCCTTCACACGTTTTCATTTTTCTTTGGCTGTCTAATCTATCGAAATTTCATTGGGCGTTTCTCTTCAACTTCCTTTCTTATCCTTTTTCAATATCGCATCGAACAAATAATTCAGAGTGTGAACGTTAATTGAAAGAAAAAATCACGGTCTTGCTTGTATGGATATTGTATACATGGTCTATTTGTATTTTACTGAGTTTATGGCTGTTGAGTAAATATTGAAGAGAATTTCCGTGGTGATCGGTCTCTCCGTCTTTCTCTCGTACTCCCCGTATTTCCATTTCTTTCGCCTCCTCTATATACGTATGCCACTACAATTCGTATATGGCCATGAGGGCATTATCTTGAACGTCCCCTAAACGTTCGACTGCTGCCCCCTCCCCACCGAAAAAAAAAGAGTCTAGTCGGCTTTCAAACTCTTCTCGATGGGGCACAAATACTCATATACTGAATACATACATATAACATATACAGTGCCATGTACTATATAAGTGCGTAGAAATAGAATTCATGACTAGACACCAGTCCGCTCTTTTTTTTTCTATTTCCTTTCCCAATTCTTTTCAAATAGGAAAGTCCATAATAAATTTCACAATATTAATTATTTCAGTGTTATTGTAAACAAAAAGGCCATTTACATGGTTGTTTTTGGGTTAAGCGATAATATACAGATGAGTTTGATGTTACAAACAATTTTCACGACTACCCATCACTCAATTCAATAATACAAATCTCAATAATCGCCTCACTGACTGAGATATACCCCTAAATTCGACTCGAATATTTAACTTATACAATTGATGAAATAAAAATGTTCTAATGCTCGCTGGTGTGTTTTATTTTGTATGAAATCATCGAAAATATTATCCACAATGTACAACTATGTTTATATAGTACGTGTATTTGGAGTAAAGAGTTGGGTTCATATATCCATGTATATATGAAAGGAAAATGCATCGCCAAGTATCGATTCCGCTGGCGTAATTACGCTAAGAGCCTCCTCGTTTTCGTTCGTGGGGTAAGCCGCAGATTCGCGAAGGCTTCATATACTTTGTGTCCAAGCGCGCGATTTATCCCCACCCACCTTCTGTTTTCCTCCTTCACCATCGTTCATCCTCCTCTTTTACCCATTTTTATTCTTTGCTCTATCACTTTTTTTTTTCTTTTTTTTGTATCATTTATTGAAATTCATGCTCTCACCGCATTGTTACCATTTCAATATACTCACATCTCAAAGGCAATTCAATGTAGGAATAGTTTTGAATAAACTAAAAATAACGAATAAAAAGGAGAAGAAAGAGTTTTTTTGGAATATTACAAATTAGTTGAAGGTCTGGAATAGATTGAGAGGTATATAGGTTGTTGTACAGCAAATGGAATCCGTCTTTATTTTCAGTGGCAGCATGCGCGTCCCAAACTACTACACTATTCTTAGGCATTTCAGTTCGGTCACCCTCACATGCGACGCACGCATCTTCGACGGAGAGAGCGCGACACTGAGACCAAATACTCTCGTATTCTGTTCGATATGTGTATAGACATCGGTTAACATCAGCCCAGATGGTCAGAGGAATGCCTTGAGACATGTAAAAGCCCCCTCATCACTCTCAAATTTCCATCAAATATTTTTAACAATTCCCTCATCATCCAGACCAATATATTTTCAAGCTCCATTACCATTGCGCCATTTAATTCGTTTGAGTCTTTGGATAATAACAAGGAAAAATAGCAGATTTCAGTTAAAGAACGGCACAAATTTATTGATCGCTACTTGTTATTCGCATCATTTGAATTTGAACACAATGAAAACTAGAAAAAGGATGAATTTTGAGAAATGTTATCGGATTGGTTGAGATAAATGGCAAATTCAAAAGAATATCTTCAATTGTCAATTTGGTCATTTGATGGCTTCTTTTTCTACAATAAAAAGCTATCATCATCATCGCTGTGTTGAATATGTCTCAAACCCCTAAATAATAGTTGAAGAGAGAAAAAAAAAACATGTTTATTACTAAAAAATGAAAGTGGGAAACCAAAAAAAAAAAATATTAATCACAGTTCATAGCTTGCACTATCTTGATTTGGATAACCAGAGAATGTTAGTCGAATACATAGACTATATAGAGAGTTTACTCGATGGCTGCGCAACGTCGAGGGACAATGAAAACAATGTCCGGATGAGTAATCCCTTCGTTGGTGAGCGTCACACAGCGAAAGGAAGAAGAGGGGATAGGAGAAAGAGAGGAAGGAAAAGAACACACCAGTGCGCAACAAGCGCGACAAAGAAAAAAAAGAACTAAAAGTTTATCTACATGTTTTCATGTATATACTTGGTGAAGTGTATGAGTGTATGCCAATGGAAGTGAGAGAGACAAAAACGTAAAGAATGCGCGGGTGGTAGAATGAGACAGAGTGTAGAGAGATGCGAAGAGACGGTCGTTGCGGTGCCTACTCTCTTAGTCACACGCATACCAACCCACTCTGGGAATCCGAGGGCGCCCCAAGTATGGCCAGTTTGCGCTAACGGCGACAATGTGGGAGCCCTCAGGTAAGAGAACAGCAACCGACGCCTCGCAAAATATATATACCTATTTACACACTTAGAGACAGACATAAACACATAATCCCTCTAAATCTATTCAGTCACTTTGTCACTTGTTTTCCTTTATTACTTTATTACTTTTCAACCTTGAATACAAAAGTATATGTTCAAAGCCATCCTGGGAAATTCCAACATTAATAAATCATAGTCTTTTGAAATCATCGGTAAATACACAATACGAAGACTACTTGATAATTGAATGAGGAACTGCAAGTTCACCAAGTACATTATTACTTATCAATACTTATTTGAAGATATGAAACGATATGTTCATATTGTTAGTTATCTATTATCTCAAACAGGATTTGCACGTCAGGAGTCTTGTGATTTATACATAGCCAATGTTCTTGTCCAATCAGCTAGTACGCCGTTATACATTTTCGCTTCGAACAACACACAAATATTTATTTGCATTGATGTGACGGAAAAATATAATAGCGTTAATCGAAATGGCAATGGATTGCGCGTATTATAAACACGGCTGGCAATATAGTAGGGTGATTGGAGGGAGAGCAAAGGCAGTGAGACGGAGACAGAGTGAGTGAGTGAGTAAAAGAGAAAGGGAGAGAGATAGAGAGAGCGAGCGAGAGAAGGGAAAGGAATGGTTGGGGGGGGGGCATGTGGTGCGTGGCGGGTCGATCCACCGGCGAAATATGGTGCTCTCTACCCTGTTGGAGCAACCAACCCCACGTAGTCTCTCTTTCACGTTGTACTTCTCCACTATACTAATACTTATATATATATATATATATATATATATATATATATTCATATATGTAGACCCACAGTCACCAGTCTCTTCTCCTAGCATAAGAGCGGCCCTGAGAGTTCACACAACCGAGAGTCCTTCGGTTGCAGAGAATTTTCCACCATACATACATCCACACTCATATACACATATATATTTACTAACACATGTGTTGGCATTACACGGACGAGTATCTGGCAATTTCAATCCGGGCGAGTACGGACGCGCGAGAAGAGAAGATATTGGATGTGTCGGTGGGCTCTAAAGCCAACTCGTTTCGCGTTTGAAAGAGAGGAAGAGTAGAAGAGAAAGAGACGGCACAGCAAGAGGGAGACAGAAAAAGTTTGCGTCGAGTCTGCCGGTTTAACGCCGCGTGCATCTCAATTTTACGTCACACACAGATTCATATACATGAATGCCAGTGCGCTCTTGTTCATGTTCAATAATGCTATATTAATATAATTTGTGTAAAAAAAAAGATAACGTGGCGAAGAGGGAGAATGAATGAACAACATTAGTGAATAATTATTTATGATTCGGGTTGTTGAAGAGACGTCGGTGAAATACACAGAGCCATTGTGTTCACCTGTCCCCCTATGTCGCGCCTACATTGACCTATCTCTCTCACTCCTATATATTATCTCGCTCCCTGTATTCCAATCCTTCTAGCACCTGCGTGACGTCACGCGACGAAACAGCTGGCCGTGCGTTTCTTATACCTGCGCGCCCTCAGTGCGAAGCTCCAAACACACTCTTGTGGTGGTTCTTTTTCTCCTTCCAGTTCTTCTTCGCTTTCATATCTATCTATATATGTATACATTCATCCTTATCCTCTTTCTCCTGTTTCTCGGCCTGGCGCTTCCGTCACTTCATCACTCCCGCTCATTTTCGTCTTGATTCCAATGCCATGAGTCGGAGTCTTTTAACCTGGTACCGGGGCCTTCGCCAATATAATAATGATAATAGTAATAACTTACTGAATCACCACCACCTCTGCCATACATATGCGTGGCTTTAAATTCGTTCCGAACGTCCATACACTGGGAAAACAGTTCCGTTTTATTTATCAATGCAATAATAAATAATTGAACTTTTATGTGTACTTGAATAAAATAGATCACGATAGACATTCTAATTTGAGTAATGAACGCGACATCGTGTTGGCATACTTAAATGTAATCCATATTCTCTCATTCTGGTGAGTATAGCTTGCTCTATCACTTCCATCCACGAAACAATTATTATCAATCATTCAACAATGTTTAATGTCATTTTCATCCAAACTATGAGTTGCCGCCATATTAAACCTTTACCCTCTATGGTAAAGATAAACTTTTACGCCTACACCAAATGAATAAATACAAACAGTTCGATGACTGTCCTTCCAACAGTCATATTTGGGATACATTCTTGTTTATCGTGTAGATAACGAATGTTACTCTCTGTCAAGCTCAGCAACCAAATACACACCAACAAACTATATCATTTTCTCGGCATGCAGTGAATTCTCTATGTCGATTTCTCCAAACAATGCATATAAATATGTTTTTTTTTTTTTTTTTTTTTTTTTTTTGGCTCCAATTGAATTTACATATATGAAAATCGGTCAAAGCATTCAAAGCTTTTTCATATGGATGATGATATTATATATATATATATATTTATGTAATTCGCCTGGAGGCGTGAATGCAAACGAATATCAAGAGTATAGTGAACGAGAGCGCCAGTGAACACTGACGGAAACAGCTGCTGGCGCGTTGCAGTACTCGCATTCGTGCGCGCGCTCCATCAGTTCGTGTGTGTGAGAACGCTTTAATGTTTCAGGGGTCAAAGAATAATTACCCGTACACGTGTATAGGCGCGCGCGCGCCTTCATAGAGTTGGATTGAAAATAAAAAATAATGATAGAATTAAAAAACATGTGATTGAGAGAGGTAGAAAGGGTACGGTACGAGAGATTTATTTGCTTTCTTCGTGCAATTGATTTCAATTTCTTATCGGTCGTTTTATTTTGTCTTTCCAATTCAAGATGAACAAATGATGAAAAAACACCACAAATTGTCAAACAACAATATCATGGTGGTAATGAAAAGAATATTGTACCCATGTGGAAGATATAATTTTAAGACATCAATGTATTCTATTATTTACTAATGAATATGTGAAATGCCAGACGAGTATCAAGAATTCGAGTAGGTATACATAGTTTCGTATGGTGGGTGAGGGTTAATGAAATTTATTCAATATTCACGCAATTATTTCAAAATGCGGAAATACTGAGATGTGTATATATAATATATACATAAACACTGAAGAATTGCTTATCTCCAAAAACGTGCCACGTGTTACTACACCCATGCTCCATTCTCTTATCTTCAACCTCCTCCGCTTGAGCGATCATTCCTGCCTCTCACTCCCTTTTATCCTTCCTCTTTCTTTCCATCTATATATATATATACAAATACTCTTCGCAACAACCATTTCAGTGAAACTCTTCTCGTTCACGTACGACGCATAAAGTCAATGCATTCCAAGAATGTGGTTAGCAAAAAAAAAAAATTATACTGAAATAATATATAAGGAAAAAGTGAATAAAAATAACCCACAAAAATATGGAGATCAAAGTTATTTTCTCACTCTACATGTAGTTTACTCCTCAATTTTTCATCTTTTAATTCTGTTTCTTTAATTCCTGCATCTTTGATGCAATTGAATGAATTTCCACTCCTTAAACGAGGAAGAGACGAAAAAGAAGTGAGAGAGAAAGAGAGGGGAGAGGAAAAAGTTTTGAAAGAAATACTCAAGAATATAAAGAGGTTGGCTCGATTTCGGTATATCAGCCTGTACACATCTCGTCGTGTCCCTTCCTCGACTCGCCACTTGGCTGTTTCTCCTCACTTCCTCTCACTGCCGCGGATCCCGTTGGCCGAGCGGTTACCCCTTCTCTCCACTCTTCACCTTCTCACAGTCAACTCTATACCATCTACTATCGGAGTGCTTCCCCTTGTCCCCCGAGTTCGCGCGCGCGGCCAAGCGTCGTGCGCACACGCCGAGGTTTTCACTCGTGCATATACCACATTGCTACAGGCTATACGCTTTACGTGTAGTTGCGCCGATGGTTCACGGCAAAACTACAGTTAATTCACTCGACGACCAGTACAGGCGGATTCGAGTCACCCAAATGGACTTCAGAAGCACTTCTATTCTATCATTGACTCCGTATATTATTTTTAATTTTTTCAATTTTTATTATCATTGATATTATTTGTCTTTCGGTTCGCCCAATAAATTCTTCTTTAATTTGTGATACATAGATAGAATAAATTTTTATCAAAAGTCCATTAGTGCGTGCCAGCCAGTATATCGCCACATTTATATATACAATCAAACGCACGTACACACACACACACGCGGACAATTTATCAACTATATAAATATATGCAAGCTTACTGGTATTTTACGTAATGAAGAATAAGTACATTCATATTCGTATGTACATACATGCATACATACATATATAAAAAATTGTATATATGTATATACTTCCGTGCCACTTGGATTGTCTCTTTGTCGATTGCATCAAGGACATATCAGAGAGTTCAAGAAAAATGAGGAGACGTAGAAGAAGAATGGGAAGATGATGATGATGAAGTATTATGCAGTAACTTTTGTATGCAATTGAGTAATTCATGTCGTCATTGACAGCACCCACATATACGTAAACACGACACTATTATTAAAGTCAATCACTCTGGCTTTCAATTTATATCGAAATAAAAGATTATTTCGAAAATTTTTCACGTTCTGCACATGATTGTATATACCACGTTTATAATTTTAGTACATATAATGAATAATATCGTCGCGATTACAGTGATCTCACACCTCCATTACTCTTGACAGAACGGTGACACCGTGTATCAACACATATTCAACTGGCGGAATATATAATCTATAGTAATTTATAGATAGATAACACTCAAGTTTAATTCTTCTCGAGAAAGAGATGAATCGTAAAAGAAAGATTCAGGCTAAGTGATGAATTTTATACGTGCTCGTGGAGTGCGACATCAATGTTACAAACGTAAAGTTCACTGTATAATCCGATATTTACGTGAGCAATAAAGATATACTTGAATATAATAGCATGAAGCCAATAATACCCAAAATTGTTTTACTTCACGACTCTTTAAATTTCAACATGGCACAACTGCGGCCTGCTCGTTGTGTATAATATATCCCCCACTGGCATAATACCGATGTCTATACAGTTTCCCAAGGTTATGGTTGGTTAGTTTGAGGTCCGTTAACGACCCTCGCACGTCGCTTAACGTCAATGGGAATATCTCCAAGCATTTGATAGCAATGCAAGAAAACTTTAACACCTTCTTCTTCTTCTTTTTCTCGCATGCTTAGCCGAAAATTTTGTTCACATTTCCGAAATTACAATTCAATCTAAATTCATACTTCTCAACTTCTCTATTTCTCTCGTTATTATGAATACTCAGTGGATTATGTTATTCCCTGCATTATCATTATTATCATCATCGTCATCGCGCTCCATATTGCCGTGGTTGTTTGATGTCGTATTACAGCGTGCACGCGCGTGTCTTCTTTCTATCGCAATAAGAAGTGACCAAGTCCGCCTGCCTCTCCTTTCTATTCCCCTCTCCTTATTATTATACCGACAGCTATGTGTACAGTACACGATGATATGACGACGAGCAACGACAGAACGACGACGACGACGACGACCCTACTTTTCGTTGGGTGGCCTAGAAACCCACTTTCGTTCGTATTAAAAGCGAAATCAACGGGTTACCTCATTCCCGCTGCCAATTTCCCAGACTAGTCGCGTCATACATTATATTGTCTAATATGTATTTTAATTTTGTGTATTGGTCAATGTTCTCTGCTAGCAACTTATTCTATAGATGGAAAGAAATAATAACCAATCATTATTCCCAGAACATAATATTCATGATATAGTAAATGTAAAACAGATCTTATTTATTTCCATTTTTCTATTCATTATTCTTTTCTCCTTGACCGTATGTATTTGATAATCTCAGTGAGACTTGTGTTACGCACATAGGGGTGTATATATAATATATACCCACTTGTGGGGACGTAGGAAGGGGCGTGTGGAGGAGGTTGGAGGAGATATCGATCGTTGGCTTCCGCTTGGCCGCAGAGCGGACAAAACGTCGCGCCGAATTATCCTTTAATCACTTGAATCGAATTTCAATTTGATAATATATCCACGGTCATAAATATATATGTAATTATCAACACTTGGAATGAAAATATTTACACCATCATTTTATTATTTCCAATAACGGTGGAAAAAAAAAAGTACTCTGCATTTTTATTGGCATATCGATGGCTATCAATCTACGCATCAAGTTAATGATTTATTAAACAAAACGATGTAATGTGAGAATTCTTAATACACATATGCAGATATAAGATTCATAAATATATACATATTTGTATACTTCAATATATACAATAATGATAATGGAAAGCCGGTGGATAAACGAGAAGCGATTATGTGATGTTGAGAAGGTGGATAGAGGTACAGTCGCGGCGACGGTCTATCGTTCGACAGAGTATACAAGTGAGAGAACGAGAGATAGTGGGTGAGAGGGAGGAAGAGAGAGAAGGAGAGAGGTGAGAAAGAGAAAGAGACATACGACGATCACCGAACTTGTCCGATCTGGCACGAATGCGGGATCGATGCGAGAGAGGATAGCGGGGCCCCATGCCGACAATGCGCTTCGTCCGTTTAGAAAATTAACGCTAGGCGGCCCCACCGACTGCTGCGATTATATCGCATTTCGCATCACACACAACACAAAACGTTTACATTTATATACATATATGTTAATATATAGTACTGCATGGATACTTGATTGTTCCTAGACCTTCGCGATTTGTACGATTATATATATTTTTAATATTATATATTATGTGTAATTTCTTCGTTTTCATATTTTTTTTTATTTTCGACAATGTCTCCAAAAGGCGTGATGAAACATTGAATATAATGTGAAGAAGTTGGGGTCAGAGAGAAAATGAGGGAGGGAGAGTGGGAAGGGGAATGAGAAAACCAGAATTAGCTGGCCAAAAAGATTTATTGAAATTAATATATGAATATATATGTATTGGATATAACAATGTGTGCATTTTAGCGTTAGAATATGGCTGACTGTGTGTATACGCGTTGGTTCATTGATTACCCGCAATGTTTGCGCTTGTTTGCTTACCAAATTGAGCTAGTATATGACACGCCAGAGACTATATATCTGTACTACAAAATTAAAAAGATAATGGAAAAGCCATTTTTATTAATTAAACATATAGTGTTTCAAATTATTTATCATTTCTCAATTGTCTATATTTGTTTGTGATTATGACGAGTTCAAATTAATTGAATAGGCGGCTATGAGTGTATAAAGATCGTCTTTTTCTTTCGGCCGTGACGATTAAAAAAAATTACGATACAGAGGTGGGGATGTAGGAGGGTCTGAGAAAGAGGGTGACAGCGAAAGAGTGTGTGTGAGAGGGAGAGAGAGAGAGATAGAGTCAAGCACGAGTCTTATCGGTCGCACGAAACGACGCAGTGATTAAATGGCGCGAACTTCATGTAGTTGGAAGCGGGTCGACGACAATGGGACTGAGAGAGGAAATACGACTGAGATGAAGAAGATATATATATATATATATATACATATGTATATGTATAAATACCTATATATATAATGATGAAACAGAAACATGCACGAGAATCGAATTTCATTGGGTTTGTGAAGTGACGGACTGTGAGAAATGATTCTAATCTCGTATCAAGAATGATATTATGTTAAAACGGGTCAACTGAATTAGATAAAAGGAAAAGAAAAAGATCCAACTCCAACGAAAGAACGAGACTGCGTACACCTATACGGACGGTAACATTAAAAATACATATAATGATGCATATATGTATGCATGGTATGACTTTGTATATGTTTAGATATCGTGAAGGCAATCTAAACCGGAAAACGCGTTTAATTTATATTTATATGTCGCTTTCTTTTTCGTTTTGTTCCTTTAATCTGGTTTTTTTCCTCAAATTTATTTTCCTGTCTTCACTTAATTCTTGAGACACGTCAATTGTCCGTGCTTCGGTATATGTCGCGTTGAATTCCAATACAAATTTGACACAACAGCAGTAATAATAATTACTTCGGCGCTCTGTGTTACCATCAACGAATAAATGTTGCGACAATTTTTGTTTTTTTATTTATTTATTTTTTTTTTTTTCGCAGATACTTATACTTACTTTATTTATACACATAATATACATTTTTTTCTTTTTCATTTCAACGCGTCACTCCTTGACGTTTCGCAAGTACAATCGAGAGCGTTCCGGACGCATAAACACAGGCACACATAATACGCAACGACCTTGAGATATGTGTTTATATACGTATATATACATTTTGCGTCTCCGCGTCGCGCAGTTCCGGCATTTTGAAATTCATTCGTGTTGTCAAATATAATAATTGGTTGGTGAAAAATATTTCATAATTCTTGATTTTTGAGTATTATTGATACAGTCAGGGGGGAGAATGAGGGCGATAAAGACAAGTTGAAAAAACGAAAGTGGGAAGAATAGGACAGATATAATCCCATCGGAAATATTTAAAGCACACAACGATATGGTAGACAGTGAATGTGAATATCAACCGGAGTAGTCTTGATATGTGTCTTATAATGTGGCTGCAGTGTAATGGAAGTGGTAAACAGCCTTGTCGGGCTCTACTTTCTATTACGTCAGGGCCTACTACGAGGATGAGGCCTTCGTAGGACGGCAATGGCGGCCAGATTCAATATAGATATACATGTATATACACGGTATATGATGGCATTCGAGCGCAAATCGTTTGTTATTACGAAAACAACAGTAGTTGTTGTTGTGAGTCCCTTTCGAAAGAGGTCGACCTGTCCCCTGGTGATTTCCTTTGTCTTTCATCACAATAGGCCTCGCCGTTGAAATAATAAAAAATGGGGAAAAAAAAATCACCAACGTATCTCACTTTCTCCATCTCACTAATCATCATTTCTTACGGAATTTCATTTATATATCATTGGAACAATTCAATTTTTCATATTGATCCTCCTGTGCATTATCCTTCCTGAGTCCCGATACTTCGTAACATTATTTCACTGAAACATGATGGAAATTGAAACTGAAACGGAATTATTTCGGGTCCTCGCGCTGTTTCAGTGAATCGATGAATGATTATTCTGTCAATTTCTCGCATTCTTAATCCAACACTGGACTTATTGTGAATTGGTATGGTAATTTTATGTAGTGCAATGTGTAATATAACAACGATATATAAATGTATAGTGACTCAAGCAGAACCTACTTTCCTCCCGTCGTGTGTTCACCGCATACATATAATACTTTCTCGCATCCAAGACAGAGTGAAGCAGAAACAGAAACTCGTTGAGAGCGCAGAGAGTTTTGGTCGCTAGGTATAAAATTCGATGCGATATAAAATGTCTCAGCTTGAATATACGCACAAAAATATAGACACACACTCGATTATAATATTTATGTATAAATACGTATACAGATAGTAGAGTGTTATCAACAACCAGACGACAAAGAAGAAAGAGAGGCGAAAACTTAATAAAAATAAAAATTAATATATTTTACATACAGATGCGAAGTTGAGTGCAACGTAAAATCGCGTAAATCTTCTCAGCTTATTGAATTCAATCGTTTACACCATCACCCAAAACCTCGAAGATAAGAAAATAATCGATTTTATCCCGACGATAATAATAATATTGTATTATTATTCGCGCAGAGAACACGAGTATTGAAACGATAAAAGAATCAAAAGATGCATTTTTCTATATATATATGATATTATTATTTCGGAAAGAAGTAATATTTATTAAAATGTAGAGGAAAAAAATGTCATGAATGATATTGACTTTTTTTTTTCAACTGTCAATATGATTATGCGGCAACACGGATGCATTTTCCTTTCCTGCAATGAGACCAGAGTCCCCAGATGGCACGTGTTTGTTTTGTTGCTTAATCATTACTATATATCTTTTTTCGTTACCTCCAATGGATCCTCGTATACACGCGGCCGGTGAACGGCACGACGGCGAAAGCGCCAGGTGAGCCACAAAACTATCGAGAGACTTGCCGCGAGACAAGGGCGTGAACAAGTAAGATAGAGAGTGAACGTTGTGGTCAGCAGGTACTTATTTCACACTTGTCCCTCATGATCTAATTCTTTTGCGGTTTCATCACAAAAATTTATATCATATAGATCGAAAATTATTCATTACATTATCAATCCGAAGAGTCTGTGTAATTCTAAATTATGATTGTAAACGTAGATCGATTATCAAGAAACGGTGGATCGCTCAAATGACTAATATCCTATCGTGATTTTTATTATTTGTATAGTTTTCATTAGTTGAAATGAATATGCCGGTAATATAATTCCAGAACAAGTGACAAAATTGTATTGAGAAAGGAAGGATAGATGTATTTACTTTATACGGATTTTCCCCATTCTCAACGCGAACTTATTCGTTTAAGTTCTATACAGATTTTTTGTACTGTAGAAAATTATATGAAAAGCAAAAATTCTCCTGCTATTCACATGCTTCAATATTGTGTCCTGTCAAAAAATTATACGCACGCGATATTTGAGGTGTGCATCCTTTCATATAAAGTTGAAGCAAATCGAGAGATAAGAATCGAGTTAAAACGTCAACGCTGCGATCGTCGACTTTTATATATACCGACCTTCGTTCGTGCGCGACGCCAAATAACACTATACACAAGACTCGTTCTCCCTGCTTCTTTGTCTGTCTCACACGCACACACACACACACACGCACGCACGCACACACATTCAATATGGATATATACACAGAAATATACATATAAACACACACTATTTCAAAGAAATATTATTCCAACCTAAACGAATAAAAATAATGTTAACGAGAAGAAGTATAAATGAACAGCCAGTAAAAAAAATATGAATCATTAAATTTCGTTGTAGACTTTATCTACTTCATATTTTTTTCATGCTCAATATTTGTGTGATATTAATTCCAATTAACGTGTTATATAGACTTTTCTGTATAGACTTTTCAGACACTGATGAAGGCAATGGGTCACACGGTTTGTTGATCGTCTACTCCTCGTCGCCGTCGTCGTCGTTGTCGCGAAAGAATAATGCGTATAGATGTCAACGAAATTCAACAGGTTGTAGAAGTGACCTCGAAATTTATTTCCCGCCGTGAGTTAATAATTACACTACATATTTATTACTGCACACTAAAATATTTTTTGTTTTCTAAATAATAGCAATGAGCTTCATGAAAAAACACTTTTACAAATATATATCATACAGCGCTAATCGTCAACATGGAGTAATGAGCGAGACAATTATCAACAATTTGTCACAAAAACTTTAAACGAGTATTGTGTTACTATTATTTTTTTTTTTTCTACCTCTGTTATCAATGTCATCATGTATCGACTTGCGCGCGCGTATCTGATGTCGCGATTTCTCCTGTGTTTCCACTTTCCCCTTTCTTAGAAATATATATATATACATATATATACATATGCATATATATAAAAAATTACCCGAGGTCAGTGCGTCTCTGAAAATCGATTTTGATGATAAAAAAAAAAGGTCGTATTGTGTCCCTTTTTCGCCCACACTGACCCACAGGCGCACATGCGGACACACGCGGGTATATACACACACAGTGACACGCACCGCGAATATATATAACTCAGGGGTCGTGTCCTTCAGACGAACCAAAGGACACGCAGAAGGTAGCGTTCAATATTTGCTATATCAAAACAAATCAACTCAAGAGGGTGGTAAGCGCGCGCGGGCATAGGGAGATAGAAAAGGGAAAGAAAAAAGAAGCTGCACGCGCCGTCCGAGCGAATATGTTTGAAGCAGAAGGAGAAAAATTGCGAAGGTCGTGCGCTCACCCTCAAGCAGGTGCCAGTCCTCGTCGAGCGAGGCCAGTGCCTGCGCCTGATTGGCCTGCTGTTCAAAGTCGAGCATCCCGTCTGGTGATAATGGTGGTGTGTGGTGACCAATGATACTTCCCAATCGTCTCGATATTCGCGGATTGTTTTACGAAAAAAGAAAAAAGAATCGGATCCCACTTTTCCTGCTATATATGTAGATATCTCACCACTGTCTTTATATAGTCGCCGCACTCGTCGTCAAGCAAACTCAAATAAAATAACAAAAAAAAAAAAAAAAGAAAAAAAAAAGGAAGATTATGTTCCAATATCAAACACTACGCATACTACTGACCGACTTAGACTTTTCCCTTTTTCTCACTCTCGTATGTGTGTGTGTGTGTGTATGAAACGCTATTGTGTGTTTGTTTTTTTTCTTTCTCTTCACGTCCACATTGAGTGCCGTCCGCAAAAATGCATTGACAAATTTCGATTTTGTTTCACGCGCGCACGGCTAAAGTCTATTCAATCCGTTGCGGCGGCAGTCTCGACAATAACAACAACCGTTACAGCTAACGAGTCTGAGTCTACTTGACTGACTCCTTCTCTACTGCCTACTGCCTCCCTCCCACCACTGCGACCGTTATCCTCCTTTCCACCCCCTCGCCGCAGCTCGCGGCGCACCTGTGCACATTCAAATGTATGACGTTGTATGAAAAAGTCTATATATATTATATATAGATATAGACTAAGAAGAATATAAATATAAGGTGTAATAATATGCTGATTTTAAATTCTGCATTATTGAAATGGTAACAAAAAAGATCTAGTTAATGTAATCGGTGACGTTTATTTAATATATACGTCGAATGTTTTCAAATGTGCGCGCGCGAGAATTTCAAATCGAAATGAACAATAGCGTGGGGCATCATCTGGCGCGCGCGAGACTCCAAGTCGATTACCCGGGTATCCGCGGCAAAGGTCGTTACAATTCTTCGCGCTACTCGACAATACGCTGTGCCAAAGTCTCTCGTGGGCGCTCGTGGCCGCTCGTGACTCCTCTCACCTCCCTGCCGCACACACTCGCGCCGCGCCGTCGCGTTTGGCGTTCCCACTCTACCAGTCTTACTTGACTGTCCGCTACCGCGCACCTCGCTTGATGCCTCAAGCCTTCTCCCACTATTGGCCATACCATCATATCCCATTGCTCTCACTTCTCTTACTCGTGTGTCCGTGTCTGTCCTTTCGCGTTTCGACTTGCGTCCTCCCACCATACATGTGCACACACACGCTTCGCTACCACCCACTAACGTTCGGCGTGTGCCGACTACTACGTCACACATTTGAGTTTTCCCCGATGACGTAAAGCTTGTGACGCGGGAAAAAAACGTCATGTTGCGCGGGAGAGGACAACGGCGCTTTGACGTTATTCTTCAATAATGGGATACATAAATATATATATATATATATGTATATATTGTGAACGGTCATCGTTTCTATTGACTTTAACTTTGTTATTTATATGCTTATGTGGCATTACCTGAAACACCGAAAATAATTTAGTCACGTGAAATTTATCGATAGAACGAGATTTGAACATTATAAATGGTAGTTGGTAGTATAATACACAAAAATCCGATGGTGGATGTAAAATTGATACGTACATTTGAATTCCGTGTCACTATGCTCTTCACATTCATGCGCTGATGTTTAAAATTATGACAGAAATATGTGTGCAGATGGTTAACGCATGTCAACGTCCGCGTCTGTCCCAGCCCTCTTTTTCACCAAGTGTCCACAAAATATAGATGTTGCAAAGACGACTGCGATTATAATATTTCTACGGAACGGATAAAGTATAACCATTGTACGGTTGGAGCTTCACGGAAGTTTTTCCAAAATTAAAACTTAGCTATATCGTATTTTTTTTCTCTCCAAAATCACTCCATATATGTCTTATACTCATGTCATGCCAGGCCGCACCGATCACTCCTGACACTGTGTCATACTTCTTCTTCTTCTACTTCTCAATATTGTACTTTTTATACTCTGGAATGTTTTAGAGTTTCGCAAAGAATATTGCAAAAATTATTGTTCTCTTTTTTTTTTTTCTTATTAATTTCAACGGGGTTATCGTCATAAAAATCAGCAGAAGGGTAATGATTGACTTTGGTCTCCAGGGTAAACTAGAACTGCCGTTTGTGTGCTCTAAGAATTCTTACCAGTGAGCTGCTGGGTACCAAACACCATCCAACTTTCTGGTTCTGAATTTCAGCCTTGTTCCTATCACTGCCGAGTCATCAGCGAGTTTGTACAACTACTCCGGAGAACATTTTAACGTTGATGATCAGAGAAGGCTGAAAAATTAGGAAGAGTTTGATTTACAATATTACACAGTGAGCACAATTTTTTTTGAGCTTGAAGACAGTCACGTGTTGGAACCTCATTCATATAAGGCCCTAAATGAAACATCAAACTAATAATTAAGTATACTAAGGAATATGAAATAAAAGCATAGCATCATGATGAATACTACGTATATGGACATGAATTGAAGTGATTTCGCCTATCTAATGAGCAGCCCTTTCTCGTCCCCCATAATGACCTCAGTTGCCCTCTCTCGGTGGTTTGTCCAATCGCTTCACGACGCGCGCGATTGCCTTCTCGCGTCTCCTCTTCTATGTCGCCTGCGCTTTGACCTCGCTCACTTGCTCGCGCGTCGTTGTTTACTCTCCTTTCTCTATTATATTATATTGGCCGCTCATTCGCTTCGAGTATATCCAACAACGCGCCAAAGATTCTCTCCATATTATGTACCACTAATATTATAGCAAATGCTTATAACTTGCCAATAGTAGTAGTACAGCAGCAGCAGCAATAGTAGTAGTAGTAGTAGTAGTCGTAGTCGTAGTCGTAGTGGTATAGTAGTAGTGGTGTAGTAGTACTGGCTGTATGGGAGACATTTGACGTTGATGCAACGTCGCTCGGTCACAAAACGCGCGCTAACATGGAACAAGGATAGAGACTGCATTTGTGTGCATGTGTGTGGCCCCTTAGTCGCTCTTTATTCCGTTTTTCGCTGTCATCTTCACATTCTCTCCCTCTTATCGTGACTCTTGTTTTCTCTCTGTTTCAGTCTCGTATATGTACACCAAACGCGTCTGTCTCTCGCTTTTTGTTGCTCTTTCCTCCCGGTCATACTGCCGCAATCTTCTCCATTGCCTCTTTGCACTCACTCACTAACGCACTCTCTCGCGGTCTTCCTTAGTTGCGTGCATGTTCCATCGTCTCGCGCTTGCTCTTTTCTCTTTTCCCACTCCTCAGTGTGGCCGAGTACGTTTACTTGCCTTAGTCGACCGTATACTTATATCTCTTATATATGTATACCTCTCCGCTGACTCTCTCGCGATGCATAATAAGTAGCTTCCTTCTACTATTGCAAACTTTTGCTTGAGCGCCACAATCTCATTCCTTGAGTTGCAATCATAATCACCAGATAGATACATTCCATTAACTCAAATACATCTCATTCTATTGCGACAGTTCCATATTGTTGGATATAAATTTCAACCCATCGATTAATATAAATCTATCATTGAAGAAGAATGATATATATATATATATTTATTTAATTATACGGATTTTATAGTGGTGTTACAGCTTTTAATAATTGATACAATAATTTCCTCTGCATTTCCTTGTTCAGAGTTGTTGCGAATATTATGATAAATAGTTAATGTTGTAACCAAGGAATAAATCCAATCGAAGTCTTCTGAAATGCTCGTGTTGAGAGGAACATTCATGTTAAATAGGACGAATCAATTAAAAAGACATCGCAAAGAAGTACTCGAGTGTTAATAATATTTATGTGATATATTGACTATTCAATCGTGATTTTATTTTAAATTATTGATCTATACGAAATAGTATATATGAAGACACTGTATAATGATAGAATATAAACATATCAGTGGCGAGGATGAAACGCACATTTCGTTGCGTGCGTGCAACCGAGTGGGAGTAGTGAAGGAACGTCGCAAGGAGCCACGTCGCGTGCTATGCCCGTTCGTTCTCTTTCATTCTCCTTACCCCGCAACTCTGCCGCCGGCGCGCCATCTCATACGGCCCTGATGGCTCGCGCGCATCATCGTTTGTCCTCGCACACCGCCACTCCAGCTCATATATACTGTATGAGAGACGGAGAAGTATATGTTGATTCCACCTACCCTCCGGACTCTCTTCACCATCGCCACTGGTCGCCCACCGTATCTCCCGCGCGCTTTACTCCTGCTTCGCGTCATCCCTGTTTCACTCTTGGCGCGTGCCCCTGCGCCCCTCTCAGTCGCTCGGCCATCGCTCCTTCTCTCTCTCCATCGCGTTCTCTCGACGCCGTGACTGTCGGCAACCAATATTTGTATATGTATATACATTCCGTATATGTACTCTGCTTGCGTCCCGCAGTCGCCCCCGCTTGTGGCCGCGCGCGCACATACCATCCCAGATGCTCCACGGTTCCGTTCTTTCTATCCCACTTTTCTGCGCGCCCGAAGCTTGTCCGATCGTGCACGAAACACGTCTCTACCTCGTTCTCGCCAACACATACACATATACTTGCATCGCCACCAGTCCCTTCACCACACTACGTATTATCGAATAAAACATGAGGATTTTGGGATGTAAAGTGTGCTTGTATGCTGATACACTCTCATACCGATCCATATATACATGTTGATGTTAATAATATATTTATAGCAATATATATTGGATATGTTTCAATATGACTGGTGAAAGTCCCCGATTTTTTTTTTTTTTTTTTTTTTCCATTCAATTGTTATTATTATTGTTCTTTTGTAATGATGACTTTACATATTGCAACGAATGACGGTGAGCAATCGATGATATGAGGTGCACATACAACACGTGTATTTATTATTACCCTATATTTCGTACAATCGCGAAACGTTTGGTATTTGATAATTTCGAGTGGATCATTGACGATTGCAACACACTTAAATGTGAAAATAGTAAAGCGAGAGAGATGAACGTATATTGGAGGGGCAAGGCACGATAATGAGAAGTTAGGCATCGTGAATATTACCAGTTTGCATTTCCGGGAGTCAGGGAAGGTTGGGTCAGCACATTGCGCCTATGTAATATATATAATATTGCCTTCACCCATCGTCTCACAGTCCATTCTCATTCTCCAATAATTAGTCAGCTTGCTTGGTGCTTTGGATGTACTTCAACATAAAACTATAAAGCAGTGAAATACAAAAAGAAATGACAAGAAAGAAATTGTGAAGAAAAATACAGATAACTTCTGAAAAATTATCCTCAATTGATATCTCCGAATTATATTGTTAAAAATCAATCAATGTTCTATTTTTGTTATTGTATATGGTTCTTGACAAAAAATTTGAGTTCCTCCTAAAATTCCATTGCAAAACATTGAAAATTGTGGAAGTTGCGAGTTAAGTATTTTCGCTCTCCCTGGTGACAATGATCCCAATAAAAGGTCTGATATGGAAAAAATATTTGATTAAATTAAGAGAATATGTATTTTGTCCATCCACGTTTTCATATAGATTGTTTCGTATCTACGTTTCAATTACAAATCTTTTGTTACAAACAACTCATTAAACATATATATATATACGTATCGATCAAACACGCGTCGTGTCATTGTCGTCAGCTGTCAGATTAAATATCATGGCGTGTTTGCAGATGTTGCTTGTTGCGCCATCGAGGCTCGTGCCTCCTCTTTTTTATTGGTTGTATATAAATATCGTGCACAGTACAATCAGAGTCGCACTCATGCGTGAAGAGAGAACGATACCGATATGAGCAGCATAACAGAAATTATGAATGAAAGAAGAAGAACAGTTTACTAACTTTTGATATTTGATTCGTCGTTGTTCAAACAGTGCAACGTGGATAACAAGAAATTAGAGTACCAGTTGAGTAAAAACTTAGTGATCCGAGAAATTATTTGAATGAATGCAATGGTCTATGTGTGAAAATCGTGCAGTCACTACGACTTAAATTTTCGGAATAATTTCATTCATTTCACATATATTTTCAATCATAAGTTCTTACCCTCAATCGATATTTCAGTTCCCATCAACGTACCGAATGTAGATAACACAGAATTGTTTGCGTGTGGTAAAACTGATACACTAGTTCGAACCGATACCGTAAGGTGGTGATGACTATTTGTATGTATTTTTTTCTAATCATACATTTATTCTGGTGAATTGCCCGAAAGCCGAGAAATATTTCCATAACTCAGATAACCTAACTCAACAACACATCACTGGCACATTCTCACTCATTGGATTTGAACTCATCCAATTAAGATGTTTAGAATGACAGGACATTTGTCTTGCATTGTTCGAGGCTTTGCGACAGCCGCTAAGGACATTGGCAATTTGGTTAAGGTAAGTGATTTGTCAAATTTATCATATATGGTTAGAACAAGAATTAAGTTGTAATCGACAGAGCTATTGAGGTAATTCGATCATCAGATGAACAGATAAAACGAAAATTTCCTTTTATTTTTGTTATTTTTACAATATTGCTTAAAAGAGAATTATTGCTTAAACCAATATTTATAAAGAGGAACATTGAACCAAGTAATTTTATGTGTCAATTTTTTCTTAATAATGCATTGATACACAATTTCATAGTATGAAAAACTCTTGAATAAAATTTTGTTCATTCTTGTGTTCCGGTTTATCACACAGTGATTTAGTGAACGACGAGTATCTGTAATATTCGTAATATTTTTTGTTCCATATTCAGAAAAATAAGGTAGTTGTATTCATGAAAGGTGTGCCAGAAGCACCAAAATGTGGATTCAGTAATGCTGTAACGCAAATATTGAGAATGCATGGGGTCAAATATGATTCCTATGATGTACTTGAGGACGATGAACTCCGACAAAGTAAAACTGATACTTTATTAACCGTTGATTCGATATTGTTCCATACAAAAATATTATGATTCAATACCTTATACGAATATAAATCGAAAAATATTTATAATGCCGTTTTATTCTAGGCATCAAAGACTTTTCTAATTGGCCAACAATACCACAAGTCTTTATCAATGGAGAATTTGTAGGTGGATGCGATATTCTTCTGCAAATGCATCAGAATGGTGAGCTTGTAGAGGAGCTGAAGAAAGTCGGTATCAATAGTGCATTATTAGAGACGAAGTCGGAATGAATGAACTTCAGTTAATCTACGGTGTGTAAATAATTCTAGTCAATAACCTATTTGTTTTTAATAAAAAAAAGTTGTTGATGAATGAATCGACGGATTTCATTCGATAATTCCAATACGAACGCAGAGACAGTCATCATGGTATCTTTTGCAGTTCTTTCCGCAGAATTTTTCCAGCTGGGCTTTTTGGTATTTCACTGACGAAAACAACATGCCCCAACTGCTTATACTTAGCCACTTTTTTTGCGACAAAGTCCTTTATATCTTGTTCATCTATTTTCGCATTTGGTTTCGTCACAACAAAAGCTTTTGGTATTTCACCATATCGCTCGTGCAATACGCCAATCACTGCAACATCTACGACATTGTCATGTCCTTGAATAACATCCTCAATCTCGGTTGGCGATACCTGGTGTCCTTGAACTTTTATCAACTCTTTGAGTCGTCCTTGAATATATAAATAACCTAGGAAATAAATTATTTATCTCTCGGATTTATTTTCGGACTAATAAAACCATAAATTAACATACAAATTTGAGACTCACCTTCATTATCGAACGAACCCAAATCTCCAGTTTTAAACCACTCATCATCAAACGATTCAGCAGTTGCCGTTGGATTCCTATAATATCCCTTCATAACATGGGGGCCACGAACATAGATTTCGCCGATCTCATTGATACCCAAATTCTTTCCCAAATTCTCATCATCATATCCTACGATGCGAACATTACTGTTTGGCACTTGATAACCCACGGAATTTATCGGTGCGCCTTTACTTTTCGAAATTACTGGTGAGGATTCCGTTAAACCATATCTGAAAAATGCATATTTGGTGCATTAACAATGCAAATATTATCTTTTTTTTTCTATTGCAATTTGAGCTCACCCTTGGCAGAAGATAAAATTGCTTCCCATGCGTGATGAAAATTTCCTGAGAATTTCATTGCTAATTGGTGCTGCACCACACATTGTTAATTTCACACTCTCCATATGACGCTTATGGAATTTCTCATCATGCGCTAATAATTGATAAATTGGTGTTGCGCCGTAAAAAATTGTAATACGATTCTTTTCCAATACTTCTAGCAGTGCATTAGATGAAAATTTCGGCATACAGATAAGCTTACCACCTTGGCTAGTATCATGAAGGATAACATAGCATTCAAACTAAATCAAATTCTTGAAGAAAATTAAGATGAATAAACAAAGTACGAAAAATAATAATACCGCAAGTGACTGAATGTACAAACAGAGAGTCCATAAATGTGATAAAGAGGCAAGAATAACGGTACAATTTCCTGATAATTTCCGATTGCTGGTTCTATAGCCGATAATTCTGTTACGGATAGTTGACGCATATTCATCACCTGATTTCTACGGAAAGAAAAATGGTTTTTTTCATTTACCGTATTGTTGAGGCACTATGAATATCCAACCTGTGAGTCAATTCGACGCCTTTGGGGCGGCCCGTGGTGCCACTCGAATACGGCAAAAGAAAAGTATCATGTTCAATATCGCGTTCAGTTTTTTCTCCAGTTTTTTCGAACTCCTCAACATCACGAGATAAAAAATCCTTGAAATTAATTATATGAGACGACGGCATTGCCGTGATTCCATCATCGATTACAATTATAGGCAATCGAATTGTTGCATTTCCATGAATGCTTTTAGCAACAAATGGATACCTATCTGATACTGTTATAACTGCTTTTGCTTCCGAGTTCAACAGTTGTTGTCTCATCTCCTCAACCGTGTAAATAGGATTTATCAACGTTATCTGTATATGGAATTATTTGGTAGACGAAAAAATGAAATACAAATAAATAGGAAAACAGAAACGTATGATTACATACTTTTAAACCAGCTTCACTTGCACCCATTATAACAATCACATACTCAGGAATGTTTGGTGCTACTATAGCTATTGTATCGCCTGGCTGAAGGTTATTTCTTCGAAATGACGTTGCGAGTCTTCCGCATAATCTCCTCAACTGACCATATTTATATGATCTACCAGTAATTGCGCACACCTTTTTCATTGAAACAACATTGCCACCAATTATTAGACAAAAATTTAATCGTATATATATGTATTCCAATTATTTATTAATGTTTCGATGGATATATACCAACGCTGTTTTTTCAGACCATTTGTCAATATTTTCCCATGCATAGTCATGCAAATACATCGCAGTTTCAGGAATATCTGGAATTAAACTCTTGTAGATATTATTCTCGTCCACGAACGACCCAGATAATTTCATAACGTTTTGACAACTTGAATTAGCGCGTAATTGGTCAGATATGTGTTTGTTGCTAGATGAATATGCAATAATACTTGGCGAAATTGCACGGTCAATTGTCAAAATGGATGACCCACGATATTTATTGCCAGTGTAGAAAATTCGGCAACGAAGACATAAACGTGACATTTTTAGTTGGTATTCAAGTTATATGCACATTCAATATGTAATCTTCCTGTTGCACTAGTAATTACAACATTTTATCGTGAACATTTATATAGAATCATATCAGCAGTATAATTACATGCATATGTGATATCAGCTTTTGCATATAGATGACGCACCACGTCAGAAAATATCACTTCTGATTACAGCAATGCATTTTGCCGGCAATGCAATGTATTAAAATTAATACACAATGTGGTTGATAGAAAAAAAATTGTTTATTCTGCCGTGTCATGAAGCCGGAAAATCTGAAGGTGAAATAAAACTGGGTTAGTGGCGCGTGCTGTTTTCATACGCTGTGTTTTGAAGTTCGAGTCACGATATATTTCGATTTGATTTTTTCGGTATATCATCTACTTGTCAGCCAATGAGAACGATTGACAAGGTGCAACACTTTTTTGAAATATTACTGCCATGTCTTTTAATCGGAATGATAATTTTTTGATGGAAGGGAAAATATGTTCATTCATTTTGATTTGTCTTTATACATATAATATATATGGATACATCCGATCTGAATATTGACCATGGCGACGTTCAACTACTTGCATAGCCCACCCTGGGACTCATCAGTCATTTCCCTACATACGCGACCAATTAGTACAGATCCGTTTAGAACGGTAGTGGGAGATATACTCTGTTCAACAAATACCTCACTAGTATATAGTAGTAAAATAATCCACTGTGCGGGCAGACAAGCGGCCAGCGAAGTTTACTCTATAATATATGGATACAACACTAAAATAATGTATATATATATATACTGACCGTTGTATTACATTGTCACATTATATATTAATCAACACAACCGCCATCAATCCAATGACCTGCAAGACATTTTTAATAGTAATAATAATAATTATAGTATGAGGCAATATCAGGATGATGACCCGAAAAAATGAATTCGGTTTTCATATTTTTTATCTTCGATGTGGGTAGAGATGGAATCAAAAATAGAGACTGAAAAAATTTAGCATTTATTGGAAAAAATTTCTACAAAATTTTGTCTAAAAATATTTAAAGTCTGCTTCATCATGTCTATATCTTTCAATGATGGTGAATAATCTTTCTTCGAGGAATAATACATCCCCTGACAATTTACCCCCTAAAGAATGTTTCTCAACTCAGAAGGCCGGTTTTAAAATGATTTCTTGGATCTTTTGTTTACGCGAATTTCGCCTTCAGTTGGGGTTCTCTTAACTCCTTGAAAAATAATATTTGTCTACCAATAACGTGCTAAGAATAAGTGAAAAATACAGAATAAACAAAAATTAAGAGAATTCCGAAATCATTAAGAGGGAATAGTACAGACTACCGCCGAGGACGCTCCACTTTGTTGCCTTCTCTCATTTTTCGAATCACATTCATTCACCCCTCCATCAAACATTATAGTCCCATTATATTTCTTCTCGACGAAGGTCGAGGTTAACAACAACAACAACAACATTACCCCGGACCTTAAGGACGTGTCACGCGATCGCGCGATTCGCCAGCAGCATGTCTTGTCACGACGCCTATAGTGCTTCGTCCCATAGATTTTTTGTTTGTCATTACACCATTTCTTTGTTCTTCCTTGTGGTCACAATATGCACCTCGTATTCACACACGTTTCTTTCAACAGAAATTTCATACATATATATACACAAGTATATATGCATGATAAATATAAAATTTTTTTTTTAACTGCGAGAATACGGAAACATACCATTATGTATTATACAATACATTTTACGAGTCGCGTGTGCGAGTTCATAAAAATAATGAATATATTTATATATATGACTTTTGTGATTTGTATAAAAAGCCTTGATCTATATATTATTCTTATTACTTTATTTTTTCTCTCAAATATTCTTAAGTAACGTGTAACGACTATATTTGAATATACAGCATAACTATTACTCAAGCATATATTCAAATGATGAATGTGAATTTTACACGCATTTTGTCATTAATCATACAAATTTATTTTTATAAACATAATTACAGGATATATATATTAATTATTTTCTGTTTTTACTTTATATGCAGAACATAAATGGTATTAATAGGAGAAATTGACGAGCTTTGGATTTGAAAATAGACTGGAAAAATGGATACTCACAGCTTTATCACTGTGAAATTTCTTTCATCGGTGCAATTGAACTTGAAACGCGAGAATATTTTCTAATATTGCGAATCGTGAATATTATCACTAATTTCTGATTACCTTACCTTGTGATTTCGTTGGTTCACATACCTCAATGTAAAGTTGATGATCAGAGGGTTTTTCATTTCTGGAATAAAAAAAACATAAATGTATTGTAACGACTTTCTCGTCTGGATTAAAAGTATATTTGGACGGAATTGATTACCGAATTTTATAATTAAGAAAGATAAAATATGAATATTCGAGGATGAAGGTGAAAAAGTAGATGAGATAAAGTGAATGCGTGAATACAGTTGGTGGAACGTGCGTGTCGCCTGGAGTGTGAATAGTAGCGATTGGAAAAGCAGGTTCCATTTTCCTCAGGATGGACGGTGTCTTCGATGCCTCAGTACAATCACTAAGGACTAAAGAAATTTTCCTAAATGATTTTGTGTGTCCAAGTGTGACGAAAATCAATTTCTCATATTGATGTGTGTTTCAGATGAAAACAGAAGCAAATATTTTCCTATCAACACAAAGTCATAATCTTCATCTATAGATGTATTTACTCGTTTGAGATAAAACGCTTGAGCTCTCTGACCGAGACAGAACGCGAGGGTATACATTGGATACGATGCGGGATGCAATAGTGGGACGAGTCCGCGCGTATTTTACCAAGTGGGAGAAGTCAGTGCCGAGGGTATATACCACACAACGTATAAATATAGCTCGGAGGCATCAGTAGCAACGTTGGAGTAGTATAGAGGATTTAGCCGGCGAGGTGGCGCCCTCCCTCATACCTTCGATCGACCCTGTCGCGCCTTCTATCGTTCACTGCTTTTGCTTTCGCCTTCTCCTCCCTCCTCACTCTCCCACATGCATACACTCTCATATATACACATATACATATCAGTTTTGTCCATTCGTCCTCACGCGCAGGGGGCTGCTCAGTAGTGCTCAGTAGTCAGCGACACGGCGGGCCAGACAGTCTTAGAGAGGCATACGGGATTGGAATTTTACGGGAGCACACGCAGGCGGCCTTTTTTCATCCTCACTGACTGAACGTGGTGTGTACATGTATACTTTGAAAACTGCATTGAGGTGGTGCGAAGGGCGGATTGTTCCAAGACGCGCACAATGAGGTGAGGATAACAATTCAAAGGAAACGATCCAAAAAATATACAAATATTTTTATTCACACTTTTCAATTCAAAGTATCATACTTGCATTGTTTCAACTTGTATTCCAACTTTGTTTTTTTTTTCACTACCAAATTTCCTTCAATTCATTCATTTATTCATTTACTTATTTATTTATATATTTGGTTATCCATTCATCCACTCAGTCGTTTCAATTGTTGAATTATTGGTCCGTTAATCGGTGATGGCAAAATATCGTGCTTTTTTTTCTCACAATGAAAATGCACATGTAAATTGGATGGACGACACGATAAAAGTTGAGCAGAGGATTTCATATGTACCAGCGAATCGATCAAGTGACTTGGCGAGGATCGAAAAAATCGACCGAATGTATATTTGCAGGAGGGAACGGACGTGCGACAACCACGACAACGAACTACGTCGATATACATACGCGGTGTCCTGGCTCCGTTTCGACGGTGCGACGATATCGTCGTCATTGAATTGGGTGTAGAGCAGGAGGTGGTGCCTCAGATGGTTCCTTTCTTCATATATGAAACCACAAAAAATCATAATAAATGAAGAACTGAATATAGCAACGCACCGGGATGACAGATTGAAGGGAGAAATGAAGGACCAAGGGAAGAGACATGAGGAGGACGAGAAAGGGGTAGTGAAGGTGGGTGGGGAGAAGTATGAGAAAGAGTAATGTGTGTGATACTGGGTTCTTGTGAAAAGCTTTTGTGTCGTTCTTTTGATCGCGCATGAAAGGACAAAACTAAAAGTCACTTTGTACTTTTACATTTTCTTGCTTTCATTTTTTTTCTCGTGCTTTGGGAAAATATTTCTGGTCGGAATTTTTTTATTAGTTTACAAAATCGAAATCCAACACGTGTGTACACATTCGGATGAAATATGTATTGTTGTGTGTATACATATCGGACTTAAATATACAATTGGATTTGACTTCAATTTGCTCATTGCTATTCGAGAAAAAACATTTTGCAAATAACATGGGTGATTTATCTGGCGATGTTTTCATGTTAGGAATATATAATGATTTAAACGTCTCTTTGCAAAGGAATGCTCATGCGATTAACTAATTTCCGCGCAATGGCACCCACTTCAGTCATTTAATTAATTTTCCCCGGTATATAGGACATCGGCGGGAGAGAAGAGATGGTACGAGGAAGTATATCGTGGATAATATGACGAAGGATTTTACTACTTACAGTTGAAAGTTGTAGATATATAGCGGAAATGTATTATATACAAAATTTGATATTGGAAAAAATTCATGTCTCGCAGTTAACTCTATCCTATTTTCCTTTTCACATCATCTTTGTGTCTTTTCATTTCGTTGTCATTTCTTCATAATATCAAAACTGAAATTTAGTCTATTGAGTTTTTTTTTTACACGTCCTTTATTTTCACCACAACATAGAATGATACTGAAGCAGTCGGCGTGCAAACGAGCATAGAGAAAAAGATGGAAAATCCGAGATGAATTTTGCAAATATACCCCCCACGGATCAATAGTTAAAAGTATTGGAACAATGCGGAGAAAAAGAATGGCTTAAATTAATTTAATTTCACTATTTTGGAAATTGATTCGAAACACAACGCCAGGAAAGAAATATGAAAAAAATAAAAATGTCGATTGTTATTTTGACCAAACGACAATTGTAATGGATGTTGTATTGAAGGGAACAAGAGATAGTAGTGGTTTGGGTGCGAAAGATCGGTGAAATACTGGAAATGGAAAAGCGACAGTTATATGGAATCTCGTGCCAAAAAGCGAGAGAGAAACAACAGGGAAAAAATTCGCACACGAAAAATGACTGGCGCTCTGGTGCCTCGAATGCTCGTTAGGTCGCAGTGGCTTGTACGTCACACCGAGGAATCGAGGTAACCTACTCTTTGGCCAAACAGGGGCTTTTGCCCCAACGAACGCCTAGACATACCCCCCCTCCCAGTAACCAACCCCCCTTTTATACCACTACACAGTTTACCCTCAAAAGAGGCGGTACACTGTGTATTTGTATGAGTGTGGTGAGACGCGAGAGGAGAATAGCGATCGACGACTTCGACGGCGGCACAAACTTTGGCTCACAAAGAGAGAGGGAGAGTTTTCGCCATCGAATCGTTACCCCAAATCCACACATAGGCACATATCATTTATATATAACTTAGTTCTTGAACATTCTTTTCATGCTAGTGACGATCAATTTTAAACCCGTGCAATTCTCATTCATACACCGCAATGTTTTTTTCAACATTCGATTTTATATATTTTTGTCTCTACATTTCTCTTCTCATAGTGTTTCTTACCCTATGATTTAATTATGTGAAAAAAATAGTTGCAGTTCATGAGGTTGTGTGAACGCTGTAGAAACTTATTTATTTTCTATTCATGAGATGGGAGAAAATTTTTTTGTCTTCTTAAATGATTGACTTTTCGGTAAAGTAAAAGAAAGAGAATTGAGCACCATATACTCTTGAGACCTTCACCCATTGCAGCCCTCACCACCCAAAAATAGATGATATCCGTTAGTTCTGGCTTACACGAGCTTCCGCGAAAATTACCATTCGATATATATACACCGCATCCAAGAATCTTATGGTAATTGTTGGCTATTTTTCGCGGTTCCCTTCGCCTCTCACCTTTCAACCCTATCCAATTACCTACCGAAAATACTAGAATTCAGTCTTTTTCGGGCTTGTGTGAATAAATACATGGGGAAAAATTTACATTCAAAGATACCGAGTTCACAATTTATTAGTAGACCATATCGTCATTCTGATGAACGATAATATGACAAAAATGACATTCTCTGTAATGAATTTAAACCATGAAACGAAATGTTCAGTGGCCCATTAATATATTTTTGTATTCTTGTTGAAGCGCAACTGGGAAAATAAAAATAAAAAACAACCAGTCCATTTTGTCCTACTCCTTTCTATAAATACACTATATATCTAAATATATCTATATGCATGTGTATGCTACATTGCACTTTCTCTAGCTCTTGGCCATTCGAAAAGCCACAGAGAGAAGCTTCCGACCCATTTGCTAGTGAATACCTTGTACTATACAAGTACAGAGACACACTCGAACCGTGTACTCGTCGCCTCCGTTCTATCTCGCTATTCCTCTTCTCTGCTTCTAATTCTCATTGTTTCATCATTTGCTTGTTTCACCGGCCAGTTTCCACTCAGCTAATTTTCCTCTCAATATTTGTTCTCAATTTGTAATATGAAAAGAAAAATTAATTGATCATTAATTTGATTTTTCCTTTATATTTTCCAGATTGATAGTGGGGACAACTCAATGATCGCCGACTCTTATTATCATCGGAGCTGATTGAAAATAGGAAAAATAAATAAGACAAAATCACGTTTTCACTGGTTGAAATAATGTGAAGAAACGACGCTGAGGCGTCGAGCAATGTCTTCGTCGTCGGTGAGCGTCTGCACGGACGAGGAGGACGTCGAGGATGTCGCAACAAAGCCCATCAGTTTGTGGTATTACAGCATCAATTTCATTATCATCATCATCATCAGCAACATTGGTCTACACGTGGAAGGACTGCGGTTAGATAATAAATAATGATCTACTAACGAAGAACCGGAAAAGAAACCAATCCATCAGATAGAATAACACAAACAGAGTAACAATTTTGCGCCTAGTTAAATTTTATCATATGAAAATGATGAGGTGACAAAAAAAACTGGCCATTGGTCGCCAATTTTTTTCTCGTTCTGCCGTAACGCCTGTTTGATCATCAACAAACACCATAGACATATACATGTTTGTATATATATATATATTCCTCATATTTATATATATACATAAAAAAACATAGATATATATATATATATGTAT
This sequence comes from Zele albiditarsus, assembly GCA_958496275.1. Classification (NCBI taxonomy): domain Eukaryota; kingdom Metazoa; phylum Arthropoda; class Insecta; order Hymenoptera; family Braconidae; genus Zele; species Zele albiditarsus. Next base: position 11,245,313 of record OY292414.1, read on the forward strand.
GATGTGCTAACTGAGAGATCGTGTTGGAATTGATGAAAAAAATGTAGTGGTGAGAAGTAAAAATAATTCTGCCAACTGAAAGAAGGAATTGGAATAAACAAAAGTAGGAAGTATAAAACAAATATAGATAGGAGAAGGAGGAAATAAAGACGGAGAAAGCTTATTACAGCTAGTTTTATTGCCCCAGGGATGGAAAATCGTCACCCTGGAGTCCGATCGAGCGCAGTGGGAAGTAGTGGATGTGTTCAAAGCAGAAGGAGTCACCAGGGTGACGAAGATCCTTCGAAACGGCCGCCCAAATATTCATCGAAACATCGTTGGATCACTTCCGGAATAAGAAACAAACTCGAGTGAGTAAATAAAATAAAAAATGGAAAAGTGCATATGAATAAATCTGGAAACAAAAATTAAGAGGACAATACCAAGTGTATATGATCTAGTGAATGAATTTGTGGTATATAATAGCTAGTGTGATGTGACGCGTTCGACGATGACGATGATGTTTGTGATAGAGTCGAAAAAAGTCGACGAGAAGTGACATATATAAAGAATCACGTTAAAAAAAGGTAACGACGCGTTAATGGTGCGCTTGAGAGAGGTGTGCGTTTCGCGTTTGTATACGTGTACGAATTTTTTATTTCACATTTTTTTTTTCTATTCACACGACACAAAAAAAAAGCCCTTTATACCTTCAAGTGTTTTGTGATATACCCAGATCCTCGAATCACGTGAAAGGGTTCTATAGAGAAGCAATCACGAATTGAAAAAAATAGAATAATGACTGAGGAAGGTAAAAAAAGTAATAAATAGAATATTGCAAATTGGATGAAGTAGAAAGAAAATTGTGAGAAAAACCAATGTACAAGTGAGTTCTTAAACATACGGAGATTTTTTTAATTGGAAGAAACGGAAGGTTAATTACGAAAAATAAATAAATAAATAAATAAATAAATAAATAAATGTAATCAATTGGCGTAACACGGTCGTGAATTTTTTAAAACGGTGAAAGGATGCCAGGGGGTCGTAGGGGCCTGGTAGCCCCTCAAAATACGTTCTTGGAGAATATAATACGGCGTAGTAGCAGTCAACGTAAGTAAGAAAAAAATTATTATAATCATTGTCAAACAATTCAATTGTGTTTCATGTCGTAATTTTGCGAAATGCTCTGTATACAATTTGATGTATTTAAGATAAAAAGTATTATAATGATCGTGACCTACTCTATTTATTCCATGGTCAAGGTTGGTAATAATTATTAGCGACTATAAATTCTATGTATAGTCTGGAGAAAGAGGGTGACGAATGGTTTTGCAATCAGTAGAAACCCACCGATTATCTACATCGCGTGTGCGTTTCTTTCTTCATATACTGATACATATATATATATATATATATATATATATGCACATGTAGATATCAAACATACTTCACCTTTCTGTCTTTCTACAACACCACGCCCATTTGGTTTTTACCGCACGTACCTACATATACACTATGTTATTGCATACGAAACTTTGAGCTTTGTATTCTGATATCGATCTTATATAATGCACAATAATGCAACGGTTCCTTTTACTATCCATTGATCTTAACGATTGTCACAATGGCATTTGAGATAATGTAACACTGATTATCATTATATCGTTGTCCATTAATTGTGATTTTCTTACCCTTCAAACTATTTAGCAATTCAAGACGGTACGTTAGGTCGCGATTTTATACATGAGTGTTGGGAGAAAATTCGTTGGTATTAACTACAAATTTTTAATTATAAAATCATGTTATTAATAGTGTTACTCAATATTTTTGAATAGAAAATGACAGATTATTATCTTCTTTTATATTCTTGTATCTCAATATATATATTCAGTTGACATAGACAGTCACATCTTTGTCACTATATCTTATTATTCGTCTGCCTCTTCTCATTCCTTTTTGTTTCACCATTTTTTTCCTCTGCCTTGTCTTCATTTTTTTTTTATTTCTCACCCCTGTATACCCGGAGGCTTCGAGTACACTCGAGAATATTCTTGTGTATAGTGTGAGAGGGCACTCACAACAAGGGGTATGAGAAGATTAAGAGGGCCAATGTCCTCCCGGCGGCAATATGGTTCCTCATACTCGTCTTCTGCCATTTCCACACTCCTCACGCTTTTGTGTTATATATATATACACATACGTACGCTTTGTTCTTAAAACTCTTGTGCTATATACCCTTTATTTGCTTACCAACAGGATGAGACTCTGTATGTTGTCCTCGTTTTTTTTTTGTTCTTGCTTCACCCCATCGCATACCCCAAACCGGAAACGTTAAAGTTTCAATGAATTGTAATTAGTCAGAGCAAATAGGTGAATGAATAAATAAAAAGATGAATAAATAAATGTTGTTATTTCTGTAACCGAAGGAATTTAAATCAAAATATTTGGCAATCGGCAAAATGCATTTGTAGGGTGTGGTTTTTAGTGATGTTGATGATCCATATATATATATATATGTCTGAGTATGTGAGTGGGCTGAGTTCATGTAACCAAGGCACATCGGCATTTGTGCATTATTCATTGGCGTTATCGACACGGGACTCACAGCGGACCTATATACGACTATATCCTTCATTAATACCCCTAATCATCCACTAATCCACGTAGTTTAAAGTGAAACATTGTAATGATATTTTTTTTCTCTTCTCTTTCCCTGAACAGGGGAAGAAAAGATTAGGAAGGAAATAAAGATTCTAATGGGGTCATTGGCCCCGCCAGTAGGATGAACTATTTCCGCATTAGGGTGAAAATGTATGAGCAGAAAGAGATATCTCGAGGCAAAACGTTAAGTCTCGTGTGCTCACTTGACGCGTCCCTTTTTTTTTTTCGTCTACGAGTGGGATCTTAAATGGTTCCAAAAGAGCGAAGACCAGACGGAGAAAGACACAGAAAAACAGAGAGAGAGAGAGAGAGAAAAAAAGGGGCGTGAAACAGTAAGGCGCACATGACATCTCACTCGCACTTTTTTTTTTTTACTTTTCCCTCTACTATTGTCTCTGTTCGTGCGCGCTCTCACTCCTTTTTTCAACACTTGATAATAGCCAGGGAAACGACGTTCTCGGTCGTGCCACAATATAGCGCGCACATTGCAGTCGTATAAATCTTCAATCTTTTTTTTTTTTCTTTCATCTTTTTGTTCTTTTTTTTTCTTCAGAAACACGAGAACATTGTGATAGCAACGTGTGTGCATTTTACAATCGAATTTTTTCTCTCCTGTATTCAGAAATATCGAGTAATCTTTTTTCTTACGGTTTCTACATTGCTTCCATTTTTATTATTTCTTTTTCAAGTGAATTGAGGCAAACAACACTCGGATTTTTATAGAAATTTATACTCTATTTTTTTATTTACCTATATCAAAAAACCTTCAAAGCGATAGAAGTCGTAAGCGCGTGAAAGTAGAAACAGACACTCTAGGTCAGCCGGACTTTGTCATATAGCGCTGTGTCTCACTTTTGTGTTCGCTCGTTTCCGTCATATTTCGGACGCATTCGTCAGGTCATTGGGTCAAATCCACCGGTTGTGTGTGCACGACCTTCCCCACGTTCTATACATGCTCACGCGCGACACGCGTACATTTCATATGTATGCATGCATACATACCTATTCCTATTTGTGTACATTCTATCCAAAATTCAATACATGTATCAAAACACACCCCGGAGCATTAATTATAATTAACAATAATTATATTCTACCTTCACCGTCATGATATATATTTACCTGACGTTTTAGGAAATGAAAGAAAGTGAAAAAAAAAAAAAAAAAAAACAAGAGAATAACCAGTTAATGAAATGAAGATAATGGAAATTAATGATGAAAAATGTACCTAATTGTCAGTTTATCACTTTTTATAATTTCGAATCTCTTTTTCTTTTATCAAGCGACAATTACCGTGACACTAATTGAAAATAATTTCGAAATTTATAGGGGAAGTGAAGAGGCGAAACTATGAACAATTTATGAAAAGAGGGAAAAATAATTGGGCATGAAATCGAAGATAATAGACCGAAAAATTCCTAATGAAAATGAAAAAAAAAAACAAAAAAACACGTAGAATCACTGAAAATGGAAATTGTCATGGATCTTTGCCCTCATGGGAATTTTGGCAACATGAATCCGGAAAGAAATCACGCACGGAGCGAAAAGTCAAACTGCTGCACTGGCAAAAAACCAATAATGATCTGAATCGAAAAATATCGGGAGCAACAATTGGATCCAACATATCGGCAGTTGAGGACTTTTTTTTCATTATTGTTACATACATTGTAAACCATTGATATAGCAGATTTGGAAACTACGTTTAAATTAAATGTCAACAAGTCTTGTCTTAAATAAATTTTCATTTACAAAACTGTAAAATGCCTACACACATCGTGACGTTTATCGCGATGCGACCATCATGCAAATAGTGTATGCCGTTGTATAGACTATACCAAACTGCTTCTATTTCACAGCAGGGCGGTTGGTGATGTAACTTTATAAACCATCTTCGTCTCGCTTTTCCGTTGCATATCTCATTCTTTTCCACTCGCATCGTTCGTGTGCTTCTAATATTCGCGCACAGTAGATAGTAGCATGAAGAGCTACTCCACTGCCTCCTGTAACTCTCGCGGCCGCTTCGTGCAACACCTGCCCTCCCCGCTCTCTTATCTATATTATATCTATCTACACCACCCACCACCTTCTTTTTTTACTACAGTTATATCGGTGCTCGTTTCCTCGTTTGCGAAGACTATTTTTAGCCTCGACGCGCGCAACGTCTGTATGTTGTGTATCCGCATCCCACCACCGCTTTTCTCATTAATTTTGATTTTTCTAGACAGTAAGCAACCTTATACTTCCATGGAGATAATGGTGCTTCCGCCTAGTTTGTCGCCATCTCACCATATATACTCAATCCTTTATTTGTCTTTCTGTTTCATTTTTTTTTGTGTCGTCTTTTTTCTCTTTTTTTAATCTCACTTCGTACAGCTCCATTTTTGAATCAACACTCACTCAGGTTTATTAGGTGTCCGAAAGAAGAGAAAAAAAAATAATGTAACTGCACTCTGAATATGTTTCATGGGGGCGGGGGAAAAAAAAAGGTAAATAAAAAATTACGACCGATAGGTCATAATTTTTTATTGACTATATATCGGCTTCTATCGTGGCAGAGACATTCAGTAAAACAGTTACAGTCCTTTTCATTTTATTGGTAGTATTTTTTGCGCGCTGTATCTCTGAGTGCTGAAGGGGAGGGAGTGAGAGGAAGAAGAATTGAGTTAACTGAATTCTCGTCTCTCGCTAGGTCATTTTCGTATTACACGTCATCCACACATAACGCACACACTCTTTCCCTCTATGTGCCTTACAAAATGTTGATCTAGTTTCATATTATAGTGATATGCAGAGCATTCGCTTGCCGGCCCAAGTCAATTTCCCCGGGATACAATGCTCTTCTATTTTCAGAGGAACATTGCAGTGTATTTTATATAAATTTATACGTATATATTGAACGTATAATAATTTTATACACAATTATCTTGTGGCACTACGGAATAAATGCATATCACCTTTTATGTGATTTCAAAGAATAACAAACAAATTGAAAACAAGGGAATAATGGAAAAGCCTGCCAGTTTATTATTAAAAATTATGTCATACCGACACAAAGATAAATATCGCTGACAACCAAACCGTTTGGCTACTGTGGCTATTCAAAGTATAACAATACGTATATATATTTCTTTGTAATACTAGGGTTAACTGTCGTTAACTAGCTGTAATAGCCATTACAGTATCGTTAGAAAAAATGTGGTATTGATAATTCCATATAATAACCCCCTACCCATATAAGAAGCTATAATATGTTTTTCCTTCTTCACTCCATAAGTACATTCGAGAATTAAAAATATTCAACAGCAATATGAATATCTGGATAGTTGGTAAAATATATCTGTGAACAGAAAATTTTTATAGTTTGTGCAATAACAGCTCAATAGTATTGCAGTTTTCATAATGCACATTGTTATTTGAATCAACCACTTTTAACTATACTTTTCCTCGTTGTGGAGACATTTCTTGTTTCTGTGAATATTTTCCTCTATCGGTAAATAAAGAGACAAGACGTGTCATTAAATCTGTGAATCATAAATGCATTGTAGAAGTGCTATTGAAGTTATGTTAGAGCAAGAAACGTTTTTTGCTTATTCGACATTTCCTGAGGGTTTTTCTTGCCACGGAATGTCCGTGAAATTGTTACGACGTCTTTTATGACTGTTGTCGCTTGATTCGGTGGCTATGTTTTCCCTCCATTCCTCGTAGCATTTCTTATGTGTACATATAGATACCTATACATATGACATATATACATATGATTCTGTATACACAGTGTACGAAAATATCCAGCCACAATCCTAAAATCTTGTTCATCTGCCAAAAAGGAATTGCGAGTATGAAAAACTTTCTCAAGTAAATGTATATATATGCGTTTGATCGATGCACAATTTTTGGCCCATTATTTCACAGATAATTTAAGGGGGCACTGAAGTATTATGAAGGAAAAAAAGTTATGAAATCAAATGTCGGATAGCTCTGTTATTTACATACACTCTGTATATATTCAGTACTCTATATATAATACATATGCTTTCATAAAATTCAAAATGTCCAATTAACATGTAATATTAATTGGACAAATGTATAATCGATGGGGAATAATAATATACATTTTCATTACCAATACTCGTGGGAGTTGTTTCATTGTATGTCTCGTCATCAACTCCTTTTGCCCATGAACGGATATATGACGTGTCAATTATTTACAAAGTGCATGAAGCATCGGGCACCATCTATATCATCGCTGTAAGGGAGAAAATTTATCACGCCACTGATATATTCGTGTGTAGATTTGGAATACATATACATTGTGGAATATACCGGAAGGAAACAGGAAGGAAGGAAGCTTCGTGTGAGGAAGAACATGTCTTTTCTCTATGTTATTGCAATGCTTTTCTCACATTATTCTTCACCATTCCCTTTATATATGTTATGTGACGCGAGACAGTTTGTGAACGTAAAGGCGTCGCAAAGTCTTTTCATCGAAACTCGAACACATACTGCGTGTGTACAGCCTTTACGACGCGTGTATCCATCGTACACGCCAGTACCGTACGACAATAAGGAATGGCATATATTAACATATATACATTTGTATGCATATGTGTATGTTGACCGTAAGAGTAGCCCAGTCAAACTCACATACAATGGTGTGGGAGAGAAGGAGTGTAGTTCGTGTGTATATTATTATTTATTTTGTCACACGCGATCTTCACCCTCTCTCGTTAACGATAAATCACTCGTTTATAATCGTTGCATTTCCATGCCACGAAATTGTGAAATACAGAACTCGGAAAGGGACGAAAAATGAACAGAAGAGGTGCGTGCTTTAAATGATAATATATAATCACTGTGCATAATTTATTTTCCCCGAAACGAAACTCTCTGAATATAACAAAGACCAAAGTAGTAGAAAAAATTATATAATTAATCGTAAAACAAAGTCTCATGATTTTAATCATATGTATTTATATGTATATAAATTTGGACAATAGAGTTCCCCATGAAACTGATTAAAAAAATGACGAAAAATAGAATTTAGTTGCGAATTTGATTAATTACAATATGACAAAACACCACAAATAAATGGGCGGGTGTTGATTTAAGTATTCAAACAGATTTTCAATTTAATTACGTTCACAGAAACACAAATAATAATTTCATAATGCATTCCCCCACTAATGTTTCTATTACTTCTTTGTCCACTCTTCAATTTACTTATTGCGAAAATCTTGAAAGCCACGATCACCAATGGCCGCGTGCAAGCATGGAGAGTCTTTTGACACCCACCTTGACCTGTAACTCCATTATGTATTTAGTGGTACGCGTTATCAAAACTCTCGCGGCAAACGTTTCTCGCGTGCGGATCGCGATCGTATACAGCATATAATATATACATATATAAGTTTAACACTGACTTTGGCCCTCACACTGCGGACGGACTCTTAGTCAGCGTGACCTTATATACGTTATATTCTTCATGACGCCACTCTGTCATTCTCGATGAATGTTTACTTCACGCTTGACAAAGCTGCACTATATCACCGTCCTCCGAACCAAACCAAAAATTATTTTGCACACACGCATCACTGTCTGAAAAATGTAGAGAAAAGCAAAAAACATAATTTATATAATTTATGAATCGGCATGGTAGATTTTTTCATTTTTTATATTGTATACGAAGAAGAAAAGGGGAAAAACAATAACTACATGGAACGACCTGATTAAAACTGAATGCGAATTTTGCATGGAATACTCGAGATACATTTTTGAGAACATAATATGTTTGCATACAACCGAACGCCGATGGCATTTATTACTCGATCGACCTTTTTGTCGCTGTAGGTCTGTATGTATGCACATCGACCATCGAAACTCACTGAAAGTTTGAGAGCCATCGACGAGTGTCGATGAGTATTCGCTGTCAAGAATACATAACCATATGCATCATTGAGTTGTCGCGTATGCAACAATATAACATTCTTCCCTAAGATGCCGGCTGTCATCTCCTTGAATTACAACGAAAGAAGTGTAAACATATTGCACTCATACACGTACGTCGATATTATTCTTTAATATATATTATATTGTATGGGGAGGGGTCTGAAGGTAATATAAAAAATTGTAACGCGCGTGGCGTGAGACACGTTGAATGGCAGCCATTTTAATCGACTTTTGTACTTAGAGGCCAATCAAGTGTACACGTATTTGCCTCTGCAAGATAAAAATAATAACCTTAACCCTAACCTGGTTCATCGTTACTTTCGCGAGGTCGAATGACATATTACTCTCGAGCTATGTGCATCATAATGTTTTGTTTTAATTTTAAAAACGTCTGTTAAATCATTGTGAAACAATTATCTTTTTTTCCCCCGACAAGTTTATTGCTCAACATAAAGTTCAATCACATCATATTGTGATGAGAGACGAGAATCTGCCACAACTCCATCTGCCGTTTTATGAATTTCAATTTCCCATCAGCATTGAACTATTCTAATTTTTCATCTCTTCCTCCAGCGTCCATGTAGCGATAATAATGAATAAATAAAATTAATTGTATTATATGTGTGAGGTAGGAGATCCATTTTCAGATTCAATTCGTTTTTGAAAATCCAATTATTTTTATATCTCATCTCTCTCTTAGAATTCAAAAGCACAAACAAATTAAACTAACTCAATCATGAAAGGAAAACACAATAGGCATCTCTGGCTGTATAGCAACACCTACTACATCGTAATAATTTGATTCTTTTCAACCATAAAAAATGAATTGTAATTATCCTCATTTTTTAATATTTCCACCACCGCCCGTACTGCATTAAAAAATTAATCCATTAACATTGTGCTGGAGAAACACAAGAACCGTCGTCATACAATAATTTGATTTTTTAAACCATGAAAAACAAATTATTCTCATTTTTCATCGCATACTCCACCATCTCGTGGCACAAACCCAAATGATTGATATAGGAGGATATTTTTAAAGAGAACTTGAAAGATATAATCAATGGGTGGAAGAGCAATAGTAAGTGATGCGACAAACAAGATCGTTATCGAGTTTCGAGCACATGTATACACCCATTGTAGTGGCAAGTTGGGGTTAAATTAATCTCAAGGAGATGTCTCACAAGACTCACATCGATGAGGAGAAGAGAGAGAGAGAGAGAGAGAGAGAAAGAGTGAGAGTATGCACGTATATGTTGGAAGATGGTATAGATGCACATATGCTATAAAGTCATGTTAAATTTATTCATCAATTTTAAGTGTCAGGAATAATTTCCATAATCAAATAATACATATAAATTATTCACAGGCTGATTTATGATTAGTAGTAAACATTTATTTCTTTGACATTTTGGAATTTAGGTGTATGTTTGTATATCAACGCACCGATATGCATCCTAATTAATTTCCATCGATTAGACACCACACCGAATTAATACATATCTCTACGAAAACCTATAACCCCAAAATTGAGCAACTTCAATTAGAGCTAGCTACTGCATTATACTGATTGTACGCTGCCGCATCTCAACATGGTAATCTTTTGCCATTTACCGAACACAAAATATCAAATTCTCGAGCGTATATAAATGCATGGAGTATATAGTGAGGCCGAGGTGAAATGTTCGATTGTGATTGCAGCATCTTTATTGTGATCTATAATACTTTTCCATCATACATCATTCACTGCAAGAATTGTTCGTACGTTAAGAATAACCATTCCATCGTTTTGTGTTTGACTCACAGCGGACAGCAGCTTCCTCCTTGCCAATGCTCAAATCGTCGACTTTCCCATCGTATACTGCAACGAGAGTTTCTGCAAAATATCGGGATATAATAGAGCCGAGGTTTGTATATTATCAACAAATAATATATTGATTCTCGTGTATACATGTTTATAATTAATTGATACAAATATATTCCGGTACTGTAGTGCTTTCGACTTTGTCGGAATTATCATCAGTCATTAATAATCATTAAATCCTCTAAATTTTAAACAATATATGATAGATGGCATGTGTTAACTTAATGATTCCATTTATATTTATAATATTCATCCGTTTGTTCATTTATCCATTTATTTATTTATTCATTTATGAATTGAATGATTGATATTATTAGGTTATGCAAAAGTCATGTCGCTGCGGATTCATGTACGGTGACTTGACGGACAAGGAGACGATCGCGAGGATCGAGGAATGTTTGGAGGCTCAAATTCACGATCAGTTCGAGATCCTTCTCTACAAGAAAAACAGTGAGTTTTTCCTATATGTAGGATCCTTTTGGCCGTTTGGTTGAATATGTTGCACGTGCTGGGAAAATATAAGTTTGTTCGGGAGCAGCACGAAGTTACGTGACATTTTGAGGGGAAAGATAGAGCAAGTGAAGACGAAGGAAAGGCGAAAGTGGGAAAAGAGTGTGTGGGAGCAGATGCGAATATGTTTTCCACCGTCGCCTGAGATAGAGCATGACCTTTATTCAACACTTATAGCGTTCAATTTATATACATGTGTTTAAATGGAGGAAAAAAAAAAATACTCTTCAAAATTGCTCTATCTCCTCACTAATTTTATGCTGGGAAAAATATATTTACTCCATTTTTTTTTTTTTTTTTCATGATTTTAATATTATGGGGACCAAAGCAAAATAAAATTTGCCTCGTATTCTTACCGAAGCGAAACAATTTTCATCGACTCATATTATATATGACAAAAAAAAAAAAGGTCGACATTCATTTTGATTTTTCTCTTACTTTTTTTTCCCGTCTTTGTTCAATGAAAAATAAAAAAAATACTCAACAAATGATTAAAAAAAAAATACATATATGAAGGTGATTTAATTTATACACAGAGGCATATTCGCACACACACACACAAACACACGCGTATTGTGTCTTATATTCTCTCCTACGTCTATTCATGACTGCATTATTGTTTTCTTTCTCTTCATATATAAATTTCACCAGTCTTCTTTTTTTCTTTTGTTTTTAAATATTTTTCATCTCCGAGATTTAAATTTACATTTCGCCCTCGCGTATTGAATTTCTCATGAATTGAATTGAATGATGAGTGGAGAAAAGTCGCAGAATCGAGTGCAAAATTGCGAGAGCTCGTTGCTGTCGTGAGAAAAAAGGGTGGTTGATTGTGAATAGATCTATGTATAGGGAAGGGGGATAAATTGAAAACTATGTAAATGAAGCCGAATCGAATAACCAAAGCATGTAATTCTGTGTGTTTCAAAGGTACCCCACGAGGTATGTCTATACGCAGGTACTCTCTCAATGACTCTCTCTCGCTATATAATATCTCTATCTCTCGCTCGCTCGTCCAATTTATTAAACAAAAAATTGTGTGACTCTCTCAGTCATCCGCCGTAAGTGACCGCAAATTTTCTTTTGGTGCCGTATATACATATACATACTATTACTTTATCATTCACATTGTATATACCTATATTTATCTCGTGCGCCTCGATACCAATGCATTGCTCAACACATTATTATTTTCATCTTCATTATTATTATTATTATTATAAACATATATATTTCTTGATGCTACGTCGCCATTTCACCCTTTATGTAATTATTATCATATCACGCCAGTAGTTCTAGTTTTCATTTCAACATTATTATTTAATTTTTTCAGGATTATGAGCCATATTATATACCTTCTTCTCTTTGTTGCTGTGTAGATGATATCGAATAATTTGTCGGGACAGAATTAATTACTGAATTAACTAATTGCACGTGGGATTTACCCAAAAAATAAGGAATAGAAAAATAGTTAAATAATGAATATTTTGATGATTCATTTGCGGTTATTGTGACAAACAAATTGACGTTTCATTGTACTCATTCAAATTTTTGCATGGAGGATAATACATATAAATAAACGTATAGGTATAAACGTACGGGTGATGAAAAATTGAAATGTTGCGCGCAGAATATTGTGTTCCATTGTTGCTTTGTCGCGAACGCATATTCAAACAATACCTATTCCATGAAATAATTTGAAAATTTTCTCTATTCGAATGCATTCACTGAACTTTAGAAACATGTACATATCGTGTGTGCTATGTGGAGGAGTGGAAGAGAAGGATATTTGGATTAAGCTCGCGACAGTTAATTGTACTTAATTTATTGGAATTCCATTGCCTCAAAACTCACTGAGACTAAAATGTAATGAAGCAAAATAAAAAGTACAAAAAGCAAGAAAAAATTCCTGCTCACTGTCTCTTTTTTTTCATTTCGTTTTTCTCTCACATTTTCATTTCCGGCAGTGCACATTTTTAATATCTCTTATTATCTCTCTATATATTTATATTCATTCTTTTTGCACATCTGTCCCAATATATATATATATTGTAACAATTATTGATTCAATATGATACTACCTATAGGTATTAGGTTGTTTAGGTTAAGCAGAAGAATGTTTTTTTTTTTACATCACTGATTAGTAACACGCATGCTTCAGTTTTTTATTCTTTTTTTTTTTTTTATTTCGAGAGTGGCGATATATAGTATATCACGTGCGCTGCTATGTTCGCTCAGATTTAATCGATCGCCACATAATAGTCAACACTTGTGGCAACTATAATGGAGTATGCTGTTGATTTTATAGAGTTGCAATTACCTGGCCACAGGAACATTTGTAAACTTTGTGTCCATAAAATACAGGCGTGTAGCGGCAACAGTACCAGCAGCGCACGGAAATTACTTATCTGATATGTACATATACCGTTGCTTCTACATTACAATATGATATCCCCATAGATTAAATATAACCGCATCTATCTTTCATAAAATATCAAGTAATAAGTGAATGTAAAAATTTTGCTAGAATGTAATGAAATAAGTGGGTTGTAAAAACGCCCCCGAAGAAATAAAAAAAGAGTAGAATACGCCTACGTGAGATTGAAGAACAATACAATAATATAAATCTATATATAATCTATGATAAATTATATGAGAGTTGTAGATTTCTTATATTTTGTCTTCTTCTTCTATTATTAGTGGCAGTTATAGGTGAATTGATAACTCAAAAACTTCATAATTACTATGCCCGCAGAGACACCATTATGGCTGTTATTACAAATAGCACCAATAAAAAACGAACGAGACCTGGTGGTGCTCTTTTTACTAACATTCAGAGATATAACAGCCTTGAAACAGCCAATAGAAACGGACGACAGCAAAGGTGGTCTATCGAAGTTTGCCAAGCTCGCAAGATCAGTGACAAGATCGCGATCAGTATTGGTATCACAATTCAGTTCGCATCTACCAGCTGTAAAAGACACATTGCCCACAACCACCAAACAATCTCATCTTGCCCATGTAAGCAATGAACGGAAGACAAATATATATCTATAAAGTCATGATAAAAAACAGATAAATTCCATATTTTCGAAGAAAAAAAAAAGTACAAAAAACATATAATCAAAGAACAATAGTCAATGGGTGGTATTTTTTTTTTCTGTCAATGAAAATCAGTACCAATGTGCTCAGATGATGTCCTTGAGTGGAGACGTGATGCCGCAGTATCGTCAGGAAGCACCTAAAACCCCACCGCACATTCTTCTTCACTACTGCGCGTTTAAAGCCATTTGGGATTGGATTATTTTATGCCTGACGTTTTACACTGCAATAATGGTACCATACAATGTGGCCTTCAAGAACAAAACGAGTGAGGATGTCTCGTTGCTCGTTGTTGACAGTATTGTCGACGTTATATTCTTCATAGACATTGTCCTAAACTTCCATACAACATTTGTTGGTGCCGGTGGCGAAGTTGTCTCCGACCCAAAGGTATATATAAACTTTCGAAATAATAATGTCCATATCTATACATAGGCGCCACGATAACCAGAAACACCAAATATAACTTCAGCATTATATATTTTGTGATGGCATTTTACAGGTGATAAGGATGAACTATCTAAAGTCATGGTTCATCATAGATTTACTCAGTTGTTTACCGTACGATGTATTCAATGCATTCGACCACGATGAAGATGGAATTGGGAGTCTCTTCTCGGCATTGAAGGTCGTGAGATTATTACGACTTGGTAGAGTCGTTCGTAAACTGGATCGTTACCTCGAGTATGGCGCCGCAATGCTCATTCTTCTTCTATGCTTCTACATGCTGGTCGCGCATTGGCTTGCCTGTATCTGGTATGTCATATTAAGGTGATTCTTCAGAGAGTAATCATCAAATTGGACTCTCCTTATTCCTTATTATTGGAAATGCAGTGGGAACACAAAAAAAAAACCACAATGCCCAATCAAAATCCTGATCATATATTATTTAGTCTAGTTATTCAGAACAGTTAATTTAGCTCACATGAATATTCATAGATTTCATTTCCGTGCATTTTGTTATTTTAATTTGGACAAGATAATTGCATCACAAATTATTTCAAGGTACTCGATAGGGAGGTCAGACGCCGATGGTGGCGTGCAATATTCGTGGCTGTGGAAATTGGCAAATGTAACGCAGTCACCGTACAGCTATCTTTGGACCAATGCAAGCACAATACCAGAATTAGTGGCTGGACCATCGAGACGTACAATGTATGTTACGGCACTTTATTTTACAATGACGTGTATGACGTCAGTGGGTTTTGGCAATGTCGCCGCTGAAACAGACAATGAAAAAATATTCACCATTTGTATGATGATCATTGCCGGTATGTAACATGATTATACCTTGTCGATTTTTCCAATCGATATATAATTTCAGTGTAATTTAAATGATCATGTAATAATTTCGGTTCAGCTTTACTTTACGCGACAATATTCGGCCACGTTACGACAATAATACAACAAATGACATCTGCAACTGCCAAGTATCATGACATGCTGAATAATGTCCGAGAGTTCATGAAGCTTCATGAAGTACCGAAGGCACTCAGTGAAAGAGTAATGGACTATGTTGTCAGTACGTGGGCGATGACTAAAGGCCTAGATACTGATAAAGTACTCAATTATTGCCCAAAGGACATGAAAGCCGACATTTGCGTTCATTTGAATCGTAAAGTATTCAATGAACACCCAGCATTTAGGTAAAATATTTCCACAATAATTTTAATATGATAGATGTCGAATATTAATTAATTGAAATAGTAAGAATAGTTTATGATCAATTTCAATATTGCAGACTGGCCTCAGATGGTTGTTTACGTGCGTTAGCGATGCATTTTACGATGTCCCACAGTGCCCCGGGAGATTTGCTATACCATACAGGCGAATCCATCGATTCGCTGTGTTTTATTGTCACTGGTAGTCTTGAAGTTATTCAGGACGATGAGGTCGTGGCGATTCTCGGCAAGGGCGATGTATTTGGCGATAGTTTTTGGAAGGACTCAGCGGTTGGACAGAGTGCAGCTAATGTACGAGCACTTACTTACTGTGATTTACACACAATCAAACGTGACAGACTGCTCGAAGTCCTCGATTTCTACCAGGCTTTTGCAAATTCATTCGCAAGGAATCTCGTCCTCACATACAATTTGCGGCATCGGGTAAGGAATTCAATTAATAATTAAATTATTCTCATTTTCACATTGATTTCTTTCTGTTTTTGTTTCTCATTCCATTATTCACTTTTACATTCTGATAGTTGCACAATATTTCTTTGTTTTTTTGAAAATTTTCATTATATATATATGATATATATTTAATTACTGGACATGATGAAATTCGTTCACAGAATAACTTGACAACGAAGAAAAAAAAAGGATACATAAATCAACAACGATTGATAGCATCGTTATCGATAAATAGGAGTAGTGATACTAGATTTCATTTGTTCTTTGTCTTTTTTATCTCATTCTACTATTTTATAATTCTCGTCTTTCGTCTCTGGTTTTTTGTTTGCGATTGGTTCGCATAGCAGCCAAGGGAAAGTAGGTTGTGAGACAAATTGCGAGAATAGTAGTTTGATAAAATGTCTCTCCCTATCAATCTCTTGTGTAGTGGTACAGGCCTACAATAAATAAATTAAATCACTGCTGGAAGATTGAAAATGTAGGGGATAGGGCGAGAGGAAGGGGAAGGTGGGAGACAGAAGGAATACATTACAGTGAAACCAAATTTAGCGAGATAGGGGAACAGAAGCTTCGAGAGGTCTCATTTTGTTTCATTTTCTCTTTTTCCCCAACTCATTAGACATTCTCATTGAACATTTCCACACATTTCGTTTGAAAAAAAAACTCATTTTGAAACTAATATCATATTTGGTTCTCATTCAATTTAAAAATGTCAGGTTGGGAAACACAAAATGAAACGAATTTATTCATTCTCACGCTAATACAATTGTTCTTCCACCTTTTATTTTCATCATTCAATCATGTATTTATTGATTTGTTTACTTTTTTTCTCACGATCCTAGCAACAAATTTCCGGTGTGTCAGAACGTGGTTTCGATGTGTTAGTCTCACTGCGTTAACTCTCAAATACGAGCTATATCTTATTCTCTCCGTTTTGTCTCATTTTCGTTTATTCTTTTTTATCCCTGAGACCGTCACTGTGCATCTTGCGACCAGCTAGTTCAAGCATTACTTGTGACGTTGTATCCTGATCCAATACGGATCGTGTATCCCCGCCACCGCTACTTCGCATATCCTTATCCATTTCTGGCACAGTACCAACACCCCACACCTCCAAATGTTTTATCGTAAAGTTTTCGTTACCACTGAGTTGAATGTAATTTTGAAAAGTTGTGCATGACTTGCTGGACTTGCCAGGACCATAATCACAATCGAGCCAGAGGCCGGGATAATTGAGCTGGCCGCCAATGAGTAAACCATTCGTCATTGTCTGTTGATGTAAATTCAAATATTGATAATGATTATTGTATCCAGTCGATGGAAATGTTAGTATATCAGGTTCGAGTTTAAATAAGAAACACGATTGATTGCCAGTAAAATTTGGACCCAGCGACCAACTATCTGAGGCAAATGCACCAAATACATGATCATCTGTATCTTGTATAATCATAATCGTTGCACCTTGTAATGATATACGTCCGAGCATTGTTGAAAATGATTCACCATGTACTTGACTTGAGAATAGGAAGCGCCATTGTTGGCGTAATTCATGTGGTAGGCTAAGATTTAAGAAGAGAACATCACCAAGACCGAGTATACTCGGAAAGTGTGGAATGTTTTCTAGTCCTTTGCATATTGGCAGAAGATTTAGGTCGTTTATTCTTGTACTCGTGTTTTTATCACCTTTCTTTTGTGAGACCAAGAACAAACATTGGAATACATGAGATTGAATCTCTGTGAACGTTGCACATTGACTGAACCAATTTTCAATTTTATCCATTGTCAATGTGTCACCGAGTTTAACTAAATCCTCACACAAACTCTTTGAACGCATTCCAATTCTTCGTGTATTCACTGTACAGCCAATGCTACTCCAACTTGAATAATGACTATTTCCACAATTTTTTTGCAATCGCAAATATGAGTTAATCGTGCCCTGAACATACTGTAAAAACGTCGATGTTTGAATCTCTAATTTTTGATCCTCATCTGAGATACCATGGAATATCAAACTCGCACGTTCTTCAGCACTACCTCTTACTGCAAACACATAAAGTCTACCGAAATTCTCGCCATTTATTGCTGATACCTTTTTGCCAGGCTCATGACAAAGAAAACGCACGACAAATTGCAATAAACCATCGTCTAAATGTGTAGACCAATGTTTGAATATATCCTCACGCTTTATTGAACCAGAACTACGTGACATAGACTTGAAAAGGTTTTCCACAAGAGTCAACTCTCCTGCTGACAATATATTCGCTGAAGATGATGAACGACTTGATCCATGACCCATCTAGGAATGAATAAATTCACGTACGAATAATTAATTGGGTGTAAAATCACGAATAAATCGAAACTTATCAATGGATATATGAACATTTTTGCCAACCTTTTATTATTGAAATGAGTGCGTTATCAAACAGTAGATGTACCACTTGATTATTAATTACGTTCAATCAAAATAACTTCAGCAATGATAATTGATACGCCATTATTCGGTGCTTTTTTCTCTACGCTCCAGCATTCACCATCGAGTAACAGGATAATTTTCTCTCGATGATTCCCGTAAATCTGCGATGATAAATAAAACGTTTGGAGGTTATGCTTGATGTTCAGCAGTAACGGAGTATAACACTCCGTTTTTAGCTTCTGATATAATAATATAAGAGCGCGCCCGGTCTCTACGCTCTTATCGACTGCTTATGATGCGCAAGCGCGAACTTCCCGAAGCTTCAGCTCCTCACGTTATATTTTGTTCGTTGATTACATATTCTTTCTTTTATTTTATCATCCCATGTCGGTGAAACATCATGAACGCGCAAACGTAACCGAGCTACCCCTAAATAACACAATGAAACGACATAGAAAAAAGAAATAAAGAGCGAAAATTATGTAAGGGAAGTTGTTATACAGCACAATAGCAAGAGCGCAATGTTTTTTTTTTTGCCATCACCAAAAGAGATGTTCCTTATGATATACTCTGTGGGGTTTTTTAACATTCAAATCATCTCGACTGAGTTGTTTTAATGAGAACTACTAGATGTCGAGATTATAAAAATGGGCGAGTACCTTTGTATTTTCTCGCCGAGAAAATATGAAGAAAACATCATGAAATAATATCAAGATGCATTTTCCTGGTGAACAATATGCTTTATTCCAAATAACTTTTGAATTATCGCTTTTGCGTCTTCGATATCGTTTAATTAACTGTCAAATGAGTTGCTATGATAAATTTTATTGGATTTCCAGCTCATATTCCGGAAGGTTGCTGATGTACGGCGAGAAAAGGAGTTGGCGGAAAGACGAAAAAATGAGCCCCAATTGGATCAAACGCAAGATCACTTGGTGCGAAAAATATTCTCGAGGTATGCACTCAATCATAATCATCATAACATTACTCCCATGAAATTTTTACTCGAAAAATATGAAAACATTTTCTGTAAACATTGCAGAAAAAATATAATACGTATATTCTATTATACAATATTATTTCGATGTTTGTTGAATTGAATGAACAATTGTGAATTCAATATTCATTTCAAGAGGTGAAAAGAGAAAAATAAATACGTACACATTAATATATAAGTCCACATACATGCACATACGCAAAAGCACGTGAAAGCACGCGCGTGAGCGGGTGCTTCCGCCAAACGTATTTGCGACCCACAGAGTGGGGTTTCAGTCAATAATATGGAAATTGAGATGAAATTTATGGTTTTTTTTTCCGCCATCACAGTTACATGAGTTGTTATTTGAATTTCAGTAGCATAAGGGCCGCTATGACCAAACAATCATGATCATGAAAAAAGTGTACGATTAATATAATAGGTACTTGATGGCGCTCGCGCGTCCGTCCCATTGCTTTACTTAAGTCACCCCATAACATTTAATTACTTATTAAATGTATTGAATAATTTTTGACATAACGTATACGAATGAATAGCGTTGAACTACCATAATATCTCGGCGATAGATATATATGATTATGTATATATGCTGATATCGGGATTGTTGATCTAAATCTCGTGACTTGCGGCTGTCTCACCGAAAGGTTCAAGAGTGACGAGGAAGTCGAGATTGGCACGCAACTGACCGCTTGTCGGCCCACCCAGGATTCCGACGAGGAGCTCACAGTGAACGTGCTGCCGCCATGGCCAAGTTTTAGGCAATTTCATTTTATTACATATTTATTTAATCTACATTTTGTTTATGCCATTTATTATTCTGCTATATGTATTTGAGTATATAAAATTTTCCCTGTATCAATTTAACATCATATTATACTTAATATTTGTGATTATTAATTAATTTTTTCTAAATTTTTTCCAATTTCAAATCGCTTTATCGACAAAATATTCTTTACTCATTTTTCTTTCTTTCTCTTCATTTTTATCATATATTTTTCGTTAACGTTATTGTATACACCGTTATTATTGTTATATATCTAATTACAATTTTTTCATATATTATCTTTATGTGCCGTGAAAAACTTCATTCATTGTGACGATAATTATTCACTATATTTTATTTTCCGGATTTGTAGTGACATACATTTTTCTGAATTTTCACGGTACTTCATTATGTATGGAACGACAAAAAAAATGATTCGTTCAAACGGTCTGCGATGCTTTTTTTTCCAATCATTATACAGTATCGACAAACCCTCGTATAGGCATTTTGGAATATCGAAATTTGATGAGAAATAGATCACAGAATCTAATGTATTGAAACACGTTTCGAATATATATACATAAATATATTATATATATATATTAATGGGTACCATTATTGATATATGAATATTCCAAAAGGTCCCGAGCGTCATTGCCGAGGGTTATCAACATATTCTATATATAACATATATATACATATTATATATACGAATGCTAGAGTGCTGTAAATTATACGCCTTTAGAAAATTATGCGCATTTACTTTTCTGATTCATAAACAAACAAAAAATGAAAAATGATTTAACACGAATATTCTTTATGCATTTCTATAGACGCGTGAAAACATAATGCAATTTGACTTCTGTAAAGCCCCATGGCGATTATGACACATCGGTCGACTTTTTTTCTTGTTCATATATGCTATCTTTGTTCACCCACCTATCGTACCCTCTATCTCTCTCTCTCTCTGTGGCAACAGCTTTTTTTATTATTTTCCATACCCATTATAATGATATACTCGCTGTATAAATGTATGTTCGGACACCTGACACGTTGCGACGTAACTCAACATGGATTAACTATGATGCACCGATCGTCTCGTTTTTTTGTTTCCTGTTGCTTTGAATTGTCAAAAGTCGACTGGAGTATACTCGCCAGGGGCTCGTATGACGAGTCTTGTTGTACACGATGTCGCGTGTTTCTCCAATAGAGTTGTATGGAGCGAATATATATTCAAAGTATATATATTGTATCTCTTTTAAACACTCTCTTGCTCTCTCTATTTTTCTCTGTTTTTTTTCTGTATTTCTTTGTATTTCTCTAGCTCAATTTCTCTTTACATCTTTGTTATTAATTATTCTCATCGATTCTATTTCCTATTTAATATCAAATAATTTTTCTCGCGAGTACAGTATTAATAATTCCTTTTTATTTCTCCCATGTTCATTCAATGATAATCCTCAATTGTTGAATTATGTTCTTTTGCGCCGAAGCTCGGTATATATTAAAATTATGCCGTTTATGTCGGGTGCATGTGATTATACACACTCTAGTATTCAATTTTATCTCTATCACTCTTCAATTTTTTATTGTATATATATATATATATATACAGTCCTATTTACAACAAATCAGTGATTCAAGAAACCATTGCGATGGGGATAGAGGGAGAGTGTAAAATGAAAAAAAAGTTAATTCTGAATCGAGTCGTTTTTTGAATTACTCAAAATTGTATAACGATGCGTTGATGGTGCTGTGAGCAGATTAAATAATTTAATTTCTATTATGGAAGTAAAAAATGCTCTCCCAAGTTGGAGAAAAATAAGGTTTCATAGCACCATTGATTATTCAATGTTTATCGTCATTTTATATCACAAATATTTCTTTTACTTTCCCGTAGGCACACCATAGTAGGTTGCTCGTGAACACCGCTGGAGCTGTACCCTTTTAAATAGCCTCTGTAGCCATTTTGTAATAAATTAATGTAAGGAAGCAATGACATATCAATATTATATACTAACATTCATGTTTATATCTATTTATAGATAAATTCATATAGATTTTATATATAAATAGATGAAAAATTGAAAGACCGACATTTTTAAGTGACAAATATCCACTGACAATATGCAGATCTTGAATTTTACGAAATAAAAAAAGATACTAATCCACGTAGCATATCCGGCCTTTTGTAATACCCCAACTATATACTAACCACAAGCCGTTCAAATTAAGCATCCGCCAAGTCAAATTTAAACTCAGTTTTCTCTTTTTATTTTTCTTTATTTCATCAATGCAGATTCCGGAGGGAACGACATGCAGCGGACATTGAAAAGGGCGACAGTAAAGAGGGAAAGGATGTCGAAAGCTCGTTGCATGTTAGAAAACAGTCATCAACAGAGGAAGCCACTACAGGACGTCCGCGTGCAAGTAAATGGGGTCGACTCTTAGGTAAAAAATATAATAGTCGTAAGAATAATAATAATAATAATAATAATAACAATAATAATAATCATGATAATAATAATAATAATAATAATAATAATAATAATAATAATAGAGTTGTAATGAATGGAAAAAGAAAAAAATATTCTGGAATAATAGAAATTTTTCCTCCATAACAGGTAGTTCGAGCTTGGACTCAGGTAGTGATGGTGGTACCGGAACTGATACATTCAAAAGGTCATTGAGTGCCCGTGACTCACGTCCAAGTTCTAGCGCTAGTACAAACAAAGTCTTTCCAAAGTTAGGTAAATTGGGTGGTACAATAGAAGAAGTTGTCGACACAGAAACAACGAAAGATCAACCAGTTCAACAACAACTTACTGTTGACTCCAAACAATTGTCTTTGAGACGTTTAGAGAGTTACGACGGTGGTTTAATAACTCCACAGCCGGGCCAGGATCGGGAAATCCTCGCGGCGGTGCTTGAGGTCAAGGTTGATTTGAAGTTGGAGGTGCAGAGGGTAAATCAACGTCTGGCCAAGTTGGAGGACATGTTACAAACTGTAATGAGTCGTTTACCATCGCCACCATCATCACTATCGACAGGAAATATTCAAGGGAGTGATGTCGGGACACAAACCCTGTCCATTTCCGAACAAAAATCTTCCGAGGTAGGCGATCGAATTCAAATAAAAGAACTGCCACAGCACCATCATCATCACCACCATCATCACCACCAGCAGCAACAAACAGAGAGAACAAAGGACTCGTGCGGAGATCGTTTGACTGGTGGCGCTGCTGAATACAAATCATCACGAGAAGTTAGTAAAGAACTTCTGGAACGATTGACGCAAGCATCTACGTCTAGAGAAGATTCAATGGCACTTGGGCCACTCATTCTGCGCAAACGACGTAGTAAATCGAGGAATAAAGGAGCTGCGCCTCTTGCACCTCTTGCAACACAACCTGTGAGTCCTACCGACGCTACGGAAACAACGCAAATGCTTGAATGTGAAGAACGCGATAGTGGTGGTGGTGGTAGTGCAGATAGAACAGAGAGGAAACGACCGCCACCGCGGCCTAGAGAATATTTGTGAAAATTTATTAAACAATTTGATTGGTGCTCTGATGATGATAAAATTATTAGGTGCTCACATTTCATGAAATACAATTATGTTCGTGGAATTCGAGCCGGACTTAATAGGGAATAAAAAATTGAAAAAAAAAAGGGAAAACGATAATGTCAGTTGCGACGAAGAATTATTAAAAATTTCACTGCGTACGCCTTGGCTAAACAGAAGTAGTCGGCTATTATCGGATTATAAGTGATTTCAACGGAGAAAAATGTGATAGACAGTGAAAGTAGGAATTGTTTCTTTACTTTGGTTTTTTTTCAGATCAAGGTGACAGTCACGAAGAGGGCAATATAAATACGACAGTATCGTTATCTGGGAAACAAATTCATGATAAAATGTTACTTTTACTTAAATGAAAGGCAATATTGTGGTCAGATTGAACCAACTATAATTCTTTGGGTGAGGAAATAAACCGAATACAAAAAAAATACGCAGTAGATATGATCAATATTACGTGAAATAAAAAGTAAGCAATTTTAAATACAAATCGAAGAATCTCAACGTGAGAATAATCACGAATTTTTTATATAATTTATCGAATCGTTCATTTTGTGAATTTGTATACTTGTTATTAATGTCATTTGAATTTTTTGTGGTGTACTTCTTCCGCCATGTCGATATAGTGCAATCGTGATTTGTCCACAGTTATATGGAGAGGCGAAGTACATAGTGTGGAACAAAAAATGAATATTGAATTGTTCTATTGATCTACGATTTTGTTCGATCAATAAAAACTACAATGCGCAGCAAGGAAACATATTATTTGGCATTGAATTGTCGCAAATTCCATGCGTTCACAATGACGCCAAACAGCAATATTAGATGTATATAATATACATATTGTAATTATACGAACGATTGTACATATAGTACATATGCATATGGAATACATATTGATAGTTTTGTGACTGATACACATCATCTGTGTGTGCATGCGTGTGTATCTATCGAGATTAAGAAGTAATTTAACAAAATCTGTGGAGTACATGTATACACGTGAAGCAAAAACTGATGGAATTATAAATATATATGTGTATGATACGGTAGAGTATGTGTGGAAGGAATGTGTGGAGCAATCGAGAAATCGATTAGGTACATCATTCATGTTATGCAATAATGAACTATTAGGAGAGAACGAAAAAAAAAAGGAGTCACAAAGAAAAGAAGGTTGTTAATTAGGTTTTAGATGAACGAATACAAGAATAAAAAAAGACGATATAGCTGGCTCTATTCGTAGTTGAAGAAAAAAAAGTCTATTGCGAAAGTTTACAAGCTGTTGATAAATTTGTGGAGTTTCTGTACGTGTGTGAGACGTGTGGGTGTATGTGTCACAAACACGCGATCACATATATATATGACCGCCCTTCGCGTGCAAGCTCGTTCAACTGCCTTCCTTCTCACTCAATCGCTTCGTAATTATGTGCAAAACTTAGAGTATATATTATTTTTGCATTGCTTCAAAATATCTAAGGAAATAACAAATGTGCAAACACAAAAAAAAATTAGAAAGGGGATGTAATAAAAACGAAGGAGTGAAAAAGAAATGTATAAGAGAGAGAGAGAGAGAGAGGCAAAACGGGTCTAATAGAATTTATGTTAATTGTGAACAATGGGAAAACAATGTATGAACGAACCGGAATGAAACAAAGAGAAGAAAAAACAAAATGGTTATAGAAACTTGATGATGAGTGAAAAGAAACTTTGCTATTTAACAGTTCGTCCAATTTTTTACTTGGGCTATGCGCGACGAATCCTACAATAGTCATTCATAATTGGGAATCGTTGTCACACTCTGACTACGCAAAAGTGTCACAATTGTTTTATTTTTATCATTTTCTGCGTCCCTTTAGTTTCTCTGATAATTTCTCTGACATTAGAGATGTACCAGATTTCACTGTGTAATACATCATCAATGCTCCCCTTGAATTCGTCACCAAATGAAATGAAAGCGAAAAAAAAAGGAGGGGTACTATAAGGATTGTGGGATACGTTCCCTAGTCTCTATTTGGCTTTCAAAACGTGTATATTTACCATTTATACAAAACAATCAGAAATAAAGTTTATGTGCGTTTGTCGTACATATCTCATTCATCATAGAAGATGAAAAAAAAAGATTACGATCCATGTACATGGAATGCAAACATACAACATTATTTCCTGAAATTCCACAGACGGGTGTCTCGTTTCACCAGGAAAAAGTATCAGTTTTTAAAATATATTTATGAGTTTACTTTTGTTTCTCTAAAACATGAATAAAAACTCCTGCATCCTTAACTTCATTAAGAGGTTCAAAATCGCCGTAAATTGTGTGTTTTTCATGGGGTACCAATTCCTTGAGTGTATTTTTAAATTGTTCAAGAAGATGTGGATAATATGACAGACGAAATTCACTAACATTTTCCGCATTTTCATCATTATCATCCAACGACATGTGATAGTCGAATATTACCAGGTGTGGTTTTCCCGCAACGTACATCACCGATGTTGTTATCTCCTTCAAGTGTTCACCCTGAAGTAACAAGGAAGGACGATGTTAATTGCCATAACAATTACCATCGATGATGATTCTCATCGCAGTTATTCGTAAGAAGTTAGTAATTACCTTGTAATATATGCATTTGACGGGTACTTTACCGTGTTCCAATATATAATCATAATTTCGATGATCGATAAGCAGACACCCACCGGGTTTAATACATTGTTCAAAATTCCTTATTATTTGTTTTTGCTCTCGTTGATCGCCATAAGTATCGGGGATGTGTGCAAAACTATTTCCCAAGCAAATTACTGCATCGAAACCACTACCAATCAAATGAGATATGTCTTGTGGCAATGTCAACCAATTGGCTTCCTCGATAACTGCAAACATATTATTTGGAAAAAAATGTTGTTTTTTCTTTATCAATATCTCCAATGTGATAAACGTTCATTTCGAAAGTTTGACCCATGACAAACAAAAGATAAAATACAGATAGATACACTCTTGATCCTATGTGTATTGTCTTTATTCACGTATTTCATAACAGCGATTACTTGTTGAAAAAATAATGGCTCGACAATCACCCAATTCATTCTGATAATGATAAATAATCAACAGTATTATATAAATAGTTACCCCAATTATCAAATGCAGCCTCTTTTCTCCGATTCCATCGCTCTTTCAATGCATATTTCAACATCTTGTCTGATGCATCAATGCTCACAACATCAAAACCTTCTTCCAATAGCATGATTGAATCGATACCTGTCCCGCAAGCAACGTCCAAGATTCGCCTACAGCCTTTGTCACGCAACATATTGACGAGAAATTCTCGATATACTTGAGTACGTTGTTTCGCATCACCAATGCACACCTTCCAAACTTTAGCAGCTTTTCCATCGGCATATTGATCTCTAACCCCTTCAGCAGCTGTGCCGAGTGAACGTGTACGCACCACTAAATCCATTTTATTATAAAATATTTGTTGAATTTATCTAAAATAATAATTTCTTCTCGAAAGTATGTGACGTGGATGCCGTTCAATGTCAGGGGAGCGTTCAGACGGAGCTCGTCTCAAATATTTTAGCGAACTGACTGAAATTTCGAATTTCCCCTGTTTATATGTTCCGGGGACATACTCGCAAGTCATCCTGATAGTGAAACGTGGCTGGTTCGTTTGAAAATAAAAAAAAATGAGCGTTTGGATGATAAACTTGCGTCAGCCTTCTCATCGATAGGACCGCCCCTTCCATGTACTGAACATAGGGAGAGGAAGAAGCTTTGAGAATTGTCAATATACTCCTCCCATATATTCGAGTAGCTTCAGCGTTTTCCCTTTTAGAGCCTCTATGAAGATATTAAACTCTTCTCATATTGCATCATTCATTTGCGATAAACTAACTACCCTAGCTTCATAGTAACGATGTGCCGATGAAAAATTTAGTTTTATCATACTGATGTTATTATTTTTTCAACTCAATCGAACAGAAGAAATTCAAATGGGAAATAGGGATCAAATCAACGCGACTAAATGTGATAGCTTTGTTATTCAGTTCCCTTTATCACTATCAATTATTCTCGACGATTACATAGGTGGAGTTATCGGGATATTGGCAGCCATTCAATTTTTATTTTTTTTTTTTCTCATTTTTCTTTATCTATTGCTGTAAATTATTTTTCATGGGAAGATGTCACAAGATATGGATGTACATATATAATTTTCCTTTATGCATGTATATATATATAATATTTTTATATATGTACGTTAACAGAGAAAATGCGATGACTCAATATTTTGAGGTGGACGCGATTCGATGCTTCAAGAATAGAAATAATGGTTATATTGAAAATTGAGAATAGTTGGCGCATCATGGCGGTGGCATCAAATTGACGTTGATGAGCACTTTTCTGGATTTTCTAAATATCTCTCATACTTATTTACAATAACATTCTTTTGTCTGTGATTTGTCAGCACAATTTCACTAGTGCTTCATTCAATTACCGCATCGACTCATACTTTTCTCAATTGATCCATCACGTTTTCTGTTTCTCTTTTCTATTCAATGTTTTTACTCACATTTTCATTATCTGTGCCAGTGCTGACACGTGCAAAGCTCATTGCAATTATTCGATTTAGTCTAGAATGAATAAAAAAAAATTTATTAACGTACACTTAATTGAGACTTGAGTAAAAATTGAGTGCGTAGAAAAATGATCTAAGAGTGCAATTAGTTTTTCACTGACTTGCAATAAATTTTGCAGGCTCATGTTATTTTTTGTTCACAGGTTTCATGTGGAAATTTGGAATTTATTTTTAATCTGTAACGAAATGTAGATAAATCAATCGAATCGAATCTTATACTATTTATCACTCGTCGCTCGTACACGCCTCAGCACATTTTTTAATTAAAAATTCATAATTTCTCGTTTTTTCAGTCATCTCCCCACCATTTTGTGCAGTAGTGTCTCACGGCCGAGAGTTCCAACATCACCTTCATATATTCTTCAAATCGTCAGGCATATCATTCTTCGGATGTTTATTTTCAAAATGTTGCTTATATGTTTTAGGATCTGGCATTTGAGCCTGTAAATCAAATCATGACATAACCTCAATTTGATAACTGCAAGTTATGGTGGACGAATTTTTGTTACGGAAAAAAAAAAACAACAAAACTCACTTTGCACACAGCACAGACGTGGACAAGTGCTTTTTGGGCGGCTTTTTTTTGGTCATTGGCACTATGTCCCTGTGCTTTTTTCAGCTTGGACGCTTTCTCAGCAGCCTTAGCTTGCGATTGGAGTTTTTGATGTCCACGAGCCATTTTATTCACCTATATGTCCTCGGTCTGGAATGAATTTACGTTAATCAGATGATAAACCATGGCAATAAATTTAAACGCCATATATAAATGGTAGACTGCAAACATGGTATAATATCAACGACATGAGGCAGTCAAAAAAGAAACCTTTCTCAGCAGGACATATGGATACTCTATCTTTCTGCTTTATTATTGAATAAATTGTAACGATATGTAAGAATGATTAAAAGTATCATTCTCATTTCATTTGGAAGGGATTATTGTTCAATACTAACATAAACAGTAACGCGATTATTAAAGAGAAAGCGGAACAGGAAATGAATGTCGCACCTTACCTAAAACAATTGGATGCTTCTTAGACGATGATTTTAATCACCACAGATTAATAATAACGTGTCGGATGAAGTTATTTGAATGGCGGGGCCTGTATAAGCCCCAATTTTTCACCAGAGAAGAGTTCCAAATGTATATGTGTATGGTGAAAAAAAGAAAGTGAATGAAGTATCGAAATATCGCGGAATGGTTTTTGTTCCTACAGACTCTTTCTCGTCCTCGATAATCTTCACAATCTTCACATGTACGATTACGTGTGATTTCGTGTGTGTACTGAGTTCTAACTTTCGCCACTAAACACCGCCACTCGAATTCAAATTCGTGAGATTTATATATGTACTCTCACGCGCGACACCACTGACTGAGTATTGCAAATATGTATGTAGAGAGCATCATTTCTTCAAGAGAAAAGACATATGAAACCACTCTGGTTCACGAAGCAAAAATTATCATTGTCTACGTAGTTAATATTATAGGCCGATAGAGGGTACCATGGTTCGAGTTTGTCGCTATCACTATCACTATTTTCCATTTAACCAAAGGTGCGGCTCGATCGGTAGAAACAAATTCAGCTTTTGAGTTGATTTAGGTTCTAATCAAGTCACTAGAACCATCTGCGAACATACTGAAAAAGCTGAGAGCCACGAAGGGGCGCCACAGTCCTAATGCTCAACAAATCTACCGGAATAAATAATCCATATCATCACACATATCATCACCCATGTAATGAATGATCTGCAAACGCAGTGTGGAACTATAAAGTTTTTATTATTTATTCAACGGGTTTCTCATTCATTTCGCTCGCTTTTTACTCATCAAAAGAGTTATTCATATATGAGGAAAATATATATTCATATACATGAAAAGGCTTACAAGTATTTATCTATTTTCACAACTTTTTTTTTTCTGTGCTAAACGAAACCTAACCTATCAGTGATCATCATATTATTACAATGGACACTACATCGTCAGCATCGACTATGAATAGTGGAAATTTATCACACAATACAGATGGATTTCTAAATTTACCAATAGAACAGACCAATCTTGATTCGATTGGTACAAAACGTCGTAGCTCATCAAGAACAATAAAACGTAGGAAATTTGATGATGAATTAGTGGAGACAACATTCAATCTCCAACCACCTGCATCGAGTGGAAAATCTAATGCACGATCACGTACTGTATCAGCATCAACTGCATCACCTGATGTTCTGCCACCAGCTGTTATTCCGCCACCTCAACCAATTGCGACAATAGTTCCACAAGCTGATCGTATCAATAGACGACACAGTAGACCAAGTGGTTCCAATGGTTCAGGCAGAAAAAGTAAAAAAAATAAAAATCATACGCATTCTATCAATGCTACTAAGGATTTGGGTAGATGGAAACCAACCGATGATTTAGCATTAATCACGGGTGTCCAACAGACAAACGATTTAAGAATGGTTCACAGGGGAACTAAATTCTCATGTCGTTTTACACTCCAAGAAATTCAACAGAGATGGTACGCATTGCTCTATGACAGCGCTGTATCTCGGGTTGCTGTGCAAGCTATGAGAAATTTACATCCCGAATTGATTGCCAGCGTTCAAGCACGGACATTATATAGCAAAGCTGAAGAGGATCTTCTTGGAACTGTAAAATCGGTAAACAACTGCTCATAAATACAGGCAATAATTAACGATCTTTATTTCTTATTTCTTAAAAATCATAAACGGTTTCAGACACCTCAACCAATGTTAGAAACATTCCAAAAACTTTTGGAAACGAATGCTCAGACGTTTTATCCAGCGAGAACAGCCAAAGCACTAATGGCTCATTGGCAACTGATGAAACAATATCATTTATTGCCTGATCAAACAGTTCAACAATTGCCGCGCGGCGAACATGTTTTAAATTTTTCGGATGCTGAGGATATGATTACTGATGCGGAGTTAGCAGATCAAAAAGACGAAATGATTGATGCTGAGCTCACTATGGTGGACAAAAAGAATAAAAAAGAAATTCGTATACTTGAAAATGAATTAGGCAGATGGCAAGTGCTTGTTGATAGTGTCACCGGAGCCAATCCACCTGATTTTGACAATCAAACGCTAGCAATTCTTAGGGGACGACTCGTCCGTTATTTGATGAGGTCACGAGAGGTAAACGAATACATTTCATCGTATTCCATTTTATGAATACATTATCGCATAACATTTCTTTTTTTTCTATTGAAGATTACAGTCGGTCGTTCGACAAAAGATCACAGTGTCGACGTAGATCTTACATTGGAAGGACCGTCCTGGAAGGTATCTAGAAGGCAAGGGACAATACGTTTGAGGAACAATGGAGATTTCTTTTTATCATCTGAAGGGAAGCGACCTATGTTCGTTGACAGTAGACCAATATTAGCTGGAAACAAAATCAAATTGAACAATAATAGTGTTATTGAGGTATGTGATTAAATTACATTATCTTACTTTAATGTCTCGTGAATATACACGCTTTTAATTTATTTTTTCTCGCAGATTGCTGGACTCCGATTCATCTTCTTGATAAATCAAGAATTAATTTCGGTAATACGACAGGAGGCAGCGAAGTTAAATTTAAATCCATAAATAAACAAAATTATTTATATGATTGCCCGACCAAAGCGATATCGAAATATTTTCTCATATATACATTTATCACCATGCTACAGTCAAAATTAATTCATAAAACCAGTAAACCATTATTAGTATTAATTACTTTTAATAATATTATGTTTGTATATAAATTATTGCTGTTTTAAATATTTTTCTTTGATGGAATGAAAAATACAACACAAAACGAGTTCTCCAATTTTTACCTGAGAGGTATCGACAAAATACGTCATGCTTTACTTACCTGCAGTGCCGCCAACTTGTAAGGAGAAAAGGTTTGAAAATCGCCTGAAAGGTTGGCGAATAAAAGCGAGAAAAATGAACGTAATTCATGATCACAAAATATTGAAGAATATATAGGCCGCAAGGTTGTTGATTCTCTACTCTTTACATTTGCGCATATAGCCCTATCCTCGTCAGAACATCAACTGTAAATAATATATATATTCTGTATAAAGCCGCGCTATAATCGTGGCAAAGGAACATAAGATGTTGGCATCAGTGTCGAGACATAACCTCACATTATTTAATTATTATTTTTTTGTAAATTGTCAAACTCAAGTGTTGTCTTCGTTCAAAATATTACGTTATCAGTCTGTGATGTTATTTTATTGTCATTTCTTTATTATGAGTTGAATTAGAAATTTGTGATATATTTAAGAATAACAGCATATTCGATTATGACCTTTATCGTTTGAAATTTAGACCATTAAAATTCAGTTATGGTTAAACTGTTCATAACTGTTCACATTCGAATAGTTGTAGAGGTAATCTCGATGAGGAATATTTAAAAAAAACATCGGTATCAATTCGACTAATGCAATATTTTTCTTGTAGTTAAACCATCTTGATGATTCTAAGAGTTAGGATCAAATTGAATCATGGATCTGCTGTCACAGCAGCCACTGTTTTCCACCGAACCAGAGACAAAAGGTTTTGATTTATCATCAGGCAACAAATGGATATATCCCGAGAATTATCCAATTCGGGAATATCAATTCACAATTGTAAAGACTTCATTGTTCCACAATACATTGGTATGTCTACCAACTGGTTTAGGCAAAACATTTATAGCCGCCGTGGTAATGTACAATTTTTGGCGATGGTATCCAAGTGGTTTGATTGTTTTTCTCGCACCAACAAAACCATTGGTGGCTCAACAAATTGATGCTTGTCACGATATCATGGGAATACCGATAAGCGAGACAATTGAATTAACTGGTGCCACTAACCAAAAACAACGTGAGATCGCTTGGCGTAATAAGCGCGTCATATTTGCAACCCCCCAGACATTTCAGAAAGATCTTGAGAAAGGTATTGTGAAAACCGAGCTCATCAAATGTGTTGTGATAGACGAGGCTCATCGAGCATTGGGGAAACATTCATACTGTGAAAGTATTCGAATTTTACATCAGACCAATCGTCATCATCGTTTGTTGGCCTTGTCAGCCACACCCGGTGGAAAATTGGACGCTGTGCAAGATGTTATACGTAATCTCCATATTACTCATTTGGAATTGAGAGATGATACATCGCCAGATATTACTCCATACATAAATGAAAGAAAATTAGAAATAATCCAAGTGGGATTGGGCGATAATTTGACACGCTTTCAGGAACGATACATTGAAGTGATGGATCCATATTTTCGTGTGCTGGTTAAAAATAATGTATTACGCGGTGCAACATCAAATATTACGAAAGGAAGAATTTTCCACATTCGCAAAGAATTCATGAGTCGACAGAACAAACCTTACAATTTTGGGAGTATCGCGAAAGCACTAAATATACTCTTGAGTATGTGTCATGCTAATGACCTATTAATCAATCACGGTTTGAGAGCATTTGTACACTTCTATCAAAATCATTCCGACAAATTTTGGCTAAGAGATGAACCGAATTTAATGACACTCATCGATGAAATAAAAGAATTTATTGGACCATTCCCAGAGATCCAATCCCTAATGGATGGCAATGCGACCACTATTCCAAATGAAATTGTGTTTGGTCATGAAAAATTCCATAAATTGCGCGAAATATTGATGAAACACTTCGAGAACGCGGCAGCGAAAAATGCGGACACAAGAGCTATCGTTTTCATCGAATATAGAGATATTGTGAATGAAGTATTCATATTGTTACTACAGTTGCGACCATTGATCAGACCGCAAGTATTTGTGGGTCAGGCAGGATTAAAGCAAAAACAGCAGAAAAAGGCCCTAGATGATTTTCGTAATAACCATGTGAATGTATTGATCTCGACATCAGTTGGGGAAGAAGGTCTCGATGTCGGTGAAGTTGATTTAATTATTTGTTTTGATATTTTGCAACATTCGCCCACGCGGCTCGTACAACGTATGGGTAGAACAGGTAGAAAACGTGACGGCCACATAATTGTTCTTGTCACCGACGGCCGAGAGCAAAAAACATTGAAATCCGCATTAGCAAGAAGAGATTCGCTTAATAGCAAAGTTTTGCATTCCAGCGGAATAATTGATGCTTTAGGTGAAGAAAGTCCCCGTATGATTCCACGACATTTGAATCCTGAATGTTTAAAGATGCGCATTACAGCGATACCCACCACGCCACGTTCGAGGAACCAGAGAAAAAAGGTGGAGTCAGGGCCAAAGAAGGATGATGTTAACGATAATGAGGGAAAGGCGACGAAGAACGTGAAGCCAGTAACGAGGAATAAGATTAATACCTCTAAGAAAATGCAAAACGCAATGATAAAATTTTTGGCTGCGGGTTCAATTCAAGATAATGTTACTCAGGACGACGATGTTGTCAATATGAGAATTGAGGAAGTTCAGCCGGTACGATTCCAGTCGCAATCGGTAGGAAATAATTCACAGCGGTTGAAACCATCGGATGTAAAACTCTTGACATCTGACGAAGAATCCGTTGAATTCCTGACGCTGTGTACAATGAAGCAGTCAGCACAGGATATGAGTTATGAAAGGAAATTATTAAATATATCGTATGTGCCTGAATTTTCATCTCAACATTTGGAAAATCCATCTCTAGACTCTCAAATTCCACCTTTTTCAATTCTCGATTGCATTAAAACGTTAGACGAATATATTGCACCAGGTGCGGATGAATTTATTGTTGATGAGGCAGACGCTGTAGAAATGTGGCAATCCGATTATTTCTCAAATTTTACAGAGACTTCCCGGTGTCCCGAGTTGATACTGACAAGCGGAAGATTTGAAGATTTATTGGATGATACATCGGACTCGGATCAGACTATTTTCTCTGGGGATTATACATTCCTCGATCATCAAGTTGACTGGAGGAACACTGAGAGCCCTGATACGAACGTTTCACACCGAAAAAATTATGATAGTATAAATGATAGCACTTCAACAAACTCGATTGTCATAGGTGGCGCTTTTGAAGACCTTCTAGATGAATCTTCCGATGAGAGTGTTATTCAAATACCGTCGCAAGAACCGCCGCGAACGGTTGAAAATAATGCTTTGAATAACGAAATCTCATTGATCAACACAAAAATAAATTCTCACGAAATAGAGGAAATTCCGGTGATTAATTTAATTACACCAGAACCTGGAGATTTCATAGAAGATGGAGCTCATGTGAATAAGAAGAGTTCATCGTGTCACGTTGAACATGTCAGGAATAAAATGGAAAAAAATGGAGAGAATAATAGTGTTAGCTCAATGAAAGTAAATTCGAATTTGGATATTGATTTTGGAAGTGATTTCGGTTCGTGGGACCCCAACTTTGATGTCATAATGAGTAAGGAACAGTCCCAGAGAACGCAAGCAATCGAAAGTGAAATAATAAATACAAACATCAATACGGGCCGTGCGTCTCCAGATCTCAGTAAATCGTCACAACACAAGGGGCAAACGAAATTGATTATGTTTTCAAATGCGTCTGAACAACAATCAACCATTTTTGAATCCGTGAATGAAACAGTTGACGGAGCTAATTCTGCCGACGACGACATATTTGGCGTTGAAAGTTTATTACTAGATTCGGACCTTGAAGATCATCTCACAGCCGTGGAAAAGTCCAATACGGTTGAAGTAAATAATAAAGTTGATGATAAATCGAATATGTTAATAACTTCATCGGTCAAAGGAAGAAATTCCGGACTAGTACAAACTCAACAAAAAACCAAGGATGGTACCAAATCGCAATTCGCCAAAAAAAAAAGTGCCAGTGATAAAGACTTCGTAGACGATTTTGAATGGAGCAGTGGTGACTTTGAAACTTCATCGGCCCCTATTACAGAATCAAAATATTTCAGATCAAATTCGGACACAACTTCCCACAATTCGTTCGGTGTTTCCATCGCAGATAAACCTGGAAATTCAAGGGGGTCTTGCATTGAAACAAGCGGGAACGGAAACGAAATTTTGTATTCGAATACAAAGTTTAAAAAAAAATTACCCAGCATTCGTGAAAAGTTCCTGTCCAAAGCAAGATCAAACTCTCGACAAAATGTTGAGTCAGATGATGATTTCGCTCCGAAGAAAATTGAAAAAAGTGTCTTCACGGAGTGGAAAAATGGTTTTTCTGATGAGGAGACGTTTCATGACAATCCATCAAGATTAGCAGCAGGTAACTGCGTCGTTCGCTCGTCGAATGCCACTGGGCCGACATTATCATCTACTAAAGATCTCAGTAAATTTGTTACGCCAAACGCATTTGTGTCTACACCGAAAATTCCTTCAACGACCGAACTATCACGAACTGAAGCAACGAGATCTTGTTCCCTGGATAGTTACCCGAAAACAAAACGACGCAAAAAAAAACGAGGCAAAGTGAAGAACGCTTTCATTGACGATGAGGCGGTGGTGTCTTCACACGAGACATATTCACCAGGTGGCTCAGATGATGATTGTGAGACTGATGATGAACTCGCCAGTTTCGTTAGTCATAGTCAATATCACGATACTTCTGTTGACATGGGATCGCATTATCTTCAAAGTGTGAGAAGTCCACGGCATACCGGACGATTTCTCATCAAAAGACCGAAAACTCCACCACCAGACATGCAAATATATTCGCAGCCAATTCCAGACGAGCCAAATACATACCTCTATGTGAGTTTTTTTTTTTTTTTAATATCGCTTACAATGAAAATAAAACATTTAGATTTTATTCAATTGATCTTGAATATTTCATGGTCTTTTTTTCTTTCACGTAGGATTCATTCTGTGTTGGGGACGGTGAACCGTCGGAACATTCAGATCATTCGCTTGAAGAGATTTCAATATTGGCGGAGGTGGAGCGTAAATTGATGAAGAGAAAACGAAAGCGTAGGAATTCTTCTCAATCATCACGTGCCAAACGAAAGAGGATAGTTGTAAATATGTCCGATGATACCAGTGAAGATGAAACTGAAAGAATGCGCGTAGAGATCGCGAATCAATCAATGATGTTGAAAAATTGATAATTGAAATAAAATAAGGTGAAGGCACAAAAATGTATAACTGATGCGACTGGAATCGCAATGATCGGCACTGATAATTCAATCAATTGTAAAGTATATAATTTTTATGATAATGATAGAACTAAGCAAGAAGAAATTATAAAATTTCATATTATTGTTGGCAATATTATAAGAAATAAAGTTTTCCAATTGTTTTATTTAAAAAAAAAATTTATGTCTCTCCGAATATTGCAAGATCATTTTTCATTGTCACTCTATGACCTATTATGTGTTTATCCCAAAAAAATATTTGAACATTATCTCAAAACCCCATCGCTAACAGTTATATGCTACCTTCATGCCCTTATATTGAGAACTATTTGGGGCGTCTGAATTTTTCGGATATGGGAGGGAACAGAAAATTCCCAAAATCTCGAGGTTTCAGGGGGACAAAAATTTACCTGAGGATTTAGGAATTTGTGCAAAAGTATAAAAGGTGTTGGAATTCTAAACCGATGGATCATTCAGCGTCTTGCAGTCCACAGTGCTGTTGCAAGTGCAGGCGATTATAAACTTTGCCTCGAAAATTGACTAGTTTCATTCCAGTATTTTGTTTCTTCATACTGATTTATTTGGAATAAATGATTGCATAATGTTCGGAATCATATTGATCTTTGTTGCTACGTTCTGCGCTCCTGGAATAGTGATCGCATCTCAAGAAGACATTTCCTCGTTATCGGAAATTGAAAATAAAGTTCCAATTCCAGTGTATCCGTCAAATCAAAAAAATAATTTGGCATTTGGAGCATATTCTATTCCAACTTATCCTGACTATGTTCCGGTCAATTCTCATTGGAATGCGAGAAAAGATGAAGAATCAAACTCAAATGTGGCTCCGACTCGTCAAGCACCAATGGAAACTTGGTCATCGATTATAGCTACAAGTTTAGTTCCTCTGTCGAGCTTTGCGCTATTCTTGGGAGCAAAAACTATTGTCTACACATTCAAATTCATTGCGATCGTCTTAATTAGTGTAGCGCTCACGACATCTATCTGCACTTTTACTCCCATATGCCATATTACATTCGCTGGCATTGGTTTCAATAAGACTCAGGTACTCAACAATTCTCGTTTATTCATTGTTTGATGATTCGTCTACATAAAATAGAATGTGAAGTTGATAAAATGTTCGTTTTTTGATTCTGTTTACAGGTTGCAGAGGTGGCAGGACCCTATATGACTACTGAGAACTTAAATAAAGGTACTGTTATAATTGGCCGCGCTATCGATACATTCAAAGAGATTCAGAGGGACTCGGAAAAAAATATTGAATCGGACGAAACTGAAGAAGGAGAGATCACTCAAATTGTTCCAGCAATGAATAAAAGACGAAAGCGACATATTTGATATCGTCTTATAAATAATCGAATTTTTACATAAATGTCAGTGTTGAGTTTAATCATTTTTCGATATTTCCCTGATAGTTATTAATGATTGCTCGAATGTAAACAAAATTATTATAAGGATGTGTTGGAAAAAAGTAGAAGGAAATAATCTTCCATGAACATATCACTTTATTCCGAATTTTTTTTATCCTACATGAATCTTCCACTCATTGGGTTTTTCCAACACTCCCACTTCCTCTACCAGTCTCTTTTCACTCCTACTACATATCCGCAAATGACTATCAACGGGGGCCGCCGCGACCAACGACCGCGGTCCCGGCCGGTTCTTGTGTATACGGCTATCACAAAATGTGCTGGGATTCGCGTGATGCATGAACAGCTTGGCATTAGTTGAAACTAAAACTTTTTTATTCGATTGATTAAATATTGATCTCCGCTGGAATAATCTGTGTCGCCGAGATTTCACTATGACACACTCATTGTTCGGTGAGTTCACCTATTCATTCATTTTATCCAATTACTCCGTATGTATTGTCTCAATTATTACTTGAACTGGTGGAAAATTATTATCAACATTACCGTAATTCAGCATGGCCCATCCTTGTGATATATTTGGTCACGGCTGTCTCTTGGAACTATAGTGCTGCAGTTGTATTACCAGAAATGCGCAAGAACTCTTCACCATCTTCACAGGGAAGTCAAGTTATTCCCGATGATGAGGAAATATTCATTCCATATCAGGGCGAACGGTTCAGCATCTTCGATTGGAATCTGTGCAAAGTGAAATTGATTGGAATGAGGTTATTTCTATTGCATGTGATTAATTCATAATCTTATTTAATTATTTTTTGTATAAGATGATGGCGACAAAATACCATGGCAATATTTTGATATCGCCAGTATCATTGAAGTTAGCATTGGTATTACTTTACGAAGGGTCTCAAGACCAAACGGCTCATGAATTAGCTGGAGTTCTACATTTACCAGTAGGTCAATCGGCCACGCGGGAAAAATTTTCAATGATTCTCCGGTCATTCCAGGTATTGAAAACACATTTACAAGTCTACCAGCCGCTAAATAAAACAATTAAAAGTTTTGCTTTGATCCTTCAGGAATTTTCGAGTCAGTACAAATTGAATATGGGCACGAGGATATTTATGGATAATAATGTATCGCTGAAACAGAGTTATTCAGCTGTGATCAAAACCTTTTATAGCTCAGATGTCGTCACTAGCAACTTTACAAATACTCATTCTACCACGGAAAGTATCAATAGTTGGATAAAAAATATTACTAACGGCAATATACAGAAAATAATTGACGATGGTGAGTCATCTCTGTTATCATAATCATTATACATATTCCGTGAATTTAATCACACCGCAATGTATTATCCACTCTCCAGAGAATGGCGTCAAAGATTCTATCATGATGGTGCTCAATGTTATCTACTTCAAAGGCTTTTGGGCTGGCAATAAATTCCACCCTAATAACACAAGGGTCAGTAAATTTTACGAGAATTTCAACAAAAACTCCGATGTTAATTTTATGACCGCATCTGGGAACTTCTACTACGTGGAATCGCCGGAACTTGATGCAAAAATTTTGAGGATTCCCTACAAGGTGGACTCACAACGAAATACCGAATAAAATCTCCCAACAATTTTATAATAAAATCTATTTATTTGTTTACATGAATATAGGGGCGTAAATACGCAATGTATTTGATATTACCAAGAACAACAGAGGGTTTGGACTATGTTATAAAAAATATTAATTCATTTATAATGTCGAGACACGTGGAGACAATGCAAAGATTACCAGTAGAGGTAGCGATTCCAATATTTAAATTTGAATTTACAAGTCATCTTGAGTCAATACTCCGTGAGGTACGTCGTATTGAGAATAGTTAATGACATTACATCATTTACATTCATTTACCCCTATTCATATTTTCTATACATATATAATAGTAAAATTCATTTATATATTCAGATGGGGATTCGGGATATTTTCGATAATACGGCGATTTTAACTGGAATTGCCAAAGCTAAACGTTCACAAAGTCTCATTGTCACAGATATAATTCAAAAAACAGGAATTGAAGTTAATGAACACGGTACAGCTGCATATGCAGTGACAGGCAAGAATGAAAATATATCCAGCATCATTTTTCTTGCTCCAATATACATGAATGCGAGAAAGTCAATTCTAATTATTTATTATATTTCCACATAGAGATTAACGTTGGAAATAAAGTAGCCGATCAACAGTTCAATGCCAATCATCCTTTCGTTTTCTATATTGAGGACGAGACAACTGGGACAATTCTCTATGTAGGTCGTGTGAATAATCCGTTGGAGTCAAGCGGAAGTACAGAGACATCAATTAGATCAATTGTTCCGATTTCAATGGAGAAAAAAGCTACTGATGAAATTCCAACTGGTACTAATTAACATGTTTATAAAATAGTGGTAGTAACAATCCCGAAGATATTTTTATGGCGTTGAGCATAAATATATAACAACTATGCATGATTTTCAGTTAAACAATAGTAAATTAATTTGGCTGTATCGAATTTTTGAACGGGACATTATAAACGAACATATTATTCAAACGTGAGTTTCATTCAAAATTCAGCCCAATCTGTGACGCAATTTCGTATTATTGTGAATTATGGTTAACACATTCTCCCATTATACTAAAATTAACAATGTAATATTGTTCAATATATACAATGACACTACTCATGCGTTGAGTTTGTGTGTGTTCACTTATTTCCGACGTAATATTTAGTGGGGAAATCCCGCAACCAGTCTGCGTCTAGTCGGCAATAGTAAAATCATAAATGTAAATTGTTGGATGAGTAATTGTCGTGTGTTTGAGAGTGAAATATTACATATATACAAGCAATATACTGCAGCATTCATTAGAATCCATGTTTATTTCTCTCAAGGATGTGTTTACTGTAAGCAAGTATATTATATAAATTACTGCGGAATTATAATTGATACGAGTTGAAGTGTGGAAGAGTTTGAGAGAGGGGGGAAAGGAATGCTATTAAATACAGCATTAATACCATATGGATATAGGAAGATTTTGGTCAGAGATCGTCGCACGGTGAAATCTGTTCATGAATTAAATTAACGCGAACCACTACCAAGAACGGATCTTCTATAAGTTATCTGTGCGCAACCACGTTTCTCAATTTTTTTTCTTCATAATGTGGAAATTATTGATAACTTATGGACTCATTTGTCAAGTTATTGGAGGTATTATGAATTAATAATAAATAAATAAATAAGTAAATAAATAAATAAATAAATAATTAATTTCATAGCATATGGACAGTGTCGTTTATGATAAACATTGAATATTCATGTTTACAGTTCAACGGATTGACGATGGAACAACTGAGCGATTTAATTACTTCAACATTGAGTTGCTGCAGGTGCATTAATTTGAAATAAATATAGCCTACATACGTATTACGATTCTTATTTGTGATTATATATACATAATAATAATATGAACAATGTTATTCAAATTTATGTGATGACGAAATTATTTTTCTTTCAGATTGTGAATGATGTGACTGAAGGAAATGTGGTAATATCACCATTAAGTATCAAAACAGCGTTGACTATTTTATCAGAGGGAACGGGAGGTAGGACGCGTGAAGAACTCTTGTCAACCTTGAGGCTTCCTACAGACCAACAAGAAACCCGAGATATCTCATTGAAATCATTGCAGTCTATACGGGTATATTCAACAATCTAGTGATGTTATTCGTACACTCAATAGCTGAAAAATTAATTCTTCACTTTTCATTTAATTTCATTTGTTCATTTGTGATTATAGAATCATGGTGCTGGTACTGATATTAATTTGGCAAACAGATTATGGATTGGACAATCAGTGGCAATTTCTAATGAATATAATAATTTATTGCAAACATACTATGGGGGGGAAACGCAATCAATTGCGTTTGCAAATCCAGCTTCGTCACAAATTATCAATGAT
Source organism: Zele albiditarsus (assembly GCA_958496275.1). Lineage (NCBI taxonomy): Eukaryota > Metazoa > Arthropoda > Insecta > Hymenoptera > Braconidae > Zele > Zele albiditarsus. The sequence continues at coordinate 11,288,348 of OY292414.1, forward strand.
TGGGTTCGTCGTGCGACTAAGGATCACATTCAATCCATTGTCGATCCTGGTAATAATTCGTTGAACTTTAAAATGAATATGTTTTAATGTGAAAATTTAAATTGGCAATTCATTATTTTTTTGGGTCCTACAGGAACTCTCGGAGCAGATATGAAATTGCTCTTAACATCAGCACTGTATTTCAAGGGTAAATGGAAGACGGCTTTCGATGAGAATGCAACTCGAAACCGTTGCTTCAATGTTCCAGAACGCGGTTGCTTTACAGTACCGATGATGGAAGATTTGACGACTTTGCCTTACGCGAAAGTTCCATCTTTGAAGTCCGAAGTTCTTGAAATTCCTTACGATGTGAGTATTTTATAGTAGTAATTTAAGTTATGCAAAAATTCATTCATTCTTTTTTCTAGTCCAACCAAAGATTATAAAAAAATTGATGTATATTTATGCAATTGAACTTAATCAATTATTGAAAATTCAAATTATCTCATTGATTCCTAAAACGCGACAGTTCGTTCCGACAAGATTTTAATGGAAAATTCCTGATTTACACAACTTTTTTTTTCGCAGGATGGACGATTATCCATGTTAATTTTCCTGCCAATACAACAAGGTCTGCAACATCTTCATATTGTCTCAAGAGATCTAGCTCACAAACCAATTTCTGAGCTGCTTGGGAGTCTCGAGGAAACTGAGCTCATTTTGCAGCTTCCGCGATTTAGCATTGAAAGCAAAATTGATCTTCAATCTGCTCTAGAATATTTGGGGATCCGAGATTTATTTACTTTCAACGCAAATCTAACAGGGTTATTGCCAAATGGTGGATCACGCATTGGAAGTGTTCTTCACAGTGCAAAAATCGACATTAACGAACAAGGAACTGTCGCATCAGCTGCCACAGGTAATTTTTGAGCCAATAATAAAAACTAATAAAACAAAATTGGTAGTTTGTAGTTAATGATATGACCGCAACACGTCGCGTGTGCAAGGGACTCAAACAATTGAATAATCGTACATAAATAATTCTCGTGAGTGTTATACAATTTTTAAGACATTAAGAATATTTGCGATTGATGGTGTTGAAACTTACCTGACGCGGGGGTAAACCGTTATCAATTAGGCGGTTCCTTCGGGGCGAGACTTTTCCATTGCACTATTGGTTGAGTTGACCCCCGCGATTGTTCCAATTGTGGAACACTCGAGCGTAAAATTTTTGAGTTTAGGGACGTGCGTTCGCGCAATCCCGTTTATACAACTATAGAATCAATTATTCGTTTGTTTTAATTTTGTTACAGCATTTGCAATCATACCATTGATGGGAACGACCCATGAAGTCTTTAGGGTGGATCGGCCTTTTTTATTTGCAATCATTGATCGCCCATCGGGCACTATCATCTTCGCCGGTCGTGTTATTCAACCATAAATAGTCTTTATGAGTAACACGTGTCTCACTTTGCATCAATTGAATGATATTGTAAGATTCATTGCCGTAGATTGAACTAAATCAAGTGATTGGCGCATACACTCAATAGTCAAAATAGCACAACACCCCATGGAATATCTCCAAAATTCATGAAAAATCGACATATGGTTGGCATGTGTTAGTGCCCATGATTTTATTGAAAATCCGTTTCATTCTATTTATCAAAATAAACAAGCGATAAACAAAGATTAAATTAATACATTGAAGATTCATTACTCCGACTGTCCTTGACCTGAATGTATAGTCGAAGTGGTTTGTCAAAATTTGGGCTTGCAAATGCCATTGCACTTTGTGCTGAAAATATATTGTCTTTTGTATCGATTTTGAAATAAAGTTATTATTTGATATTGAATGCCTCAATGGATGTTCCGAATATAATACGTCAACAACGTGCAAGTATTTCATCAGCCGTTTCGTGGCGACGGCTGTCCCTCCCTCAATGCCATATGTGCACTCACCTTATCTCTTTCATTTCAATAGCTTTCTCTCACTCACACTTTGTATCGCGCCGACTCAAACGACGAGTGAATAACGTTTACGTTGGCAGACGTCTTTTGGATCTTCAGCAAAATACACGTGTGCTCACGAAATACTACTCCAAATAAAATTCAAGTTTATCGATAAAAGGAACGTTTACGTTGAATTCAATAGTTAAAATAATTGTGTACGAGTGAAATACAATTTCAAAGTATTTGCAATTGTAATACAAGTATTGAACGAATCAAATTTGGAAAAAAAATTATAATGTGTAAAAGTTTCTCCGAAACTGTATCAACACAAGTGCTTATCGATTCAGAATAATTGTCATTGTGTTGGTGAATTTATTTTGGCGTTTATCCCAAAAATATTTTCATTCTGGAGGTAGATAAAAATTATATCGAACTCTGAAATAAAACGGAAGTGGAACAATTGGAATAGGGAGTTAGCGTCGGACAAGCGTTCGAATATTATATTCAATCTTACGTGACACAATCGCGCCAAGGTGAGGGAGAATACGTGATGGAAATATTATTGTTGCAATTTCCCATTATCGGAAGATATATCTTATTATCAAATCATAACGATGAAAGCATGATGAAATTAATGCGGACAATGAATATGTACGGATCTACATTATGAATTATGACATAACCGTTGACTTTTAAGGGTATGTGAAATTAATAATACGAGCATATGATGCCATAGTAGATACATTGATTCAAAATCGTATTGATGATTTACAGAGGGGAAAATGCGAAAGAAGGTATACAGTAATCAAATGACAATATCAGCTCGAAGAAAGACTAGAGAAGAACTTAAGAGAGAGAAAGAGGAGAGGGAGCTTTGAACATCGCGGATAGTGGATGTGCCCAGGTCAGTTGTGCGCAAACAGTCGTAGGTTTCTTTGGCGGGAATCCTGTGACATTCCTCGCACTGAAGCACAACATTGTGATGTTCGATAACTAATGAAATCCTTCAACAGCCAATAAGTGACAATTTTATTTTAATGAACTGGATGTAAACAATTTCTTTTGGAGAAAATTCAATCGCACCAATTATATATGTTTATCCAGTGATATTAATTGTTTCAATTAAAATCATACTGACATCAACGAAATATTATCACCATAATTATGGCTGAAGAAAATGGATTGTGGATATTTGGTTACGGATCGCTGTGTTGGAATCCAGGTTTTGAATTCAAAAAAAGTATGACAGGATATGTGAAAGGTTTCTGCCGAAGATTTTGGCAGGGCAATACAACACATCGCGGCTCCAAAGAAAAGGTAAAAAGTCCAAATTATTCTCGTTTGATAATCTACTGATCTTTTTCTCGTCGCAAAACGAAAAAACATAATTTAAATGTAAAAAATTGAAATCGTTTCTGAATCACATATATTATTAATACGTTATTCAATGATAGAGAGAAAGAATCTGGACAAAGAATATTAATTTATATTTCATCGATTATTCAAAACCCTTTTGTTCTGTCACAGATCGCGGCTTTTATCTATTAATATATATTCTGAATGTGTGATCACGCGTGCAATACGTGAGCAACGCGCGTGCAGCGTCTATATGTCTTCATCCATATATATTTAAACGTCAAACACGTGTATCTCTACAGAATATTTCTAAATAAATTTGTAGTATATCAACGCGGAGTAAGAATTATTAATCCACTCATCTACGTTATTCATGATTTTTCTCTACTAACAGATGGATATATTGCACGTCATCTGATAATAACTAATTATTGAATAAATAAATTAGGAATTATGCAAGGAAAATACGTTTCACCTTTAAATTATTTTCTTTCAATTCTTATATCGATTTTATCACGTGCAATGGAACATGAACAAATTTTGATTTTCTCATCGGTATATTATCTTATCGATGTATATACAATATCAATGTCTGTGATCTACCTCAATATTATATCTCTCTTAATGCGGTTGTTGAAAAGTCATTGAAATGAAGTTATGAAATGGAAGTGGAATTGATATCGATTTCATAACCACTTCAACATAAGTGAAATAAGAAATAATTAAATCAAACTTATTTTTTTCTGTTTTTCTTGCAGCCTGGGAGAGTTGTGACACTGATTGAAGACAAAGACGTGAGTATGAATCATCCAACGAGAAGGAAAATAAAGAAAAAAGTTTCTTAGTTTATAAACAAATGTTGAATGAGGATTACTCATTACGATTATCATTGTCCGCTTTTTTCACTTTTTAGGAAATCACATATGGTCGGGTATTTGAAATAAAAGGCGAGGCTGCTTTACCTTATTTGAAATTACGAGAGTGTACTCTAGGTGGATATTTGACAAAATTCGCGATGTTCAAATCGCGCGATGGAAAATCCAGTTTTCCTGTTCTTATTTATATTGCCACGAATAATAATGAACATTGGATGGGTGAGGCACCTCTGCACGCGATTGCCAAACAAATTCTCGAGTGTGAGGGACCAAGTGGACATAATGTAGAATATCTCCTGAGGTAATAATACAATATTAATAAATATGGACATACTAATACACACGAAGTGTCTGAAATACTCGTCAATGAATGTTCCACCCATATCACTCTATATTCATAGTGTACCCTCGAAAAAATACATGTAGCTCAAGAACATGCCTCGTCAATTTGACCGCAAAAATACATGAATTGATTATTCATGCCAATAATCTTGGAAGATTCTCACTCACACAATTGCTACTTTATCCATTGTAGATTGGCAGATTTCATGCATCGCTACGTTCCAGAGGCTACAGACGAACATCTGTTCACCCTGGAAACATTGGTTCGTGCTCATATCAAAAAATTCGACATGAGTATGGACAAACTTATGGGCAGACGTGTATTTGCCGTTGAATTATTGGAAGTAGACGCGATGTTTGAGAGAAACGAGGAGGATAATAATGTACAGGCCAATGGCCCACCAGAGAATTCTTTTGAATATATATCACGGATTCCTACGAAAACGCTACGTTGCCTGAAACCATAATTATTCACATTTGTGCTTTATCATCAATGTTATTCTTCAATTAATGAGATTACTGAGACTGAATCACGAAACAAATGCGATGAAAATTTGAAAGAGATTGTGCGCCGGTGTCTGGCACATTCGCGCGTCATTTCTTTTGATATATTTGCACATGTATGAAAATAACTATGACTGTAATGAAAGAATACTAATATCATTGTAAAAATAAACTGATAAAAATCAGCGTATAATTCTTTATAGCCCGCTTACATTTGTTCATGATTTACTGGTAGGTTTCAAAATGGCATCAGACTCGACTGAAAATGTCGATGAAATAATTGCACATGCGTCATTTGAGCTGTGAAAAAATTACTACTTGTCACGTAGTTCACTTAATTATACAGATTAGCAACTATTAATAAGTTTCACAAGGATACCAATAACGTTCACAAATCGTATCAGTCGTGGACGCGACATTGTTGGAGTTTGATCGTGTGTAAAAAACATCTGTAAATCATGCCCGGAGGAGTTGTATTTCTCGTGTGCATTCCTACTTTGTCGTACGAGCATGAGTTGATCTTCGGTATTCCTGTAAAATCATCGAGAAAAAATGAGAAAATTACAAAGACACGAGGTGCAAAAGTCGATTTACGATTGAAGGAAACGAGAAGTAGGAATGAACTTATCACTATTGGTAGTAAGGATGATGATGAGGAAATCGAGGATGTCAATGAGGTTGAGGTCGAAGATATTTTCAATTCATTGAGAAAGAGGCCACGCACTGCGTGTGGACTATCTTCACCGCTTTCCCATCGATCTGATAAATCGCCAGTTTTTGTTCCAATGGAAACGGTAATTCAATTCCGGGTCGAAATAAAAATTTATTTATTTTTTCTTCAGCTGAGGCATCATAGATTGTAATTATTTGCCAGGTATTAGAGGAATTATTGAAGAAGTTGAAAGTGGAACACGTCGTCTGGTGCAAGGACAGAGGTAACATGTATTATGAGGTGATTTTTCCAGTCGCTGCAGGTGATCCATGCGAAAATTGTCTGCATTGTCTAACGGAAATGGGCATTGGCACGAGAATGAATTCCATCGTCAGGTGCTAATTGTTTCTTTTCCATTTGGTTTTTTCCTACGATGACAATGTTATCAGGAAGTATTTAATTATATTTTTTCGGCAGCGTAATACCAACTCAGTGTACATATAGCGCAATGCAAAGTACAGTTCCAACTACAATCGCCGACCGTCCGCGATCCGGAAAAAAAGATGTTGAAGATCAGTGCAATAGTTGGGAAGCATTTGTCGACTCCATTCGATCGAAATTGACAGTGAAACAAGTTATCGACGGTGTTCGAAGCGGTGGTGATCTCACATTTGATTACGTAGCCCTAGTATTAACGGCTGAGTAATTTCCCACAACATATTAACTCAAAATATTTGGTTCCATCATAAATACGTAAAAGATTATATTAATCATGAATGATAATATTTCAGTTGTTTAGCAGCTCTTGGATTAGTTGAAAACAGCGCAACGAACGTGGTTGCCGCTATGCTTGTATCACCCTTAATGGTATGACAAATTACTCGTCCTGAAAGTATTAGCTATGAAATGATGTCAAAATTTGTCTTAAAATTAAAGGGACCTGTTATGTCATTGACCTTCGGCACAATAATTGCAGACAGAGATTTAATATGTGTCGGTCTAAAAAGCTTGTCACTCGGAATATTTCTTTCAATTCTGTTTGGATTCATTTTCGGATTAATTTTAGGCACTACAGCAATGCCATGGGGTTACAATGATTGGCCAACGGATGAAATGAAGGGAAGGTAAGAGAAAATGATCACGCCCTTAATCACGAAAAATCAATATTATTTCTTTTTGAACTCTATGAGAAGAGGAAACTATAGATCACTTTGGATGGGTGTGCTTTGGGCATTACCTTCCGGAACGGGTGTCGCTGTGGCCCTTCTCCAAGGTAGTAATGGTCCTTTGATTGGTGTCGCGATTTCTGCATCCTTGTTACCACCAGTCGTCAACTGCGTAAGTAAATATTTCGTCAATAAAAAAAAAATCAAATAAATAACAACCACTGCATATTTTTATGCATTCTGCCAGGGACTCTTCTGGGCACTTGGATGCATTTGGTTAATTTATCATCCAATGAAAATGCCACACATCAAAGGCGAATCTTATACAGACTTCAATAGCTCATATGTCTATGTATACACGGATTATTTACCCCTTGAATTTTTTTGTAATGGTATAATCAGCGCATGCCTAACACTAGTCAATGTCATGTGCATTTTCATCACAGCGATAATTGTTTTGAAGGTAATAAAATTCATGATATCTGTCTATATTCTATTTCTCCCAGTTATCTGTAATTATTTCGAATTTCAGATAAAAGAAGTAGCTGCGCCATATACGTCAACGCCAGAATTGCGACGATTTTGGCAGCACGATATTCCACTTGTGCGTGATAAAAATACTTCAAGAGACAATAGTTCAATTGATTCGAGGTTTTACCATTGCCATGTTACTTTTTACTTATGAATGAACATAAGCTCTGATTCAATCATTTTTTTTTAGTTACTATGAAAGTTTGAGCAAATCTCGACAACGAGCATTGGAGCGTACTTTGAATGAGGCTGTTAGAGAGGCCATTAATGATGAAACATATCGGAAAGTAAAAAGATTGAGCTATGGACAGCAAGCGCCAGATCAGGTAATCCCTAAGCATACAAATTCTTTATTTTATTATATTATCAATGAATATAGGTACCACCACGTTTGGATATTGTGGGGAATATGCGCGTGTCCGATGTCGTTTGTAATGAAGGAATTGGATCAGGAACGAAAGATGGATTGGCTCCGGTGGCGCCTCATCCGCCTAATATTTTCCCAAGTGGCGAGAATACAAGCGAGGATTTAGCAGCGCTTGACCGACTCATTACTTATCTGCTCGGGCAGCCAAGTGGCAATACAGATAACTGGCGACATTCCCGACGTGCTAGTGCACGGGGTTACCGTCAACTTCGACCAAATGCCATTGATACCAGTGCCAATATTCGGGCAACTGGTATTGGCACAACGCCTCTATGAACTTATTATCGATTCAAAAGTATTACGTGACACTTTTAAGCATGTGATCATGATTGTTTCAAGTTGTCGTGAGGATTTATTCAATGCAACTATAATTTATTTGTCCGTGACCAATCGCTAAGATTCGCGTATAAATGTAATAATTAATATTATTGATTATTTACAACTGGTTAAAGAGAAGAGAGAATACTCATATCCAATTTACTCGAGATCGTAAACGGATAATGGCTCAGTACCGAAATATCTGTCACCAAAGTTGCCGATTCCTGGTAAAACATAGAATCGTTCATTTATCTCGGGATCAAGCGCGGACGAAACTATTTTAACGCGTGGAAACGCATATGCGATTGAATGAACACCGGGCTCTGCCATAAGCAAAGACACAACTAAAATATTTTCCTCAGCGACGTCGTGGTCGAGTAGAACTCGAATAGCCATCATCGCTGCTGCACCAGTTGCCACAGTCGCATCCATCAATATCACACGATAATCCTTTATATCTTTGGGCAATCGTTGGTAGTATAACTGCATAAAAAAAACAACGAAATAACCATTGGTCAGTATACAATCCTGAATAATTTTTACCAATAAATCATTTTGAACTACTGTACCCACCTCTGGTTCATCAGTTTCTAAATTGGTTTGAATCAATATTTTTCCGATTCGTATGTCTTTACAGACATCGCACAGAGCTTGCTCCATCGTTTCACCCGCTCGCATAATTGAAACACCACAAATTTTATCAGTTGCACTGCGTTTACCATGGTACGGTATACCTTGCGGTGTCTCAACAGTGATTTCCTAATGAATAAAAACGATGAGTTATTTAAAAAACCATATAATAATCATTAATAAAATTACACAAGATCATGTACTTACTTCAAATGGAAGTAATGACAGTGCATATTCAATGACTAAACGTATCAATCGCTTAGAATAAAATATGAATTCATCTCTATCCGTATGTTTATTTCGAATAAATGTATGCAGTCCTTTTATTTGTGGTGTATCTGGTAGCATGTATAAAGAGGACGGTAACGGTTGGCCAATGCAGGAGTGTGCCAACTTTTCACGTAATTTGAATCCTCTCTGCAAATGCGAGAATGTTGTTCAATGAAAAACGTCCACTGATTCTTGGAAGTGACTTTAAAAAATAATAGATATTGCGTGTCATTACCAGTTGTAATTGAGTGTGGACATGTTGAACAATGAGTTCTATAGCTACTTCATTGTCACCACCACGCGGTACGATTATATCAGCATGTACCATCGACGGCGCTATGTAATAATAATATGCTGGCTTTACCATCGTAGAATACTGCTTCAAAACACCGTCTAACTCACGTCCACGTTGCGATATATCACGCCGTAATCGACGCGCAAGTCTTACGTCTGCGTCAGTGTCGACAAATACTTTCATGTCACACATCTAAGAACAGAGACACACGATACATGTTATCCAATATGTGCATTACTTCACACCTCGTTACAATTGATTATTATTATTTTATTTTTTACCTTCAATACTTCTGCGTCGTAGAATGTGAGAATTCCCTCGAATATAATAACATTTGCACCATACATGAGTTTCTTCATTGAAAATAAAAAATGGCCGGAAATTAGTATCGGGAAAAAAACGCCAATAATTAAAAAAAAAAAAAAAAGGACGGACGAATCATCTTACTGTTCTACTCTCTCGGCTGTGAGTAACAAAATTGTAAATGGGGACGTCAGCTTTTCGTCCTTCTTTCAGTCTCTGCAGGGTTGTCTTCAATAATTCGAAATCAAATGCATCCGGATGATCGAAATTGTATTCATTACGCGCAGCCATATCGTGTTGTTTTCCATTGAGCACCTAGAAGTTTCAACTAGATATTCTTTTTCCGCTGAGTTCGAATTTCCGAATTACAATAATGATGAAAATGAATGATATAATACTTTGTAGAAGGAATCCATGCTCAATAGCGTAACCCAAGGAATATTCAGGGATTCGATAATTTTCGTTGCAACGGTAGTCTTGCCAGAGGCACTGCCCCCGCATATTCCTACAAGAAATTATCCTCAGATATTAGCACATTTCGATTCGATTATACGCGATATTTTTGTTTTTGTTTCAAGAAAGAACCAACCGATAAGAAATGGCTCAACCTGTTGACCAGCTGTATCATACCATGGTGGTCTGCCTGCAGTATAAATTGTCCCTCTTTTGCTGCGAATAATCGATTCAGCCGATGTTCTCTTACTTGATTGTGTCATACTTGTTGTGCGTTGTCTGCGTGATCTCGGCGATTTTTGTGATCCTGCTCATGAATGGCATGATAAAATCCCACGGCATTAGTATAGTCAACGAACGTACGTTATATTTGTTTATTTTTTTTTTTCAATTCATCGTTGACACACGGTAAATAATTTCTGGATGTCATCAGAATTAATATCTGCTCAATCGTGAATGTGTTTTAATAATTCGATATGTTTATCATACCAGTCGATGGTGGCCTGGGTGAAGGTGGCGTCGGGCTCACAATTTCACGTCTGCATTCATCACCATCTTGATCTGCAACGTCTGCAAGGAAGACAGCGCGATCTTCTAGACATATATCACCGTCACTAAAATCAACAATAGATGATCTATCAATTGAAATGAAATAACATTTGTTTTCTTCAAGATTTTTCCAAACGGGTGATGGTAAACCATTGATTGTTACGATGAATGAAAAGTGAGGGAAGTTGATGATATTACGAAACGATTTTAATTCATGGAAAGTATGAACAAATTAAATTTCTAACCTTTCTGAGCTTGCCGAACTTGGCGCCTCGAAATGTTGCATTTCTGCTGCCATCATCAAAATTTTGATGCCAAATTAAAAAAATTTTTTAAAATCAGAGACTCAATTTTCTTATTATGGCATGCGGTATTACTAGTTGGCAGTAGCACGTTGTCACACTTGGTCACTCTGAGTTCATTTTCCCCTCCGGTCCCCTGATATCTTGCAGTTCACACTGGCTCACACTATCTCTGATTGCTAGACGATCGTACGTCACACGCGTCACACACTGTCACATGCCGTTGTGTGGCGTGCATTTGTGTATCGCCGTTTTGTGATGCTGTGATAATAAGGCGAGTTTCCAACAACACTACGTCGGTCGTATATCATATACGATTTTCATCAAGTTCCATGATTGCCAACATGTAATATGATTTCCGGACTTGCATCGCTCGAGGTTGACATAACTTTCTCAATTTTTCGAACTAAAATGTAAAATTTCAAATACATGCCCTGTGCAGTATGGACTTCGAATGGATCCAAAGGAACGATGAATTTTTCCCAAATTTCACAGTAGCGTCCATCAACTGTGACCCGAATGTTTTATTTTGAATAATGTAGATAATATCTAATATCTCAATGATATAATACGAACAACTGATTCGAATTGAATATACTAGACTAATATACTAAGATGGCGCAGGGTGGCATATCCGCGCCGAGTATTGTCGTCGTTTGGAAATGCTACTTGATGCGTAGTGACTGACATCAGTGGAAGCATCACTGAATCAACTTTTGGAATACCCGATTGTACTCGATCATTGCCAATTCTGTTGTGAAAGACGTGTATTGTCGTATGTCTTGACTGTGTGTGTTTTTATTCCTTCCCTCCCCGAACTCATAAACAAAGTCCTTCCTACGTCCGTCCACGTCCGTCTCACCACCGACGCTTGTCGACGTTAGTTTATGCGTTGTGAACAGTTGTGAGTAAACTAGAGACGCGCCCTCCACTGACCTTGAGCATACTCAAACCAAGAAAAGAGCGAAAAAGAAGATAAAAAAACGCAGTACAGCACTCGATGTTGGATTAATTGTTGCCGGGAACGCAGATTCATTATTTGGGCCTATACACCGTTGTGATTCACAAATTATTATTCTTTTCCGATCCCACATCGACACTGGTGGTGGTTTGTTGTTGGAACGACATTTTAATAGTGAAAAATGGCGAAAAAAACATACGACTTGTTATTCAAGCTATTGTTAATTGGTGATTCAGGCGTTGGAAAAACTTGTATATTATTTAGATTTTCCGATGATGCATTCTCAACAACTTTCATTTCTACAATAGGTGAGTTCATCTTCACCCACAGGGGATCGTCGACCTCTTTTTTTCCTTCGTTGCGCTCCACCATCAAACCTTTAACATTATTGTTATTACTTATATTTGTCTCAACATTTAATTCCGGATTGATCTTCCGATGACTTTCGTTACAGGCATAGACTTCAAAATAAAGACGGTTGAATTGAGAGGGAAAAAAATCAAATTACAGATATGGTGAGTCATGAGTTTATATTTATGCGCATGTGTGAGCGCATATACAGTGTGTTTACAGAAATAGAATCTTATAATTTTTTTGATCTTTGAACTCATTTGATTACAGGGATACTGCAGGTCAAGAACGCTTCCATACAATTACAACTTCATACTACAGAGGAGCAATGGGAATTATGCTTGTGTATGATATAACGAATGAAAAAACATTCGAGAATATCGTTAAGTGGTTGAGAAACATTGATGAAGTGAGTATACAATTTCGGGACTGTTTGAAGAATATAACGATATTTTTTCAATCATGACAATAACTGCTATGAATTTTTTTCGTCCGATCAGCATGCAAATGAAGACGTGGAGAAAATGATTTTGGGCAATAAAAGTGATATGGAAGACCGACGTGTTGTCAGTACAATGAAGGGAGAAGCAGTAAGTAGATAAAATGAACTATGACAACAAAGAAATCAGCTATTGAATTGGATCAATTTTTATTTTCATGAAATTGCAGATAGCCAGAGAGCATAGTATTCGATTTATGGAAACTTCAGCAAAAGCCAATATCAATATTGAGCGTGCATTCAGCGAATTAGCTGAGGCAATTTTAGATAAAACTCATGGCAGGGAACCACAAGATGCGCCTGATCGCGTGACAGTTGAACGTAGGGTAGACAGAAATTCGAATCGATGCTGCTAAGTTCACTTTTTTTTAATTTATTGATATTTATTGAAAAGAAAAAAGAAAAAAAAAACGTATAATAAATCTCCTATATGAACTCGTGTGCCAGTTGATTTAATAGGCTTAGCGCGTGTATCGTGTCATCTGTTGCTATTTTTAATTATTCCTCTCTCTTGAATTTTCGTGCATTAATGTAATTAATCAACAACCATTTGTGTATCACTACCCATTACATTTCATTCTCTGTCGATCAGTGAACAACTTTCATAATTTGTGTTATTAAATGTCAAACAAAAAAAAAATTCATGTTTCAATTGTGCACTTCGAATTCTGCTTTTTTTCTTTCTTGTTTTGAATAGAGAGCTGATATAACCAACAAGATGCATTGTTTTGGTTAGTGATAAAAGAAAGAAATACCATCACATTTGAAATATAATCCCATGTATAATCGAGATGTAATCATGTGAGTGTAGTTGCAGAAATGTATTCATCTAGTCCCCTAATTTTTCTTATGCAATATGAAAGTGAAGTGACGTGTTTGTGAGGTGCTCATCTTTATCCCCCCATATACATATATGTCTATGTATACCAGCACAAATGTTTCGCGTACTTGAGATCATGGTGAACCACCTAGAGTTCAATATTCTAAACCGGTTGAGAAATTTCTACGAATCATGTCATCACCACGAACAAAACAAAAACGGAAATATTAATGAAAATGAACGTCGCACGTGAATGAACAAAAAATATTAATCATAACTAGACTTGAAGAGGCTTTTTTATAACTTTTTCCACTTGAACGGCCAGATGTTGTGGTGTGTACTTTTTCTGCTTTCACGGCCAATTGTTTATAAAAATCAAATGGTAGAAGAACTGTCGATGGAAAATAAAGCTGTAAAACAAACTTATTACAAATATAACCATACACAACTTCATCAAATATGTTTATTTCAATAAACAATGTTTCAATTTACTTCCCATATATTATTTGATTAATTTGACATACATGTACATCATTATATATATATATATATATATATATATATATGTTCCATTGATGAAAACAAGAAGGAAAGTAACCAATGTACTAACCGTTGGTCGATGCGTCTGTCTATAACATTTTAATTTTTGTTGACAATGATTAATACGTTCTTAATAGTGCTTCATACGAGCGGTTATTTCCCGTCTTCGCATCCATTGTAATAAATAATTTCTCATAAATCTGTCTTATATGTGAACATATCGACATCCTCTTAGCAACTCGAAATTGACTGAAAATGTTTATCTTTTGTATGTTATGAGTAAAAAATTAGGAATACAAACCAGTTCTAGAAGGAAGGGTTGATGAGAGTATGATTAATACTTCATATGATTACATTCGAAAGTTTTTTGAAAGACCTGCCTAAAGGGCTAATGCTAATCTGCTGGTTATAATTTTATCACATAACGTAAATACATGTATGTTACACGATTTTTCTCCGCCTTTCTTCATTATGAACAAGATAATACAAAGATTTAAATTGGCTTATGGACTAGATATAAAGCTGTTACGGTTCGAATATTATTATTTAATTTGGGAAAGTTTGCATCGAAAAATACATCAAGTTGGAACGATATTGAAATTTTTTAGAAGATTCGTAATCTACACTCATTAATTGGACTATCTTCTGTTCAATAATTCCCGTCCGATGCCTTGATTATTATGAACATGTATATAAATTAAGAAGCGTGTGTTTGCCTGTCATACAACGAATCTGAATAAGGAAAATAATAATATTCATATCCATTAACTGTCAAAAGGGAGCGAAAAAAAATTGTTTAATCACGTGACGCTCCAATTATAGAGAGGATATAAATGAAAATATTGACGATATCAAGGTACAAATTCAACGCAGCGAAAATGTACTCTTCAGGTGAAATTGAATATTTGTGGTTACCTCCCATCATCATTTGTGTATCATAAATTAGATACATTGAAAATAGCAGAGCGCCAAGTGATGAATAAACTAATTGCATTACTTTTCCCGGGAAAATGGCAGCCACTATTCCGAAAAGGATTAGGACTATCAAACAAACGAACAACGCAGCGTGCATTCCAGTAAAATCCCATTTGGTTTGGAAAGCAAATAGTGTCAGAGCAAAGCAAACTGCAGCTGTAATTCCCACAGCCATGAGGACCTAGAATGAATGGAAATTTCGTTCATCAATTGTTCAAGTAGTTTTTGCATTAATTGAAAAAAAAATTAGATAAGCATACGAACCTCATCGCGGCTGTATGTTGATGATGCGACTCCCAAGAGGAAACCCTCAGCGCCAGTGAAAACGAAGAGAAAAACAAAATTCATGGGCGATTTCCGTCTGACACTTGAACAGCAGGCCATACAAATTAACAAGACAATTGTGATAGCAAATGCTACCCAAAATAGCGCCGGATGGGTTCGAACATAATGTTGCGTTGGTTTGTGATAGAGGAATAATGCAATCATTGCCACGGTAATCAGTAACTGGCACATCAGGATTGAATACACCTTTCGAATGAATCCTCGCCGGATCGATTGGTCGTTGAATTCAAATCCTTTGATGTCATTTTGGGGGTCTTCTGAATAACTTGCTCCGTACATTCCAGGATGTGATTGGTCACCAAATGGTGGGTTGGTTGGTGGTGGTCCTTGTCCGTAATTACCACCCGGGGGGACGAAACCAGGTGCTAAATAATGCAAAGAGCAAATATTGATAATATAATATTTGGTAGAAAATTTTGCGAAAATTCCTGGATTTTTTCATATACCTGGTGGATATGACGCGTTGTAGTCACCCTGTGGATAGCCCGGATTTGGTGGATAGCCCGGATTTGGTGGATAGCCCGGATTGGGTGGATATCCGGGATTCTGCTGAGGATAACCTACGCAAACAATGACAAATACCCTCAGACAATTGTTAGAATAAAGTATTGACAGATTGTAATGCTCGCTTCATAATTCTCGAACTTCCAATGATATTTTCAGCTTCCGTTATTGCCTGTATGATGATAACAAGCATGATGATAAACAAAAGTTTCATATGTACTAAGCAACTGACAAAGCTTTTTTTTCTTCATTCGGAAGTTCCAATAACTTGATTGAAACATTATTTTCAATTGTCTTTTTTTTTACTTCCGAATGGGTGATATCGGCAGTGGCGCAGGTTGGTCCAGTGCACGTCGTGATTTACAAGACAATAATAGACAGCTAATTAAGAATTATGGGTCATCTGTGGGCGCCGTAGCATTTTGAACGAAATATTTGGTGGGAATACTCAATTTGAAACTATAAATCAAAAATTTGAAACCTTGTGGGCCCTGATGGAATGGATAGGCTCCTGCTGGAGGTGGTGGATTCTGCCAATTGGACATCTTTTTGTATTGTTAGCTGAAAAATAACCTACAATTACCAAAATACTCCGTCACCAAATTGAGTTCTCATATTAAATTAATGAGTGCAATTCTTTAAAGACAAAGAAGTCTCTTTGACAGAGTTTGATCTCAATCTTCAAATAAGTTTCATCGGGTACTCACAGGTACACACACACATACACGTGCGTAAAAAGATGAGTAGTGTTGGAGTGGATAATTCAGAGGGAAGAGTGAGGAGCGAGTACGTATAATTAGCTTATTGTTTTTCACTATTATACGTATGCGTAGGAACAATAAAAGCAACCACGTCGCTATTGGATTATTGATTTTGAAGAATCGCCGAATGAATCATCGTAGATTGACCGACCTCGCAAATATTCACTGTAAATTTTCATTTTCTTGATGGTACGCAATAGTGCACAAGTTACGCCATTTAGTGTAACTTGTCTCATTAATTGCTAATTGATGCTATATTCAATTCATGATGAATGATTCATTTACAAGATAGCGTTATCATGTTATCACATTTTTGAAACGAGTTATCACTTGAACGAATGAAACAATATAATTTGCGTACAAATATTTTTTTTCGGCCTCGGAATATAGTTATGAAAACATATATACTGCCATTGAGTGAGTTTCCATATTCTATAAATTAATTTTCAAATTACATAAATAAATATTATTTATTGTGGAAGCGTTAGAAGCACGACTATATATGAATATTTTATTGCCCTGATACCATTAAAAATTGTGGTACAATATTGTGACCACAGACAGTATGTATACAGTAATACAACAAATGTGACCTACATTAGGAGATGAAACCAAAAAGTCATAACAAATGGCGGAATGAAAAAAAAAATATATTCAATCATTTAGAATAAATTATTTTGTGATAAACAGGAATATTTGCAGTAAAATCAAATTGATATCACTTGAACAATACTTTCAGGACGATAGCATGTGTATTGTGGTTATTACATTTAGTTTGATATTTGGCCAATTGTAATGACTATTTTTTGTGACGCTCTTGTTCGAAACGATACGGATGTGTCATTTTTGTTTAGATAATTAGCTATATATATATATAATTATTGATAGAGGTGGTACTCAAATATTACTGGTAAATTATCACGCGGTACATATATATCAAATACGTCACTCGTACTTTCTGGAAACATTTACACAATCGATAACAACATTCTTTTGTGAAATCATAACTCACGTTTGGCCAACCCGCGTTTATATAAGCTCCAAAATGCTTTCGAACGAATTGATAATGAAGTCACTGAGCTAAAATACACTTGATATAATCGCACTTGTAAACGGAATGTAAATGAATAATATGAAACGTTTGGATTAGTTTACAAATACTTGCAACCGTTGATTGAAGAAGATGAAGTCCAATGAAGACTAGTCTGTGACTCTATACGATGTATGGATGCGGCCAGATCAGGCCAGACTGTATATGTGACATATCGTTTAACTGTTTCTTGGGTGTAAAACAACTGTGCAGTTATTGCAATTATATAATATTGACTGTGGGTAACGAGTTTAAAACATGCGTGAGGTGTCACCTCGTTACCATTCTCAGCCATTTTGCGCGCGACCAACGTTATGTAGTAGGTTTCACCTTCCATATATGTGTTTTAACGATTTGGACATTGTTGTTTTCGTTTCTTTCACAAATAATATCCATGCATTTATAATGCAGTCTCTTGAATTGTCATAAGGTTATGGGAAGCTGAACATGTACACATGGGAACTACTTTTGTATATGAAAATTAATCATAAAAAGTGAAAAAAATTAATGAAGTTCGGTGGAGTCACACATGTTTGAATTTGATGGATAACGAAATTAGGGTATGTATTGCAGTGTTCGCGGTGCGCGGCAAAACGCGGAGAATTTCCCCCGCCACTAGATGGCCAATAGGATGAAGACGAGTTGTCTAAAATGTTCCACCTCTATTACCGACTGCATTTCCACAGTTTTCTCGTGTCACCGTTTTCCGGCAGGCGTGTAAAAAAGAGTAAGAGAACGAGAGTAAGATCAAGTGAGACTGATAGAGTGCGACTCAGTGAGACCCACATCGGACGCGTGTGGCAGTGTGTGACAGTGTGTGCGTTGTCTGGATTCCTAAAGTGCTCTCTTATCTAATCTTCAGAGTGAGAATAATTTGATGCAGTATCCAATGTATGTGCGAGTGCGAATCAACATGCCGGATTTATGAGATCGCGATCGACAGCATCAAGACGCTGTTGTTGAAACGATAAACAAGTCTCGCACGCAAACTGCTTCCAAGTGAACAAGGAGAAAAAAAAACAGTTGTATATATAATAGAGTTGACGTCGACCGAGAGGGTAAGGTGGGCAAGAGGCAAAAAATTGCTGCACGACTACTTCGTATGATATATTGGCATCGTATTTTTTTTCAAGTATAAAAATTCTACACAGAACAATAACGTATGACAACAGTGTCATCATCTACATCATCATCTACATCATTGTATACAGAGTGAAGTTTATCAAGTTTGTTGGGTGCCCGATCGGAGGGTCTGGGCGGGGCGAGGTGGAAATGAACGGTACTCGCGAGAGAGATTGCTAGTACTCGAAGTAGCGGAAGCTGAATAGAGTTATTCTCTACTTATTATTTGTAGGAAAAGAAAAATAAATAGCAAATTACTCGAGGAAATTGTATTCATCACGCATACATCAAAAGTATATAAATACAACTTCTCCAAAATTTATTGGATTGTTATTGAAAAATATCAACAATTTGTATATGTATTTGTTTCATTATTTCTTTTTTTAGGATAAGCAAGAAAGAAGAACGAATGAGAAAAAAACAATAATAGAAGCTGTTGGTTGTGTCACGCTCAAATTCACATAACTCCAAACTGTATGTTGGTTACTTCAAAGTGGATCTATACTGCAGTTGCAATTTTGCTTCAGTGCACGTAAAATCATCGGTGCATATACATATATACGTAACTGGGTTCATCTTACGTGCACGTCAGAGAGTGTGTAACCTTGTTGCGTGTGGTTGACTGATCCTGTGTGTTTACATTTTGAATTCATCAATTTTATGTGGGGATAGTGTTTTGGTGTCAATTCATATTGGAGGCCACATAGAATAACAAGGGAGGAGGTCGGTGTGTGAGATAAGAAAAAAAAAAGAGAACAGGAGAGGAAATGTCTGGTAACTACAAATGACGAAACGGATTAGGAATAACTTGGGACGTGTGGGGAAGCAGCAATCGCTAACACTGACCTAGCGCAAAGGTGAATAATCAAATGATCATTTTGAATAATAGTCCCCAATAAGTAATTAACAATAAAGTTGCCCTCCAACAGTAGTATCTGCTATGTTAGAAGATGTCTAATTTATGGAAACGCCACTTCTCAATCTGCCCCTCAAACAAATTTATTGGATGTGGGATTCAGTTCAGTTAGCAGTAGTCTAATGCTTTTATGGGTGGGCTGCAGGCAGATCGAGAGCGTGAGGGGCGAGAGAGAGAGAGAGGGAGAAAGTAAGCAGTAAGTTGGTTGTGTCGCGAGCAAACCCCTTGTTCCAATTTTCATGAATGATTCTGCCACATTCAAAATTGGAATTCGACGAAAGTGAAATAAGAGTGATTAAAATCGATACTTGTCGGGGTTTAAGTTGATCTCAGTCGGTTCTCATTAAAAATGTTGGGTTACTGCCTTCAACGTTAAATTCTTATCGTTTCTGACCCCGTCGAAAGTTTATATTTTGGCAAGAGATCGCGTATTGGCATAAATTCCCGTCTACTAAGCACTTCCGAATTGAAAGAAAAATAAGGGGGGAGTAAACTAAAGTGGAAGCGAAATAACGGAAGCAAGAAAGAAAGATATAAAGCGTAAGAGAGATGGACACAGGAGAACGAACGAACAGACAGGCACAGTGAGAATCGAGTAACTAAACTTGGTTTCACATCGATATTCTTTCAGTGTAGGTACAAAACTTCAACAGCTTGATGTATTATTTACAACTTGGTACGTGGAAATTTAGAAGTGTGTAGAAAGCATATCGACATTTTCTCTATCCAATTTTGTAATGCACAAACATTGTTATGCGATTTGAAACCAAACAACAGTGCAGTTACTAAGATTCAATTTTCATTGTTAAAGACACACAACTACATTTATTATGGTTGTGTCAATTGTAAATAATTATTAAATTAAACAAAGTATATGCATGTAAAAGTGAAGAGGCGAGAATGAATGAGAGGGGGTGGGAAAAAAGTATCGAGCGGGTCAATACTAGCGGCAGTTGACCCACTGGTTTTCGCTTCTTCGTTTTATGTCACGTGACGTAATACCGGATGTTAGATGGCACCGGAGCAATTTTGTCTTCACCATGTAACAAGAATTAATAAGTGAGTGTGAATCGATGTTGCACATCGATATTTCAATGGCCTCACACACTTCCTCCATACATTTGCTTCCATTATCATAATTGCAGAAAAATTGAGAAAAATTTCAAACTGATAGTTGTTACTAATATATATCTGTTTATAGAATCTAGTGATGATGTTTATTAATTAAGAGACGATGTTTTTGCCACTCATTATCACATTTTCCATTTGAGAGTTATTCGGAGGTTATGCCCCATAAGCATATTCCAGCCTAATTTCAACATTGATTTACACATAACGTACGCTTGGTTCACTTTTCGATTTCCATTTTGATTTGCATGTGTTTCTGATGGGAGATCCGTCATCTAGTCATTTGGAAAGTTCACGTTTTTTTCCGCCCCTTTTGTTTTCGGTCTCCGGCTCACGATAATTATCTCTATTCATTTCCCATTATTTCTCTCGATATTCTTTGATAGTGCAGCGAAGAGTGTATGTTGGAACGACGAATTAATCATACGGATCTGCGGGAGGAATAATATTCAATGCTCACATTCCATTATGCTTTCTTTCTCTCCATTGGTTTGTTTTGTGAACATCCTTTCCCTTCACTATATAATTCTCCTCCTACAGATGTGACCGGTCCGCCCAGAGCACGATATGGATAGCCCTATCGAGTTTAGCATTGCGTGGATCGGGAGAAAAACTATCATTGTATAAAATGGATAAATAACAATGATGAATCTTTTACTGTAGTAACGCGATGCATCGGCGATTGGGTCACAGCAACTATGACGGCAAGATCGCTGGCTTATACGACTTAGAGGAGACTCTCGGGCGAGGTCATTTTGCAGTGGTCAAACTCGCCCGCCATGTATTTACGGGGGAAAAGGTCGCGGTCAAGGTTATTGACAAAAGCAAACTGGATGAAGTATCGCGGGCACATCTTTTCCAAGAGGTAACACAATAAAATTATATTCTATCGAGTTATTACTGGAACGTTTTGAGAAAAATTGGGACATTACAATTGCGTCAGAACGTAACACCCTAAACATCGATTCTAATCATAACATCTTATATTACTTTCTCTCATTTTCTTTTTGAATTCATCAGGTGAGATGTATGAAATTGGTGCAACATCCTAATGTAGTGCGACTTTATGAAGTGATAGATACGCAAACGAAACTCTATTTAATTCTTGAACTCGGTGACGGTGGAGATCTCTATGATTATATTATGAGACACGATAGCGGACTTAGTGAAGAGGTAAAAATGTCATTATTTCATTATATTCATGATAAACTTGTCATTAGTATTTTGTTTAGTTGCTATATTTCCTTATATATTTGATTTTAGGTGGCAAGAACGTACTTCAGACAGATAGTAAGAGCTATATCGTACTGCCATCGGCTACACGTCGTTCATCGTGATTTGAAGCCAGAGAATGTTGTGTTTTTTGAAAAACTTGGAACTGTCAAGCTCACGGATTTTGGTTTTAGTAATCGATTTTGCCCGGGCCAAAAGTTGGAAACTTCGTGTGGTTCGCTGGCATATTCTGCGCCGGAAATTTTGCTTGGCGATAGTTATGATGCACCAGCTGTTGATGTCTGGTCACTTGGCGTCATTCTTTACATGCTTGTTTGTGGACAAGCGCCATTTCAAGAGGCAAATGACAGTGAAACTCTGACTATGATAATGGATTGCAAGTACTCGATACCAACACACGTATCAGATGAGTGTAAAAGATTAATTGCAAGGATGCTTGTGCGAGAACCTGAAGGCCGTGCGACACTCGAGGAAATTGCGACCGATCCTTGGTTAGGAATTGAGACTGATATCGATATAGTGGAGGCATTGCCGCTTGTATCACGGCAACAAGTTTCTGACGAAAATCACAACCTTATTATTACAAAAATGGTGAACGGAAATATAGCAACGAAAGAGGAAATATTGGAGTGAGTAAATTGTTTATCTCATTTCCATATTTTTTTTTTGTACTCTAAATTTAAAAACACGTTGTGTCGTCATTATACATTTTTCAATGACTCCTTCCTATAGCGCTCTTGACAAGAATGAGTACAATCATATCACGGCCACGTATTTCTTATTGGCGGAGAGGAAACTACGTGCCCATCGACAAGAGCAAGTACAAAAGACTCGACCTGAATTATTGAACGTGGCAGCGCGGTGAAAAATCGATTCTAAAATTATTTAGCCCTTTGTTCAATATATGTTGAAAGTATCCATAATTGTTATTATTACTTTATTTTAGGCGACAGAATGATCTTGGTGTGAATGATTTGCGTGTCGACGTGAATTCTCCGAGCAGCGTTAATCAATCGCTGTTGACAGTTCCTAGAACGCCTGGAGACGTACCGCAGGTACGTAGTGATACGCGTCTTTATCACACCTATCGATAGCACCGATCTGCATCTTTATTTCTCTTGAAAAAAATAAAAACACAAAAAAAAAAACAGTAGTACCGAAAAATCTTGTATCAAACTGACATTATGCTCATGAGTAATTCTCAAGCGATGATGTAAATAAATTTGTGCCTTGAAACCTTGTAAGATTAATTATAAACAAAAATGTATATTCAATAAGAGTCCTTGTCACTCGAACTCAATTGATAAGTTTCCCACATCCGACAATTCTATCTCTACTTTACTTTCCTCTGTTTTTCTTTATCTTTAAGTGATCTTGGATAAAAAAAAACGACAGACAGTTGTATTCGTTTGCAGAACGTGCGAACGCGCAAATGCAGCATCGTCCAAGAAGAGGAAGACGAAGACGATGTATCTTCATGTTCCGGTCGAGACGAGCACGGAAGTAATTCAACATTGAGTTCATTCAATCGTCGTGGGTCGCGATCGGAAGGAAAGTTGTCGCACGTATTACAAGAACGTTTGGCGCAATTACCAGAAAAGCACGTAGTTTTGATACCACCAATTCGTCATATCCAGAAATTAGAGCCAATAGCAAAGGTTGCTGCATCGCCAAGTCACACATTCACTGTGGTCAGAGTGCAACAAGAGATTCCACCATCGAATCCTGTCGTTCCCACGACCGATGAAAATATTAAAAATGGTTTGGCAACTATTGATTCGCCTAGAGCAGTGAGTGGATGGTCAAAGCAACAAATTCACAATAATTCGGAAGAACGACCAAAGTCCGTGACAGAGTGTTTAAGAGCTACAGCTCTTGTGCCAAATAATAAATGGAGAATGGGATCGCAACATCGAACACCCGTGAATGATTCTACCGTTGTACCGCCATCGAAACTTCTTACAAACTTTATTCCCGGAAATAGTGAAACAGCCACAACAATTCTAACTGAATCGTCCACAGCACCTTCACCTTTGCGACTGTCACGAAATATTGGTGATGGTCCACTCCCAATTAAATACAAAACTATGCCATCGCCCAGTAGTACGGCCAGTGAATCTCAGACGTCAGATAAATTAACTCTCAATGAAATTCTAGAGGACGGTGATGTTACTGATGAATCAACACCGGAACGGGATAATTTGTCAAAGAGTCGTGTCGTAAGACGTACGGGATACGAGCAGAAACGTAGTAAATTTCACAAAGCCCGTACGACATCTTGTTCGAGTTCAGATGCGAGTGACGATGACAGTGAAGGTCGCAAAAAACGCGCCCACAAATTGGGTGCGTCGACGGGAAAGTCACTGCCACCTAGGCGCGACAGCCACGATGACTCTAGTGATTCTCAGGATCCTGGTGGTAGTGGTGGTCTTGGCAGAGGTCTCGGCAATGGAGAAAGTGTTGAGAAAAGTGAATCAACGAATAAAAGAAATAATAATAATCAAAGTGGGACGTCATCGACTACGTCAACGAATACAAACACGGGTGGTAAAGTGCAGAGATGTACGGAAAATCAAGCTATGACATTTGGTAGGAGACATCGTGCTGGCCGTCGGAGAGCTGGTGAAACAAGATTGCGGGAGAGCCAATCACTTAATCGTATTACAGAAGTACAAGAAGCCGAAGTGCCAAGTGTATGTCATGCGCCCTCACGTAATCCTGTAATCATTCAGAATGTAGCATCTACTACAGTTACAACTACCACAACAAGTCAACAAGTGACATCTCAGGTAACAACCACTGTCCAACGTGCCAAAGGATTTGGTGCACGGTTATTGCAGAGTTGGAATCTCGGGCGAACCGCGATCTCAATTGATAATAAGAAACACTCACAGGGGGAGGAAAAATATGTTGAAATTGTTAAGGATGATAAACGGAGTGAACAGAATGGTGGAGCAATAAATGCTTATGACAAAGAAAATAGTCGTGCATCCGCGAATAGAAATGAGTGTAAAAGCAGGAGGATTCGATTGCTCACGCGGTATTTTGCGGTGCACAAACGATTATGTGTACCGTTGCCGGGTTTTCTTGGCAAAGGTAAACTCTACAAAGCACGATCGTGTGGCAATATTGCGCGTGAACGTGTGTCCCCATCGTCACCGAAGTCAATGTTATTGTGCCCAAAGGCGGATGAAAAATGGCGAGAACGCCGACATTGGTCCGAAAACACTAAGGAGCAACAGCATCGCGGCAGCGATGGTGACATTAATCAGAATCTGGATCTCGCCCAATTTGTTCAGGACACTGTTGTGGGCAATGGTTGCGTTGGTTTGCCCGCCATATGTCATATTCATCTTGGGGATTCCTCCAAATGTTGCAGTCTCTGTTGATATGATTTACTTCCACTAATGTACGAGGGCTTTGATATTCTACAGGGAAGTGTGCAATAATAACGACTTAGTCACCACAGTTAGTAGTGTTTTTTTTTCTAATATTTAAATTATCACATACCTGGAAAGCCACGTGACAACGACCAATTATTAATCCCCTCTCTATCATAAGTTCATTCACAGCCCCCTTATTTCTATATGAACATAGCTTCATATTGTATTCATTAAAATGATAAAAATTTATTTTCAATCGCCAAATTTGAAAATCAACAGTCAGGTAAATTTTTATGAGCATCGAGCGAAATTTGTTATCTAGTCCGTGTGAAAAATACTGTATTGATTACTGAAGAATATTATTATTTGTAATATTGCGTTGTATCACGCGATATATATTATATGAAGCGCATGACATTATATAGTACATAAATGCTCTAAGTGTAGTCGCCATTCGCTCGTTGTTATTATCAACCATTTTCATCATGGAATCAATGTATAATAGTTATATTTCCGTCCCTTGGTGCTTCCTTATATGTTACACATATTCATCTTTTCCTCTTCCTATCTATTTCACACAAACGTGTGTATACATATGTATGTATATTTGCAATTCCCTCATTAACCAATGATCAGTGCTTTTCTTCCATCATTATATTCGGCACAGGTCCCTATACGAGAAAAATTGTACTATTGTCTCAAACATTGATTTCGCACATCGTTAAGAAGTCGTTAAATATAGGGGAGATAAAGATAAATTTTATTTATGAATGTGGCTTAGAAGATTGAGATCTTAGTACAGATATACCGACTGTTGTCCATGTCAAGCCATTATTTGTCAATTAAGTTGTGAATGGTATTATATGACGAAGCAGAGAATTATGATATATATATATATATTCCTCGGCTGTCAAAGAATAATTGTGAATGCATAATAGGCAACAAGCCACCGTGTCCCTAGCCCCATGCCTTAAATTTATTGTTACTTTCTTGTTTGTTCGCTTTGACGTTCGAGGAAATCGTGGTTTTTCACTCTTTTTTATATATTCTAGAGCGATTACCCGCACTCCTTGCACAGTCCAAGGATGTTTATATGTACCTATATTGTCGAATGTATGAGAACCTACGTGTATGTACCGAGGCAGACGTTTATCTAGAAGTAATACAACATTTATTTATTATAACAAGTCGCTTAAATATTCTTTAATTGTCCTTCATAATCCGAACCTCATTTCCATCACAACACATAATATAAAATGATTTATGTTTACGACTTATTTACGATACCGTAGTTTATTTCGCTCATTTACATTTGTGCGTTTTAAAATAATGAAGATTTTGTGCTACAGAGCGTTCTGGAAGCATCGAAGCATCATTTTTAATAATAGAATACAAAATTTAATGCTAAAGTCGACTGGATGATAATTGTTTAGCTTCTTGAGACTTAAAGATATTCGATGAATACTCGATAAAACAAAAAGATTCACGAAAGAATGCAAAATTCGAGTTTTTACAACTATTCCACTATCGATGTAAAAAAATTGAAGTCACAACACAGCATCCTAGAAAAATAGGACAATTATATAAATGTTTTCATGATTTGGCGCGAGCTCGACGATTGTCCGGATGATACAATATGATAAGCGCCTGATTGAATACAGGCTAAGAATACCTAGTGCGGTAACACAATAATATATCGTCAATCGAATTTGTGCAATAAAGTGACTTGCACTCATTACTTCAATTCCAGTCTTTATTTTATTTATTTCTGTTTCTCTTTGGAAACATAATCTTTTACGTAGGACTAGATGGCTGGCTATCCAAGTTTTTGAGAGCTTTTTTGCTGTTCTCGACGAATTCCTAATATAGAAAATCAAATTAAATTATTCAATCATTCAATTCTGTATATTTATTATTGACTTACCATCAATCCTCGACTCATGTAATACGGTCGGCTAATTCCGTCATTCCGCGCGCAATCTTCACAGAAGCACAGGAATATTGTATCAATCACCATCTGAAATAGACTTCACATTTGAACACAGTTCTGCCTTCGTATTGAGAGAATATTCAATAAATAACATACCTCGTATATTGAAATAAAGCAGTGTGCCACGAGAAAAGCAAACACACCAGCAATAGTTATAGGTACCCAAGGATGATGTAATCCATCTTTCTTCTAAAACGACACATTGCGTGATAAGAAAATAAAATTGTATAATACAGTGATATATTTTTACTGGCCAATATTTTCACCTGTATCAAATAAACTCCAGCGACAACAGTTAGTGCCACTACGAGAACTTTTCCAAGAAATAAAACAAAGTCGCCTACACTATTGATAGCCGCCACTCTCAGTATATTATCTGAAAGTGCTCGAAATGCTTTCTTACCGCCTGTACAGAAGCTGCATCCATAAATAGCTTTGAAAAAAGTACGTAAAAAAAAGTTAAAGCTATGAATTCAATGTGGCATGTGTGTGTACATGTTTTGCTATGTTTTCAACTCACCAGTCTCAATGTAAGCGTTCCTCGTCAGAAATTTGAGAACGCACTCGAAACACCACATGCAACATTGACAGCACCACAGTACTCCCTTTACACAAGAATTGTCGGAGCCCTTGAGCCGATTTTGGACAAATGCAATGATGGCTCGAAGTAGTCTAACGATACCAATAATTAATGCACCAAATGCAACTGTGCCCAAATGAAAACGAAAAAGACAGCATGTACTACGAGTTACGGCGAGTGACAGTCGGTTTTTATCTCTGGACAATGAGAACGAGAAAAAAAAAAGAGAAAGGAAAATAACAGGATTAATTTCTCTTCTACCTAGCTTGCAAATTTATGAGTGTATTTTTCATTAAACACTCACCTCGTGAAAAACCAACGTGCAACAGCTCCCGCTACAACCATGTGCTGGCATCCGAGATAAAATTCAGCCATCACAAAGTACAAAAACAGATTGTACCATCGTGCAGTCTGTGAATAGATTTGGATTGAAAATTCCGGAAAATGAAAATGCAATGAAGATATAATATATATATATATATATATATATATATGTATGTACCAAGAGGATCGCATCTTTTTTGTAGTGCAGATGATTCTTCCGGTTCTTATACAATTCACCAGCGCTTTCAATCCATAGGAGGCAATAAATCCATGCGACGAAAGAGAGACCGATCAGTAAGTATGTCTGCGAATGAAAAGAACGCATTTATTCATAGATACAGTTTTACAATGCAAAAATTGCAATCACATAATTTTTCCCTTTTTGCTGAGATACTCACATAAATAGGTTGAAGTAATAGCGCAGGCATGGAGTAAACAGCTTTCCCAGCTTCACGGAATAGCTGCACAACAAGGGCAATCCTTTTTCTCATCACAAGAACAATCAGTAATGTCACGACAGCAACTATTGTCATGAGAATTGCGTAGATGAGATAAGATGTTGTGCTTGAATCTTCCTGATGTACTGCGCCCGATTTCACAGCCTTGTTTTCTTGATACCATGCTAACCTTCAAGACATATTGCCAATTAGTATCAGTTCCTCGGTGCATTGTATGTGAGTGAATGTAAGGACGACGGTTATATGTGTTCTATATTCATGTATATAAATGTATGTAAATACCAGAGGTAAATTGTTCCGCCAATGGAAACGACAACGGCGCCAGTCAGAACTATGTAAATTACATATTGGACCACGTACCGGAAAGCTATCAGGATGGCGAGCGAAATTGCTGCAGATGACAATATAAAACAGGTATATAAATATTATATTTTATTATGCCATTGTATATTATATTTTCAATTGATGTTATATGAAGAATGAATCCATACCGAGAGAAATCAAGAGCAAATAGATCAATTCTCTCCATGCAATATTTAAATCGCTCGTTGCTTCCTAAATAAATTGAGATAATTAAAATAATACCATTAATATTTCCAACATCTGCCCTGCAATTTTTTCTATCAAATCAAGTCAAACCGAAGTTGATTAAGCAATAAAACTCTCACATGAAAAAAACTCTGGAGTCCAAGGGATTTCAATATTGAATTAGCGCTGTCTGTTACTTGCTTCGGTATGCAGCGATTCAAGAATTCTATGCTGAATTGATTATCATTAAATTATTAAGTATTGATATGTCTTCTTTTTATTTCATTGCTATTGTAAGCAACTTACGTGTCACCAGCAACGCTGCAATTGGAGACGCACTTGCGGCTTCTGACCCCATTTGATCCGACGGTGACTAGTAAGTATCTGAAAAGAATTAAGAAAAAAACGTCATGATATTGATAAATTATTTGGAGAACTATTCAATTCCTCACCGCTGGTTTCGCATATCACCACCTTTGCAAGCAAACTCTAGATTATTTTCCGCTGGCGTAACACGACCACAAACATTTGCACAATCATCATATCCACTTATTAATCGTTGTGGATCACCTTTTCTTACAGCCACACTGAAAAAAAATACCTAAATAACAGTATAAATAGATATAATAGTTTCCTTATTCTTTCCGTTGTATTTGACAGTAATATGAAATATAAATACTCACAAAACCACCTATGAGAAGTATAAGAATAATTAATGCTGATAAATCCGTGCATGATCGATCATGCGAAAATACTTTCTCTGTTTCACTGAATGCTGGTTCATCACGATTTGGTGTCTAAACAATTAAACAAAACGAACGGTATATCAGTAGAATCAATTAAATAACCCGAATGCATATTTAACATATGTAAACACACAAATTATTCTCAACCGGTATAGAGTTATATCAGTTATTTTGTACCTATCTCAGTAATGTCTCTTAAAATTTATGATCAAATTATATTGAAAGTATTGTGAAATGATATAAATAAAACGTAAACATAAGGTTATTATAACGAGAATCATAGCGGCGTGTAAAGATTAACTCCGAAATCGATAATATACTGAGTGGAAAATAAATGCTGATAATGAAATTATTCTGAACTCTCACCCCGGGTTCAACTCGTGATGAGATATCATCGCCACATCCACAGCATCCCATCTTGGAGATAAGCAATCGTTTAGCTAATTTTGATCCCCAAAAACAATTGGGTACTTTAATTTCTTGCTGAATGTCAATAGTAGTACATCTACCAATATCACCGTTCACGTCTCTGTTTCCACCACCTCCACTGCGCTCTGTGAATCATTATACAAACATATCTATGAATACTGAATTAGAATTTCGTTAATCTCCGGTCAAACTCACGCTACTCAATCAAATTCCGATCATGCCAGTGCTTTTCATCCCATTCCTCAGTTGAGACACCGCCAATGATCACTTTGACAAGCTAATTGGTCGACGATTATTTTTCGTTCAATCGACCCACGATTCCTCGCAAATACGATCCAATCAATTTTCATAGTATCATATATGCACAATTGTTATTAATGCGCGTATGATTGAATACGGGGTATTGGCAGCTATTGGGCCTTGCTCACTCTTCCATTAATTTTCTCTATTTCCTCCGTTCAGATCACAATGCAATTTATAGCTGGTACCAAGCACAAAAGCGATACATGAGTCGATCGATGAGGCATCGAACAAATTAGAAGTGAGATAATATGTCCACACGCGATTGTACACAGTCATTGCTTCATATTTTCTCTCTTTGCTATATGCATACCATCTACGTTTATTTGTTTTGTTCAATATACTTCTCTGTCTCCTTGTCTAACCTTCTACAAAGTAATTGTCTATGTGTGTTTTGCCATTTTGTTTCTGGAGTATCTGTATTGCAATAGATTGCAATTTTCACCGGTGTATTGACGTACGGCAGGGATATACCGCGCACGGAATTGTCTGGCTGTTGATACTACACATGGAATTATGTCTGTCACGGAATCCACTGCGGCCATGAGATACATATACAATGTCGGAGGGAACGTGCGCACATACGGATAAAAATGCCATTTTCGGCTATGGTGTTTGAACGAATAATTCTTTAAACCAGGAATCGCTTTTTCTCATCAAATTTTTTTTTCCCAATACTCATTGATCACAGTGGCGAAGAATTCACTCGTAGTAAAATGTTTAGTTGGAAGTCGACAAACCTTTGTGATAGAAATGTACAAATATTTATCATATTTTTATTATTGTTGTGCGTTAATATCAATGAGAAATAAAATTACTTCAAAAATTGGAGTACTCCATTGATCACAAAAAATTCAGTAAACATGTTGGGTGGACTTTTGTACATAATTGTCGACTTGTAAGATGAATTGGTTATGATCGCGAATGACTATAGAATAATTTTCAATTCTGTAATTTTTCAGTGATAAATTTCTGTCGCGATATTTCTCGGTTGCCACTCGTCCTTAACATTTACTGAAGACCTTGTATCGTCGTTCGATCTATATCGTTATCATCTCAAATCATCAGTGAGTGTATCGGTCGCCCCTTCCAATAATATTAATCCAGCAAGATCACGCAAGATATAAGATAACTCGTATCATTATTCGGATTCGGCAAAAAAAAGGAGAAAAGAGAATTATAGCCTCGACGACCTATGTTGAAATATCCTTTCATTGTTGTTTGTCTTCTATACGCTATATTACATGTGTCACGTAATTAATGGACAGATGGTTTATCGTTATTTCAGGCAAGTTCAAGTTAATCTCATATCAAAATCACTTCCATTTTGACTTCATACACCATTATAAAGTATGGATAATTAAGTACAGAATTAAAAAATGTAGTGGTCACGAGGTTATCGATAAAAACGA
Source organism: Zele albiditarsus (assembly GCA_958496275.1). Taxonomy (NCBI): domain Eukaryota; kingdom Metazoa; phylum Arthropoda; class Insecta; order Hymenoptera; family Braconidae; genus Zele; species Zele albiditarsus. Next base: position 11,320,645 of record OY292414.1, read on the forward strand.
AAAATTTCGCCCAATTCACTCATGCTGACAAAGTTTCGTAGTGTTACCTCCAAAGTTAATATCGAGCTATCTGTATATGGGATTACATGGATTAAGCCACCTACACTCTACATTTGACGTTGGCAAAATATACTAGTCTACTTACAGGATAGTAGTTTGACATTCATACTTTGAGTACTTTAGTGAACTAATAAGCTGGTATATTCATATTTTTGCATAACTGGGTCAGTTGTGTTATGTCTTTAGGTAAAGTGAGCAGGAAAATAAGCCGGCTCGCAGGAGGTATAAAAAAAGCCCAACTAAACGTAGTTGTACTGTTGCTACAAGTGAGTAATAAAGCGTAAGAAATAAAAAAAATTGTGTCGTGACTGGCAACACGTTACCAGTGTTACTCATACACGTATGCTTATATGAAAATATACAGGTGTATATGGGCTCGGTGCCACAATATTTTTGTAATGATAGTCACACGCGAGGGGCGTCCTGATGTATCTCTGTAGAATTACGTGTGCAGCCATGTGGGTTGCGAGCGTAATTTAATGAGACAGAAGAAAAAAAATATCATGTATAAAAATATAAACATATTACAAGGCTATTGTTCCAGGTGGAAGAAAAATCGATCTTTCGTAACATTCTATTTTTCATGAATGAATTTATTTGATCATGTCCCCATTCGTATTAGATTATTCATATTCATTTTATCGTGTTAGGAATAGTTCACACTTTGTTGATCGTGAAAATAATGTTTTTTTCCACTTCAGATCAATACACAGAATAATCATGATCACTGTGAGTGTGCAAACCTCAGACCGGGTACGAATTTGACTTGCACATCTGGCTACACTGTCAATTTTGCACACCAGAATTTTACATATAGATATACATATTTTTCAGGCATCATTTTTACAATGTTACTCACCGACAGCCATAATGGACGCAATATCCGTCGTTATCCTTGAGGTATTAATTCGAAACACGCGTTTGACGTGTAGTTATACACTGAAGACTATCTATTTCAGTATAATTTAATGATATAACATAGTATAAGTTTGAAAAATTTGTGATAGTACCAAATGCAATAAACAACGATCAAAACTCGTGATCGGTTGGAGTTGAATCCGTAGTTGTACGTGTTCCATACAGAAGTAGAATGCAACTACCAGGTTAAACTGTTATATACAGGGGATATAACAAAAAGTCGTGTCAGCACACCTGCCACCCCCGTTCTACAACCATGAATGTATATGGGGGTCGTCGCCAGTCGCTGTAGAATTATAGCGCACAGAATTATTTCCTCAGTGTTATGTAACAAATACGCATGAACGTGTGCTATGCATTTTTTACCTCTGCAGTAAACGTATGCATATATATGAACAATCATTTTTCAATTAGCGTTTCAATTTAAGACTTCATCAGGTTTATCCAAAGTACAATCTACACAACATTAAAGTTCATATCAAAAGAAGTTGATTTAATTGAGTATAACATTTTGCCTGCGAATAATTCCCAGCAGTCATTAAATTCTGTTGGAGTTTCAGCGATTCTCTATTCGCAAACTTTCGTAATTACACAAAGTATGTGTATGTATATGTAGGTGAATATTGTGAATGAATCCGGATGGAATCGAATATTCAGTTATTCTATTGAGTTGCTGTGTATTTCTGTAGATTTATTTTAACCCGTAACACGCTATGAAATAATGACAATTGAGTTTAAACAGTTAATAAATGATATGATAATGTTACAGTTTCATGAATACGATAATGGCAATGAAGTTTTCCATCAATATAATTTTGGGAGAAATTCTATGAAAGTATAACTCATTGTACATAAAGTAGCTATCAAGGGGATTCCTCGAATTTCAGATAAAGTCATAAAGACGTCTCATTGACTGGCCCATTGTTGAGGTATTGGTCGGTTGTCAAGTGAGTCATATGCAGATGTATTGTATTTCGTTATTTTTTTCATCCATGAAAATCCCTCACCCAAACTAATATTCACAGAAAATGATTTGGTACACAAATTGAATATGATCAAAAAATCAAAATTTTTCACTTGGTCTCACTGTGTATCATATTGGAATAGAAAATATAATATTACATGAAAAATAACAAATTGACAAATAGAAAATTTTTCAAATGAGACAGTGATGTATGCATCATATATATATATAGGAGCGTGGTTGCGTGTGGGTGCATTCCACATCGAGGATAAAGGAGTTGGTGGTTACAGAGGTCGATGAATGTCTCAGAGTGTGAGAGGAAGGGAGAGGTAGGGAGAGAGCGGAGGTGGAAGGAAGAGATAGAAAGAGAAAGAAGAAAGAAAAAAGCGAAGCGTATAACGTGCTCAAGCTACTCTTCATTCTCTTCCATTATTCCAAGTGCATTCATACGAAATGTGTTTGCATGTATTTCCTCGCATTTCCTAGATGACGAGGAAAAACAATATTTATCACAGTCTACATATTTATATTTTCGTATAAATAAATATATATATATATTTCAGACGATTTCATGTGTTGATTATCTTATCATGCTTATTTCCGTTTCACATCTCTACATCTATATATCTTGTTTCGCTGTAGTTCATATACTAACTCACCATTACGGAGAAAAATATTGCATAATCGAATTGATATATAAGTATAAAAGACGTTCTGAGGAGTAAAAAAAATAATGTGGAACAAAAATAAGCCGTGGAATTGTGCCAAGTGCATCGATGAATAATCTTCTGTGCGAATTTTCCTCTTTATTTCTTGCAGTTCAATGACCTCGGGTCAATTGGAATAATCGCGTCATCAATATATAAGTATAGGAAAAGCAAGTGAAATCTTGGCAGTATGAACTGATGAAGAGAACAAAAAATTGGAATGAGGTCATACTTACTTCACTTCTATTCAATGGTGCTCACGTATTTAACATTAATCCCCCTTAATTCTATATAGTGTTCACTTGTAAATAATTCTCAATGTACATAACTTTATATCAAAAGCACAAAACACAGAGTCGAAAAAGAGTCAGAAAAGAAAAAAATATGAATACGAGAGGAATGTATAAATGAACTTAATCATTAATAAATGAGGAATTTGTTCCACGACGAGTAACATAAATTCGAGTCGGATACTATGATGATCTTCACGGCGCTCTGGATCACGCTCGACTGACAGAATAAACGTTTGGAGCTGAGTAAAATCGTTTCAGTTGTGTCGAGCACGCGAGTGCCTCGCTCATAGTATTTGTAACGCTTGAAGGAAGAGCACACACTCTGCTATACGCTATTATATTACTCGTTGTGTATGATTCACTCTATACTCTTATACACCTATTTATTCATCAATTGTCACTGGTTAACGCACGATAAAAAGATGAATACCAGAAAAATTGTCGCTTAACTTGAATAGAGAACGTGATGGTGTGGCTGAAAACGTTGAAGGTCATGCTGTATGGCTGGCAGCGATATGGTAGATACTTTCTCATTTATATAGCATATGGAAGAGTGAATTCCACTGCGAAACTGTCTTGTGGATTTATCCTTGATGCTATGCGATTGGCCAGGCCTCTGTATACATTTATACCGACCACCCAACACTCGGTAAACACGAGCTATGTCAATATATATTTGATGAATGATTGTTAGTCTGAATATTGCAGCCAGCTGTTGGTATATAATGATAATCGTACAGAATTGATATAATGGCGAGAATGAATTGGAATTCAAAAAAGCCAAGGACAGTTTTCATTGTTTCACATGGGATGTGAATGTTTCGCTCATTTTCTTATATCTGTAGTACACACATGGATATGATTATTCTAATTCAACGGATGAAGGCCAAGAGGATGATTGCGGTTCATTATGTCAACGAGATTTCATATGCGCTGCCGGTGACACAATTTAACAATGTTAGACTTGATTTTTTTGACACAAATGCCGCTAGAGGACGCGGATACTTTTGGTTATCTATAATTACATCTCAAATTGCTCATTCAATTTCACACCGGTTGCGTATGCATATATGATATATTCCAATAGGATGGGGAAAATCATATGTACCAAATGTGATGAAAAAATGAATATTAGCTAAAATATGTATCATCTTTGGAATATTGAGTCTTTGTGAAATATCGGTGTAATATTACTCACGACTTGTTCATACAGTATATTGATGAGTCGGGATGCACTGTGGTGAATGCTATTGGGGAATCTGCGATGGCAAATAGGCGGGGTGAAAATGGGAATAAATGTAAAATACGATGTGTGCGATGGATCTATGTGAGAGTTGAGCCACATATAAAATTGGTGGTGTGCATCCGGCTTTATCTCTCGATTCTTCTATACACATCTTACAGGAGCTATATCGGCACGAATGGCGATGCGAATTATTCGTTTATTTTCACGTTTACCCGGACGAAACGGGCACACGGATGATTCACGAATAAAATGTATATATCCTGCGAGAGAGACCTTCAAAGTATGAAGAACCCCGCAATAAAGCCAGAATGTTGACTCTACTCAAGGGACCTTTTTTGCTCTTCTTTCTTTCTTTTTTTTTTCCTATCCTTCGTGTGTCAACACTTTCATCACTCTTTATTCTAGAATTTATTATCTCCCTATTTTTTTTTTTTTTTCCATTTATTTTTTATCCAACTTTAAAACGAGTGTTTGTACAACTCAAGCTCAGACCGTATATTTTTTCTTCTCCCCAGATATATATCATTTTGAATAAGAAATATTGTGATGTGATTCTATTTCCCCAGTGAACCTGAATAATACGCGTAATATAGATATTCATATATTATAACTTGCAATATATACGTGTAAAATTGCCCTTTGGCACGTGTCGATTTCCTTCAACTTCATGTCTAGCCCCAAAGTTGTTCCATCGTTACTTTTTGTAATGCCATTTGACAAATACGTATATGGACATTCACTTTGGGAATTGGTCCGTAATGTGATGATTCATGGAAGGGATTCTGATCTTGAGAAATGGATTTTGTTACCCGAACTGTTGATATACGCATGGTTCAAGTTTCGAGAAAGAGAAACCAACTGTATAACCTATTTATGAAAAGTAATCAATCGAATAGGTGTCTGATGAATTCATGTCATGTAATATGTACAAATCTCTCATGAATTCATTATCTATATTTGTATCGTTGTGTGGATATGTGAAGTCCATCGATCCATCAGCGTTCTTATGTGGTATCTGAACAGAAACCAAGGCAGACACTCTTTGTCTCCCTTCGCCTGGTTCACTCCTCACGCCCCTCTATATATACAATCTCCCCACAGCACTATCGACGCGCATGACTCTGTCAGATTATCCCGGGCGATTTCGAGAAAGGGGGATGATTCACTCGCCATTCCACTCGCATCTTCCTCTCTCGCATCCCGACAAATAGTCCCGAATAAAGTCGTGTGAGAATAGTCTGAAGGGGATGAAAATTTTCTCTTTCCTTTCTCTATTACCGCTGCACTCAGATTTCTCCTTCGATCCTATCTCAATCAATCTTGCAGTTCTCCCCTCTTGCTCATTCTCCCATCGGGTTTCTTTTTCTTTATCTTTTTCCTTTATTATTATTATTATTATATATTTTTTTTTTTTCACAATTCTCTCTTCGTCTCAACTCAGCACATAACGTGATACATACATACATACATACATACGTAGATGCATCCATATATTTACACATGTATATGTGCGCAATGGAGTTGCTTGCATCATAGTCGTGTACGAACATATACACATGTCTACATGGTCCCAGTCGACATCGATTAGCCATCAGTTTCTGCGCTTGGACCCGCGACTCGACGCGCGACTCACCCTTATCATCTCCACCCTCATCTCTCCCCCTCACCCTCTCTCACTTCACTAGTCCCCCAATCTGTTTTGGAAAACTCCACCAACAACTCATACATTTATACACAAAATCCCATTGCTAATATATCGAGAAGTTGACGATACAATTAATGGAGTTGTGTATATTTCTATGCTTGGTAGTTCGGGAGTCTGCGATATCTACTGTCTTCCATCCATTTCAAATTGAAATATTGATTTTATGTCGACGCTATTTCGACATAATACGTTCTCGCGGCTGTTTGACGATGCATAAACCTCCGCTGTTTCACTCATCTGTATCCGTGACGGATTTCTGTTGCTCCAAGGAAGCATACATGAAGATATAGTTGATGCAAATTGATATATTGCTGACGTATGATGTCACAAGAAAAATAAACCCATTGACTATTTCTTCTTCAATCACATTGCACGGATAGGAACTTTTCACTGTCGCATTTATGAATAAACATATCCCTATGTGAGTGTGTGTGTGTGTTCATTCGTAATTGATTGTGTGATGAAATGAATTGATTAAGGTTGACACAGTTCGGTTATTAATAATTAACACATATGAATTTCGTTACCACGAGTTTTCTTACAAGCACGTCGATTTATATAAAGAGCTCCAAAGCACGCATATAATACAGAAGATTTTTTTTCTTGTTGTTTTGTTTGATGGGATTGGTGGTTAGTGAATAGCCAATCGTAGAAGCACGAGAAATTCCAAAATGAATTGCATCGAGCCTCGCAGTCTCAATCCTGATGAAGATGAACCAATGTCTGAGAGGAAAAAGAAAATATAAATGTTAATATTCGTTAAATCAGTGAGTATTTGTGTGTCCCCTAAAGCAACTGTACGAAAAAAATGGAGAAAATGAATAAATAAATAAAATAAAATAGAGTCTGAAGGGGGAGAAAGGGAGAGGACGAAAACAGCGGTCAGTGACTTTATGCAGGGGCGTGGGCTCTGTTCATAAAGTATATGTATGTATGAATTTCATTCTAAAAAATTCATCAAAAAAACATCCAATGAATTATACATAGAGCTTCACATACCTTTGACGTCTAAATGCCCGTCGGGTTTTCGTTGACCGGTTTGAAAATTTGGAGGTGGTTGGAGGTAATTGATACCAACTATTGTTGCTGCTGGCTCCAATTGTATTACTCTAGGTCTATCCTCCTCAGCGCTCACCTCCGTAGTTTGCCAATATATATTATATATTGATGCGCTACAACGGATTTTGAGCTTGCCGGATGTGAAGTGTTCTGGCGTTACGAGAAATTGCAGACCAATTCGCGCTATCTGCCACTCTGAATCATTTGTGTCGAACGGACTGTATGTACGCATGTGAGATTGGAGAGGCTGCACATGAATAATATTATTTTTCCATCACACTTTTTATATTACCAGGATAATTCATATTTCTTTTTTTCGGAGCAATATCAATTGTATGAAATAGTTGTTTTTTCCATTTTTTTTTATTCAATTACTCACCGGTCGACCATTGACGTACCACGTGAGGTTGGCGGCAGGTTTGCTCCTTCCTGACGTGCAATTGAGTCGTAATGTGTCGTCTACTCTGTATTTTCTCGCTAGGCCATATATTGTGGGTCGTTGAGTTGGTAACTCTGCGGAAAATATGAAAAATAAATGTGTGGAGTGAATTAGTTGATGAACAATTTAATGAAATTAAATAATAAAATGAGTTTGAATTTATCGGGTTGCATTCTCTCTTGTATTTTCTCACCTTTTTGCATACAATATGCAACAGTTATTAAATAAGAAGGTGGATACTATTTATGGAATGACGATAAATTGTTGTGGAACGATAATTTGGTAAAACGATATATTCTTTAAATTCTTTATTGAATTGAATATATGCATATCGGAAACATCAATAACCATCATAAATAATAAGTGGAATGACAGCGAATGAACTATCTGTACTTTATTCTCTTTCAAGAGCTTCGAGCTTATACATGTACATATATATATATAAATTAGGGACATATAAATCGACAAAAGCTTACTCCCCCCCGAGGATCAATTATAAATGACGCGAGTCGACAATAAACTCACCACAAAGCTAATCACATCTCGGGTGCTCATCAATCTCCGTTTCGCCGCATTACCGACGTAAAGGTGTGTGTGTGTGTGTGTGTGTGTGTGTGTGTGTGTGTGGGGGGGTTTATGGGTGCATACTATACGTGGTGAGTGGCATTTGCGGTATGAAAGTACACACATCCACCTCATACCTGTGCTTTAGCTATTGCCATCATCCCCCATTTTCACCTTTATTTATTTTTCATTCTTTTTTTCTTCTATAAAATCCCGCATAATAACATTTTTCCGTTCATTAATTACGACTTCAGGTCGCGGACTAGGAGCTTGCGTTCATTAATTAGCCAGTGTATATACCTAGGTGCATTTGCTCTATTAATTACACCACCAGATGTTTCTTTTCAACTGCAGTGCTCCTTGAGCATACCGCTTACACTTATTCGCGTAAATAAAAACACATAAAAGTACAAATAAAAATGAATGAAAAATATATTTTTTTAATTATAATTAATACATTTTTGTTACGTTCTTCTTTGGCTATGGTTAAACTCACCAGCAATATTCATAGTGGCATAAACAATGGCCGTGTGGAAGGATGGGGCGTCCGCTGATACCTCGCAGCTATATTCCCCGGCCGCGTCGAGCCCGAGATCCTCTAGAGTGACCTGCGTGGCATTGCTCTCGGTCTTCTGTAGACAGGATAAAGGAGTGAGTACATAGTTGAGTCGGTCAATATATATATATATATATATATATATATTATATAAATGGTATCTGCGGCTGATCGGACCATTCGCGACACCCTTCATATATATAGTCTCTATTTCTCGGTTTCATTATACCCTTCTATTAAATATTGTCACGCAAACTCTTTTTATACTCAGTGTATTCTGTATTCAGAACAATGCGCGACGGGAGAAATGTGACCTTTGGAAAAAACTTCTAACCAACTTATTAACCCTCGTTTTTCAGGTTGAAATTTTTTAGATAGGTTGTTTTGTGTTCATCAAAATTATACTCAAGATGCGTCTAAGAAGACCGCACCGATTTTCTATTTGACCTAGCACTTTTATCCATTCTCCAACACTATCTAGACAAGATTCCTCTCTATTATCATCAGGTTTGTATTCTCACTCAGAATTGCAGATGTAAGAATAGATGAAAGGAATTATATGCAATACAAACTCGTATTTAATTATTGACACTTTATTTCTATGCATGAAAATGTTTTGCTTTATTGGTAATAACAAGTTTTCATTAAAAACTTGTGGGTGGAAGAGTTACGTTTATAATTACTTGTTTGCTTGGAAGGCTTTAGATTATAGCTGAGGGTGGATATGTATATAAGTATGAGCTGAAAGGGTTGTTGCAGAAGAAAAATAATAAAATTATATATTGACTTACGTTAACTTTGAGATTGCCTATGGGAAAGGTCTTGGAGGGTGGCGACTCGTTGGGCGTGAAACGATAAAACTCCCTGCCGCCTCTGTACCACTTGACAGTGTACAATGTAGCGCCTTCTAAGTCATACCAGCAATTTAACACCGCCGAGTTACCCTTCTCCACTGCCATCGGCGTCTGCATGCGCACCTCGCGCAGCCCCGAGCAGATTCCTGAAAGAGGCCAAATACTTTATGAATAAGATATCTAACCATCCAGCTTTGTATTAAACGCAAACCATTTTTCTTCAAACTCTTTTTTTTTTTTTTCCTCTACTCATATTCTCCTCTTTACCTTTTCTTTCTCCTTTTCCGTTTATTCTTTCTTTCTATTTCTTTTTTGAGCCCTTCCCGATTGGATTTACAATGCACACTTGCACACAGACACACGTGCACATATTGCAGAGTTTCATAGAGTTTTATTGCGCTACTGTGTCCCTATATATCGTTGGCTCATGACGACGTTAAACATGAATGAAAAGTTAATGCGAACCAGACATGATATGTGTCCGATGATTTATTCGCGGTATAGCAAGTTAAAATTTAATTATTATGGCGTTTATGAAGCTCATATTGAAAATATGAGCTTTATTATTCTCAAAATTAATGAACAATAATGTTGTAATAATTCAGTGAATATTGTTTATTATGACATGTAACATATATCATTTATCTCTTGTATGAATATTAAATACGAGTAATGCAGTTGGGAATGAGAAATGTGCAAATTGACGGTAACGATCGATGATTGCATAATTGATAACTCATTTTCTTTCTTTTCTCATGCTTGTATAGGGATATAATTTAATATATATATATAGCAGATTGAAAAGTTGATGTGATTGTTACAGCATTTTTTTTCCATCCTATTCTCACTATTCATCTCCCTATGGATATGTTGCACGCGCTCTATTGCCTTTGAATAATTCTCCACCTCTGTTCCATCGCTCCGGCCATCCAATCACAGTTTCAATGCATCATGCTTCATTTCGAAATGAAAAATAATGATCATCGAATAACATAAGGAAGATAAAAAGGAAATAGTTTCATTGTGCTTCACTAATTCATCTTCATGATTTTCTATCATAGTGTAGATACACACAAACGTCATCACTTGTATATACAACTCACATCCTGAACTCTTGACATTCAAACTTTGAAAATGATTAAAGGTCGATTCCCTGATGACCAATATATAAAGTTGGTTACAGAAAAGTTCTAACATAACATATATATGGCGCTATTTCAGCTGCATAGTGTAAAAGTGCTTGTGCCCATGAGAGAAAACAACGTATATAGAGGATGAAGGAGTCACTTGGGAGAAATTTTGGTTAACGCGTGAATTTCGATTTAGCGAGAAGTGAACTAGGCAACAAGGGAGAAAATGAAGCAGAAGGGATGTGTTATATAAAATTATGGGCAACAAGGAATAGTCCTTGGAGAGTTCTAAAAGGCGGCGTAATAACCAGTGGCGATAGTTAAGAGGTCGAGTGTGCGGTTCAGCGGTTGGGCGCTTGTATACATTTGATGAATTGACCACTTGAAATGCGTGTGGTTCGAAGTGGTCCATGTGAAATAACTAACCAGTCAGAAGCCACAATTATTGTGTACACATACAATATAAATACCATACACACATATTATTTATAAAAGGGACGCGCGTGAGCGCGAGTCACGAAAGCATCAGCGGCACGCACGGGGACAATGTATCAACCACCTTATCGTTCATCCGCCCGTTTACAATGGGCTTTTCACGACAAGTGATTTTTTTTTCTCGAAAAACAAATAATATTTGAGTATACAATACATGATGGTCAATGACAATAGTCGTGCTCAATTACTGGATCGACGTAAATTCAATTGAATATATTGGGTTTACTTATCAAACAAATAAATATATATTATAACAAACGGTGCACTCACCGACAATGTGAGCGAGGAGAATAAGTCTCAGTTCCATCGATGTCCTTTTATTGCCGGTAGCCTGCTATTCCTTTGACTTCCTTCCACGATTTGATGTTTTGATTTTTTCTCTCTTCGTTATTGGCCACCCCCAGTTTTTATCTATGTACCGTTGTAATTGATATGAACTGTCTCAGGTTTGAATATTATATTTTCGCCACTGGTAGCTACGCGTTTTGTCAATTAATAACACTAATACGTATTGCATGACGTTAGTTGCCGTAGTGTATCGCCCTGTATGGATGATCGCACGGCAACATCCCTTACGTAATGGCAACGAGGATCTCACTGATATTACCCTCTCGTAGAGTTATCCGTTAGTCGTAGAGTTCGTCGCGGTTGCTCGTACGTTCGATGAATCCGGTCTCTCCGGGGGCCGACGCGCAGAATCAATTTCTCTCTCGTCGACGCGCGCGGTCGCGCCTGCGCCAAAATTCGCTCATTACACCCCCACACTTTTATATCTGTATATGTTTCGATATCAAAATAACGTCAAAATTGCCCTGATCGCCTTCGCTGTATCTCGCGAGTACAAATATTCAATGCACATATATATATATATATATATATATGGGAAGCGTACACGAAACACATGCAAAGCGGACAAAAAATGATTTGAATCGCAAGTATCTAATTGCGCATGATTCAAGTTTCAATAAATTCATTCATATATCCACGAAGAAACCAATTCTCATCCGTCATTTTTTACTGATTTTTTCCCTTCTCATTTCTGATTTTGACTGAATTTTACTTATAATTAAAATGTATTTCATGTTGTTGAATATGCATGACGTGAATCGAGGAAGAAAAACCGATTGAAGGCGCAAACATTATAAAATTTGCGCGCGCATTCTTCTAGTTTTCCTCTTTTTCGTTTGTATTTGACGTTGCAGAAGACTACGCATTATCAGCGTTAATGAACAAAGAAAGAGATGGGAAATGATAAATTTATGGAAATATTGTTGGAGATAAAATTCAACAATTAAGTAACGAAATCAAATTGAATTATGAGCCATTAATAAATTGAATCCACACACGTATACAAAAGTTATTTCGAGATGGTCCCAAAGGTAGTCTGTGGTAACATTGACAATGCACTAATCGGATTTGTCGTCCACACAAAATTTTCATCGTTGCATTCGCACATGGAATCACTGGGAGACACATGCGCACATGCATCACAATTACATATGTATGCATGAATGTGGGTTAAATATACGGTATAGCTTGGCGAATATAATAATCGCCTCAATGTCACCTGTAACAGTGCTATCGAATATAAACATTATTATGATAATTGTAACCATGAATTCAAAATGTTTTACCTAAATCTCCCTCAATCTCACTCAGTACACATTGCAGAAGTTACCTTCGTTACAAACATAAATGAACGCGTGTTCACATTGTAGTTAGATACATTCGTCAAAGTTATTCTGGTATCCGGGCCATCTTTATTTCTATTTCCGATCCACTTATGATTTAATTCAGAGTATTCATACTACCTGTGCATTCACATACATCCGTCATCATTTGTTCTTCTTTTTTTATTTCATATGTAATAGTTTTTATATTTTTTATTTACAAACAATTTGTAAGAAAATTCTTGTGATGAGAATCAATGCCGGGATATGTCTGTAATGGTGGTGATATCGAATTCACTCAATATTAAAAAAGTATCAATCGATCAATCGCTCTCCACTTATTCATGGAGTGAAATTTATTTTTTAAACTGCCTGTTACAATGCCACGATATATTATAGGTGATGAAAAACGTTTGAAAAGCATTCGAAAACTTTGCCGGATTATAAATGAAGAATTGCTTATATTATTTATAGTTTCTGTATCACATATGCTGTTGTGATATGTAGACACAAGATACGATGTGCGAATCAAGCTCAAATGATAACATACAACAAAACCTGAAAAGACATTCGGTAAAGAATGTGACAATTTTGAATAAACATGCCGGAGCGCGCCCTTGGATTCTCAATAGATCGATCGACTCGCTGTCGATGTGTTTTCTCCCCTGGACTCCATTTATTCGTCGTCCACCCTCGCTTCCATGTGAACATACGATTCAGTACTGTTGAAGGTGCGCATGACATTCTGACTGGGGCCCGGTGCTTATGCACCGTTCAATTCTCATGTATAAACGATGTATACATCCACAAGCGCATTTATTCGTGTGGGTGACAAGAGAATGTAGACGCGCCCAATGGTCGAAGCAGTGTGATGGCGAATGGAGGGTGGTGGTGGGTGGCGGCGGCTTTCATGGAGCGATTTCTCCACACACAACAAAATTGTGTGTAATGCTTTTCAACCCTCAAACGCGTGCGCGGGATTTGGCAACGATCAGCTGAGCTGGAATTGAGAAGAGAGTGTAGTTGTCAGTGGCGCCGCGCGACCCGCCGGCACTGTTACACACAAATATTCAAAGAAAAATAGAGTCATCGTCGACAGCGCATCCTCGACGAGCTTCATATTCGTTCTGAGTGGATTGCTCCAAGCACTCCGAATAGTGGCGAAGAAAAATTTCCGAAAGTCGATCTAGAGCAACAGGGAGAAAATAAAACTGATAAGCTGTGTGTTAATATTGTCTAGTGGGGAAGCTCAAATGAGCTTCCTGGGATTACGATGAGACCGAAGAGTTGTGGTCTGACCAAACAGTCTTGTCGATCAGTTCAACCGTCTAGCTGTTCAGTAGTAACTCCCACGTCAAGTGAAGACGAAAGCGAAGAGACAGCAGTATTGAGAGCGATTTATCGCTCGCGCGGATGTTCAAGTATTTGAAGATAATATCTTGTGGCCATTATTGGGGCCAAATTTATGTTTCACACCACCCATCACTGTCACATCGATATTCTCATCTGTGAGAGAATAAAAACGAGTACAACGCTGTTGGGAATAATATTGTCGGGAGTTTGCAGCCGAAACGATGGGGGAATAGCTAAGACATCAGAGGCATTAATCACTGCCTGCACACACAAACACACTACACACTACACACTCGCGCGCATGCACACATACGATACACATACAGTCACATAGTTACACGCGCGCACAAAATATAAAAACACGATCTATGTGAAAAAAGTTAAATAAAATGGCATTCTACAGTAATATTTTCATTTTGGTATTCTGCTTTTGCACAATATGTTCGGGATGCAATGCGCGATCTCACGAGTCACGATTGGCAGCAAGCAACGATGCAACATTAGCAATTGGTGAACTACCGATGCATGGGCCGAGCGCGGATACTCAGGAATTGCCGCAGGATCTCGGTAAACCGTATCCTGGCAAAAGTTTTGGTCCAATGGGTCCAATCGACCGCACATTTCCCGATGTATCACTGAGAAATCTTGAAAATGGTGTTGCTAATGATCAGGAGGGTATTGCTAATGAGCCGAGTGCTGGTGCAACTGTTACGGGAAAAAAGCTACGCGAGTATCAAGTATTTACTGTTGAATTTCATCGAGTTGAGACACCGTTTGTCATTGGCATCTGGATATTCTTCGCGAGCATTGCCAAGATTGGTGAGTGTATGAGGGTAATTATGATTTGAGCAACGAGCTATTTTAAACTGTACTGTATTAGAGTTTGTCATAAATCATCTTTCAATCATCTATTTATGTACACACATGGACAAGAGGAAGCACTTGAAGTTTAATTGAGTTTTGCGATGGCAATTATTGAAAGTGGCAGATTCTATTTTATTCTATTATTATTGCCATTTCTTTTTTTTTTTGCTGTTTGTATTTTGTGAAGCTCTATTTGTCAGGATTAACCGCACCCGGGGCGGGCTAGTTGTGTTGATGAAAGGTCAGGCTGGGAATTCTAGCCTTGACTTCACTAAAGCATATATTGCATATTCATGATATGATGCATGTTCGGAGCTGCATTATATAATGGAAATCATTTGATATATATATATATATATATATATATATATTATCATATATGATCAAAATGAATTTTCATTTGTGTGATATATTCTGTCTGACTTCTCAGGTTTTCACATGGCACCAAGATTTAGCAAGATATTTCCAGAATCCTGTTTGCTCATTGTTGTTGGTGTTGTTATTGGACTCCTGCTGTTTCAAGCCGGCAGTGTACATGTATCCACACTTACGCCGGACACATTCTTCCTCTATATGCTTCCACCAATTATACTTGATGCCGGTTACTTTATGCCAAATCGACTATTTTTCGATCATCTTGGAACGATTCTCCTGTTTGCTGTTATTGGAACTATATTTAATACACTGTCGATAGGTAAATTTATATAAATATACATCTTCATATATGACAATGTGCACATCTACATAGTTCATCGGAAAAATTAATTATTAGTTATTAATTATGTGGCCCATGAATTACGTCGCAATTGATGTTAACGCATTTCTATTTTATACGTAGCCAAATATAAATGTGAAAATAGTTAATGCGCTCATACTATATTCGCGTAGAATTTCTGGTGAGGAAATAGATTTGAGTTATTTTGGTTTGGCGTATGCTGCCGATGCAATTGAATTTTTTTCAGATATCACTTCGGATGTAGTAAGCAAAATGAGGGAAGACGTTTGATATTTTCATCAGCGCAAGAATCTTAATCATTTGCTTACTTGAAATTAAATAATCTTTCTTTTTTCCTATTCAATGCGTACATGGATACTTTTTTTTTCATGTGTTATGCAGGTGCTTCACTGTGGGTATTGGGAAAGAGTGGCCTCTTCGGCTTCAACACACCACTACTTGATATGTTTCTCTTTTCCGCTCTGATAAGTGCAGTAGATCCGGTCGCGGTGCTCGCAGTCTTCGAGGAGATTCATGTCAATGAAATCTTGTACATAGTTGTATTTGGCGAGAGTCTGTTAAATGATGCCGTCACTGTCGTGAGTATTATATGAATTATTAAAAAATGACCTCGTTCGATATGGACAAAAAAAAACAAATAATGGAAAATTAATGACATTTAAAATAATACATTTATCCAAATTGGAGTCATTTGTTTCTTGCAGTGAATAAGTAATTCGAATAGACTGTGTGACAGACTGACAAGCTTCATTCATGTTAGAATAATTGAATTCCAGGTATTGTATCACATGTTCGAGACATATAGCGAAATGGGCCCATCAAGAATAACGTACACCGAAATACTGTCAGGTTTAGCATCGTTTATAGTCGTTGCCATTGGTGGAACGATAATTGGTGTCATATGGGGCTTTGCAACTGGTGCGGTAACACGTTTCACTCATCAAGTCCGCGTGATCGAACCCATATTCATATTTGTTATGGCTTATTTGGCCTACCTCAATGCTGAAATATTTCATATGTCTGGAATACTCGCGTGAGTATACACCCCACGCAAACGTATATATATATAAATATGTGTATTAAGAATAATGACGCAAAACATAATCATGTATGTGCATATATCAAGTATGAATGTATAAATCCATCCTTCGATAAACGTGGACGATGGCTCGATAGCGCCAACTTCATTTTATTTCCATTTCAGCATTACCTTCTGCGGTATCACTATGAAAAATTATGTCGAGGCTAATATATCCCACAAGTCTCATACAACTGTTAAGTATACGATGAAAATGCTATCAAGCAGTTCGGAAACAATTATTTTCATGTTCTTGGGCGTCGCGACGGTTAACAATAGACACGACTGGAATACATGGTTCGTTTTAATGACCATTGTTTTTTGTTCAGTCTACAGAATTGTTGGCAAGTATTATGTGTCTATTTAATTTTTGATTTTTGTCATAATATCATTGTAATCTTTTGTGTTAGAGGTCAGCGACAAGCCATCGACTTGGGTTATCTTACATATATATGTTTATTCTATCTTTTCACAGGCGTGATTGTACTTACGGCAATGGCTAATCGATTTCGCCTGCACAAGCTCGACAAGGTGGAAAAGTTCGTAATGTCGTACGGTGGACTGCGTGGTGCTGTGGCATTCGCCTTGGTTCTCCTCATCGACCCAAAACACGTGCCGCTTCAACCAATGTTCGTAACAACTACCATCGCTGTTATTTATTTTACCGTATTCATTCAGGTAAATATCCATCCGTACACTACATTGCCAATCATGTTTATTTCAATGTGAATTGAATAGTGTTGTGTAACTGTATGGTTTCGTTTTGTTTTTCTATAGGGTATTACCATCAAACCATTAGTGAAAATATTGAATGTAAAGCGTGCCGAAAGACGAAAGCCAACTATGAATGAACGAATACACGAAAGGGTACGTATCATATTCATTTATTTCTATCATTATTTGCTGAGTAAATATCGGCATTGTAATACTAATTCATTATAATTCCCATGTAACTCAGATAATGGATCATATCATGGCAGGCGTGGAGGATATTCTTGGAAAACATGGCAACTATCACGTGAGAGACAAGTGAGTATTATTAATTATCATATAAAGAGTTATCTAGGAAAGTGTTTTCAGAATTATTATTAATGTGATATATTGAATAAAGATTCAAGCGATTCGACAATAAGTTTATACGTCCATGGTTGGTGAGAAATCATTGTGGGGCAGAGCCAAAAATTCTTGAGACATATTCAAAACTCGCAATGAAAGATGCTATGGATTATATAAGGAGAAATGCATCGACAATTGGAAATATAAGTGGAACTGAGAGCATGTCAGCAATATTTCGCAATTACAGCAACGCGGGACAATTCAATTCCAGGTGGGCAGGACAAAAAGGATTGAAAATAAGTCATCATCGAGTCACGCCGTTAGCTGAGGGAAGTAATTGTTCCAGTAACATTCCTTTTATTCATTCAAGTCCGAGTTGCAGCCAACTTGAGGCTGGATGGAACATTGATCTACAAGAGCTCGAATACTATCCGTCGAAGAAAGACTTAACAGACGCAAAAATTCATCATTTATTGGCAGAAGAACTCTGTAAGCCGTACAAACGGGTAAGCTGTTGTTGAGTGGCGGTTGTTTCTTATTTGTGATAATCAAATTCTTGTGTAATCTTTGTTGTTGGATGATATTTCATTTTCCCTTTTTTCCTCTACCGATTTCCCTTTTGCTGAACGCACTCGGCTAGACTTACGTGTTTCAGCATCGTCGATTAAGCTACAGTCGTCATGCAGTTAATGATCGCGATCTATCTACACAAGTCAATTACAAGATGCACATGAACATTCGCCGAATGATGGGTGAGCACAAACATCGACACAAACGCAGCAAGAAGATGTTAAAGGTAAGCTTGTTCCAATGTTTCTGCCTCATCAAATTGCAGCAACACTTTCGTAATTTGAATATTCTATTTGATAATTTCCCATTTCTCCTTTTTTTTTTCTTCAACGTATTGGTATTCATTCTCTCATTTGTATTTTGTTGCTAAGGACGGTACTAAACAAAATCATGTGAGTTTCCCCGAGTTTCAACTGCAAAATGGATCAACGAAATTATTCTCTCAAGGTGTGCGAAGTATTTCAATTGAAGGGAATGAAATGTCAATACGTGATGAATCTTATTGTTGTATTTTAGATTATATTGGCGGAGTATTATATGAAACCGAAAATGGTGAAGAGTCGAAACCAACAACGCGAGATCCTGATTGGGATTCGGCTATAACATTCACAGCTCGTGCGTCAGGTATTATATAATACGCGAACAAAATAAATGAACGAAGGAATGGTAATTCAATGGGATATATTAAGATCTCCTCTCTAATTTGAATAGATTCAAATCAATATGGCGAAAGTTCTCACTATGAAAATGGCCAATATGCTGATGATACCGATGACGATGATGACACCGAAACAGGAATGATACGGAGGCATCGAGGTGAATCCGAGGGTGGGTGTATAATCCTTATTTTATTTTTCTCATAAGTCATAATGTCATTATAACAAAATATTGATTTTTGTTTGAAGGTGAGTCCTACAGAGTTACGACGCCCACAGCGACGGAAACCATGTTGCCGTGGAAGCGCGAGGACGATTACGATACAGCAAGGCCTGTTAAGCAAAATGAATTTCCAGCATGGTGCTCAAACAAGGAATATTTAGCTTATAGCTCACCATCAGCCACATTTTTGGGTGGCATCGAGCAACCAAAAGTACAATCTGTCATTGGGTTATTTCGCAGAGACAGTGTGGGAACACCAGACACGTCTGGATATCCTGAGCTGGATGAAAACGATGAATTCACATCAATGGCATTCGTTAATGGTGTCTCATCATCCAGAGAGATTGGTATGTACTCCGTTGATTTATTTAATTTGTTCAATGGACATTGATTTGTATTGGAAATTTATAGATAAATCAGGGATTGCTAAAAGGCGGGGCTCAATGATGGAGTTGAGTTCGGCCGAGTCAATACATAAAGAGAAGGTGAACAATGGATCGCACTCGTTGCCAGAATATTGGAATTCACAGAGATTACGCCGGCAAACTACCTTTCCATGTCCAACTGCCAATACACCGAGTTTGTCGACGGCACTCATCTCATCGTCAACTGAATCTTCGGAAGATTATGAGGAAGATTGACCGTGGATCGAGACGTCTTCCTTTGAGGGGCGTCTGCGCCGAGAAAGTGACCTTTGTTCGGTCCTGTCGGGCTTGTTCCGCCGGCCGAGTGCTCCTGTCTGATGACAAAAACAAACAGATGGATATTTTTTCATAGCAAAACACATTGGTGTTGGATGAGAGGCGGCATATTTGCTGGGAAAGCAAATTCAACTCATAGGGAATTTTCAACGGTCGTGAAATTCATTGATTCAATTGTAAGCTAACGAGAAAAGCGAAAAAAAAAAAAAAGCATGGCCGAATTGATTGAGATAATCAGGTCTACATATAGTTAATTCATTTTAAAGCGTGGAACGGGGGGAAGTTGTTCAACAGTGATGGTAGTAAGTAAGTAATTAATAATTCAATTGGGATATGCGGTATGGTATTACCTCAAAGTCTGTCGGTCAATCGAAGCTTTTGCGGGCCGCTTTGACACGGGTGCCTTCTTTCAAACACACCATAACTGTTTGATTATGAATGAGATCAATTTTCGGTGCTCTATTCATTTCCACAATGAGGCGGATTACAAATGCTCCATCTGTGATTAATGAAGATGAAAAAACGAAAACATGAGAAAGATATACCGTGAGCCATATCATATGTTTGCTGTATGATGGACAAATGTTTCGAGTGTAAAGGCTTCGGTTTTAATCTTGACTTAATAATTATGATCTCGGACTACACACATGTCCGTAATTATTGATAGTCTACTCTATAGGCAATAAAAATACCACGCAGTGGTAAGAATAACAAAATACGCTACATTTTTGTCAGTCAGTGTAGAATATTTTAAACAACTAAATTGAAAGAGATAAGAAAATAATGAAATGAGAAGATGTAAAATTAGGACGCAGTCTCGCAATTGTTATAGATTAAATTAATGAATTATGGATGGGTGGCTCGAGTGACCGAGTGAAAGGTTTTTAATTGTAGATAATACAAATATAAATAAAATTCAGACAACAGATTAGACCACACGCTGGAGTAGTCTTTAGGCTATTGATTTGTTGAATAAATGTTTTTTATTTCAGTTTCGTCTTTATTTCATGTCGTATGGCAATTCAATTATGAGCTGAAATACTCGCTGATTCATATATCATCATAACATGAATGCATTAAATAATTAATACTGGTCCATCATTGTTGCCCATGGTGCACAACATAATTATCATCACAACTTGAAGCTATGTCATTCATCACTCTACCTTCCTATATATTAGTTCACATCGTCCGTTTCCTCATCCAGTTGCAGCATGATTATTAGATATGTTGTAATCATTCCAGCCATCTATTTCACCATTACATATTCATATTGAACAAAAATACAAAAATGTTTTACGTACTGTTATTGTTGTGAAACATTTCGTAAAATTCCATCACCTTGTACTCTAGTTTATTATTCAATTGGATTGCGCCATATAATTTTATTTCCAGCCGTTTCCGTAGAAATCGATACGACAGGATTTGCAACTGCAGACAGTTATTATTTATATGAAATTTATCATTGAAACGAACAAATATTTTTCTCTCACAATGCTATATTACCATTTCTCTGAAGCCATCGGGTGCTCTAGATGCCCACGTCACATGCAATACATTTGCGGTGCGATTTGCCTCCGCACAGATGGAATCACAGGTATCAAGTATGAAAAATATACTCACTATTCGTATCGTCAACCATCCGATTACCATAAAAATGGATGATAATTGTCGTGACCAATTACGATGATATGTATTCATGAACATCAACATCAAGTATAGATTGACAATGGATTGACAGAATTGTATCACCAAGACAATTAATATTGGCAGAGCAAAGAACTCAGTTAAAATCGAAACGAGATCACAAAGATCCGCGTGCAGCCGACCGTAATCTTTCAAACGATTATTTATTTCATACGCGCTCAATTTCCGTTTCCTATATCCTCTAAGTGTGTTCCTGTCATCGCTAACTTCTGGCAAACAGGAAATGCTATTATTTATGAAATTGAATTCTTTTTTGATAGTTATCATTGAAAAAACATAAATTGCAATGATATTCAGGCTGAGTGGACGTAATATGTTGAATGGCATCCATGTTGTAATATCAAAATGCGGAAGCTCAACATAAAATATCGCACTATCCAAAATTAAGATAACGTAACAAAAAACATTAAATACAAGAAGATACATCTGCATTCGGTGAAAGATATGAATGTGAATTTTTGCCATTCCTAGTGCAATAGCGTCGTCCATAGTGTTCTTGAATATTTTGAAAATAAATTGAATTCTATTTTGATAAACAATTGAATAAATCCAAATCACCATAAGCACACTGTATTCTAATCCCAGACCAACAAAGTCCATCATAACAGCCATCGTTGTTTCTCGAGGAAGACTAGTTGACATTCGTGATACGAAAACGCGTGTGTAGGCGTAAGTATAGGTTGTCATCAATATTAATGTATACAATACTTCGCCAATTGATCGTTTGTTTATTTTTAAAGTTTCAAAATCAAATGGAAAACTACCCATGATTTTCCAATAATAAAATAAAACTGGCGACATATCATTTGTCTCATGCATTATTTCACTCGATATAGAAAATGGTGAAATGCTCGCCACACAACTGTCAACGATACTGTGAGCATTGAAATATCTATATTGAGACGATGGAAATTTGTTCAACCTGACAGGATAAATATTTAATATGGTTAATGGATTGAAACTACTTGTATTGTATGTGTGTGTGTGTGTGTGTGTGAAAAATATGCATATAAAGAAAACAGACAAAAAAAATTCGATATTGTCTGTTTATCAATAACTTTATATCCTCTTAATGGATGGGCGGATTCCGATGCGGTTTCCTGTTTATAATTATAAACTTGACATATGATAATAATATGCTGTTTTCAGTTGTGATGGTGGTGTAGGGTTGTGCAACTCCTATGAAGGCATAAATCACTTAAAAATTAGTTTCTGTAAATGCAAACGTCAAAACGCTAAAATTCGCGACAAAGGCGGTCATTTACAGATAAAAACAGTACCGCTTACAGTAAAGATATAGGTTTATGCAAGTCCTCCAAACGGGCGTTGCAGATCATCAGAACAAGAAACTAGGATTGATGAAGTTAGTGTAGATGTGCACCAGCTATCAAGGATTCTACATCAAAATGAATGTTTCACTTCAAAGTCACGCTGTAATGAAGAAAGAACTATTATATGTCGTCCAATGTGATATGAGATTTTGTATGCAGACGATGTTGAAGAAAGATATTCAATTTAAATCTAACATTTTGCAACTTTTCGTTTTTAATTGGTTGTGAAAACTAAGTTTTTTATTTTGTGTAAGTATGAATAAAAAAAAAAAAATTTGTCAGAAGTGGGATTCGAACCCACGCCCTCAGAGAGGACCAGAAGCCTCAGATACTCAGTTTTGCTGAGAAGGTCATTAACCTTGAGTCTGGCGCCTTAGACCGCTCGGCCATCCTGACTTTTTGATGTATAAAAATTTGATGTTTCTGATAAACGTGAGTTTTTTATCACGAAAAAAACTACATCAACTCATATTATTATTCTATCAATATGTCGTATAATATAAGTGACAATGCAATAAATCATGAGATCATATATGTATATTTAGAACAATATTAACGAGGGATTACACTAGTAATACAATACTTATTCATTATATATTATAGACGTGCAACAATTGTATTATTCATTGTGATAACGTCTCCAAGCGCTGCAGTATTGGAAAAAATATATATATATTTCTTATATAAAACAAAAATAATACTAATGCCTTTTTTGTTGAGGAATATTTTGGAAAAATTGCGATATGTAGAAAGTAATATTAATAACAACTCATCTGCCATTTTGAATTAGCTTTCTGCAAGCCACATTGTTACATATTAGAGTATATGATTTGCGGAATAGGATGTTTGTGTTCTTTTTCATCGACTAGAAATGTTAATTAGCCAACTAAAAATTAAATGTGTACACAGTACACAGAGTTTATGTGATAGTAGAAAAATGTTTGTTAAATACATTTTTTCAATGTTTGATGTTGCTTTCACCGATATTAAGTTTACATGTGTTGATATGAGATATAATTATAGTTGCCATTTGATTATTTGTGTTCATCGTAATCAAAAATATACATTTATACTCTTTATAAAATAAGCTTGAATTATTATGGTTTACATTACTACAATCCCAACGATATTATGTACAATATGTTGCGCTATACATATATGAGGATGCATAAACTGTTCCGTTCCTGTCTCATTAGGATGATGGATCTCCAGCTGCAGATGTTGACGGTAATTGTTGCGGCATAAAATTCACAACCTCATGATAAATTAATTCTTTCCACTTCTCAACGGGTAAATCCATGTCCTCAAAGCTCTGATCGTATGCTAATGATATTGGTTCATCGGTTGGATCAGCATACTGAGCTAAATATGAATGGGCGAGAGCTTGCTCAGCTGTAATTCTCTTCTCAGCATCCAATTCCAACATTAATTCCAGTAAATCGATAGCTAATGAATAAAGCGATATCAAGACAATTCATGTAGTGATAAATGGCTGTTATTTGAGTAAATATACCTAATGGATTGGCCCCACGAAACACATCCTTGAAATTTTTTTTCTTCAGCGGTGGTAAACTCTGAATATAATTTCTCGCCTGAAATAGTTGTGTTAGTTATTGTCTCACAATCAAAATAATCATATCAATCAACGACCTTTATTTTTGCAAGTATATGTATATGAAACCACGTTATAGTAATTACACTGATTGAAATCTCACTAGGCCGAATTATTGAAGTTATTATTTTCGTTTTTTCTACTTTTCAATTTACCTCTTGACTTGTTATTTTGCTTAGAGTCTCTTCTGTGGGAGTTCCACATAATACGAGTACTCGTGTTAGATGGTCAATGTCTGCATAGGGTTAAGGCTTCACTCATTCCAATACTTCGCACTTCAATTGCAATTTATCATCAATTATGCTAATTAAGAAAACAACTAATTTGTCGACGAAATTGTGAAGTGATGTTAGTTGAGAAATTTATTAGAAAGGACATGCTTTGTGGATTTTCGCAGCCCATGCAAATATTTTAATGAAGCCACATTTGTTGTTTCAATTATATCAATGGAAAGAGACGTGCGTGGTCGATTTAGTCAAGTGTAGATCTGTCAAAGGAAGTGATGAGTGAATAACGCCGACTTACCGATTCCGATGATATTTTCTGCATGAACTCGTCCCGTGGAGTACCCAGGACTTCCATGATAAGATTCAATTGATGAATATCTGCTGTTGCTAAGGCTCGCACTACACTGTATTCTCAAAAATAACTACAAACCAAATTCCCTTACGTAAAACGTTATATTTTACAGCATTTGAAAACTTTTATCAAATAGTTGTTTGTAAGAAAATTTAATTTTGGCAATTGTCCTGTAAGCTACAATAGCAGAAGCAGTGAGTAACGTAGACCCTTAGCAGAAAGCGAATTGAAGTGCGAAATAGACTCTTGGCAAGTCGTTGAAAAAAATAATGCTTGTATTTATAAAGAATGAAGATTGGATGTTATTTGAAGATTAGAACATTGAGATTAATGCAGGTACGAACAAAATTAAATGGAACAACAATATAATTCAAGGATACGATCAGTGCCCGGGAATAATGTTCTTCCAGTAAGTAATTCGGCCATGATGCAACCAACTGACCATATGTCCACTGGGAAGATAGAAATGAATTTACGTAAGCGTTTTTATGAGATTTTAAATAGATAATTTCTTTGGGTAAAAACTATCATATACCTGTTTGATTATAATGCATCCAATTAAGCATTATTTCAGGTGCTCGATACCACCTAGTAGCCACATATCCTGTCATTTCATTTTCCGTTGGTCTGGCTAAACCGAAATCAAGTATTTTTAATTCACAATCTTCATTAACAGCTATATTCGATGGTTTCAAGTCCTGTCAGATAATTTTCGATTTATGAATAAGCATAAAATTTGAAAAAAAATATGTACAGGTGTCATTGCAATATTACTCTGTGTATAATTCCAGCTGAATGAATGTATTTCAATCCTCGGAGAATTTGATAAACGAGAAATTGTACATGATCATCTGAGAGTTTCTGTGTTCTCACAATATTGTTGAGATCCGCACCCATCAAATGGGTTACTAAATATAATTGTTGAAAATCTTCGAGTGACGAAGCTGGATGAAACACATCTAACAGTCCAATCACCTGAAAATCAAGGAAGTATTTTTCCGACAAACATGTTGTCATATCCAACAATTAATTTTAAACTTTACTTACGTTTTCATGATTCATATGTTTAAGCATACGTAATTCTCGGTATGTTCTTTTGGCATGGACGGCAGATTGAAATGGTCTGGCCAATTTCTTTATTGCTACTTTCTGGTTAGTTTCAGCATCAACTGCCGAGCTGAGATAATAATAATAATAATAATAATAATAATAATAATAAGAATAATAATAAGAATAATAATAAGAATAATAATAAGAATAATAATAATATTAGTCAATGTTATTTAATTCAATTGCCAAGCTAACGGATATATGCAGTTATGTTGAGAGAAAGTATATTCTTATAGGTGTCAAGGTGGTATTTAACAACAGCATTATTTCTAGGTCATGCGGAAAAACGTAACCTTTACAATTTTCTCGTATACCTATAGTGTAACAAACAGAGACACAGGTTATGGCACTAGCAAAATAATCACATGATTGATATTATTTTTTTTTGATATCGCCAGTAATGAATGGGTAGTAGCAAACAAGTTTTATTGTATATATCAATTGGAGGTACTTGAGATACATTAGGAGGAATCGTCGAATGAACGGCCGAGAATAGACAAGTGCTGATTGATTATTAGTATTAATATACACTATCGTGAGGTTGTTGAGGTCTTAGCGTACAATGTGACTAATATTGTATAAATTAAAGTCAAAATATTGAACGTGAGCGACGAATAAATGTTATCTGAAATGTTTGTTCTTGAATTAAAGAATGTTTTTTCTACTCACCACACTTGACCGTATGCACCTGATCCTACTGGTGTAAGCATTTGATATCGCTCAGGAACCTCCCATTCCGTTCTATTGATTTCAACTTTGTGATAATTCGGCATTTTTTACACCGTCTATTATGTAAATAATGTTGATGAAGATTTAATTTCAATTAATTATTGAAATGAAATAAAATTTGTATGAACTACCGGACACAATGAACTTTGAGTATCGCGACCATTTCCATATTAGTCCGATACTCACATTTGCTCACATTTGTTCACATTGTCGATGCATCTTTATGTATATGTGCGCAAGATAGCGCCGGTGTCGAATACCAGAATTACGCAAATAGTACATATATCATATACATGCATGTATGTAATAATAAACACAACCGATCACACTGGATCTGTGTATTGAACTACGGTGGGACATCTGGTGGTCAATTTTCCAATTAAACTCGTTTCCATTTCTGTGTAGTATTAATTATTATTATTGCTATATGCTATATGGTCTGAGGTCGTGTGCTTTTCTGTATTTATCGTTATTTGCATTTGATCGAAACCAGATTTTATATATCCGACTCCCTAAAATTAGAGATATAAATTGGTGAGAAAAATGATATGGAAAAATGTCAACTTTCCCATCTCACACTGTATTACAGCATAATAAATAAGCGCGCGAGTTTTACGGATGCGTGGTGAAGTGTGCAGCGATGAAATTTCGATATCTCGATTGCCGTGTTCAAATTTGAATGCCAAACGGCATCCATATTAGGTATACGGCGGTGTCAGCTGTTCATCTCGTTTCATTGAGTATTGTGTTGTTTTATTTCTATTCGGGTTGTAAGAAATGAATATACATTTACCACGTGACGATACAATCGATATTGTATATATATATATTTCATCATGTATTTACAATTTGACAACGAAATAGTGAAACGTAACATGCAGCCTCGCTCTCAGCCGGGAAGCGGATAAACGGCATTCGAGGAGAGTGCGGACCCAGCTAAAATCGTATGTTCAATTTTGTTTTTCTTCCGTATTTAATAGTCGTAATAAATTCATTAGTATTAATATTATTATAAATCTTTTTTTTTTCTTCGTCGATGTCAAAAGGCGGATTTTTATCTTATTATATCTAAAATATCTATAATCATCTAAACTTCCATTCCAATATCTCGAAAAACATTCTTCATGTCAGTAGGTGAATCTCTATTCTTCAATTTTCATAATTCCCGCTTCATTCCAGATTGTCCATTATTTATAATGATATATTATTATTCATTCATACTGATGTGAGAGCTGAAATAATAAACAAAAGTATACAATGGTGTGGATTATTTGGTGATGACGATTTCATCATTGTTTTATTGTGTGGTCGGTTTGAATTATTTTGATTTGTTTCCACTGTTATACTTTATATATATTAAATATATATAGGAATCGCGCTCTGATGAAAGTAAAAATAGAGCATACGTCCATTAACTTTATATTATTTACAGAACTCATAATATTCTTCTTTCATATTTCCTCATCAACAGTCATACTATAATTATCGCCCTAATACAATTTTGATAGAGTCTTATATGGCAGTGGGACTTTATCTCTTCATCAAACAACATAGCATACATTTTCACATCATCATCATCATTATCATCATCACAAATGTATGAGTATACCAATCATATGACATTTACTAAATATAATATCAACAATTGTGCGTCTTTATGCATCTTACACACAATTGGCGCTTTAATTAACATATACAAATAGATTAGGTTTTTTTTTTCTTTACAAATTAACTTATGAGAAGTTTTTCTTATATGATGGCAAGGTGCTCGACTGGTTCGGTTCTCACTATCTATGAATAATAAATAAAAATCGAACTCGAGCGTGTCACCTCCGCCTTTTGACCTCGATATATTCGTTTTAATTATTTGTTTTTTTTTTATAATTTAATTTTCATTCTGGCCAGTTCTTTTTCTCTCTTTGTTTCTCTTATTTTTTCCTTGCATTATTACTCTTCGGGAATCTATTGCGATGAGAAAAATTATGGTACCATGGAGACAACTGCAAAGTCTGGTCGTGTAACTCATCTGTCGGCAAAATACACTCTGCACAGTCAAACATTGTGTTTCGTGGGAGGCGGTAAAATAATTACGTAATTAAATTGTTTCGTCCCGGCAAGAATGAGGGTGTATATACCCATGGGCATACAAGCCGCGTTGCTCACTTGGCCGACTATTTGCGGGAGTGCGGGAAAATTAGAGCGCGAGAAACTACTTGAGCTTAAATAGTCGTTAGCCACAAGGAGAATAAAACGGCTGCTGTTGCTCAACTATAACAAGAGGGTATGCGGAAGTAACATCTGGAAGTTGTATCGGAGAACAAATGTAGCACAGCGTGGACTTAATGCTGCGCAAATGATGTCCATTGTTGTTACAGGCGCTTACAGTCGTAGTCTTTGCTCGCTCCTTCTTGTTCTTGTAATTGTTATAGGACTGAACTGAGATGCACTGGAGAATGTCATTTTCACAGTCTTGACATTCACTCGGCTCATTTCATCCACGTCATTCATATATAAATACAGACACATACAAGTTTTTTAGACAATTTGAAAAGACTTGCTGTCATCTCAGTGTCCATATATATTCATCATCGTATCATCTATTTGGGATATAAAGTGTTATTTTTTCTCGTCATTTGATTCAGTGTAAAAACAATACGTAGTTGATGTCATTCGATGCGTATTGGCCTTCTTATGTTTGTGGGAAGTAGCAAACTTTTGGCATATCTTATATGTATAAAGATTTTCCATCATCGTTCCTTTCTGTGTTTCATTATTTACACGGAACATCTACTATGGTATTTATACTTGGAATAATTAATTTTTGCACGGGTCTCGATCATCGTTTCGTCTTGAGCCATGTCTATCAGGTAGATATAACATCTAAATTTTCTTTCAATTTCAACTACCTATATCTTTTGATTTTAATATTTCTGTCCCGCGCTCTGGTTACATGCTGAATTTATTTGATTGAAATTGGAGTAGTTATATGATATTGTTTTCGTCCATTCCATTTGCCTGTTCATTAGGTTTGATTTCCAATTGTTTGGTTCACTCTCCAACTAGTGGCGATTTCATTGCTACTCGCGATATTATTAATTGTTACCATCCATTAGGATGATTCATTCTAATGTATATATATAAACGAGTGCGAGTCCGTTCGATTCACTTTGTAATTGAACGTGTTCATGTTCTTTCCATTTTTTTTTTTTTTTTTTCATAAGTTATTTTATCAATATCAATACATGTATTTTAATTTTAATGGAAAATTCCATAATCATATAACGAACGTTCCACATAATACGTGTGCTCTTCTTCTTGTTCCAACAACCCCCCTCCGTGGTCCAAAATTCATACCGGATTGAGCATCGAATGAGAATGCATGAGAGACTTTATAACACCTCGATAATATTTCATCTAACTGAATTCACGTGTCATTTTGTTTTTTTTTTTTACTCCAATATTTTATTTCAAATTTCCAATCGAGGTGAGTATTCTAAAAGTCCCATAGCGACATTCACATCGGATTTGACAAGCTTCTTTACAGCAAAGTCGACGCTGTCAGCACATCCGGGACGACTCGTCGCGGAGGGGAGTCCATACATCACACCCTCATCTCGGTCATGCTGCCTTGAGTTGCACGATTTGATACTTGGCCACTCTGAAGCAAAGGTTGATTTTCAGGTGGGCTCTTGGTTCTTGGTGGTGGTGGCGCCCTTGGTACTGTTAGGTGAATTGAACCATTTGGTGGGCACTGTTGAGTACAAGCACACTGGTAATAATTTAAATTAACTGTTGTTTTGTTTACATATATGAGATAAGATATATTTCATGGTGAGCATTATGAAACTTTTACACACCTGGGATTGCAAGTTCATTTCATGAATTACGGACGTTCTCGGTAATGTTGCGTGAACCGTATGTTGCTGCTGCTTTTGATAATGATGCTGATGAGGCAATGTATGAGTACTTGGAGCTTGTTGAAGTAGTCCAGGATCATTTGCGCTTTTCATAACGTTCCTAGAAGAGAAATTAGAGTTAATAATGGATGAATAACTCACATTATTGTTGGTTTCCGTTCTGGACTTACCGTCTCATCATCTCGTTTTCAACATCAACAATAACTTGACCACCCTCACCAAAATGCGCGTGAGTTACTGGTGGTTGTTTGAGCTCTGTGAAACCTCTCGGGCCACATTGTTGGTTCATCAATTGCTGCTGTTGAAGGCTCTTAGCTTCGAGTCGCGTTTTATCACGTTGATAGTAGACACCAGCAAATATTAAAACGTTTAGTATTAGCAAACTGCAGCCAATTGCTATTGTTACACTCAGGGCAGTTGAATATGCGGCATACCTATTTCATTCCGAAATATTTCAATTATCAAAAACATGTGACATGAATTACATATCATATCAGGGATATGAAGAAAATTTTTACCCAGCAGCGTCTAGTGATGCAAGAGTATCAGTACTGGCATTGTGTACATTCTGTAGATTTGTGCTTTGAATAAGACTGACACACGTTGTCATGCTATAATCCGTTGTGGTTGGTGGCTCTGTTGTGAAATTTCGTCGTCTGTATTCCTCGCCGATTCTGCTTAGTGGATCAGGACGCACCGAACCATCATATAAACTCGGATCACTATGTCCACGGAATAGATTGTGCTTTGGTTCAACGTCTTCCATCCCAGCACGATGTAGTTCTGGAACCAGCCTTAGCCACACGGACAACTGATGGGCACGATAGTGATTTTTCACTGATGGTTTTTTTGCTAAAAAAAAAATGATATAAAATTGAGAATGCAAGTTTCATGTGACCTAATATCATTATTCTACCCATCAAATTTCGTCGACCACATTCCAGTGATATAATTCCATAGGACGTGTTCGTTAACTGCTGTTTTTTCATCTATTATGAACTGCATGGGTTCATATACATAAAATGTTTATTTTGTTCAATGAGATAGATGAACATTCTGTAGATCTCAGCAGTTGGATAAGTTATACTGTCGTAGCGAATAAGTATGTAGTGTGGGAAGTAGGAATAGTGCGCTGACGGCTGCCGTGTAATTACTTTCTGCGTGTTTGGAAAATCCTGCAATGAGTGAGAGCGAGACCAAAAGCAGGGAGGACAAAGACCAATCTGTTTGCCGTTCGCAGTAAAGAAAGTTTTGAAGCTATATCCGGGCCAGATCGAAACTTGGTGTCTGTTAAGATCACGAACATTTCCCCACCACCCTCACCATAAGAACTGAATGTAAGTAGAAGAGATACTGATGAATGTGATGTTACGCGCTCCAAGCATTTATATTCATGGAATATATTATTAAGTTTTCGAGGAATGTAATAATTAATAACACTGTAATTAATGAATTCGTCCTGTTAGAATTTCGGGGATGAATACATTGATTTTCGCCACTCAACAGATAATTCGTGATTTTTTTTCTATATAGAGATTTTTTTTTAATTTACATTGATATCAGTTTAAATTTTTGTTTGGTACAGGTTAAATGAAGCAATATCAATTTAACGACGATTTGCAGAGTTTGGAGCAAGTTCCAATCTAAACTCTGTATACGTGGTTGGTATATAGTGCCGGTATCACGATATGAACGGCTCTATATCGTCAATTCAAAGTTTCATGCCATTGACTTGAATACTCGTTTACCACCAGTCGCATCATTTCCATATTGATGCATCGCCTCAGGCTCAGCGACTTTTCAACAAACCGCCTTCTTCCCTCTCTGCATAAACTTATATGTCTGCTATATGGATTATTTCCGGCGCAATCGGCACGTGCGCGTTCGATCTGGTTACAGAGTCCAATACGTATAAATTGATACCTGATTCAATTGGTTTTGTCAGTTTTTCCGTACCTCAAGTTTATTTCCTACTTCTTAGCTTTAATGCAGGTCCCATATTAAACTGTCGATTGACGTCATCTTCGTACACCTTTTATAGATCATCTGCCAGGGAAATTCGGTTTAGTGTAAATGGAAGGACAATAATCCATAGTGAAATTTTTTTTTTCTTATCAAACTACCGTACAAGAACTTATATTCATGCGATATTATTTTCGTGGCATTTAACCGCGACGAAAGTTACCTGACAAGTTGATTACCAAGTCTGAAGCTTGGACTCAGTTTCCTTATTGCTTTTTCTGCTAGCGCTGCGCGTTTCCTTCACTCCTGTTTATGTCCCTCATTTCTCCCTAGCAGAACAGTATAGATATATGTACAGTATATATACCGAAGGCGATGCGGTGTAATTCAGACTCTCGAGAAAACTTTTGACTCCCCATAGACCCATTTTCGCGTATAGTGCAACTGTAGATGCGGCTGAACTTAGCCAAGTATTGTGGAATGAACGAGATTTCAAAGTAGATTCGACAGTAAATTTGTTGTGCAATGAATTTACAATTGGTTATCCCCAATAAATTATGGTCCATAACGGGAATTCCTGGTTGATATTGGCTTCAATACTGATTCTCAGTGTGATATGGCAGCCAAGAGTTACTAGCTCTGCTGTAGCCATATTGGCATTCTGTTCGATGAGCCGTAGGCCAAATGGTTAGAGAGGAAACCAGTGGGAAACGATGGCTCAACGGCGGCATGAGTGGAAACCCAATTTGTAGGCGGCTACTCCCTTTGATCGACTCGAACTCGCTCTCTTTCTCTCACACTCATTCTCGTTTGGATGATGTCCCCACGGGTGGGTCGGACAATTCTACATGAACCGCCAAACGTTTGGTCATTTCAATGCTAGTTTCCAGCACGCATGGAAGCAACAGTCACTAACGAGATTGTCTTCCCATATGCGAAACTTTCCTCATTAATTATTCAGAAAAATGTGCGAATATAACTTAATTGAGTTGACGAAGTGTATAGAAATATAGAAAATATTTCGTCGGGTTTATAAAATTATTGTGTTAATTAAAATGATAATTTTAACGAGTATGCTTTTGCTATATTTACTAGACGTGGTTGGAAGGGAAAAAAAAGTTATAATAATAATGTAGCGGAGAGTTGAGACAACGTGAAAACGTTTCGTAGCATTTGCTGTATGTATATAGTTTTTGGGAACGAATTCCGAGGCAATCCTCTAATTGAGAGCGGTCCGTCTCTCGTCTCCTCTTTCTCAGGGACTTTGTCGTGCTCAACGTCCATCGTTCATTCCTCTACGACCTCTCTCGTATTTCTTCTTCTCTCCAGTTTTATTCAGTGCAAGACTTAGCTCGATACCTATATACAGATAGAATAATAATACATTACTCTAGTTCAACGCTATTTTACAGAGGACTTCGAACTGCTTCATGACGACAAATTAAAGCAGGTTCACACCGACGGAAGAAGAAGAAACTATTTCAATGGGTTTATCATTTCATTTCAGCATGAATATTAACGTAAAGACATTAATTAAATAATGAGAAGGCAACGTCGTGGTGTCGTCGTTATTTCCGAAGACGTTCGTCTAAAATTGAGAGAGCTAAAACGCATTTAGTATAATTGCCAATGCACTCAAAAGTGTCGCGAGCATTCAGAGTTCTATGCCAAGATTAAATTTCTCAGTTACTTACTCGGCATTTGGATATTTCGAAGAGCGAGAAAGAACTTTAAATTGCATTTGGATCGGAAGTGCTATCGATTTGTCGCGGCAACAAACCCTGATTAATTTTGAACAGTGGAATGGAAATGAAAGAAGATATAAGTTTTTTGACCAATTATATAATGGTAAATCGGCTAATGGACTTTGGCATACAAAATAATATAACGCTGAATAACGTCTGTGTGTACGATGAATTATACATATGAATGCCCCACTCAAAATTTAATTCCAAAATTATTGTGTTCATTTCATCCAACTCTCGACTCGTATACTCTTCCATACGCACATATTGATATACAATATGTGGTTGAATATCTTTTTATGGGTGTTTCTCCACAATTTGCGTCATAATGTTCAAAACAAAATTTCAATGATTAATGGAAAATACATATAAATGCAAAACAAATAATACGTGTATACTTTATTATGAAGGTATTTCAAAGCATATTTAGACAAAAATAATTTCGATATATAGTCCTTTTTTTTATTATTTTTCCAATCCCCCATAAAAGAATGAATATATATCCATGGAGTGCAATGAGACACTGTTAATGCTATTTGACACCACAGTGTGGGCGTCACCAAACGAAATTATAACTCACCAGGAGAGTTGTGGAAAAGGGAACGTGACTAAATTTTGTTGCCTGATGGGCGAAGGCCATTAGCGGTATGCACCCCTCAGTAAACATGTTATTCGAATTCCGTCTTCATATCCGTTTTCAGACGATGAACGACGACGGTGACGATGGGAGGGCCAATACCAAGGGATGGAATGAGGGTATGACGGTAGTCAAGACGGTAAAATGAGTCGAGTGCCAAGGGCAAAGGATATAAGATAAATATATATACTAAATGGCATCAGGAGGAGCAGACGGTGCTTGAAGGAAGTTGAGAAGCGAGCTAATTACTATCGAATTAGTCGGGGAGATGACTATTTCCATTTGCTAAGGATCATTCTGCTTTTGCCGCGTCGAGATATTTGAGCACGACAGTTCAAGTGAAGACTGATTGCAGATTAATTCTATGTCTTTATATATACAAGTATTTGTCGGTAAATTATCAATGGAGGTGAATTTAATGTGTATGAATAGTAGATTGATTAAAATGCTATAGACAAAAAAATGATGAAGAATATCATAAAAGAGGATAGAGGAGAAAAAAGGGAGTGAGTCTTCTTATCCGATCAGACACAGTTCGGCGATACGAAGGCATCCGCACGGTAAGACGCTCTCTCGTGAAGATAATCCGTTCCCGTTGGATTTGTTCGACGAACGACGTGTCCCAACAGAAAAAAGAGCGAAAGAAATTTATATCTATGGACAGAGCGAGGGAGATGAAGAAAAAGGAAGAAAGAGGGAGAAAGTGGGAAAGAACGAACGGACAAGAGGAAAGGAAGACGAAAAGAAAGAGGAAAAGAGAGACAGACAGAACGAGAGAAAGCAATCTGATTAATTTCCTGCTTCTTCGCGACCACAAAAGGCAATGGGTGGCCGTTGATTATTGAACCTGTCCTCATCCTCTCAGCACTACTGTTATATACGTTATATACATATATGTATCTATGAGATAGGATCCATTTGTATATAGGAGATCGCGGAATTAAGAGCAAAGTCGGACGGCTTTTAAGGCCGAGCAGTGAGATATAGGTGCTGGCCATTTTGATATATTTCTACAATTTTATAAGTTTGAAAGATTTTGTCGCTCATTGCCTTGCAATTCTTCTTCAACACTGAATATTTGTCATTATATATATATATATAGGCGTCTATACATATGAGAAATAATATGAAAGGTGTAAGATAAATCGCGACGTTGTGCCGTCAGTGATATCGGTAAATGGTGAGAGGTTGCCGAACAAATGAGTTAGCAGTCAGCTTGGAACGTGATTGTGCGTCGCGAATAGGGGAAGATAAGTCGTTGCAACGGGAAGAGGAACTTCTGAGCGATACGAGCAATAGCCATATATATGTATACAAAAATGGTGGAAGGTGGAATGGCTGCTGTGCTATAGCTCCACCCGACCGATATGTTTAGGCGTGTTTGGGTAGAGATAGTGTATGTTCAGACGACTGATATCTATACATGTATACTCGGTAATTCGGAGTGAGTGAAAGAAAGCACGACAAGAGTGAAAGCATCGACAAATTCGGTTGGTATACATGGAGTGGAGCACGCGAGTCTTGAGAAATTGTCGTGGAAGAATTTCTTATTAGTTTGGAAATTGAAATCTGGAGTATGTCGCTCGCCGCGCGCGTGATCCCAAATCGCAGGTTTTCATTTCGCCTCTGCGTTCGGCATGGTATATATACGGATGAGAAAGAGCTATGTGTATAGATGAGATATACTGGGACACACTTGACGTTGAGGGTAATTCTTTTTTCTAAAATTCACCTCGTGTCGCTCACACTTATTCGGCTTCACAAAGAATTTTCGCGTCGACAGAAGATCTAAAAGGTATATAAATTGGAGGACAGTAACACACCACAATTTCGACGACAAACGCTTTTGCTCTTATAAAGCCTAGGTTTATTCAACTGACGATCTATCGACAGTTATTGCTTTTCACTTTGTCATTACGTCAATCCACATATTTATCTCCTCCATTTTATTCGAAAAAATTCCTGATAGAACGATCACATTTGTATGCAAAGAAATTTAAATGAATTTTGTTCGAATCCAACATATCAGCTTTGGGATGTGAGAAATTTTTTTATAATTTTGTAATGTGCCTGCACTTGATACATAAATATACGAAAATGCAATTGTGTATGTGTGTACTATTCGAGGATTGCGTATTATACACCGACTCCCAACAATTTCCAAGTTGATTCAAATTGTGAGTTCTCCAAACTAAAACTGACAGTTAATGTTGCACTTTCGCAAAATATTCTACATCATACCAGGTGGCGGAATATCATGTATACATGCACGTGGATTTTGCATTATAAAAATTTATTATGCGCTCTGCAATAACGCGAGCTTCCACGGAGTTTAATATTGAAAGTACGTGAGTAAGGATTTAGAGTATATCCATTTATAAACTCCATACAATATAGATATTACCAGCTATAGATCTTGGGCGTAATCAAGCCAGAGTCTTAATCGGAATTTACCTTACACCGTTGTGATGCATTAGCGTCACGTAATGCCGTAATTTCGTATACATTGGAAAGTTTACTTAGGTATCCAGTAAATTCATCCCCAGGGGCTTCTACCACAAGGCGGTATAGAGTACACGAGTGTCTCT
This sequence comes from Zele albiditarsus, assembly GCA_958496275.1. Taxonomy (NCBI): domain Eukaryota; kingdom Metazoa; phylum Arthropoda; class Insecta; order Hymenoptera; family Braconidae; genus Zele; species Zele albiditarsus. The sequence goes on from OY292414.1 coordinate 11,358,459, forward strand.
CAATGGAGCTCTCGTTTGACAGTGAATTCTATCTGTGTATCGACCGGTTAAGTCACGCGCACTATTGGTGAATTCACTTTGTAACTGAATATATACGTCTATATGTAGGACAATCTCTATTTTCACCGTCCCAATTATCCAGTGCACTTTCGGCAGATCCATTCCACGACATTATCATTAGTATGAGTAACACGATCCCTTTCTCATATTACATAGAATAAATACTTAATGCGATTACGAAAGTTTTTGAAATGTTTGAGAAGATGTTCATATAGTATATATGCGTTTGAAAAAGGAGTGAGGTCTTTACAACCATTTCAAATAAATGCGTCCAACAATAATTATGTGCATGCGCTGAACTTTTTGCTCATTCTGCCAGGCTACAAATAGAATAATCTGGTATGAATAAATGTGTGCTTGTATTTCATAAATCTCCTGTGCCCTCAAGCTATATATTTATATCGGATCTGATGCATCTGCATCATTGTTTTCATACGGAACACGTACATACATAAGCGCCTCGAGCTTTTCCGCCGCGCATTTTTCTTCCACAATTCTATTTTGCTGTCGAATTTGGTGTCGAATATATATGCAATATATATCGTGTTGCGAAAATAGTCATATAAACTTGACGAGAATCGGACGGGATAGAAATAGCAGTATGGTCCAGCTGACTCGTGCAATAATTTTGCGAATTAGTTTTTTGCTTTTCACTTCTCTGTGTTAATAAGGATTTTATTTGTATTTTCGTTTTTATCTTTGTGCCGTTATGGCGTTAATAAATTTGCATTTAGTTTTGTGTTATAACATTTCCACAGGAAAGTTTTTTCATCCGTATTACGGATAGAGCCGTAACCTCTCGGAATTGAGGAAAAGGTCCATGAGCTTAATGAGTTTTTTTTTTTCCTGCTAAGCGTGATAGTGGAAATACTGTGGAGGACGGATGTGCGAATGCACTTCTCGACATTGGGCGTTAGTGACTATATACAATTGCAGATAGTTCCTGACATGCCGATGTCCCCTAATTAATAATATTATTATTGTTAATAGTAGTACTGAACATTCTCTTGAATGCAGACATTTAAGAACTATTTCAGAGGAGTAAGTATTTTTTTTACATATTCTCTCATGGGAATATCTACGCGAAAATACTGAATAAAGCGTCTTCACGTTTTAACACAAACACTTATTTATGCACTGTCATTATGATGAGAAGTATAACTTGATTTTCTTTGAAATGGCATTCAATCATAGTTATATACCATACTTCTGTCCTGCTGAATTACATTCTCGTGTTGAGGTTATAGGAGCGAATGCGGGGCACCTTTAATCGCCAACAGTTACAGCGATGATGATGAGCTCCCTTCCATCAACCCTTATGAGCGTTTGTCCAACTATATATCGAGGTATGTGTATAGTACTTCTGTACTGAAGTTTATACACAATGTGCGGTTGTTCTCTACCTAGTACGCCACCGAAACTGAGTATGCATACACATGAGTGTATAGCTTTGACATGAATTAACTACGCACATTCTGTTATATCGCGTTTGTGTTCATATGAACGCATATATGCATACATTCATACATACATATGCACATACATACATGCAAAGTGAACATTTTGTCGTCAACTTTCGAGCGGTTACTTCTCACTACACGAAGTCATGTGCACACATTTCGCCATATCTGGAATTTACCAATAATCATAGTGAATTTTTGTCTATTAACGCGGGCGAATCGTGGGTGACATTTCGAGGTTGTAACCAGAAAGCACCAATTGTCGAAACTGTCGTTTCTTATAAAATTAATCTTTATAAACAGTATTGGGTAAATATATTATACACCTGTATATAACTGCTAAATTAATGCGAAATAATCCAGTTGGATAGTGCAAGTCTGTGTATTATAAACCGATTAAGTTGAAACAACTGCGATAGCATAGGCACCAGTAGATGGTAACATTTGTACATATATAACACATAGAACGCACACACATCTAATCGAGCGAGGGCAGTTACCGTATTCCAACTGATTAAATTAGACTTATCCAGCATTGAAATGAAATTCAAAATGCGATTCCGAATAGAGAACACCGGCATCAGTGGGCGTTTGATAAAATTCCGGAAAAATACTAAAAAAAAAAATATAAAAAAAAGGGAGAAAGTTATTGTACTGTATAATCAGTGGATATTTCAGTTGAATTTCAGACACATTTTACGCAGGCTCGTATTGAATATGTTGATAGTGACTTACATAGGTTAGGGAATGGTTAAAGGGGTGACTTTCGCGCAAGATAAAATGTTGGAAATGCATTAGCTTAACCTTTGCGCAGAATTGAAATCGTTGACGATGAATGGAATTGTAATTAATATAGAACTGCGGTGGTGTGCACTGCACTTCTAACTATCGTTCTCTTTCTCTCACGCTGTTTCGTATTTACATTTCCATATATAATTCGAATGGCAAACGTGTTCAAGCTCTCGTAATATAAATACGTGGTTGGCTGGATTTTAAAATATGTGGGAAATCTTTCACAGCAACATAACTTTTTGACTCTATGAAATGCGAAATTGTAGGATTAATAACAATTAGTGCGAGTTGTAAATAATTTGGATTGCCTGATTCTAATTTTAGAATATATCAAGATCAATAAAGAACAATTATGCAAAATAAACCACCTATATTATATGATTATACGAGTTGTGGTTGCTCTAGCTGAACTCTGTAAACTTTTCCATGAGTTTTAAAGTGCCATAATAGAGATAAAGTTTTTCTCGACTAGTGGCAAATGTGAAGATAAAGTATATAGAAAATGGAGTGGAGAAAATAAAATTGTGATGGATGCGCCCGCTCAATGATCGATTGAACATTAGATATAGAGTGAATCTTCGGGTTTGCCAATAAATATTGACAATGTTCGTCGATCAATGCTGGTGTGTGGTATAACCATCAACCAACACAATACAAAAACAAAAAGTGAAAATCTGTTTTCTATCTTCCAATATGTATTTTGCTTCAGTAGTGGTTTGCCGTCGGCGCATTCCAAATTGAGTGCGGCGGGGTGGAACCTCCCGTTCACGGCAAATATTGCTTCAACGTCTATATATAGATGTCTGTGTACATGTAGAAAAATACAATTGCAATGGCAATCATGTCAAAAATTTTATGTTCATTGTTATATTAACGCATTTAATATTATGGATCATGACAAAATGGTTGAATTACTTTTTTTAAATCGGTAAAACCAAGAGAAATTGACTGATGACATATAATCATCCGATGTGAAGAGGTCGCTGTAATGAGAGCATTGCTTGTTAGAAGTCCATAACTGCCACCGTAAATGTATTTTAGTGCCAACTTTTAATCACTGTATTTGTGACTGGCAGTAAAACCCTTCAACGTCCGAGAAAAAACGTTACATTTTCATTCGACGCATTACTTTTATTTCCACCAAGGATGTATATGAATACTTTCATGCAGCAAAAGTAAATTCAACACTGAGTCAATGTGAATCGGAAATAAAAACTATCGGCAGTGGACGCCTGATGGATCCTGTAACTTATAATCCTTGGGAAGTATTATTTTTATGTTTCACTTTGATAAAATCCTCTAACTCAGAGTTCTACCATCGACAGGACTTTGATGTCATCAATAACAGAATTATGGAAATAACATAACAGCCAACAAATAAACAAAAACGAAGTGGCAGTGCATTCGTAAGGGTGAGAAGAAAAAACTTTAAACAACAAAGTTGTTCCAGTATTATTATGCAATAAATAAATAACTAAGTTTGCGCGTATGGACGGACAGACCGACCAATCTCAGTAAAAGCAAAGTAGCTGGCGCGAGAAATTATGGTGGAGGGGTGCCCAGAGTACAGAAGGGAGAATCGAAAGTTCGACGGGGATCCGCTGTTTAGCGTATTATATCTGAGGCAATAGCCCGGCACGAGTGTTATCGAATTAATCCTACTCTCACGGATAAGATGTGCAATGGTATACTATACCCATATAGCGGGTTGGAAATTCATGGAATTGGTATATAGTCCCCGCGCCAATCTCCCGCATGCTCTCGCTCTCACTCTTACCCTTCCTCGTTTACTTCCGACTTATTCCGCCGACTTTATCAACTCGTAGATGAGTTTGAGTTCCCCTTGGGATGTGAGGGAGAGTAAGCGAGATGGAGAAATCGGCTGATATTAATCGCCGTCGGGCTTTAATCCTTGAAATTGAATGCGCTTCATATATCTATTTCATTTATTCTGTTTGTAGTTTTCGTTGGAAATTCGAGTGGTTGGCCGGTTAAAATAAAATATAGTAACGTTTTTCATTCTCATTCTTTCTCTCTTCACCTCTATAGATACATTCTCCAATGGGTTTATCAATAAATCCCTCGTTTATAGGTATATATGAGTTGGTGTGTATGTTATTCAGAGCCAGCGACGACGATCAAACTCACGTATTTATGAATTACGTTGAATCAGCGTGGTGCATAAAGTATACGGCTTGTATCTGGACGAGATGAACCGTTTGGGATATCTATATTGTTTACTGTGAAGGCAGAATTTTACATCGAGATATGACATATCTGTCCATGCATAATAAGAAAAAAAAAGTGGCTTTGAATGGAAATGAGCCATAGCTCTCTCGCGTGTGGTTTGATGTTTTTCAACACATCGATTATGAGTTTATTCAATTTTAGTACATCATGTACTTGTTCCGAACATGACACGTAATCCACAAATAAATTCTTCTCTCAGCGGAGAAGTTTATCGAATTGATTTAAAACATACTCTCCGCCTATATGTGATTTTTTTCTTATTGATTTGTCAATTGTGTTCATGTTCACGTCATCTTGCCAGACAATTCGATCAATAAAAAATTCTACTTGAGTCTACTTCACGGGCGTCACAGTCGATCATAAAATTGCAGACAAAGCGGAAAATGTTACGGTCTTGTACGATGAAAGCTGGTCGTTTAACGAACTTGCACTCATCGTTTTACTGTCATACTACTCTGATCTGACGCATCCGCACTGTGACATGTCTCTATTTCACTACCCATTGACACTCACACTTTTTGGCATCGATGTTTATGTGCCGGCACCTTTCACTTCTCTTAGCGCCCTCATTATCTCGTACTCGACAGATTATCCTTGCAGATATAATGACATAAGTTCAAATAACATGGAAAACCACATGGTTCCAAATCCGATGATGCAGTTAACTAATATGCTTGCTGTTCTATGTGTCTGACCGTTTTACACCTTTTGGTCGTGAACTTTGACAATATCATACATCTGTGCGCATACAATATTGTATGTATGTCTTGGTATAGATTGTTCGATTGATGTCAATCCGGCATCACGAAGTTATTTAATGAGACCAACAGCAAATTTTTCGAGTCCATAATATTTTTTATCCAGTATCACCGAAGTTTTATGCGGTTATAATAACAAAAGTTGAATCGCGGTTGAACGGAGCCATAGGTGTTGATATATTGGTGGATTCATGGCAAATTTTTCATTCACCTGTCAATTTTAAAGATTTTTCGTTCATTTCTATTTTTTGTATTTTTATTCTTATTTTTTCATTTTCATTTTCATTTTTTTTTTTTTCAAACCGTATCATCCATAACAATTTCACATGATTCCGATAGATTGACCCACACGAGTGTCGTATAAACTATTTACAATACACAACGCAACTGGTTGAAATCGTTACATGTATACATATCACAATATTATATATATATGCGACCGAATCAAAATGCAGTGACGTGAATGCATTCAGTAGAAAACGAGGGATGATGCGTGTGCGTTATAGAGGTCAAATGGTTGCATACATCCATACCTCTATACACATTGGCATGAATATAGCAGAGTGTGTATATGCATACAGATAGAGTTTGTGTTGATGTAGTTCAGAGCCCGCGAGCCATGTACTGACCCAACGCCCAGGTAGGGACGAACGTTAGTTATGACGGCAATTTGTTGTTTCGGTCATACAGAGCCTGAGGCGGGATTCAAGCATTGCCCATTCGCGTCAGCCATTGCAATACTCTATAACTTAATCGACGTGCTATCATTCGTTTTTATCTCAATTGTAAAATTTTAGGGAGTTGGAAAAGCGAATAACGCAGATGGAATCATCATAACTCGTTGAGAGGCAAAATGGTACACGTTGGCCAAACGAACTTCCACAGCCGTCAATCAGAACACGAATAATCGTTCGTTGTTATTTGAATGCACAAACGTTTCACCATATGTCGATTAAACAATTCACTACGTGTGCACCCTCATCGTTCAATAGTACTGATCTATTATAAATGATTGAGATAAAAACTAAATTTCGTATTATTTACACGGGATAGTGAAAATAATACATAAAGTATATGTTTGTACAATGAAAAAATGTTTGAATTCGGTAGTAATATCGTTTGACTATCACAACTATTTGCAGCATAAAAATATTAATTATTGCTTTCGCGTCAATCTATGGTGTTGTTGGTATAGAGGAGTTACATGATCTTTACGGTATATGCTTGAAACTAAAAGTGCGGCTGTGCACAGGTATGCTGCTGCCTGCGGATAGCAACCTCCTCCCAATTAGGTGTAATAGCTATGAGCATTGTGCCAATCATTTGTATGATTGTGACTGCTATATATTTCGACAGTGAAAGGAACATTTTGTAGCTCTGTTACGTCATTTTAACGAGCACCTCCGACAATACTGTATAGAATCGAGGGTCTAGATCGTTGTTAAGGCGACTTTTTTTTTAGTCTAGATTTAATCACTTGATTGAACTGTACTTTGGGTCAATGTGAAATCGCCAAGACTGAGATTAAGCGAACTGGTAATTAATCGTAACCCCCATCACTTTCACGGCACATTTTTTTCCCATTGCAGCTTTTACGTGCTCTATATCATTGGGCAGGCGTTATATTTGATCACAGGAGAAATCAATTCTTCACCCGGCTACACTCGAGAATAATTCCGATTTTTCTGTGAATGCGCCCTTGTTTTCACACTTAGAAGAACGATAACCATATTTATGGTGAAATGTAGTTATAAATATGTGTACATGAATGAAGTTTATTGAGAATATCTATGAATTGAGAGGTCTATGAATATGGTGTATTTGGAATTGCTGTGAAGCGCACAGAGTATGGGCGAGACGAGTGAAATAATGAGTGAAATCGTATTTTGCAGGGAGGGAAACATCATTTTCTTTTGCTTTGTGCGCGTCGTATCCAATCAAGTGCTCTGCAGTGAAGAAGGGGGATAGCTTAGCAGAACGTATATGGTGAAATATCCATGTGTGTATTGGTGTGGTTATCTCTCCCTTTCTTCGGAAGATAAGAGTGTGAAAGCAGACTCACTTTATGTTTGTTTGACGTACCGTGCACTCAAGTGCAAAATCTTCGTAGATGCGATTTTCCGTTGTATACTTGAGTGCACATACGTACCTTGTCTATTCAGACTTTGGTCAGTATTAATACACATGTGATTCCCTATTCATGTGTATGATAATTTTTACCAATCAATTTCCCATTGGGGAAAACGCTTGACAGGATGTGAAAATGTCTTTAGCTTCTTTTGGCAGACAGACATTTCACATGAAAGTTTGATCGATGTGCCATGTTGGAAAATTATAAACTCCCAGTTTATTATTCACTTACTGATTTCTAAATATTTCTGATGCACCGGATCGTATTGTTCCCAATTGATTGACCGAAATCGATTCTTTTCCTTACTAATCATCATCGTCCCGTCATTCCGATGATGCTCGTAGACATTTGGATTCCTGCAACATATCATAAATAATTTCAATATATAATAACTATAATGGTGAATATATTCTTGTATTGAAGCATATATAGTATTGAGATTTAATAAAAAAATATTGCCATTGATGAAATGGAATCATGTTAATTTCATCCAGAAAACAGTCGAAGACTATAAATAATTTATCAAACATAAAAATACCATCGCTTGTTGCAAATACGTAACAACGAAATTCCCGATTTTTTGATACAACGTTGCAATAATTTTTTTTTTTTTCATCAGAAGGAGTGTACGAGAACTATTTGAAGCTATGACTCTAGCCGAGTAACTTTTCGTGTGTAATACTATGATGCCTTGAGTAAACCAGCGAATTCGAGGCGTCAGATGAGGGTCAGCTGAGGTTAAAGCACAACTCAACGTTAGTGGGTTTGCAGGAAGTAAGGTAGCAACCGCGCGGTTGTGTTTACCTTGGTCACAGGACATCCTTGACATCCTTTGAGCACGTGTCCGACATAACCACCACAGTACACTACCTCGTTGTGGCATTGGGTAAGTACAGATGCTGGTTGGGATAGTATGAGCCTGGAGCTTGCTATTAGTATATATAGGAGACAGAGAGCAACTGTGTGCGTCGACTTTTCAAATGAAAATTTTAATCAAATACGCTCGATGAAAATGATTTGTGTGAAAACTGTTGTTTATGTGGGTTCATGTTTACTACAATAACGTAAATTTGGTATAATTGACTCAATATTTAGAAAAAAAAAATCATTTTAGCAATAACGATAAATTAGTGTGGTCAATAAAACGGACGAAACTTCATATGTGTGATGAACGTGTATATATACGGCATATATCTATATAGATGTATAGTAATCCCACTAGTCGCTCGTCGATATCTCGACGTGTCTGACGTCGGATTTGCTCGATTCGATTGCCGTTATCTGGTGGATGGGATATATACGGAGAGTAATTATGCGGCGGCGCACACGATGGCGCACACAAGCGTCAATAACCCTTTGGATGTGTAGGTGACGGGACGGTTAGAACGACGCATAACGCGGTCAGATGGGCTCGAGAGACTGTCCAACGAGCCCTACTAGCACACCACTCGACGGCTAGCATACACAGGAAATCGTCGATCCACTATTCGATTAAGGGGATTTCAATCAGATTTTAGACGTGATATATATGAATATTGCATGCAAGTAGAGTTGGTAAATGAAATACTTATTATAAAATGTTTATGTGGTTATCAAAATATTTAATCAATCATTTCCGATCGTGAAATTTCATATAAATTGCTTCATTTCTTGATAAAATGGCGCACATATCGAATGCTACAGAACTTAGATGTGCGATCAATGCCAAAATGGCACGCGCGCGACCATCTCATATAGGAGGTTAGGCATCAGATGCTTCTCACAAGTGGTATGCGCACTTATCCGTTGCATTATATGCAGAATATAGGAGGAATGTAGTACATAGGAGGGATAAACTTTGAAAGGTGAATCTTTGATCGGAACGCATCCAGAGGATTAGTCGTGTAATTGAGCTACAAGTCGACGTCACACAGAGTAGTGATGCATTATTGAGTGGGGCACGATTCGAAATTGATAACGATGATGACGGTGAGGCTGTGGCACTTTTTAGAATAATATTGAGTTGCACGGTTCGTATACCAAAAGCATTTTATCCATTAAATTTTGTACTCGCAATGTTCTGCTTCATTTAAACTTCAATATGTACATGTGTCCACATAGGTGGTTAATAATGAAATAAAAGTGCAAATGTGTATACCAACACTCGGAATATTATCCGCAGTCTACCAAACTAATAACTGATAACTAAATCTATGTAGATGGGTGGCATTCGGAGAGATAGGGAAATGGGAAATTCATATAATGGGAAAATGGATTTAAAATTAATTCTGTTCCAATTAACACTTAGGATGCTAAACGATTTAGCACGTGAATGAATGTGTCAGAAGCAGGCGCAAGTCATGTCTATATTCGTTAACTAAGTATAACGTAGATTTAGTTTCGGAGTACCATTCAATGTCTCCCACTTTCATTTGTTCCCGTGGCTGATCTACCGTGCTGAAATGGTAAGAGAAGCGAATTGGCAGTTCGCCTTGAAAATCGTATTTAATATCTGTAATTTATCCAAGAATTAAGCGGAGAGATTTGCGTTGGCATATATATATATATTTTTATCGGCTTCAATGTTTTATTGAAATTATAAAATTCGTTAGTATAAAAAATATATCGGAGAAGTGACCATTTTTGTTTCGCTGTTAAGCATTATTTTTTCACTATGTGTCTTATCATGAGTATTTCTCTTACGTCAACTTCGACTATCATCTTTATATTATATGTTCATACGTATAGAAATGTGATATATAAAATGATATTACGCCCTGTAGCATCATTGGCGCAACTAAAATTCGACACATAGGTCCGGATTTCAGCGCTACATTCCACGTTCCAATATCGCCTTAACACCCGAATGACGCAAGAATCACTGATAGGCGTTCGAGCGCATTTTCTCTCGTCGCCATCGGCCGAACATCCGTTTGTTTTCCAATTTCCCAAATTCCATTCCACGCTCGAATAGTTTCATTTCCACGTTGGCTTGAAGCAGTAGCAAGGAAGAGATTTTATACAGGGTGGATGGGATAGCGTCACACAGATGAGCAATCTGTGTTGCCGACAATTGGACATTCATCAATCTATGTCTTGGATTAATGATCTTGAATGTAAATGGAAATTCAAAAAAGTTCCTCAGAGAAATACGTGGTACAATTTACTGGAGTTCTACTATTAGCATCACGAACACATACATTATGATTATACAAGATGTGGTTGAAAAATTCGAGAATGTCGAAAATATAGTTTTGGGCCCTACCGTGTGCAACAGGAAAATGTTTGCGACCGGATTGCGTTTATGTCCATATGGGAGTGTATCATGGGTACTTAGATCTTATACATGTGCCACCTAACCACGACATTGTCTACCGATAATTTACAAGTTACTTAACCATAATTGAACTCATGGCTAACACTTTACGTCAGATAGGTTGTAATCAAGTGTATTTAATAAATTAGTGGCAGGGGAGATAGTGGAGAGTGAAAGTGATATGGAACGTGATGAGGCGTCGTGCGGCAGATTAACGTTATTACGATCGAGTAACTCTACAGATCAGTTTACACAGAAATATATTCCAAGATAATCTTTGAATTCCGTTTTCATGAATGATAAGTCCAGTAATTAGATCCCACGAGTAGCAAATTCAGCAGTATAGACTGGTAACTCTGATGAAGAATAGATTCATATATCATTTTCCCGGCCGAAACGCGTATATAATTTTAACTAGTCTTCTTCCACTAATACTCATGGACATGACAGAGATATATAAATAGCTGTAGTATCGGTTGAATTATTCCGAATGGATTATCTGTCTACCCATTGGATATTCCATGTCCTATGCCTTACGAGGTAATTGGAGGTATTTAACTCTCAGGCAATACTTGCAGTTAGTCCCTAGTGGTATGGGTCCTGGGTTCTCGTGCCAGTCGTGTCTACGTGATCGAAATAACGAGGCAATTGAAGCGTTCGTCCAGTGCTGACAAAGGGAAAGAGTGGGAAAGTGAGTTCGCCGGGCGAAGAGAGATAGAGTGTGAGGAATACGAGACGTCGAAGATCAAATTCCCACGCGAGGAAAGGATAATGTTGTTGGTGGAATCCACTGGGGATGACGATGTTAGGACGAACGATGACCCAATAATCAGGATAAAGAAGCTGTTGTCATATTTTGAAAACAATGTCTCGAATATATTCAGTGATAATTAAAATATTAGGACATTGGCGAGTGTTTTCAGTCATATTCAAACGGAAATATGGAAAGTTCAATTCGATTGTGAGTTCATTTTTTCAGGACATTGGCACCGTCATTTCTGGTATGCGCGGTTATTTTCACACATATGAACGCCTGCAGAGGCCTTCAGTCGAATTCATGTGTCATTTTTATTTATGCTGCAACAGGTATTGTCTCGATGGAGCGTGTGGGTCTTGATTTCGGCCTTGATTTATCAAGATTGTGGATATGGAACCAGGGAGTTCCATGTTGACATGACTATACGTATTCATTCAGATGGTATTTATGGATGGAGAAGATAGCGATGGTGATGAATTTCAATCAGGAAGGGAGTTATGAACAACCTGTTTACGAAACCGAAATTCTAAAAATATATTGAACGCACAAGCTTAGGCCAATCGATCTGAAGGCTATTTCAGGAGGAGATTAAGTACACCAATCTTGGCGAAATGATGGGACGTGATTATTCTATTATATATGAGTGAGGGGATGGAAATGAATCATGATATACAAGAGAAATACGAGTTTGAGTTGAGTGAAATAGAGAATGTCAGGGTGAGAAAGAGGTTAGTTGCAGACACAATCGATCCATACCAGCGTCGGTATTCGTTTAGAGATGAATGAAATTCAAATAGAATGTTCAATAATGCGACTATGGATGTGCGAAGAATAAATATGGAAACGAAAGTAAACAATTTCCCCAGGGCTATGGATGTGTGTGTACTATCGAGTTTATCAATTAAAACTATGATATATAGTCAGAAGTAACACAACTACCATTTGGTCGTGCCCAATCTGAATCCAGTGAACAAGAAGGATTTTTCCTTATAACATAAGTTTGAACTATTCTTGAATGTATTGAGTGAGTTTAACACAAAAATGTAGATGGCGGAAGATGTTTACGTGCAACTGTATATATACGCATTTGCGCTATATATTGGAGAATTGTTTGACCATTCGGCGTTCTCGGTTTCCAAACAGATATACGACACTATTGATTGTATACAATAATTTAGCATAATCGTTATAACGTGGAGAATGAGTTGGGGGCCAGTGGGGTGTACAGCAGGCACACACACACACATCCATATTCTGAGAGCTGAACATACAACTGCCCTCCAATAACCGCGAAACGGGTAATCGCAAACACGAGGTGGGTTCGTGCAGCCACGCCCGTCGTACTTTACCGTCGTAATCCCAAAGCAAGCAGCGTATAATGCAGACATACGTGCTAACTGTCCCACCAAAATCCAACATACATGCGCCGAAATGTCATCAAGCTTAACTGAATGCATCACAGTTTGTATGCTATTGACATAAATGCCAGTGAAGAAATATATATATATTTTTTTGTTCATTCTTATGTTATTATTTGACATATATGATCGTGAAACTTGATTTCACAAGATTGAAATTTATGGACCCGATAGCAGACACACACACACACCATTTATATTCATTATTGGCTGTCACGGCATGCACATCATAATTTTGAATAAATATAGGTGGATACAGATCGTCGTGCTCTGAAAATCAACCCCTTTTCTTTAGAAACGTAATTCACGTTGACTGACGCTAACTCTACTCGGATTACTTCTGTATACCCATTTCTGTTCAATACTCCCTCTCTATCTACCCCACAACTATGTATACATCATCACGATTGCACCGTGAAACAACCATATCGTCAATAGTGAGGTTGCAAGCTTACGATACAGTTGCGTTGACTCACGCCATTAAATCCCGTTGGGACTCCGATTACAAGCTGTTAGGACAAAGAGTGGAAATTTCATTTGAATATACAAAAAAAAAAAATATTACCATAAATTATTACGGTGAATTATATCATTATTATTTCTCTGACTGTTATTATTTTTTTACAAACAGCACAGAACTTTTCAATGAGATTGACCTATATATATATTCATATATAACTCAGACTTTTGAACTTTGGTGTATAAGCTCATTCCTCGTAATTCCGAGCAATTCTATTTGCTTTCGACGAATGGTAGATAGCGAGGAAAAGAAATAAACGAGAAAAGACGGCGAGTTGTATACATGTATATATGTATATACATATAACAAAGAGCAATGGAGTTACTCGCGCGGTTACACGTCACTGATTCTTCGTTCCTGACTTTTCTCCAACCACTATTTATATACATATATACCGTATATATACATATATATATCTACTTTTTTCCAGCGTTTCATTCTTTTTTTCTTGCAAGTCCAAAACTCTCATATATAAACCCGTTAGTTGTGCGGTAGCAATAAATAAACGTGTGTAACGGGATTTCCTCAACTTTGTTTTACACTCAAGTAACACACATATGTGCCATGACATCAGTAATGAATCGGAAGAGATTATATTTATATTCCTCAAACAAATGATTTTCTATTTCAGAATGAGTGCCATATTATAATTTCGTTTTTCCAAAAATTTGTCCCCTGCTCAACTCATACGTCAAACAACTTCCTCAATTTCTCTGTTATTGGTATTCGTCTGATTTGTTCACCGACAACTTACACACTTGCTTCGATTCTATTTTTTTAGAGTTCGCCGATTCACGCGTACTCAACATAAGTGTATTGTATTGGGTATATGGGGACTGAAGGGATAAATACATAGATAAATGGATAGCAACATGTGAACAATTTATCCAGTGAATTATCTCATTATATTATCGGTCAACATTTATCGATATGAAATTTTGATGGCGGCTGATGTCGAGGGCAATTGAGAAATAACTGTTGAGGTGGCGAATTTGATGCCGCAGCAGCTATAGTGGTGTAGGTTTGTAAAGCCAAGAGGCTCACTTTGTCGACCGCTTCATCCGGTCTTATCCGATAAAATGCTAATTCCATTTAGACTGTACACGTACAGAGCAAGTTAGCGAAGAGTAGAGATAGTGAGATAGTCATGATGGCTCTATATAGTGGTGATGGCACGAGTCCGTTTACTTCTACCGCGATGCTCTCGAGCGTTGAGGCGATTTAATTTTGGACCCGAACTAGATGTATAGTCAGATGATATACACTATATATATATGATCCTCAGTAGAGGGGAAGGAAAAGTAGTGTGAAGGAGTATAATAAAAAGCGGACAGGGGGGGAGTTTAAATGTAGGAGCGTTGGATGAGACGGACTGGATGGCTGACCCATGATTTCACAACCCGTAATGATGTTGTAATACAATGATTCGCGAATATATTTAGCCTAGGTTATTATTGCACTATACGGGTGAATGTTAACACAACATATGGAAAAAAAAGAAAGATTTTCGCACACAAATTAATTAATTTCGATGAAACGACTGTAACTTTGATGGGATATTAAGTATTTTAACTATTCGGATCCATTGATATGAAAATATGTTGACAAACTCCATGAGCGCAATATAAAACTGTATGGTGATGGCCAGAAGGAGCGTACTGATGGGAGGCTGATAGCAGACATGTATACGTTGAGTTTTCAAATTATCGTGAGAGTAAACGGGACAAATGCGAATTGGATATACGTCCATGTGTGCTAAACGATGTCAAATATTTTTCGTAATAGTTCATTGATTTTTCATTTTTTGGTATTAATCGTTTGACAGCACAGGCTCATACATTTGAATTTCAAAGCTATGGAAGCTTTCTATATATTGTATATGTGGATATGGTTGACAGAGACGAATAAACGGCAGGGAAAAACTGTTGGATGGATAACGGGATTTTAATGTTTAGCATTCAAATTTCATTTTGGCACACCGTCAGAGCGGAATAAAAGTAGCAAATAGAGAGAGAGAGAGAGAGAGAGAGAGAGTCGATTGATTTCATCTACAAAAGTAAATAAAATTTGAATGGCATTGTCGGCGTAATTCAGAAAATAAACAATGGGGCGAGCATTTTTTTCTTCGTTTGTATTCGTATACATCTTCATTTGTTCACTTCATTCTAATCGGAGAAAAGCACATGGTTGTATAAAGAATGTCAATTGGTATCCGATGTTCGGGAAAACCAATTTTTTTCGATATTTGGATTATTGTTATTAATACTGGTTTCACACTGACTATTATATATTTCTTTGAATTTTTCTCTTACATTCTATCGCAAAGTACATACAGTATAAACAGTTGAACATTTGTAGCACAAGCTGTCATCCATTATTTTTATCATTATTGTTATGTCATAACTGGTGTACAATGATAATGTTCAGGTCATATCAGTGACCACCCAGTGCGACGAAAGATCGTGTCGTATACATTTTACAATGGCTTTATACATGCCCTATGGAAATGTCAACTATAAAAGTTACTTACGAATAAAATGAAACGCAAATAATTAAATGGAACAAAAAATGAAATGAAAGAGAAGAAAAGCAAAACAAAACAAACATAGAATGCGAAAAGTCGTTTTTCCTCCCAACGGAAAGACGGTGGTCTCATAAAGAAACTCGGTTTTCTTATCATTGTTCTCTACATTGTCGTGTTTCTCTTTACCTCTGTCTTCTTTTTTTTTTCTCATCTTGCTCACTCTTTCTCCCTTTTTCACGCACGCTTCTCGCCTTTGCACTTATTTCTTCTCACCGCTACACGTTTTCCTGTATATACCCTGTTACACGATAATCCTCTTCCAATACGTATCTATATAGGAAAAGAAAACTTCTTCTCAAGGGAAATATTTTCTCTTATAATCGCTTTCTCGTATATATATATGAGATGTGTAAACCACAACGTATATCATTTTACTTCCAATCATCCATGTATTTATATTTGTTTCTATAAGGTGGATGTTAAACTGAGAAATAATGCAATGTTATTTTTCTAGATTTTTATCATTAATATCCAGTCAATAGGTATCTTTATTGGATTTGGTAATTTCCCATTGTGATCCATGATCATATTTAACAATCAGTGAAATAGAAGAGAGGGCAAGTGTGATCTCGAGCGGTAACAGCGCAGCGATATCTATCAGGGATAAATATGAGGATAGAGAGTAGATCGAAAGCATTACAGATCGGTACGTGACGACAAGCGATCTTGGTGACTGATCCCATGAGATGACGACCACTTCAATTTTCCTCTAATCCCGAGCAGCTGTCTACGATGCCCCACGGGCATTTGGGCGTTGGCGTCTTGCGCGTCATTCTGAGACTATATATATATATATATATATATATATATTTGTTATACAGCCTCTCGCCTCATTTTCACCATCATCTATATATATTGAGATCATGTATGGGTGTAGTCTTTTCAGTTACATAATGCATATACACATGATTACATACTGATGAAGCAAATTTCCCACAGCTGGGGGTAATTGATCTTTCGTGCAATGAAGTGATAGCAATGTATTATTGCAGTACTTAGCAGCTTATAAATAGCGAAACGATACCTATCTCTTCATTATCTACCGGTATGAATCTGAGCTGATTCGAGGTGGAGTGAGAGACTGAGAGAGAGAGTGGTAGTATGAACGAAAATATGGAAAGTGAATTCTTCATTTCTCGGTTTAACGAGTTACGCTATATCGGTTCCTTTTCTTTTGTTAGATTCATTTATGAAGATATTGCATGTGTCTTGTATATGAAAAAGTTAGTGCTTGGAGCTTCGAGGGTTGAAATTCGTAGCTAAATTCGATCAATCAGCGCCCGTGTATCCAGTCGTGAATTCGTAAAAGCGGAAAAAAATTTTTTAAACGATTCAAAGAAAAAAGAACTGTGAATAAACTCACTAGGAGTTATTACGCGGTGTGAAGGCATCAAAAAATATTTTCGTTTTAATTCGAGGACACCGGAGCGAGTGCACGTCGAAATTCATGAATATGGAATAAAATTTTAAACTCCACCTTCAGCAATGGCACACCTGCACCTTTTCCATTTTTTCCTTTGTTTAATTTTCACTGAGATTTTTTTTCCCCACCTTCAACGCAGCTTTTTCACATGAAAATAAAACTAAATAGAATAGAAAATGGTGATAATCGATACTACTCGTACCAAACAAAAGAGAGGTGGGAATATGAAGGGAAAGGCAAAGAGATAATATTGATTTACTTACCCATGTTTAACGAAGCTTGCGAATGCTTGGATGATACCTTCTGATAGTGCAATCTCCGATTTAGTATAATTAGTTCTTCGAAAGTATCCAAATCCTTCAACAAGCGGCGCACCAAAAACATAAGGTAATTCTTCTCCATGAACGGTCCCCATTTTCTATGGCAATAAAACACAAAAAGACATATCAAATGAAATGAAACAATGAAAATTGTAAAATAAATACTGACGAGAGGAGAATGTGAACGTATGCATGAATATAGCTGCGATGTAACCATGAATCTCCAGAGTCTCATTTCAAATGAGAATGACAGTCGTTCGAAAATGGTTCCCCATAGGTGCATCTAGCTAGACTTTCTCACGGAGGACAACGTTGCCAGATTGGTGTGGCGCCGAGTCCCTGGATGGCTATATAGGCATTCGTTCGTTTCGCAAAAAGTGGGCACTATACACACATACATATACAATTATATGAACATATATGAATATATATACGTATATGTATGTTTACTGTACTATGCTCGGGCGCGTTTGTATCAGTAACGTATCGTTGACGAGCGTTGGAGCATGCTTCCCGGAGAATCCCCAGTGACGACTTCCGGTGCATCAACTCCCCCCACTTGCCAACCCGCGAGATTCGTTATCGATTTCCATTCGTCTCGTTTGCCATTGAATCATTTTCATTCGCTAGTAGACGTGCTCGAACGAAGATATTCAAGCAACAATTTATTACCTCAATATATATGTACATGGATATAGGGAGAATAATTAGATTGATCACTTTGGGGTGCTCATCTATATGATGTCTAACCCAACGTTTCACTCATTTTCCTCAATCAACCCATCTCATGCGCTTGCACTTGTACCTATACCCCATGGTAAGTTCTTGACAATGATGGAATTCAGTTTGAGGAACAAGTCCTCCGAAGCAAAAGACAATGACAGATACAATGATGCAAAATTCGTCGCGTCTCTTTCTGTTTGGTACATCTACAAATTTAGTTTCGACATTGCTCCACTATACGAACTTGTTCTCTGTTGTAGCAACAAAACTTTACTTCCAAATTGCTCTTCTCTGTAGTAACAGTCGAATGGCGTCTTTGTCTCATTCTCTCATATATGTATATTTATACGTATATAGATTAACACTGTATGATTGTATCATTTACATATTCAATATTTAACACATTTTTTCAAGCATCAGACATATTGGTTGCATTTATAATTTTACATAATTTTTTCAAAATCTATTATTCATTTCATCTGTAATAGCATATTCGATTTAAAATATAAATTATATATATCTGGGAAGAAAAAAACGATGAGAAAGCTTCAAAGAAAACAATATTATTATTGCTGCGAGAGTTGTGAAGATTGAGGCGTTGGTGAAATGGAACTGGGTGAGCGATACAATATCGTTTCGAGATGTGTAGACATCAATTTCATGGAATTGAAGAAACGGCGAAAAAGAGGTTCGAAAAGTTTCGAGTCCAATATGTTTCGGTAGGTGTATATACCTATATTTGGCAGATACAACGAGCGAGCGAAGAAAAAAAGGAGTGCCCGGAGACTCTTCGTGGTTACACATACTGATTCAAGTGGTGCCTTCTGTTCCGACTCGATAGCAAGACTGTGCCCAGACATGATACTTATATAATATATAGCGACTCTCAAGATCTCATATACAATATATGGAGTATTGGTTCGCCGGCGATTGTCGCTGCTTCAATAGATGCGGTCACTCTATTGATCTTACAAAAAAAAAAAGTAGATATTTTTTTTTTTTTTTTTTTTTTCAATTCCTTTGATATATCTTCATTGCGCATTTGGCACCGAATTCTAAATCACACGCACAATGGAGAGATTGGTTACATCTATTCACGACTACATTTATACTACTATCAGATAAAGCAATATGACAGTGTCCACTTGGATGACTGCACTTGGCCGTAACTACTAGCATCGCTGCGCCACAAATCGATTCTATCCATATACATAGAGTATATGCTCCAAGTCACAGTCGTCGCACTAAATTCTACAACAAGATCACCATGACGATTAAACGCAATAACTCAATGGACGCAATTTTATCTTAAACATTGTGATGCGGTCCCAAGACCATCAATTGAAAAATTTTATCGTAAATATATAATACTATCATAAGTATGATAGTCGTAATAATGTTTATCTCCTGTCTTAGAAATAATATTAGCGTCCTCAGATTGTTCTAGATAAAGAGGCGCATGCGAAAAAAAAAGCAGGAGGTTTGGGATAATCAAGCTTAAGTGTTTTCTGGAATGAACAGTGGAAGATAAAATAAAAGTCCTGAATATCTTATTCACTACGAGAGGGGAAATGGGTGACCAAACATATACACGAGTCAAGTGAATAACGGAGCTTGAGAGTCAGAAAAGCGAGATTCTAGACGTCCATATGAGGGTCGAATGATTAAATGATACTTCGTTTTCTCAGAAGTATCAGTAAAATATCGGACATTAAGTCAGTAGCTACTATCTGTGGCAGTCAACCATCTAATTGTTGTATATGTGGGGCGTATGTGGTACATTTCTTATAAATGTTTGGACAATATGGGCCAAAACGTGAATGAAAGAAAAGCTGTTTCATTTTCTCTTCACTTTATTTCACTTGGTGCGGTGAACTATTGTCACAGCATTATTTATATAAGAGCTCATGACAGTCGATAAGCATTCGAAATATCCCACAGTGTCATATCAAATTTGTCAATCGTCCATTCACTGTGCAGTGAATGGATATACATATGTATATATTACACTTTTCTCTATATAGATATAGGTGCAGATATATATTAATGGTTGTCGCACTGTTGATTTATGGACCGAGAAAAAGATATTTATATACGTCGAGCGAACTAACAAATTGCAGATGTCACATCGATGGACAGCACTCACGACGATCTACTGAATTATATTCAAACGTTCCATCTTCACCTGACGCTTCAAGTATCATATATACACATATGCATATATATATATATATATATATATATATATACATGGATGAAGAGCATTTATTTTGTTTTTCCCGCTATTTTTCACTCAGAATGGTCATTGCTGTTATGATCGTTGAAGAATCTACAAAACATTATAATTATAGAATATAGAGAGCCATCAAAATGCAGTGGTGCGTGAAATGTGTTTATCATGATATGAACAAACTAAGATTTGTCATACAGCTTTGTTTGAACAAAAGATAAATAATGAACATCAATTTTCAAAATATCTTATATGCAAGAAATACATCAATACTGATAGCCAATGGCTAACAATACAGTGAAAATTAATATTATTCTGCTTTTTATATTTGAATGGGTTTTGTTCGAGTTCATTTAATCGGTTTTATTGTCCGCAATTATTTTTCGGCTCAATTGTGATTTCGTGCAGGGCCAGGCGATATTTTCTATCGCTCCTGTGTAATTTGTGCAATTATCTTTCTCCTTTGATATATAGAATGCATGCATATATTGGTTTATAATAGACTTCTTTGTTGTCGTAACTTCTCATTATATACCACTTTTGTTTTATTCTCATATTTATTTTCCACCGTGGAAATAACATGCCATTCTGTATGCATATTCGTATACGAATTCTGATTTTAATCCATTACATGCGATAATCTGAGCCGAGAATTTTTGTTAAGTGTATGAGTATAAGCTGATATAGATTTTACCTAGCCAAAAGTTTGAGGTACGGGAGTATTCAAATTACGTTGGAAATGTCTTTCAGGGTCCGTTAGAAGTTCGTAGTGGCATGAAAAGTCACTCGCTTGAGTCTTCTATAGCGGGCAAGCAAGAATGATGTGTAACTTTGTCCCTATACGAAACTTCTACAAGGTTGTTTCATCAGTGCAGCCGGTGAAAGAAAGATAAATGTAATAGATAGATAAAGCAGATTTGTAAAAAGGAAACAATGAAAAAAGAAAAATAGAGGAAGAAAAGATAAGAAAGGAAAAATAAAAATAATGAAATAAGGACCAAGGATTTACTTCAACGTTTAATTAAATTACTTTTGTCGCAGGATTTATAACTAACTGTGAGTTGGATACGAGTGATATGACATTTCACAAAGGCAAATAAAAGTGCAGAACGAGAAGAGAAATAAATTGCGATTATCAAGTAACGAGCAAAAATCTTTCCAGCTTTTCACTTTTCTCTTCAGCATCTTTCAACCAGTCTAATTATATTTACATTACCGCTGCACTCCATTATATTCTTTGCTCGTCAGATAAACTGGGTGCAATTGTGAGGAATGAATTAATAGGTAGTACGTCGAACAATTAACCGTTCTATGTAGTACATACATCATTGCAATGTCCACAGGTATTATATACTTACAAGTATATCACTACTTTATGAGAATTTTATTTGTCTTTATTATGCAGTGAGTTCATGCGAGTCCTCAACTCCATTTTTCCCGTTCGATCACGATCAGTAAACACCTCGGCACTATAACCGAACGAATACGAGGTCGGCTGTACAAACTTTCCAATATATAAATATACACGAATTCATATATATATATATATATCATATATTGCACTATAAAATTTATTTTTCTAGAGTATGACGAGCAAACGTCGAGCTATATAGTTCAATATTCATATCGCACAAGTATCGTAGAATTTTTTTCACCTACATATCTGTTTTTCCAACGCGACGAACTGTTTTATGAAATGCACAGTTCAATGAATAGAATTCAAATTTTTTCAGATAATACGCAGTAAAAAATGGGGCCCGAAAAAAAAAAAAAAAAACAATCCTTATTCCCTGGGAAGAGTGCCAAGGGCGTTCTATCTGATAGTGTCGCGTCGCAGAAAAAAAGCTCTCATCATAGTACTGCCATGACACTCATAGATAGATTTAAAATCGACTGCATAGACCGACAATGTTATACTTTTGAGTACATGTACACAATATTTGGGAATCGATTTGTTCATATTCTTACATATACATAACATGAGAAGATGAAATCCGGAACTTGAAGATGATTTAATGTGCAACATTTATTTTTTGATTCAGGATTCACAATATTATATAGAATCATGTGATATCTCCATACTGGTTTCCTTTTGCTCCTCACATCAAATAATATATATATTTTACACTTCTTCCATATCGATATACGTAAAGTGCCCACAAAATGGCGTACATTATATACATACTCTGGTGCGAAAATGTCTGTGCGAAATGTTCCTGACGTCCATACCAGAAACAATGCTCGACTCGACTCATGCTCGCGTATTGTTTCTATTGCCTATTATTTTCGTGTCGCTCATGTGAACATGAACATTGGAGAGCAACACCAACACTAGTCGCAGCTTTGTCCTCGTGTGTATTGGTAATACTGTAACATCCTCTATTCAAGTCCATATACATGTATGTATGTATGTATGTATATATGTAGTGTACATATATATACATATATACTGTATGATATGGCGTTCTTGTGTATGAGCGTCGCATCTTCCATTCTGATGGTGTATGTGCAACGTCGCGTGAGGTAGTTTCGTCACGGTGGTGTAGACGAGTTTGGTTGCTACTATACACTCAGGTATATTTATATATCTGTATATGTATGAATATCATGTGTATATGTCGAGCGTTATCTCGAGACTTTGTATAGTTCAGGTCATCCCCCTAACACTCGCTCTCTTTTCTCGCGCCTTTTCCATTTCTATTTCGACTCGAGCACACACCTTCATTTCTTTTCTCTTTATTCTCTCTTTTTTCTTCCCTCCCGTGTGAACCTCTATCTCGCCCGCGTATCAGCCGCTTCCCACATGTCTCTTCTATTTTTATTTTATGCTCGTCTCTTCTACTTTTTTCAGTCGCAATCCTTCGAGTTATACGCCTTGTCACGGCGCAAACCCATATATCCTATACACACTTTTGTCTCTGCCTCTTCCGTCTCGGTGTCATGTGAAAAACGGCGAAAACGTAAAGAATGTCATTCGTATGTGGTATAGTGATCAACGAATGGTGGAATGCAAACGTATACTAGCTAATACACATATAACGTTGGCTGTCACGTATTCTTTTTTTTTTTTATATTGTGGTTATTAATTTGTAAGTTCTCTCATACAGATTTTCATTTGTGGCGTAGTTATTCGTTTTCAATAAAATGTGAAAGAAGCAAATACAAGATATATTTTTCTGAGAGAAAATGATAGCTCAGTTAATATGCATACCGATTTTGCCAAATTTGTTCATAGTACTATCAAAAGCTTAGGAGCCCGAATTTTGAATTGACATAAAAAAAATTGTAAAACTTGTAGAACTCTTAGTAGAAGAAGTCGAGCCCCGCATTGGATACCGTATTGAAACATTCAGCATGTGTATTTCAAAATAATAAACAAAATAGATATGTACGGTGGTATATATTCAAGAGATTAAATGAACAAGTTGCATATAAACGTCTTTATGTTCGAGTGAGCTGAAAATTTGTGTAGCATTATGACGAAATTGTTTTCAACTACAGTTATACTTTTGTTTACATATATAATACATACAATGCATAAATACGTAGCGCGTTCAGTTGTAGTTGATGGTATGTATAAGAGAAATAGAAGGTGAAAATGCGGAGAATGGTGCACAGTGGGGGGATGTGAGCGAGGCGAATCCCTCTGTGCGTCTCGAAGATCTCACTGGAAATGCTGATATATATATATATATATATATGCATGTTTGGGAAGAAGAGTGATACGGCATTGCTCGACGTGACGGTGTATACTCTCAAGATTCTATTTATTATGCAGTTGCCGCTAATTAATTTACTAACAAACGACACGAACGAGTGGTGCTGGATCCATTGAAATATTCTCTTGGTGAACGTATATAAACATATACATAGGTTTATTCAAATGAGCCAAAGCAAATTAGAAATTCCGCCCAAGAGACTTCATTTGAAAAACATTAAATATTCATTGTCTTTTTATAAGTTATGGTAGTCTATTAAATCTTCCCCTTTGGTCCAACCCAACTGTCCTGCATATAGTCATTCAAGTACAATACATAGAGAATGATTGTGAGATATAGACTAACCTATATATGCACTCGAGCATTTTCATTTTCTCCACACAGGGCAATGGCGGAATGGCAATCGTGCCGAGTGCGCGTTAACGGTCGTTTGTGGCCATGCCAGGAACATTCCTCGTATAGTTGCTCGCACCACTGCAACTTACATTGTAGATACACGTAAATCGATGCAATGACACGATTATAGTACTGGTAAGAATTTCTTAGGGATAGCTTCGGCTTGCGGTCGACAAATTATACTCAGATAAATTCTTTTGTGAATCAATATCTCAAAAAAAGTTCTGTCTTTCAGATGTATCAAAGAAAAAAAAAACGATTGAAATATATATGGAATACATAACTATTGCAGCTTATAATATCCACATACAATTATCACGTAAAACATCGAACACACAATTTTTTTTTATTCATTCATTCTATCTAGTTGAGTAGACTCTTGAGCTAAAACTTTTCTCCTTCATACGAATTTCACGTCCACTCAATTGTTAACAAGGATGATATTTTAGTCGCACAAGTCATCTATCTCATTTCAAAGTAAATGTACAATTTTCTGGTCTGACGATATGTATTATTGGATGTGAATGCGAGTACATAAATGTATATATTATGGGTATATATGAAACAGCATAGATATATTGTGCAGGTTGATTTGGAACTCACGTGCATACATGTATGTGTATATGTATCCACCCAATGTTCTCCGCCGTTCTCCTCTCTATACATATTGCCTTGAGTCGAGGGCCTACATAACGGGACGAAGCTTCCTCTCTGTACATTTGCTCCTGTCTCGTCGCTCTCACTCTCTCTCTCTCTCTCTCTCTCTCTCTCTCTCGCTTCCTTTCATTCCATCGCACTCTGGCTCCTTCATGCTCGTCGTGATAACCGACATACGGATCGTAATCTGGAGAATACTCGAGAGACAGTATCGCAGATGTGGACCCAGATGAGGAAAATTATTTGGGGCGATGGTTCACACGGTATGCCGGAAGATAATGAATAATCGGCTTCATAAATAAATAAATAAATAAATAAATAAATAAATAAATAAATAAATAAATAAATAATAAATATGTATGTATGGGTATGATGAATTTCGGAACGAAGAATTAAAACTGCGGATGTATAATCAAATAAAGTCAATATTGGAATGAGTGGAGTGTTCGAGGTAGAAATGTGGACCAATAATTTTATGTTTGTATAGTTTTTCAGACCTGCAAAATAAATTGAATTGTCATCAATTCTCGCATACGTATCCACCACAGATTGACCTTTGAGAAAAGAATCATTTCTCGATCTCTCACTTTCTCAATGAATATATCCATCTTCACATTATAAAAAATACATATTGCTTCATATTTCTAATTTCGTCTCTACGGTGTCCAAAGGAAGTTCTCTCTATAATTTCATCATGACCGTATATATGAATTGGAATTGATTTCCCTCCGCGGGGAAACTTCTGGACTATTTCGACTGGGTTTAGAGCCAAAGGGATGGTGGCGGCAGAATAAAAAGTCGGAAAGAAATGAATACAGATGGATTGGGAGAAAATGAGTTGGCGAATGTGAGAATCCGTGGAACATTCAGCGGTTTAATCTGCTGTAAAAAACCTGAATACCTTGTAACCAAAAAAGAGGGAGAGTGGATGTCACTCGCGAAATCGATATGTAGTTTTTTGAAAGAGCGATCCCACGATTGACATTGAATTATTCTTCACCGCTGACACGATTCTCCTGATGTACTTCACATCATCGCGCGTGTGGTTGAGTGAGTTTTTCCGCTGCATAATAGGTCAGTGATATATATAGTTTTTTCTTCCTCTTCCATTTACTCGTGCAATAAAACTCCCGAGTTGAAATGAGACCAGCGGGTATAAAAGTATATACATATACCATATAGAAGCTCGTTTAGAGATTTTTCTCTAGCGCCATTTTGCAGTTTTATCGATACTCTTCTTTTCCGCTTGCTCTTCCTCGCTCTCTCTCTCTCCCTCTCTCTCTCATACCGATATAACCACACTACTTTTTCTTTGTCTTGTTTCAACGGGACATCAATCTCACAACGACTCTGATATATTATGGAGTCAGCGAGGTATCGAGCCAAGAGTTTCATCGTAAAAGTTTAATTATCGCTATTAATTCAACATTTGCACTGCTCGCGGCCTTTTGCAACTCTCATAGCTTGTTAAAACATTCTCGTCGTAGTTGTGTTGCAATTCTGGTGTTATTTGTGGCGCCTATTGTCGAATCAGTTGTGTCTCACAGATTTATTTCGACTACACAGACCTTGTTCGCCAATGCATTCAATTCATTTAACCTGTACTACCATTTTTTTTTTGTTTTCACTATTTCCAGCTTACTCTTGCTTGACGCCGCCGTATTCATCGTCGTCGTACTGTTTTTACTGTGCATATATTCGCATAAATATACAGAATTTGTGTAACTGAAAATCTCGTGATGCGACTATTGCGTGTGTAGCACATTTTGTTGTCGCGTCGGTCGCGAACAATTCGTTTCATTGAATTCCAATAAATACCGCGGTCAGCGCAATAATTCCCCACCTCTCGTATTCTCTTTCCTGTTCTCATTCTCTATATCTTCTCCCTCTCTCCCTTTCTCTTCCTCTATGTATATATATATATATAGGGAAGTGGCCAATAAATTCTTCGCACTCTTCAAACACAACGTTTTCGCGCGTGATGGCTTTAATGGTCAAAGCGCCCACGTTCTCTGCCTCTTCCTATGTTGTTCTCGCTCGTTCCGACGTTCAACTATATTGCATTTTACAGTCACCCGCGCATCGCCAGTATTGAACTCGATATCTAACGATTTCCCACTTGCGAACGAGAGAGGCATTGATAAATTTTTTTAATTTCTTTTTCAGATATTTTATTATATGTTGACGATGAATAAGAAATTTTCAATTTTCCATGTCTGGAAAGAACGATTCATATAATTCCTGTCAGCATCTCAGCGCATAAATAAAGAACCAGGTGCGTGATGAGAGATTTTTTAAATACCTGTATCGATTCACAATATAAACAAATTGGCTGATATCTGAACGCCATGTATGAAATCCGTTTGGGATATGGTCAAAGATCTTTACAATCTATGTAAATGCAAATATCGATCACTTCGAATATTTCTATTCACCTCTGAGTATGTAAAAAAATATATATTCAACTGTGTATAAAATAGAATCAACGAAGACACTGAAAGTGTAAGATATTGATTCCCATCGTCCATCCGATTCTTTTTATATCACAGATACGTTATCGACATACTGCGGTTGCATTATTCATACGGACATTCAGTGAGCAATAAAAATGATGGAAGCCGACGTTGGCATTGGAAAAGTGGAGGGGAAAATTATCGCGAATCAGAGGGAAAAGATGAGGCCTTGTCTAACCCCATCCAAATGTAAATTGAATACTCGTTCGACGAAATCCTCAACATCTCATTGAGGATATACATGAGTGTATGCCCATTATTAATTTTATGCGCGATGCATTGCCGTACTTAGTGTATTTTTCATCTAATTATTCAGAACAAAAATGCAATCCATATCTGTGGGAGCTGGTACTTCAGATTGATAAAAAAAAAAATCGTCAAAGATTATCAGGCGAAATTCAGAAATGTGGATAAAGTCCGATAGCAAATATATAGTCGTATTTTAATGAAATGTAAATAGATCTCTGGCACGAATATTATTTCAAATCAAATATGGTATTGGTCATTTGAATTAAAGTTACGTCAAATTTCAATGCATCTTTCTTCCCGGAGTATATTGCATTTGTGTGAAATAATTAATTATAGTTATTTGGTGATATCTATTTCATATAATGCGACACAGGAACATAACACAATGAGGCGTGTGCATGAGTTGAATTGATAACAAGGTACGTAACTGCCATACGCTAGGTTAAACCAACTTGGAAATATACAGATGGGTTGGAGTGTGTCCCGAGGTATTGAAACTTTCCGATGTTGAATATCCTTTGCGGGTATACGTGCTTGTACTCGCGTGTTGGTTATATGTGCGAACTGCGCTGGTGGTATAACCGTTGTTCCGGGCTATGGATACCAACCATTCTGGCGCTTTCGTATATATACGAGAGTACGTGCCATGACTGAAGCCCCCAGCTTTTCTATGATAATAAAAAATAAATAACAAAATATTTATGTGCATATATGTCGATGAGCGTATTATTTATCATTTGACGCACGAAATATTTAATCTTAAATGTATATTTTTATCACGTACCGCGAGCCAATGCGGATGTCAAAGTAGTGATTGAATGAGTTTAGTCAGCCGGTGCAAAACTGCTTTCAACCAAGGGAAACTTTCCTTCAGAATATAATTCGATTTGGCTGGTTTGAAATGACACTTTTCATTGTCGTGCATGGTACACTTTTGTGAACATACAGTTTAGGTTGGAAAGAGTACTGACTGCAGAGAGTCACATTCGTATAGAAGTATATTCTCAGTGACTGCTTTCGAAGATTGCCGATTGCCACCGTCGAACAAAGTGTGGTAGATGGACCAATATACCGGGAGAGACGGAGGGTGGATGGAATGCTCGAGGAGGATTGTCATTCATAGACAGTGGAGGATGGTTTGGTAATCCATATGTATACCCATTAGAACTCCATTTCCGTTGCAATTTGCACTAAATTGTTCGCAGAATCGTAGCAATTCTTGATTTTCTCACTGCCCCTCGTTTTTCGCACCCACCCATTCTTGCTAGCCGCACTTCATATATGCTTGTGTCCTTCCCCCTATACCCTCCACATCATTCTCATCATCCCTGGTCATTTATTTTTTCGGTTTCTTTTTTCTTTCTCGAATACACGTCGTGACATCCATACGGACTATTACTATAGTCGCTTTCCTACGCGTTTTCGAATAAGATGACAGGAGAATTGATCGGTTGCCAAGTGCGAATGATCAAAAGATTTATGAGTATATACGTACATATTGAAGAAACAGTAGTACTCAGGCGTTGCGAAAGGGCTACATTTTCCTGCAAATAGAAATGAAAAATTCCACCGGCTAGTGCAGTACAGAAAAAAAAAAAGCTACGAACAAATACATAGATAAATCAAATAAAATATTCCTGGGCGTTGAGTGAATCATTTTATAGTGTAGATGAGGAGGCTGAACGTTTGAATCACAAAGGTATTTGTTCAATTTACAATATGCAATCCCTTTTTTTCCATGGAGATTGATGCAAACACACACTCATACACAGCAGATTGAAAATTGTTCCGCATCAATTAATGACAATGGAATGGTTTTGTCACAAAAATAAAAAAAGTACTATGTAAATTCAATGTGGCAAAAAAACAGCCTGCCAGATCCTTGTCATCATTCTGATATCATGGGTGTCATGTGACAAATATCACATAATTGAAAGCCAATTAACATCTCCATTCATTTATTCTTTCATTAAATGCTAATGATTAGAATTCCAATCAAATGAATTTCATCGATCATCAGTCTCATGGATTGATTGGCAATTGGAATTTCTTCATGCGCATGCCGGTATTACCTTAATCAGCACGGATCTATGATGAATATCGCAAGTGCAAATCATCACGTGCACAATATATATATATATATGGACGCACACGTTATATTCTCGCGCAATTTTGTATGTATATCGATATACGACTATACATAAGCGCTCGACTGGTTCTTCATGAATATGTATAGGTCTACGACCTCTTTGTTGCCAATTATCGGTGTGTTTACGTTCAATTATGGACAAATTACATTGCATCCATATATATAGAAAGAGTGAAAGAGAGCGTAAGTGGTAGAGTGAATGTCATGGTGTATGAGAGAATGTTGAATTTGTATTGGCGATGCCCTCGTGTGAGTTTGAGCAGTGCAACCATCGAGGATGAGCGGAATTGAAATCAATATCAACGACACCCGGTGTCACACGAGACCACTACATCCATATAATGTTCCAAAATCCCCCCTTCTCTCATTGGGCCCTTGAGGCTATTACAATAATCATTGTTATCAGTCATTGTTGATTATTAACCCCTATATTGTAATCGGTAGGTAGAGTGTCATTTTGGTTAATGTATTATTGTGGTGGTAATGTTATTGCCCTTTTGATAGTAGCTATTTCATAGGTTCTGAATAGAATGGTACATATATTTTCATTCATAGCTTGCTCCATGTATAGTTCACCCTGAAATTATCCGATTTTTTACATTAAGGGCTCACGGCTGCAGGCAAGTACAAAAATTACTTATTTGAAAGAGTCCATATCATCAATATGTATGATTATCAAGGGAACAGTGAACCTCATCTCCAACATAAAATCAATATTTCATGTCTTTTTCATCGTCGTTGTATGCACCATTTCCAAATCCTTGGAAATTCTCTCGGACATGTTATAGCAGCAGCGGTTACTAACACCAAACCGAACTCGTTGATGTGAGATTTTTCAGTGATGTATATTTTAAACTGTCTAAAACTTTTCGCCGCGTTTATCAATACATGATGTTTTGTATGTAATATTCACTTGAGACGAAATTTATTTTCATATCACTAATAAGTTTGTTAATGAAGTGATATCGAATATAGACTAATTTTTTCGGCCAAAAAATAACCAGGCACCTCAAATTTGTGATTCCGGGAGAATGGTCCATAATTAATAATTGAATTAACTCACCTCTGGATAATCACCATCCTTGGTCGGAAAATCAAACACGTAGAAGTAGGTTTTGGGCATTGGCTCCTTCTCGCTATCGGGAATCGGCGTGATGTGTGGATTATTTGGTTGTCTAGTGTGACGCAGAGTAAAGAGGTCACCAGTTTGTACGAGGGGCGCTACAAATTGGGCGTCACTCAATGCACGAACACAACCGTCCCTCGTGTTCGACGGATGTTGCATCGTTCTCTCCCATTCTGTGTACTCATTAACGATCTGTTCAAGCAACGACACAAAAAATCAACACATACTGGGTTAATTAATTGAATGAAACAACATTTGGTGAGCGTAAATATCAGAGTATATTGTGTCATTCATGGTTGAAAGAATGATTAACAAAGTATTAGATGTGGAACGTTTATAATCAGCGTCATCGTCAAAATTGCTAACAGAATGGCGGAAATGAAATGAAAAAATTACAAAACCGTGACTCGGAGAACAGAACTTGAAAAGTTTTTGAAATACATGGTAAAGTTTGGGAAGCTTCTGGCGGAGCTTATGGCCAATTAGACGCAATTTCTTCCAAACGCAATGGCAAAGAGAGTGAAATATTTTGTCTTTAGAGAATTATTTTCCCTTTTTCACCATCATGTTACATTCCTCTATAAATGTAATCTTGCACATTCATACATACATAAATACATATATGTATGTGTGAATAATGTTACTATGTCACTGATTTCGTTTGTATAAGTCCCAATTTTTTTTCCAACGTCATAGATGTGTATATAGATATGTGCATCCATAAATGCATGCATATTTTTATTGTTTTCGTTGTTGTTTATCCGATCCATTTATTTTATCCGTGACCAAATACACCGTTTAACGGATGTTCAAAGATAACACCTATACGGATATTTATTATATCCAGGGGACTATGGACGTATCAGTCCAGTTAAACGCTCTTGATACGTGATCGAGGGGTATTTGTTTTTCGATGCGACGTTTCTTCTTTTTTTTTTTATATATATATATTTTTTTGTATTTTTTCGCCTCTCCCAATTGTGATTTACAACAGCTCGTTCTGGGAGTATAAAAATCCAACGATTTGATATAGTGCACACATTGGGAATAATATATATATATATATTTATACGATATACATGTGTACAGCTGAAGCGTATGTACCAAGTAATGACTTGTCAACGTACCGTGTAGAATATCTCAGTGAGGTGATACGTGTAGGCGTTTCTAACGTAAGTCCTTATTATCCTGTCTCGACGTTCACCTTCAAAACCCAATTGCACGTCTTTCTCAGCAAATCTCCAAAGTGCTTCACTCGTCGTTACACCAAACAACAAATCGTACTTGTTGTTACTCGTGATTGGAGTTCCAGGATCATTTCGTTTTGGAAGTTGCCTGTAATGATATATGAAAAATATGTATATACACATGTTAAGAATTGGGAGGCTTTTGATCATGTGGATATAATGAAACAAGAGTTCTTACCCTGATCCCTGAAATTCTGGACCAAGATACGACAGCAGATCCTTTTGAAAGTCCGGCTTTATCACTACCCCGTCTACGCTCGGTCCAAAAGCGCTCAGAAATGTTGGTGGTTGGATATCGGCAGACATGAGCTCCTCAAGCCGGCTTTCACGGAGGCAATCCACAATCAACTCGTGTTCTTTCAATAAATCTAATGGCACTGAACAGTTTACGGCTTTTGCAAGTTTTATGGCGTACGTTACTGGATCCTCAATAACTGCCCACGATGCCAGAGCACTGCCTGACAGTAAAATCGCCCTCTTGAATAGACCTTGAAATAAATAATTGGCAATAAATAATTTTCTACTCTATCTCTATATATGAATTATGATGACTAAATATGTGATAATGGAAAATTGGTTGAAGGATCTGTTCAGAATTCTTCGCACGACACGTGCTATAACGAAATTGTTGGTTGTTGATCACAGAGACGTCAGACAGAAAATTTATCTCAGCTATTAAAATCCACTTTAGCACAGTTGAATTCTAGAACAGAATCGTCGAAGAATCGTGCCACGTCTATGGTGCGAGCCGGCAGGGGAATAAGAGCCGGCGCACGCCTTTTGCCCCTTTATATTCCTGACAGAACGCCAGTTAAACAACGCTATCAAAGAATAACTTTATTTGATAAAGTTTTTTTGCAGAGATGCGAATGGCAAGCTTCTATCTATTCAACTCTGAAGATAAAGGTGACATATTCCGGACTCTCTCATGAAACTAATACATCTACAAAAGGGCAATGATACAGCAGACTGATTTCCTATCATCTGCATATAAAGCCACGAACATACACGGAGACTACGGCAATCTAATGTATAATAAAAATTATAGTCATATAGGAATTGATACAAGCAAATGTGTAAAAAGTACTATCTGAATATGATTTTCTACACTGTGAATCAGGAATATTCAGAGAATGTACTTCTTATGAAGCTGGAAATGCTAATATTACTGGAGTACAGAATTTAATACTATCAATGACATAATTTTTTCTATCCTGTTGAGTAAATCAAAACAGCCCCTTGATTCTTGTGTTTTGCGTGTGTAAAGCCTACTAGAAGAAAGAAAATTCACGTGTTTCGTATATCTCTCTGCCCATAACGGGAATGTAGAGAGCGAAAGGACACATTATCGAAGAATACGGAGAGCCTTGGATCTTCATTACATGCGAAACATCAACGCCTTTCCACATCCGTTGTTAGTATATACCATGATTTCACTGTTATTGTGAAACGACTATGGTCTCATTTTCTCTACGGGAAATCCGTACAAAATTTCCCAACAATCTCCGGGGATGTCATGTTCCGCTTCCTGGCTGCCGGAGTTCATTCTAATTAGAGGATGTTAGAGCGACCACAAGACAAGACCTCTCCACTCATCATATGTAAGAGTTCAGCAAAGAGAAAGAGCAAGTGAGACACAAGCGACCGCTAACAAAACACATGCCACTCACACAAGATTTGCCATTTGCTCAGAAGCTTTCAGTTCGTCAAATGCCACTCCACAAACCTACACTCAAAACATCATTCAAATTTCATTCATGAGGAGGCAATTAATTATGAGATGAAGCGCTGTCTGTTTGAGAATCAAGTGAAAGGGAAAGACGAAGTGTTTTTGAGAAAATGATAAATTAGAGTGAAGCAAAATTGTTGGTCATGAAAAAATGAGGGAAATTTTTTCGTCGGAGGCTGAATTAGATGTGATGGTGGTTGGAAGAGGTGAATGAATATACGCTGTCCGAATGTTTATTCAGAAATTTTGTTTGTTTGTTTGTTTGTATAAAAAGACGCTGTAGTAAAGACGATGAAAATCTACAGGGGGCGCAACTCTCAGCACATGATATACTGCCAGTATCTTGCTGTGACCGTATACTCACCAAGAGAGTCAGTATGCATCTGTGTAGTGGATATTCCTGTATATGAGTATAGTGATGGATATATGGCGAAGGATTGAGACCGCGTGGATGAGGATCGTGGTATCCCAATGCCGATTTTGGCGTGCTGCCAGAAGTGCACAATTTCACGATGACGCAGTGCGCGCGTGCGCACAAAAATAAATCGACAAACGTATATGCTTGATCATAGCGACAGTATTTGGTTATTCATACATTCATATACACATATTTGGCTCTCCACGAACAAATAATGCTTTTATTCTACCACAAAATTATTTTACAATATTTTGAAAAAAAAAAAAAAGTCTCGACAGTTGAGTAGATAGAGTGGCACCACTCAACTGACATCTTAATCCCCATACAGTTTGAATTTTGGCTAGTATCCAGGACACGCGTGTCTGCGTTTTTGGCATGAAGGAAAAGTATTTTCCAATAGTGTCTACATCGGAAACGAGAGCTCGAGCACTTACATATATGTATGTGGGAGAAACATGTGGACGTCGGTGTAGTGAACCGTGTATATGAGACATAAGGCCAAGTATCAAGTGGCCCCCGGAAATATATTTGATATATATCCATTTAAATTTTAGCGCAACTCTTCGTCACGTACGTGAAACATTCATCATTGTTTCGTTTCGTTTGTTTTTTTTTATTCTTCACTAAATAGTGTTGATTGATTCTTATTACTGTGTCAGGGATACGTATCTACTTGAATGATGTAGCGTAATGCAATGGCAAAGTGCGTTACGCGTTAAATCTTGGTGAAGGATAATAGGCCAAATGTGGTTTAGAATAAAGATTAAGGTTTATAAATATAGGAGGACATCAAATATCGTCAGTAATGTATTATCGTTATAACAATGACATTTTATATGTATATACGGCGCATCCGCGTGATGAATGTATGTGCCCATCGATACATCACATGCGTGTTCCCCTCAAATATCACGGATTTGTGCACGATCCACATATATCCAGCTTTACAGCTTCTGCATGTCACAGTCACTCGGCATATCACCAGAGACCTTCCACACGCCCGAGCATATATACAATTTTAGTGAATACAGTTAATCTGACGTATAATCCGGTGTGTCTCTCATATTCCGGCAAGCCCAAAAGTTGTCACTATGTATGTTCCCCATTGGCGAAACCGCACTCGCAGCATGTAAGTGAGGGAACAAGAGGGGTAGGTGGATACACATATGCTTACAAATTAAGCAGCCGCGCATAGTATAATATAGCAACTGGTGCACAATAAATCACTGTCACTTGGAAGAGCATTTACAGAAACTCAATTTACTTCATATATTTGTCACCGGGAAAATATTTCATTTCACAAAGCCTACGTTTAAATATTTAATTAACAGCATTGTGTTTATTATGATGCAAATTTCTTATAATGATTCCCGATAAATAATTGCTTACCGGGAATGACCGTTGGACTGATAGCGAGAAAGTTGACGCACGCAGCTCCAGTGCCATGACCCATGAGCGTGACATTGCCAGGATCACCGCCAAAAAGTGCAATATTCTCTTGGACCCAGTGTAGCGCAGCTAGTTGATCCATGAGACCGTAATTTGCTACTCGGGCTTTCGTGTGAGGCGAAATGTTGGCGTTCAGAAAGCCCAGTACACCAAGTCGGTAGTTGATCGTTACTATGACTTGGTCGGTGTAGCTAGCTAGGACACTGCCGTCGTATGGATTTCCGCTGCCCCAATCGTAGCTTTCACCATGGATATACAGTAATACTGGATGCCTTTTGCCACTGTCCGACATTCCTGAAACAAGAGCAACCAAATGGATGGCACCGAGTGTCTTATAATATGTCTTAACATTGGCACACGGAACACGTAGAGTGATATTGCGAACGGAGATATCGACATTTCCTTCTACTCGTCGTAAAGATA
The DNA here is from genome assembly GCA_958496275.1 of Zele albiditarsus. Taxonomy (NCBI): domain Eukaryota; kingdom Metazoa; phylum Arthropoda; class Insecta; order Hymenoptera; family Braconidae; genus Zele; species Zele albiditarsus. The sequence continues at coordinate 11,395,255 of OY292414.1, forward strand.
TATAGAAAAAGACATGTCTATGGTGAATGAGTGCAATGAAAAATTTACAACCATCATATTCTTTTATTATACATATCTCCACTCTCGAGAGTTTTCTTGCGCATCTACAGATTTTTACTTTACAATCATATTCATGTTCATCTTGAAATCTGGTCGTCGCACGTGTTATTGAATTTATTATTATTATTATTTTTTTTTTTTTTCATAACTACATTGCGTCAATATATTATTTATTGTCTCCTGGTGTTTCACAATGAAGAAATTATCTATTTGTTTGTAGTCAGGCTGCATTGGTCAAGTGAGCATACTATACTATGATTTATTGGAGTCAATTCATTGTGAATGAGAACTACAGAGAGAAAGAGTGAGTCCTTTCAGGTGTCGTTGTACTCCAGGAAATCGATATTCTCACGTGTAGGAAAGTGAATGGTGGTTGGGTGTTGCGCGCAGCTTTTCATCGTCCATTGGCTTTGTTACGTATAAAGTGAACGTTTGAAAGTGAGGGATACATATATTCATGCATACACAATCACGCATACACATATATATATGACGGCAGTACCAAGCGACTCAGTGAAGCGCAGAGACCCTTATCGAAACAAAGACCTTTCGGTGTTGACCGTGTGTCTAGTCCTATAGAAAAAGTTGTCGTTGCATGAAGACGACTAACAGAGTGAGGCTCTGGTTTTGTCAAAAGACCATACATACATACATACGTACGCACGTACACATACATCTATATATACATAAATATGCCTCGTACAGACGATGGATGGTCGATGCAACGTTTGGCCGACAAAGTGAAACAATGTTGAGGATGCATATACCGGAGAGACGATCGCACCTTTAATTGAGTTATATCAGATCATGATCGGTCATCTAATCGATGTTATTAAGATGAAAGTGGAAATGTATAGCTCGTAATTTAATACATCAATGTGCTGTGATTATCGTCTCGGAATTCTTATTATGAAACATAAGTGAGCTAAATGAGTGTCATGAAAATGAGAAAGATGAGATAAGTATGTATATAGTTACATTGGTTATCTTGAGCTCTTATTAACTCAAGAGTATTCGTCGAGAATCTCTGGTAGGCACACAGGAATTATCGAACATATCTCAGGACAGATGCGAAAAAAAAAAAAAAAAAAACCACCATTGAATAGCACTGGGCGCTCAGTAGGACATATAAATGTATATATGGACGAGTGGCCTGTGAGATGCTTGATAAGAAAGTTTGTTGAAAAGATTTGAACAAGTTTTTCAGCAGCAACTTCTTACATTTGCAAACGATTCGCACGAAATATAAATATATATAGAATATTGCGCACTACCATTCATTCAGTTTTGTGCAGAAGACTTTTCTTGTACCCCGCCGCATTATTTTGTCATTTTCAACTTGATGGACGCGCGGAGAAATAGCGGCAGGAGGAAAAGTAGAAGAAAAAATAACCGAAGAAAGGGCGGGTGTAAAAAGAAGATGAAGGAAATGGGGATTAAATGTAAGTCTATCCTCCTTGCTTACCGGGCTTTCCTTTTTTTTTTCCAACAATTCTCTTTGTTTTTTATTATCGCTTAGTGGCATACCCAGATATTTCGTCGGCTCAGAGCCCTTGTACCGGGATATACTATGTCTCGCAGCTATGAAACCTCTCGAGGAAAAGAAATGGATGAAATACCGAGCAATATCATCATTTCTGTCATTTATACTTGAACGGTTCATTTTTTAATCCCGCACGACAAAAACACATTTTGGGAAAAAAAGTACTGGAGTCTGTACATGTATAGAAGAAAAAACATGCAAACGGATTTGTCTGAAGTGACAGCGCACCGAGTGTAAGATCCCAAGTTTCGAATAAAAACACCACCCATTGAATTGTGTCCAATATAAAAATAGAAATAACAATAATTTCTCTACATACAAGTATATAGCTCGTAATTGTATCATATGGGTATAAATATGCCTGAGCTAACTAATTGGGATAATATTAATTTCAGTCCTGTTGCGTTGTGAAATAATAGCGGCCGTATAATGTCACAATGATCATTAAATAATACAGAGACAAAGATAAAAATGTGTACCAAAGTGAAAGCGAATGGGCAATATAGAGGAGGACACAAAGAGGTGCTTGTGACAGTGATAGTTGTCCCACTAAAAAGTCATGTCATTTCCGAGTTTATCGCCGACTAAATGTCGCGAGGGCGAATTAAACGATGGGTGTTAGTGCCGCGATAGGATTCCGCATTTCATTGCCACTGTCGCCAGTCTCTCCACGTCCCTCGATGAAATTAAAGTCACACTGCAAGATGTTGCTATTATCCGTTTTATTGATATATATATAAAGACCTATGAGACTATTCGAATGAACTCTTGCAGCATCTATTTCATTCTATTTCATTTCATATTTTCTTCAGGGCAGGCTAACCGAACGAACTGATATCCATCTCCACTAGTTGAACGATGCGATTTTGGACGAGATTAAATCCAATGGAAGTGATGGTGCACGCGTGACCGATCGATCTATGTGTATAGACATGCTGACATTTATGTATGTGAGGAATGAAGGTAAAAGGAGCTTTCCGAGTACGCGATGTCGGGTGCATATACACGAGACCCCTTTCGTTCCCCATTTCTTCCGCCCTATCGTTCGGCTATACTACTGAAATATCCGTACAAAATCCAAGAGACGTATATTGATTCGTTGGTGGGTTACTGCATAATACAGTCCAAGTGTGTGTGTGTGTGTGTGTGTGTGTGTGTGTGTGTGGTGGTTTGCCTTGTGCCACTGTAAATCGAAAAACGCCTATGGAACTGGGCGAGAATCGAGTCAGGATAAGATAGAGAAAACATTGCCGTGTCGATGCAGGAGGTAGATATGATATTGATGTGGTTTAAAGGCAAAAATAGAATGTCATTTGAGCTTCTCCTTATTTTGCTATGAGTGAAATTCGCACATGAATCGCTTTTTTCCTTCTGTCAAATACTTGGTGAGCTTTTTTTTCCATTACTCCATTTTGGTCCCTTCAGAAAATGTGTTAAAACATCACACGTCACACTATTTCCACCTCATAAACTTTCAGGATTTTTATATTGCCATCCTAAAGGTATCAGTACAGGTATAGATGTGTGAATACGTATGAGAGTACTATATACGTATATGGTATATTCAACCTCCATTTCGGTAGACATTTCTCTTCTTTGATCATCTATATTAAATGTTTATATAGATGGATGCGCTTTCTTGGTGGTGATACAGAATTCTTGGAGAATATACTCATTCGTAGAAATACATCTTTTGAATCGAAAAAGAAACTTCAATTCATATGTAATTCTGAAATATATGTGCGAAATATATGTACTATATCTTTTAAACGTTTCTTGTTCTTATTGGAAGCTAATGTTCACAATGAAATCAATAAACCCCATCCTTCTTCGCTTATACGACAAAAAAGAACAGATAATAGTTGGGCAATGTGTTTTTCTTTTCATTTTCATCTATCGTTGACGATAGTAAACTGCTGCACCCCTCTACTTCTTTTCCCTGAATAGAATAAACAAATGTAATCAAAACAGCATTATGAAAAATGACTAAAATATTTGGCTTTGTAAATAACACAGAATAGTATAATCGGACGTATATTCTAACAATGTTTGAGTATTCTTGAGTGATTCAATTTTATATTTGAGTTGATTATGAATCCGCACGGTAGAGGTAAGAAAGGAAGGAAGGAAGTATGAAGAAAAATTCAAACAAAATAATGATGGTGGTGCTGTACTTTTACCCAAAGTTCGTCTACTGTTTTCTCTCCTTTCGATACCTCTTTTCGCTATCCTCGCTCTTTCTTTTCCTTTTCTGCACACTCTCTGTCTGCCGTTGTTGTCGTCGTTTTATCCGGCGCAACTTTCATTCCGTGTTTTGCCTCTCGAAGTCTTTTATTCTCACCACTACACCTACACGCACAGTTGTTACGTTTCCATACACTTCCTCTTCTCATGTTGGTATATATATACTTAGAATATCAAACATGTGCAAGGTCGCGTGAATCTCGTATAATTGAGGAAAATTTAATTGGAGTTAAGCAAGACGTAAAATGTGAAATGTTATTTCGTATTTTCCTCAGTAATGGGAATACGTATCATTATTGAATGCCAACGTTACACACATATATAATATATAATAATTTTATACATAAATAAATTTAATCATACAATAATTTACCAAAGTGTATCTTTATAGAGATACATCTGTGTTGAATCTATCATTATATTATAATTGGATCCTTTTGAACGCTAGACATGGGTTGTGTCCAGTACAAATCCCGGGAAGTCCGGTTTCGAATCCAGGTTTATAACATTTGTTATTTCTTCTCAGATTTGTTGGGTGAATCTCGCGATCCTAATCTCATTGAAACCTCACCCATTTCGCCATGTCTACAAAAACTCGGGAATTGTGGAACGTTCCACTAGAAATTCTTCTCATCCTTCCCTTCATTAATTTTTATTTTACTCAATTTGCAATAATCAACTAACCGTTTATTCCTTCCGTATTATTTTTTTTTCATTTTCATTCTTTTCGCTCATTGACTATATACAATGAACTCTCATGCTTCTCGTTTAATTATCGGTACCAGTACAATGCAATTGCGTACAGCTGTTTCAATTCAATCACCTGACCTCTTCCGAATGAAAAATCCCTTGGGTATACTTAATAGCCAGAACGCGTATCGCTTGATGAACGTGTGAGGGATGATGTGTATATATACTTGAACTCTATTTTGTAATGGTCGACGTTGCGCTTCAGGAATTGCGTATGTGCACTGAGTCATTTAGACCATATATATATAATAGTCTGTCTCTTTATCTGTATCCGTAAATCCGATTACAAGATCAATTCGGAATTTCTTCGTTAGAGCGAATGACGGGGAGTACCGCAGAGGAGAAACGTTAAACCGATTAAGGATTAGTGAATTGCGGAATCCTTTACGAGGCATGGAAATGGAGGCATGGGGACTGCAGAGAAAGGGAGGTATGGCGGGCGTTGCGCGTGTTCGCAAACCGTGAATCGAAACTTACGATGGACAAGCAAGAACGAGAGTCATCAACCACGAGTAAAGAGCCGAAAATATATGTATACACACATGTACGTAATGGAAAGCGGAAGAAAGTGGAGCAACTGAAGCTTTCTCGTTTATTACGGGGTACAGAAATTATGGGCTTTGTTTAAGATGGTGCAACATAAAAAATCCCTTCAGGTCGTATTTAAATTACATCTAATGGTCAACATGGTATACTTGCCGAATCAACAGAAAATTTATATCTCTATGGAAAAGTTATATACTTTATATTTGTATCTATATAAACCTGCCGATCAGATAGTACAGGGGGTTGCAGTAGCTGCTGTCTGTATGCGGTTACAACACATATCCCAATGTTGTCACATCTATTTGTATGTATGAAACATTTTTTATGTTACAGTTACGTCAACAATAGTGGGGCTGCTGCAACGAAATCTCACTGTAAAACTCGAGATAGTTGATATAACCATCCAATATTGGTGATACCACAATATGTAATGTTCCGTTAATTTATTATTCATTCGCATTAGATATATTGAATATTGAGATAAAATGCATGAAGTAAAGTAAATTTTACGGGATGTAAAGTTTCCAATTTTTTTTTTGTTGTATGAAGATTTGGCGTGTGGTGGAAAGTAAAAGGCAAACTATAACTATACCGCTACGGGCACCGCTGATTGTAAACAGTCTCACGATGTCGGATCACGACTAAAATTTTCGCAGCAGTCACGGTTTTGTTTTAATCCCGAGTTACCGTGTTTCTATTTTATGATTACTACAGGCAATGACGCGAGAGTACACATAACATGTATATACTCGACGTGGGTATGATCTACTTATTGAATGTATGTATGGTGCAAATATTCCTCCGGTCAACTATCGGCAACTTACTATTAATATACAGGAGCAATCCCGATTTATCTTGATTGATTTTATTTTTTCATCATCCTGAACTATGTTTTATTGTTGTGACGCTTCTATTGTTTCCATTCCATTGAAAGGACCCAGGAATGATAAAAAGGTTTTGTTGAAGATCCGAAGAATATTCTGGGTAGAATCCATGTTTAAGTGAAGCGTATGATTCGAGTGAAGAAGAACTGGATCGATTCACATTATATATATATATATATATATATATATAGAATAGGGTGAGAAAGAAATTTTCAGAGATTCGCACGGATTCTCTTTATGGTGTCGTGTTTGTATAATAATACCTTTTTTTGTTCCGTGATCTTTTCTTCAGCCTGAGTGATTGTTCCAACCGTCATTCAAGTCTAAAGAAGCAGATATTTTTCATCGACTTCACCGCAAAGTCGACATTCATTGCGTTCGCTATGGAACCTGTACACAAAGAAATAGAGAAGGGAATGAGAGCAAGACTAAGTACATTATATTTTCTCTCATTCCTCCCTTTCCGAACTTAAGCATTACTTTACAATGCTACAATTGAAATAAAACGTTTCAACCATCAATTTTTAAACTGCTCTTCCTTTCATTTGTACATTTAAATATATAGGTATACCTATACTGCCCATGAAATTAATTCCGACAAATTACTGTACTATGTATACTGACGCAATTTTGTTGGACGAAAATCAATTGCCTTAAAAAAAAAAGCTTCAACTATATGTATACGTTCATGTCTGGGTGTGGGAAAGCACTCGGTTGTGGCGATCCCTCGGCTATTGTGGTGGTGCAAAAGGAAAATTTAATTAAGCTAAATGGAAATTAATCGTCGCAAAAACTCATCGACCGTCGTCTACACCGTCTTCCTCACCATAGCACTGTTTCATATATATATACTTATATATACTTGCTAATATATTTCTATACATTATATACAAATGTAGCATTCACAGGTTTATCAATTGATATACATGCTTGCATATATTCCATCGCTGTCTACAACTACATTATGATAATATTGTTTAATTATTTTATGTCCATGCCAGCCGTATATTGGCATATTTCACGTTTCAAAATTTTATGAGCACAACTATGGGATTTAATAAATGTTTCGGCAGCCGGGGATATGGCGTTACCACAGAATCAGACAATGGCATTTCAACAGAGATAATGGAATAAACGGAATTAAATTTTTGAGTTATGTCGTGAATTCTTTCTCGTTGAAAATTAATGGGAATAATACGGTAGACTGGGATATATGAAACTAATTTTATGCATTATCCGCTTTGTTTTATTATTTATATATTGTTGTTTGTTCAAACAATTCTGGAACACCAGAGGTAATATTTTTTTTTTTTTTTTTTTTTCGAGTCTCGAATACTCCCAGAATGCATGACATTCCATTGTGATTAAACGCTCGTATGATTGTATATCATAATAATAATAGAAATAATATGGAAATGGTGAGCATAACTTTTTGAATATGTGGGTAAAGAATGAGAAAAAGTTTTGTTTTTACGAATATGACGAACTTTGTGTCGATTATTGTGGAAACGGAATGCGAAAGAAAATGGTCGAAATGTAAATAAGGGAATAGCAGATGAATTAGTGGGATGAAGAGAGACGGAAGGAAAATGAGCAATAAACAAAAGCTGTACATTTGATAGAATGGAATCAAAGTTACTCGTGGGACTTTGGCGTGTATGCAAATGGAAATAGTTTGCAAGTACGCAGAAAAAGTTGCGCGGATTGATTACTGAATTATTTATTGGTAGCACCGACACTCACTTGTGGACATTGAGTTATACTGTCTTTTTCGATTTTATTTTGCTGCGACCGGTCTTTTTTATTTCTTCGAGTTTGAAGTACTTTTCAAACTAATATTGGATGAAATGAGTTTCCCACTAGTTTAATTTGTACATGGGCTATATTTCAATAAATTTAATGGTGTCAGTAAGCGTATAGATAACACTCTATGATCGCCCCACCATACAGCTAAGAAGCCATGTTCCCATTTCATCATGATCATCCAGTTACCACGCCGAAAAACATATTAATTTCACAACAAAACTTTGGATCGCGGGAAAGCTTGCATTTTTAATTTTAGCGCATACTTTCATGATTGTCTCTTCCATATCCCCTCTCTCCACAGTTGAGTTCATTACAATACGTTATGGGATGCGTTGTTATTTCCAATTGGGTATAAAATCATTTACATAATGCTGGTGAATTGATTTCATATGCTAATGTATGCCAATAATAACAATGATCTGCTGGGAGTAAATAAAATTGGTCTTTTGCGATGAAAATGTGTGCTGAGCGAGAGGTAATAGCTTCAATCATAAATATGCATAACACAAAGTGCAATGAATGTATACATGAATATAGAAAGATACATATGTATATATAATGACTTTTATTTGTCATTAATTTGACGGCTTTTTTGTTGCTCATCTTTCGTTTTTATTCGTTTTTACTGGTTTTTTTGTTGTTGTTTTTTTCGTAACAATTTTTCGACCCTCGCAACATTTATGATGGTTGTTATAACTCAACAAAGCGTTCATTAAACCTGACAAAATTCTGTATTGCAATTTTCTCACCGTTTCCCTCTCGAACTCTCTCATTCTCGCTAATGTCACTAGTGTCCGATGGCTCAATGTATGTCGCATATTTGGTGGACTTATTAAACGTCGTTGTAGGAATTTTCTACGTTGCGGTTAAACGGTTTCACTGGAATGACAACCGTCCAAAATGGTTGTGGGCAACACGTGGGTGTGTTACCGTTCATACTCTGTTACTTTGGTGTCCCGAGGGGATTAAATAAATTAGATTGTGGAGGAAAAAAACAAAAAAATATGAATCTCCCAGTAAAATTTGACTTTTTCTTTTGCACTCAATACATTAAGCATTACCATTATTCAGGTATAGTGCCCATTCATACATTCGTATTCCGGCTATTCTTGTTCCATCTTTTTCACCCATCTTACTGAAGTATATGCTGTATACAATATTTCGTGTAGACACATTTTCCCTTGAGATTAGCGTTGATACAATAACTCGACGAAGACTTTTGTGCATCTGCTGAGACCTCTCTATTCATCTTCTTATTCGCGAATGAGACGAATGAGATGAAAGATAAAATTTCTCATTCGGTCCTCTGAACGAAGCGAGAGAAACATGGGAAGTAGAGTTGGGAGAGAAAAGTAGCAACTGAAAAGTGCTCCCTCACCCTCCTCCACTTTCTCTACCCAGAGACTGTCAATTCATCATCTTCTAAACATTCGGAATATTAAAATGCCGCACGTCTTTGCAATCTGCCACCCCTCTCTATCCAGTGAATGGACGACGATAAAGCTGGCGCGAGTAAAAATACAGACGATAAAAAGTAGCACCTTGTATCATCATTAGCCTTTATCCCGGCCACAATCGTCGTTCACATATTTTATATTCAATTCAAAATGTAACTTTCACATGTTGTTTAATCACTCTGACTGAGATAGATTATCCATCAAGTAAATTGAACATTTGACCGATAATTAATCGAGAAATTTCTTTTATGAACAATTGAGTACATCTTTTCTGATCCACATAAATACCTATTTATTTTCATCGGCATCAAAAATTGAATTAATTACTTTGAAATAAAATAGTTACACGACTTTTCTATCTATCTATAGGTATGTATATACCGCGTGATATTTATGGAGAACTGTCAAGATAGTAGATGCAGAATGTAGGAATAGGTATATATGCATACTGAGATATGAGAGGAGCTCTTGCCTGATATAGTTTCCATTCCTGGTACAACTTTTAATTTCCATAATACTGCTTCGTTGACGCTGTACAACTTTACATCATCGTCTTTTTTATCCTATCGCGGTGGAGTTTTTATTCTTCCTATACACAATGTATATATATAAAGTCGGGACGCATACCGTGTAGATGAATGGAAGGTAAGGAAAATTCAAATTTCAGTCGTTATCTGGTTGGCTGCGTTATCATTTCATTTTATTGCATTTCATTTTTTTTTTATGATCTTGACACTCACCATCATGACTGCGGCCGAAATACGATAGCTTCAATCGCGAAATAAGTGGATTCTTCGTCCACATAAACTCCGTTTGACTCGAATTTATATCAATATGTCATTCAATGAAGATTATTTTCACATTTGAGTCGACTCTGCAGATCGTCATTCAATTAAAACTTGCTTCATTTGTTTTCTCATTCCAAATTCAAAAATTTCCCAGTATCGAATATTTGCAATTTGATTTTAATTTTTTTTCCTTGGTCAGTGTTGATTCACTTCATATTGTGATGAATTTTTGCTGTGTTTCTGACCAGAGTAATTTTTTAATGCTAACCAATATCTGCTGGCTCATTTTTTGTTTCTGCTTCTCGCCCACATTCTTATATGCGTCCTTTTTTTTGCTATGCTCAACGCCAAAGTTTTATCGGTAGCTTTTTCACTGAAGCCACGGAAATGCGAACAAGTTACGCTGCAAAGTTTCTCTAGTGAATTTTATCCAAGAGGCCGCTGGGCTTTTTATCCCGTATATATATCTGACCACGTCTATACATAGAGCTTTACCGGTTTTTTTAATTAAAATTCACGGTGATTGGAGGACGGTTGATATGAAACTTTCCCAAGCAACATTTACTTTCTTCTCTACCTAAACCGTCCCTCTTAAACCCCTTTAATTTCTCTTATTACTTATTGCTTCTATATATATATATATTGCCACGTTCACCTTCATATCTTCTATTTTGTTCAAGGCTTCTATGCTATAGAGGTGTAATGTTTGATTGGAGTAAAATCTATGTACTCACCATGTATCTCACAACGATGGGCCGCGATAAAACACTCGAAATGTAAGTTACCGAATTGAAAGTGCGAAACACACTTGGGTAGTGCATTACAACTTATTCTCATGGTGCGCGCAGTCTAACGTGAAAAGAAAGTTAGACTTAAAGTCGTCACGCGTATTTTCACGAAATACAGTGGGTTGCTATTTCCTTCCACCATTACTATGTATGTATACGTATATAGTGGCTCTTGAAGCGAGCATGGTATCTTAGAGTTAGGACGGAATCATTGTTTAGTGCATCTAAATCAAGCTGCTTTTCCACCGTTGGCTCCGACACTCGACACACCCTTGCACTTTCCACTATTTCTCGTTTTCTGTATTATATGTATTTTGACCTTGTCAGTTGCGCTAAATGCCTCTCATCAATGTTGCCTTTCAATGTAACATTACACACATGGAATTGTTAGTTTTTTTCTACATTCGTTTCGTTTCGACGGTTGAAATACGTTACCATTTGTCATTTTTCGAACACTCTATACAAATATATATTCTCCTCCCAATGTTTTCATCTCAGAGTAGTATGCAATGGATAACTCCATACATGTATATGATTAATTCAACAATATTTTGGATTCTGTTGCCACGGAATATAAAGATAAATGTGTGCCTGAATTTTCATCTCAAGGCAAACCCAGTGACATCAATCGTTACATAATTTATATGCAATTGCGTCCGTGCGCATATCCGTACAAGGAAATGATATAAATTTTAGTTGTGTGTCCGATGTTGGCTTCTTCGAATCAGCATCAGAATTCGATGGTGCCTCATGTCCGCCCCAAACCATATACATATACATGTACATACACATGCATATATATATATATATATATATGTATTCTCTGGACGTTCGCCATTGCGACAGCAATGCAAAGTCGAACGGAATAATAGTCGTGGCGTGATGAGCGTGCAACGATCTGCATGACAATGTATCCAAGGGACGCAGATTAGCCCCAGTAGCGTCGCAGTGCCCATTAAATAAATAGGGTCTGACTCGTATAGTGGCGTGACTACTGCAGCATAAATTGAGGCGGCTCCAGGGGCGTGCGCGCGCTCGCATCCGCTAGAAAAATACACATATAAGCTCATGTGAGTTTTGTGCGGTGAAATGAAAAATTTCGTCTCGTGCTATTCGTCATGTAGAAGTAGGGAACTAAAGGAAAACTTGTAGGTACACATTTTTGTTTATATTTCTCCCGAATGATATAGTGCAATGCGAGTTTTCCTGTGCGATGCAATATTAATGTACGATGTGCATAAATGTATATTTCATATTTTTTCTTGAATATGTATATATTCTTATCAATTTTACCGTTGGCCGTATGGACTTCCATCAACCCTCTATTGCATAAACAAATTTTTCGTCGTGTTAATTCATAGTAGACAAATCATATCACACAATGCAATATTGATTGCATTACTTTTTGAAAAAGAGTTTGGAAAAATCACTCTCTCTCTCTCTCTCTCTCTACAAGTAACAGCAGACTTTCCTCATAATGAAGCGCCTGCATAAATTAATAGTTAACTGAAATGGCACGTCTCGAGTGCGGGAATAAATCGCGAAGGGTTATTATTTAAGCTTGAAAATATGCATAATGTAACGGCATCATATAAATTATGTATATGTATATATGTTAAACGATCGACTTATCTTCCTCACATCTCCATGGCATATCGCATCCAAGATGAGATCGCAGTAACTATAACGATGTCGCCGATGCGGTTTCACCCTCAACGCAAGAACGACCGAGGCTACGCAACTCGATTAGCATACATAGAGCCATCCACCGAGAGCTTTCCATTAACGTTAGTGCGGCAGGGATCTGACGTGGCTCGTCTCGAAGATGGTTATACTTATAAAACAAACGTTGGGGTGCGCTCACTCCCCATGTCCATACACCCGCGTGTATTTGTATATATAGGTACATCTCCTCTATTTATTCACCATCCCATTGGTGGTTAAGTATAATAAATAAGAGACATTCTCTTGAGAGGTCAGATTGAGACAGTACATAGAGCTCCTGTGTCTTTTCTACTCGGCCAATGTTCCTACTCCAAGCATATCTACGTTGATAAATTTGTAGCCCAAGCAAATACCCCATGACGAATAATTAGTAAATATCAATTCCACTGGTACAGCCGTATATTAAATCCACATTAATTTATTGGAATATACAAATATAGGTCATGGAATTCAGACATAAATATTTTTCATATGTCAAAAAGTTTTTTTATATATATTATTTGGGTCGTTGCCTCGCCTTCAGCGTGGTGGCATTGTGACTAGTTCTCTCTTACTTTTTATCTCTCCATTCATCAGTTTTCTTCGGGCGTTTTCGCCTCTTTTCTCTATGTTCTTCTCCCGCGACGTTCCGGCGTCATTGCGCTTTAATTACTCGGGCTATAGTGCCGAGTAGAGAGGAAGATCAAAGCAAGATTTATGAAGGTGTGCAGTGTAACGTCACCGGACGTTTTTGGGTAAAGTTTTCGCCATTTCAACGATGCTTCGACGTTGGATTCAATGGCGTGATCCTTGCTGTGACATTAGACAATCGCCACCAAACGGGAGTGTGAAGGGGAAACAGCTCTTTGTTATATACTTCATAGCTCAACAAGCGTCAATTTAATTTCCGGAAAATCATAAGTATCGTCTTGAATTGGTTGTCATACTTTCTTTGCAATCTCAATCATTTTACAACATGAGTATCATGATAAAATACATAAAAACAAAAACACGTATGAAATTAATTCCTTTTTTTTTTTTTTTTACTTCAACGTTGTTCTATTACTTTATGTGTTTTATTCCGATAGAATGGTTGAAATGAAATGAAGCGCAAAGTATAAAATGGAAATTGCGTTTTGTTACTGGTTTCTGGCCAAACATTATATTCAATGCAAATACTCCCACACGTATATGAACTGTTGTATATATATTCAGTTCTATATCAAACAAAACGTCATGGATTTATATATTTTTTTCATATTTTTTTGTTCATACCGTAGGTATATGCATATGGGAAATGCGCCAGGGAATCGACCACTTGCATGGGAGTACGATATTGGAGAAGCGAATCTGCTGAATCGGGTCCAGAGTTTCATCTCCAGTAAGAGTATGTATATATACACATTTAAATATAGAGTATCCCGAGGCTCCAAAGAAATGGCAAACTGCGTGGCTACTATTGAGTAATAAATATACGAGCGCATTGTTGCTGGCAGATACATTGTTTGTGAATAGAATCATTGCATAAACACGAAAACCCAACGAGAGAAAACTAAACATATAGGGTTTCGTGGTTCAATTAATGCATTTGGCGTTTTCACTAATTCCTATATGTTCCATATAGCAAAATTGCGAATGGCCTCGAGGAATTCAGTGTGCATAGCGTGCCCTACCATGTACGTTCATAATAATTGTAGTATATACAGTAATAGAACAGGAATAGAGTGGTCAAATAAGAATTTACCAATTTTATATAAAGTTTTTTGATATACAAGAAAATTCTTGTTTTCTTCGCAGGAAAAAAAATTTGTTCACAAAAGAGGGATAAAGCTTTTCCATGTATGGTAAACTCGTGTACACTTCCGTGACAATGACATTCGTTGAATGTAGAAGAGGGAACAACCAAAGCTCTTTTTGCTTCGCGCACCCTCTGCTTTCTGTCCCCCGTATAAAATACGCTCAACTGGGTTGTACATAGTCGTGATACATGCATCGTTCTCGGGTGCGCACTGTTCATGGCAGGTTCAACTGCGGGAGAAGAGATATGGCTTGCATTTGTATATACATATATGCATATATGTATTATGAAGGAGGAACTCTAGTGACAAAGTTATCTGCACAGTAGTAGGCGTAATTTTCGAAATACATTGATGGAAAGCACCCGTCATCTAATTTCAACACTCGAACTGTCGAATGTCCGCGTATGTTGTGGTAGTCAAAATGTCCACGATGAAATTCCCAGTTAGTTTTCCATGCATATATATATATGAATAGATTTTCGTTGAAAAGTCCCTATATAGTGTGTACAATATTTAGTTGAGCAATCTACTTCAAAGTTTATTCAGGCGACAATCACAACTTCTCCCTATATATATGCAGACATCCGCATCTAACCCAGCCATCTCTCATTTGAAAATGAAATATAACTTAGATTTATCGGGTGATGTATGAAAATTACAATTCAATTATATTATCTCTCATATTGGATTGCTGAAAATGAAGATAATTCCCGAAATCGACTCCAAACTATTGAATTTCTCTGCCGCGAAATTTTCAACACACTTGTTATAAAAATGTAATTTTTTTTCTGTTAAACTTAATAAGTATTCCCTTAATAAAAGTAAAAAGCACGAGAATAAAATTTTTGATCGTACAAGGATGCGATGGTGAAATAAAGGGCGAAGCTAATAAATTGAGGCCCGGGCTATTCTTTCACATGCAGATTTAAAACTTAACAAAAGTGCGCCCTCACCTCTCTCTACCTCGCTCATACTTCTCATCCCAGCTTTCGCTGCGTCTTCCTCCGCGTCTCGTCTCGGCCTTTTTTTTCAACCATGGCGTAATATAGTTTTTCTATAGCGCGGTGAACCGCGGCCGGATTTTATTTTACCGTTCACTCGTTCAGTACAACGAGAAAGGTGATGGGTGCAACAGAGAGAAACGGTGAGAGAGGAAAAGTGAGTGGGGGTTAGAGACAGAATGAGTGGTTGGAGGAGTAACCATGGACGGAGGTTAGTTCCCCATCTTCTCTTTCCTTTCCGCTCTATTCACCATAGTAGATATACCAGCGAGGGAGTTGCTCGGCTTGGTCGTTCGGCGCGTTACCTACTGGTACCTTTTATTTCCACTTAAGGGCCATTCATATTTAAAGCCGCATCCGGCCATGCTGTAAAGATTTACCGTGGCGTGCTTAAAGTATGTAAAACAGTAACTGAGTGCACTTGAAGTAGGATATAGATATGATGGTGGGTGCATGTCACCCGTTGAATTATGAAATCAAGTATTATACTAGATGTATGCTGGCACATAAAAAAAAAATGATTTGCTTTCATTGTTGTATATGCAATTGTATCGGTGCATTTCACCACGAGCTCCATGAAGTCAATTCATAATTCGAATTCTCATCTGCTGCCTTCTTTTTTCCTGGTCTCAATGATATTATGATGTTCCTAAAAGTCGAATTCTCTCACGTCTTATTCTTCAAGTTATACCATTTTATAGAAGTGGAAAAATTCTACAAAATATGACGCAGAGGATAAAATAATGGTTGATTTGTTTCACGAGGCGGATTTTTATGATTTTGCCGCAAGTGAATGTTCACTCACAGCAAGCCCTACACACTGTACATAAGTACATAAGTCGAAATAGGATGGTTTTCGTCAGGCGAAATGAGATTTCGTGTAATAATCAATATAAGGAAATGAGGTTGGAGAGCCATTTATTTTTATCTTGCACGATCTTGAAATCTCTCATGGCAAATTGAATATCTTCCGTGGCGTACGTTTGTATTTCTACTAATGATAAAGTATATAACATGTTGAAACCACGCCTTTGTTGCTGATCAATTTTCAATTCGTCGTGACAAAAGTTTTATGCAAAATGAAATGCCCTTTTTCTCATTTTTTTTCCTCTTGCTTCGTCGCGCAGTAGTTCTTCACATGACCGATCGTTTTCATTTATTCATTTTCATTATACTCAATATCGCCAAATTATAGCTCCAAAAAACGAATAGATTTCGAAAGTATTAATACTGAAGAAGTATATTCATGTCCACTCCACATCCAAAACGAAGGAGCATTATATATACGCTGTGACCTTATCCGAGCACGTCGGATACATAAACACCATGGGATTGGTACATGTTCTAGTAACGGTATCGGGCGCGCATGTGTCCTCAAAAGCCAGTCTTGTATATATGAAGCGGATGGGGCCAGAGAGATTCCATTGGGAACACGTAGATCCTTAAGTTGAGTGTAAAATACACAGGGAAAGAATAAAAAATCGGAAGTAAAATGAGTGGAAAAGCGCACGTTTTGTTATCTCAAAGGCGATAGGGGAAAAGAAATTATAGTTGAATATCTTATACCCTATATTCGGAGCAAGGGCGGCTTCTATTGAACTTTCATGGGCAATGACCTAATGATAATGGGCCTGTGCTTTTGATATCAATAACTTCTTCTCGTTCATAGAAAAAAAAAAAATAAAAAACGCGACAGTTCAATTACCATGATTTCTCAACGGAATTATCCACAATTGCTGTCGCTGACGTCGGGCTAAGATTTCTTTTTTTTTCTCCTTGTTTTTCTAAAATTCTATTTAATTATCATTCTGTGAGAAATTGGAACTCTGAAAAAACGTTATGTTCATCGACAATCCTTTCTTCTGAGTATAAGATCGAGATATATTTTTCTTATTAGGTCAGTTATTTTTCACTGTCATGAATAATTTCTCTCAAACTATAATGAAATTTTTGAATCTCCATTCATTTTTGTATCGTCGGTCTTTTCCGAGCTGAAGATATTTGATAGATGTCAAACTCTTCAGGTCATCACCCCGATGTTTATCTCTAATATTAGAGACATCACCGTCTTTTTTCTTTTTTTCTATCAAGAATGAAAGTGCGACAGAACTAGAAGTGTTTCTGACAGAATAAAATGTATATATGTATAAAAATCATCCAAATGATATATTTCATTTTCTATCGTACAAAACTTGGTCAATTTTTGACCATCTGTGTCGTATTGGAAAGAATGACGTGAGACATTGAGAAGGCACTATCCGATGCGATCATGATCACTGAAGTAAAGGAAAGTATTGGAAGTATAGATGGAGATAGAGAGGAAGGAAATGTATTTGATTTTATCTTTCGATATACTGGGGCAATTCAGCTGGGATGAGAATATATTTCTATGTACTTCGACAATTGAAATGACAATGGGAAATTCGATACAGAATAGTATACATTGTTTTATATGTATCACTATACGCTATCAAGTTTTGGAATACGTATTTTCGACATAATTATTGGGTCGGTTAAAGTCTTGATAATCGCATTCTCGATATAAGAAGCGATTATAATTCTAATTTCGCTATAACTTCATTTGGGGAATATTTATCCATCATACGCGAGTTCATTGTCCAGCTCAATTTTTAGATACCAGACTATAATTTTGTCTTAATATCGTTGATCCATAAATTATACATAAAATGGATCGGTATGAAATTATGGAAATTATTTTTTTTTATCTCATTATTTTTATTCCTCTTCATACTCCACTGTGTTTCAGTCGCTTTTGTGCCTCTTCGCTCACCCGGTCCGTTCACGTGAAACTTTTCTGCATGCGGGGAAAAATTCCAAGATTCAAGAGGAGAAAAAATTACCGCGTCGTCTGTTGGTGAATAATAGCGAAGGCACGAACAAGATAAATTGTTTGAATACTTTCCACGTCACTAATATATATCCAACGGAGTAAACTCTTGATCTCAATGGGCTACTTCTTGGGTAGTTTAACTCTGCGAACGTTGAAGTTCAGCAAAACTATTGGTCCAACTGTATCATCCATCTATATAATCAATTAGCGCACATTTCTCAATTTCTAATTTATCACAAATTATTCATAATTGTTTATATAAAATAAAATATAAAATTATTTCGTTGATACTATATCTATCATACACCATTTCAAATGAAATTCAAGTATTTTTTTTATTTTCTTTTTTATTCGCTTCGTGATATACAACTCTGACGACGTTGCTCGGGTCAACGATATCCCAAGAGTATACTCCAGCCACGATACGACAATGGACCGCGAAGTAGCTTGATATGGCGAGGAAGTAGAGGATAAGAGATGGCAAAATAGAAAATAGGTAGGGAAGAGGAAAATAAAGACGAATATAATGGAAAAAAGAGAGCTGAAAGAAACGACGGTATTCTACGTTTCTCTTTTGCCCTCACTCCTCCCACAACTCGTTTCTTCTGTTTATTCTTTATTTTTTTCTCTCCTCATAGGTTGCACTGTATACGCCATCAGAGACTGTATATGCGTGTGCCCAAGAGCCCAGATTTCCAGGCGTTGCACGTAGCTCTCTGTCTTGCGCAGTCTTCATTTATTTAGTCAAGAAGATACACCGCGTCACCTCCGCGCCGAGATGGATCTTAAAGAGGTGAGAACATGGTGACGTGCATGGTGAGAGAAGAATAGAAAATAAAGAGTGAATAGGGTGAATAGTGAAGTTGGTCTGGCTGGAGATGTAAAGCCGCAACACAAAACTATATATATGGGAGTGATATATACTCCACATTGGTTCATACACCACGCTCTTCTATTCTAACCCCTGTAGGGCATTTGTTTTCCTTTATTTTTCGAGGCACAGTGTCTCAAGAATGACTACTGGCACTTGAGTTTTGTAGAAATGAGGGGACGCCAGCTGGCCAAGTGTAGGATGCAATAGCAATAAGAAGGCCCACTTTCGCCAAGCGCTATGCACCAACGAGAGATAATGAAGATCTTGAAGAAAAGAAACTGAAGCCACGAATATAATATCATGGTGGATGGGGGAAACATGGCTATATCAGAATTGAGTATGGACTGGAAAAATGTTCTGACAACAATAACGTTTGGCGTATGGTAGTTATAACTATCTACTTAAGTCAAGTCAACGTACGTGTTGATATTTCACCTTTTTTTTTCACTTGGCAGTACTCCAAATCACACTCTATGAGACGTAACGGTTTTTCTGAATAGTGTAATGAGTAGCTTTTCATAGTTTCCATTAGGTGTTACACGTCATATTCATATAACAAGTCTAACCCATACATTTATCTGTAGTAAAACTTAAAAATTATCATGTAACACAAAAGTGTTGAAAGCACAACAGAGCACAATGAACTAACATGTTGACGGCTATATAGCCTCTCGTTCGTTTTGGCTACGACACGGATAAGTATCCAATTATATTTGTCAGAGAGTGCGTTACACATCTACCAGACAGGACCGAGGGCACGACCATACACTATGTTGTCATTCGATGTGAGAGGCAATGGCTGAAAGTCTTCTTGTATACGTAGCCATATATACAATTTTATATATATACTGTACATATCTAAAAATATGTATGGCATAGTGTCCTTGAGCGAGTGAGTGGTGGGGTTGTCGTCAAGGGTAACGACAATTTTGCACGCGTATGTTACTATACCTCGGAGTATTTGCACATTTCACCACAGACTTCTTTGCCTGATCCTATCTTCTTAGACGTCACTTCCAGCAGCGGTACAGAACCAACATTAAGAACCCGGCGAACAAGGAGATGGAGAAGAAGAAGAGGAAGGAGTAACATAAAAAAGTTTCTGCGTTCTCTAGTGTGTCGGCGCGAAATATTCATAAAGCTCGTGTTAACGGACTTATAATAGTTTTTCTCCAGTCGTTATAACGCGCTCAATTGCCATTTAAAGTTGGTAATAGTTTTGATACATAAATAAAGGTGAACAGACAAATACGAAAGTTTAAACGTAAGTTTTCAATAGCGTTCACATTAGTCTATTAGAGTACTGGTAATGGAATAAATCACAATCATTTCGCATCAGAAATTAATTTCTGACTGTGTATTAGCAACATAAACACTCATATAGTTATTTATAATAATGTTGGTAGGTGATCGTGGTGGATTTTTTTGAGCGTGGCAAAGATAATAAGCGTTTGATAAAAGCTCAAACTGCCGAGACAGACTGGTTTATCGTTGGTGTGCGTGGTCACTCTCGAGTTTCCATGAGCCCGTGGTTAAACGCAATTTATCTCAGGTAATAATACTCTCAACTGCTGGGGAAGAAGCTTGATATTAGCCTAGAGCGGAAGGACAGTAACGTGAGAAACAACTAGTTGCCATGACGTATGAGACATAACCGCAAGCGTAACTGTAACCATCACTTATTCCTTTTCTCCTGCGTTCTATAATTGGTAATGGGACACGTTATTGAAGAGCTTTAGCGCGAGAGGCCGGTATATGCCTCGAAACGTGAAAATAATAATATATTTGTAGTAACATAATTTGTACATCGTCAGTGCATTGATCAGTTTGATTCGGAAATTTATTCGTGTAGATATTTTTTTTCCTCCTGTGGCCAATGCGTGACGGTGGCGTACTGGTGCATCGCCCACGGATATTCGTTGCCACATCATATACCGTTCGCACTTTCCGTCACTTTCTCACCCCAACGACGACCCCTTCAGGCAATATGTATGTGGAGCCGGGTAATTTCTCGTCTGCGCAACGCGGAGGATATTCACTATGGTGGAAAACAAATATACGTATGCATACCCACATGTATACACATATATTTTATATGTAGACCTCTTCGTAGATTCCCAAGTTGCACAAATATTTTCACAAAATTCTCCGTCAATGAAATTCTCCAACGCCAATATTTTGTCTCCGTCGTTGTAACGCTTGTGAAATTCTCAGAAAATAAACTCAGTTAGTGAAGCTCTCGTGCACTAATACATCTTTATTGCTTTCTCTTTTTTTCACTATTTCAATTTTACATACTATAAATATCACATGTATATATTTATTCATAACAGCAATACTGACATACCGAGATCCATTCTGGTTTTCTCTTTCAAATACATTATATCATTATTATACATCTGCAAGAAAATTATTTATGAAATGAAATGTTTGAGAGCAAAAGGGTATAGACATAAATGCAAAAATGGGTTGGCGCAGATATTATATAAAGATGAGGATAAGGACGAAAAGCTCGGTAGGTTGAGTGCAACGTGAGGCTTCCACGTCTGCCTAAAATGCTCATAAAATTCTCCTACGTTCTTGCTATGACGCTATATGCTCTGACGATATTGACGGACATGATGTACATGTCTTGGGACGATAAAGATAACGTGAAATCCACGCGGACTAGGACCGTTATAAAGTTACAATGTTGCACGTGCATATGGAAATATATGAAATCTCATCCCTTGACTTGAGTCAACCTCTAAACTCCACCCGGCCCTTTTGGACCACTATCTCCAGAATTATTGCACCAACTGCTTCCGCCGTCCGCTCGTTTTTTCGCCTCCCTTGTTTCTTCATACTAACACTAAATTGTCGATTCGCCACTTCTAAATACATCCATCAAAATTTTTGCTCCATATTCCATCTTTCATCAACACATTTCTGGTGTATTTTCATTTGTGTTTATTCTCCATAACTTCATATTACCGTATAACGCAAATAGATACACATCCATACATATAGTCGCCTATGAACGCATATATACAATTGGATTATGTTTCTGACAATAGCACATCAATAGAGCATTGTGCCTGTATTGAAGCCATGTTGATCCTCACCGATTGGTCTTCCTGTGGTGAAATGTGAAATGATGCATATAGTATTACTACTGTGCGGAAATTCCACACAAAATGAATTCCCCAATGAGACTCGTTAGCCATATAGCATTGGCTAAATGCATTGGTTCACCGCGAGCATGATTAAACTCACTGTGTAAATGACACGGAAATCGATATTAATGATCGATTGATGAAAAAGGTTTTTGTTTAATTATATTTAACATGTGTCTATCAATAAAATAAATTTTGTGCCAATAACTCATGATAATCCATCCACAAATTTATATTTCTCATATCTTAATTATAAGCTATATAATTGTGAAAATATGCATAATTATCCGAACGACGATAATGCAAATATACATTAGATAAATTCAGGGGAAAATGTATATGCCACGAGGAAATGCAATGCAGCCTTGCACGTGTGACTATTCGGGACAATTGGCTTTATCCTCAGGGGATGTGGTACACTATGTTGGTCGCACTACGACGAACTTTGGTGTCGCATCGACGCGCTTCTACGACACGCTGAATTGCGAACATTTGCGTCGGGTGCTCACTTCTATGCTGCTCTCTCAAGCGTTGCTCGTCGTAGTCATCGTATGCTCGACGTGTCTCGGTGTCGCGCGTCTCGTCTTTCCCGCCCACTTTCTCTCATCTCTCTGCACCCCAACACGACATGAACACTATAGATGCACACATGTATCGTTATATATTCGCGTACAATTGTGTTTGGGTTTTATATACATATACATATATTTAGCAGGACTTATAACAGCAGCTTGTCTCAACGTCGATCACATTTGCGGAGCTTTCCAAATTCAAATGTTGCCTCTCGTTTACATTTTCATTTTTTTATCATTTCTTTCTATTATTTCCATCTCATCTTTTTTCATTATCTCTTATGCTTCATCTATTTTTCTTCTTTTTTACTTTTCCAATTTTCTCCCTAACTCATCTCGTCTTTTCTCTCTAACTGTGATTACAAACGTCACGTTTCACCGTTACGAAACTGTTCCTCCTCGTTATCGTCGTCGACAAGGTGAGAATAAAAATGAAAAGAAGAAAAGAAATCGACAAATTGTATAAGCTCTAGGTTTCCGTTTGCCATTTTCACCATTAGGACCTAAGAGCCAAGAAAATGCCGTGCAAAGATTTTACGTTTCTTATTTGCCTCGTCTTTCTCACCCTACTGTACACGCCCATTCGTTTTCTATAAGCAGCTTACCAATTTCTTTGTGTGTACATGAGGTTAACGAGTATACCGACCGCCAGAATCACAACGATGCTTATTTTGTAACAACGTAAACGTTCCAACAATCCACACTATTGTCATGTATAAAATCGAATTGCAAAGATTATCATCCATATGCATAATGTATACGTGCAATTATATTATACTCTCATGTAATCATTTTACGCATGAAAATATTACGCATATTCCAATTAATTTATAATTTGTCCCTTCGTATTATTTCTACGATTACTCGATTACAGGCAATATAATTGACCCAATAGTCATATACACAATATCAAATAATTATTACGTCATATGGGAAAAACAATTTCGCTAATGTATTTATTTATGGACAATAAATACGAAATATTTGATGACAATATTTGAGACAGCCTTTGAAATGGCTTTTATGCCCACGGTTAAAATGCTAGGAATCCAACGTGACGGTAACAAATTTCACTAGGTCCGTACACCGCGAATTCACGTCGCGTCAGTGTCACCGCAATTATACCACGTGGGGGGTTTCTAATTAAAATTAGTGGCCGACGACATAGAACACGATAGATGTTGATGGTGCTAGTGAGAAGAGTACGAGTAGAATGGCGAACGATAAGACAACACGAATGTTATCGCTAGTGAATATATATTTGACGCAAATTAAAACATCAATGGGACAGAATCAGTGATGTCATGAGATGATTGGTTCATTGGATGATTGGTTGATAGATCGATGCCACTGGGGCAAATTATGCATAAGAAGAGACGTTCATATTGAGTGTAATAGATTGAAAGTGAATAAATTTTCGTGATCGTGAAAAAATTATTACGCAGATTTTCAATAAAATTTAATATCGAATTGATAATAAAACTCTTCAATTCAGAATCTCAATGGGTGTATATTTTCAGCATTTGATGACACAGAAGAGATTTTTCTATCACATAAGTGCGTGACGAAAATCTTGTCGGGAAACATGAATGATAAAAAAAAAAATGGCAAGGTAGATGAGAACAGGGGGCGTGGGAATATGAGGAAGTAGGTGGTTTTATCCCTCGTGAAGAGGGTTGCGACACTTTGCAACTGATTTATCGTCGACTGCGATATGGGGAATGAGGTTTGCAACTATGGTGTTCAGCATATTTTCTTTCCCCAAAATTATATACGTAAAATCCATGACAAATATACCCTATAGGGTGCGAGTTTTTGTAAGGTCTATATGTAATTCGGAGCAGCGTGAAGATAGATACTTTCGAAATATTGTAAATATGAATACGTGCCGAGGAAGCATAATAACTATCAATATGAGCCTCGTGTGCCATCTTCGAATATTGCTGATTTAATTCAAAGTTGAGAACAAAACAGTATTTTGTTTTTCACATCATTCATGCGAAATTAATTTGATGGAAGTAAAAAAAAAGCAGTTGGGTATTAACAGCACGTACAATTTACTCTATGTACGACTAGTAGAAGATTAACCAATGAGTCTTAGTAATATTGACTTTATGTTTCGATAAAATTAAAAAATACGAATTTCTCTTCGGGTCTTAAGTTTCCAATGGCATTTAGACGGGAGTTGAATCAGCCTTTCTACATTTCATTGTGTCAGTTCTTCGTTCGAACGGCAGGGAGGACGACTGATAGAGATTTACTGTGAGCACGCGACCAGAATGATGAGACACGAGTAAGAAATGGAGTTAACAGGTATGGGAAGAACATGACGAAAAAATAGATTTCTCTTCAGAATTATATTCGAGGTTTATATACCATGAGTTATATTTATATATAGATACACTACATATATAATAAAGCTTAACATTGACGGTTCTTAATTTTACATCGCTACGTGGTACGAAACGATAAGTACAATAAAAGTCGTCGATTGGTAACGAAGGAGAAATATTGAGAGATCAGTTACGTGAAATGGTGAAAGTCCATAGATCTTCATGATTCCCTCACCCTTCGTTTTTTTTTTTTTTTTTATTTCTGGCGAGGGCGGCTGCATCTCGACAAAAGCAACTCGTCATCGACTAGCCCGCTTCTGTTACACATTCTCTCGTACGACGATTGTCGAAATTTTCCCGTCTCTCAATCCAGATCTCTCATTTCACACAGAAATGAAAATTACTGAGCATATATCACAATCATCGAGGCGACCAATTCTTAATTCTAAAAGTAGGTTCAATTAAGCATATATATACGCATATAAATAGAATAAAGTATTTGTTATACTCTACAGTTTGAATTGTACAGTTATACAGTTATTATTTTGTGTGAGTTGTTCCTCTATTCACTGATAAACGTTAGTCGAAAACGTAGAAAACGTCCGGCATTGGAAGTGGCAATCGTTTGTATTCGAGCGTTCCCGATGGCAAACCGACGCGCCATGTATATATATATATATATATTGTTAAACTAAAAATAGTAGCATATGTATATGTATATAGGTTATACCCATACTATCCCTCTACTATACGGTAGAAAGTCGATTCAACCGGGAATTTCAATGCTATACGGGGTTGAGAACAAATGGGTGAAGCCACATTGAGGACTCGAGCTCAATAAATTGTTCACGACGGTAAAACGACGTTGAGCTTTTTGTTGTCCTTCAAACTTCATTGTTCACGTGGGAGTTCATATATTTCACAGTTTTCATCCAATTGGTATGTTCATTTCTGTTCTTATATGCGCGTAAATGATAATACATGAATGCATAAATCCAATTGCTATAATCTCTATCTCAATCCATCTGACTATCATATTTTGCTTCTCGTTATTATCGCTATCTCGCACAAAATACAATAGAGCAATTGTCATGGCGACTTTGGTACATAGAATGAGAACCATATTGATATGGAACGCGAATATTCGTTGAAGAGTTATGTGGCATGGAATTTTGGTGATTCATGGCAACTACCTCAACCTCAGCCATTCATTGAAGATATTGATGTATACCACTCAAGGTTCACCATGCTCGTGGCTTACACATATATATATATATTACATATAATAATTTTATAATGAAAATATTTTCGTGCACATGACTGAAATTCATTGGGAATAATTCACAAATTCACGACACGTTTCTTCAGGTTGGATCGCATGAGGTAGCTAACCGGTAGTAATGCCGTTCCGCGCAATTTCGAGTCCAGAATACGGTGGCAGAAGAGATGAGAGCATCTCGCGGTACATTGCGGCGCCGTAATAGTGTGCGGCTCGGTGAAGTGACGGTAAATGCAACCACAAATAGAATGTAGAGCGCGCGAAAAGGGATGGTGAGGTAAGCAGAAGGGAGTATACGAGACGGACGACAAGGGTGCGATCCAAGAGCAATGGCGTGGGTGTATAAGGAAGAGGGATGGAAGAAAAGAACGAGAGAAGAGTAAGAGAGAGAGAGAGAGATAGAGAGAGAGAGAGAGGTGCAGGAACGGGAAGTCCGGAAGGAGTAAAAGCTTAGTATGAAAAATGTCCGGATGATCCCTCACTTAACGTCGCGCACGCGAATGTTCCCCGCGGCTAACGCGCTCACCGTCTGGGTGAGAAAAATTATGTTTTGAGCCGTTACGTGTCCGGCGTTCAACTCACACACGGTTGCCATATACTTCCACGACATATAATGTATCATCCATTGCAATATACATGTATATAAATGTAGTGGGGGAAAAAAAAAATCCATTTCAGTTTCACGCCATGGGAGATTCTGCGAGTCTATATAATATTATTGTTACATAAGATAAATTAAATGTGCGAACGGATGTATTAGACGTGTGTAATATGAATGATGGAAAAAAGTATCTTTTGCACATCTCATGCAACGCGCGTACAAAGACCAAGAGAGTGTAATGGAAGCTCGGGTGCTTTGTTAACTCTGTCATTGTATTTCAGACAATGAAATTTACGAAAACGAGACAATTGATGTGATGACCAAGTTAGTGCGAGAGAAAACGAGACGTGAGTTTGAGAAAATTAACAAACTTTCCCATATAATGTTCATTTATTTACCTAGTACCCTCGTTAGTTTAAAAGCTTAATGCGCATAGGGTTAATAGACAAGTTAGCAAGCCCAACCTGTAAGTTAGGAGTCACTGTTAGACACATAGAAAATGCAAGTGAAACTTCTTTGGGAATATAGAATAAATGAAATGCACGATTAATCTTCTATTCGTCCACAAGCACTGCACAAACCTTCTCTAAATTGTACGTAAATTTATGGGTTTTAATTCTCAGCATGTAACATTCATTGTGGGCACCTATACAAATGCCAAACTTTCCATGAGATTTATCGGTTGGCTTCACAGGTGCGCCTCCGTATATTCATATAATCCCATATAAAGCGTGGACATTTTTGTTTAATACTGTATACGTGATGAGAAATAATTGAAAAATATTTTTTGTTAGAATCTTCTCACGTTATATTATTGTCACACGATTGTTTTGTTTTTGTTCATGATTGTCAGGACGTTGCAATACATATATGGTCACATCGAGACAGAGCGTAACGCCGTGGACACACCACCGGTGCATACATGTAAACTGGAATGTAAATTGGTTCTGGCTGCGAAGTTACAGTTCTCTTGGGTTTTCTTCCTTCCACCATCGAGACATTATGACCCCTTTCTCGTCTCTATCTGTCTCTTTGTTTTACTCTCATTCTACCCCTCGGCTTCATCCAAGTGGCACGAAGTGCTCGAGAATGCGGTCTCCAGCGGTTCACCGAGTTTGTGGTCAGCTTCACCGTGATCTTCACCATTGTCACCAGAGAATTGTCGCAACTTATACCTAGTGTACATTGCTATTTAATTTTTCGTCAATCAACTCAAATTTCATTACATCAATTTTTCATTAACAAACACATTTCAAGCAGGAATATATACTCAATCTTGAATACTTTCCAATAAAATTTCATGCCAACAATCTTCGTAAATTTCACGATGATACCAAAAAGAAAAATAAGAATAACAAAAGAATAGAGCTTACCGGCGCGTCCCCGCGGTGTACCTCTTTAATTGTGATTCTATGCATATAAAGGAAATTAGAGAAAATATATAAATCGCTTCATAATGCAATTTGTAAAATAAAATTAAGCGTAATTGAGTGGGAGTTGAAAATATCAATGTTCGGAATATTCCCTATGCTTCCTGTAAAATTATGAAAGTGGCTGGTGGCGAAGTGGTCTGCGTATGGCTCACAAGCGATAGTGCCCGGCGGCTCATAATTGAAATCCGATACTCGTCGCGCAATTACTCCTGATGATTGTGGTAGTAGTATCTGTGTACAGTAGTAGTAATCGTGTAGTATTTGTAAGTGGTAGTAGAGAAACATATAGGGGGCGGCGTCGTTGTCACGCATTTTTGGTTTTTCCTCTGCGTTTTGCTTTCTCTCCATCATATACCAAGTCGGTGTGAGTGTTTTATCGACATAAAAATTATGTTTTCTGTGATTTCAGTGCCATGAGCACGCTAATATAGGTTGAGGTGCACCTCAATTTTCTACAATTCTCCATCGGTTCCAAGTATCTGTTTTTACTCAAAACAACGTATTGAATAAAGCCTATAAATACCCCAGACAGTTGGTGCTGTACAAGGCTGAAGAGTGATTTGCAAGCGCATTTCAATTCATTTTTCTGTTTTTGGTTGAATTCGGGGGGTTTTTTTTTTATTTCGCACGTTTCCAAATGATTCCATTCGAATCTGTGAGATTAATTCTATCATACACTGATCGTAATCAATACATACACGAGTAGTAATCTAGAGCAGCGGGGTATACCGACATCACTTTGATTGTAAATTCATAGACAGACGACCATGATTATTAGATGATTAAACCACAAACGCCCTTGTGGATATGTGTACCTTTGAAGATTTCAATCATGTGAATTTCATTATTGTACGTCACACAGTACTGTCGCTTTCACCATTATAAACATTGGAGGATTGATTCCTCATTGACACTGTTTGATGGTATGGAATGTAGATCCAATGATTGTTTATTTCATACCATATATGCTATTCACTTCGAATTGAGAAATTGCCACTTTTGTGATTAATATAAGTAATAATTGTTAACATAGAATTATATATTTGCAACAAGCCATCGATTTTTGTTTTCACCTATTATATACTTGGTTACTCAGTACAATGTACCATAGTACTTGCACATTCGCAAAGCGTTCAGTTTGAATTATTATTCTTGTATACATCCGTCCTTGTCGAATAGCTTTAATTTATATCAAACACACTTCCTGTGAAAGCTTGATCAATGTAGCTCAAGGTGACTGAAGCTAGTGAAGCAACGTTTCGGTCTTGCGGCACACACAACTGATAAGCGTCTTATCCATTCATTACTGCGATGTCGGGTAAGCAACGTAATACATTACCTCTGCAGTTTTGGTTCGCTGATTGGAGAGAGATGCGGAGAATTTCCGATTCCGTATGCTATCCTGTTCGTGTGTTATTCCTGGTTGTTTGCTCTATTATATGTTTTTTCTAATATGGAAAAATATATAAAAGTAATGTGTATCATTAAAAGAATGCGTTATGGCAACTAGTAATTCAGCTTAAGAAGATATGTTATAGTGTCATCAGAGCTGAGATATATCACATCGTTATCTGCGTAATGGTACGTAACCCTTGAATGAGGGAGGGCAAGCTGAGCCAGTGCCCCATTCGGTGGAGTTCATCCCGTCTTTATACAGTTTCTCGGCTGCCACAAACTTACCACGGTGGCAATGAGAACGGAGCAGGCGAGCGAGCGAGTGCACTTCTTAAATTGTGTATTCACGACATGTTTGCTTGAATCACCCTTTCAAGATGTTCTTTAGCGTTCGGCAGGAAATTTCCGGCAAAGTTCTATCGAAGGAAAACAATACGAGTTTTACTATATCACCGAGACTACTACTTCTACTACTACTAACGACGACTATTATTACTAGTAATTATGCCAGAAAGTTTTAACTTTTCAGAGTAAACAAAGAATTTACCAGAATTGAAGTTGGTACGTAAATGTTCGAATGATCGATGCAATTGTGCATGAGAGAAAATAGAATAACTAATAATATTAGAATATACCTGATACATATGGGGATGTAATAAATTATATTGATGTTTCAGAGTGTTGTATTTCGATTGCAGTTTTATATGCCATGGAACGGTAATTTAGTTAGGTCAACTTGTGTGGATTTTTGTATAATCTACATCACAAATACGTACGAATTTGGCGTGGTGAGAGATTAAGAAGACAAACGCTCAGAGATGGTGACTTCATTTTCAAAAATTAATAGAACTTGCATCGTCAATCGTTTCTCTCGTCTGCTGTCTTGCATGTATTATATACCACAGTGTTGGTATACACTAATATTGTAGACGGTATTGCACCTGACACCATTCCCGTTCATTTGCTGCCACTCCCAATGGAAATGATGGGAAGAGGAGCAGAGCGGGAAATAGAGACCGTGAACTCCAGACACTCGTGGATATCCTTTGTCTCTAGCATTATAGGTTGGTTGCCGTAGCGCCAACTAACGGTAGGTTGAGGTCAATGCGTCAACTATAACGCGCACGTCCTATTTTCCTTTGTTCCTCGGTAGCGTCACGGAAAATGATTAATGCACTTTACCGAGGCGAAGTGAATACCTGTATGCAAATGGAATATAGACCTAAAAAGGCTCGCGGCATTTTGAACTAACAACAATCATGCTAAAGCACAATATGCGAGCGGGTGTGTATACGTAAATCCTATACATCGAGTCTACTCTTCCATTTACTTCTCTCATCATTAGCTTTTGTGGGCTTTTGTGATCAATTTCTTGTTTCGGGAGCATGAAATTTATTTCATATATTTCCCTCGATATGAATGCAATAGTTATCGAAGGCATTTCCATGATCGAGTTTTATCATCTCAATATTCCTCGTCATGTTCACATGATGATAATATGAAGAAACAATGAATGCTCGATTTGTAATCAATAAAATGAGATACAAAATTTATATTGTTGATTTGTTTCGTGAATTCGCTTTGTTACAAATGGTATTCTACTGGAGAGTATCCCCTAGTATCCCAATCCAATGTTTCCCCTTACCATTCTGCTTGTAACTTTGAAATAACCTTTACTATTGCTCGATTTACCGAGAGTCGATTACACTGAAACTATTCGTCTCCACTCTTCCGAAGGTTCCTTTTTTTCTTTCCTGTTGCAGCGCAACGTACCGGAAAATCACGCCATTTTCTCGAGACATTTATGTCTTGCGAGTGATATTATGTAGAGTTGTCGACTGCGACTCTCAACTTTCAGCTACCATTTTATTCCACTTGCGCATTAGTATGTTTTTGCTACTTAATACATAATACATAATATTGTTTTTATATTTTTACATAGGGTCATTTTAAATTGATGGTTTGGATCGTACTGATACTAACTAATCTTCTGAGACATTGCACTTTATGAATAACGAAAATATTACTTTACGAATTTTTCTTCAATGATATTAACAGTTTTATAAGTGAAATTGATGAAAAGAACGGGGAAATGAACGAAATTCAATTGTGCGCTTTTAGGTGATTCAATTACTAAGTGCCCATGAAAGTAATGTGCACAAGAGTGTGAGATTTAACTGACATATAGAATCGTCATTATTGATTACTGATGCGGTTAACGAAATGGCAAGTAACAGTCGTTGAAACTTGAAAGTTTTACAATTATATATGTCATGAGAAGCAGTTTCTAACTTTGAACGAAAGCGGCAGTAGTGGTCAGAGTATGCACCAGTTGTTTCTGGCGCAACATTCATTCTATACGTAAAGCATCTTGATGAGATAGTTTCGGATTTAGTTATTGGCGCATAGCATGTGCACTAGAGGGGTTTAGTTGTGCACCCATTCATCATGAGTCAGTATACTAGACTTGAGAAGCTGGATTTTATCTCCTATCAATAATAAATTCCAGATGCAGAGTTATTGAACTTTTGAAGTTTCATCTCTACATCAAGACGAATCGATATTCTACAGATAACGATTGTAACGAATGTAACACCAAATTATTCGACTGAATATGAAACTATCGATTGATATACGATGCAAAATATGAGAATACAAAACTCCCTTCATTGAATATCATAGATTAAAAAAAAAAATGTAACTTTAATGTGTATGACATTGAGATGCAAGGAAATATCACTAGATGAATTTCAATATAACGCATACACCGTTGCATCTCGTTTAATCATCTATTGAATACGGGGTATTGCATTTTCTCGTTACCTAAATAAAAAAGTTCGATGCCAGTATTCCTTCGAGTCGCATGAGATTCTTGACATTTTACTTCGACAGTCGTCATTTTATCTACTCGATGAAACACTCCACATTGTATTCCGAAAGAAAAGTTTGTCGACTTTCTCTCATTCACTGTTCATGCTTCGCTGAATTCCAGAATGAAAAGTGGAAATGCCGATGTACCGTCACAAAATGCTGCTCTCTCGAAAAGATGTTTTTATGAATTTGGGAACACAAATCCAGTGGGCCTACAGTCTTTGAGACTACAAATGTATATATAGTGAAGAAGAAGTGGATGAAATTCTGCACTAAACGTGAGGTAGAGCGGGAAAAAAGGCGATTGTGGTTCTGCTCAGTGTGAAAATTTCTTTACAATAATAACTGTACTCCGCTAATAGTTAAACGCAATGACACATTCAAATACAACCTTTTATTTCCCAAAGTATCGTTTCTTCAGGATAATGTAATCGATTCATCACAACAATAGAAAAATCGCCAAGACGATAAAGATCACGCATAATAGCGATATAGATCCTAC
Organism: Zele albiditarsus; assembly: GCA_958496275.1. Lineage (NCBI taxonomy): Eukaryota > Metazoa > Arthropoda > Insecta > Hymenoptera > Braconidae > Zele > Zele albiditarsus. Next base: position 11,428,491 of record OY292414.1, read on the forward strand.
CTCGGGTCATTACTGTGCTGATTCGATATTTAATATTCACCGAGTTCTGCCGAGCACCTTGAATCCACTTTAATTTCTTCGCCAACTTTATACACCGCTTCTCCCTTTCCAGCTCCTTCAACCGTTCTTCCAGTGTGAAATTGATTGGTTGAAGGTGCCGTGTTTCAGACATTTTAATAAATTGCTGATCAATTGTAGTTAACGGTTGATTTATTGCATCAATCGTCGAATTGTTTGCTCTTCTTTCTTTACGTTTCATCATCTATTCTCGTCATTTCAATGAATAAAAAATAAATTCAGTGACAATTGCATCAGCATTAACTCAAAATCACGAAGGGATGAGTAAGTGAAAAGGGATTAAAAATAAATGAGTCCGCGCAAAATATTTGACACATTCGAAATTGATGATTCAATCAATTCTTCATTATTATTATTATTATTATTATTATTTTTTTTCTGTAGGATACACTCCAAGTGAGTTTTTAGTGAATGCGCACAAGGTGTATATATATATCTAGTACCATGGCCATTCAACGCTACTACTTGTTCTCGCCGCTTCTGTGTCTGACTTAAAATATGACCGTCCGCCACTCCTACTTACAACGGTGAAACTATTGTCCGCCCAGTTACGGGTTCATACCTCTACTCGCATCACAAATTCTCTTGGACCACTGTAGATATCTATCTAAACAATTTTTCAAACAGATATATGTATATTTATTTATTTCTTTATTTTTTTGCATTGTACAAAAGCTTGTAAGTAAGGGATTGTCACGGAAAGTGATAAGTAATCTTCATCCGTTAATCGTTTATACCGATTCAAGAAATGGATCGTAGTGGATACGATACAAGTGGATAAATCTGCGAGACGTGTGTGCGCCACCGCCAACCAAAACTTTTTCACCAGTCGCTTAAGTGCTCGAAACAGTTGCCAACACGGCACCAATATATATATATATATATATATGATCTGAGTCTGAGTGTGAGAGTGAGAGGGTGCAAGAAGATACACCAGAACAAAAACGAAGAGGAAGATGTACACGGTGATATATACATATACGAGTGCCGGTATACATATATATATATATGTATGTGTCTGTGGCTATGAGGGAAAGTCAGGGGTTGAACGATAAAATGCGTCCTTTTGCACGCCCTGCGTTTGCCGCATTGCCATTGAAGACAAAAAGTTGGAGTTGCCTGCAGAAATCGTAACTTATTTCACGAGTATAATACGTAACTTTATTTAACGGCGCACTTGACCCTCTTAAATAAGTAGTCTCAAATGATTATACATTTCTACAGTCGCCAATTTAATTTATCATTTCCGCCATTTTTTTTCACTTTAATTTCAGATCCTCCATGATTATTTGTTATTCAAATACTTTGGAATTTGTCAATCTATATTATATAAATATTCATTTGAAAATTTTAATTAAATCTCGATCGGAAAATGTGTGCGGAGTGAAACGATCGACGTGTACATATACACCTATATGCTCGGATAACGGTTGTGTATGTGTGAGTATGTTATAGAGGTAAATTGCGGAAGTCAGGCAAAACGAATTACTGCATTCCACTAGTGGAGCGTAATAAGCTTTTAAATGCATTCGTGTTGTACGACCAAGTTGAGAAAAAAGCTCATTCACAAATCTGACATTCGATTATCCGCCAGTCAGTTAATGGCCAACAATTTTTTCCCCACACAACAACGCAAAGTCATGCCATTTTCTTCGATTTTTTTTCATTTTCCATGTTTTTTTATGTGCACATACATACGGAGTACCTATACATCTTTACATTCTACAAAGTGTACGCTGCTTCGAAATGTACTCTGAATCTTTCTCGTTTTTTTGCGGACATAGCCGTTTCTTCTTCCCCGACAATCCGTGTACGTGGTTGAATGATTTACCAGGGTTGTTGCAGGCACGCGAGGAGTAATGGTCCGCGCGTTGTAAGACGGAAGGAAAATCAATTTTCGTGTCAATCAGCATTCTTTCCTCTCTCTCTTTTCTTATTTTTCGCTCTTTCGACCGTTCTATCGCGACCAGCCACTACCATAATACTCTTTCCTCACACTATCCCCAGCCATTAATATATAATATATAGTATGTACTGGACGAATCGTGACGACTGAGCATATTTCAACTGTGACGCTAATTTCCCTCGCCTCAAATTTCACCACCTCATAATTCAACCGCGAATGAACTTCCACTACAACTTCCATTACATTCTGCAATATATAAAAATATAGAAATTCTTTCTTCCTTTCCATATCTATTTTGAGATCTCAATTCGAAAAGTTGGCATCTTATTTTGAAAATTAATGCGTCGTTTGGTTGTCAGAATAGTGTTTGAATTTTTCGAAGCGCATTTTTATTGGGTCGATTCGAATAGCTGTTTTCCTTCATGTACACTATGGTTTCTCGTGCCACATTTGTTACTTGCGTATCAAACATTGAAATATTACGTAGTGAAAAAACTCTTTTACTTTGCAGTATTATTCACGTCCGAATTTTCAAGTGCTTTCTTACGTTTTTTTTTTTTCCCATTTGCCTTCAGCATGAATTTTTACATTTGTATATATATATATATATATTGGTGGGGTACAACTTTTGTTCAGCGTCATCATGAACATGCTTGATACCTTGGTAAAATGACTTCGCAGAAAAGTGGTTCGAGCATTACGTGCCTGACATTGATCCATGTAGCAATGGTTCGCTACGGTAAATACATATACATATATACATAAAATACGTATCTAATTATCAATTGAATGTATAACGACCATACGTTTGCAATATATGCATCGAAATCGTGATATTCAATATATGTGATATATGTTGAGAGCCAGAGTTTCTCTTTGTTACTGTGTATACATACATATATATCTACATATATCGTTCATATACGCGTATATATATGTTTGGTTGAGGAAAATTCACTAATAATACTGCATGCCTATTGGTTCAGAGTGAGTGGGCGTTGTCCAGAATCCATCGAACAATTGAGCTTTCGTCGACGGTCTGACGAGCTTCCCTTTCATCTTTGTAAGCGCCATACATTCACGTAGCTTGCAGTCACAACTTTTTTCGCATCACCTCCAAACCTGTATTTCCGCTCCATCTTCTATTTCTACATGTAGCTAAACGTAGCTCAGAAATCCTCTGTAGAAATTGAATCTCACAAATGTTGGAAACACCTCCCAAAAAAGAAGTAAAAGAATTTTTATCGCATTATTTCAGGATAATATACAATGAAAATGTATGAATGAATTTTGTTTTTTGTTTTTTTTTTTTGGCTTTACATCGCGTGTCATTTTTATGACAAATCGACACCCACTTTATTATTTTACCTGTAACTATTTATTGTGTGGTCTCAACGGAGCAACAAAATAAAAAATGAAAAACACGGTCGGGCACCGATATATTCAGTATGAAATCAAACTGTATGCGAAATGTGCGAGCAGGAGAGACGGAGAATGCGAACGTGAGAGTACAGCACGTAAGCGAGAGGTGGCTACGGTGGAAATAGAAGTGCAGAGAGAGTTAGAGAGATTCAGGGGTGAAACAACTCCCGGCCGTGTACTACTCGTGAATCCCCAGGAGCAATTTCGACGGACAAATAAAACGAGACATAAACACCTCGACAATTCAGCTCTTGCAACGTCCCCAGATTATGTGATCGTATCTCGGAACGAAACGACGCCACTACACTCAACCTATTTCACTTCCTCTTACACTGTACACTTATACTTCCCTCTCACTCAACGTGTCGCCACCTATTTTCCAGTCGTCCAATAATTTATTGCCTGTTATTTGTCTTTATTCTGCTAGAAAGATATGAACTAGTCCGAAATTATGTTATTCGATGCATTATTGTGGGTTGTGAGTATGCGGTTGTACAGGCAGTTTATGTCCGTAATCGTGTACTTTGCACATAAATGAAAATGTCGCGCTATTATACCGAAATGATGATACAAATACCCCAAAAAAAGTCCATCACCATAAATATAATTCGTAGATATTCAGTACGGTTCAAGACTTTGCAAGCAATCGAGATTTGTTCAGGAAAATCACTCAATATACGATCATGAATTTTTCATAGTGATCAGAAATGTGAATATATACGGGTGAAATTTAAAATTTTTGCCCCATCAAAAAATCCACCTTCATCATGAAAGACGCACAAACAAATTTTGATCATGTTGCCGAATTTTTGAACGTTGGCTCGTAATGGCTTGTTCTTTTCATTATTCATGCTACTGTTTTTTTGTTTTTTTTTTCTCTATAAATTACAACGATTTCTCTGCACTCAGTTCTTTCCAACAATGGTTATGACTTGACTGTATAGTGCTTACATATAAAAAATTTTGCGCGACCAGCCCATTCATCTGTACCCCCTGCCAGAGAGCGCGCACAGTAGTCGAGGTATTATGGGCGCCAGCGACTAGCTCCACCACCTCTGATCCCCGCCATTGCCTGAGGTGCTTTTCACTACGGGTTAGACTTCCGGGATAGTATTCACAAAAAGAGCATCCGGAAATGTGCACGATGGGCGTTGCTACATACCGTTGTGCGTCTCCACACCCCGACAAATATATGTGTATATCCGTCACTTCCCCTTTAGAAAATGCTTTTTCATTCTCTTTTTATTTCATATTCTTTTGCGTTTCTGCATCAATGGTCTCTTGCCGTTATATTCCTGTATGAAACATTTCTTGCACTTCTCTAACTCGTCCCTTCTGTATTCTGTTGTTAGAAGAGACGATCACTTCCCACCACGTAACAACTATATAGTTGCACGTTTGTTGAATACGCGTTCCCCGTGTTTAACATCTTTCTCAGTGTTTTATCAAAATAGAAGCATGAATAATGATCGTTGGATGCAAATGACGTGTGAGTTGTTGGGGAACTCACAGTATACACTAAAAATCCAAGTGTGTTACATTGGGCTTTTCTTCAACATCAAATTAATTCAGCTACAAGTGTGTAAAAAATTCTCAACGCTAAATTATACGCGTACGTATGTTGGATCAACACACTTGATTTTGTAGTGTAAATAAAGAAGCAGATTTGGGCCGATGTAGCAACAAGATTATGGTTTGTCGCACACATGTCGATAAGGCGTAACGGTCGAGATCTGCCTCACGTCTCTCTCATCTATATATACATACCTATACTTCCATCTACTGTTAATCTGATGTCGAGAGCAGCCATTAGGCGAATCATGGTACTTAGCGTCGATAACAGCGCAGACGATCCTTCCGTTGGGCGTTAATATCCTAATTAAATGGAAGCATCTCGTGTCATTTGCGCGCACGCGTTTAGCGATAGGATCGATGATGATCAAGTTCGATTTTATCCAATTATATGCGGATGGAAACTTGACGTTAACGTGGATGTTGCTCTTGTCCAATTAACGGTTCAATGTCTCCACATCCATCATGTTGGGTTTGTAGAAAAAGCAGAAAATAAATTGATTAGGTATTGACGTCTTCAATCATTTTATTCTCCAGTTGTGTTCTTCGTTTTTTCTTTATCATTTTTTTTTTTCAATTCCTGCGTTAAAGATATATGTAATAATGGGAATTGTTACAGTCATAAGAGCTGAGTCCGAAACCCTTGAGTTTGAAACAGCGATAGTTGAGCGTATAAAAGTACAAAAGTTCTGTTGTTGCTGAACTAATTGGAGAGTTTACGATGAGAACTGGTATTTTTCTCACTCGTTAAGAAGAAGCCTTCGAACTGGATTCGTCACCGTCACAGAGTGAAGTGAAGAGAAACGAATACAAAAGTTTATATTTGTGTATGTGTATAGTGAGCAACTTTTTGCCTTGGGCTTGAGCCAGTTTATAAAGTTCCAATAAAGGCGATACCGGTGAAAATATACGGTGTGCTTAAACGCGAGAGTTGCAACACTCGTGCAAAACGATATTTCTATGTATGTTGAATTGTAAATTTATGTGAAGATAAAAAAGAAATTATAACGATGGTGCGTTTTACATTAATGAGTTGTGGGACAATAATCATAGAATATAATTTACATTCTTCTAAAACATTTCTTTGTGCATTGGTGACTTGTAAAAAATGTAATTTCAATTACGAAATCTCGTCAACAATTACTATGGTAATATAGCTGAGATGAGATTTAAATCACTAAACTCACACAATATATTACCATGTGCTAATGAAAAATGGCAGGAGAAATGATTGTCAACGTGAAAACGTGCACATGGCATTTCTCTTACACTTTCATCCGTTGCACCAACACTGGTTGTTCCTAATGAATTTTTAAGTTTAAACTCAACGCTTGTGCTATCCATACACGCCCACTCGGCTCTTTTCTACTACCACAGTGAAATGTCTGCACTTACCAACGTGCAATGGCCGGAAAGTTTTCCGGTACCGGAAGCAGCCCAGGTTTCATCCAAAATTACTTTTTACTACGCATTAAGAAATACCCTACTATATATATAAAATGTATGTATATCTCCTGCATAATTAATTTTTTTTTTACCGTGGTCATTCATCAACGATCCATTTTGTTCACTCCATATTTTGATATTTCGGTTCGTTTACGAGACTTTATACATTAACGAACTCATGATCCTTTTCAACCTCTAATTCCAATCAATTAGATTCGATGGGTGGCCGTGACTATAATTAATTCTCACAAGAAATATGACAATTCTTTTTGTTTGAATTCCAAGTCCGAGAGCAAGCTTCATTTCAACCCGCATCACGGCCATCGCTACTGCTATATATGTATGTGTATACATATATATGACATTTATTCCCTGGGCCGCCATAATTCACTAGCTCTCGTGAAAGTTCCCAAACTTAGATTAGCGATTCAATTTGGCTCGGCGGTAAATCATTCTTCGAATCATTTTTTAATCGAATGCTCGCAAAAGAGTACCCACATAAACACACACACACATATATATATATAATACACAAACATATCTATATATATATATATATATATAATCATATAGGAGTAATATCAAAATGGCAGAATGGGGATAAACGAGACGAATTGGAGAACGGTGGAATACATGCATGGAGAAAAAATATCTAGGTCAATGCACTCATTTGACCCTTCCCCTTAACGCCAGATCTGCATATATTCGTATATGTGTGATGACAATATTGAAATGACACATTCGTATTTTGTCAGCGCCAAATACACAATTGTCAAACACTTTTTTTCTGTTGCTTATTTTCAATTTTGTTTCATGTTGTGGCAAACAGAATTAATTGGTATCTATAGAAATATTCCCTCGTTTAAAATTCGTTATGTAATAGTGTGTGAGGGAGAAGATTTGTACGGTCGGCTACAGCAAACACAGACAGAGTACGTTTGTTTGTCAGTCGAGCAGGAAATGTCGGAATGTCTGTAATTATACATCTCAGTTTAAAGTGTAGACATTGCTGATGCGAACGCGAAGAGGAAGTGAAAGGGATGAGAAAAAATACGGGTGAAAAAGGGTGAGAGGAAAAGAGAGGTGGGTAGGGATGTGGAGAAAATAGAGTGAGGATTGTTGAAAAAGAGAGTGGTCGGGAGGGGACATTGGTGCCAGCCTAGAAGTCGAGTTTTCTCGAGGGGAACTAATAATCGAATTCCCAACTCTACAGAGTTCGCTTCGGGTCACGGAATACTTCGGCAGGAGTTCCTTTATCTTCCAATTCGCGTACCCGGCGCCGTTGTCGCGCTCGCACCCCCTGTCGACGCGCTGCCTCAACCCCTTTTATACAATATTCCTTGAGCACAGATATATATGTATATTCTCCTTCTTGAAATACATGTGTATATATACTGCGATTCATCACTCTTCCGTAGTGGCGAACCGACACATCTGCTTTTGTATATTCAAACATTGGCTCTATTTTTGTTTGTATGTGAGCGAAAAAGTTATTTTTTCAATATGTTTTTTTATTTCATAGAAAAATTTCATGAAAAATAGAACAAGTGGCAGTAATAGATATTGGTTTAGATGAATGTTTCGCGCAGACAGTCGACCAGTGGAAAAGCATGTTGATTTTTTTCGTTTCATTTTTGCCGACGAAAGGATATACTGACGGTGGGGAAAAAGCAATAGAACACGTACACACACATGGTGAGGGAACGAGAGTGTGGGACAAGGAGAGTGTGAGGGAGAGTGGTTGAAAGGCAGAGATAGAGAGAGAGCGACGATCATAAACGCGATGATTTACAATCCACAGGCACTGCTGCCATGCTCCGTAATTAATAAAATGATTAAATGAAGCTTCCTTTGTCGTCCATTAATTACTCGGTGAGTGTAGAAGAAGCTAGAGGTTGTATGTAGGTGTGGGATGGAACCGATAGTTAAATATAGCTATACTGTATGGCGACGTGGACAAAAAAAAATATCTGGACATAAGTATAACTCAGATCGTGACACGACATCTGGAAACAGAAGCGTCGATTCACTTTTCTGGCAGTATGTGTGATTGTGAATTGTGAATCTGGGTCCAAGTAGATCCATAGTCCTCCATGTACGTGTGCAAATATAAATATACTCTTTGTGCGGATTGAAACAGTCCAAGTTGTATCTGAGATGCTGAATAAAATATTCAGGATACTTTCCACTCTATGGGCTTATTGCGTCTAGATGCGTCCCAGTCTCCTTTTACCCACTTTCTATCTCTCACTTTTGCCATCGCTCTTTATTTATTTATGTTCACTTCTGTCACTTTGTCGCGAATTGGCACTTGTCTTCCAATCCTCAAAAATACATTGCTATGTGAATTATTTATTTTCAACGTCGTGGTTTTAACTATTTCTGGATAAAATTTTTGGATAAATCCAACCGTCATACAGTTGAGACATAAACGAAAAAATAGTGTGGAACCACAATATATATCATCAATTTATATTGTGACTAAGTTTCGGAAAATGCACAAAACTTGGATTCTTTCTTTCCCTTTCCACCTTCCATCTTGTTCAATTGGGGGTGCGATGCATTGGGTAGCATGAACAGCTATGAGATCTGTTCACACAGAGCGTTTGAATTACTGAATTCACGGTGGAGTCGGTCATCCATGATAACACACCCCATATGTGTATTCGTGCAGAGGGCCGCTTGTTAAAAATCCAATTGAAATGACACGACAGACCTTTTCCTCCGCGCCTGTTATATTTCTCGGTGCCATTGTTACGCAGGTATGTATATACATGCCAACATTCTCCCATAGCGTTCTTTCTCGTGGCAGAAGCACTAAAAACAATAGCGTGAATCTCAATGCACGAATTTATTTCGTGGCGTATTCTTTTTTCTCACATTTGGTTATAGCCTGTGCCGTTGATGGCAAGAGATTGCCGAGAGAAACATGAACGCCTTTTGTATTCTGGATCATCGTTGCCGCGGCGCGAGTGTGCACAAGGTGAAGCCTGGGATACGGATATACATACATACATACATGCGTGGTTCAAATAGGTAGGTTTATATATATGTGCGCAAGAGCGTTCAGGTTTCCGTTTCCGGTTTACATTTTACGTCTGGACGTTTCATTGTTGAAATGCGAGTCCGTGCGCATGCAGGATATACGCTAGAGATAAAAACAGTTGACCTAGATGCGTGAGGGGAAATGAAGAAAAAGAGCAAATGCTCTGGGGTCAGCCACATAGTATAGAGAGATGAAATAAAAAAGAGAGGAGAGAACGAGTCTTTATACATTTATATAGAGATATGCTAGTGCCTATATATTGAAAATCTCCATATATGATTCTTTAGTCATTGTAAGACTCGGCGCCAGGCCAATCCTCTTTCCCAAATCATATATACATATATATATATGATTTGTACTCATATGTGTATATGTATCCATTCTTTGCCCTCCCTACATTATACTCAATCACGCAATACTCAACTATACTCACTGATGTAAAATCAAATATTTATATCACTAGTTCTCTTGCGAGGTTCGATCCAATGTAATCACCACGCGTTGTCTGGTATTTTTGTTGAATCAGAATGAGTTTATATATGCGATTGATATGAAACAATTGATAATGTAATTCGAAAAGAAAATTTGGGCAAATATTAAAATCAAGGCCTGAATTTAATATGTAAAAGCTGGTTATTTATATGAAACTTTTGAATAAAATATTCTTTGGGCAGCACTATTCAATCAATTTATTACAGTAAGTAATGGGTGTCAAATATAAAAAATTTGACAATGATCAGAGCCATCGTACATTGGCGAGGATTTCAAGTTGAGATTTGGATAGGAATGAAATGGCGTCTAATAGTTGTTGTTGGTGTTTGAGGAAGGAGGTTTGGGGCGAATATCAGTGTATTCAAGGAGTTAGTTCTAGCCAGAAATCGATTGCTGTCTCGACTATCACTAAGTGACGGCACAGCGCTCGAGTGATAGATATAGATGGTGGGTAGATATAGAAGGAGGAAGCGGCTGGTAAAGTCAGGGTGCGCCAAGGGTTGTTATTCAATGAGTTACATGCAGCTGGACCACTCCAAGCGAGTCTGTGTCGCCTATTTTTCTTGCCCAATGCTTCGTAACTTTCTCGCCAGCTTCGTCGCAACCCCCGTGTCTCATCGTCCCTCCTCTATATACATTCGCTCTTGTATATACAGCGGTAGTGGCCGGTAGTATACGTATACACATATAAACGAGTCTATATTTACGTGACTGTCTCGGTCATACTAACGTACTTGCATCTCATGTTGACCTCGACGCAACACACTGCATTGACGCAGTACAGACAGCCACACAGATTTACATTTTTTAGATATTCAATAGTATGAATATCACTTCATTCTGCCACACTCCCACGATGCATAGTCATAACAACAACATTTTTCGTACATTGCATGTCACTATATGTGCAGTTTATATTCAACACCTTTAAAATTTATTTTTATACCACCGTATTTACATTGGTACGTTAGACATGGGGTTGAATGTGTATCGAGAGACGAGATACCGCCTCGACGTTGAATTCGCTCCTTTCCCTCATGCTATGTTCCATTTCCGCCTTCACACCATGGTATAGATCATACATGCATAAACATATATATGTTTATGGAGCGAAAATATATACATGCATATATTTTCATTTTTCCACGAGTGAATGCAATGATGTACGATTATTGAAAACATTTCACTGTTGGTATTCGCATTTTCTCAACGCTGCGCAGCATATGGGTTGTAGGAGAAAAGAGAAACGATGGAATGACGTGATAGTACCATAGAACGAAGCAACAAAATATAAACGTATGAACAAACAAAATGAATGGATAAATAAAAGTTTGAATGTTGAATGTGCAAGAACGTCCCACGTCGTGAAATATTATGTACATATCTATGTATGCCAACAATGTCTGAGATTCGACAAGTCTCGCTATTGGTTTATTCACTAAGCCGAAATTTGTGTATGGTTTGTGGATGTACGTGGGTATACGCGGTGAAATGGGTGAAAGAGAAATAGAAGAGTTGCATGAATACTCTCACAGTGAATAGTTTGGTTACGGCTCAGCAGGATTAGCCCGAGAGATGCGTTATAGTAGAAGCTCGGCAAGGATGCACCGTTGCCTTTTTATGCAACTCTTTCTCTTTGTGTGAATCAAGTTTTATCATAACTATGTATACATATATGTAATTCAAATGTAGCGTATCCGTATATCACATGCTAACTCATTGATTCGAACCATATTAATATTTGCAACATAAGTGAAGAAGTGGGAGTAAGAAAGAATGTTCGACTATTAATATTATATCGTTAAATGTGAATATTAAAATTCTCGATAATCGTAGACACGAATTTACTTTTATATTTGCTAAAGACTCAGTGAGGAGTATGAATGATCGAGTGCAACTGATTCTATTGAGCGTTGCATGCTCACATCGCTCACTGAACGTCAATTAACAAGAGTCGCACGACGCCTGAAAGGAAGAATTAATCACCTTGAACGTAAGTATTTCGTGCTTGAAATTTGTAAATTCGTTACGGCTGGGTTCTGAAAATCACTCGTAGATACACGCGAGAGCATAGACTGATAGGCATTTCAGTGTCTGGTCAAATAAAATGATCGCCTGATCGAGTGGTGAAAAAGTATTTTTCACAAAACATCTCATATCGACGATTGACTTTGAAATATGATTGGTCTATAAATTTAAATAACATGACAAATATATATAAATTTATGAATTGAACAACGTACCGGTTGCCGGTGCATAGATGTTCAGGTACAGACAATCCTCACTCTGATTTTGTAAATGAGGCAAGAGTCTTTTGAGATACTCGAGTCGACCTCTGGGCATTCGTTCTAATGCTGCCGTCTCGTTGGAAATATCTGGAAGTCGTTGGGGACAGACTGGACCAATTGAATGTGCCAGTCTATGAAAAAAAATGCAATCAAAATATATTTTTCATAATAAACATAAAATGATTATTGAAGTTTTGAATGAATTCATTGTACTCACCTCACGCCGTCCCATGGGCTAGGCGCTCTGGTTGGCGAGAATCTGTCACCGCCAATTGGTGGGGTTGCATACGGTATTCCAAGATAGATGTCCACTGATCTCAATGGTCTATTATCAAATGATTGTATAAGACCCTGAATTTTGCCATTACGCAATTGAACGATTCGTGCATTGGGTTTTGTTGTGACGGATAGCGATAAAGCAGTTGGTGGAGCGACAAGGCACACGAGAATAAGGAATAGTTCCATTTTGCTTGTAAATCGCAAATATTCCGCCAGCCACCTTAGCCGTAATTGGCCCGTGGATGAACAATGTTGTGATGTCAATTTTATTATCGTCTCTCGATAAATTGATAGGGATCAATGATCCTTTGTCGTATTACGTTATGCCTTCTCATTTGTACCCTAACGATCATTCTATGTAACTATGTGTCAATGAAATTCACCGCCTGCACCATTTTGTATCACCATCTGGGAGTTAATTTCATCGTTTAATTACTTCTCCGGCTTTCACTTGAACACGCCTGAGATATTTGCAAGGCAAGAGTCAAATACTCACGCTAATTACTTTTTAACGGCGTTTACAAGCTCATCAATCTCTTGATGTTATTTATTGAAAAGAGCAATTGAAGCCGGGCAAAAAATACAGCGCCAAACAATTATTCATCTCGATGTTGTCAATTAAGTTGCAATCACAAATTTATTCTCCCATTCGACTGCAGACATGAATAACTCCATGGTATTTTCATCCATCAAATCTGTAATCAAAAAGAAAATATATATATATATATATATTTTTTATATATAATATATAAATTTATCGAGCACACATTCGTTTCTATTAGTTTCAATTGTCATTATATGTATATCTATATACATACATGCAGAAGTACATCTTATGAGAGATTGGATTTCAGTAAATAAATGGGATGATATCTCGAGGTTCAGTACGAGAAAAAGAGCGAGTTTGAAAAACGCTTGTCAAATCTAATGTCGGTGGGGAATTGGTGGTGGTGGTGGGGGGGGGGGGGGGGGGGGGGGGGGGTGGGGGGGGGTGACAAAGTCACATTGATTAAGTACTATTCGGTATGTAGTCTCTTCACTCAACCATATCACATGTACGATATTTCTTTTCTACCACCTAACAAACGGTATGAGAAACGGTTTCTCTTTTTTATGTATACGTTTCTTCGGATCCAGTGTTCATCAAACAGTTCATATTGTAATGTGGCCTTATTTTTATCAATGTTTTTGACGGAGAATAACAGTATGATGACCCAGATAACTTTGTTTCCCTTCAAAATTTTGGTTTAAAAAAAAATATATGAGTGTCATCTAAAATAGCTATCGTTCTTCCATAACCGGACGATTTTCCATCTCTTGGGTATTCGTGACTCGATCGAAAACTTGGTTTATTGGTTGTATTGTGTTAAAGTTTCAATGTACACATACATAGACAATGAAATAGAGTGTGCAACTGTATCTCATTTATTGATCGATTTTGAATATGCAATCTAATAGTTTAGTTGTTACCATGAGTTGTCATTGATGGGTATTCATACTCCGCATCGACTATTCACCAAATAATTTGAATTTGTCTCGGTCAATAAACAAAGATAGACTTTATCTTCTCACGATAGATACTATTCATATATGCAAATTAAACTTGAAAACATATCTATGTTTATTGTGTGTAAGATGTGACCCAAGTTGCTAAGTGTTATGATGGTTTGCCGTAGAGGCTGGCAGAGTGCGAAGGAAGCAAAGTCTATCCAAGTTGTATATAGAGGCTGTTTGAGTTTTCCAAGTAGCAATAATTGTTTCACCTATACTGAGAACAGCCCGAGGCTTCCTGTAACAGTACCTAGCAGTTTCTGACATATTTCTTGATTAATAGTGTCCCATTATAAACAAAAGTTAGCCACTATACCCACAGAACAGATGAATTAACATTCGTTTTTGATATCATCAGATGCACGGTGAATAGAAAATTATATATTAACATTCACATATGCACAAAAAGTGTAGTGGTTCGTTGGTCTACCACACATTCTCATACATGTACGGATGCATACATATAATTCTCCTGATATTTTTATATACTAATGCACATGGCAATATCATTGAAAATTCGACTGTGTAACCAAGTGCATGTTCAATAATCGGTAGGTTCCGAAAAAATAGCCCCTTTATATATTTCTTGGGCAAGTATGAAAATATAATTGAGAGTTGTTTATAATTTGTCATTCCTCGATATATTCGTGTGTAACTTGATTGGAAAATATCGGGAAATAGTTGACAATGTATCCATGTTATGTGGTGTAAATATGTCCTTGAGAATAACAGTTTTCGTGTGGTGAAAGCTCGAACCCAGTCATTTCAAATTTGAACTATGAGACCGGGACACAGAGTTGAATGGTTATTTGGGTGATCGAAGGTGCATAGCCGATAAAGCGAAACGGAATATAACGTGCCATAAACCACTGTTGGGTAATTCTGCCCGCCGGCCCGATTAATACGTAATGTAATGAATGTGCGCGACTCGACCAACTAAACTCGACTTGCTCGGTCTTCGTTCTTGTTATCCAGTATTTGAACTCGCCCGCCGCACAAACTTCTTGGTTTCTCCCGGAATATCGTTTTACTTGACAGCACAATTAGTTCTATCCACCATGTTTAATGAATGTATATATACAGGCTTAAGAAAATAATATAATGTATGCACAGTTGAATAATGTTGATTTCGGTGAATAATGTATTGGTTGCAATCGAAAAATATCAAAGATAAATACACAATGCCATTCAATTTTCGTTTGTAATTATCGTGAATTTGGAGCTTTCATCTATTTTATTTCCAATTTAATTTGTTAGTTACAATGGTATGTCATTTCGCCATTGAAATTTTGGAGGTAAAATGGTTTTAATGTTTGAATAACGTCAATCACAGTGTATGGATAAATATAACGTAGAATAATGGAAATAAATAAATGGATAAATATATTGAACATATACATATAGACTATTTGAACGTCGACAAAATTTCCACCACTATAGTATTCGCTGTAAATCGATTCTATTTCCCCGTAAAATTTGCTGTTTTCATTAAATACGTAGGCTGCTAGAATAAATATTGTCCCAATGCATGTGCAAGTATCCCCGGCGTTAGGTGCTTCCATAAGCCGTTGATTTATCGAACGGCAAAGTATTGTCTCAGAGTAGTAACCCAATGGATACATGTACAATGCCAACCAAACATAATATACAAACTTTGTGAGTTCATTGTCACACTAAATATTGAATGTGGTGGTTGTTATATATTTTTTTAAACTTGTAAAATATGAAACTAAACCAAAATACAATGCAATATACTCTTCGTGTTTATTGAATAGTTGTAGAAAAAAAAAAAATATGATGAAATATTATGATACGGCCATTGCATGATTTCTTGTGGTGCGATGTGGCTTTATTGTACGCAGTGCACAATGAAAAATATATTTTCATTGGATTGCCTGAATCGGGCATTTCCTCTACCACTATTGTTGTTATATTTTATGCAGTTTTTTTTTCTCCAACTCACAATACAATCCATCATTTTAGACCTAACAATTATATATTTACGTGTTTAGTGCATGTAGAAATACAACTCAAGGAAGAAATAATACGCATGAGACGCTAGTTGGAAAACATGTGTATAAGTATATATGTAGCTACAGCAGTAGGTATGATTACCTTCACGATGACATAATTCATCTCAGCACAAGCTCAACGACAGAAAGATACATGTCGTTCCAAACGTCCTCGTAAATTTTCTTTTCAATTTGTAGGACAAGCTGAAGCCACAAAAAAGCTACGCCTTTTTTTCTTCATTCGCTATATATCGTCCATTACCAAATTACTCCAACGGCATGAGAAAATTAATTGAGGTACATGGAATTCACACAATTATCGTTGGTATGTTTCCAATTAAAGCCTCGTTTTTTTCACGCCCTTTTTTTTTGTTTCAAAAATTCGATTAAGCAATTGTAATAAATGGTAATAGTGCCGAAGCACATATATTTTCATTTCCAGTAACTGTACACAGTAATTTTTCATTTTTCCATCGATTTGATTTTATTTTTCTTTATTAGCTACATTTACATACGATACGAGTAGAAAAATAAATAGAGAGGTTAATGCTTACAGAGTGAGAGGGGATCTAGGCGAAGTGATAAGGTTGGTAGAGAGAGAGAGAGAGAGAGAGAGAGAGAGAGAGTGAATTGGTAACAGAAGAGCTTTTGCATAAAGCGTAACTATTTTGCATATCTCCCTCAGCGTTGTTCACTCGGTATACCGTTGATACCTCCATCCTAGTTCAACCTCTTCTATATATAAATATATGTATGGTTATATACATATACTCACACTGCTCATTCGCTTCAAACCGCTCTATTTGCCGGGCAATAAATATACTCTGGGTAATTTGTTCGAGATTTCGATCTGAAAACTTGCCTCACTCTTTTTCTTTCATTCTCGCCATCATCTTATTGCTCATATAAATATTTGGATTAGGTCAATTGACAAATTCATATGATATTCAAACTTATCGTAAGTTATTCATAAAACCATTTAGATCACGTTCATTCCTCCCGTATCCTATACGCCAATGTTCAGGGCAAATTTTTCATTCAATTTCTCTCAAAAATAATGTGTCGATAATTACCATTTTTCCCACATACATATCAGTGAGAAGAAAATTATATGAAAATTTTCGAAAAATTGTCAATCTTGTGTCCAATGATGAAACTTATTTGGAAATTGGAAGCAGTGTTCGACAAACCACGCGACACATTTGCGCGCCATTTGACCATGGCACATGGATTAACCTCGCTTTCCAAATGGGAATTTGGACACACTCCATTTGCCACTCATGGGAAAACCGCCTGTACGTTCTTCACTTTTACAGTCGCTCTGTCCAGTTGTGTTGAAAGTTAGGCACCCAGCAGCCATTTCGTGTTCACTCTCTCACACACTTTATCCCACACTATTGTGGTGCATGATTCCAGTGGTGGTGATTTTCTAAGCGACGTAAAATAATTTATTAGGCGAATACTATCAGCTACATGGTTACGCCGTCACAGTTGTCCTGATTACTGCTACGATGTTCGTGTGGTAGTTACCGCCACCATTAAAAGCCTGGGATAAAAGCCCTTCGAAATTCACCACCACGTACTTTTAGCACTTTAAAATCACGTTTATTACATTGAAAACGAGAAAATGGAAAAATATCAATAGCCCATAGAATTATCTTTATGAGTGCAACTGTAGATGGAAACTTTTTTTACAGGGACAATTGTAGAATAATTATCATCATTGACAGTTGGTAATGATGAAATAATTATTCTTTCAATTTATCATTGTAAATTTATTCAGGCAAATTTATGCACACACTCTGCTGAACCCTCTTTAGTAATTGGTTGCCAGACAAAATCATTTGTTGCAATTATTATTTACAATGCGGATAGGTACATTCTGCTGGCCGTATTAAAATTCATCGGGCCCGTTTATTTCAACATTCAAACTTACGCACGGTGCATTCACTGGCCATTCATCATAGCTCAATTATTTTATGTAGAAAATCTTTTATAGAATACCTATAGAAACAAATGACGAAAATGAATGAGATATTCCATTAGATACGATGAAATATAATGAAACGAATATATGCTTACACGTATATTTGTCACGTATATGCATGTACAGATCGCGGTCTATTTAAAGATTTCACATGAGTGGACTTGTTGTGCACATTGATGTTGATGAAGATTGAAAAAAAAGAAAAAAAAATAGCATAGCAGAGAAAGAAAAAAATGAAAAGAAAAAACGAAATACTCGAAATGAGGGTGTATATGATCGATCGTGACTGACGTGACCTAGTTTTCTTTTCTATGTTTTGAAAAAGCATGAAATGAACAAATACTTATACGAGAAGAGAAAAAGATGTGACTCAGACCGAAGGTACCTACTGTGATACATATCATTTTCGGGGCATTTAACGCCATTTAATAATAATAAATCTCTCATTCGAGAACTTGATAAGAATTCTTGAAAATAGTGTAGATTTTTCCTGTTCATTTCATCACGTTGGTAAATCATATGATCCGTTGGAATAACATATAAATGTCAGTTTGGTCTGGACAAAACGTCAGATTTGAATGAAACACAGCAATATATCATTCCCCTGATGTCCATTCATTATGGACTGATATCCAGATGTGTTGGTGCAGCCACTCTCAAGATTATGTGACTTATACGTATATACAAACACGCAGACAGACGGAAAACAAACCTGAAACCATGTTCTTCGGAATCCGAAACTTTGAAAATGTTGAGTAATATGAAACTCAGCCAATGGTCATTTCCAGTCCCAATATCAATACTTCTTTCTATCAGTTCTTCATGATGCATGCTTATAGGAAACATAATGTCGTTATGAATATTTAAATTTCAGACGGTTCCAATACTTTTCTAATAAATTTATGTATAATTTGAAATTTATCGCAGCTTCGTAACTCTCTATAATATAGAGTCTATATATTTTTACATACTACCTTAATCAAGCCAATAATTCTTAGACCGTATTTCTCAGTTCAATGATCCGAACAGAAGCAAATGATCAGAACGGAATTAGAAGACTCTAGATCTATGGAATGTAGCAATGCCAATACATGAAATACAACATTCACGACACATATATAAGAATTTTACTTGACTCTTTGTCATGATATGCATGTTAGCAGAGAATGCATCTTGTCTTGTGAGCCTTACGTGAACAATATGATCGATGAAAGTTGAATGGATATTACACGTATATGGTACATCGTAATAAGTAGCAATATCGATAATGATTGATCGAACTATTGTGCAATATATTGATGCATATCTGAGATAAGTTATAAAATGTTTAAATTGCATTACTATATTTTTTCTTTGTTCCTCTGAGGTATGAAAAAGTCATAATAATATGTTGGTAAGTGATGTTATTATAAATACGACATCTATACGGAATAATCGACGATAGAGTACTTCGATATCGAAGGTTATTACTACATGGCAGTTATGTAACTTGGTAACCAATTCATTGCACCGCTCCAATTTATCATCGAGGCACACTCATTATATCTATATGATAATAGTATCCACGTGTAATGTGTGTGCATCTGCAATTTACCCATCCTCCCCACTCTGTCATCTATTTATATTGACCTGAGCTAATCTCATTGCTTTGAGTATGTATCCACATGATGCAGGAATGTATGTAGTAGTAGCATGCATACGAATTTTTTGTATGGACTATGTTGAAGCTCAAATGTTTAAAATTAAATATAGAATAAAGGTTCTATTTGCTCTATACGTCCACGATCGATAGCACTTTGTTCATTAAATCAGCGTTTCAAATTTTAATTCCCAGTCACGTTTATTTTCATTAACTCTATATTTGCAACCGGATAGAATACATTAAACTGTTAAATGTTCATACAATACGATTGTCATAAACGTCATTTTTCCCGTGTGTTCTCTATATGCTTACACAATCACGGTTATACACTTTCATCTTCCGTCTATTTCTGTCACGTCACAATAAATAATTGGACTTGGGAGCGATAAACCAAGTCAAAGAAATTCATTATAAACCAGCCGTGATAAGTGATTTGGTTTTTTTTTTTGCGTTGGTGGTCACGCGCAGACGCTCAGCTCTGCAATGTTTCTCGCAGCCCTCGCCATCTTCTTCTACTTACTGGCCTATACGACAATCTAAATGGGAATCTTATCAGCGCACCCGGATTCACAAATATCTTTTTGAAACATTGCACTGGCTTTTACCCTGTGCCCATATGTATACGTGAAAATTTATCTTTGGTTGTTAAGAAAATAGCATTGCCGCACGAGAGGTTATTTTGTCATGCAAACCTCCATCCGTATATAGAATGAAAGAGAAAGAGAGTATAAACGCACGAGAAGGAATGAAACCCTCACGACGAGGTAGGATACATTCTGGACGAGTTATTACGCTATCTCCAAGGACATTTTGTTACGAGTAAAGGGGCATAAATTACGTGCGTTGCTTGTCCGTTGGGAATACCCAACGGGGGTTAACCTCAACATTGTTTCTATTGCATCAACAATCATACGTGTGAAATACAAGCAATAAAATTACTCACTCATTTATTAAAATTAGAACAGAAAATAAGAATAAATGCGTAAATAATCAAGAATTTTCGGCCCATACTTTGATTCACAAAAAGGTTTTTTCACTGTGTGATAAAATAGATGGCGGTTGGGTCAAAGTACCTTGGGGCTTGTGTGTGTGAGTGTGTATGTACTCTTTCGAGGGTCAGCCAACGTAGATACGGAAAAAAAAAAGAATCATTAACCCCAGAGGGTCTTTGTATATATGTGTGTGTTCATTTTTTTTTTTACTCGGAGGAAAATGTCACGACTGTCGCGTACAAGGGAGAGGCGAAGCAAAAGAACGGTCGTTGGAGACTGTGAACGTCGAAAAGTACGTGTACGGTGAGGGTGATGCTATATAGCTATATGTACATTGGAAAAGTGGATGGCACAGTTGAGAAGCGACGCACGCCATTCAAAGGATCGGATCGCTAAGAGATGCCTGCGTCATATACCAGGTGATACAGAAGAACATCGGTGAATGTAGGTTCATGCATCGGAAATCAAACGCTAACGACTGTATGTGGAGGGAATATATATTTTTTACATAATAGAAAAAAACATTTTAATTTAACAGAGATGTGATGGTGTCAAAAGTATGAGTTGGTTTCATGTATAGTCTGAAAATGTATATATATATATATATATATATCAACGTCGGATACCATGAGCAAAAGTAAATGCGTGGACGAGTAAAGAGGAGGAAAAATAAGAAAAAGAGAAAGAGAATGAAATGATAAAAGGTCGTTCGTTCAACTTTAGGATGGAGGTAACGTGCCTCGAGTACCAAGCGACAGATGAAAAATGTTTCCAAGAGTCTCTTCTTTCATCCTCCGTCACATCTTAAAGTCCACGCATCCCCCAATCATTCGCCGCGTTCTTTATCTCTATTGTGGACGAAAACGTTGCTCTGTAAATGAAAAAAAGGCGAAAAAATAGCAAAATAAAAGACATACATCCCGTTGAAGAGAGGAAAAGTACTATGAAATGAATACATGGGATTTTTATTTTTTGAACATTGATATTTACTATTGAAAGCATTGTGCTCACTTGGGTAAGAAGTCACATAATAGTGTCAACTATTTTTTTATGAAAATAAAAAAAAAATATACATGTATGTCATTTACTACCTCAAAGGAACCTCGTTGCATTTTTAATATGTGTTATTCTTTAATGCAATGCCATTTTCAGTTGAATTTATTGCAACATGGATCTTGGTTATTTGTCCTAACAATGAACGAAACAAGGTGAATGACAGAATGAGTGGATAAATTGCAGCAGTTAAAATTTGAACAAGAGTGAGTCAGAATTTTGACCACCAAAAACCAATTCATCGCGAGACAAGATCCGTTGCACAATGACACAAATACCGCGTCACACTGAATATGCACATATATTATTCGAAAATAATTATGGAACTTGACACGAATGTGTTGTGTATATGTATATCGTGCATAAGGAGTCATCGTCGGTAAACTTTGTAATTATGAAAGTTTCCATGAATTTCTGAAAGCCGGAGAAACTTAAATCTCTGATTATCACTATCCTTATATAGATGGGCCTAATCAAACTTCTCATCTGTCTTCTCCTCTCCATGGCCTTATCTGTATGCGGCTCAACTGTGCCAATTGGCATTCTCAGACATATACATTTGTGAAAGCACACAGCTCAGTTTGAATATTATCAGTAGACATTGGCGAATTCATCGTTTATATCTCAATAACTGCTTCATTCTGTGGATTTGTTTAAACCAAAATGACTTTCCGCAATTTTGAATTCGAAGCGTTTATTAGCATTCTCTGCGGTGCAGTGCTATGTTTATCCCTGATAAAACCTCACATATCTTGCAACATTATTTTGAATAATAATCACGCAATTATGCGAAAAATTTACATTTCTAATTTACTGATTCTTACATGGGAATATATATATTACCTCACATGCCACATATAGTTGATAAAGTTTCTCAATAGCTTGATGCCAAAGTTCGTGTTAAATGAAATTCTAGGACAGGCATAGTAGTACTCAGACCCAATTTGATAATTGAGTGGTACACTCGTTGTAATTTTGTGCAGCGCGGGCAAAACTTGACATCAGTTTCTCGTCTTTTCTTTCATCCACGGCCATAACCCTCTTTACCTATTCTTCTTCTACGCTCATAGCCCCTATCTCACTCTTGTGTCTAGGTGGTTATTGAGCTACCGGAATGGCGCGCTAGTTCTCAAGTGCATCGTTTTTCAATAGCCCACGTGCATCAGCTCGATGCTTCGTCAGTCAGCTTCTTCGCAGCTCGTTAAACCGAATCGAATTTGTTAGAATTTGATAAAGAAACTTTCCAGCCAATTCCGTTGCGGCCGGAGAAAAAGAAATTTTCGTGAAGAAAGGTTGCGGGAAATTGAGTGGTTTTGGTAGACGTGTTCGTTTATAGAATTCGAGTGAGGAAGCAAAGAATCATGAAAGGTGAAGACTCACGAGAGAAAATATTATCGGCAAATCGTCAGCAGAAATATGATCAAAAGGTCGTATTTAGTAATGATTAAATTTATTTTGAAATTAATAGAATGCACTATACAAGTCCAATGAGACATCATAGCATCCTCACTGTTCTCATGACATGATTTCAATGTAAAAATTAAATAACATTTGAGGCACACTTTCATCCAATTTGAAACTTATTCAATTCTGTAATTATGTCGAGGCTATATTTGTACAATCACAAACCAAATGGGATCATGACACCATGTTCGCTACTATTCCACCCCAACTTTCAAAGTATCCATTACTTAACTGGCATTAATTCCCTATTCCCCCCCTTTTACATCAGCAATATCAATTAATCTAAAGTGTATAGTCGTGTTTCCTGGATTGCCACAATCAACCACGGATAAATTAGAATACATAACAATAATGAGCATTTAAGGAACAAATGATAGGTTGTCTGGAATATTAATAGTGAGCGCAAAGCACTCGAGAATAAATCAACGATTTTGTGTTCGCTGTATATCAGCAGTAAGAGATCGCTATATGAGCAAGTTCTGTGACGATGCGTGTCGCAGTTGTAGTCACAGTCAGCATTCTCTCACATGCCAGACATTTGTGAAGCTAATCATGAAACTATATCATGAGCTGGATATATATACTACAGTGAATCCGTCCACGATGAATAATGTTAGCTTTGATGTAATCGTACACGAATCCTAAACGCAAAGTGAGAGAAGAGCCATATACAATGCTATAAACCATCCATCTCAATGATTCTGATTGAATTTAACACATGTAGATAGTGTGTGATGTTTCTCAATGTAACTAACAATAATAATATTGTGGAATAGGAAGGCGAACAGCATATATGCGAGCAAACATTATCTATTTAACTGAACGTTAATCAATCAACGTTATATGTCCATCAAATATTTAGCATAGAAATGATCAGACTATTACTGGGCGCATTTAATACTCATTTATGGATACCTATGCCATCAAAATGGAGATGCGCCGACGTGTTAACAATTTTGTTCACCATTTACAATTGATTCCAGTTTGTGGCTGACACGCAACTATTTATAACTACTTATTCTAGTTGGAACGCTAAATGATGTTGTGTAAATCATGTTCCCTATGCAAGAGTGATATTTGTTTGAGATGCATGAGAAAATGCATCTATATACAAAAATTATAATTGGATTATGTCTTTAATTCGTAGTTGAGAAAACATGTGCATCAAAGTTCACATTTTTAAATTCTTATTTTTATCCTCTCACTCATTTGCTATTCTGTCAAAGAGAAGTGATAGTGGCGCGACTTCAATAACCTGCTGATAAGGAGAACGGAGAAATTAAAAGTGGGAAAAAAAGGTAAACCGATTCAAAAGTTGATAAAAGGGGTGTCTGACAAAACGTGATGGGAATACTCAGTGTTCGAATTAACCGTCATAGAACTTTTCCAATGATCACGTTGGTACAAACGGAAAAATATTAAACATAAAAAAATTCAATACAACAATAGTACCGCGTATTATATTACAACTGCGTTAATCCACATTGACATTTATATATTTATTGGGTGCTAACGACTAAGTAATATTTATCATTGTCCAGTAAACTTGGCACTGTTGCTTATACGTATACAGTGTTGCACGAACTTTTGCCATGGTCTAAATTAGTTTGACGATTCGTTGTCGCGTCTCGGAAATAGTAAAGGTTCTTCTTCCCCATTTCGGACGCTTTCTACATTATCGTTAGTGAAAATTAAAATACTTTTCGTATACTGTCTGAATCATAATTGAAAATTCCAAGCTTCATCCAGGCAGAAATAAATATAATACAAAATATAAATTTGATGTTCGACAATACATTTCCATAAAATTTTTTAGTATATGCACTTCGGCCTGATGACTTGGTCTTTTCAGGCGCGTGGATTTACTGCGCCAATAGTGTGAACAAAGTTGGAGTGACTTGAGAGAAAATGGGGCCAAAACGTTGAGGCAATATCACAGTCGACTAACACCAGCAGGCCCGGCATACTAAGCGTGCCGCGGTGATCTTTAAAATAGAAGACGAACGCTCAGTGGAATTTTAAATAATCGATCGACGTATACGGGATATAGGTATAGGCGTTGACGGCTGGCGGCTGTGAGAAAAGATGGTAAAGTAGATTGACGGAAAGGTATATATGCATAAACGAGAGCAATGGAATGAAATTGAGCGCTGGGTGTCAAGGAACTGACGAATATTCCGGTCGAGCGGATTAAGAGAGAGAGTGTAGGTATGAGCACAGCGAGTGACAGGCTGGGAAATTGGAAAATTGAACGTCAACTCGAGAAAGGCTCTGGAACTTTTGTAACACCTATATATTTTCATCACTAACCGCTTTGTTTCAATGTATAATAATTATTGTACGTATATTATACATATATAAAGCGTTTAGGAATTGAATTTAAACATGATGTCAACAGCCCAACACAACATTAGTCATATTTATTCATACTTTCGTACCGCGAGTTACATATCCGATCACAAAAACAATAATGAAACACGTAGAGAAGTGTATATGCCAGTCGATTCTCTCTGCTAATGGGGTTACTTGGCGTTCAGCATCATTATGCAGAAGAGTATGAGAGGCGAAAGGGTGGCGCCGGGTCAACGACGATGATTAGCCTCATTGGATCCTATACCCTCATTTTGCCACACCACTTCTTGTACAACTTCCTCCGGGCAATTATCAGCAGTGATTATACATACATGCATCCATGTACATTATATACGTGTACATGAATGGATGTGTTTGGAAGTTTTATTTCGAATGTAGCACCCTGGTTTGTATTCATTTATTTCTCAGTGAGTTATAATCTAAGCAATTGCAGCGCATGTAAACGCAATTGTACAGCTCATACACGTTAAATACGAAAGGAAACGCTCAACTTCACCCATAACAGCATTAATTTCACGTTAAACTGCATAGAAACAAACGCCCGCAAGGCACGTTTCAATTCATTTGTTAATACCCACGTACCATCCCAGGCAGCGCGAGAGAAATTGTGTGCACACTTATCAGTATGAGTTGAGATTTTGTATCAACTAATATGAAAGTAGATTAGGATCTGGATTTTGAAGTTATATGTATATTTAGGAAGCGGGGTGGACGGAAGTGGTAGAAGCTATTGCAATGCGAAGTAACACGAGTGAAAATATAAGAGGTAGTCGGGTGACGTGAAGGGAAAGAAACGAAAGTATAGGAGCATGCACTTCCGGTCTGGCTTCTGTAGTTCGAACAAGTGCTCTTTCGCTCCTCCCTCCAACCTTTCCGCAATCGCTCATTCTCCCTTTTTAACACCATGGCCACCCTTTCCTTGGCCGTTGGTTGAACTATTTTTAACTTTGTTGCCACCGCGGGCAACTGTGTGTGCTCCCTTCTTGGCCAGCCAACGCCCACTTGTGCGCAGCTCGTTTCCGACGCAACGAATTGTGCCAATTCACCTCATCTCGTGCTTTACCAAACTCGTTGACACGCTTGCTCACAAACTTTTTCAACTTGTACCCCGTACATACACATACACATACATACAGTTGTACGACTGTACCTTATCATCAAACTACTTCCGTCTGTCTGTCTGTTCCTCGTAACTCTATTTTGCAGCAAAAATTGTCTCCTTTTGCTTTATAGATAGTATCTATATAGTTTCAGCAAAACGAAGCAGACGTTCTGCTCCGCAAGGATAGACCAATTCAATCATCGAATGTTAGCTCGGACAAGGGTGGTTTGCCACAAAAAAGAGAGTGATAGTAAATTGGCGAAGGATAATACGAGATGCACGCGACACGAGAAGTTCGTGCAGAAAATTTTTAGACGTCATTACTGGTCAATCCAAAAGCCCAAGGTGGAAACTGTTTGGACTTGGACACCGATATATATATATATATATGATTGTCTTTATAGTTATATGTTAGTATGTGCACTGCCAATTCGTGGTGAATTTCATTAGTATTTTATTTATCTTATTTGTGGCAAAAAACTCTTCGGATTTTGAAGTCGTAATTACAGTAAAGGGCAAAAATATCGTATAAATTCAGAGAGACTGCTCTAATGGCTTTTATGAACTCTTATGCAACACATTTTATTCATTCCCCCATGTTCAAATATTTTTATGTAGTCTAGGTTGACATTTGCGAGTGCCTTTTTCACCATTTTTTGTTTGTTTCTTTTCAAGAACATTAAATAGACCGTGACGTCCGGCATAATTTTTGCCCATTTTTACGTCAACCCATGAGGCAACGGTTCATAATGCTCGACGACGACGTGGCAGACGACTAATGAGTGTGGGCCGTCGCATTCGTAGTCGTACTATCGTGGAAACACATGAATCGTGCTGCCACTATAGTATGGATCATTGTTGAGATAAAAAGGAACCCAATGCTCTAGTACCATTTTTATCATATTTTTATCACTGTTCTCCGCTCCTTCACTATTATTATATCCTCTTTTCGCCCCTCTTATAATTTTCATGTAGGACGCGACTATTTAAAAGTTTCGATGTGGTGATGTATTATGTATACGTATATATGAAAAGGGAATAACGATGGGATTTAAAATGTGTGAGTAGGAGATTCAGCAAGACCAATATTTTATTGGGCTAATCCGCTATTAGAATACGATAATGCGCAGAGTGAGACAGAAACGAAAAAATAAAAGATACGATTTAAATGCCTGACGTGAGCATGCCACTACAGAATTGGAAAGCTTACGATTTTAAGGTGTCGCACTTTTACCCAATTTAATTCAACGGTGAATTTCAGAGGGCCCGGTGAAATTGCCATAGTGCTTTGAACCACAGCAACACTAAGTCTTGATTTATTCCACCAAAAAAAAAAAGAATCTATACCACAAAAAGTTATTTGTTGTTTCGATGGCGAGAATAGTCTAAAATGATCATATATAAATATATATATATGAATGTATAGCACTGATAAGGTTATGATGTTTGAAAGCAACATGAAATGAAAATGAAAGTAAATCTAGTGGTAGATTCAGTAGTTTCTCGCGGAACGGAAGTGTGGAAGAGAGAGACAAAAGGGACCCACACTGATTCTCCCCAAAGTGATTTATTATTCTACAAGGTACTGAGATGGTGTGTTCCGTTAACGTTAAGCTCCCATCCATACTGGACCGTCCTTACTATTCCCCTTAAACACTTTTCACTTTGGAATGTGTGCAAGTTTCTGAATGATATTACGAAAATAAATTTTCATATAAAGTCACTATTGTGATGTCTCAACCAAAAATCAATTCACCAAAAGTAAGTAGTCATTCAGTCAATATATTATTTTCATTCACCACAAATTGTTGACTGACTGGCTGCTAAACCTCTCTCTCTCTCTCTATATATATATATATATATACCCACTCATTCGCTTCGATTGAATTTATTTGACGGCGAACACGATGCTGCCTGACGAATGGCGGTAATTCCAACTTTTATTGACACCATTTTCGAATACAAGATATATATAGTTGAATCGTTCGTCGTTTTCATTTTATTTCTTCTAATTCGTTTGCGAATGACATATATATTATATGTCATGTATCTGCCGTACAATTCATTTCATACCAATCCCACTTTTCACAACTTCATACAAATATGTAACATATTAGTTTTAATTGAATGCAGAATTATTATATGCCATGTCATTTCGTAATCAATAATCTCTAATATAAATGATTGATCATTGCAGTACGAATTTCCGATTCCTTCGTGGTTATGACGTATTGCCGCATGCGTCTTGACAAGGGTAGTTTACCAATGAATATTCGCTCTCTACTCTGTTTTCCCGTTTCTCTCTCTCTCTCTAGCCAACGTGTGCCCCGGCGTTTGGTGGCACACGTGCGGGTGTAGAACCTGCGCGGCAAATTGCCAATTTAGAAACAGTCTACCCTTCTCTTCGCCCTTTCATTCCGACCAAAGCATTCATGGATTGAGAGTAGCGTGTGGTACAGCGAGAGTGAACGGCGAGAGAGATGCAGTGTGAACGCACTGCATTCGACCTGAATGCGCTCGCTGCTCTTGCATACGTGCTGGGTGAACACGAGAAACTCTAATTTAACTATTAACGTTTCGATCGGATAGAAATTTCAGGCTACGTTGATCGGACGTTCCGACAGCGGACGAGAAAACCGTGAAAATGGAAACTCCAGCGTGACCCCCCCCCCCTGCACAAAGCGATGGAGCGTGTCACAAGCCTGTCCCATCCATTCGCTTTCAACAAATTCAATACTTAAAAATGCTCGATCGCGAAACAATGGCATATTTCATTAATTGTAAAATATTAATATTCCATTTTTACATCTCAGAAGATGGTTTTTCAACCTGTCCCAACTGAACAAGATTCCATTCCATCATTTCATGTCAGATTTAATCATATAGATGTATATCTAGGGCATAGATAATTTCATTCCCCCCTGACAACTTCTCAAAATTGTATCGTCTTCGTAATGGACATTTCATCTTATGTATACTAATGGATACTTCAATATACATTGTTGTTATATTAATCAGAACTATAAGTGGCAAACTCGAGGGCTCCATGGTGCGTCACCGGTTTTGGGGTAGTTGAATATATATATATATATATATATATATATATCGCCTCTACATTAGAATAGAGATGTGCTCCGTTTCCTCTGCGTCGCTACTCCACTTCTCCTTCTTCACGTCCCACTACATCATCCCACTCGCTCACCCCTCATCACCCAACTCTCCCAATTCAATCTCTCGCTCACATCTCCTCTCCGTCTCCTTTTCCTTCTCTCTTGCACTCATTCACATTACCGCACTCTCCTTCAGTGTTTCTCCTTTGTCCTCTCTTCCATTGCTCTTCTCGCTGCTCGTTGGGACCCAGAGCACACAGTATATATACAAGAGTAACTGGATTCGTACAACAAAGGGCAATAAGTTCGTCTCTCTGGGCGACTTATGGCATCGCACCACACAGTATTCCTATATATATATATATATATAGCTCAAGTCTTGTAGGAACCAAACAAGTGAGCAAGAAAAGAACGGTAGAGGAAGATGGAGCCGCGGTCTTTTGGCGCCGACGACTACACAGATGCATTCCACCACACTATACAAAATTTTCTTTTACTTTTTCTTCAGCTTCTTCCTCTTCTTTTCTTATAGCTACTTTTTCCTCTCTTACCCAACTCCCTCCTCGAGTATCAGAGAGCTGAGATTTCTAGCGCACTTCCCGTAGTACCATTACCACGACGACTTATCTAGATTAGAGCTCGTGGGATTGCCACTTCCTAACCAAAAAATGTGCGACCACTTCGCAGCGTCACCGTCGCAACACTCGCATTGTAATATCAACTATGTATGAATTTATAAAATAGTACATGTGACATCAAA
The DNA here is from genome assembly GCA_958496275.1 of Zele albiditarsus. Classification (NCBI taxonomy): domain Eukaryota; kingdom Metazoa; phylum Arthropoda; class Insecta; order Hymenoptera; family Braconidae; genus Zele; species Zele albiditarsus. Next base: position 11,459,066 of record OY292414.1, read on the forward strand.
TATGTATTCGCATCGAGTGGAGTTTCCGTAGATTGTCCTTGAAAACATGATTGTCAAAATTCCCTACAAATATACCTAGATATGCAACTTCATATTTAGACGAACTCATTTTGTATGCAATTATAATTCGTATTTAATTTAGTTCACGCAAGAAACGCACTGAGAACTAAACAATATACATTCATCTGATACATTTTTACCATACAGTTTATATGTGCATAAAGGACATATATGTATTGTGAATGCTCGTGAGTCCTTCGACGTGCATTTGTAAATGCGATTAAAACTAATTGAATACGATTCGCAGCGTGTCGCGTTAGCAATGCTCACCAGATTCACAGTATGGCTAGGTATACATTAATTATGAATGAATAGTGAAGATGCATGTGTGCCAAAATACGTGTAGAATTTGTGGTAATGCCAAGTACATCAAGAGAAAGCCCAGACTGTAATATATATACCGTAAGCGTGAATTCATGTCTATACTATTCAAGACTGTGTGAGGATGGGTGTTCGGGCTGGGAGATATATATCGTTTCCGAACCCATCTCGATAAGAAGTTTCGCGTTTGCGGGCTTTCGATTTTCCTTCGACGCCGCGGTTTCAACTTGCGCTCGTATACCCCTCGCCCGATTGCTTCTACCCCAAATGCCAGCAGCACATCAATCTTTTTCTCTTGATATACATTCGCTCGTAGCGAGGAGAACCATATATACATCCTGCGACGATTAATTCCCGAATCGAAACACTCTTGTTCTTTGAAAAATGATTATATGTACTGTTGATGCATGCACTTTTTTTTTCATTCTCCAATGCAGAGTTTCGTAGACATTCTTAATTTTCTGTGCCTTTAGTGTGAACGAATACGGTTGTCAAAGATATATACGCCATTTGATTCGGAATAGTAACTAATTTATCGAGCAGGTGTGTACAAAGTGGATGACAGATGAATTCGTTTTGAATTTCAATGCATTCTTGAGCGCTGCATCTTGACAAAAGCGATGAGTAAAGGAGAACATAGATGAAACAAATAAAGATGCACGGGCATAAGGATATATTGCATTTCTTTTTCCCTCGGTTATCATGTTAAAATTTGAGATAAGTGTTCTATTTTTTCCAATATATAGTAGCTATTTAACTGTAGAAGATTGAGTTATAAAAAGTTATATGAAGTTAATATGATTTTTTCAAAAGTATTTGCATCTATGAATTATGTGAGGAGGAGTTGTATCAGAGTTCACCGATCGATACACCTCTATGAATAAATAATTTTCCATTACCAATTGAACGGATATAACGCACGTATTTTTTCTCTTTCTATGTAAAATAATTTACAGACTTGTATGAATAATTGAGCAATATAAAGTTTTAGTGAATAGTTGAAAAGAAATTATCTCATATAATGGAACATAAAGTGGTGAAAAAAAAAGAAAAAAAAAAGAAAAAGAAAAGAATGATGATAATCTCTGAATGCTAAAGTAAGTACACTGGTGATAGTCACGTTTCATGACGGGATACAACCCACACTCCATATACTCATATCCTTGTCCTTGCTTTTCGCTCTATCTCACTTTCACTCCTTCTCATCACTATATATGCAACTTCCTTTGTCCTTCTATCTTTTCCGCTTACTCTCTATGCTGTAATCTCGGTTTAACCCAGCTTCCCTGTTGTATTCATGGCACAATTTGAAGTTGAGAACTCAACCGCCACGTTTATACATGTATTATACTGCAAATTTTTGGTAAATTAAACAAAACAAATTACGCATCCATGTTAACTTTTGTCTTCTAAGTTAAAAATGACGACATAACAAACTCCAAGTATAGTTCATATTTTTGCAGAAGAATAATTATGGACATTAGGGCACATGATTTATCGAATCGCCCGTGGCAAAATACAGTTGAAGTTCATCCATTATCGTGAATTCGGTAACAACTATATGAAATTTTTCGGTATAACCGCCATTGGAATATCCACAATATAAATTTATGTCACATATCAATCTTGGTAATAAATAATAATGATTAAATATTGTGCCACTGGCAAGTAACAATGTTCCACAAACAAAACTCTTGCATCAAACATATGACATGCATATGGTGATAGTTATTTTATACCTGTATAGCAAAAGTATACTGTTGCCAAATCCATTAGCGTTAACCACGCAAATGCACTCGCTGCTCAACTGTAGGTTTCATGTTAACAGAATCCATAGACGGGATTGATGAAAATTCATTGAAAAAGATTGAATAAAATGGGATAAGAACACAACAGTTGTTACAGGAGGAATGAAACGAACTCTTCGGTTATATTAATTTGAGCTTGAAACCATTTTACACAAATGATCCGGGTTTTAATGGCTGTTATGGATTATGGCATATATAGATATGCATAAAGTCGCGTATTCGCGCGGGAGAAGTTTCCAAATAGCATTGGCAAATGGAACAAAAATAGTCAGGAGGATTTCGGCATGCTATCCCAACTTAATGACGTATAATTTGACTTCTGGGAATAGTCCTCGCGATGATGAATCAACTATATATTTGCGGGTGATCTGCTAGAAAAGCACATTCTGTTTCATTTATGTCGAATATAACATAATTTCAAAATCCGTCCTATAATCTTATCTTTTTTTTTGCAACCACTCGAATCTCATGGTGTTATCACACTTCTTTCCTATCTTCGCTGTACGTCTTTTGAATATCCATCACATAAATTCTTCACACAAATTAAATATTCACATGATACTCAGCAGAATACCCAATTCGATCATAAATATGTACATACGAGCATTTGTCCTTATCAGCGTTCAAACATTCACGAAACTATTCATAATGATAATTGATCGATTAGATATTGGAAAATTTCCGACAAGCTAAATTATACAACGAGTATATGAGGGAAAACTCACCGTATGCATTGCAAATAGGCGACTATCTCTATACACTTTGCACATTTTGCATTTCACATTATTATCATTATTATTATTATTTTTTATTATTATTTTTTATTATTATTTTTTATTATTATTTTTTATTAGTATGCTAAATCTACAGAAAATATATATTATTTTTTTTTTTTAAACCCATCCTATTTTTGTGAGCACGAATAGAATTTGATGAGTTTAATACCCCTTCTAATTTTGATATTGTTTTAATATATGTTTATACGTTATAATACGCATCAATTAAATTTTGTCGTCTGAAAGTTTTGATTTAGTTACATGAATGTAGAATTATATCTTGAATAGTTGAGTATACATCAATTCCAATCGTGGAACCAAACTAGTTTTATGTGTTGGCTCATTCTCAATACTTCTTGATAATAGTATTGTGGCTTAGCGATTTGTGTGAGGTATGAAAACGCCGGTAAATTTATTTCGAAAGCAGCGATGCAATAATATTGAATGCAATGCATGAGAATTAATTCTGAATTAATATTGAGTATTTTGTTATATTTTCCAACGATTATCATTTCTTTGAATCATCGAAATCCATTGTCCGATCATTCCCATCACTGATATTCCATAATCTTCGTTGTCACTTAAATTTGTACAGCTGCTCATTAGTAGATGAAAAATTTAACGGTGAAAAATTCACACAAATTATTACACTTTTGGCCAATGTTTACAAAATGGAATGATCGTGTATCTGTATTTTATTTTTCAAAATCATTCTATCAAACAGTTAATTTTATACCACGTTCGATAACATGTCCACACATTACCAAACCGGCAACAACTCACAAACTCACATCCACGATCTAAGGACCCGAAGCTCGCGACTCGAAGCTCCCGAGGTCGACTACGGCACGGGAATGGTGAGCTCATTGTGCTGCGGCGCATCGAACGTCGAGATACTCCACTCGCATTAGCGCCACAGTCGATTTCGCGAGTCATACTTGAAGCCAACGGCCGATGTTCCCTATAGTTATTGGCGGGGATTTACAAAATAATGGCCCTTGAATGGTGGAAAAATAGTATCACGAGGATGTAACTCATATAACTATCAATTGAACATTTTGTTTTTACTATTGACTAAAGTTCGTTTTCTTATTGCTTTGAGGTAAATATCTTATTGATACCGCTATATTCAAGATCAAAAAGTCATATCCATGCATAAAGTAAACGTCGAGATGATTGACATGTATTATGGAAAAAGGTACATCAAAGTATTGTCGTGACTTTGACATTTCTACATCAATTGACTGAGATTTATGCTCGAAAGCTAAAAAGTAGGCAGATCATTTCCCATCCCTTGTGAAAGCTTTCTTTTTATTTTCATTCCAGGCAATGCGATGGAGTATATATAGATAGCATGTAATCCAGCCGATGCGGTTGGAATATCTGGAAAGTAGAGCTGGTCGAGATAGATGCTGCGCATGTCTGTTGAAACGCGCGAAGAAGGTATTGCACGGTGAGTCAGAGAAACGCCATTTTCTTTTCGAAATTGAATTGATATTACCGACCGATGTTCTGGCCGCGTATTTTCGAACAAATGACAATGCATGAATGACTCATTTCAGCTGATAACAATGAAAACAATTGAGTTCCTGTGCATATTCATTTTCAGCATTTTACTTTATCCGTTTTTTTTCTTTTCCTACTCATAATTATCTTGCTGCTTCATTACATCTTGGTGCCAATATCTTACGTTTATTTAACAATGATCGATCGGAGTGAATATTACGAAAATAAGTTATTTTCAAACTCGTGAGCTTTCAACATATTCACTCAATAGTGTATAGAAGCAACCCTTGTGGATGGGGTGAGCTTTTGCAAAGTACTCGAGCACGATTCAACGAATATAGCGGTGTGGGCACACACCGCCACCATGGCGACAGCTGCACCTCACAGATTTATCCTTTCATCGTGTAGGTGAAAAGCTGACCCTGGCGAGAGTACCATATACGCTTTCATACATACCAGCTTCAATTACGTGTACCAAACTCCACTGATCTTATGTTGCCTATAACTTTGTCACGCGCCACTTACATTTTCTGTATCCATAATCCTTTATGATACTTATACATAGTTCATATGGGACAAGTAGATCAATAATGCACAATATTATTATATTATTGTGCAATATTTGTACGCGTACATTCATTTTATATTTTTCACAAGCGATTATATTCGATTGGTACAAATACTGCAAATGATGGAATTTTTTGAAATTACCAAATCCATACAAATGTCATATTCATCTAAATCAATATATGATATATAGTGTATATAGCAATAGGAAAAAATGAATGGACAAGTATAAATGCATATATAGTTGATAGATCTTCCAGCATCAGTCAATGAAGTTGTATTGAAGATTTATGCTATCCCGACTTGACGATATTTGTACTCAGATGAATTTTAATGAATAGGACGGAAAAAAAGTTATACGATTTTTTCTGGTCTTGAAAGTCAATTTTTTCCGGGCATATAAAATTGAGGTGTTTGCCACGCGATATGTGAGTATATAATATTGGTATACAGGTAGAGTATACAAGAGCATTAAAAGAAAATTGTTATTCCATCGGGCTATTGGTGGTTTATCAAGCCATACTAAATGCTTAATCATTCCCTTTTCGTATTTGTGATAATGGAGAGTGGAAAAAGGGGATGTGAAGTGAAAGAGGGGCTTTTGGGATTTGATTCTATGTTATAATAATCCCCGAGGGAAAGATATAAATCATCGTATAGCCGTCGTCGCCGCACAGGACACGCGTGCTTGCAAGTCTCATATTTTTTCTCTCTTTGCAACTTCTCCTGTCATGACTGCAACAAAGTTTGTCGTCGTCGTCGCTCGTCTACGCGGTTCCTCCGTCTCTCTTCACCATTGTCTTATTCTCACACTAACCTTACTCACTCTGTCTTCGCTTTGGTTACGTGACGCAACAAAATGAATGTGAACGGTGGTGCGAAATTCAATTTGGCTCATAACACAAATTGAAGAGTGTGGTAGGACGTGACGAGAGGAAAATCGATGAACATAGATAGTGAGCGGTAGTGCAGAGCGAAAGACCAGGAGAGGGAAGGGGGAGAGAGAGAGGAAGAGAGAGGGAGAGAGAGTGAAACGACGAGTTGAGGCTGGTAACGATGGGAAAGCATTGAGCGGTTACTTTGGCCAGCTAAAGCTCTGTCCTACTCATCTCGGGAACCTCGCGGACGGAAACCAGGACGATAGGACATCTCAGTAGCAATGAAAATATTGCTCAAGATTTCATTATAGATAAACGCCCAGCGTCCGTTCTTTGCCTCTGCCGTTTCTTATTTTTTTTTATTCATCTCTTCCTTTTTCGGCAATTTCTTCTCATGTCATATTTTTTTTTCTATTTCTGGCGCTCCAATCACTTGAACAACTCTCAGGGAATATACCTCTACATTATCTCATTGATTATTTTGACGAGATCAAAGCCGAAGCAATGCAGATTTAACTATGTGATAATTACTTCTTTTTTCTGTTCGTTAGATACACGTTAGTTATCCACTAAATAGTATTTTCTAGTCAACGTAGAATACTGGATACAGCCCGCAATCGAGTCATTGACAATTGAGTTGTTCGCCGTGAAATAACGAACGCAACGCGGTGTGATGGTCTCGCCCGGATCAATTCCAGAACAGAGCACGCAACCCGCTTGAACATCTTTATTTATTCAGGAACAATGTTTATTTTCCAGCTGTAAATATATACAGATGCATATTTGTGATATTTAAACTCCGCCCAATTAATATTTCCGAACGTTTGAATGGCTTGAAAACTTGCTTTTACGTATACGAAGAGTTGTTCGATTGGTCGATACAAATTTATTCACCCTTTTTTGTGGCCATATTTTTGTAAGGAGAATGCTCTAGTATTGTAAATACACGTCATCAGACAACTTGAAATCCAAGTATATATAAAATGCAAATGGATCTAGAGTTGTACCAGGTGGCTTTAATCACAATGGAAAATACTTGTGTCAGTAGCATGGGGTCGAGGACTTTTTGCGAATTATCGTCAACATTATACGCTATGGACTGTCGTTGTGGGACTAAAAAAAAAAATGAAAAAGAAATCATATATAGGCATTATCTGGAAAAAAATGAAGCAGGATCACGCTAGGCAACTGAGGGTAAGTCAAATGTGATATATACGTTTAGCAATGCAAATCTTTTTTGGGGTGTTGGAATATTTTGCGGTCGATCGTTTCACTCGCTCACGCGCAACGTGGTCCGTGTATAATATGGAATGAAAATAGGACGGTTAATGCAGAAAAATTACAAACAAAGAATATTTCATATCCAAATAATTTACAGTATAATCATGATTATTATTCCTATTTCTTCAGACCAGATTTGTATAATAATTCTATTGATTCCTCTACTTTCTCCATCTGAGATTCCTCAGGTTTCCATACGAATTCTTCTGACATATCACCGACAAAAGAGCATTAGTGTATTAGGTCATCAAACGAGCCTTCGCCGAAAAGCCTTTTTCTTTCTATTTCTTCCTCTTCATAATGAGCCGGCGAAACCTTTCACCCTTAGCCACCTCTCGCCCGCCCTTTCTCTTTCTTTGGTGTGATGAGAGGCATGGCGACTTTTTTACTTTGTGGCTCCATAATTTCTATGCCAAATCAGTGAGCTTTGTTGGGCTTTATGTCAAAAAAATTGCAAGGATATTCATGAAAATTTGAAACTAATGCTTTCGTGCATAAAATAACTTTGCTAGGCATCGCTAAAACGTCAATAAAATTTTCCGTAGCATGTCATGGGTGAAAATCATCATCGCATGGATCAAAAATTATGACAACTATTCGGGAATTATATTGCCACAATCATTCAACAAATTCCTATTTAGTGAAGTATGTATTGATCAATATGGAAAGATATATACAGTAGAGAAAAATTTACATAAATACTTAAATGATTCGTGTTTAATATTTTTTCAAGTTTTCTCAATTAAACTCATATAAAATTACGAAAAATATTTAGTCTCTATAATCAATCATTTATATTTATCATCAAAGAGAAGAAAATGAATGAAAAGGTTTACTGACTTTTGGGCTTATGGTTTTCTCTTGATTGTACTTGTATTTGAACTTATACTACTAGAACCAACTGCTGATTCTGCCACTTCTACTTTCTCAGAATGAATGGAATCTAATGTATTGTCGGGACTCATAAAATGTTCATCCTTCCGCCATGTAAATGATGGGGTTCTCGTGACCTTCGGTTTTTCTTTGATCGGTGGTTTCTCGAACCAATTTCCCACTGCTGTATCTGCTCCTTTCTCACTTACTTGTTGGACTTGCATTCCGGGTGAAGGAATCGCTGATACTTTTGGTATATTTCGCTCCTTATTTCTTTGTGAATTAGTATTAGGTTTGATTATTATTTTTGGCGGTTTCAAAGTACCTGTCGGTGCAATTACTAGGGCACACTCTTTTTTCTCACTTATATGTATATTGGCTGAAGGCCCGCACGAGCCAGCCACCGAATGCGCGAATATTGAATCTTGATCTGATCTCGATATGTCACTGCTCGTAGGTGGGAATTGAATCATCTGTGATACTTTTGGCGTTATAACAATTTTTTGTTCGGGACTGGTTATATTCGGTGACGGTACACCAATTATATTTCGAGGAATGTTAGTTACCTTCGGTGTGATGACAATTTTCAATCCAGCACCAATATTCTTATCGACTTCTTCAGAATTCACGCTATCATCCAATGAAATATTGTCGAATTTACCGTATTGGCCATTAGCATTTTCATCGTTTTTTTGTTTCTTCATCGTTTTATACCAATTTGGATTACCAATGCTAACATTGGGTAATGATATATTTGGTATTCCTCTCGATGTGACCGGAATTGAATCGTTCAGTCCTTTGTGCCATTTGTGATCATCAATATTTCTATCCAAACCATCAGCCGAACGGCTTGTACATGCACTATCACGAGTTTCATCATTATATAAGTAATGTTGTCCATGCACCGGGCACTTTGGGTTTGGTACAATTGACTCAGCAGCGGATTCATTGCGATGGATAGATAATAATTCTTGAGCGTCAATTGCTACTCTCTCGATAGAATCCATAATACTCGAATCTGAACGATTATTTCCAATGGACTCTTGTCGTCTCAGTAATGGTCCTACATGTAGATTTGTCGTAATTGGCTCCTTCTCATCCTCCTCAGGAAGATCAAGGCTCTTTGAAGTTCCGAATATTCTTGGCGGCGGTTGCGGAGCACATCCAACTATACACGACGGATGAGGACCTTTTCTGTGATCCATTAATGAATGAGCAAACTGCTTTGAAGTCAGAAGACTGCTTGGTGCGGGTAGTGATAGTCTTTTTTCAATGTCGGGCAGTACCTTTGGATAATTTCGACGCTTGATCGTCTTCAAGGCTTCCTCCGGACTTATATTCTCCCTCTCAATCGTTGGCTCTCTACATGTCACATTTATATCTTCCCTTTGACCCATCCCAAATGTCGTCATTTTAGAAGTTCGACTATAAATATTTTCTTCTGATGTTATTGGTTTCCCCGCACCGTCACATGTATCACTGGATACATCTCCTCGAAAAATTCCCGGCTGCGGTTGATTCGATGATAACTTTGACTTAAATTTAGGATTAATTTTTGCATATAAACTGCTAGCACTTCCCGAATCCGATTCACTTACTCGCATAGTCGAATAATTAGATTTTATATTCTTGAATACTGTTTCCATTGGCAAAGGATCACTGCGAGAATGATGATGCTCGATAACAACGACTTGGGGCGCAATTCGATTGTCGAAAAATTGTTGGTCATATGAATTCGGTCCGTCCGCCGTGTCCAACTCTTTCGCCAGTTCAATTGGTATTTGATTCAGAATCGATTCGGTTCGTGTGGCCGGTGTAGCATCAATTGCCACAGAAACTTTTGGTATCTTTGATTGTTTGCCGCCTGGCCTCACAATCATCGCTGGATTGTGTTCGTATATCGGCTCCGGATTCGTCAATTTCAGTCTCTCTGCCTCTAACTTTTGTCGTTGTGTTGCCTCGTGTTGTTGCTGCTTTGTCAGTTTCTCTTGATGTTCCTTTTGAAGTGTTTCTCGTGTTTTCCGCAGAAATCGCGGTGAGCACCTGCAACAGTTAGTGAGAACAAACGGTGAAATTGAATCTTCAACACGAATGTCAGTAATCTGTAATAACATTAACTTCGAGTACATCATCAGTTGATAATATCATTTGCTATAGGTATGAGAAACATTTTTTTTTTGTGTCTAAGTATATAATTATATTCTATGTGTATATACATGCGCACTGTGTGCGACTTCATAAAAAGCTATTTGAAAATGGAATAATGACGTAAAGAAGATTTTCAGTGGCAAATTTCAACTGAAAGCAATTTCTAGAGCTTCTATACAAGTTGGGTTAAATTTACTCGCGTTCGTCGGCCGCATTCCCGTGCAACGGTAGTTCGAGGAGCCGAACGTAATTGGATTACGTTTTGTCCTGCATTGGTCAAGAACACCGTTGCAGTCCGAGGCAAATTGTTAATACAAGTACTCTTCAGCAATGAATGCGACTCGCTCAATTACCTCCTCTCTTCATTGGCGCAAAATCATGCCGATGCAAATACCAAACTAGTATATTTCGAGTATTGAATTGGAATAAAACCCACCTGTGAACAATTTCCTGCTGAATCCATTCTTTTACTTTGATGTGTGTATCGATTGTTGAATTTGAATTGTGCCTCGAGAGTTTCGACTGCCGTCCAAAATTGGAATTATTGTCATATGCTTTATCACTTTTTACAACATCATTTATGTCAGGTTTGCTATCACACTTTCGGTTCAATTCCACCAAATTTTCAGGATGTTTCTCTACTTTACGCAGTCCACAACCCTCCTCTTTTTGATTAGATTGCCGACGTTTGGGTCTCTTTGATGACGTTTTGTGTTTGCCCTTTAATCCTTGACGTCGGTGATATAGCCAGAAAAAAGCAGTAAGATTTATCAAAAGAAATACTACACCGAAACCAATAACCATTGTAATGGCTGAGGAGCCTTTGAGCATGCTCTCGTCTGTGGCCGATTGGTTTTGATCCTGTTTCGAATTCACATCGGGACGTGAGTGCGGAAACCTGTCGGATCGTCCGTCCTGTTCATTCGTCGTACCATATCCGCCGCCATCACCGCCGCTATCCAGGTTGTTCGGCACGCCCGTCGTATATTTCATTCCCAAGCCATCCGGTGTCTTGAACGAGCTGCCGTTTCCGTATTTGCCAATACCATCAGCCCGATCCAGAAACTGCGGTCTCGGCCCACGGGGCTTGTGTCTGATCAGGTTCGGTATATCCTCATTCCAAAATTGCACTTCTAACGATCGATACTTACGACCAACACTCGGTGGTATTGCTATGTTGCGACAAAAAGTTTTATCATCGTTACGTTCAAATTATTGCTATTCGATAATTCCAGTGATGACGGAGGAACTCACTGAGATTAAAATAAGACTCATCTACAGTGTCATATTCAGGCCAATCCAATTGGTATTGCCGCCACTCCTTAGGACCATCAGTTATATAGGTCATCCTTCGGGGTGCGTTTGGATTTCTGCAATGAATCACGAGTAAAAAGAATGAAAAATTGCATGATCAAATTTCATTGCTGCATAAAAATTGTAGAGACACGCAGCTATACATATACGTGTTAATTTTTTCATGTGTGTGTACTCAATTTGTATGCATCACATGCTGAAACACACTCATAGCTACTAATCTTCGGAGCGAGTTTGGTTAACGAGATCCCTGAGCGATTAGTGCGAATGTCCGTTCGTACGATCCTAACACGGAGTGGTACTTGTTTTTAGTTTTTTTGTTTCTCTTATTTTTCCGTTTTTTTTATTGGTGCTTGACGGTGCGTTATGAGTGTTTCCATTTCAACGTTTGAGTACTCCTCCATACATCGTTACGTATAAAGATATACTCGATGGCTCTTTTTTTTTTTTCTCAAATAATTGGATTGAACTAATTATTGGAATATTTGTGATGACTCATGTGCAAATAAAAGTCATTTATAAATAGATTGAGCGACGCTATATCAATGAAATTGAACGATCATTCAATTATTTTTTGATTCGTTTTATAAGATATCGACAACATGAGTGTGGTGATATATATATATATTCTGTTTATTTGAATATACATGTCGGATGATTTTTCGATTGATCGGCGTGTCCACAATGGAACAATATGAATACAGATAATATAATAAAATAAAACTGGCGCAATGAATAACTACATTGGAAAATACCGTGGCCATTCACAATTGACGTTACATATAACATTGAAAACAACAATCCAATGGGAACGGTCGCTAATTCCTGGCACTGTCTAAAAATGATAAAGCATAACCAATTTCCGTCTCCTCTTGTCCCCGCTACAATGCAACTGTATAATTTGTAGGTGCAGAATAATCTGCTTCCATCGGGCAAATTAAAACGAACGATTCGCCGAACTGTTAATTCAACAATGTCTGCCACCAAATCAATAACCCTTAATTAAATTATAGTGAAAATTGTTCGAATGAAAAGTGGGTGAAGCCACGAACTTCCATTCAAGCACTGGCTATTCCCAAATATGTGTGCATACATATGTCAAAATTTATGATGATCCGAAAGATAGTGTGATAATTGTCAATGCCTCTATTGATAAATATTATGCAAGGAATAAAAAATTATTCGGAACGTTCTGAGCCTTAATCACTTGAATGGTATATCCGATCATGTTCATTAGAAAAACTATAAAAATTCCACAAGCATGACTAGTAGAGTCGTGCAGAGAAAAATGTATCCCATCCCCCAAGAATAAGTTGAATTCACGACTGACTACCGTTTGATCTCACCGCTCTGTATATACGTGTATGGGGCAATGAAAAATTGTTGTAACCAATCACACGAGAGCTATGTGGAAGTGGAGTATCAAAGAGGTAGACATCGATCTTTTTCGTCTCCAACTCGTTCTTTTTCTTTTCGTCATCAAGCACCCTTGAATCGTCGTTCTTTTTCCTGGCCCAACGTCTCCCCCATTATTATCAATTTTATTTCTTTTCTCTTCTCACTCATTGTTTAAGGTATGACGATGGGGAGAAAAAATTTTAATGGGAGAATGTGCTCAACTGCGACGCATGAGGTAGATGTGGGAGAAAGGATTGCATATATAAATATTCAGATGAGAGGTTAATTGAAAATCGTGTTTTTATCCTGTGCGTGCGGGTAGCGACTGCGGATATTCGCGTTGATGTGCTAGCGCCTACACCCTTGTCCCGTATATAGATATGCAAATATTTATATATATACTAATATATAAATAGAAGTGTTTGTGTGTACCGTGTATGTGCGTCGCTTCGAAATTGGAAACCGATTTATGACATCATCGTGTGTCGAAAATTATATAATTATTAGTAATAATCAACGTCAATATAATATCTTGCAATTCATCTTATATGGAGAGACATTAAGCGGGCGAAACTGCAAGTAGCCGCCAGTGTATATATAAACGTAATTGATACTGTTACTTTTCGCCGCCGAATTTTCTATCGTTAAAATATAGGAAGCGATGAAACCTGCGAATGGTGGGACGAGCGAGGAAGGTAACGAATATAGAGGATAGAAAATAGGAGTGAGGACACAGACGATCGACCCTTCACACACTGCAAATTGCTCACACGTTCGCAGGGCGACATTTGGAACTTTGCCCGGTTCGTTTTCCCGCTAACCCAAAACGTCATTCTCGATTTTTCATATTCAGTAGACTGAAAAAAAAAAGAGGAGAAAAAAAAACCTATACCGTATTTCCATGGAAAATTGGTATATTTTCTCTTTATTTGGAATTTTATTCGTACCCAGTATACGCAAAGCTGCACCACCACGTCATCATTGCTTCGGAGAAGAGGGTCTCGCCAATATTGTATCGACCACGCAAATGATACTTGCCACCGTCGAGTGGCACACCCAGTATGTAGGGCAACTCCTCTCCATGCACTGTGTGTTGCCGCTGTTGCTGAAAGATAACGAAATATACATATATATCGTGCCTACCAACTAGCATCCCAACAAAGTACTTCTCATTCTCGCATGAAGCTCGTCATCATGCTGTTGAAGATATGCTTTTGTTGTATTTTTATTCTTATTAATCTTGTAATCTCCACCATCAATATTTCAAAAGTATGTGCTACTTACTCCTGAATAATCATGCATTGCTCTGGGATGCGAGAAAACATACATGTAACTTTTGGGATTTGCATGGGCATGTAGACGAGCGGCCACCATCAAAGGTGCGACTGTTCCACTATCTGATAGAGCATCTAAAACTATATCACGATTTTTCGTTGGATACTCATCCGAAAAACCATCCAAGGAATCGTGAGCGTAGTGCTCCAATATTTTTGACAGCACGAGTTCCGGCTCCAATTCATGTGTGGCCTGATAATCAATATATATATATATATATATATGTATATATTTATTGTTTGAATATAAAATAATGAGAGTAACTGTGGCTAATATGGAACGGTGAATATTTACAACAATGAATAAAACTATAAAAATAGAAATATGTAGAAAAATGTAAATCTCACTTTCGCGTGATCGCGGAGCACCTCGTCCCTCTGGCCATCAAGCATTCCATGCAACACAGCAACTGGCGGTAGAATATGAAACTTTTCTGACTCGGTAACGCCGTACATCAAGTCGAAACTGCCGATATCGATTATAAAATTTGTATTAAATTAAGTATATATATATATATACATGGGTGTGTGCTTTGTTTTCACGTCTCTATATAGCAATGTGGTATATTTGAAGAAGGAAATAAAATTGTTTTCAAATATTTTGCAAACCTGCCAAGAAGCTGTGCATTCTCCATCAACTTCAATGGCTTCTTCGGAATGACTGCTCGATCAATAAGTGGAGCGTATGCGGGCACATATCTTGGCTTATCAATTCTAACATTGAGAAGCGATTCGACGTCGCGATTACGCAAGCACTGTGCCAACTCACTGTCGGTGGTTGTTGGGCAGTTCAGAGCGTACGCAACCTGTTGATAACATTGCAAGCAGAAAAACAATCAATTTCGTAACTTCAGGAGGTACCTATTCGTCTAGGAATCCATTTTTGAAGTGATTCATGGCAGTTTTTCTCCAAATTCAATGAACGTACAGCGCAAAAATTCCATATAACAATGTGGATATGTAGTGAAATGCAGGTCTGATGCTGTTTATCAGTTATGAAACCTTATTCGTTCCACGTTATGCAGGATTTCAATCAGAGCGGCTCGTCATTTTACAACGTTTACAAAATCAAGTATTCAATTTGATATTATGTACAGTATGTGATGTTAATCAATTGGAAACTAATAATCTTCATCATAAAAGCCTCTCGAAGATGGAACAGTGAAATGTCGGAGGAAAGTGAAATGTCTGATATTATAGTAATATATTGTACCTGTTTTGTAATCTGAAGTGGTGCCTTTCCGATTGCTTCAGCACTCAATGCTGACCCAGACATGAGAATGGCACGTTTAAATAAACCTGGAAGTATAATCAGTGTTATAGATGTCTATATGGGATTGGGATAATATTGTTCAATTAATTCTAGGATTATCTTTGGTCATTTGGTATGTCCAGGGGTGGCGCTCAATGAATATTGTCATCCCCTAATGTTTCAGTGACATTTGCAATTTGGGGATGTAGTGTAGATGAGCATGGCGCATGTATGTGGACCTACATACTGGGGCATATAATTTAACCGGATAAACACTCGTGTGGTCACCTTTGTTATTGGCAACTGGACTTATGAGGAGTAAATTTGCGAGAATGGCTCCCGTCCCGTGTCCAACGAGGGTAACACTGTCAGGATTACCACCAAATTTCGCAATATTCTCTTTCAGCCATAAAAGCGCTGCAGTTTGATCCAAGAGTCCGAAATTGCTTGCAGCATCGTCACTGGTTCCCGGCCGCAGAAAACCTAGAGATGAAATTTAATCATAACTTTAGTATCAATTCAATCATAATTGAATTTATTAGTTGATGGCATCTATAGTTATATGATAAAATTCCATAGTACCCTTCATTGGATATATACATGTATATGCAAAGAAAATTTCACATTTATTAATTAATTTAGGAGTTGATTAAAATTTAATCCGCCCAAAATTGTTTCTCAACTCATTTAGAGGATCGGCGTGTGCATATTCAAGCCGGTACGGGCATATTTTCACCCAAACGCGACGGATGAGAATATAAGCACAACGAAGAGGGTGGTATTGGGTGAAGAGAAAGAGCGGTTGCACCAAACTTACCCTCTTATATGCCGCGGTTGGCGTGGGCTAACTGTGTCCGTCTCGCGCCCGTGGTCGGGAAAGCACTAAGCGCTTCCCCAGCACTTTAACTTAATTTATGATTATGGTTTCGGGCATTTTTGTATATTTTTTTGTTTTTTTCGTCTACACCCTTTTTTTTTCTTTTAACATGCACTCCGCTATCGGATACAACGGGTGAGAGCTTTCATCCCAAACACGTGGTAAGCGCGACCGAACTATATAGATATAAATTTGGGCGTCAACCATATTGCTCCGATGGACTTGCAGCGAAAAACTTTTTCCTCAAGACTCAAGGAAAACTATATATGTATAGATATATACAGAGTGAGAAAAAGATGGAAGAGAATTATACGAATGGCGAACAACATTGCTTGAAGAAAGTCGCGAGGGAAATCCTTCTTCTATATACATGTGTTTTTAGGAGCAAGCAAGTTCTTCTTTTCACAACTGTTTGACTTCACCCCTCTTTTATACACATATATGTATATATATATATCTTCCAGTCGTACTCCTACGCTTCTACATCTTTATCTTCCCTTGCCTCTTTCGTTCGCCATATGTGCGAATTTATAAATTTATTTCCGCAGCCATGAATTATGGGCTGAGTAAGCCAGCACCAGCAGTGGTATGGAGGTGGTACCGTTAAAGGATTTTTCATCGCGGTTGCAGAAAAATCCGAGTCGCCAAATTCCAGCTCCGACTGCTGTACATATCGTTTTGGCATATATATATATATATATATGATATGTATATGTAGTACTATATGTAGAGTGGACGGGGAATATAAAATAGGTGTGTAAGTAGGCGCTCGGAATGACTCTGGCGAACTCCAATATATTGGAGCAGCAAAATTGCTGCTCGTTATTGGATATATTTATACATATACACCGTGTTCGTTATTAAAATGTATATTATGGCGGAGTGTAATTAACGGCCAAGTGATATATCATGATAGTAGCGCAGCTGTGGATAAAATATATCGCAAAACAATATTTTTTTATTCATACAGCAAGGTTGATACTTACCCAAAATTCCTAGACGAAAGTTTATTGTAACAAAGACGATGTTGCCATAGGCTGCTAGCACCGTTCCATCATAGGGATTTCCACTGTTCCATTCGAAGCTTTCGCCATGAATGAACACCATTACTGGATATCTCGGGGAATTAGGTTGACCTTGAACATAAATAATGCGTTACTCTAAAGTATTCGTGAGATTGAATATTTGGTTACATCCTCTTACAATATCAAGCTCACTGAAATTCTCAATAATTACTGCTGCACATCCTACTGTGAATAACACGATAGCGCACGACAAAAAGGAAGACGTGGGGAAATGTGCGGGCAGAAATACGATGAAACCATTCAATTTTCTTCGACAGAGAGTGCGCGCGCCCCGCGAAACTTTCTAAATTAACTCGGTACATTGGCGCAAGTTTATGTCAGGATTTAATTAACACTGTACCAATTAACGTGAAAACAGAATGGCAAAAGCACGCATCCGCCTTTTTTTTCCACCGCAATTGTTTACCATTTATTGCTACAATTATTTTATCATTGTGATGAGCACAAAAAAAACAGATCAAAACTTATAGAAAAAAAAAAAACCGATAAACCTTCAGACATGAATAAAAAAATTCTCTCCGGATAACACATTCCCATTCCGATCATTGGAAATATGACACCATGCTCTACCACGAGCTCATTTGTCCCGTTCTTGTCTCTATGGTGTCATACACATATCATATTTCCGATATTTCCAATGAAAAATTTTACACCACACATATATTCCGGGTAAAAATGAAAATTTATTACGTTAACGCGGCACATAAATTTTCTACTGAAATATATATATAACGGAGGTTATAAGAGGTCGGCAAAGATGCACTAAATTGACAGTAAAAGAGACAGGAACAAATAACGCTCGTTCAAGCACATGAGTTAAAAAGCTGAGGGTGAATGTAGTAGGTGAATTTACATGAAAATTGAAAGGCTGGCCGTGGGCAAAGATACATTGATGTATCACGGATACTGTCAGCTGGTACACCCACTCGAAGTAGTTGGGGCGCGACGCAAGAACTACGCTTTAAAATCGTTATAAATCATCCTGCAAAATAGGTGAAGATAAAGGGTCATTGTTGTAAGAAAAAAAAAATGTATACATGAAATAGGATAAATTGAAAGAAAAAATATAGCAGCTAAAATAAATTGGTTCCGTTGAATACTGATGTTTTATATTTGAAATTTTATATTTAAAAAGTTAAGGTTTAGAACTGTGACGTCTGCCGCACCTTTTTCTACAAACTACATTGATTGAGCTTAACAATCATTTATTGAGCTCAAGTCTTGTACGTATTTGTTTGAATCTGTAGAACGACTACAGATTCAAACAGGCAGAACGTTATCACCATCTGGAAGTTTCGCAATATTTCTTTTTCTTTCCCAAACATTCATTCAATTATTGAAATTCACATGAGCAACATGAAATGTAGGGTGTTCATTTATTTTGGTATCCCCAAGCAGTCTCAGATAATAATTCAGAGAATAATTATCCCATTAGTCGGCTATTTTTCCGTAACTGCAAATGCACTTTTGCAATGTTTCTCGATATTCCATTGACAATATCGTCTATATGAATGTAATGAAAAACTTTCATACACCGTATGGTTGGTATGTGAGAGTGAATGAATTACAAGGTTGTTGGCTAGCATTCAAACATTTCACGGTCAAATCTTTACCCAGGTGTTGCAGGCGGCGGTGTCGAGAAATCGTTGTGAGTCGAAAATGTCATTTCCTGCTCTTCGTAGTCGGCAAAAAAAAAGTTATATATTATGTATAATAGTGAGTAAGTTGGAGAGAGCTTGGACCGACAATCAGGAGCATCTATTGGCGCCAGCCTGAAGCTCTTGGCTCACTAACTTTGCTGGAATTTTGTCTAGATGGCGTTGGGATGTTCTTTACTATGATGATGGGTAGTGTATTATTAATAGACTCGATTGATGAAAAATTGACATATTTGAAAATTACAAAATTAGAAGGCTCAATGTCGAGATGAAAAAAGTAAATTGATTGATGAATTTCCAAAACATTAACAGGTTTTACTGAGAATTGTGTGGTAGCAGCATTGTAGTGACTATACTACTTCACACTGGGCACTATCCAATTGCCACTTCCAATCATAAAGTACATTCACGCTCGGCGCAGAAGTTTCACTAACTTCAACTGAATTTCAGTGCTTCTGCAATAATTAACCGCAGCCAGCTTTGGAATTTCTCTCAGTCCTAAAAATCCAATAAATCAATTAGACATTGTGAAAAGAGGTCATCGTGACTTGGAAAATCCTCTTTAAATTCACATAGTTTTGTCGTAATAGCTTAACAATAATGAAAATACGATTATCTTCATTTCAAACCGAAACGGATAAAAACTGTCGTTACTAAAGGCGTCTTCCAATGCAATGATGAAAGTTGTTGAACTTCCGGGACAGCACTCGAAATGTCGGAAAACTATGTTTGTTCTATTAGTGTATATGGATGAATGAAGACGTCGGAAGGAGTGCGACGGAAAAAGAACACGACAGTTGGAGCCATCGACCGGATCTATCGAAAACAGAGATGCTCACACAGTGAGAAAACAAAAAAGCAAATGTCACTGCGCAAATGAATGATTGTTATATAAATTTTAGCATATACGAATAATAATACTAAACAACTGTGATAGAAACGGAATTGAATAACTGTAAAAAGAATTTTATGAGTCACGGATGAATGCTACAATTACTAATTAAAAAGGGATAAGGGATGTTATTAAATGTGATGAGATATTTTTAGCTGCGCAGTTTAAATGCATTACACACATCTCGACCCGGGCAAAGTCGTGTGAGGTAAACGCTCGTGCCCTTCCCTGCATTTGACTATTCCACTGGTTTTTCCTAGCCCCTACGTGAGTACCGGACATATTTATGCAAACCGCGATAACCGGACTGTCCGCATTTTTTTTAAAATATGGGTAAAAAACTTGAGTAGCGAGGGGTCACACTATGCGAGAAATACATCCGTTATATTTAGCCTATAATTATGAATGAATATTTTGAATGTTTTCTTTTTACAATGATAGTTAATATATTCAATGATCAACGACCGTTTAAAAAATATTCCATAATTCGTCTTTCGGCAGAAAGTATTCAGTTAGTTGCGAACAAATGTAATGTCTGCGCACATACCTATACGGTTTTCCATAACATTCATCAAATATATTCGAGATAGAATTATCGATTCAACACGACAAATCACAATGAGGTATATGTATTTATGTTGAGTGAAATTGTTAACGTGTGAACAAAGGTGCACCCAAATACTTTGTAATGCAGTTTTAAACACACGTTTCCGTTGAAAGAGGTTTTTGATACGCGCGTTTGCACATATTAATTGACTATCAAATCAGTTTACATTTATGTTTCGGACACGAATTGAAAATACTGGCATTGCATATTCAACTGGCAATCGTTCAAAATACTACTTGGGGAAGAAACACATACACATTTATAAATATATTCATCGCCGAGTTGTAAATATCGCACAAATTCCGACCAATTATCAAATGAAATTGGTAGAATAAAATTTTTTTGGGCGAAAAAGTATTTTTGTCTGTTAAAATAATTGCCAAACGATGCCATTTTTATTTTTCATCGATCGCATCTCATTACAGTCAGTTAGCCATAGGTATAGACGCGACGATATATGAAATATATGTGTGCATATTGGAATATATCATTATGCCATGTGAAGCGCTAAAGGAGTGATGCATAGCTACATATATATATATATATAGAACGAAGGTGGAAATGGGTGAATGAGAGAAGAGAGTTAAGGCAAATGGTGGATATGCGGCCTGAGGAGTGAGGGCGAGTGCGCATATTTCGCGTGCCCGATTCAGCTTGGCCAAGTGGAAAACGACTGACGTCATGAAAAATGACGCCATCAGTGTAAAACGGCTTACTCTCAAGCGGTTGAGTCGCGACCTCCGGAAATTACGTTCTCGTGGGCGCATTGACGGTATTCATGGGTTGAGAATAGTAATGGGAGGGATCAAAAGAACGCCACAGATATACATTGACGAAACCCCAAAAAATAATTGATCGAATTAAGTAGAGAGTATATACGTTAAATATAATTTATAAAAAAAAAAAAACAAAAGAGTATGCAAATCAAAACAAATGATGTAGATTCAATCAACACTTCATACATTTGATTTTAAATTATATTTTTACTCACAATCCTTTTCCTTTTCTGAGTGCATACAGATATTTAATACTGTTCATATAAATATCGAATGAAAAAGTCATGCATTTCATTTTTATTTGAATAGGAAAATTGGATATTGCCGAAATGAAGTGGATCGATATATCTATTTTTTCTCCTCCATCATCAAAAATTCATTTTCGTAAAATGCATTGGCTCTAGTGGGCGTTGATTAAACTGGCCAATAGCTATATGTGTAAATAACCATCGATCGTATAACGTTATTCCACAATAATAAAAAGAAGAAGTGAAAGAAAAAAGATATGTATCAAAATGCAACAATATATAGAAATACGGGCAAGAATTTCAAATCTCTCCGGATTTTTTACGATTAAGAACAGCCGTCTTAGTCCAATTCACCAGATAGCAATGTCTGCGCGTTGTACCACCTAGTTTCTACACATCATATATATATATATTATACACTCTGGACTCGAATGCAGCAATCTGCTGAGTGGCACATGTAACATTCATCCTATTCCTCAACTCACGTTGAGGGGGGTCAGCGTTGCTCACATAGAGCTCCACATATTCCACAGTTGCAATGACGTCCATGGTAAGCCTGACCAGTGATATTTTTCAATATCACTGTAGTATTTTGGCAAGCCTGCTGGATGTTTATCATTGCATGATTTTTAACTATATACATTCATAGTCCTCTGTACAATATCAGTATAAATATTAAAACACTCGTTCGCAAACAAGCTCATATACTGAATCAATTTCAGCCATAACGAGATTCATATCAAACATCATTGAATGGTCTGATTGATAATTAATACCACTAATGAAGCAAGTTACAGCTCACACCTATATATACAACAGCATGGAAGCCATCAGACTCGACTTTCGAATGAGGGGAAGCAAAAAGAGAGCAAACGCACGACTTGACGCACTACACTACACTATCAGGGGTGATCGCGTCGGAACACGCAACAAATAAAATTCCTCTTGCTTTTCCTGATTGGCATTGGATCGACGCTATAGAATGGGCCACTGGCATGGACGGTTGTTAGTATCCAAGTAACACTATATATGGCAGTTACTGGTCATGGAGGTGGAACGAAATTGAATTTTACGTACACGATATACAAATGCCAGACTATTTCTACATCATTCCACTAGCTTCTACACCCGGCTATACACTTTTGTTTTGCCCTTCGCAGTACTTCCACGTCAATGTGATGCGCGAACGGTCGACGATGACCTCTGTTGAGTATGCAGACTGCTCGACTAAAAGTATATATAGTGCATGAGCTCGACCAATCGCCCACAACCATCACACATATAGCGTTATAAAGCGTTATTTGCTTTGCATCGAACAATACACATATAGGGATGGCCGGTGCTTGTGCGAGAGATGTTGAATGTGAAGAGCGAATAAGGCTTGGACATGCACACACTGCGACACACTGGAGCATTGCGAGCGCGCCGCTGAGAATACATTATTCATGTGTGAATTTACACGAACCCGTGAGCCACTGTGTATTCCAACGCGTACATGAAAACGTGCGAGAGAAGAGATCCTTATGTGTATCCACTGTTGGAATGAGCGCCGACGTAAACGTACGGTTTTAACTTTCCTCGCTTATTCCTTATTCTCGTTATATTTTCCAAAAAATGTTTTACACCAAATTGTCACTATAAATATACTGGTCAACATAGCATTTATAGTACTAAAAAACTATTAAATTTTGCGTGATTCAAGCCAGAAACTGCGTTTGGTCTTATTAGATTCATACAAGTTCAGCGAGGAGGTTTCATCTAATTATATTAATATAATACAACAAATTCAACAACAGTGGAAACGTTGCAGAGGTTCAATATGGAACTATATGTCAATTGAGATGACAAAATGTAGTTGTATCATTCGCGTATGATTTTCAAATAAAATAACACTTCATGGTTATAACCACCGAGTGACTGTATTGAAACTTTTCCATTCAACACATATTAAAAAATCGCGATAGCTCGCCAAATGTTTTGATGGTTTATTCAAAAAATGCAATAACGTATATTATTTAATTTGTCAGTAAAAGCATCGCGCTGATGGAAAGGAAATATAAGTTGAGTTCCTGTGAGATTAATGTTGGGAATGCTCGTAAATATATTTATATAAGTATTGCCTTGGGGCCAGCGACAAAACTTTCGTCCGTTATAAAATATGAAAACGCGATTACTCGAACCTCGAGTTGTGTAGCGTTGAGGCCGCCCAGAGGCAACCCAACCAGACGGGCAAAGCATTCCCGTTCTACTTAATTCATTTTCTCTCGCTCCCCTCATTCTGCAGCATAAATGCTTCTTATTGTGTACACGAACCAATACAACTTTCAATTGTATGCGTTTCATACAATTTCGTATGCACTGTAGCTGTTCCTCCAACTCTTTGATATTCTGCTTATAGTTACATGGTTGTATTAGCCATTCGGTATAGCTGAAATACTCGTCTAAAGGATCGCTACACCTCGTATATAGTTGTGTTAGCTATTAGACGTATTGTTACCGTACAAATATAATTATACAATGTCGTTGAGACCAAAAGTGTGATTACAACGTCTCAGATGTACAAGCTAAATTATATTTAATTAATACATGTCAATTCCTGTGTACTGAATCTATATTAAATAATAGAAGCAAATAATTGATGACAAATAACGCTGGAGACGTTAGTAAGGCAATAAGATAAATAGTCGTGGCAACCATACTACAGATGATTGAATCAGCTATCTACGTGGTTTTGAAAGATATCTGCATAGGTGTTACCGGCAACTCAACAGTATGGCTTTTGTGATAATACAGATCCAGTTTATAAAACATATATATGAACACCGCAGCCTTATGCATGGTGCTATTTTTGTTTTCCCCCAGAAGCAAAGAGACTTCACAATGTAAAGTTCACATACCCTCCTTACGTTCTACACGCTGATGGCCAAAGCGATTCTGATAATTATGTTAATTGCATGCGATTCCATCAACTAATTGAGACGGTGTGCCCTCACGAGACAAATAAAGTGAAAGAGGTAAACTGCACAGGAGATGTAGTGCAGTCAGTCGGTAGTCGGCACGCTCATCCAATTCAAACTTGAGCGGGTGAGGCGTTCAATTTCTTCCCCATCCTATATCTCTTTCTTACCCTCATCCTCTTCCTCTGTTCTTATACCACGCCTCCGTAGGTCAATTAGCTAATGTGAATTACACGAATGACGAGGTTATATGGCATAAAAAACCATGAACTCAAATCTCTGCTATAATCTCCCACTTAAAAATTTTTATTGAATGAATTGCCCACATTTCAGGAGGTTTGTCAACGTATTCGAAAAAAAAAAAAAAAACTTTGGAACCAACCCACAAAAATAAATAATAGTATGGACAATAATGCGCCTTCTATTGACTTGGGTGACGCAAGAGCAAATGATCCATGTGCCAAATTGCCCCGTAGTATCTATATATATGAGCCATAGATGTTTCCGAATCATAAGTATTCTCATGCAGATGATTCCCCACGGGCAACATTTAAATATGTTTTGTTTCAATGTACAAGTTATGCACATACAGACGTATACAGACGCATCGACAAATACACACAGAGACGTACACAATGGGATACTTAATCAGTTAATCACTTTGCAGATCCGCTTTTCGGAATTAAACGTGAATGAAATCCTGGTTAACCATGTGGGGTAGATGAGACCGTGTGGGAAAGGCGGTATGGCTGGACACATACACACATATATTCTTATACACAGACACCCATAGTTGACCCGACGACCCTGGGGTCGGTCAATTTGATTACTCTGGCCGCGACAGTGATTCGACAGGAAAATGCGTTAGCGGCATCGAATTATATTCATTTTCGTTATACGCGTACAACCTCAACTGATATTGCTAGAGTATGCGTATACGTACTGTATAATTCAATAAAATTGAAAGTACCAATATTTTTGGCTCGAGCTTTAATGATGTTTACCAAATTATTTTTCATTCTATTGAATTTGAAATACGTTCCATTACTGAACCTCTTGGAAAATTCGAGCTGTGAAATTGAATAAATTCGACTAACAACTAATAGATGTTTCAGTTATATAATTTGTTTCAATCACGGTGAAGGGTAAGTTATCTATGAATATTTAATATTTAATGAGTTATTTTGTGTTAATAAACGTTCGGTGAATTAAGGAGTAAAGTCTTTTCTACAGAGTTTCGCTGCAGTGTCATTATTTTAATCTCTCACGATACTTCCACCTTCTTCGCTTTTCCTCCACAATTTACCAACTTCATTACTCGTGTAATTTTATCGTGTTGCTATATCGATATTAGAGTTGAAACGCTGCAAAACTTCACAATATCTCACCCATTTTTCTCTGCAAACTATTCCCCCCCACATGCCTCTTCTAAACCATTAAAATTTGAAAAATTCTACGAAAATATTCTCATTCTAATTGCAGAGATGAAAGATGATATGATATTAGAGAAGCGCATTGGAGAAAAAAATGATATTGGTTTCTCCAGTATTCTCCAGTCGAGTAATTTTACTACTCGGTAACAATTATACAGTTGCACCATATTCTTGATATATTTATATTAATTAAAAAACAAGAAAGTCCCGAAGTTCAAATAAGAGATATTGCGTCTAACGAGGGCGAGGAACGGTAAACTTGTAGTTACCGTAGAAGTTATTGTATTTCCGTTACTGTATACAGGGCTTACTTAATAGTGCCTTGGATCAACAACATGCTTTGGAGACTGAATCAGTAGCCATAAACTAACTAGTCGAAGTCTAGCTACTTCTGTTTGTGTAGGGGATTGGGTTAACCATCCAGATTTCAGTCTCTCTTCCCTTTGGACGCGCTCACTCTGCCACAAGGGCTTGTCCCTTTCAAGTGTAGTAGTAATCAGTCAAGCATAACTATTTAACCACTCGCCCTCCTACTAATGTCATCCATGAATTAAAATTAATTGTTGAACGGCAAAATCATAGGGTAATTTCTTTCAGTCACACTGCACTTCCATGGATACAACTATTTTATATCATTATTTTCTTTTCTTTTTCTTCCGTTGTTTTTACTTGGCTCCAAAAAACACAAATTAAACTCTGTATCTCTTCTAACAACTCAGATCTCTGTGGGGAACCTAATTATGATGTACATATATTCTTCGGGCGGAATTTTCCTTTTTTTTTTGTCTCTTTGCACTTCTTTCCAAGGACCTTCACTAGTTTCTTTCCAACTATTCTCTTGCACTCTCAATTCGCATCATTTGTTTTTATAATTCCTGTACACTTCTATTTTAATTCTATTTTTCATCGCTCCATTTTTGCTTTCATCCACCACGGTCTCGTCCCGGACCTCAGTTAAAGTTCGATTCTGTATATACAAGCTTGGAATTTGGAAAAGTGGAAATGGCTTTCTCTCCCGGGTGAAGTTTCGACCAGGCACGTTCAGATTCCCGGTTTTCCTCATCATTTGTGTGCGGAATAGCACTCACTGACTGTGGCTATGTGTATTGAACTCACAGTGGTTTTCCCACACTTTTCTTTGCATCTTTTTTCTCTTTCTTGCTCTGTACATTCGTATTTATATGTGGTCTTACGCGGGCTGATTTAAAACTTCGTATCTGGTGCACGTGTATGGATTCTACTCAGAAGTTTTTTCAACCCTGTATTACACCTACGTGTGTGGATGAATAAAAAGAAGCTTTACATATCTACCGTTCATGTAGGGAAAAAACACATCACATGTTGATGGGTAATATACGATACGGAAGGTTCTTTTAGATTTTTCCAAATGGACTTTGAAAATTCCGAATTTCAAGAGAAAGGACTATTCACTATACGTATATGCATATAGACGTGGGGAGAATGAAAGGGTCCAAAGTAGTTACGGATCTATACAAGTCAGCCCGTAACTGGGACATTCATTTCTGATTTTTTGCCATTTCTTCCAACTTCTTTTTTATCTTCTCAATTCTAGTTTATGTATGGAGTGAGGGAGAAGTGATGCAGACAAATATGGGGCGATAGTTCGTGTGAATCCCCGCTCGTCCTGTGCTCTCCTATACCCGTCTTATCTATATATGTTTGAGGGCAGGAAAATTGTATGAGAAAATAGGGAATGGTAAAGTAGAATAAAATACGTTATCGTTCATAAATCGTTGTCATTTGACATAGCATCGTAGAATCACTGTGCTGCACATATCAGTGACTGATTTCATAATATTTTGTCATATTTCAAGGGGTATACAGCCAGAAATAAATGGCTTTATTTACTGGAATAATACTTATAGATGAAATCAATACTATCTTGTCATACAACAAGCACGTATACATACGTATACGCAAACACACGATGCTTATGATGGTACACAAATTGTTTGAGCATCTATCACAAAAGGGTGAGATGTCTGACGTACGCTGTAGACAGCTGTCACTAGAGGATAAATTTTAGGCCTCAAGCAAGATCCAATGATAACATATCTGCATATTCATGTGTGTGTGTGTGTATGTGCACTGATGGTGCATCCACTTATAGTGCCAGTACTAACATAATGATGCATGGAGCGGAATCCGTAGCATGTCCGAACAATGTGTTATCCGGGTTACTCACGAATACACCAACTGGGATTAGATAGTGCTCATAGTCTATAGACGAGAACGTTGTTTCCATATTAATTAGAAGATGTCTTGGCCAATCGGATTTTACTTTTACAAGGGAATGAAATAGTTTGTTCGATCTCATCGCACGCATCACCCCTCCAAATAATGTCCGATATTTGATTTGTGCGAATACAATAAACGTATTTTCATCATTCACTTGTATTGATAAACGATGTCTATAAAAAATGAAGAAGATGTGAAGAAGCAAGAAGCGGTATATAGTTGTTTGAAACAGTCACTCAGTCGTCTGGAAATGCGAAAGATGGGCGGGCAGATAATACCCCTGATCACTGATCACATTCACGTTACCAATGCTCGAGAATCATACCGCTCGTTTTGTCTTTGCTATCTCTTCTTTTGTCAAAATTACTCGACTTCAAACGCTCTTGTATTGTCTTTATTCACTTCCAAAAGTTTTTTATCATAGAAAAATACAATTAGTAAACGATCTATTGGCGTGAATAATTTTGCCGTGATGCACGAAAATCGTTTTTATTCGACTTTATGCCCAAAACCATTTTTTTATTAGTTTTCTTTTTTTTTTCACCATGGTTGCTACCGACATCTGAATGAATAAGTGTTATCTGTGATGAAAAAACATTAACTGTGAATATACATATATATTCACATACGTACATTTGTGCACTTATAGGCACAATTTATCTCCAAAGGATTTTATATATGTATGTATATGCATAATACATACATAACCTTGTCTGTAAGTATACACGGCTAGCGGTTCCTACTCGTGGGCACGAGAGCCGTTTATTTTAAGAAGTTCTTTTAACCTCTCCGCCGCACTACAACGCAAAAAGCTAAAGAAGAGAAGGAGAAAAAGAGTGGAAGGGCGAAACAGCTTTTGCCGAGTTGTGCTACCACCTGAAGAAAAAAACGTGAAAAGAGACGAAAGGATTGCGGGGTTGAAAATGGCGCGGGGAAAAGAATATAGCGAGTGGATAGGAGAAAGAAGAAAAAAAAAGAAAGGAGGGCGAGCGAGCGAGAGGGAGAGAGAAAAATGGAGGAGCAACGTCGAGGCAAGTTGCGCGCCTCCAAACCATTAGACAAATTTTATCTATAGCAGCCGTATAACTTAGAGCTCGGGGTTCCGCTCTTCTCCTCCTTCTTTTATATATATATATTTTTTTTTTTTTCTTCATCCTTCATTTCCTTTTCCCTTACGTTTCGTCTACACTCTCCTTCATACAGCTCCATATACCCCAACTATTTTTTCATAACTCACGCCCTGCCAGGATGCAAGTAACAAAGCTTCACTACTCAACTGCTCTCAATTCACCTTTCCCCTTACACATACATACACACACACACACACACACACACACACACACACACACACACACACACACACACACACACACACACACACACACACACACACACACACACACTCCTGTATTCATCGTGTCGTTTTTATTTTTATTATAATTTTTCTTTTTTCATCCACCTCACTGTGTTGTGCTCTCCAAATACCGTTTCATGCAAAAAGTCTATCGTTTGTGCTGGAGTTACGATGAGACAAGAAATCTACACAGGAGTTTTGTGGAAATTCGGACTTGAGCGCGTTGATGTGTGGGTCTTGAGAAAAATAAGTGTAAATTGAAAGTGGAGAAGCGAGAGAAATGGAGAGAGCGGAGGATGCATAGAAAGATGTTGGACATGTTTCAACCAGACAACCCTTAAATTATTTACTTCTAATTGTGTTTCGTCATGGTAGAAATTCGATTGATTACTATTTTATTTTACTTTACAAATTGAACGTTCGCGACCAGTTTCACGATAATTGACAAATATTAAACGTCATGGTTAAACATTTTGTTTTCAAAACAACTTGAACACAAATTAATCGTGAATGATGGCATAATATATTGTTGTATAATCTTTTACAATATATATCATATCTCAATGTCAAAACAGAGTGTGGAAAGAATGAAAGGTCAGATAAGAGTGTGTAGTATAGATGCCGGACCGGTGAAATTGACGTTTCACGATATCACATATCGGCGGGATAGTCTTCGATCCTATCGTTGTATGATGCAACTGAAATATTTTGACAGAGCTCTCGATAATATTGTATACGCTATACATATCAATACAAGAAATATGCTTTCACAGTAAATTCAATATTGCCTTGCCTTTCCGACAATTTTATTGTTATATTCCATCTCCCCCTTGACTATTTTTGCCATTCACAGTCATCCTTCAATAACTCATATTTCCATTTTCACACACGTTTTTATATATATATATGAATTGGTATACCCACGATATTGTTCACCCATTTTGATTACTATTCCTATTACCATTGTAAAAATATATTGAAATTGGTTATTGCATTACTTTGAATAAGATACGCTATACTGTTCGATAGAACCGTGGTGTGTCACGTCGTTGACCGCAACTCGAATTGAATTAAAAGCACCTGGGCATTTGAGGTGAGTAGGTGAAGAGAAAACGCGACAGCGACTACGAGAAAAAAGGGAAAAAAGAGGAGGAGGATAGAGAATGAAAATTGTGTAGACCAGTCCCGGTGGATGTTATGGGCTCCCGTGCGAGTATCGAATGCGTGATGTGACTCAAAAACGATGTGCACGAGATGTGTTCTCCAATATCATCGTTCACTTCCACAACTTGAGCACTGACAATTTTTTGTAACTCAGCACAATATCGCGCTTTCTCATATAGCACCAACAATTCCACTGCGCATTATTCATAGATTTCATCAATAATTTGCAACTCTACAATTTTTTATTCGGGCGTGGAGAAAGATAAAAAAAACTGTTCCTAGTCATACAGTGAGTTTGATCTAATATTGGTCTCACCAGCAATCGGCATATACATGCCGTATAAATTCCAAACTATTTTCTTCGGGGTATTTTCTGTAAGTATGTTCTTAAAGTATTCCAGAATTTTGAAAATTGATGATAAAAGTTTTAACATTCAGCCATCACTGCTATCTATAACGAATTCAATTATATGCGTTTGATTATTTACAATTTTCATTAGAAGAATTCAATTGAGTATAGCGCTGAAACAACCATGTATACACAGATATACGAATAAATGTGTATGAATCCCCGATTTACTGTTCATAATTCATACTTCACTTGCACTCGCTCTCTTTCTCCCTTACTCCCTTTCCCTCCCGTCCAATCACTTTTGCTGTACAGATTTATTTTTATTTCTCCTCTTTTATTTCTTAATTGAACAACTGAAGCCAACGCTGAACATGATGAAGCTGTCTGACACATGCGCAGTATCCTACATGGCATTCCACCTCTTTTATTCATTCAAATGTATATGTCAAAGTCATCATAAAATGTACAACTTTTCGCACTTCAATATTCAATCTGTGTTCACATCTATCATAGATATTTTTTTCTATTGGCCAACATAAAATGAAAAAAGATGAGTAAATATTATAAGTATCGAAAATTACATCGGTACATATATTGTCGATATAATACCAATATCAAATATAAGCTAAAAATTCGATTCCCATTTTAGTTTCCTCATCGCGTACTCAATCGATACGTACTAATCGTCCAAGAGAAAAGCCGATATTTCATTTCGCTATCGCGCGCGTATAACGACAGCGAGAGAGAAACGACAAAGGGTGAACGGGGCCTTCTACTCGTAGTCACAGTCGATAGGCGATCGGTGATATCATCGGAGATTGCGCAGGCAGGCGACAACCGGGGGTTATTTCAAGTGACATCGGATATGGCTTGTACGGTACATATATATATATATATATATATACGTACAGCGAGAGAGACAATTTTATCGTCAACTGAAATGTTTCACGGCGTTTTGTTTTCATTTTCACCTTGAAATGTACGGGACATATTGATCGTCCATTAAATTATGAGAACCCAGTGACAACTATTGACAATTTTACTTTAACCAGGTGTATTAGTTAAATTAAATGGAAAATTTCGACACAAAACTATCACTGATGAATTGCCAACCATAATGGGTTTACGAATGACAAGTTCAACCACTGTTTAAAGTTAAACAGCAGAAACTTGTATGTATCTTTCACCTAAATTTATATACTATACATATATTTATATATGTACATTAGTGTATGACTATATATACCGCGTTGGTTTGGGCTGGTGCGCGGTACGCGGGCTGTGTGGACGACTGACTCTCAGGCAAGTTTCTCAAATGCTTCTCGAAGCCCGTTCACCAGGAAACGACGATAATCACAACTTTCTACTGAGCGCGCAGCGTTTCGGAGGCCACCCGCGCTTTCCCACAAAGTCCATTAGCACAAAACTTATCGTGTTCATTTTAAATTATCATATTCACCCTTTATCCACCATCATGGATAAATTTCAAGTACACCATTTTATATCATATCCATTTATCACTCCTCATACACGCCAATATATATGTATACATATATACTGTATAAAAATTTTATAGAGAAGAATTTTCCTGTACGCTTTGTGAGGGGAGAACACAAATTCCAAAATTTTTTACAAGAAGCATGAAAAAAGTATTTACGCAGGTTTTTCGACATGTATCATAAATATCTATCTGGCATTGAGAATTTATACCAACATTGAGATGCATAATGTTGCCACGGAAGTTTTCACACACTGCACATGTACTTACCATCACTCTGATGTGGGGCATAAATGTTCAGATAGAGACAATCTTCACTTTGATTTTTGAGATATGGTAGCAATCGTTCGATATACTCGTGACGACCGGGCTTAACTTCCAACCGAAGATTCGGCAACACTTGAGGGCAAACTGGAGCGAATTCCTTGGCAGACCGAACGTCTCGCCAGGGCTGTGGTGAACGTGGTGGTGAAAAACGAAAGGGACCCATTGGTGGCTCTGCATAGGGAATACCTGCAAGCATATAATACAAAAATATAGATATTCATCTCGTCGTTTTGCTTCAAACAACATACTGGGTCAAGTGCAGTAAACGCCTCGCCGTGGGAAATTGAACCGCCAAGTATACTGAAAGCTGCATACACAAAGTTCCCTACCGCCCCCAACCTCCTGCCACAATCCTCCTACTCTTTCTTATTTCTCTTGGTAACGCCGCGCCAGTTGAAAACCAAATAAAAGGGGAGACGCCGTGTGATGCTTTCTTGATGAATGAAGGTAAATAAAGATAATATATGAATATGAAAGTGGGGAACCGCGATGACAAAATATTTCGGGCATTTGCAAATAGCTATCCCTCATATTCCCTATTTTGGCGAGTTTCACCATATAGTATTTCATCTCTATGTATTCCTCATAATTCTAAGTATCATCATATATATATATATATATATATATAGTGTTTAATAATTCTCTTGCGTTCTGGTAATATAGGTATAAATACATGAGAATGGTTGGCGTGAAGGAACGCACTCGCGAATATTTCAGTGGAACAGATGGCACACTATACACTGCGATATTTTCTATACGGTGTGTATATGCACGAGTGCGAGCGACGAAAAATAAATAACTGGAGATAGCAAGATCTTATGTGTATTTCCAAAGGCCGGCCTGTACAAAAATAGTTACATTCGAGTTCGTCGCGTGCGCTGCGCTGTCGTCGTCTCTGACTCTCGATCTTTACAAACACACGCACACACACACAATTTTCCATTTTTATCCCTTTCTTTCTTTTCCCATTGTTATTTTCCATACTGCATCAAGAATTCTGACACGTGCGTCTTCACACTGCCGGTAAGAAACCATTTACATTCAAATTTACATTCCATGCGTGTCGCATGTTCCGCGTGAAAACTCAAATTATTGAAAGATTCAAGAATACATATACTTCATTTAAAATCTGCAAGTTACTACCTAATAGAGCTTCAACAGATGACATATTGGCCATGCGAAGGAACAGTGGTATTATAATATTTATACTCGTTCTTCCGTATCTGACAGAGTGTATGAGGTAAATAGTGGATTCCATTACTGTATAAGGGCGAAAAAAAGAACTTGGTGACGAGAATGTATTTTCAACTCACCGAGAAATACGTCAACCAGTTGTAATTGAGAATTAATCTTTGGCTGTACGATGAGTCCCCTGAGTCGTCCTTGCTTGACACGCACCTCCTTCACCATCTCATCATCATCCCAATTTGATTGATGATATCGTTGATGGCCGTGTTGATTGTATGGGCCATAATAATTACGATTTTCGGTGTAAATTTGGCTACATGACAGTAGAACAATACCAACCAACTCCAGCCTCAACATTTTCAATGCATTCGTTGATATATTTTTATTTTTATTCCATCAAATTCCTCGTAATTATTTCTTCACAGACCTCACGATTGATATTTTATTTTACTATCAAGTATACAAATTAACGAGAGACCGAATACTTCCATGTTTTCAGGTCTGTTGATATCTCTTCGACTCCGGATGATATTATTAGCACACGTGACAAACAAGGGTGAACGCACGTCGCTTTGAAAATGCACAAGTATAGAGAGAGAGAGAGAGAGAAAGCGAGTAAGAGGTCAAAGAGAATTATCGTGTAGCGTGGTCTTGACGCAAATAGACACTCCTTGCATGTTGGTAAACTTGAGAGTGGTGCACAATTTTTTTCATTCTTTTTTTTAAATCTCCACATGAGTATAGTCTTCTCATCATCAAAAACTCACATGGATGTAATGTGTAGGAAGTGAAGTTCTCGCGACAATGCATCAAGCTCAATACAGTTGTTTTAAATTGTTAATGTTACAACTTATACCTTCACGTTTTATTTTGCGGACATTGGCAACTGAGTCGGGCTCAAGTTTGCATGAGGCTCGTGAATTCTCGACAATATTGGTATTGTCAACAAAATATGATGGCCGCAATGACTATGCAATGTATATAACAGCCATCGTATTAAATTATCCATCAATCAATTTTACCCTCTTTATCTTTGTTCTATTTTTTACTTTCCCTTCTTTCATTCATATATATATATATATATATATATACACTCTTTTCACCTCTGTTCAGAGGCCATTGAAATATTCTTTTTCATTCTCTAACGAACGGGGTCGTTTAATTGAAAATGAAAAGGCGCTGTTCGGAAAGTAACTGACGATTCGCGCTTCACTGCATTCCCACTTTTCATATTTTTTTTCCTCTCCCTTGTTTCTTCAATCTTTCCCATGTACCGCTTTGACAATACCGGCCACGCAAGCTTCTCAAAGCCGCTCGCACACCGAAGTAACAATGCTAAGGAGAATAACAGAAAAATCAACCCGGATGTATTGGATGAACGCGCACAGAGTCTAATTAAGGTCTTCCACTGTCTCACAGGAACCACCCAACGTTGTTTGTTGTTCGTAGAGTAAAGTCAAGTTCTTTCGTTGTTTGGGAGTGAGGTATAACTAGCACAATTCCTAAAACACAGAATGTGAATATGCGGTAGTTTTGTTATTTTAAGTATACCATTTATCGAGACGGTACCAAGCCAATGAGAAAGTCATGAAGAAATAAGCAATACTTTTTGTAAAAGATAAAAGAAAAAGGTGTAGCCAAAGATGCTTCTGAAGAAGGTTCACGCGGCTTTCGGTCTAACACTTTGCTGCTTCTCTAGTATCTGTCTTTATTACCACAAACTTACCCGCGGTTGCTTGTGGTAATGGGCTCGGCGGACTTTATCGATTCACCAGGACATTAAAGAGTCCCTCAAGAACCCACAAACGACGCCGTCGACACGACAGCTCATTCACGCGCGATGGACCATTCCTTTCACTTTATCCTGTCTATTCACACCACCCAACTGCTGGGGCATTCACAAATTAATTAATTTCTTCACACATCATAATAACAATCCTTTAATATTATCGGTCATTTCTTTTTCAACTTCCTCCTTTGTTCACATTTCAATCACAGAACTATATTCATTTATTTACCGCTGCGGCGTACTGTCGTTGGTAATCGAGTGGTGCGTTGCACAAACGACACGAGTACTGAAAGAGCGACGCAGTTGCGTGCGGAAACACAAAATCTAAATTTAAATATAGCGAACGAGAAGATGTGAACAGCGCCTCGAAGTGGTCCCAACACACCATCAACTCACGACTTATATATCTCATTTATTTATATGACTGTGTGAACGTGGTAATGCTTTGGAGTTTTGAAAGGCATATTCAAAGATAACAATGAAATTGAACATTGTCGAGAGATTCTTGATCTGATAAATATTTAAATATAAGTAGAGTCAATACCTAGAGTCCCACCTCCATGATCATTCTTCTCTCCCTCTTTCTCCCTCACTCTCCCACATATTCTCTGTTTGTCTGTGTATGAGGATGTGTGTGTGTGTGCGTGTGTGTTATATATATATATATATATATATATATATATATATATATATATATATCTATTCGTTTTCTATTTGACTTGAAAGAACCTCAATCGTGATAGTTTATTTTTCATTCTATTCCATTTTGCAAGCATCGAATATCTCGACGCGTCGATTCGTAGTTTTTCAGAGCGGCAACATCAAATCTCAAGCTCAGAATGCACTCACTGTAACCATGCTCACGGTATCGAAGCGAGAAAAAGCAAAAATAAGCGTTTGAATGCGGGAAAACGAGAGGGAGATAGAAAGGGAAACGTCGTAATATTCTACGGAATGAGTGGCTTCAACGAAGATCCCATCCATATCGATAGAGTCACTATTGGCGCGTGAGAAGAGAACGAATGGAGGGAAAAGAAAATGACAGGATGAATAAAGGGGAAAAAGAAGAGTGAAGGGACTAAGTACATATATGTATATACGAATGTGTGTTGGAGAACGTGATAAAAGCTCTGGCTTTTCGAGGAGAGATAGGAGTGACGTTGGACAAGGGTGTGCATGGGGGGGGGGGGGGGGGGGGCAGTTGAAGGCGAACGCGAAGGCGAAAGGAGAGCAGCGAAAGCGAGGGATATAGGATTCGAGTAACGACCATCCATACGTCGTCTTCAGGAGCGACAGTGCCAAGCCGGTTCCAGAAATCTTTCCACGCCCAACTACAGACTTGTACTCGTCTTCTTCATCCCATTTCAACATCATTCTCGTTCTGTTTTATTTATCTCGTCGCACTTTGCTCATCATCATTATCAATTTATCGAATTGAATCGTCAAAATTATCACGTTTATATTGCCAATGAAGTAATGAGCAAAATGTATTTACAAATATTCATATAATTCATATGAGCAAATAAAAGCGAAATTTCGAATTGATTGAAATTAGAGTAGGAGGCTGTCAGGAAATATTTATTCACGACACAATCTTGAAAAAAAAAAATTGATAATCAACGATATACATAGATGGTACTTGATAGAAAAAAAAAAGGTTGGTAAGCAAAAGAAGTTTGTGCACTTGTTCATTGACGGTTGAGATGCATACACAGTGTAGTATTATTGACCGAAGTGAACAGCCAATTGTGTGCGTGTGTGTGTGTATGTTCGTATATTGCCTGCATTCACGCAACTGCGGCCTCTCATTGACGTGACGCTTACTATGGAATATAATGGGTCCTTGATGCGCACTTGTGTTCATGAATGATGGCCAACTCTCAAACTTCATCGTTTTGAAAAATTCTGAAATCTCACTACCGTACAACCAGTTGGAATATTTAATGTGCGGAAACTGTATAGTACGTCAGTTTCACTTAAATTTTGACATAAACAAATATACTAATGAAAATAAAAAAAAAAACTAAAACAGAATTAGGAAAACATAGAAACCATTGGAAACAATTTATATATTGAAATGCGATTTATATAGTGTTTGTTTCAATATTCCCAGTTTAATAGTATCACAAAAAGTTTTCAACTCCGAATACAACAGTTCACAGTGAGAAATCAAATGGCTCACTCCAACCCCCATTCAACTCACCCTGTATATGTGTATACATATATAATACATATATATTTCTCGCTTTTCACCCGCCCTCTCATCCAATCTCGTTCTTCACGATCTCGTTAAGTCCGCCTTTCGCTCGGTTCTTGTCGCGCCAACTTTTAATCGCGTCGAAACTGTAAGGCCGTTTAACGTCGAGACCTCACGACGATGGCGACGGCTGCAACGTTGTCTGTTCTTCGTTGGTCTACGCCCGGCCAATTTCCCTTCACAAACAGCAATAACGTGGGAGTTGCCTACGATCATCTCGCATCACAATCAAAGGGAAAATATATATGAATAAATAAATTAAAAATGAGGAAATCATAAAAAAATGCCCGACATACAAAAATAGGAATAATTTAATTGAAAAAAATATAACCCAAACTGAAGGCTAACAAAATTTACGATTTATCATTTGAATTGAGACCAGTATCCATGTTACTTTAATTATCAACGTGGCCTCAAATCAAATTCATCAAATTCCATTACGATTTTTGCCTTCTTTTCACTGGTGTATCACACAATTTATTCATAATTAATGTCGTCGCGGAGACAACGGGGAAATGGTGATTCTTCGCAAAGCAATTCCTTGATTATTAATGAGTATTGATATAGGTTAACAGCAGCTATCACACAGGGAGAAGGAATTCGGGTGGAATTGTATGGTGCGACCAATCTGTAGAGTAAATGTCACCATTAAATACACCAACTATTACAATGCTCCATGGGTCGAACGTAAAACGTAACAACATCAAGCTCTACACACAATAATATACCATTTTCCATGGTTTATCGTTCGAGTCACATGCAATTCATCCATTCACCTATACATATGTATGTATGTATGTATATATATATACATATGTACAAATATATCTCTGAAGATATTATACTGTTACACTGTTACATCATCCAGATACATTTCGGTATATGAGCAAGGTTGCAAGAGCCATCAACAGACTTTGTCGAATCGTAAATTGCTTTGTCACGTCACTTCCGTCTGACTAGACCAACAAGATGCCTCGCAACGCGATATTGAGTATACATATATATATGCAGAATATCTTTCATGATTCTCGATAAATTTTGTCGTGACGCTCAACCAACTGACAATAGTTGTGGCATCGATTCCACGATTGCTACATATTGCACGAACAAGGGCCGCGCCATCACCAGTAGAAAGAGAATAGCAGAATAGGAAGAGC
Organism: Zele albiditarsus; assembly: GCA_958496275.1. Classification (NCBI taxonomy): domain Eukaryota; kingdom Metazoa; phylum Arthropoda; class Insecta; order Hymenoptera; family Braconidae; genus Zele; species Zele albiditarsus. Next base: position 11,498,460 of record OY292414.1, read on the forward strand.
AATAAGCGTTGGTATGACTAGTGCTGCCGATATACATATATATTCCCTCGAAGCTGTCTCTTTGCGTCTCGGTTGATTTCCGGAGCAACTGAACCGACAACCGTCTATGCTCGAATCGTTCGTGCCTTTATATCCTATATGCGAATACATATATATTGACATTACTCTATATCGCCGTATATATATTTTTTCGCCCTCAGTCATCTCTTGAAACTTTTATATTCCAAATTTATTTTTACTTTTTTTTCATTTTATTATTTTCATAATCAAAACTGCAATCCATATTGCTGTTCATTTATTGGCGAGTTTCCCTGAAATAAAAAGGAGAGCACATATATATATATATATATGAATATGAATATGTATATAAATGTATACGAAGGGTTGAATTACACCCGGCTCTCTCACAGTTAAACACTACTGCATCCTTCATGAGTATTCACTAGCGAGAATTGCCCGCTCTACTGATATGTAGATGGTAGAATATTGAAGAGAAGATATAGAGGAGGTGGTGTAGAAGAGGAAGCTTAAATCAGAATGTCTACGACGAGGGTGGAGTTTTGGCGAGAGGGTAGCATCTTTCCATTTAGATCTCAGCTTTTCCCGTAAGTGAAGTTCCAATCTCAACTTGCCAACCAGCCCTGCCGGAAAACGGTATAAAATAGTTTCAAACGTCATGCCTCAATTGGTGGCTTTTCATTTTTATTTTTCCTTTCTACGTATACATATGCGTACGCATATATGTTATGTAATATTTGCGCGTCTATATATTATCGTAAATTTGAAAAATTTTCTTTTTTTTCTCTTCCCGGCGTCTCCACAATTATTTCTCGCCTCGATGCTCCCGACGTTTCGGTTTATGTCTGGTATGGATATGTAGTGTTGAATATATAGAAAGAAGCAGGGAAGTTTTCACACATATATGAAGAAGAAATGCAGAGTTTATCCAACCAATGAAATTGACGATAAACGGGAATAAATGATATTACGAATTGATTCAAAAATTCAACCGTAGTCAAATTCCTCTCACACATTATTTATTTCCATACATAAAAATTCTGCTGAATATTAAAGAGGAATTACTGTGAATGTGAAACAATATATTCACGTGGACGAAAGTGTGATCTATAGAGTGTAGTATAGCTGTAATTTGGATACAGAAAAGAATAGCCTTTACTTATTCGACGAAACGAACAGGACAAATGATTATTGGGAGGTGGTTTCAACTCTCATCTCTTGCGCAGTAAATTTTCTAGCAACAAGTGGCGGGTATTTTCTATCCCACCATACTATACATAGAGTGCATAGTGCAGACATATGTATATCTTTTTTCCAATCGCACAGCCACATTCAGGATGGTGCCCAATATCTCGTAAAGCACTCCTATACTTCCACCATATCCACGTATATTTTTCGTCCCAATTTAAACTACAAATTTTCACGAACAACCATCAATCGTTCAATTATGTGATGAATGTCATCGTTAATCATGATGATTACAAAATCATGGATGAGCTGGTTTTAAATTCAGTTATAACACATTATCCTTGTATTCAAGTTCGTGAAATGTTCAAAGGAAAGAAGTATACAACTTCGACACTGACTCGAGAATATAGCAAAACCTTGGAGAATTAACGGTGCCGAGACTTATCCAACAGAAGTTGGTATCCATTCGTCTCTGGGAGATTGCAACGACTCGAGCGGCATGGAGGGCGAGAGAGAAAGAGAAAGAGCGAACAAAATATAGGTACCTATCTACGACCTAAGTTACGGTCCAGTTTTGTTTGTATTTCAAAGTTGTTTCATGCTTTTCACTGATATATCACCGTTGGGCTGCTACTAAACTGCCGACCAGTATAAATAGCATGATACACACTGTTATGGGAATAAAGTAAACATATTCAAATAATTTACGCGAATATGGTGAATCGTGAAAGGAGCTAGTGTCCCACCGTAGAAGAATATACTTTTCGCAGCTATATTGGAACAATTGGACTACTAAATAACTAAATTTCTCCCCCATTGATGTGAAACAAAAGTAAAAATAAAAATTATCGTATGATGGTGTAGGGGAAATGTGGCCAAGGAGTATCATATAATGATGGCTGTATATTCACGACAAATGGCTTACCTTACTCTCTAGCAGGCTGCTTCGCAGAAACTTTAATTAGCTTCTAAATCTTCAACATTGATGATATTTTACCCCTTGCTTCGGGATACACATGCGCTCAATCGAATGTCAACGAACACCCTCTTTCAAGATTCGATTCATACAGAAATAATCACAATTGTATTTCGAATATACCACTGATGAATTATGATCAAATTCTTTCAGCACAATTGTTTTTCAATTAAATAAACACCATGATTATATTGGAGTTACAGGTATATCTTATGTCAGTGGCGTGGCGAAAATGATTTGCTTTTCGATCCATCTAGGTACACAAACCAATATCCTACCTTATTTTTAATGAATTTTTCTGTTGATCGTACATGAATTATTAATGCCATGAGTTATATGAGTGCTGTTTCATAACGTAAATAGATGATACACTAACACAACTTTACGGCATTGTTGTTTATGCACGCACTTCCCGTTCCACACAAAAGGCCAACTTTTCTTCATAATGAGCTCATTAATTTTTTCTCAACAATTGTTCGAATAATGGGATCCCCATTCAAATATATAACCTAGTCAATAGATGAACGCGATGAATCCAAGACACGAACCGGCTTTTCATGGTTTGCCGTGTTATAGCCCGCGATATTGCAACGCGCGTTTCTCTGCCGTATCGACCGTACTGTGTGCTGCGCCACCCCTCTGCTAAGTTACTACAATATATATAGTGAACGTTGAGGTACTATCCTGAGCATGCGCAACGCAGCATGCTAACGCTCGTTGGACGCCAGTTTGTCGGGGTTCGAAGTAAAGGTAACATCTCAAATCCGAAACACCCGGCTTCTTTTGAGTCCACAATCGTCCCTTCGTCTCTCGTTTCGCTTTTGTCGCGTAAATGAAGTGTTATCATTTGTCAAACATGTTTAGAATGAAGTACAGTGTGACGCTGATTTAATCGCCACTACTCGCAGCCAATGAATATAGAGTAATGAGCTTTATCAAACTCCTACCCAGAAGATTAACGACTCTGGGGGAAAAAATAATTTATCTATTTGGGTGTGATTATTTGTATGAATGTGCACAATTAGGTTTAATGAAATTAATGAGGTATGAAACGGTAAGAGGGCGAGACGACGAGAAAAAGAACATTATTTCACGGCTGATTTGATTGGTAGACATTGTTTATTTATACCAGAAAGAAAGTTGATTTGATTAGAAGACGAGGTTTCATCAACAATAGCTCTGAATCGAGAAGTATCTATCATTCAGATGATTGCATCAAAATGTATATCAACGTACCGATGTGATGACTTGATTAGTGAGTCGAAAATACAATTGCTCTTTCAATAATTGTAATAATATAATAATAATAATAAGTGCATCGATATTCGGTGCCCACACTCTGGACATAATAATTGTCAGCTCAATATCCACCAGCCCGTTGTTAAGTGACCCGGGAATATTTGCCAATTGTGTACGTAGCTCAGCAGTGAATTCAGACGTCACAAGTTCTACATTATTTGTCTCCGTCACTTTATTCAGTGTGTTAATCTTCGTCACGTTATTTCTTCTCTCATTGTATAACTGCTCAATGCAAGTGTCAGTGGTTATGGAAGGATAAATGCCGTCGTTTGTGATGCGACGTGAGTGTCGTAGTGTTACAGTGATACCGTAAAGTGAGTTGAATTACGGATTTACTCTCGGCGTGACTGCTTCAAAATTCACCTAGAGATTTCCCTCTTCTTTTCCGATTCATCATTCATTTTTTATTGCTCGTTTGCTCAGTCGATGCACTGTCATCATCAATTGGATTCTCATCAATGGACTCTTGAAAGTGCAACACATTATTAGGCGCACCGTGCTCTGAATGGAATGCGAGCTGAAGAGCAATTGGAGCATATCAATTAAGAGAACTATAGAAATATCGAATAAATAGGGAATAGATACGATCCGAAAAATAGATGTTGGAAAAAAAGGAAAGTCGCAAAGATATGAGGGCAAATCTTCGATTACTGTCAGCGACAGGCAAAGGCCAGCGAAGATGAAGAGGCCGAACAAACAGCAAAGGGGAGGGTTTATTTTCGCATTTATTTGTGGCAGTGCCTTCTATGTCTATCGTCACGTCAAGCATGCCATTCCAAACGAAATCGTCGTCGTGTAAAGGACCCGGATGAGAGTCCGGCTCAGAAAGGATTTCCGTAGAGGAAACGCGAAAGAGATAAGAATAGTGATATAGGTATATATATATATATATATATATATATATATATATATATCAGGGATGAATCAACTCGACGTTAAGATGTGGCAATGTCTGGCGGATGAAGAGCGAAGTCAGAGTTAGGATGATGTTGGTTCTTGAAAGAAAGTAGAAAGACGAATGTGAGTCTGTAGAAAATATTGATCTTAGTGTGCATTGACCAGAATGAAACTGGTGGAAGAGAAACATCGCGGCTGTAAATCGTTGAATATTATTGAAATATAAGACCAGAAGTAAGAAAAAAAAACAAAGATTGTGCCAGAAATATTATACCAAACAAAGTGTAATGAGGTTGATGTAACAGTGCATAAATGTAATTCTGTCGCGTCTCTTTTTAAGCAAAATATGCGCACTTTTAAGAAGTAATAAAATTCGGGCGGAGCTGCTCTGTTACAGAATCGAAAATCATATGTGCTTGAACACTGCTACATGTCATATATCGAGGAATTGATAGTCACTAGGATTCCCTGACATCTACATGAGAAAGAAGAAAAAAAAGACGAAAAAAAAAAGGAAAAAAAAAAATTCTATCATTGTTATTGTGACGAAATCAAGAGAATTGAAGATGAAGCGAGATCGATCCACATGAAATTTACATTAACTTGGTCTTCTTAAAATTTGCATTGGATTTAGCTGTCGACAAGGGACCGAAGCTGGTGCTGTATCTGGTGCTGTGTCTACCGCCGTTGCAGTAGAGGGGATCGTCAGTATCGAAGGGTAATCACTGTCGGATTCGGATAGAATCTAACTCTCACATTGAAGTGGCAGTTTGGTTCAACGTCTACTTGTTCTCATTGGTGTGGAAGCGGGGTGATCACGGGTAACGCGAAAACTGCAGGGAATTGTAACGGCCTCAAGAGAGATAGCTCATGCTTGCAGTGGCCTAACCAAAGTTCGGCTATTTGCCTTTCAAAACGCTGACTTGATAATGGCCCGTGCACACTAACTTTAAGCCACAATCTGCCAGTATATCTCATCGTGAGAGAAAGCCCAGACACCAGATGCCACATTTTCCTCCGACCTTTATACCACATTGACTGACGAATCTGATTAAATCCATGATAAACCCAAACAAAAACCATATTGAATTGAATTGGAACGGAGATGAGAAAAGAACAATGATTAAATGTAAATAAAGGAGAATTAAATGGAGGCGAGAATGACGTTTGGATGGATGTCGTTGACTATGCTGGCGCTACTGCCAATAATTATTGTACACAGTGAATTGAGTTCGCGTATCGTTAGGACTAAATATGGCGAGATATCAGGAGTAATTGTGACTCTTGAGCGTAATCTTGAGGGTGTTGAAGTATTTCGTGGTGTTCCGTATGCATCACCGCCAGTTGGCTCTCTTCGATTCATGCCACCGGTAAACGGTGCATTGTGGCAGGGCGTCAAAGTGGCTGATAAGTTCGGCCCTGTATGCCCACAAAAGTTACCGGAATTGAGTGATGAAATGCCGAAAGGCAGAAAGGAATATTTGAAGAGATTGCTACCATATTTGCGCAATCAAAGTGAGGATTGTCTCTACCTTAATATCTACGCCCCAGTTCAAGGTATGCCAATAATGTTGCACATTGTTTGACCGATAATACTTTAATAGGAATATCAGTTAGTGAATATAGTCTAACGATAATTTCATCTGACTAGTTAATTAACGAGTGTATCAACTCAGATCGAGTTATATAATTCACTTATCACGACATGGTTTTATGTGCGAACCAGTATTGCGGATGTACATTGTGGGACCGAGAGAAATCTGCCAACGGCAGTCTGCAGAGAAACGTTTAGCAACCATCGATCGTTATCGCGGAAACCACCCCATGTCCTGGAGGCGAAGGCGCGGAAAGATTTCCGCCGAGAACTTATCGCTAGTCCAAATCGGCGAATCCCAAGCACTCGCATTCGCCTCCAGACATGTTCCTTTTTCGCTAGTTCCTTCTTCTCTTACTATTACTACTAGTACTTCTTCCTCTTTCTCTTCCTCTGCGTTTTTTCTTCTCCCTCTTATTCTTCTTCTTCTTTTCCTTCTTCTATTTTCACTTTTACTTCTAATTCTTTTTCTTCCTTTCGTCCTTCTATCCTTTTCCGCTTTACACCCATGCTCTCATCGAGTCGTCGCGTACTCTATACCCACACTTTCAACCGTTCCATTTGCAGCATAATAACTCAACGAGCCCATTGTTGGGCAATGCAAACAAAGAATCCATGAAAACGGCCATTAATTTACCGATTTGAATGGGAAGTGTTATTTTATAGCCGGGCGTTCGTTTCCAATAAATCCTGTCGTGCGCTCTGGTCTTTTGAAGCACATATATATATATATATATATATATACGTATACATATAGATGTAGACGCACTTAGGCTCTTCTATGCGAAAGTGCTATTTCTTCAGTTACGCTGTATCAATATGGAGTGCATCCCCGCTGGAACGGTCGTGATTGACATGACCGTGAATTTCATGCCGGAATTTTTTTCGTCGACAAACACCACTGTTAAATTCACAATTGTACTCGATAAACTCAATCAACTTTTTTAATATAGAGATAAATTCTTTTCCGGTCGGTGATTGAACAAAAATGTATGCAGACATATATGGTATTTGTACATACATTTGAAGAAACTTCGTTGTCCAACCCCATTTATGAGCGACAGTAAACAAGCTCTGAGAATCTTACGAATCATGGTATCGTGTATATACCCATGCACATATGTACATGCACATATAGATATAGACGCCTTATGATTACATGAGGATGAGAAATGAATTAATTACACTCGGATAGACCGAAGCTAATTCTCGCGTATCATATTTAAAGAATTTTCTATGCATACATGTAACGAAATTGGATTATGGTGTGTATGGTTGATGGAAAAAATGATATATACACACTTGTCCCGAAAACAAACAGTCGTGCAGTATTTATTTTTCTAGAGCAATGGAATTTTTGCGATACAATGCCAAAAGTGGATGAACGCACCAATACTTTATCGGTTTATATTTTTTATTTTCGAATCGCACATCGAATCACCCTCTGTCTTGTGTAAATACAACTGGCGAGATAGCTGAGATAATAGGCAATTGGAGTATGTGCGCAAGGTGAACAGCTGGCGCACGTGCGCGCCCTCCTACGGACAGTGCAGAAGTTAATTATTAAATTTAATTAAAGTACCGTCGTCTCACTTCAAGCAACATATAGTCATGTTCCAGGAGGTGTTGGAGCGGCAGTAGAACGTCGTTTCCTGTATCATGATGTCATACAATTTACCCTAATGTAAATTGTGGAAAATCACAGACAAAGATGATGAGGTACAATTATTCCTTTGGTTAACCCTACAACTCTTTTAAATAAAAATTAATTTTCTATCGTGCACAAGGGAAAAAGTAAGGCTCATTCAAGTAATTTTTTTATTTTTTTCGTGCTTATCACCATTCTTATCACAAATCACATTAACTATTTCGTTCATATTCTTCTCCCTCCGGGCTTGTCAAATGAATTCTATTTAATTTTGAGTAATACACAAAAAAACTGAGTTGGATTCCTGAACCGTGATTTTTTGTCTCATTGTCAACTGCGAAGACAAACGAACACGTCTTGAAAGTGCCCTCCACTCATTCTCACACTCCAATATACGACCAACAAAACAAAAAATTCAGTGTGTGAGCGGGTTCCACAAATTCGCTTCACTTTTCTATTCCAATCCTGGACGCTTTTCTCTTTTTACGTCGATGAGAATCGAAAACAGACGACATAGTGGAATGGACATGACTTTTCAATTTCGCGAAAACAACCGAGAGGTAACTTGACTCAGTGCTTTTAGCCTCGAAGCAATCCACGACAACAAGCTCCATACCTTCATTGTGTATTCATCTCGTGCCGCTATAATCAACTAGTCTTATTGCCATCTCACAAATGTAAGAGAAAACAAGAATAAAAATATCGCGTATAGAAATGGTGATGTTTATGGTACAAATTTTCTTTGATTGAGATCTTTGATGAATGAAAGAAATAATTTCAGTCGTGATGTAGTGAAAACTTTGTTTGCTCAGTCACCCGTCCTTTCTAAATTTCAGAATTTTACTCATAGAAAAGGGGATGATGCAAACGTAGCAGACAGACACAGTAAGAGAAATTGTCTTTTGGAATATTGAAAAATTCTATGCATCTCTGAGCGTGGATTTTGAGTCGACAGAGTAATTTTGTAGCCGTTGAGTGGTTGACAGATGTGTTGTTTGCCCATCAGGCAAGCACACCAGCGGTTCAATAAATGGGGCAGACAAAGAAATAAGATATAGATATGTAAGAGTAACATATATGGGCGTGTAATTGGATGAATAACCTCTGCGGAGTGCATAAAAATAAAGTAAAATCATCACACGTATGTATATTTTTTCAGAACAAAAAATCCAATTTTACTCTTTCAAGATTTGAAATAAAAAATATTCATTTACATATATGAACACGATGTCCTCGATATTTTAATGCTTCAGGTCACAGCTTGCTTGTTTGTGCATGCGAAAATCCAACGGGAAGGTTAGTCAGGCATTAAGGGAAACTGGGTAAATGAGACGCGAAAAACGATTTACGGTGTGTGCGAATGGTGGACGTAATTAAAATGCCTCATTCCCGGTATATACAAGTGCACACTCATTATTGCGCGATGAGCCGCGTCTGCCAAACCGTCATTCTTCTATTTTTTATCTCATAGTGCTCTGACCTTTTCTTACTTATCTCGTTTTTTCTCCATCCTCCACCTCCGCTTCTCACTGCTGTTTTTTTTTTTCATTCACGGCTTTTAAAATTGCAACATTATCTTGTCAAGCTTACTGAAACTAACGAACATTCCGTGTTCGATGCTACAATTATTTTGTTCATTACTCGGAAAGCTGCATTATCAACAACACACACATCTCAAATAGAGTGTAATTGTCTTGGAGAAAGCACTCACAATTGTCTCTCGTCATGGATAAAATGTACACGTCGACGCCATAAAGCCCAAGGTGAAAGGCTCCATCCTCTTATCCGACAAATCCTCTCATCCAATCCCGTGGTAGTATACGGTAAAACGTTCGGTCAGATAGGTTCCCAAGGATTAGGGCTCTTATTTTCTTATGAGCGTCCGAAATCGCTTGGCACCTCATGCCGTTGTTACAACTCGTATATGTGTAGTGGCTAGCCAAAACCATTTTCTTCCCAAGCCGAAAACGTACAAGGTGTCCTCTCTTATTCCTCGCGCTTTCGGTGTCTCTATCCGTGTATTTTTTTCCATCTGCATCATACTCTCCAGTTTGTGAAAAATCCTCGTACTTCCATATAATAACATATTCATACACAATGTCGCTGATTCAATAGTCAACATGAATTGTTTATCGTAAGCCATTGTGATAACAATTTGTTCAATGTGCCAGAGCCTATGTGTACTTTTGCCTTTTTTCCATCATATTTTCAACGATGTAATGATAAATTACTTATGATGGTGATTAAACAAAAATATATATGCAAGAGAAAAGTGAAAGATGTAACGAGGAAATAGTAATAGAAAAAACAAAAATCCAACTCCAGGTACATTTTATTTTTTTATTTATTTCAGCAACGTGTTGTGCTACGGGAAATTCAAAAGTACGGGAAATGGTCATTGAAAATATTCGTTTTAAATCCATGAGTCGTCTGCCTACAATCATAATAGTACATATAAATTGGTGAAACGTGATCAAGTCACAACCGAGTATAGTGGTGTAAAAAGTCGATGAAACTTGAAATATCACAATCGTATCGTACGCATTAAAATTCCCAACGCAGCAACATTTAAAAATAATATTTATATCTTCCTTGAAGGTGTATCATCAATGAAACATTTCCGGTAGGTATGTAGTGGTTCAATGAAAATTGAAAGTATAAAAAAAATAAAAAGGTTGGGCGAGAGTTGCGGAAAACGGTAGATACACATATTCATTCACTTGTCTCTTGGCAATTGCGATAACCGTGTCTGTGTTACTGCTATCCGCACAATGTTTGTTCAAGCACACAGGTATGCATATTTCGCAAGCTCAATGATACGTTCGGTAAATCTGTGAATAAACTTTAGGAGTGCTTAATATATACATACATCGTCGAAGATAAATTTTGGAAGAATTGTAGTTTTCAATCAGTATGGGGGAAGCGCGATAGAGTCACGGGAGACAGCGTGCGCATCCAACTCTTCGAATTCATCGTTGAGCTCACATAACGTGAAGGGTAGCGTCTCTCTCGGCAATAGTGATGTTGACTATCATTGATTCCATTAACCAATAATTGAGCTTCCAACTCCATTATCGAAAGCCCATAACGCGGTATTTAGTCACATACCCGCTTTATCCACATCATCGACCGCGAATCAAAGGTCCTCCGACATCGTTCTTATTATCGACGAGTTGCATGCCTCCTGCGACCAGTCGACCATGTTTGCCGTGAAAGCCTTCAAGGTATACAAGGTGGGCAACAGAAATGCGAAGATGGTGCAGAGGACAAACCGCGCTTGCACGATCCAATGTCGCTAAATCCCCCTTGGCCTTTCTTCTGTTCCCACCTCCATTCTCCCCGCCACGTTAATTGAACGCAACGAGGCAAGGAGCACCCGGTGTGTACATTTCTCGGCTATTTCGTGTCACTGGTAACTCGATCTAGGAATGAAAGACGAAGTAGCTTGGTATTCCTTGAAGATAGCCACGCGGCGTGAAGAGCGGAGACCCTTATCTCTGTCAACTACAGAACAAGCGTTTCTTTCCTCGCATTAGGGATCCCCTTCCTTCCTTCGCCATATTTTATCCGGCACACTTTTCTTCATTCTTATCGCCTATTTATTTATTTATTTTTTCCTCAACTCTCCATCTCCATTTTCTTCTTTACACTTTTTTTATCCCTTTGCCAATCATCACTGCATTATACTGTCTTACGGGCGGAATATCCAATTGATCCTGAGGAAAGAGAATGTATTGTAGAAATGCGCAAGGCTTTAAGTACTGTTGAATGAGATATCCATTGGATTCTTAGCTGAATAACAGCTACCGCAATATATATATAGACATCATCCACAATCCGGAGAATTTTCGGAGAATGTCACATACATTCGAATTTTATGAGAGGCATTTCACAATTATTTCCGTCGGGAAATGCCGTGAAAAAATGAATACACCTATAGAAAATCCAATAAAATACGAATATATATACTTCGATAATGTGTCTCTGAAAAATTACGTCAGCGGTAGTCAGGGAATATTACCAGTACCGACGCATGCAGTTAGTGGTAACTGCAACGCAGCAGGTGAATGCTACTACTCGACCGTCATCCCGTATCCAAACATTAATTTAACGATATCGTAAATGCTTCTAGAATGGATAATATTATAAAATGTTTATACGTAGCCGTTCTTTTCGTCGAATCCATCTCAGGCTATTGAACTGTTTGTCGGCATAGTAATATCATAATAGTTATATCCTATTTTTTAATCACATTTCCTACAAAATATACTTGAATTTTAACCTCCAAGTGGATGAGTATCGAAGCAATTGTTATGTGTGCACATACTTTTACTATGTGGCCCACAGTCGGAATCTTATGGTTTCCCGTAAATCTGTTGTCCTATTGTTCCCTTATTTGGGAAATGCCGCTATTAATTATTGCTCCTCTTGGACAAATATACGCTGATATATATACAGCAGTTCAATTAATGTTTCTCGTTTTTCATACCATCGATGTTCGTACAGACGCAGTGTTTTCATGAACTGCGACACGACAAAAATGTCGTCAGATTTCACAGGCATGTGAAAGCTCTCTCGGGTCATTCAGAGGCACTTCTGAGGTTTTCGGGTGAGCGGAGAAGTATGGGGGGGGGGTCTCTCGAAACTGGAGACGAACTAATCGCCAACTGGCGACTCACCTCACGATGCAGCCACATTTTAATCTCACAAACTTTTTGAATTACGATTTTATTGCGTTCTACAATGGACGACTCAAATTTTTATTTCTCGTTCCCAATCCAACTGACATTACAATCAATACTGTTCCAATATAGCGGCAGTCGTAGACAATGACATGCTTTTTTTCTATTATATACTTCAAGGGCTGATGAAAGTCAAAGTATTTATTATTAACTTAATATGATTGTGTCAAAAATATCATTCTACGTTTTTCAACTTATCACTTTCGTCACTAATCTCGATATGTCGACAAATACCTGAAACTTGGGTTGTACGGACACGTGACGAATCATCGTAATTATGGCAAAGTCACGATGTCCAATTTCCAAGATTAATGATGTTGAAAAGTAAACGCACAATATTTCGTCATGTTACCTTTTACTTCTCGAGGATCCGTGTTGAAATATGCAGCTGTAGAATAAAGATCTCGAAGCTGATTGTGGATGAAGAGGAATTTGCAAAGACGATGGAAGAACATACTTATGACTTTCGTAAGGTGGTTGCAAATCGTAAGTGTTGATTCCATGTACGAAACATCTCATTTTATGGCTTTCAAAAAACATTAATAAATGAGTACTCACGTACAAATAAAAAACGGGATGGAAGTTCAAACTGTTGTCAATACATGCGCGTCAAACTTGGAACAGATATTTCATAACTGACGACAACTCTGACCAGACAGTTTCCCTATTTTCAATTTCTTCGGTTGTGTATACTGAGAGGAGATTGTTCCAAAATTTACTGTATAAGCGAAGAACGGGAATGCAACGCCACCGTCTCACTAAGGTAAATTCAACTTGACTGACATTTTATTTCCCCGAGTGATATTTCATAAGAAAGGATTTAAATTGAAATGTTGCGACGATGTGAAATTGCATTTTCCCACCATGACGATGTCCTTATTATAGTTGTGTCAACTTGGGGCCTGCAAAATTTTTATTTAATGTCTTGGGCTGTATTGGATTCCTTAACTTCTCCATGTGTATGTTCCGCTCGAGTAGACGACACAAAACAGATGTGGGGGAAACACTAAAATATAGTGCAACATATACTGAATACGTATGTTATGATGCCTCATTCTTTGCCACTTGCAGGATATCACCAAAGATTTTTTCAATTGTATCTGAGAATTATGTCTCCTCAGAGATGTCATATATTGCAATTATTTCACTTCATCGTACCTCTCAATTAGCTTGAATGCACCCGTACCACAATTTATATTTTTTTTTGCCATATAATGCACCCTCCTCCTAACTTGGCATTATTCGGACCTCAAACTCACTTGTATTCTTCTTTCAAGTATTGTTCCGACCATTTTACGTTATATCCTCTCTAAAAGTTACCGAGCAAGTCTTCAAAGCCACTGTTTGCACTAACCACTTCCAGCCGACAGTTATCCCTTTAAAGTACTTCACCACTACCACCACCATCACCAACACCACTATGTATGTATTCACTCTTATACATCCATATTGCTATCGCTCAATGTTGTTTTACCCCGTCCATTTGTCGCATTACACGACGTTCCTCATTGTGCAATGTATCTCGCTAAATTACCAAATTCGCACAAACGAGATGCGGAGATATATATTTCTTAGAATACCACGATTTCAATCGTTTTGCTGATTGTGTGCTGACATCAGCACAAAAATCCATGCTGCCAGTCAGCTACTCTCTCATTACACCACGTGTATATAATCGCAGGCATATGAATATAATTAAAGAATTCTGAAGCAGTAGAAACATACATCAGATTTCTCAGAATTCTCTTGTACGTTATTCAATCATATGTACGTTATTATAGAGAATTCTGTGAATTTTCACAGTGAAAATAAATTCGTTATGCTTTATGAAGAGACATCACTTTGTCTTCGACGATAACAAAAGTATTTTCCACTTCGCCAATCCAACATCATTCTTTAGAAGCTTGGAGAGAAAATAATTCCTAATACATTTTTGCTCGCTACTTCAATACCCAACACTCTTCGTACCGTTTTATTGTGCTCTTTGGCCAGTTTCTTCTGTCGTCGTTCTACCCAAGGTCAGCCAAAGTGAAAGGGGAACTTTGAAGTTATAAATGATACGACAGTTCACGCAAAAAGTTACTCATAGGACAGTAAAATAATCAATATACACCTACGTTGACAATTTCATACGTCGTCGTTAAACAATAAACAAAACTCGTAACAATCGATATGACTTTGTACGGTAATGAACTATTGATAGTCTCCATATATATAATACTCAATTGACAATGATTTTGACATGAGGCTTACGAGGGTCAATTATACACAAATGTTTGCATATGTCAGGGGCCCTTGAGAGCGATACCATCAATCGGAGCGTCAGTTTTGCACCGCGTATGCGGTTATCTTCTCTTCAAAGTTCGCTGTCACACGCGTCAAAAATTGACACCGATAATTCACGATTGTAGGGTAGGATATTGATGACGGTTGATAATATCGATTCACTTTTCAAACCTTAACTGGAAATCCCAAAATCGTATGAACGCCACATACGGACGCTACTCCTGTGTCTATATAATAGCTTATTCCAACTTGCACAATCGCAATATGCATGAATTCGAATTAATCAAATCTATAGTTCGATGATCGTCTGTCTAATGATCATTTATGTGTTTACGTATGAGTGAAACTAGTGAATATACAAGAGTCAATACATGTATTTAGGAGATACTTGAATGTATACACAGTCTTGAAATGTCACAATATAATGCATCAATATATTTATTGTCAGTATATATGTATTTTGTGCGAGTAAACATCTGGGTTACCGCCATCACGGAATCTCGATTATTCCTGAATAACAACTTTCAGAATATGGTGAATGAGAAGTTGTTACGATGTACATATAGTTTGGTCGTCCATAGTTACCATGCGTCCATCCCTATTTCGCAAGCTTGTGGCTACGCAGAATCGATCATCCCCCATTTATAGATTCGCCTCACGAGCAAGTCCACAGAGAGCCAAGTTGGACACGCGTTTCCAGGGAGAATATTGATACTGAATGATCGGATCGTAGCTTCGTCCATTGAGAACATTATTTGAGGTACATGCACAATTCACCACACTTCCTCGGCACGATCTTTGAATTTTTCAAATAGATATTGTATAAGAATAGCCCATAATCTGCGATAATGATTTCAATGATAAACTGAAGATGCTGTGCAAAACGCATTGTTGATGAGAGAATAAGCCTGGGTGTGATTCATCGATATCTTTTCGTCAGTTTCGTTCGATAGAACCAAAAAAGAAAGAGAACAGCGTATCTTATATGTATATAATATATCAACGTTCATATATGAAACAGATCCTGGCAAGCTCTATGAAAATTTATGTGCCAAAGTAAATATATTTTGCCATATACTAAAACATAAACTGGAGCGCTTTCAGATGGCTGGGAGTATTCGGAGGGCAGCGAAACAATTCCCTCACTATCCTTCCACCTTTTGTTTTGCAATCATATATATTTAGACGGAAGATGGTGCGCTTCACACGGGAATAAAATTAAATGTGGTATTCTCCCACTCGTTCTTTGCATGGCACTTGCAAGTTAACTGCATTTGAAATCCTTGTCAAAGTAACACTCAAACATAACACCATCAGGTTGACCGCACTTTTTTCCGTATAAATATACCTTGAATGTGTGAATTCTCCCGTGATGCCCTTAAAAGAACGCCAGTTTTACAAAACCCGAAGCTTTTCTCTCTAATTCACCCATTTTATTGTAGGAGCATATACACTGCATCCTCTATCCACAACCCAGCCAACTCGTTTTCGAAAGCTCCCAAACGCGCCCGTAAATCCAGATTAAAAGCTCGCACGACCGCGCGAAAGGTGAGCTTAATATTTCGACGAAGCGCCCGGCTTGGGGGGGTAGAACTGAGGAGGAAGCCAGAAACGAACAAAAAAATGCGGAAAAAGTATATAGAGATACAGAATAGAAGCATTGTGGTAGTAACAGATCGATGGCGTCGGATAGGGTAACACATGAAAGTTTGAATGTGTTTGCTATTTTTGTAAAAAGTTTTTTTTTCTTTGCAATATACTCCGGAGGGTATATATATATATATATATTTATGTATTATTTGTTCATTTACGTAAACTGGAAAGTTTGAGGATTTAAATTGCTGGCTTTTGTGAGTATTGCGCCCGAAGGGTTGTAGACTTATCAATTAAAAGCAGCTAAAGGCTGGTGACACCACGCCTCATGCGGTCTCACTCGCGTCATTACCGTTTCAGTGCCATCAATTTGCCGGAGATTCTCGACGTGAAATACGAATTAGCAATCTGCGCCGCCCTCACTCATCAATTATTATAGTGACACCGCGTCTGTCATAATTTTTGACTGTCTCGCGCCCCTTCATCGAGTACACTTCATGTTTTCTCAATCCTGATAGTCATATTATAGGACTACAAGAATAGTACGTTAATGTCTATACCTCCAACAATATATGAATATCTCTCACATATACTCCTCAATATAAGATATGCTACAAAACGTCCAATATAAATATACGAAAAGAAAAAAAAAAAAAACGCGCATAGTGGGCTTATTTATATAAGAAACCTTTAAATCTTACATGTGAATGGATCACAACACTCATGTCAAATTTTTTGCGAATAGAAAAATGTTGCTTGAGAAAAGATAAAAAGCAAACACCGAAAAAAGAATGAACAAAGTGACAGGGGGTGAGTAAAAATTCGTTACGCGGTACGTAGTTTAAAAGCCGCGCGTAACTTTCTCGATATATTTCTCTCTTTCACTCTTTCTCACACTCTCATTCCATACAGGACTCTTCGTCGTTTAATGTCTGCAGAGGTAATGTGCCTCATTTCACCCTAAGCCACCACGAAATTATGAAAAACTCGGGAAAGCAGGAGAAGAGGACGGTGGTAAAACGGGCGACCGCAAAAGTAGTCCACGTAACTGCAAGGTTGAAAGGATTGCAAGAATGTTTAACCGCTATCACGAAAAATCACGTTCCTACATTTTTTTCCTTCCCCTCGGTTTTTCTATGATTATTTATCAGAAGAGCGATATTATCAGTTCTGATGAAATGATAAAATGAGAATTCAGTTGCTGCATTGTTGTTGTTCTGTACTCCTGAAACACCCTTCACGATCTGAGACTTATTATATAGTCATTCAACTTGATGAGTATCGATTATGACTGTAACGCGAGTGATAAACTATGTTGTATCGAGGAGAAAAGTTTCTGGAGGTCGAGTGCAAATGCGAATTTTGACGCTGATGCAAGTGTTCTTCATCAACAGAAAACATTGGGACAATTTGACGGAAGCCTACTATAATCATAATAGTGAACTCAATAAAATTAGGTGATAGTACCGTTTGTCGAACTGATAATCATGTTCTAGCGATATCGAAATATATATATATAAGTATATAATTATATCTGTCGCGGTTGTGTTTTCGCTTCCTCGCCTCGGCTGCGCACGTTTCGGCCATCATAGCTTTTTGCATGGTAAGATTGCAAGAGATCCATATGCAAATACCGTATATAACATGGCTTTGGCGTGTATAAGGCAAGCAAGAAAGATAGAGTTGGTTCTACCACGAAAAAAAAAAAAAAAAACCTATGGAGTATAAACTATTGAACGCATACTCACTTGTGTAGCTTGGCGGCATATACCCTTTGCTTATGATCGTGAACGTGAAACACGCCAAGCTTTATTCTTTTCCTTCCTCTATCACCATCGATCCCTCGCCTGCCTTGGTCGCACCTTCATTATACCCCTACGTGCATTTAATACACAATGACAACGCAAGTCAGTTTTCACACCAATATATTCATTGCGATGATTTATACGTGCTGTATATTCGCAACTATAAAAATCATGCAGTCGCGTACGTCTTCTGGAATCGACCTCAAGGATCTTTGATTTGAAATTGGCTACCAGTCACGTAAATTCATATAGAAACATTGACATAGTGGGTTGGTGTATGAAATATGAAATCATTCAGTATGATACAATAAGTTGCAATAAATTTTACCAAATTTGTATAGATTGTAACGAGATGATATTACAGCCACCAGGAATTTTCATTCTGTGCAAGTGCTCGTCTTGTGTTTAATTATTGCAGTGTTAGAATAGGGCAAATGAACGGGAGGGATATCCGTGGTAGAAGAAGCGACACAAGTGAAAATTACGTACAGCTCGATTCATACACATCTAGAATGGACATCGCCGTCGATTTGAATTTGTATGCATCGGTGTGATGGATATGTTTCGGGATTTGTATGTACCCCCACATGTATATTTTCTGTTCCAAAAAATTTTATGAAGATTGACTGACTAATTTTACGTTTTGTCTAGAATGGAGAAACGTTGATGAATCATGGCGTTGATCATCCTTGAATCAGTCACTAGTGTATTCAAAAGTAGCGAGGAAAAAGTTGAGAGTAGTGAAAAATGAAATAATGAAATCTGAGAATCTAATAAACTATCATCTTAATTAATTTTCAACGTTACGACAATCTCTCGAGTGCAATTCTACAGAGCATCTCTCCACTCTGTACCATCTTCTTACAAACAAGTTTCGTGTACGAACGCAGCAATCAGCGCAATGTCGTTGGTAGTTGGTTTGAAAACTGTCGAAACAAACGACGTACTTCAGGATAATGGGATGTATGCTGCAACCCATGAAAATTTCAATGCTTTTTGTATATATACTTATCGTTCTCGTTCCCTCCCAATATAATTGGATGATCTCATTTCCTAAACTGAATTTTTCTGAATGAGAGTAATCCACTTCCATTAGAAGTCCGTGAAAATTCAAAATTACCATATGAACCATTTTATTATTTTTAACATTACATCACGAGACTATAAACGGATATTCATAATAGGTCAATAAATTGTCAAAAGGTTGAAGTTATGAACGTAGAAAGTGTTCAATATTAACTTCAACAAAAGATTCTAGAATTAATGAGGTTTGTATAAGTTAGCGATTGCGAAGCTTGCCGCGCTTTTCATCGCGCTCTGTGTACTGTTGCATCGACTTGAAATATTCAAGTGGAAACATATATAAATGTGAAATACACGGTCCTCTGAAGAGCCGATCCTACACGTTTGTCTCTACATACCCGCACATTCATATTCGTATAGTCTACAATAAAGTTCCATTATTCTCCAAGTCGACTAGTCCATTCCATTCGACGTGTGTCGTGGTTTGGTGGTTTACATTTGGGCTAGCCCATACTGGCAACCAGCCAAAAGATTTCTGATATTCTTTGGCAACGAGTCAAATTGCATATTACCGGTTAAAATGTTTCGCCATATCTATTTGATGCTTTTCTTTCACTATTAAATGTCCCGACGTATTTGTCTAATTTTTTCAACCTATAATAACACATATGTACTCAAATTATTTGACAGTTTTTCGAATTTCATAAATTCTTACGTAATCAAGTGCTTTCGATTTTTGCGGCATTTTTAGGTTGGTAGAAGATGAAAAGTGCTATTGTTTACCTTGAAGGACGGGACAACCCCACTGCATATTTATATATATATATATATTCCTCCTGTTGGAACGTTATATCATTGGCGTCTCAACTATTTTTAGCAATTCCCTTTTTGTATGAAGAAGTGAGCAATTGCTCGTATCACTAAACTCTACACCAACTTCCAGGCTCCAATAGAACCGCACATGATTCTGTTCGTGTCTGTTCCTTCAGTCAGTGATCTGGGAATATTTGGGTGCCGATACACTACACATCTCGGTTTCACCGTGATTAAGTAAAAGTGATGCAAAACCACACGTCAGCGTCGAGGGGAGAAAAAAAAAGAAAATTACGTAATTTGCGTTTGCAGTTTCCCACAGTGAGACGCGATATACATACCGTATCGGGAAACTATTAGATGTGATGATAGAGCTGGCCAATCACAGCAGAGTGCTTTTGATAGGAGCAGCCGTAACTCATTGGTTTCTGGTTTGCCGCACGAATCATTTGGCGATATATACATGAATATAGATATATCTATATGCATAAATGATGTACCTCCCAGCAGACGTATATACAAACGGTACGAGTGAGTAAAAATCATGCGTATCAAACTTCAGCCACAGAGTGGATAACAGAATGGTTGATGTCGCTGTTTCGGAATACTCGGCATACACAGAGAAAATGTGAATTTAACTCTGAAATTCACTGCGGTCGTGGAACAATGTAAAATAACCATTACTAATACCTAGTTATCGCAAAAATTTTCAGATGACACACTGCAAATTCAAAGAAAAATTGAACCCAGAAAACTTTGTGTTATTAATTTTTTTTTTCTTCCGTTTGTGGAGATGGCGAAAACTTTATTCGACAATTTTTACCACATAACACGCGATGAAAACTATTACTCTGACATTATGTCTCGCGACTACCCTATCATCACTATAATCTTTGTTTCAGTTCACAATATGTTTCATCGATAGTTTTTGTTTTTATTTTCCAAATATACAGACTCACGAATTTATTCGAAACTTTGAACTCGATTTGTCAATTACTGCTCATGGAGAGCATATGTTGGCACATACGCATCATCCACAGTAAACATTTTCGATCTCATAAAATTATTTCAAATCAATTATATATATATATATCGATGAAATTAATTCTTGCGTGTTTAAAGCGAATCAATCTTGCCCACTTCCGTGCCAGATGTTCCTTATTAATCTGGAGCATGTTGCCACCATTCATCTAGTCACGGACTTCTGCAATTCGGTTTTAACGTTACAACCCGCGCACACCTCTCGCTTCCCTTGTTATCCACAAACGTTCGTTGAGTATATAGAACATGTTTTTCACTGTTGTTTCTCATTATTCGTGAATTTCATGGTGGATTAATAATTCATCTCGAACCCCCGTGAGAAGAGCGCATGAGATAGAGTTGACTGTGAATTTATGGACAATGCGAGATAGCTACGTGGGAATGAGAGACAAGGCAACGGAAAAAATAAGTTGAAGGATTAAAATGAAAGGAAAAAACATGGACAAGGAAAAGTGTAATGAGAGCGGGAGTGAAGCATTTTAACTATTTCATCACCAAACAAACTAACAATTGTTCTGAATGAATGAATGGATGGATATAAATTGTGGACAAACAACTTCAATACACATTAATTCAAAGCTTCAAGGATAGATACCAGGAAAGTAACCCAAAGGGCTTGACTTTTTTTTCTCAAATTTCCGTAAATATTCCTACGTCGCGTAAAGCACGCATGACTATATGATGAGTAATCATGGTGAAACTTATTCACGATTGCTTGTTTGCTCGAGAGAGTTGCTTACACATACCTTGACAATTGAGTCAAGCTTGGATCAATCCAACAGTAAGTTACAATTTTCATCAAACAGGATCTGCGAAACCAAGTAAATGAACATGGATAAAATTTAAACAAAAGAAACACCATCGTTTAATAGGTAAAAAATGGGAAAAAGACTTATTGAATAATTGACCAATTGTCATGTAAATCCATATGCGTCAGGTGTGAATGAAAAATGGCTTGTAAAGTCGTGATGACTATCGGAAAACTGTTGTATCCTCGTCTAGAGTGTGAGAAAACTTTAGTCGTCGTTGAGCTCAAACTTGCGATGTATTATAATTTATAATGAATTGTGCGACGCAGAACACGGCACTTGGCAAGTATGAGTTACGATTAGTCCCAGTTCCAGTCAACCGCACACCTCTTTGCCATTCTTTTAATATTCTCTCGTGAAGTTTTGTCCAAAAGTTGCAAATGGCAGAATGTACCGACGGCATCGGGCGGGTATATGAAACAAACCACAATTTGAAAACGTATTTCCGAATTGAATTACTCCACGATTATTCGACAGTACATATAAATGCTATACAATATGGAACGCCGCTGAGCAAGAACGAAAATTTGCCGCACCATCAATTATTATCATATCCAATGATTTGTTATGCATGATACAGAAAGAAACATTGATACAAAATCACTTGCATAAAAATATCCGAGCCATGATTCACAATGTGTTGCAAAAAAACTTTTCAAGCATAAAGCGAGATTAACTATGGGATTAAATTAACTCTGTTATAGTAAACGCCAATATTTTTCCACCAATTCATTAGCATAACATGAATTTCATCTGCATCAAATACTGAATTTGTAATTGTCTGTTAGTCAAAAATATTGTATTGAATCACAAATATTTTCAAAACCGTAAAATAAAACTGAAGCATTCTGCCTGTCATATTTCATTTTTGTCAATAACTCGTCCGTCACTTTTTTATCGTTTCTATATTCCTCTCGAACTCTCAATTTACAAATGATACAGAGCTTCTCGCTCAGCTTTGATGATCACACATTGTTTTCGATGGAATCGATGGGGCTCAAGGACCCAAGTCTTTCACGCGTATCTTGTATTGTATACTTACCGTTGAAAATTTCACAGACGGACGATGTCAAAAGAGAAGAAAAAAAACTGATTAACAAACCGGGTGAAAACAAATGACAGTATATAAACAAAACAATATAAAAAAAAATATATAAAAATTAAAATGAATATACCAGGCCCGCAATAAGGCAGGGAAAAAAGTAATAAAAAGAGAAGACATAACAAACAGTAGCGCGGAGCGACGTAACGAATTTCCTCGGACGATTGAATAGTACGCGAAGCTGTGTGCGCGCGCCACGTCTGCAATGTAAATTCCACGGTTGCACAATTTTCTCCCGACACCCGCCTTCCCCATGTATAACAGCTACACGGGACTTTACTCGGACATACGTTGGACCAATTTGTCTCCACCAAACTTATTACCGAGCTGTCACTTGTCATTTGCACGAATACCTGTGTCCTGGTAGACAGTCAGTGGGACTCGTCTGTGAAATGCGACAAAATAAGGTAAATGCCTGAGGACGTGCTTGCAGCGTCAAATGGAAAAGGGTACGCGAGAGAAGACTGAAAGCCCGTTCTCGGGATGGAATATAACTAAATGGGAACAAAACCCATGATACTCATATATATATATAGACAATTATACAATCGATATATTTTCATATCATTAAGGCAAATTTTATATCGATATATTGGAAATTGATAGGAGTATGGAGTAGCTTGAAAAACTAATTCTGCAAAATATATGAGTATTGATAATTCCATGAAGTTAAACTTGACATATATATTTTCGTATTATTGATGAATTTTCATCGTAGACCTATAGATTTTGCCTTATCGGCAGAATATGGCACGTGCACTAACGATTTCAATTAAAGCGCACGTCGACCCGATTTCCAACGGGCGCGTCGCACTCTATAAACGTGACGCAAACGAACGTCTGCGGTGGAATTCTGCGTGCATGAGTGTGGCGGAACACAACGACGATGGAGTGATGAGAGGAAGAGTCGGTGAAAGAGAAGAGAAACGTGTCGATGTAGGATATAATGATATCGATAAGGATAGAAAAGCAATGCGCACATTGAACGAGACGAGAATGCATTGGGGAAAGTAGCGTGACCCAGGAAACGGCACGAATTTTCCCATCGTGACCGGAATATAAATCATAATGCACACGACTCTATATAATGTTGAAACAAATAATTCAATTTATCAAATTTTAATAATATCTACCGACAGCAATTAATTATTTCATTGTAATTATAGACTATATATAAATTGGATGAAGAGCAAAAACATATGCATCTTCATGTGCCATAGACAATAACAGGAACATCGCAATTCTATACAAACATACAAATCATTACCTACTCTATGCAGTTGATGTGGGCCACAATGATATTTGTTGCGTGTATCTCACACTAAACATATTTATTCACGCAAAAGTAGATATTCATTAGACTAATATATAGCACAATGACATGCATATATATACATATATGCAAGTGGAAGTGGAATAGGTGGCATTGCCTGTACGTACATTCCATGGCATATATCGCCATACAAATGTGTTCAATCTTCAAATTGTCGCTCTTTCAGTCGATATTATACACCATATTATTGTAACGTCGAAGCCACCTCCTCCACTGTTTGTCATGATAATGGCGAATGAAACATGTAATCATATGAGAATGGCTGATCTCGGGACATTTTATTGCAAGCAGAAATACATAAAGTACTCTGACTTCCACCAAGATGGAAAAGTGGCATGAAAAAATTACATCAGTAGAAAAATATAGAAGAATGATTCCTAAACAAAAATGGAAAAAATCAGTGGAAAAACATATTCTAATTGTGTGGTGGGATTCGCTGCAAGGAAGCTTGGTGGAAAGCGAGGAAGAATACAGTTGCATCTACCCGAAGCAAGCAGAACGATTGTGCATCCGTCGCTGAAAAAGATACGCGCGAGGAAACCACCAACTGCACTGGATGAGAAATCCTTCCAAGCACTTATACAGATAACAATATATGTGAAACTTTAAACGGACATGGTCTCACTCACCGTCATGCAATGTCTGTATAAACCATCTTGCAAAATCAACTCGCTAAATTACATATAGGTATTGGTTCAATTGAAAATTCTTTACTATTTATTCTCTTGTGAAAATGAAAAATACGTGGAAGTGACGGGCAGCGGCGAAAATCACTCCGGGGACTCTACAGAGCAACTACAACAAGAGAAAAAATCAATGCCAAGCAGTAGCGCCCAAAAAAGTGTAGTGTATGTAAAAAATTGAAAGCAGGTCACGATACGGGACAAAACTGTATACAATCGTCGTCGACATCTAAATTTTACTTTTATTCAATCTTTACATCATTCATTCATTTTTTTTACAATGCGCAAGGTAATTTCTATCTCCATCGCATTATTCTCGCAACTGATTTTCGCAGATATTTTCTATCTATAATGCAAGCCAATAGTCAAGACGTTACGGTAAAATAAGAGGATAATAAAAAAAAACTGAATAAATAAAATAAAACAAACATAACACTCGACATGGCCATCGATCACCTCAACGCCCCAATGGCGTCGTTTACCCCCTTGAGAATTGTGGCTGTGGAGATGTTGTGACTGAGCTTTCCAACGTAGTGTAGATCTTATAGTAGTAGACTATATGAGCCATCATATAAGAACGCTCGGAGGTATGTCCTTCCCAACGTGTCGAAATACGAGGGCGACACGCCCGGCATCGTCTATTCTTTTCGTCTCGCAGTCCTCTATCCTTGCATCATCCTGATCTTTCACCACAGAAAAAACAAACCGTGCCCAAACCAACACACTACTCCAATCTTGAACACAGCTATAAATCTTCAGTAGAAAATGAAAAACATAACTTTTCTTCGCTATTGATAGTCGTAAAAATTCAGTAGTAATTTATGTATAACTATATATACAGTTTGTATATTTTCGCAGTTGTCATTTTTCTTTTCCCCCAATACACGATGAATCAAGAACCTATGTGATTCCCCCCTTAAACCACCATCCACTCGCGCCTCACAATTTAATTCCCACTGGAGTAAAACAATGTGTTCTTTTGCCGCTCGCGAATGAAACGTGTGACCGTAATATAAGAATGGAAAAAAAAAACAAAAAAAAAACTTGTAAATTTCTTCCGTTGCTTTCCATGGAGAGGTCACCTTGCTGTGTGTGTGTGTGTGTGTGTGTGTGTGTGTGTATATAAATGCCTGTGTGTAGCTAGGGGAATTTTATGGCAGTAGATTTCATGTGACCCAGAGGGTCACAGGGTAAAATCATTTCTAGATTTGAAATTTTTGAATATTATATACATATATTGAATTTTATCATCATACATACTTGTGGGAGACATAAAATATGGCCGAAACCACATTTATTGGGAATAATCATTTGATATTGCAATTGTCATGTTTCTAGTTTCTCGACAGTGACAGACACTAGATAAATAAACGAGAAAACTCGTTGATGTGTCCCAATCAACGAGAACCCAGACACGACAAAGTTGGATCGATGGTACTAGAGCGTATCAACCATTCCTCCGTCCACAGTGGCGAGAGACTAACCTGTCGGAAGTGAATAGGGTGCCGATAGATGTAGAGTGTAGAAAGGATGGACGACAATGAGTCAAGTTGGAAAACCCCATCAATCTTCTCATATATACCTATTTTATCAGTTCATCAAGAAATAAATGGGAAAATGTGCGATGCATCTTGATGATTGAGTGTTATGTATAATATCCCAGTAATAAACAGAACATGAAATTATTGAATCAGTGAATAAAGACATTTTCCAATATTGATTAATAATATGCATAATCATATCACAATTTTATAGTTGATTTATGACAAGCGTATACGCATAAAATAATACATTATATATTGTTCAATTAGATGAACAAAATACTATATATATACAGCAGATTGCTGAAAAAATTTAATTTTTGGTACCTTTTGTTTGCTTTCTACTGCATAATCCATTTCCGTTTTCAAAAAAAGAATGAAAAGTTTCTCGAAAGTTTTGCAGACGAAAAAATAATATAAAAGTTGTTAAGCGAGGTATCTCAACAATCATTAACCAATACAGCACAACACATTCATCTCTACCAGCTCTTGTTGTTGTTTTTTTTTTTTTCCCCTCTTCTTCTTCTATTTCTTCGCTTGACACAAAGTGGAAATGACGAAACAATGAGAGAATCCGAGTTTCGAAAAGTAATATAACGACGTCCGGTGTACGTCCAAGAGCAGCAATACTATAGTAAACGTTCGCACCAAATCCAAAGCGATTTATTTCGAAACTTTGACATTCTTGAATGTACGGCACTCAACGTATACCTCACAATATCCACCAATATCTCTCCTCCTTCGTTCTTTCGTTTGCAGAAAACTGCGAAATAAGACAACACCAACTTCTGAAGAAGACAAAAAACTCGTGTCAACTTGAATTTTTCCAGCCATTCACCCTAAAAGTTTTATATTAAATATAATTACACAATCCATATAATTGACAAAGTTAGTTCATTATTGATATATTGCCGACTTATATGCCCAATTATATTTCAAATGACAACAATACCATAGCGAGTGGGTGTCATCAGTGAACAAAAAGCACGACAGTGAATTATTCAATTATTTCGTTATTTCGATAGATATATGCGCAGACGATTTTATGAAGCTGTTCATTTTAATTCGCCATCGGAAATATTAATTATAGCTTATGTATTAAATGCATTCGACGGAAAAAGCCAGTATGTATATCAGCCTTTACATTATTAAACTTGTGGCAGAGTATTGCAATATTGACAAATACTGATTACTGAAAATGTGATCAACTGCATATTAACATACATCACCATGTCTATCTCCGCTCTCTTCGGTCGCTCTCATGCTATTATATATTCTATATATATTTCGCGTATTGCATTATATATATAAATTGGGCACATGTCGCCAGAATTATTCTGTATACATTAACGAGTATACAAATTTCTTTTTTTTTGCGTTCAGTGTATACATTTATGCACTAAATTTTGACACATTTATCGAACAAACCACAAAAACAAATTCCGGTTACCTTGATAAACACAAAATGTATATATATATATATATATTGATGTAAAATAAAAAATTTTCAATGTACGGACATTTATTTTTCATTCGGACACGAAGATAAACTTCATTAACCAATTTCTCATTTAAAAACGCCAAAAATGATAAATCAAGATGAAAACTAAAAAAGTTTGAAAAAATTACTACTGCTGCAGTTGGAGTGCTTTTTGATGAGATTCATGAGTGAGTTTGATGGGACAAACGCGACCGGATGATCGAGACGTAGATGCCGGACATGCCAGTTGATCGGCTTTTTCGATCAATTTTCAAAAGCAATTACTCGCGTGTTATGGTGGAATTGAGAATCTAAAATACTCGGACCATTCAATATATCGAAAAGGTGAGCGATATAATGGGGGTGTCAAATGTGTGCGTTCTGAAAGGTTGTGCAGCTGTTCACAAAACCATGCCACATTTAACTATATATCTTCCCTAAGAAATAAGATTATCACGGTTAACATAAGAGTTCTTCAGTCCGAATATAACTAAAAATATATCCATTATATGCCGGTGTTTCAACAGATTATTCATACACACTCGCTTCGTCAGCTATGTTTGTATTATGGATAAAATGTTGATTGACGGTATGAGCGACAGCTACAAATTAGAGGTAACGAGGAATGGAGACTGATGCTCGATGTGCGAAAGACACTCTGTCCCCCACTACCTTTTTACCTATATCTGCGTCATAGTCAACCCTAACGCAGCATTGTTCGTCGTCCTAACGAGGTGCGCGCCCGAGGGTGACACAGCTTTCGAGGGTTTTTTTTATTTCACTAAATCCCTCAGAACTTTTTCCCCATTTTTTCTTTTTTCCTCCCTTTGTTCTTCCTTGTTATTCCACAGTACTATATATATATATAGTCGCGTGTAATTATATATTCGGCAGTGTGAAGTCAGTGACGACACTCATATTGGAATTATGATATTATTGGATGATAAGTGTGTTGATAAAAAATCGCAAATGTCGGAGATATTGATTTCCATGATGGCTGTGATGAAAGATCTGATTGGAGGATGAAGTTTTATACAGTGAGTCACACAAAAAATAATTGACGGGATTTCATATAATTAGACTAGTCTCAGGCAATTATAGAAACCGCTGACATTGAGGACCCCTCTTCCTTTTTCTATCCCACTTCCACTATATCAAACTCGCTCTTTTTTCGTATTCATATGAAAATAAAAAGTATTTCTTCTGTTAGTTATTTTCAATCTCAACCATTCCAATTAAATATCAATCGAATCTATGGCTATCATAATGGAACGTGTAGTAGTATTTAATTAAATAATATAATAATCTTCTTGCAAGTGATTT
Source organism: Zele albiditarsus (assembly GCA_958496275.1). Taxonomy (NCBI): domain Eukaryota; kingdom Metazoa; phylum Arthropoda; class Insecta; order Hymenoptera; family Braconidae; genus Zele; species Zele albiditarsus. Next base: position 11,527,654 of record OY292414.1, read on the forward strand.
GTAAATCATTGTGTTTATCATCATTGGTGATATTTATCATCACGCATTCAGCTACATGTATATATGTGTATATGCTTGAACAAAAGTAAACGGTTGGAGTGCAATGATGCATGCGAGTTTTTTTTTTTTTTAATGGCGGCTTCTATTGCATTGGACATGACTGTACTCACACCTGGTGTTGCTATGACTGTTACCGCCGCAGCTCGCTACGATCGTGCAGGGCAAAAAGAGCAGCTCAATGCAGAATATTGAGATAAACAGAACCGCTTGAAAATGTGTGCGCAAGCAAGAGTGTTGTGTGCGCGAGGTTTGTATATGGTATAAAGAGGGTGGAATATACTCGGTGCGAGAAAATGCAAACATGATGAGAGGGAGAGAGATAGTGCGAGATAGGCGTTGAGAAGACCAACAGTCTCCGTGCACCCCTGCAATATGTACATACACACGTATACAAGCACGGTCGCACACACTGAGTTATGTGCGGTGAGCATACCATAAATTTAATATGTCGACTGAGAGGCTATCTGAATTGAACCAGCAGCGATGCTGGCTAAATTCTATTCGTTCTCAGCACGCCTATATACTCCCACACTCGCGCATCACACCCACACATGCTTTTCTTTGTCACATCAACGTCATCCTATACTTCCAACTCATTCTCTAAAAGTAATATATACTCGTGCATTTGTACTGCAGATTATCCGTCGGTGCATGCGTTACCTACCAAAATGATATATCGTTATATCATTTCACTAATACGAACAAACCGTGATATGCGCCAGTGGAAGTATGTGTGAGAAAAATATATACATGCATCATATGTCTCTTATTGTAACACAGCTAACTGATATATATATGGCCATATGGTTGCGTAAGAAAATATCAACTCTCTTCTACGTATGTAAATATATACTAGAGATATATAAATCTATTATTCACAGTAATATTACACAATGCGCGATATACATATATTATATGTCCTGTCTCATATTTCAAAATGAAAACCAATGAAAGAAGAAATAGGATTTATATTTATCGTCACTCCAGACGTATACGAATCATAAAAATTGAAGGGATACTGCGCGCTATCACCCCATACATAGGGTGGATTTTCTTTTTTTCCCGAGGGGTTGTATTCCGTACTTTGTGATGATGTGCGGCAAAAAAAGGAGATTCAGAAGATATATATATATATATATATATATATTAGTAATATAGGAGCATTCGAGTGAATCTACAATGATATGCCAAATATATAAGAGTTGTATATATATATTATAAGCAAGTCAATGCTGTTTTCGCTCTCTCTCTCTCTCCAACTCTCACTTTCACTCTATCATCTTCTTCCTTTGGACCCAGATATGTTGAAGGCAAACGGAGTTTGTCAATACGCAAATACCCATCATACATGATAAACTTCACTTCCCGTCTTTGAACCATCAATGACGACCACATTCAATCGTACACACGGCTCTGTGAGAGATATAACTCACATGCCAATTCGACCAATACCGTGCTAATATATCAGATGATGCTATTTATTAATTATAATTTTTCAATTATTTCACTACAGCCGAGTGACTATACTATATGATAATTAATGAGAATGATAATTGAACTATATATATACATGCTTCCATGAAGAAGGATACTGATGAAAAAGAGATTATCAATTAATTAGTACAATATTCCAATGCGAACTTTGGTAATTAAATTAATAATTGAATTTGGAAGCTACATGAATTGATATGAAAAAAAAAAAAATGAAAAATTGAATAGATACGAAACGCAATTTAATAGAGAAGGAATAACCCCACGAGAACATATATCTACACCGTCCAATTGTATGATGATTCCATCTTGCATTCGCTCATTCTTTCTCCACGTATATACATATATAAATGTACCATCCACATGACCTAGTTGACCTAGAACCTTTGAAATAGACACCAGGGATATGTACAAGAATATATACACGAGCAATATTGCGCGAGTCCATTGTATCTGACACGATAACTAATGGCTTTGCTATTCCCCTTTTTAACAATGAGAAAACATGTCTGTTTTTCTGTATTTTTTTTCTGTCCCCATCCAATTTTCTTCCATTATACTGCTTACGCATTTATATAAGGATACTCATTAAATGATTCACATTTGTTGACATTCAATGTAGCAAGAAGAGAGAAAGAGGTATCATCTCATGATATAGACCTGAGTCTAAGAATATACATCGAAATCAGTTTGTACAAATTAGATTAAAATAGATTTGAAAGAACTAAATATATTATAATAATAAATTTCACACCATCGCACTATTATTCAGATGGCGTGGCTCTTGTATCATGTTTAATGCGGATAAAGCGTACGAAACTACTGCAGCTTCCGTAGACACTGCGCTCGATTCCATTATGCAAAAATATGATAATATTCCGGATGGAAAAAAAAGTGAGGATGCATAGATATTCGATGCGAAACGACCGCCCACACAAAACACAAGTGTACATACCGTGCTTCAGTCTCTCTGTATCAATCCCACAATGCTTTGTTGCTATTTTTTTGCATGTGTATATATATATATATATATAGGTATCTGCTTACCTACACAATCATGATCTACATATTGACACAAATATATTTACGTTTATCGCACGGTGAATTGGCCAAAATGATATGAGAATATATTTGAAGTATATGAGCTCACATTGTAACAGTGAAACAAATTCACTTCACAATTTAAATCCCCTGACAATTCTTGCGGGAACAAAACTAAAAGAAATCTATATCTGTATTCATCTCACTTGTTTTATACATGATATCCCTACTCATTTGCAATTAGAGGAAAAGTTTTTCTATGCGAAATCTTCCCATATATATATATATATATATGTATATATATATATGTATATGTATGTTTAAATGTATGACCTCTAGCCGGAAGCGCACCGTGAGCCGTCCGTGGGTCATAAAAATGTTTGCCATTGTTACACGAAGGAAAATATATGATGCAATTGGATTGTATAGGTAGTTGCTATATATACACTCAACCACGTAAAAGGTGAAACAATGGCAATATAATTGCATACACATTCCAAACCTATAGCTTTCAGTTTTTTTCTGTTTTATCCGCGTAACAAAAGTACATATATACGTTTATGAATTGTATTAAAATATTAAAGTGTATGGCTTACGAGTTGGAAAATTCATTGAATATGATAAAAAATATATAACCATCCATGTTATTATCGAGGCAACCCATAATATCTATATTTGGGGATGTCCCGCTATATCCTCCATGCATGACTTCACATGCAGTTCTCTACGGGGGTCTCAAAATTAAATCATATAACCTGCTCCCGCGGCGACAAACCCAATATTCGTCACTTCACATATGAAGCAATTGTGTACTGCAACTGTGCACACGAATATATAGGTTTATCTGAATTATTTGGCTGCAACGACGTTAATTCAGCTGGAAATTAATCAACAATGTTAATTAAAAAAACAAAACAATATTACCCGAGGATCTATATATTGGATAGCCTCTCTAGACTTTCAATACGCTCCACTGATCCGACCCGCAGTGAGCACGAGCGTTACGGAAATGATGATAAATATGAAAAATAAAAGTAGCAAATCACGCTTCACATATTGTGGATTCGGGTCATTTCGTGTGAATGATTTTTTTCTTCAGTTTTCGACGACTCTCGGACTTAGGTTCACATTTACACGTGACCACTCTCAAATAGCAGAGACAATTACTTCCTCTTCTCATTACAGTCGCCCACTCACCCGTCATCCCCACGCCTTCTTTCGCTTCATTCCATTCCAAATAGTATACTTGAGTGTGCTCTCTTTTACCCATCAAATTTCTTTGAAATGTTCCGCGAGTTAATCTCCACTATGTATATTTCCGAATTCAATCAATGGATTGACATTCACATTTATCACAATAATATCCTTGGATCATGAATGTGATGTAATGAATATTCATGTTGATAATGGCATTCCGGTATAGATTCATCACTAATCCTTATCTACCCACTCTTCTCACTAATTATAATGTTGCACATGAATCTGAATGTCTAAGCAATGTGACATTGATGTTTTACACAAAGATTGAGCATTACTTAGTGTAGTTACTTTTATTTATCCTACTTAGAATTTGACGTCAATTTTCTATGCATACATGAAATGTAAGTATACCTCACCGAATAATCATGAATTGGTGTTACTTGAAGTATATAACCGGAGTTATTGCATATATCCTATTCGGGAGAATGTGACTATATAGATAGTGTTCATTTTTTAGCAGAAGATTCTTCTTTAATGGTATCAGAAACCACTTTGCGTCTTTCCATCTCTCAGTGTGGAATAAAACAACTCAACTATATATGATATGCCAGATAAAGAATATATAGGAACATATGCGCGCGCTTCGGATGCACCGTTATATACATAAGCCAATGTTTTTCCATCGTCCACTGATGCCTTGTCTCCCAGTCTCATCTCCAAGGCGGCCATGCAAAACGTCGTACATATATATCCTTGATGATAAGAAAGCCCAGGCGCTTTTCACATTTTACGTTTTAAACACCTTTATACTATATACATACAAGTATTGTCATTCTATACTCTCTCACTGCCACAAGAACCTTTGATCTGACGCGCTCTATCGTTTCTCCAACGCTATGTACTATAGATATTGTGTTTTGTTTTTTCATCTTCAAAGCTCTCCGGAATATTGTGAAGTACTTTAGAAATTGTAATTTTCAAAATATACATGGTATATTTCATTTTCAAATTCAATTCCAATTATATATATATGAAAAATTACTCGTAAAGGAAAATTGCGAATGATACAATAGATTATTTCAAATGTATGATAGTGAATTCAATGAAAAAAGATGGAAAAAAAAAAAAAAATCACGTTATCTGTCCAATATTGATGCGTCAGTAAATTCCACATTGATAAATGGTAACAGAGAGCTGCAACAGCTGCTGGACTGTATCACAAATGCAGAAAGTGATTTTATGGATTGTTCATGCCTCTTGTATTTTGTCAAATGGTGAAGAAAAAAAAAAAAAAACTCGACACGATACCAAAAAAGAAAAAAAATAAATAAATAAATAAATAAATAAAAAATCAAAAAAAAAGCAAGCCATGAATTGTTTCATCTCCGGAATGAATTGATGAAAGTTTAGTATATTGGAATTACATACATATACATACTCATACATCACTTATATACTTTCGGGAAATATGCGAAAATCATCCCACAAACATCATTTATAAATGCCAGTTTTTACTTTGCGCCGTCGTCACCACTTGGCCTACTTGCACTTGAGGGTAATCGCGAGAACACCAGCTCGAACAAACTCAAGGACGCCGAGTTAAAACTCAAATAGACCGTTTAGTTGCACCCATGCGGCTTTGTGTATGAGGGCGTAGGCTGTAGACTAGCTGCAGCGCATGTCCCACGCAAGAACCGGCGTAAAAGAGAGCACCGTACAGCATGAATGTGTGGAAATATCAACAAGGGTGAGGAAGAAAGAGTGTATGAGCAAACCAAACAGTGCAAGTGGAAGAGAGGTGAAAGAAAAAAAAATAAATAAAAGTGAAGTGAAGATGCAAAAGGGATAAAAACGACATACAGTGGCCCACGTGTATAGAAATGTTAATCCTTTGAATGAAGAAGAGAGCAGGCGTATTTACGTTAAGGCGCTGAGATAAAATTACGATGAATGGCTTTTCAACATTCCAGGTCCTTTGACACGGTGGGTGGTGCTCTGTTGAATGACTGGATCCAACAGGCATGTGCCTCTCATCTCCGCCGAGAAATATTACAGGCCTCTGACCTGACCTTTGTATCGTGTACATAACTATGCGTGTGCGAGAGTATATACTTTCATATATACTGTGGCTCACATACCAGCGGTATCACCGTGTGGTGCTACACAGTTCTGTATACATACGGAGTGTGTTGAATGTCAAGCTTGACCTGGATCATACACGACTTGGAGAAGCTTTCTGACAATCCGACTGTCCTCTTGGATATAAATCGAATGTATAGCACTTCTTGAATATCTATTATTACTGCAATTGGTATATTCGAAATGACTACATACTGTCTTCCTGCAGAAACGAAATATTTGGGGAAAAAAAATGAAATGAAATAAAAAAAGTTTATGTTTAAATCAAGAAATCGTGGATATGGAGCAGACACACCGGAGAGACGAATGTAGCGAACCAAGTTTTAGTTCGTTACACGATAAGCCGGCTAACACCCGTGGAAACGTCATGAAATACCACCGTAGAGGAATGACAGATAGACAAAGAGTTATGTAAGCGCCTGCAGGTCATTGCAAAAATTTAAAGCGTATACAAACTCGCGTTCATATTAGTTACAGTTGCAGATAGCAAGCGTGGAGGAGTTTCACGAACGTTGCGACAGGGCATTGCGAGTGTGCTCAACTCTCTACCACGTATCTCCTATTGTACGCACGTGTCTCCAAAAACACGTTTATCATGATGGAAAAGATACTAATCTGTCAATTCAAAGTGATGACATTGCGACATCCTTGTTCAACAACTTATATACTCAACAAGCCAACAGTACAACGGAAAAACAATTCTATATTGAAGAAATATTCGAACAATGTCCGCATACATTTTCACAGGCACTACGCTGCATGGAGAAGAAAATGAAATTCATCTAGCTTGAATCCACTTGAATTCCATTCTTTCCGATTGCGTTGCTATAACTCAATCAAAATAAATTTCGTGAAACAACTAATTATTTTTCCACAATATATATATATATATCACCGTCATCCCATCAAAATTAAATTGCATGCAATACATTAAATCAACATTCCAACGTCACTAGACGTGATACATCAAGAATCGTTGACTGTTTTACAACAAATTACCGTACACAAGTTATTTCTCGCTCGCGCACACAGCATCTCCTGCTTCATTCTACACACGGGATATGCACCCATGGATTCACTGTATGTGATTACGCTAGTGTTAAATACGCATATGATGGAAGAGATATGACAAACATTTGCCAGTTTATTTGAAGTGAGGGTTCGGTAGTGTTGGACGGTTAACTTTTCAACTTAAATTAAGTTTTCCCACTGCGCGCGCTAGGTAGGAAGAACTAAATTTTAAATTGGTCTTGGAGAAGACAAATTTTATACAAATTAGACACGCCCGCATACTTTTATCGTTTTCGTACTCCCGCACTATTCATTTTCTCACACAGCGGCGTGACAACGCCCGCGCAGTTTTCACGAATGAAAAAGTTGTTTCATTATATACATAGTCATATCACGATTACCCGCTCCTGAGATATATATAAAACTACAGGAACATACAACAATATATATGTTTGCAATCGATAAAGTGTAACATAACAAATTGAGTGGTACCGAGTGGAACAGAGAAATGTCTCTTACAATCATTTGAGAATTAAAAGGATTGAATGAAAAAATACACACGTACATGAGTGATCTATTGCGGTGAGTGATGTGATATGGAAGTGGGTCAGGCGCTTCAATTAGGATCCAATTATCGAATGTCTACGTAGTCAAGCTCCACGCAATGTATGCGATAATTATTCATATAGACAAGTTGAAATTACAACTATGCGAGAGAGCAGAGAGATACAATTTATATGTTGATGAAAGTTTTACTACCTATAATTATTGGCTGTACAAAATTCATCATAACGGAATATTAAATAATCCATATTGAATAAATTCAATTTTTCCCCCTTCGCTTCATTTCTCCACACGAATAGTCACATCAAGTTATGCAATGACATACCACGTTTATGTTTCATAAATATCAATGAGAAGTTTGATATATTGGATATGGCAATGAAGATTCGGCGAAAGTTATACTTCAAGACGAATATATATTTAATTCCCTCGTGTATCCAGAATCCCTTCTGTGATTACATAACGTCTGTTCTGGTTAACCTTAGCTCGCCCAAACACTATGACCCTTCTCAAGCAGCCTGGCCATAATAAAACCCGTTTCACTTCATCTGTCTACCAAATTATTACGCTTCGCTTTCTCTCTCAAAACCACTCGAATTTTGCTAAACAATCATAAATGTTGATGTAAGCGCATAAGTCAATATGAATGAAGATGATTACATTAAAACATTACTCATCAATCGATACATTATATTTTAAAATGACTTTTATTCCGTAAAATGAATTCCATATATATATGCATTGTCAAACCAGTGAAAGAAAGGCGGACGAAAGCGGTCAAGTGCTTTTCCATAGAAGCCGGAGACGGGAAAAAGATAAAGTGAAAGAATTACGATTGTTCAACGGGGGATTAGCAGTTAGTAGGTCCAAAAAGTCTATGGGACAGTGTAACAGTGAAGAAGACACACGATGAATGTGGATGTAACTGGGAGAGCCGCGAAAGGAAAAAGTACCGTCCATATAACATTAAAGTCCACTCATGGAATTTCACCAACAAACCAATATACTGCAATAAAAAAACATAACTTCGAGCCATTATATGGGCGGTTGAAAATACGAATGTTGGAGATGATGTGAAGATATAGAAATAGATAACATAGTGTACTCTGTAACGGTAGAATTTATAGCGTATCGAAAAAGTCTCCACCCAACTGGAGGCGCCATTACACGTTTCGGACGAGTAGAGGGCGCCATTTCCGCTTGAATCTACAAATCTAGCTTGCAACAAGAAACGAAATTCCATCGACGTATATACATGTGTACGTATACAGCAGCATGTACATATGTACACTAGAAGAAGAGCGTGAAAGGGGAAAAAAAAAAGGTATGAAAGAATTCGCTTCGCGGCCCTGCCGCGGGTCAAAGACCTCAAGCGTTGTAGGGTGCTTAACGACTTAACGGTTCACGGCACATAAGTTTGTTCGAGCGAAGTAAACAAAGAGTATGGATTACTTTAGCTGAGAAGTACGACTCTTCATCTATATATTTTCAGTCTTTTTCTCCCCCATTCTCTAAACTATCATTATATAGCTGATGTATCATTGGAATATTATTTCTATATATACAGTCCAATTTCTTTTTTTATTCTTCCTTTTTATTCATTCATTCATACATTCGGGGTGAGTTTTCCAAGTTTATATCTGTACACCAGCAGGTAACTCTGGAGCTTATAGTTAAAGTATACGATTTTCCGCTTGCTGCATTAGGCATTTAATCTTTGTCTAATTCCACTTGCAAAAATAAATCTGTTAGTGCAGGCTGAGGAAATAGTATAGTATAGTGCGAAGCTTAAAGAAATAATATCGTGGAGGAAAAATAATTGTAAATAGATGTAATTCTTTAAATTTGTTATTTTCTCCCAATTATCCTCAAATGAACGACAGAGAGTCTAATCTAGTAGTATTTTTGTTAGCAGCTCAACACTAAACATTCAAAAAGGAAGATAAAATATTGCCGAATACTCTCATATAAAATATGGCAATATAAATGGTATCATCGATATTAATAATTGTATGATGACTGCGCTTATTAAATATTCAACAATGCAATCCGTTTCAGGAGCGAAGATCAATATCCCAGCGACCACAATGCAATGGTGAACAGTTGGGAGGAAATTACTCCTTTGCCTGATACTCTCCATCGAGTTTTAATAAAACAAAAATTGTTCTCCCCCATATATTTAATTTGCATTTTTCTTGCCGTGTTGTGATATGTTTTTGTGTATTTGTTTGTTTGTTTTTTTCTGCAATTATATTTTCTATTCAGTAAATATGAATTAATGAATGTCTATCAATCATATCGGAGTCTCATTGGAAACAATAAAATCCACGGACTGCAATAATAGTTGCGGTTCGTGTCACCAGAAGTTACAATGTTATATTGATGACGGGTGAGGCCGCATTGTGATCTCATAGTTTCTGTCACCCCCCTGTCGCCCACTTTCCGTCATTCTGTCGCTAGCCGATCTACACACGCAACCGCCGATAAAACAAAGCCAAATGGTCAGGCAGTGAGTGACCAATGGTTGCTCGGTGTAATCAGGCATCATCGAGTGTAAGCGTGCGTGCGCATACAATTCGTAGATACATTCAATATGTATGGGTAGATTCATATATATGTATACGCAAAGATTTGCCTTTATATAAACCGCCCCGCCCGTGACGATGCACGTGTGTATTATATATATATAGGCAATAGTATAGACAGCGGTACAAATGCATATCTGTTTGGTAGAGCGTGATGTGCTATTGTTTGACTGCTCGATCGCTCGCAATACTCAGTTCCCCGGTTTTCCGCGTAACGTACTCACCAGATATGTATTATAATGGATTTAGCGATGGTACATACTTCGCGCCGTCCACTCATCAAAACTACCCATATCATTCCATAACCAGAACTCAATGAAAATTCAAATAAACTATTGAATGGAATGAATAGGTGGAACCAGATCTAAAAACTCTATGAATAATTTTATTTTTTTTCGCACATGTAATTTAACAGTTGTGTCATTATTTTGAACATTGCATGTAGTGCCCTTGTGTGAGTGCCTGTGCACACAAAATTACTGTTAATCGACGATTATCATTTCATATAGTCATTATGCCTGGATCACATATTCCCATACTTAAAACGTGTTGAGTCCATAGTATCATTAGTTCCGATTGACATCATACAAATACAAACTATTTCATTAAGTTGCGCTATACATGGTGCTTCTTGCTGAAAATAGGCTGCACTTACTTATGTACATTAATGAAAATAGTATAGTTCAACATTGTCGAATGAAACAACAGAGTGCAAATATGAAATACAATAATATTTATACATATTATTACAAGCTACATGTGAATATGCATTGAGATAGTAGTAGACAATGGAAGGTGAGATACTATCTAAAACACATGCAAGTTTCAAATTTGCATTGTCCTACACGTTATAATGTGCATGGCACAGTTGCCCAATTCACAGCAATTATACTACACCGCGTTGCATCTCGTTGCCGTTATACCTGATCGTATACCGAATATATTCAGCTCAATAATTCGAGGTAGTATCCCACCATCCGACGAATCTTCAACGGAGAATCGCGTGGATATGCTTCATGTTTACTGGATAACTACATCTATAGCCTCTATATATTATATATGCATACAGACATATGTATGAACATCCTTGATTTCTCGTGCATCATGGACGCGAACATGCATCGATTATTTACGCGCCTGATTATATCCCTTAAACTCCTATATAAATATATACGTATGTATTAATCACACTACTATATAGCTATATTTAGATAGTGGTATATGATAGTTATGTAGTAGTTGGAAACAAACAGGAATTTGAATACTTAGTATTCGGAATAGTGTATGGATATATTTGGCTGACGGCCATTTTCACTACTATTCATATACGTATTCGATAACGAGTGTGCAAGCCGGTTGGACGCGTGTTTGATGGGGCAAACAAATCCAATCATTACTCTATATCTATATGGATGTATGTGTTCCAAGTGTCATTGCTGCAGAATTTTGAACATGAGTTTGTTCAGTGCTTCAATTCGAATTTAAAAATGCTTTCATCTGTTATTTTGGGCATGGTAAAAAAAAAAAAAACAAAAGTATACAGAATTTCGTTTAATAGTATCGGCATCCATTTGAGTTCGTTGGCCTATATGCTTATATATATATGTAAATACAGTTGAACGCAATGTATCTACTGAGACTCGATGGTGGTGGTGGTGGTGGTGGTGGTGGTGGTGGTGCCAATCAAGCTACGTCATCCAATTGAAACTCCCCTCATTTCGAATCGACAGTTTCCTACACCCATGGTAGGCCATATAGGCACTTTTACACATATATACTCATGTACATATATAGTCACCTCACCCACAGTGGTCGTACAGTGTGTACGTGATTGAAGGGACCGAGTGGTTAGCCCAAACGTTGAACTTAGGCTGGGTAACCTATATCTCCCCCGAAGGGTTAGTAGCTGTACGATAACTCGATAATTAATTAGTGCTTGGATATATGTATATATCGGCGATCCTTTGTTCGCGGTATATTCCGATTATACACGAGGCGTTCACTGGTTTGCACATCACTAAATCCACTGTAGATGCACAACTACACACATATATATATATATAATTGGGGGTGGAGCATAATAGTCCTCTCAGTACTTTTCTCTTTTCTCTCTTCTATTGCAATTTCTCTAGTGAATATCGCTCAATGTAAAGATACATATGGATGGATGAAAATCGACATTGGATATAAAGTCACGTTGCTCGTAGAAAGGCACGAGTGGTAGCCGAATACATAGGCATATGGATCCATGCCACATATATATATATATATATACATGTTTGTATGTATAAATGTATATAGAGGTGCGGGCGTTACAGTTCAATTGACAATCACGTACTCTCGGCGTTGAATAGACTCAAACCCGAGCCACCATCACTAGATACTAACGAGGTTCAATTAACGCGATGAACAAAGTCTTGCCGTGTATTTTTTTTTTTTTTTTGACAGTCTACAAATTTGGTCACTTTATTACCCATACATATCTATCTGCTAGTAATTGGATGGGTCACCACCATTTGTGAACATTAATGGAAGAAAATAGGATGAGAACAATAATCATTACTGATGATAAAAAGGAAGGACGGAAAAAATGATTGAATGGGAATACGAGAATGTATACATCAGTAAATAAAGCATTTGCAGTGAATTGGGATTGACGTGTACGGATTTTCTCGCCAGAGGAAAATGAGAGAGTGATAAAGTGTCGATGCAAAGGCGAAAAAGAGGACGGGTAGGAGAGGCGAAAGAATTGGTCTAGTAGTTTGGTTTGAAACTGCTTAAATCCGATACAGAATGCCACGAGAAACATTTACATATATGTATTTATTCGTACATTTCCATTTGATCTCACTGAGCCTGGTAAGGAAGGCTTTTGTTTCTTGCCCTGACAAGCCAAGGTAGACACTGCATATAGCCCGTATACGTATATACATATATGAAATAAAATAGGACTAGGACAAAACAAGATAAACACTCATGTCACTTCACTATTTCTGGCTCTATGTCGCAGCGCAGTCCTGTACTACTTATGTGTTTTGAGTAACACCCAAGAGCTCCGTGTATGTCCAACGCAATGTTTTGGGTCAACAAGGAAAAAACCTACCATTAATATTCTGCCTCCAATTGTTTGCATTCAATGCGTTTCACTTCTTCTTCGTGTTTCTCATCGTCTACTGAGCATCAATACCTGCCATTTATTTTTTCACCTCCTCTCTAGTAGTTAATGCAACTTTGTAACATAAAATAGAGAAACAGTTGATGGTATCGAACTAGCCGCGATGCTCCTTTCTATTTCATTATAATATATTACAATACCCTTCGAATAAGAAATGACAAAAAAATTCTGTCGTCACTTTTCAGTAATTTCATTTCTTCGAAAAAAAAAACAAAAATCAAAATATCCTCCGGATAATTATGGCCGCCTCGAAGCAAAAATATTTATTGAGTATTCCAGTAGAAAATAATTACAATGTTCATACCGGTGCATTCATAGTCACCAATATCTCCACATGAAACATGGCAATAATCCACGGGGACATCACTTACACGTCACTACATTATGCACTGCACATCATTTCCCACGGGTGCTTGAGGTTCTCCCTCCACCACTCCGCTTTCACCATCGTCTTGGTTATATCTACTTCTCGTTCACTCAATCCCCCTTTTCTCATATTCATCAACGACATCGTACGGCGTAAACTCCCCCATCCATTTCTGCCACGATGAAAATTCCCAGATTAAATGTTATCAAAAAATGCACGCACCCGTGCTTAAACCATCACGCTCTTTCCATAGACTTAAACCAAAAATTTAAGGCTATCATAAACATACGCAAGATCCATCATATATCACTTCGAAACGAGAATATTGAAAAATGCAATGCACGCCACAAACTAGCATTGCATAAATACATCTTTGCACTTGTATATACCTACACAGATACACTCTCCGGACTAAAGCATCCAAATATAGAACTCGATGCATTGTGTAGAGATAAAATAATACATACGTGTATCGATATACTCGCTATATAGTTTATATTCACAGAATACGTCAATATGTATGAATGTCCAACATAGATATTGGAAAGACATTCGAATATAACTGATCTTGTGTACATATATATATATATATATATGATAGGTATTCTAGCCACACAATTTATACCAATGTAATCCTTTGCCGTTTTTCCCATATTTCGTCTCTCCCTCACACAACTCCATCCCTCATTTCTCACTCATTTAAAAACGGAAATGGAAAATTATATACGTAGATACGTGAAATAGTGGAATAAATGAGATACACTATACGACTGAAAACAATAAATTAGAAAGGTAATACGCTACTCACTTTGGCCGAAAATCCATTGACCATATATTTTACCTGGTGTATCATATATGAAAATAGTATAACGGACCATTAGCATCAGTGAAGAGTTGCGTTCGCAATCCTGTGGGCAATTGGCCATGGAAAATGTTATCCAGCAAATTCGACTAAAGGATGGCTGATGGAAGAGAACAAGCAATGTATAAATGCACGCACGGGCAACACTGTACAGTGGGATGAAGAGTAGGGCACGCGTATATGGAGTTAGCTTAGCCAACAACCGCGAACGCGACCACGGAGCCACATGCCAAACTCCAACGCGGTGGAGCCAACGTTAACGTGAATTCACCCCCTTTCGTCGTGCCGCATCTTCCTTCCTGCCTCACCTTGTCCCCACCTCCCTTCACCCTCTCACTCAGTTCCCCTATCAGCTCTGGCTATCCCGCTGTTTCACTTATGCAAACTCCGTAAAATTATGAGCACGTATATATGTAAAGTACAATTCGACCGAGAGATTGAACAGACAAGAAATTGTTCGTGCTGTCGAATTAGCCTGTCATAAATCTTGATCACCGTTTCAATCAACAGCTTTATTGCACTTATCCCATTTTTATTGCTGGCGTCATAAAATCATATTGTGCATAGCCAAGCAATGTCCATTCAGAAATTGTTCTATACCATTTATTGCAATGACTCGTGAGACGAGTTCTGGTGGGAGCATTGCCCTACGGCATATTCCTATATATATATATATGATACAATTAAGTAGCGTGACTTTGAATCATAATTGGGTGAGATTATATGCCACACAGCATAAATGCCCGACCATAATTAATTTTCCCAACTTATCTCTGAATATAAAAAGTCAAGAAAGTCCCAGTACATATACTGTCTTCAGACACGAATCAAATATGAGATACCCTCCAATGTTTTCCCAATCTGTCTGTAGTCACAACGGCACATTTTTTACCAAATTTTGGTAAAATAACATTTCATGCAAAAGCTTTGGATTTGTCGTGACGCCGAAGAGGAAAAAAAAAAACTCAATGCAAGAATAGAGACTAGTATAAAAAAAAAAAAGATAAAAAAGAAATTGTTCGGATAACGTCTCTTATTCCCACATCCTCGCGGCAAAACAAAATTAATACCCGAGCATCCTGAAACGAGACACCGGTCTCATTACTTCGTCGCGCTTTACCAACTGCCGTTCTATATATATGAGGGCCAACTTTTTCATTTCACCAATGTCCTGACAATCCTACGTCCCTTGTCACTCTATCCCTTTAGATCTATCGCCAACCAACGTGCACGTCATCACGTATTTTCTGTGGCTTACGCCCACACCTTCACTCGTCGCGTCCGCCGTTTACACGTTGTATCATTATTTCATTTATTTATTTTTCATCTCATTTTCTTCAACTCTTATTTCTCCTTCTCGCATTACATCCGCGTCTTAACTTGTCTTATACTCTTCTATTCTTCATCGTCTAAACGTGAAATTATCCCGGATAACCAACCAATATCAAATAAATTCGCCTACTCACTTCTGTCATTTCATCGTTACAAACGAGTGATTTTCTGGGCATGGCCACCATGCCTATCTCTCTTTTCAATGGTAATTTGGGGGCAGAAAGAAAAATTTATTTGGAGCGCCAGTCACATGCTCACTGCATATATATATATATATATATATACCCTTATCTTATTTCTCTTTGTTATCAGAAGTTCCATCCCTTCTTTTTTCAATTCATTTCATATATTGATGACGAATTTGTAAAATTTTAGGTAATCCGCATTACTTCAAATAATACACATCATTGAGGAGTCATATATTACACATTGAGTTATCAAATTATCACCCCGCACAATTATTTCATTATTGTTTACCAGCAATATTTGATTAATATTTGTCTATGAATTACTTTGAACGTGCATTATTGACCCGACAAATGACCCCGACTATATAATAGTTGAGTGCTTTCATTTAAATCCAACTCTGAATGCTTGGCGAAATGAAAAGAAATAAAAATTAATTTCTCTTTGCAAGCACAGCGCTGCACTTATTTCATTTCAGTTTCTCGTTCTTTTTATTTTCTCCCTCATTATCTTTTTCATCTTCTGCTTTATTCATTTACTGTTAAGTGTATCATTGAGGAAAATTTCACGAAAGTGATGACGATAAACGAGGCGAAAAAGTATGTCGCGACAGCTTGCACAATCGTGTAGAGTCCAACGAGCTACACACTTTTTCCCTTTCTTTTATACTCAAAACGTAATATATATGTATCTATACATACGTGTACACACATGTGGAAAGAGAGAAAAAGAGGAGGGCAGGGGGGGGGGGGGGGCGTACGTAGGTAGTGGCTGTACTCGTAAAAGTTTGTCACTTTGAAAAGTTTTTGTCGAGCACCACATATCCAACATAAAATGCACCCTTGCTCGTAATCTCACCGCCTGAGGGTAAATAAAAAAATCATTCCTACAAAGTTTCATGTTGTTACGAGAAAAACTTCAAGTATAAAAAAATAAAAGCAAAAATTCACTAAAAAACCTATTTTCCCATCAACTATTTCATTAATACGTTTCTATGCGTGCCCATAACCAATAAATCCGAAATAATTCTCAACATATGCATCCGACTTTTGTTTACTACTCACTATCATATACAGAATAGGTGATACTGAAACGTATAACCAAGTGGTTTAAGTTATCAGACGTATAGAGGACGCTTCTGCTAATCCCCACGTCCTTGCCACGACACCGTGACACGGCCAATCTGTTACCTTACTTGCGGCCATACCACACCGGCAAGCGCCATAAATTATTACCCAAGATCCTCTCTACGGACTTGGCCCATCCTCTGACTCACTCACACACTCTGTGCGCATCCACTCAAACCTATTTTCTCAAACAGCTCTCGGTGATTGAGCCCGTCTGGATTAAATACCCGCCCATCTAACTCTCAACCACGTATATAAAATAACGCATATCACACTTAGCAAAAAACAAAATAATAAAAGTTACATCATCAAACGCATATGCTATGATTTATTTAATTTAGCCGTTTTGCATTCACGAATAATTTATGGATAACACGATACTTTTAATTAATTTTGGCAATTATCTACAACATGAACATCATTCCCGCATTGGCTTTTAATTTCTCTTCGTCCACCCGGCATATATTTAGCCGAGGGCGGGGGATAAATGAGGATGGGATGTCATGTGTTTGTTCCGACTGACCACAAGGATCTGTCGCGCTCGCCGCGAACCGTACACCCATATTAATGTCAACGAGCATGGCGCTAATTGATGACGTCATAATTATTATGCACGATTATGTAGCGCGCGAGCGCATACAGAGGAACATCGAGTAGCTCAACGATAAACTACCCGAGAGACTCGTTCATATTATGCACTGACACGCAGATCCCTGGGAGTATAGATCGCCTACTTTATACATATATGTAATATGTCCGCCGAGGCAGATATACGAATGTGCAGTTGGGTGACTTCACCCAAAAAACTGACGCTTTACTCCCACGCCACTTTGTTAGTAGTTCGGGAAATGAAATAAAGATGAAACGTGGAAACAATAAGAACATATAGATATATACACATGCACATATAGAACTTCACTCGCCAATGACTCCTTATCTGCACGAGCAAACCAAAATAATGTGATTTTAAGAATAGGAGAACAGTCTTCTGTCAACAATCTAAAAACGAATCTTGTTATTTGGATTTTTTATTACTTCAGTCACCGGTATAGGAGATAACAATTCCACCACTCGATTTGTTAGACTTTTCAGGACGACTTGACCACCAAAAAAGTTTTCACAATCGCTGGATACTCGTCGTTCAGTTTTCATCGCCAACGGATTTTTTTAATTTTATTTTGTACGTTTTCTTTTTTTTCTTTTCGTTCCTTTTCTTCTTTCAGCTCATTTTCCGCATGCTTTCTTTCTCGCTCCTCCTTCTTCATCTCATCACACAATTTTCAAAGCTCGCGTGCGACTCTGAACCCGTTCATCAGTAAATTCATACCAATGCGAAAGGCAGTGGTAGTGGTACATTAGTTGTCATACGAAGGTGGTGAGAGAGCGCGCGTTCATACACACATGTAAGGATACACTGTATACGGTTATACAGAAAATTCATCACTGGGAGAAATTCAGTCAAGCGCCATGCTATCTTATTATCTATAGCAGCAGAGTGTTTGCCATCTCGACCAAGAGCATAAAAGCTCTATTATATCCAACGTACAGATGTTGATTTATTAATTTTCTCTATTGTTTCATTATATTCAATTTTTGTCATATAACACAGACGCAACAAAAAAAGCCGTAATACGATTTCTGAACATTCTATTATTTACGACGAATATATATATATTCTTTTTTTTTCTTGTGTATACCAATCATGTTTCTCAACCTCATATATAGCGCTACTTAGATTAACCAATATGCACATCAATTCTCAAAGAAATCTGCATAGGTGAACATATTATGAATCAGTACTGAGCTGATAGCAACATCTTGTGAATATATACACTTTCATCCGATGTGTGCAACAATGGTTCATTCGGTCAGACAAAGTACTGACATCTGGCTAAATATACGACTAGAAACTCGAGACAACCACACTCGCGACCTCCTAGTCTGTCGCACTACAAGCCGACGTATTCGGTTAACCATACAGCACATGACCATAATTCCTTGAGAGGACGTGCAGAATAAGTGGCTGTTGAGAAACAAGGTAATAGTCTCTTGGTGACTTATTGGCTCAACAATTCACACACTCCAAAATTTATTGACGAGAATTAGTAATCCTACCCATACTTTATGGCTTATGAGTGTGCGTCATCAATTGGATGCGAATAATGTTCATGTATATATATATATATATATATATATATATATATATATAACAATTATTGTCAAATAATGCTCCTGCATTTCGCAATAAAGAATGAGTTTTTCAAATTCCCACTCAATTAAACTAACGTACAATTGTATCTAAAAGCAATTAGTGGTAGTTTAGCAATAGTAGTAGTGATGCTACTATTGATGATAGTAGTAGTAGTAAGAAATATCCATTTCGTACATCGTAGACCCTGGCGCCAATCTATTCGCTTGGAATGAATAACAGTTCGAATCAGTTGGACTCGTTGATTTTCCCGTCGATACAGCTGTTATTTACCTGCCTTTCATTCTTCCATTTCTTCTACATAAATATATCAATTCTATATTTTCGAGTCGAGAAGCCATGACAGAGTGTGCGATACATTCCACCATATATGCACGTTGTCCAACATTTGTTGAACCCTATTATATTTTCATAATTACTGCAATAATGGGGTGGATCGAAGGATGTATATATAGTTTATACGAGTATGGATGCTTTGTGCCAAACAGCGAACATATGCCATAGGCTTTGACTGATCATAGAGATGCATGTCAGGATTGATAGCGTGAAGCCACCAGAGTAAGGGTATATAGCCTCATTCCAACCCTATGCCTCTCGCTTACATTGGTGGCACGTTGATCGTTCATGATTCACAAGGTAGCCATTCGCTACACGCACGAGTGAGGTATTAACGCCTGTTACGGCGGATAGCAGCTTAATGCCCGCCACAGGTACATTGTCGTGGCAGCATCTATTGCCATCACTAACATTATAATTGAAGCCATGATGCGCTGGTGGTTATGGTCAATATGTTGCTCGTCTCCAGTTCATTCTCTGCAACATAACAAACTTAACCCGATTGATCTATCAATTATATAGTGTAAATTGAGACAAAATTCACGTACATAATATTCATCAACCGCTATTCGTGAAAAAAAGAGAAAAAAAACCAAAACAAAATACCAATTCACAAAAAAACAATATTCACCGCCCATGAGGTAAATTGGATGTATAGACAATGAGCTATATACATTTACTTTCAAATGACGCCGACTAATTGATGTGTCTCCAGTCAAGGGTGAAATTGGCCATGAACATGTTCGAGTTTACGACACTTCAACCCACGACACGTTCAATTTGTCCGTGTGGTTTGGAAACTAAGATTGAGCCATGAGATCTAGGGAAGGCTGATGGCATAACTTCAATCCATAGAATAAAACGTATCACTAATAGTGTAAATAACGATGAAGTTTCGCCGAGGAATTAATTGTACTTGTTTATTGCAGTTTTTCGATCTTTTTCTCCGATCACTCTCTCCCTCGCCTCAATACATCTAGTACTATATTTCATTTCGAGTCTATTTCAATCCAGTCTGTTTTCAACCTTGCTATGAGGCCGAGTCGCACGAAAGTCTCTGACGTAATTGAAACTCGCCCGAACGAGAAGAGAGAAAAACTAAGGCGCGGGGAGAGTGAGTGGGGCCAAACGCAAGGCAAAAACATTCTTTGCCGAATGGAAGATATCCAAGCAAAAAAAATAATCCTCGAGAGCAAGAGAAATTTAATTTTCCCGTAAACTTTGACCCCACAGTCCTATTTCTTTTGCTTCCTGATTCTTTTATACATAGGTTTATATTTTTTTTTCTCTCACCTACTTTCACGAACGTTCTCACGAATGATTTCATTAATTATTGGAAAAGTTCACTGAGCAGGTACTTCGACAGCATATATTTTTTTGCTCCCTTTCTCACCCTCGCTCTCAATAGTGATCTCACGTAATTTTCGTAGTAACTCTAGTATATGGTGCTACCTTCAGCGTAAGTATTAACCCACGTATATATATATATATATATATACGGAAAAAACTTTTACCAATGATTTCCAAATCATCAACTTCTTTTCATACAAATTTCAATCTTTATGCGCTGCCACCAAAGATTTTATTCAATTATTCTGTTGGTTCCTTTTTTTTCTCCCCGCCTATCCGACACTCTGCATTCATTACCGTAATCCACAGATCCCAAATTTGTAAATGACCAAAGGACTTGCACGAATAAAATCCACTATGAATAAATAAACGTACAAGATGATACCACGTGGAAGCCATTATGGTGATAAATTGATCCCCCCACCGAGCTGATATAACTGAAGAACTATCCAACCTTGAACGTTTCACAAAGTATTTATTTTCCTGTAAATTTTGTAAAAATTTTCATGGACCAGTCTTATTAATCATAGGTTACCATAAACCTTCAATGGGGAGAGATAGAGTGGAAGATATACGGTTGCCCTCACAAGCACTTTCAACATATTACAAATTCATCGAGCAACATGGATCTGACTCTCTCATCTCTATGTCACTTCAGAGTAAATATCTGGGAGATACTTGAGACGATGCAACCTTCTTAAGAGCACTCGCTCCCTCTCTCTTCCTCTCAATAACGATGAAGTCATACTCGTGAGAATACCTAATAGAACTACGTATCGACATGTATTAGTGAGAATACCAGTTACGATTGCCATTAGTTGTTACACTTACCAGCAAACAGTGTAAGTGTTTGTCACTTATGAAATAGAATCAGTAAAGATGTATTTCCGCCCGCATAAAAATATCTGTCCGATTATTTCGTGAGTGTCATGGAATCACCATATATATACAGCCCCGGAGAAAATAAAGTACGTTCGGATGTAGTATAGGAAACATCGACAACCCATTGAAACGAGGTTGCAAAACGGCGAATCTTCTCCAACGCCAAGTCATGATACTGCCAATCCCAAATTCCCAATAGCGTTTCAGATAACGGATAACAGATAGAGTCATTGTCCATGAGAAAATCAATTCCACGGGCACAAGCTCACTTTACAGTCAGGCTTCGTGCGCCACCAAGACCATGAGGACCCATAGATTTTCAACTGTCCTTTATCACCGCTTTATCTATTCTCTACTGTGCCGTCAGACTGGTATTTCCGCTCCAATTTTTCAGGAAGTCAACCATGAGAGCACCAACTTCCTCAATCCATTTTTCGTCGAATAATTATTCTTTATGGGCTATCACTCCAAGTTGAGAAAGATAGAAAAGATGAGAAAAACGGGAAAGTATACGACATATAGCAATATAGCTTCAAGATTCATATCAATGAATACGAGTGGATATAATAAAAAGGTTGATGGGCCGAAGACGACCGCGCAAGATTCTTGTGCATCGTAAACTCTTCTGTATTTTATGATTATAGCTACATCATTAAGTACAAAACTCATAAACTATTGGCGGATATATTGGAATGTACATGAACAATAAACTCCGAGATAGGAACAATATGAACATATTTATAGTTAATAAAGACATCTAGGTATCAATTGTTTTCTTTATTTTTAGGAAAATTACTGAGCGTTATATTCATTCATGCATTCATACGATATTTTCATATTCCTATACTGAATAAATCAGCGATGTATATGTGTTTTTGTGTTATGTTGAAGTGTGTGGTGAAAAACAATAGGCACAACACAATACAAGACAATTGTGTTATTCGCTCGAAGTATATCCATTTATTCATATTCCTTTTTCATTTACGCGTCGATAAAATAACAAAGTATAGAGCTATACATATACAATGGTGTAGGTAGAAAATGATTAATATCCAGCGTGCAATGGTACGCGAAAATTGAAAATGCACCGTGGTATGTTGCCTGCCCATATAACACTTGGCTGAAAAAAAAAAATATATAGTTGCATCGTAATCAAAGTTTTCAGCATATCGAAAGACAAGATTACACAACATATTCATGAAATTATACGACTACACTATCATTGCATATTTGCGCATATCACAGACATCTATCAGAAAATCCAATTGATCTTCAGCAACACGGTAATATTTATATGCACATCGCTGAAGAACATTGGTTGTCCTGATCCCTTCATTATGTCGTTAACAATCCATACCATAAAATCACATTCTAATGGCGATTCACTTCAAAACGTTATAATGAGAATTTATATTATTAATTTGTCATCATATTGATCGTAAATTAATTCCGATTGGTGCAAATGTGAATAAATAAACAAGTGGATTTAAACACTCATTTGATGTATTACTTCCAATTCGTTAGCTAACCGATGATGGGTCAACAACCGGAAACGCGAAAGTACCAGGAAATTGGATACAAAATTATCGTTCCTACAACGGTGGTAATTAAAAGCTTATATTTACCATGAATCAGCCATGAATCTGCTAACAAAATTCATGCAACTATTTCCCAACCATATTCGATTCCGAATTATTAATCATGACGTTTATCAGAAATATGAAGCGGTGAATGCATCCTAATCAATATCATCAGAGATGCCAGGGAAAATTGATAGTTTTTGTTATAATTTTATAACGGTGGCGTAGCGTATGCGATAATATTGAAAATAAATATCGTTAGTCAACATTTACCCATGACATTTGATCATTGATGACGTACGTATATACGTCCAGTTGATATTTGCTACCCGTCATTGTGACTTTATACCTCCAATTGAAACATCACAGTAGAATTTGTATTATTATAATCAATCATTCTGGATGAAAATATGGCAGTGGAATTAACTCATAGACATAATCGGTGAAGTCGTGCGTTTCATTGCAATCGAGTAAATAAATGAAAGTTTTTATCGAAACTTGAACCACCTCGTGCCACCTCTCAATAACGCCCCGAGTTAATTTCTTTATCAACTACATGAACTTCTCATGCTTCTTCACCGATGAAATTTAATTATGGGGTTATACAAGAGCTTCAACATTATCGTCAGATTGTATAATGAACATTTTATATTTGCAGTAGAACGATAAAAATTAGTTTGAAGAGTACATTCAATCTATGAATTTTCACAAGCGTGACAAATGTATATTGCGATCTTTATCTCGAACCCTGTATTCTCTGGAAAATATATTTTCGTCTGAATATCAATAAGAGTGAATAATATATATACAATACCACTTCCTACATATCGTTTCCTTTGAAAGTAAGAGAGTGATTGAAAGAAATATATAGGTATCAGTGTACGATATATGCATGAATATAGCGCATCAGGCGAAAAATATCTGTATGCGTCCTCTTTATATGGAATAATATGAATCTCATGGTGTTATGCAGACATAAAAGGATAGTGCAATGTCAACCCTCAGGCATAACATAGTTCGTGGCAACATATATACACAAAACGATGTAGACTTTGCTCGAAGTACTTTGAAATATGGAAGCCCAAATTTATTTTTTTTTTCCATCCACTTTCCATTCTTCATTTTCATCTTATACATTTTGTTTATCTATTTCCTATCGTCTCAAAGCGCGATGTGATGTTGGACCACGGGAAGACGGAGGATATGCCATTGACCTGGGGACCATTAGCTCACGCGAAATGTTCGGAGTTCACATTTTGAAAGCTATTGTCATGAAGCAGCATGAAGCAGCTCAGCCCGCGGTGATCTCTCATCGTTTGTAAAAAAACAAATTAATGATCACCATATAAAAATGGATTAATGTATCCAAATATAAATATTAATCAAGGATATTTGTGTGTTAATATAAACAATTTATCATTTACCCCCGCATATTTTACGTGATTTATCTGGAACATATATTAACAGAAAAATACAGTGAATAAAATAATCGTATGCGACGGAGAGTTGAGGAGGGGGGTGTGGAAAACGCTATCATGCAAACATATATGGCACTGTATATTATAAATATATAAGTATGCGTGCGTGCATTTGACTCACTGTTGCTCTTCATCTATACTACGCTTCATTATTATTCTCGGTTTTATTTCGTCCTCCCTCTCTGTCATACTCACTCTTCCGTTACTCATTGAACGAATGATGCCTCATCTACAACAGGTCACACTGGACCCTTCACAAAATTTTGCGCATCGTTTGCCCCGCACGTAAATGCACCCATGAATAATGTATATTAATTTTTTCATATTGCAACATTTCCACATTATACTTGACAGTGCTCTTCATCAGTATATGCCATGCATGTATATATATATAAGCCAAAATGAGTGCGAGAAGCTACGTCAGCCGCTCGGCAGAATTTTAAACGGCAATTACAACGGCTCCACGAGAATAAAATAGTGAAGGCAAATGCGCACTCGCAGAATTACTATATATATATATATATATATATATATATATATATATATATATGCAATATTCAATATATGCGCCAGACCAAAGACAAACAAGATAATGATTAAAAGATAATTAACTGATATGTAATCGAATACGTGACCATACGACGATGCACGAGATAATTTAGATCATTGTATCAATATTCTGCTGGTGGTGGTAATATACATATAGTATGTGCGATCCACATATATTTTCAATCAAAAGCTATTTGAGGCAGCTATAATTGTTTAATGAACTCTCTGAATATTTCGGGCTATTCCAAATGAGTGCGGCATCGATAGATAATATTATAGTCAACTCGATAGAGATGGGTTAGCGCACTATCCTCAATCCAAAGAGTCATACATATATACATATATATATTCGTATCTATTGGTAAATGTCCTGGGAGAGGCATCCCATGAGAATATAAGTGTCCGGTGCTGCAACGATAACGCTGTTATACAACATTTCCGGCAGCAACTATTCGAGTTGGTGGTACAGCGCATTCGCGACCAACACACGTCAAAAATCTGATGAAATCGTATCAAGTTGAAAACATAATCAGAATAAATATAATAATATTTTCGATGGAAATTGTTCTGAAATAGCATCTCATTAGGGTTATATTATCATTATATTAATCATAAATCTGAATTGTGTGTATAGTTCTTTCGAGTAGGATAATAAGCCAACACATGAGACAAAACTAAAAATTAATCACCAGCGACGACATTTTCACACATTGTATAGATATATATATATATATATATATATATATATATATATATATATATATATATATATTGTGCTTTCATTTATTTATATTCTTATATGTGCACATCAATATATCGATCATGTCATATAAGGCGGAAGGAAAGGGAAATAAAGATCCTGTACATGTTATGACTCAATCCCTTTTTGTCTTCTTGTCGACGCACACGCAGCAACTATAGAATTCCCAATGGTACCACATTATTATTCATCCTCAGCTTTGACTGAGAAACGTTTCCTGCCATTAAACTTTGTACCAAGATCTCTACACGTGCCTTACGGGATGCGCGCGCGCGCCCGTCTTTTCCCATTGCAGATCACATATTCGTGCGCACACCTATACCACATTCCATCTTAGAATATTATATTACGTCATACATTATCTCGAACGTTTTCAGCCCAACTCTACTATAGCATTCGACCCCTTTGGTTCTCGCGTGCTATTCTCTTCACTATTCACTGGAGGCCAAGCGAACTCTCTGGCGTTATTCCCACAAGAGTATATCAGTCATCCGTTATCCGAATGCCGTTGGGATGCACTTCTTCATTCTCATCTCACAGCGTCATATCTTCAATGCGTCGAATATATGAAAGCCGTGGCTCACCCCATTCAATTCTAATGCTTTCCCCCATATTATTATTCCACGTATACTTGTAGAGAGAACGCGGCAAAGTCGACCCTACGAGGTAACTATCCCCACCTGAACGAAAATTTGAAAAAACTTATAAAATGTTGGGAGGAATATTTTTCCTACATTAGTATAGTATGAGAGTCAACTGTTTAATCATATTCTCATTTCATCAAGTAAATTTTATGTTTGTGTTTTCATAAATACAATTGGTAACGGAATCATTTTATATTTGTAAAACGAGGGAATAACCTGAAGAGAGTAACAAACGTAGTGGGAGCTACTACGTAATAAATGACAAACAACATTATCTCAAATATACAGTTTGTTCCATCATCATCATCATCATCATCATCATCATCTGTGTATCACAAGTGCCCGATTATCATTTTACCACATATGGCATGAGTTTGCAAATGCCATCTCCCATAACGCCTCTTATGCTGCAGTAGTTCCAAGTTGGATATAGTATATAGGTCGCACGGGCGTCAGAAACTCAACAATCACGATATATAACAACAATATTGTGTACGCGCGTTCTACAATTATGTATATATATTCATACGTATATACATGTATGTATACGTATTCGCTCTTTCTGTGATGTGAGCTCGCACAACGTTCACAACGACAACATATCCTGGGAAAAGTTCAACCTGTCGTGGCTAACTTTGTCGCGTAGTGGTCCTGCTTCCCGCCAACTTACATATATTATACAGTAACATTTTGTATATACAATGAACTTCACCCTTGTAATAACAAAGTATGATACTAGTAGTGACAAGAGAACATATTCAATTTTCAAAATGATGGAATACTTGACACATCTACCATATTTCATATCAGAAAATCGCAAAAATAAAATCCTCAAATCAAAATTCAAGTTACGATGACGAAAAAACATCATTGAAGTTAGCTAAGACATTTATCTAACCTGAAGTATTGCTCCAACAACATAGTCACATATATTTATACTTAAGATAACAGTCGGACAGTGTTGCTGACAGAACAATTCATTTTCTCCAGTACACATATATATATATATATATATATGTACACGGATAGTATATGAATGAACAAACGTTGTACGAATGTAGTTACATATACGTAAAAAAATGTGAATTATATTGCGATACATACATCAAGATTGAGCGAGCAAACAAATGGAGGATATGCTCGAAGCATTGGATATAGAAACGAGAACTGAGAGTAGTAGCGGAGTGTAACATAGATATATATTGAGGAGTTTATATAGGAGCGAATAGCCGCGCGTCGGCGCGTAATTTGTTGCAAGGATCTATCGAGGATTGTGAACAACAAACGGTGCATGTCGAATTGCAAAAGGGAGAACAAATAGGGCACATATATGTATATATATATATATGTGGAGGACGGGTGGGACAGAAGGGGAGAGGCGGCAGCAAAAGCATGATAGAAAGTGTGAGTGAGAAGAGTATACATGATATTTGGATTCCTGTTCCTCTCATCTTTGACGCTTAAGGCATACGTACATATATACCTATAAATGCACGCATATGCGCAAATATATATATATATATATATATATATATATATATAGATACGTATACGATTTTTGTCAGCGTTTACAGGGGCTTCAGTCTGTTCTTCAAGCGCTCTAACCCAATATAGGCGGAGGAGTCAAAAATGATAATGTATAGGGAAGCCATAGTCGCGCACAATAAATATATGGAAGAGCGAGGAATGGGAAGAGACGACGGTATTAGGATGCGGATCCTGATGAAGCTTTAATGTACGTATACAGTTGTGTAATTGAAAGAATTTGGTTGAAATTGAACTGAAACATTTTGACTTTGATGCTCATCATCTGACTGTTTATTAAAAACCAATGAGAAAAATACTATTACAAAACCTAGCTTGTGGTATTAGACCTTAGAGATGTTTTATCTCAACGTATATACATGTGAATATTAACATTACCACCACACGCGTTCCCTCTTGGTCTTTGAGTTGCTTTCCGATCATACCAATCCTTTGAAGGAATTTCATAGTTTTCGCCGCTTTGAAACTTCCTACAGCAAATTAATTTCCTACTTTGAATATATGCGCTCATATCGAATTTGCCAAAGCTCGCATACACGCTATACATATGTCAAAAGTTGCGACTTTTTTCTAAAATTCATACGAGCGTAGTTTAAGTCAATATATTCAATTCGGATGGATGAAACGATAATGAACAATAATATGTGACTCGCTCTTCTAAAAAAATATCAGATCAGGGCGGCATTTATTACTTTTATTTTTTTCTCTATGTGATTGACGAAAGAAATGAATAATGTGATATTGAAACACCAAGTATGAATATTTTTTTTTTCGAAAGTATATAACAATTGATGAATTTGACTGAAATGGACCAAAAATTAAAATGAGCATATGCACCTAATATATCATCACATAGCATATACGAAAAACTCGATCTGTTACGTGAAGTGAAGACTTATTCATTACCTCTTTGTATGTATATAGTACTATAAAGTGCACACCCTAACGCCAACCCACTAAGTTATTTAATTTGACACTCTGGAGTGTGAGTGGTTGTAGCAGTACATGTACAGCCTAATGTAAATACGACATGTCAAACCTCCACCAACATGTATAATATTAAATTTATCCTCCTCCCATGGTATATATTACAACAGCGAATCTCTATTAGAATACGTACATGTGTTCCAACTTCATTCGGTTATATAATTCTATTTCATCCTCTTGTACCTCACCACCTAATTCAAGATATTTCATGAACATGTTTGACATCGATCGATGGAGTAATGACACTTGTTAAAATAAGTATAGATACATATACATGTAAACATATACGCGCAATATAAATGTATAGAGCTACTCGATGGAATAAATGTATAGATATACATCACATCTCGCACCACTGAGTCGAGCGGTGAGATTTATTTCAGGTTGTTTCGTCGACAAGGAACATCAGTCAGCTTTCAGTGCTCTTTCTCGCCAAATGGAATGAAAGGAATTTGATTCATGTCCCTTTAAATTAAGGTTGCCACGATGCTGGGTAGACTATATATTCGTCCCTGAAGAAAAATAACTGCCCAATATAATAAAATGAATGAATATATATAAAATCGCACGCTCAAAAGCATGTAATACGTGCTATTCATACGATTTTTACATACAAAATAATGAAAACGTATAGATAAATTTTTTTCGTATCGATGAATAAATGTGAGAAATGAAAATCAATACCAACGTGAACGTACATATATTCACAAAAGTTTTACAGTACGGACGACACAAACATTAATGATTCTATGATCTGGTTGATTGACAATATACTGCACTCTCGAATCCCAAAACGTCCGATTATACACGATAAAACGAGGTAATGTAGTATATATGTATCTCACTAACGCTTGGTCGTTGCGGTGATGTGTCACCTCTCCACCACTTTACGTAAATACCACCTGGCAATGTCGTTATCTGCTTTAATGCGAGATATCAGTTGCCATTCTCTCACTTCGTCCAACAACCATTTCATATATCTTTGCTACCTATAACCACGAGTGCATAATGTGATTATCAGATAATTAGACAATCATTGACTCGGGCCTCGAAGTTAAAAGAAATTATTCATACACACAATATATAATCAAACATTTGGCTCCATTAACTCTAGCACACAGAATATTTGTGTTGGAACAGGTGATGCCATTCCATCATAATGAATATGATTGAGTGACTATTCATTCGTATCTACTTTGTTCTTATTTGCTTCATTACTATTCCCATGAGTTCATTATACTATATTGTTTTATCAATTATTTCTTACTATATATTTATTAATTATACTACTATATCGATAAGATTATATGAAACTAAGCCTGCAAGTGACGAATAAAAGCTCACAGACGATATATCGATGAATAGTTTTGAATTTTTCAATTCAACGGTCTCTACATGTTGGAATTTATTAACATTGCGCGAGGGTACGGGCGAAATAGAAGAATGGAAGAAAAGGGAAGTGAAGAGTACGAGAATACAGTAGCAACTCAAGCTTTCACAAGGAATCTCACAACCTCCCAGAAACATTAAGTTGGATTTCCCTAGACACAACGCAACCATCCCTAGTGAATTCAGCTCCAATAGAAATATCAACAAAATTATAGTCCCTTGACAAATTCAATCCAGAATTCGTGATCGATAGATTCACAACTCTATTATTACAACAATGACAATAAAACAATCACCATTGAGAAATGTGAATGAGATTGGAGTTTATATGTGATGGTATAATGAAGCAAAAATGATAATTGTACTGCCGAAAATTTGTCTGATACAATTCGTAACTTATTGAAGCAAAATTGATTCTTTGCAAAATCGCGGAGTATAAATAGTGTCGCCATACTTCAAACAAGGACGCCATACCGAGTTGAATAAAACCATTTATATTTCAAATAATTGTAGTACCATCTGTGTACGCCCATGTATCACCATATACATTCTGTCTATCATCTATAGAAAATTGACTTTTTGGGTTATCATCACAGTATCATATCAATTGGCGGAGATTCTTTTTTTTCAAATTCAAAATATCAATGACTATAGCAAAAATCTATCTGATGGTTGAAGTCCACTTGAGAAGCAGAAAAAAAATTAAAAACTGATGCATTTTTTCCTATAGTTGTGTCGTGAAATGTAGTTTTTTTTTTTTTTTTTCCGTCGTCAATTGATTCAGCATCATATAATATGAAAACTGTCGATCAACATTTAATTATGTTCATGATGTGTTGTTTTAAGGTTAAAACTCAAGCGGTAATATAACACCCTCTTCGACCGATGAATTCAATTCATATATATATATGACGAATATATACATATGTGTGTCACAAGCCGGTTCACAGCAAGAAGCATCGATCTCAAGAGAATCGGCAACCACACTGCTCGTTTGCCGTTACTACGATCAAACTTGAGTCCTCTATGAATATGTAAAATTTCCCTCATGGCGATATAGCCTTCCACATCTACCATCAACCGCCAACACATACTGCGAGACGAAATTGTTTGAATATTTCAACTTCCCAAATATTGGCATAAGCTCCGTGAAAATTTATTCACCGATAGAGTAATATTCTGCATGGCTAAGAAAATCGGATATCGATATGTATCAAGTGGTACATAAATATATAATGTGTACAGAAATCGTTTTAGTGTAGACAACGTAAGAAATAGATATATAAAAAAATATAACATATATGAATATATCATATAATCACACATACATGTTTGATACTGTTATTGAAGAGAGACCAGTGACAGTGGGATTAACTTCAGCATCTGAAATAATTAAAATCGAACACAAGTACCGGCAGTCATTAGGTGCATCAATTGAACTTTAGTATGCTAATACACAAGCAAAACGTTTTGTGGTGGTATACGGTGCGAGGTCATAACTCAACGAATCACGCATCACCCCATGGCATGCATACGTGATAGCACACCCACCACCGACGCATCTCGTCTCTAACCCTACAGTTCGCCATCAAGTCAGCTATATAACTACAACGCTCACGGGATTACCAGAGAGATTGCCAAGTGGTGCGTGTACGTGTTGTATACACATTCCCTCTCTCCACTTCCTCACCCTTTTCCCTCTCACATTCTCATATCATTCAGAAATGACAGTCGCAGGCTTTCATGTCTGCCGCCATTTTGAATGTCCAATATGTGTGTATACACATATATGTTTACATGTCTACGAAACATATGGGGTTTTGGATCCCAGACATTCATTTCTACGGCTTGGTGCGTACATATATACGGGTCGCATATAAAATGGGAGTAAATTGACCTATCAGCCACAAATTTTCACTCATTCAATTTGGATTTCAAGTATCGGGGGAGTTGGCTGATTACAGTCGGCACTCATTGGCGGCATCCGCCTATTTAATCACCGATATTTGTGGTAAATCGTATGGATATACTATATCAATTTACGATGTACGCTACAGGTATATACAACGTTGTATTGATTAAATCACACCTCTTGAGTGTATATACATCGACGTCGATATCAGTAATATGAAAGATTTATACATAGATGTATGTATATGCCCACTAGTCTCGGTTCCAAAATTTATATTGGTTTATAGTATAAACTTACATAATGAGTTTCCAAATGTCTACTCCAGAAGACAGAGAAGAAGAAGTCTCGTAAATACACATATATAGAAGGTTAATTTTCACTCACTTTCATCTGTATATGTTCCGAATGCATTTTAGTTTTGCTTTTTATTTTTGGTGAATACGCCAACCGTCGGGAAATGTGCTGTTTTTACGGAACAAACAGTTTCATTCGAGCGTATAGAATGAATATAATAAACAAAAGGAAAAGAAGAAGACGAGCAACACGAGCAAGACGAGCAACGCGAGTGAAAATAAATTAAATTGTTCTCCACGCCGTTTGCAAGCGTTTTACCTCCTCTACACTCACTTTATATACATATTAACATATATATTACTGATGTCCTTCCATCAGTCTCATTCTATACTTGTGTCTATTGTATGTGGGGAAGAAATTTTCCTCTATGCATATAGAACTTGCGTTTTACTCCGTATTTTTCGCACAAATCAATTTAACGCTTTCCATACTCTATATATTTTATATTTTCTACATCTCTTATAACAAACCTATTGGGCTCAATGAAAGTAGCTATCAATCAGTGTTTGAAGGAGTGTTATGAAACAAGCTATATATCTTAGTAAATATTCCATCTAAAAAATATATGAGTATTGAAGTCCAAGTTGGAACGTTGCTGGATCTTGCAGCACATTGCCTTCAGTAATCCTTTACAATGGCGTCAAATGTTCATGACCGGGTTCGGTTGAAAAATGACGTCTCTCATATTGAATAAAAATATATATATGTACAATGGTGGTTCGGTGGACGCACGAGAAAACGTTGTCAGCTTTATCAATCGATCATCCGTAATTTTTATCGGTTTCAGCCGGTGCCAGGGACGGCGCCAGCAGAAGATATCCCGTGATCGTCTTCGTACATGGTGAAAGCTATGAATGGAGCAGCGGCAATCCGTATGATGGCAGCGTACTCGCCAGCTACGGTGGCGTCGTTGCCGTAACAATCAATTACAGACTTGGAATTTTAGGTGAGTTTTTTTTTCTATTTTATCATTTTATTTTCACCAACTTATCTTTTATATTCTTCTGTAACTTAATCGTTTATTTTATTCGCCTTAAAGGTATTTAGATAATCTTAAACCCTGACTTTTTTCATTTTTACTATGAATACCATCTTCGCATCATTGACAACAATTTCAACCCTTCTGGTGACTCAAACTTTCCACACACCATCCCTCCATTGGATTCATTGAATTGCCAATTTGTCCCGTCCACACTTGTCTACCAAATTCGCACATTTATTATGCATAATTGAGGATCTTATAATGAATAAATTACCGTTTCAATTTTTCTATTTGCTTTTTGGATGGAAGTAAAATGTTTGATTTCCGTTCAACAACGCGAAATATATATGATAAATGTAGGTCGTGAAAAAAAAAAAAAAAAAAAAAAAGTTGAAAATATAGAACCAAAAGAAGAAAAAGAGAAAGCTGAGCGCGAGGAGCAAGTAGAAAAAAAAAGAGGATAAAAAAAATGAGGTAAGAAATAGAAGGTCTGTAAAAAGATTGAAAAGGTGGCGTCCGTGTTGCCGTGGTAACTGAGGAAGCCAAATCTAATAGGAAATTCATTACAGTGAGGCCTTCCGTTTCCCCAGGCTATTGAACTCTTCACTCCCTCGTTTCAACATCACCCACACGTTGGTTGATGCACGTGTCACCACAATTTCTTCACCATTTGTTCCTCCTGGCTCGTATATATATAATAACTATGCATTGAGCACTCGAAGGATCTGTTGATCACGGTCTGCATTTCAATTTATTTGTCATTGATTGATAACTGCACTGATAAATCATGACAATAAAAATGAATGAAAATTGTGAAACTCCCTCGGGAAAATAAAGTTGAGCGTATAGAAATAAAAAACAAAACGGTAAAATATATTTTTAAAATTCATGAAACTACGAAACAACTCACACAGTTCGGAATATTTTCCGGGCAATGAATAATTTGCTATATACTTCCCGCTACTCTCTCGACCACGATGCATAACAAACATATAGATATAGATAATACATATAACGGATGCTTGCGTAAAGCCGCAAGTGACAGTTAGCTGCCGGAAGTAAAAATTTCAAAAGTAAATAAAATATATCACTGAACATATAATGTAACAAAGCCATAAATAACACTTTGTTATCAATTGAATCATAGATATACTAGATATATATTGTTTCACAATGAAAATGCAAAGTGAATAAATGCGACGGGAGTCGAGCAGTAAAGTAAATTCACTGCTTGATTTGCTTCCCATATTCATACACCCCTCATACATTCATGTACATACACTACCCTAACCCATCCGTCGATCCATCCATTCGTTCGTTCTGCCATTTCATATTTCCTTTTTTTCATTTTATCATCTTTATCAAATTTTATTTACTGGCCATTTGTTTTTTTCTCCTCGCTCATTGTTATATTCATCGATTTTCGTTTTAGTTCTGAAAAACCGGAATACACTGGTAATAATCGATGAATTTTGAGCCTGTTTCAATTCTTATTCATACATAAACAAATGAATATGGTGTATATATACTTTTTTCAAAATTGTGCAATGGATTGATAATCAAAGTGCAAATATCAGTGTATCATCCATCATATCCCAATTATCTTGAAGTATTCCCATCAATAAAATGATAATCGCGTACATATATACTTCCGCCCAAACGTAATCGCAATATTATTATATAACCGTGGCTCTAGCGATGCATGAGTGTGTACAGTGGAAATATTGTGTATTGCAACACTTACGAGCAGAAAACTAGACCCAACCCAACCCCTCATCGCCTCTCTTCTTTCTATCCACTTGTATAGATATTGCGACGACGCCAGTCGTATAGGAAAGCCGTTTAATCGTGTGTTGACATTTTGATTACAGGCTTCCTCAATGCTAACACAGATTCGCACTTACGTTCACCAGCAAACTACGGCCTCATGGATCAAATAGCTGCGTTACACTGGGTCCAAGAGAATATAGCTTACTTTGGTGGTGATCCTGGCAATGTAACCCTAGTTGGTCATGGAACTGGTGCCGCCTGTGTAAATTTCCTCATGACTAGTCACGCTGTACCCGACGGTAAGTCTGTGTGTCCTATTTATTTTACCTATATATTGTGCGTATATGTATGTGAAGCATATAAAACACACGGCTGTGGAATATTAATTAATGGTGTGGCACGAGTTGACTAACAGAACATTGAGGTAGTGCTGAGGAAGAAGAATACAAAATTGACTTTGAACGTTATTATGTATATGTATATCGATATGTGTGTGTAAGAAATTGGAGTAGCTGATTTGAGGCCGCGAGTTTTTATCGGTGTATATGAAAAGCGAATGGCGGGTTGTGTACGGTGTGGGAAGGAAAAAAAAAAATTAATAGGGAAAAAAAATAACAGAGGAAAAAATGCACACCCGGCACATAAAGAGAGACCAAACGAACGAAAAAGTTTTGAGTGTGGTGTGGCATTACTGTCACCCAGCAAAAGAGAATGCACAAGTTATAGATGTAGAGAAAGAATGAATGTATATGTGTATATATATATATAATAACGATGGTGGCGAGCGTTTTCTGTCCCGTTGTATATATGATCCAAGCGAAAAAGAAAATAAATTTATTCCGGACGAGTTGAAGAAAAAATGTGTACGCCCCGGTCGTTCCCTCATTTATCCTGTCGTGCGACTTCCGCGCGCGAAAGATTTCCCGGAAGGAGAACAAGACGAAGAGTCTCTCAACCCATCCACCAACCGTCGCCCCGTTCACCGCACAATATCTCCTCTTTTTTACTTCAAACCCCCTCATACAACCTCTGTCCATCACTCCATTCTTCTAGAAATACTTTTTATCATTCACCGCCGCCCCTCGCCGTGAGACAACTGACAACCGAGGAAATCGATGGACAACAGAGGCCAAAGTGTTTCCGCAACGGTTTTGTCGAGTATTCCCTATAAAAAAGTATTCATAAAAGAAAATAATAATAACAATAATAATGATAAATTATAAGATAGATACGGTGGAACTGTTATTTATCAGGAATTCTCAGATATTCCCCATGGAACAAATATATTCGCAGTTTCATCAAATACCGTTTTTTAAATGTTCGAATCATATCAGTCGGTGCGAATTTTTTCAACGACAATTAACACTTTGCAAAATGTAAAATCGTAAACTAAGCTGCAATTCACATCAATTGAATTCTATTCGAACATAATTGACAACCAATCAACATTGGGTAGGAGCGATGATACTCAAAATCATATATACATTCTCATAGACGGCAGAAATATATTGGGCGGGAAAATATTTATTATATATATTCAACATATAAGCTAAATGCAGTTGAGGAGGTTGTTGCATGAAGACAAATTTTCGATTCAAAGCTGATTCCTTGAGAAGACAATGCAGGTACTGAAATCAAATGAACGTCTGTGTACAATTCTTTGTTATTACTTCTCAAATAATTCTGAAGAAAATATTAATAAACAATCAAGTTTGAAGCAGGAATGAGATAGGAACAGCTAACAATAAATTAACAAATATATTTGGCTTATATGATATACAAATTTAAATAATATTTATTCATTCGTGATAAATATTGACTATATGTATCCTGATATATTCATGTATGCAAGGTAAATGCTCAGGCCAGCCGAAACTTGTATTATTCGAATATGTATAAAGAATATATATTTTTTTTCCATACTGTAAATATTAATTTGCCCCATGGGGGACGCCTATATATACCTCGGTAATAGTGCAGTTTTTTCACACAACTCAACTCCTGTATATGTCCTCTAGCTCATCATGCGATCAATACTTGATCTTCATAGCAACATTCAATACTAAATTTGCAAATACTAACAGCTCACTTTGTTGAGGGTGATGAAAGTGAACAGCATGCTTCTACTAAAGCCATACGGAATCCGTATGAGAAACTTAGTACCAACTATTTTTTTTGCACTGGGAGACAGTCCCATGTTTGAATGCGTCAGATAAAAAATATCGTAAAATTGAACTTCAACTCAATTGCAAAGATCAAGGAATCAGTCATTTATTACACCAAGTGAAACGAAATAAGTGAGGAGAACAAATATATTGGGATTGTTTATTTTATTTTATTTTTTTTTTTCAGGTCTACTATTTCATCGCAGTGTCCTAATGTCTGGAAGTGCTATATCACCGTGGGCGTTGGTCCGAGGAGCCTCAAACTATGCAATGCAAGTGGCTAAACATCTGAATTGCTCGTCGGTATGTATATGCATACGTATATGTGTATTGTATATGTCCATACACCGAGAGTAATTTAACTGGGAACAAGCGTAGAGTTCAGCAGTATGAGTGAGAGTTCTCGCAGAAAGGAATCTCAAATGAAAAATGGATGGAGACTCAGTATTGTCGACGATTTGCAGTTTTTGACGTTGTTGGATACACTATATTTAAATTTCAATCGAAATATAATTTGAAAAATATTCACTTTTGTTTTGCAGTATACATTCAACAATAATTTGTTCGTCCTGAATAAGTTTTTATTGACAATTATATTACCTTTCATCGACAGTTTGCCCATGATCCACAATCATTACTACGTTGTTTGAGAGACGTTCCACTCAATAACCTCCTATCTGTGCCAATTTCCGGACTGGCTTTTGCACCAGCATTTGGTCCAAGTATCGACGGTGTGGTGATCGATCCTGGTGATCCAGAAGATCAGGATTATACCCTACAAGTAGACACAATTAACACTCTCAATAATATTCTGTTGAGGAAGGACGTTGTTGATAAACTCACGAGGTACGCTTATTCTATGTTCATCATGTACTTATAATTATGCGAATCAAAATATTATGATTGTTTGGAGAAACAATATCTTGAGATAAAAATCAAAATTTTCGCTACGTGTATTAGGTGAAATCGAGTTAAAAATAAAACATTCCATTCAGGTTCTACCTTAAAAGCTCCACTTGAATGTGGTGTCCATGCATGAAGGAAAAGGAGAGTGCGCGGTTAATGCTGACCTCGGCACCTAATATTGCACAGTAGGTTGGCGGGGACCTATCGTAAAAGTTAATAAGTTCCATTGCAACGAGGAAAATGTCGCTGGGCCACCGGGTAAACGGAACGGAAATTAGCCATAAGCCCACAAGACCAATGCCTGGGTATATTCATATATTTAATGTACACATACATATAGCCGAGGGGTAAAAGAGGCAAGAGGTGCTTGAGCAGTTGGTACATATAATGTCGACCATAGTCAGTTCATTCATTCCAATAATGAGTGAATTCGATGAGTCGTTCAGAACATAAATATGATTAAATACCATCAAATGTGTATGTCATTATGAAAATAAGTGAAGCATGTTATTTGGCTGAAAGTATTCTTTTGACAGAGAGAGAGAGAGAGTAGCGGCAGACAATTATACACGATCTTAAAAGAAGAGAAAGAGCGAAATTTCAAGTAGACACACAAAATACTAAGCAAAGAGCTCTTACAGTATATATAACATTTTATGAATAAAATGGATGCTGAAAAACATTCCACATCATGCTGTTAATATATCCGTTATAACAAATAACTGAATAAATTTTACCTACACTTGAAGTTATGGAATTGCGAATTTGAAATCGACAACCACAATAATGAAATATTCTTGATGGCATCGACTATTTTCGTTCCATTGAAATATAAAACAAAAATGCGGTTTATCTGTAGTTGCGTGCGTTTGCTCTATCTCGTGCGAATCCTTCTCCCAACCGTCTTTTCGAAACAATTTTCCGACAATACCCTAACACACCATCTCAAATAAAATTACGCGTTGGCATGTTCGGAAATTACGCATAATTGAGCAATGCTCCAGCCAGAAACCCCTTTATTATTATTATTATTATTATTATTATTATTGTTATTGTTTACATTATAATCCGATGACATAAATTGGATGAAATAATGAAAGGAGACGCCTTATTATTTTATTCAGTTTAATTCATTTCTGTCCTGTTAACAGCGCCAAAAAAATCTGTATATACATATGTAAATGAAAGACTGGTCTAATATTTGATGACTCTATACTTGCGCAAACACATTTTTTTTTTGTGCCATGCAGCTGAAAAAAAGAAGTTCATTCGCCTATTTTTCACTCATGGTATGGTACATATGAATGCGACTTGCGCAAACAACAAATACACATGGGCGGGTATCGTATAGGATATACGTCGGAAACTCATTATCGTGCTCGCGCTTTGTGTGCACGAAAACGAGGAAACACACTCTCGATTCTAAAGCACATTCGGAAAAACACTGGAATTCATCATGTAGATACAAATAAACGTCCGCTTTTTATAACTCGGCTAGTCGTTGCAAATGTCATTGCTCAAATCAACTTCCTTTTATCCATTACAGTGTTCCCAAATTTGTAGAAATAAATTCAATGATAATTCGTACTTTTTTCTGAAAATTTCGTTTGCTGTGTTTCATATTGTTTCCCAGTTTTTGAAAGAATAATTTTTTTCCAGATATGATTTGATGATCGGCGTAGTTCGATCAGAAGCTTACTTCTCGTTGACATCGGACGACACCGCATATGGGATGGAGGCCGACCGAAGAACGAAAATCCTTCGGGAATTCGTCAGAAATACATACACGTATCATCAACCAGAAATTCTCGCAACAATCATCAACGAGTACACTGATTGGGAGCGCCCCGTTCAGCATCCAGTCAATATACGGTAATATATATATCGCAAGGAAATATTCGCATTACCCTAACGTTTGAATCAACTTTCATTATGCATCAGTATACTCCTGTGACCTACTAGAAGATACCTAATCTCTTACTTTGAAATCCCTGTCGCTAATTATTGTCTATTAACCACAAACACTTTGACAATATACTTCCTCCCCATATAAATCAAATTTTATTTCCCTTCTGATGATTTACATACTTATGAAATCGCATTAAAAGTAATTACCATCGTATTTGGCTCGATCACTCAGAAAATTTCCACTATGGTCATGCAATGTTAATTATATTATATAAAATTTCAGAGATGAGACTCTAGAGGCGTTAGGCGATGCGAACACAGTTGCCCCTGCAACGAGAACTGCCGATCTTCACAGCCAATCGCACAGAAATTCTTATCTTTATGTCTTCGATTATCAGACTAAATTTGGGGACTATCCACAGGTAATAAATTCTTTCATACAAACATCATCAAAAATTTGATTGACCACAAAATAACAATTCCATTTTCTATTCTACAATACTACCCAGTGAATTGTAGCAGAAATTGGGTCTTCAGCGAATCTACATTTGGCTCATTTCCCGCCTAATTTCCTCGCTTCCTGCGATACGCTCGTGAGAGGTTGAAGATCGCAATACGTTTAACGCCCATTCTCGCGGCCCCCCATTACCATAGTATATATTGGATTAATGTATGGCCGTTACTCATATCATTATCTGATCGTTACAAAAGTTACTGGCACTGACGTAGACACGACGATGAAATAACATTTTCGAATATATATTATCGACTCCCAACTTGCAAAAGCCCCATATATCTCAGACTCATCCACCCCAATTTGCAATTCATTAAGGACTATAATATCATTGCGATACCATATATATATCGGTTGAATTTTATCGCATCGTTAACGCGTGCAGCATCCATCCATTTTTCATTTCATCTCAATATATGTATGTATGTGGCGGAAATTATGTTTGACGTGATACGGCCGTCACGAATTCAGATTAAATTTAGCTGTTGAAAAATAACAACGGATGGAACGAATTCCTATACATTTGACAGGAAAAAGATGTTCAATCTAAAAGTCACATTCAATTGATCGTATTGCAAGGAATGCAGTAAGCAAAAGTGAACAAAATTTTTACGGTATCAATGCTAAATAAGTTTTGTTTATGGAAATGCCAATGATGGGGAATTCGGGATGCGCACTTTCATATGAAAATTCATTTGGATTTCTATTACCCAGTTTATTCAAAATTCTTCGTTATGCATAAACATTGCATAATGTAGAGTTTGAGTAAGATAAAAAAATGTTTGTCGGAACACCGTGCAACATGTTTGAACAAACATGTATATGGAAAATTAATTTTTCCAGAGGCAAGGGTGCATTCACGGTGAAGAATTGCCGTACTTTTTTGGCGCACCATTGGTTGGCGGTCTATCTCACTGGCCCAAAAATTATACAAGAGCTGAAATAACATTGGCTGAGAGCGTTATATTATATT
Source organism: Zele albiditarsus (assembly GCA_958496275.1). NCBI lineage: Eukaryota > Metazoa > Arthropoda > Insecta > Hymenoptera > Braconidae > Zele > Zele albiditarsus. Next base: position 11,569,987 of record OY292414.1, read on the forward strand.
TAACCAACTTTGCGCGTACTGGGTAAATTATAATTTTTTCCAAACAATATCTATTTTTTCATAAGAACTCAAAACATGAATACCCGAATGCAAATGAATGTTCAATTACATTAATATTTTCTTGCAGAAATCCAAATGAAGGTACACCAGATCCAGGTCCAGGAGGATCACGTCCCGAACGCACAAAACTCAAGAATATTCTCTGGACAGCGTATGAAGCTGTACATAAAAATTATCTTACGCTAGGTGAAGCAGTTGAAATTTATTTGAAGTAGATATTTCAAAATGAATCGCAAGAGAAATTGAAGAGAAAATCTATATTTTTGTTTGCAGACACAAAATCAAAGCTCAAAAATCACTATAGAGCACATCGGTTGTCATTTTGGCTAAATCTAGTGCCCGATCTCCACAAACCTGGTACTGACGACGTGCCTAGATCTCACCATTTATTGGATGCCGAACAGGTATTTAGAAGCCATAATTTAATTATTAAAAATACTTGAAGCAGTTGGTTATCTATTGATTTTAAGGTACCGCCACGATTCATTCAAAGAGTACCAACAACGTTGAGAGTAACAACGATCGAAGGAACGACGGCACGTATGCATAATGCTACAACAATATCACCGAGCGAACTTGCGTTTGATGACACAACTGCACAGCCAGAGGACGGTTTTGCAGCTTACTCAACTGCCCTAAGTGTCACAATCGCGATTGGCTGCAGTCTCCTTATTCTCAATGTGTTAATATTTGCCGGAGTTTATTATCAACGTGACAAGAATCAACATCACTGCCCAAAAAAACGTCAGGAGAATGGCCAAATGCCAAATAATATTTGTGGTGAACTTGAGACAAAGAGTTTAGCTGAACGTCATCACATTCAACATATGCCACCGCCTGACTTTGCAGATTTGCAAAATAATTCATGTCTTGTGCCTATGCCACCGCCACCACCAAAAAATACAAAACCAGTGAAATCGAGTGCTGCACAAAATTTACTCATCAGCCCTAATCAATTGCAACAAGAAAATATGCCAATGTCAGCAATTGGTACACTCAAGAAAGGGCACAATCATCAACAAATCATGGAGGAATTGAGAGTTTGACTTTAGGACAACGGCTCTTAAAGCTGTTCTCGGATTTCATTATACAATTTATTCGCGGATAGTAGACACGACTCCCACTACTGCTGCCGATTTGACATCTTTACGAATGGCCTTCCATTAATTATTTTATGCAAACTCTCACAAGTCTGTGTACGTCATTATTACAGCGAATTATTCATGGAATATTCTCATCCTGCCACGCTATTTGTGGAGCGTATTTATTGATAAATATGTATACATACATAAATGGATATGCAGTGATTTGGATGTGTGTAGCTGTGTGCGCGTATTGTAGGTGGGAATGTATGTATGGATGAATGTATATGGTGATTAGGAAAATTCAAACCGAACAATACCGAAAACTCTTTGTACAGTTAAATAGTGAATGTGAACAGTTATTTAGGATGGAATCCACTCTGAATAATGTCATCAAACCACTGTTGTACGAGAATTATCACGAAAAATTCAAAATATATAGATAAAGACTATGGCTGCAATGGGGCAAACCAGTAAGAATAATTTTTAATAGTGCTAAATTAGTTTTTCGAAAATTCAAGTAAAACAAACTCGAACATTATGTCTCATACGCATATACATTTATTATAGACTTCAAGTTGGAGTTCAAGACGTTCCATTGTTAATATTCATTAATTATAGTTAGCATCCGTTACTTACTATTGATCAAACTCATGGAAGTTCACTCCGATATGTTGAGATAATATTATGGAAATATCGGTGGAATCTCGAGCGATAAAGTATATTTATTTATTTCATAGCTCAGCACTGAATGTGCCAATGCTCAACTGACAAGGGAAATTAATTCACTGCATAACAGATGACATGTTCTGTGTATGATATATATATTCATCGTACATACAATCAATACTGCCGAGGAAAAAAAGCAAAAAAATAAACAATAAAAACTGTTAGCCAGAAGAAGTAATATGATAGTTGTGTTTTGCTTTATGAATAAAATTGCACGTGACAGCCTACATTGTGTTCCATCATCATAAACAACACAACTGCTCTCATCCCAATCGAATAAGAACTGAGGCGATAACCGAAAAAAAAAAGATTGATCTCAACCTTGCGACGTTCCTGAAAAGTAACGCGTTCAACACTAACGACTCTTTTATCCCCCATTTGTATGTGACTCGTAAATAATTAATGTAAATAAAAATAAAAATAAAAATAAGACTCAATTATGGAACATTTGACTATGAGTGTATCGCGAACAATGGAGCTAAATCGAAAATACGGTGTAATATATATTTAGGAAAGATTGACACGAGGTTTGTTTGAAAATAAAATAAAAAGTTAAAAACGAACGTCGCATAATCTTAAATTTGTATATAATTAATATTACAATAAAATACACAAACCTATTGAAAGAAAAATGAGAAAAAATTGATTCCTGTGAATTAATCATAGGGTATACTGTGAAAAGGGAATACATCAAGTAAATATCAGTACGCAGTATCAACGCAAGTAAGTACATGATAAAATGCGGGCTTATAAAAATGATTGAACGTAATTGTCAATATCTAGTTTATTGCACCCGATACAGATACTTATTTTTCTTTTCATTGCATTGCGACGCAACCAATTGTCTATGTGTACGTGAATGTGCCAGTGTGCTTTTGTCAGATACACACATGAAATTCGATGAAAGTATAAGCAATAGAAAAAGGCATCGTCCATGTGAAAACAAATCTTTCATGATTCATCTCTTATAATTCCTCACCATGTGATTTTTCAAAGCATCTGCGCGTTTTACAAGTAATTTTTAGCGCGTGACAATGTGGTTCGAACAGATTGCATACCCCCATTTATTTCATATATACTCATTCACATATTGCGCTCTAGGAGTAATGTCAATATAACAATAATATTTAATCTATTCGAGTATGATTCAGTATTTACTTCACAACTCAAAGCTGAAGAATAGAGTTGCTGACTTTTTTCTATTTTGCTTGCTGCAGTAAACAATATAGTTAATGACAGTGGTTATTTCTAATTTTCAACATTTCAATGAATTGCTGATTTTATCGCGGAATCGCAATAAATTAAACGATCACTTCAATTTATTCCCAACGTATGCTCGGCATTGCATCATTATGCCTTTGTCTTCATAACTCAATGTCTAAGCTAATGCCATTTATTTCAAATGATTCAATAATGAAAGTACGAAAAAACATTCAGTCTCTTAGATTAAACGCAACAATTTTTCGACGATGTGTTATATCTAAAGCGTTCATTGACGTATTACTACTGTTATTCACGCCACTCCCACAGTATTTATGCGTGCCACAAAAACTTAGTTTTCTTCCAGAATGGTAACGTTCATTTACGATTAATGACGATTATTGTGGAACGATAAAACTTTGGATTATCATAAGATCAGTCAGTAAGTTATAGAGAAAAACATTGAATTGTTATATATCAATCACAATTAGCACTTTATAAAATTAAATAAAGGATTACTATTTAATCGAAGCGGCAGCAATTTTTTTTCCAATTTATGCTCTTGATCTCCATCGTTCCAATGGTAAATATATCACAGTGCTTCTCTATCAATTTTTTATTTTTCAATGGGCAATAGTCACATAATTTTACTTTCACAAATTGCTCAAATAAAAATGATGAAAGCACATGTCAATAATATTTCAATTTCCTACTATAATTATGAACCACGTGCTATTCTTATATGCATTGATCAAGAGATATTTATGCCTTTTATTAATGAGTAACCGAGTGGCCACAGATTATTTTTTGTTTTTCCCATTTCTCGCCTTGGTCACGTTAAAACAATATTAACGTCTCGTGCATTTTAACACGCGAAAACGCCCTGTCTCACATTATTGGCTCGAAGCACATCTTCCTAGCAAATGCAGCCACCCTCGCCCTCCGATTCGGATCCATTTTGCATTGGTGATTGATTCTGCAAGTCCACAGCTGCATCAATTGGTTAAGGTGTTTCTATATGGTTATGTTTATGATACTATGATTTCACGTTCAATATTGTGTATTACTTATGTACACACAAAAAACAAAAATCGCATTCAATCCCATCTAAAAAATTTAGATTTCACTCATCCAAATACTTTTATTTGTAAAAAACGGACGGAGTATGCATATAATGCAATTTGCAATGAGACTTCAATTCCATGGAAAAAATATTTAGCTACCTTTCCTCGCTTAAGAAATGAAGAACACAAACAATTTAAACTACGAAAAAAAAATTATAATTCCATAAAAAAAATGGAACTTGCGAATGTTATATGAAAAAAAGAAGAAAAAAAAACCTGGGCCCTATTTTCAATTTTTCAATAAAAAGTAAATAAACAATATTTCAATAAACAATTATACTACATTAATAAAAAAGGAAATAACGAAAGTGACATGCCATAAATACACCTAAATTTGATACATCTCTCATGTTCTTTTCCCCAATTCAAACTATTTACAGTTGCCATGTAATAATAGTGAATAAATTGCACCATACACGCATTGACTGGACTCCAATGTCAGGATGAAGGATAGAAATAAATCGTCTTCAAGAAGAATTGGGAAGAAAAAAAAAAAAGAAGCAAACTTAATAGTTTTTACAGTTATCAAGTACAAGAATTTTGACGAAGCAAATCATTTTTATGTAGTCAAATGTCTCATTCATGTCCAGCGAATATATCCTCAATATGAATAATTATCCGTTTTAATACAGAGTTAATTTTTTCTGTGATTGATAATATACGTATGAATTATAGTTTAAGTCTTTAAACCATCATATTTTAAGCATTCTTATTGCTATTTATTGTACTTGAGAGAACTCCTTTAGTTATTATATTACTGTTTGTTTGTTTCATTGTTGACAACGTTATAGTAACGGACAGTATTGTGAACTCACAAAATGGATTGCACCCTGGGATATTAGCAAAATAATATGCAGTTGACACGCTATAATTTATCTCGATCTGTAATTTCATGAGGATATTTTAAACACGTAATCATTTATAAGCGATCAATATAAGCTACCACAAAGATCATTATTTATCGATTGCCCGTCGTTAAAAGAATAATCAATTTAAAATTTTGTTAGTGCCATCACGTGCATTCCATTTCATTGATTACATATTATGGGGTGAAAACCGAAATAATGCCAAACTAACTCTTTCTATCTCACAAATTTGTGGTTGAATTAAACCGACCACAAATACAAGTAACCTCTTCATAATTTGACGACCAATAATTGATTAATCGTAGGACCTCACTGATGAATACCACGATTGAAAAGTGTCATTACTGTCATGACCAGCACAGATATCTTCAATTCACTTGATTGATGATATTCATATATAATTCAATTGTAATTTTTCATTTAAATTAGCGTTGTGTCTGTTAGGACTTATCTTGATTTAGCATAAACAATTGCTCTCCGATGCTTTCAGTTCGATCGGTGTATCCTTGAGAACTACTTCTTGCACTACAGGTTATTGAAAAAATATATTAAGGAAAACACAAAATAAATAAATGAGGATTAAATTATTAAAATAATATGACGATACGTATAACGAACCAGTTTCATGGCATGAAAATATAAAAAAAAGAGAACGAAAGAAAAAAACGAAACAATCAAACATACAAAAAGAGAGAAGAAAATATAATTTGTTTCTCGTAAGAAAAAAAACTATATATATATATATATATATATATATATATATATATGTATGGATGTGCCACAAGATCATATGAAATTTGGTATGAAATGAAAGGATACTGTCTTCTGGAGGTTTATTTTCCGTGGAATCCATGCCTGGTAAAGCCGCAGCGACTCTTCTGAATAACTGAGTAAAGCGTTCACATTGCGATAAGTTGAAATAAAGTTGAAATAATTTTGAATTCACTAATGTACTTACTTGCTTCACATTATATCCTGCTTTAGCACTAGTCTCAATGAACATTACATTTAATTCCTTGGCTTTGCGTTCGCCGTCTTCAGTCGAAACTTGCCGCTTATCACTCAAGTCCGTTTTATTACCAACTAACATGATAATTACGTCACTGCCACGCTCTGTACGCACATCATCGATCCACTTAGATGTTTGATGAAATGAATTGGCATCTGAAATGTATAATTGAAAAACAATGTTGGTATTGAAGAAAAATTGTGCTTAAATAGAAAAATTAAAATACATCTCATAAAACACATATCGAAAAAATTATGGATCCAATTGCTCACTAGTAATGTCATATACCACGACAGCAACAGTCGAATCTCTGATATAACTCGGAATTAGCGAACGGAATCGTTCTTGTCCGGCAGTATCCCACAATTGCAATCTCACAGTCCTATCTTCAAGATACATAGTCTTGCTCAAAAAATCTATTCCTATTGTAGCCTAAGATAACACATATACGATTCAATTAAATATTGCATTATAAAAACTCAATGCATAGATGTTAATGCGATATACATATATTTATATATTTGATGTAGTACATTACCTGATAGGTGTTATCAAAGCTATCATACATAAATCGTGTTATAAGTGAAGTTTTTCCAACTGCAAACATATAAAATCTCTCATTCATGGTGTATACAAGTACAAAATGTAAATAGAAAAATGTCACATTGTTTATATCAATAACCAAGATGAAATATTTGTACGAACATGACGTAAATATTGAATTGTACTATTCGAAAGGCTGGTAAACGACACTGTGGGCCTGGATACGCGTAGGCGAAAGTGAAAAAGCAAGTAAGAAGGAGAAGGATAGAGTGAGAAGTAGGAAGTAGAAAGTGAGAAAGAATGAGAAGTACAGGCAGAAAATTAGAAAACGGCCTTGCAATATCGATTTATAACCTCGTATGAAAATTGATGAATGGATACGATAATGATAATCTTCAAAACCGAGAAGAAAACGAAGAAATATTGTCGAATTGTAGAAAAAAAAAACCACAGACTCCGTGAAAATATTGATCGAATGGTAATTGATGAGGAAAAATGCTTACCACTCTGTTCACCGAGAAAGACAAGCTTGAATTTCCGCAACGGGTTACCGAAATCACCCGATGACGACATTTTAATCAATTAACTGATCGAAATAATCACGGTTTATTGATTCGAATTATTGTAAATATTTGCAATTGTCAATTACAAAACATTTAATATGCGATGAAAATTGAACAACTTGACAGATCCCACTGACCACTCCTACCCGTCCGTGTCGCGGCCGCCACGTTTGACTGGGAAGTGACGTCATTGGTCGGACAGCATTTGATTCGCAACAATACATGTAATGGGTACATTATATATATACATATGTATGTTTATACGTATAATTTATATTTGATCAAATATATTAGATATTAGACCAAAAATACCACTATTATGCCATTCAAGTTATCATCTTTAATATTGTATCGATATTTCTCAGTTATTTCAAAATATTGACACAATTCCGGTGTAATATATATATATGCAAATACAAAGACACAGAAATATGATTGACTGTATTGTGGGTGACTACATTTTCACAATAATTGCTACAGTTCATGTGTATAATTCTATTTATTTACATGTTGCAGATATTTCTGTACACATTCATCATTCCTTTCTTCGGCTATATAAATTTTCATTTTTATCAATTTATTGACGATGAGGTCGATTATTATTTTGATTTCTATATGGATCCTCAACCACAAGTGAGTGACAAGCGAGATCGTAACCAGTACGATTGAATCTGAATGAAAACAATGAAAAACAAATTGGGAATAGCAGTGTCATTATTAAATTTTTGACTATGGATCGACCCAGTGCTAAAGGCAAACCCAAATCGGTGCCAGGTGAAACGAAAACCACTTCTCCATTATCATGACGATTAACGGGTGTTATACTGCGACATTGAACGACTCGTAGTCCCATGACAGTTTTTCCTGGTGTTGCACCCCCTACACGTCCATTCACACCGTGTTGCAACCATAATGCCTGGAATTATGATCATCAATTAAATTCATGTGTAATCATATTACTAATCGTAAATCGATGATTACCTCGAAAATACACACTATGAAGCGATGCATCAATTCCCATACTAAAATTCTTGAAGCAACTTCCATTGCCATTTTATAGTCAACAATTCGCAGACTTGTTTGCAATGTATCCAGTGTGTATGGCTCCATATTCCTAGATAATTTAATTCGAAAAATTGATTCTTCATATTACAGTAATCTGTTAATGGTTTACTCACATGGCTGCAACAATATCTAGAGCAACGAATGTTATTATTAGCTTCAATACGAATAACATGATCGAGTCAATTAATTCGGCCACGAAACGCTTCCAAATAGGTGGTATGTGATATTCGAACCCTGTAAAATGATTGTAGTTGTAGCCGAATCTGTGTAAATGTCCTTAGATACTGAAATTATCAGAATGAAAATGAATAACAAATTCTATTATATTGGACGAAAGAAAAAAAAAATATAGAACATAAACATTGAATTGGTGATGATATGATTATTGAATGACGTTCTGAACTACTGACAATTGTGTCCCTCTTTTGTACCTTCAGCTCTACCAACTGAGCTTGATGTTGTAGCATCAGTATCTCCGATAGTTGTATCTCTATTCACCTCATTATTCTGCCAAGCTGGTGAAATTAGTGCTCTCAATGAAGCATTTATCATGAAAGAATGATTGAGAGAATAATTAGTCGAAACTTGAGGCCAAACTTTGTGTCCTGGCAGGACAATTTATTTCCGTTTCAACGGAAACAAACTAAACTATTAGTTTGAACGAATGTATATCATAACATATTATCGCATTACCATGTGTTTGTGGCATCAATTGGCCCGACATTAAATAATATGGGAACATGGCAGCAACACTTTGCCAAGCGTAAGCTTCCTGTAACCATTTTTCCAATTTTCCGAAATATTCAGCTCTCTCCTTCGCCATATTTTGATTTTGATCGTTCGCTTTACAGTGATTAATCTCATTCGACGTATCATCAAACATCGTCACCTAATATACTGTACATTTATTATTAATTCTCAATTAATATGATAGAAAAGTTGTCAATCCAGCATTGACATGTATTTCCCAAACCTTCACTTACCTGTTGCAATCTTATATAATTATGTCATCACAAAAAAATGAGTTGGAATGAATAAGTTTCAACCGCTCATATTTGTGCAACATAAACCAACAAAGGATTCATAAACACCATGATGTTTCCAACTATATGCGTTATCAAAACAAAGCTCACAGAGTTCGCTGTGGCAGAAATAAATTCATATATAGAGATGAGCGATGTTCAACAATGTTCCGTAACACCAACTATTTCTCCCCATAACAATCGATCATTTTTCCCCATGTTTTCAAATTCCGACTAATCGATTGTCCTTCGATGTGCAAGTGAAACCTCGAACGTCATATTGGTATTGGCCATCGTCAATCTTTGCTGTTCTGCGCATGCATCAACCACCATACTGCAAGGCGCCAAATTATGAATGTGCGTAGTGTTCGGTATAGACTAGTATGTGCTGATCATTTCGCATTGAAGAAAAAAATTAGGCGAAGCAGGTGTTGGGAAAATTATCAATGCATAACTGCATTGGAGTTGGATAAAACTATATCAGCATGAAACATGTGCAAAATACACTTATTTCACACACGAATTTTAGAGTTGAAAGGTCTAGAGATGTCTTGAAATTTATACAAACGATACCGTAATTTGTCATCATAATTTTGGAATAATTCGTGTCAAGTTTCACCATATACATATATATAAGTACTCAATATCTAGTGAGATTTTTTCCTAAGTTAGTGACGCGCACAAATGCGCGCGTTTTTTGTGTATGTTGTGTAAAATTCGAGAACCGAAATTTCACCATTGCATTTTTGGGGCTCATAATCCGTTTGTCAGCCAATAAAAATAATTAAAAGGATGGAACATATAAGACGCTATATTGAAACTTTCGCGCCAATACAACGAGCAATACTGCATGGCGGCGTTGGTGTTAACACTAAGAGGAAAATGAATACTTGGAACATTGGCCGCTGAGCAGCACTGAGCATTTTTGTCTTATATTGGGCGGCACGGGTTGGTTTAGGTCGATATAGGTAATAATTACTCTATGCTTTATGTATTTTATGGCTCTATATTAGTAGTTTATGTTTCCTATACGGAATCATACGGATGATACCGAATCGTCATTTCATTGTTACAGCTATCTCGCGGAAGAAACATCTGTCATCATTCATCTGTTTGATTAATTTTTACATTGCTACTAGCTGAATAACAAATTTCGAATGTGTTATGGGATTCAAAGTGATGCCGATGAGGATTAAATTAGAGAGGCATTTGTGTTAAACCAATCATTCTCCGTCTTTGAATAGGGTGTGGGGCCTCTCCCCTCTTCATTTTTTTGACGCCAGGAAACTTTGGGTGAGCGAAATTTTTTTTGGTTTTGCTTAAGAATTTTTGAATTCAATTCCTCAACACCTCACCCACAATTGTAATTTCTCTGATGGAGTATTATTCTGTTCAAGTTCCTCAACCAGTCACATATATAAATATATATATATATATATATATATATCCGCAATTTTGGTTTTTCTTTTTCATCTTCATTTTTCATAAACAGCAAAAAAATGTTGAAAGGAAGTTTAAAAAAAAGTGAATAGGCCTCACGTAAGGAGAATTTATGATTCTGTATCAATATCAATTCATTTTCCAATCAATTAATTGATCAATCATCTACATCATTCTCAACACATGTTTGTGAATAATAAAAATATGTTTATGTATAAACCGATTAAGTTGTTCTACCAATGTCATAATATAATGTCACTCTTTAGTATCAACAAATTTAATGATTGACTGACATTAAGATTATCGCCAAATATGATTTAGCTTAAAGCCATATTTTCCCTGTTAATCCCATTCAGTAGGTTATGCTCTTAAACCCTCGTGCCTCATTCAATTTTTTGAGAAATATCCTCATTATTACGATGCCTTGAACTTCGTCCAGTCAAACGTTCTCATATTCAACACTATTGTATAACATCCAATGTATGTACGTCCATGTATGCATGGTCATGTCCTAGCCGAAAAACTCGATCGGGTTATTTGGGACCGTGATGTTGACGCGATGAATTAATTCACCATGACATGAATTCAATTCACCCTGCTGAATTTAATCTGAATTATTTCATTCAACCTGTATTCCACAGCCAATCATTCCCAAAAAACTTCTTTATATTTCCACCACAGCATAGAGACGTGAACGTATGCACCGAACGCTCTACATAATGAACTTATGATAGAAATTCAATGTTTATGAGTTGATATCGTGAAAATTATAAGAAAATAACGTTTCGTAGAACCTACTCATCACCGTCCCGTCATTTATCCATAATGATTATCCGACCACTGCAATTTCTGGGAAAAAAAAAAGATTGAATTAGTAGGGTAAATTACACTTGTGATTTTAGTCGACGCTATCAAACCACGATAGATAAATGAGTAAGTTCATTAATCTCCTACACATATATCAGTTTACGTATCTGTCATACAAGATTGCGCCTGGATAGCCATTTCAGGTCAATTAATTGATATTTGTGCTTCATAAAATGTTCAGAGAACGATATATCTACTTTACACTGAACATATATACTACCTTTGAGATAAGCGACAAATTTAGTATATAGGTAATGATGGTCATTGTTGCAACTGCGACACTCGCGAGCTCCCAATTGACATGAATAATTATATATATATATGCAGTGTTCACTCGACAGTTGATCGAGATGATTAATTGATAGCCACAGTGAATTCTTCATTTTTCTCATTTCGACAAACACTAAGAAAAGTTTACCTATCTAACTTGAATGGATTGATGTTGGGTTAGATGTTGGTGCAAGTAAAATTCGAACATAAAATTTGGAGGGGATAAGATGCCTGAGGTAATCGAAAAATTTATCGGAAATTTTATTTCTTCTGCGGTCCACAACAATGCTACAAAAATATTGATGCAAGTGACCATTAAGTCTTAGCCCGAAAGTCCATTACAACATACGACTATGTATATGCGTATGTATATGAAGCAACATATAGATTATCACATGATGAAGTTCTATCGAATATATGTGGATATAAAGAAGAAACTGCGCAATGCCTTGCCAACACGCCTTTTCAGCCTTCATGAAAGATACATATATAATAAGTACATGTATATATGTATGCATGTAGTTGCCGCATTTTCTCTACTGTGTTTTTTCCAAATAGCAAAGTGTGACGCGCAAGCAATTGAATTCCTCCGTGTAGGGCCCGAACCATAAGCGAAATACATGCGTTAATGCTATCTCTTTTCATAATTATTTACGTGACGTCATGGTTTATTATATGTCTCCAAACAGTATTTGCATCTTTCAAAGCACATATCAATAATAATGATAATATTTTGCACTGTTTTGCATCTATAAATTTATTATTTGTTTTCACTTGGCAGTCAGCGTGTTCGATATCTGATCATTAGGATGACACGGTGATTCCGAATGAGCTAGAAATCAAAATTGGGCGATCGGAAAAACTGGCCATGGACGCCGTGGACAGTGTGAGCAGACGACAAGCAACCCGTGTATTCAAAAAATCCAGTCCCAATGGAAAAATCACAGTATATTTGGGTAAACGTGACTTTGTCGATCACATAACACACGTAGATCCAATCGGTAAGATGATAATCAATCATTAAAATAAAATTATTACGTTTTTATATGAGTGAAAACCTAATATTCTTTTCCAAGGCTATTTTCCTGTTGAGTGGGTAACAGTGAAATATATATTGCAGAGCGAATATAAATTATGCAACACAATTTCCAGTTGGGTCGCCATCATTTATTCTAGTTGTTTCTATTTTCAAAATTTGCAGACGGTGTCGTCTTAATTGATCCAGATTATGTGAAGGATCGCAAAGTGTTTGGTCATGTTTTGGCAGCATTTAGATATGGTAGAGAAGATTTGGATGTGCTCGGACTTACTTTCAGGAAGGACCTTTATCTCGCCGCGGAACAAATTTATCCCGTTGTTCCCGGTTCACAACCACCCAAGGAATTGACAAGATTGCAAGACAGATTAGTGAAGAAATTGGGGAGTAATGCGTATCCATTCTATTTTGAATTGCCTCCACATTGTCCGGCCTCAGTCACGCTTCAGCCAGCGCCTGGTGATACCGGCAAACCATGTGGCGTTGACTATGAGCTAAAGGCGTTTGTTGGTGAAACGCAAGATGACAAACCACACAAAAGGTATGAATAATATCAATAATCTTCTGAGAAAAATGCACATTCGAAGGTTTCAAACAATCATTTTACAATCAATATTCAGGAACTCTGTGCGGCTTGCTATCAGGAAAATAATGTACGCACCGTCCAGGCAGGGTGAACAACCTTCAGTGGAAGTGAGCAAAGAATTTATGATGTCACCAAATAAACTACATTTAGAGGCGTCGCTGGACAAGGAACTTTATCATCACGGCGAAAATATCGCTGTGAATGTTCATATAGCCAACAATAGCAATAGAACAGTGAAAAAAATCAAAGTCTCAGTCAGACAATTCGCTGATATTTGTCTATTTTCAACAGCGCAATACAAGTGCATTGTCGCTGAAGCTGAGAGCGAGTGAGTATTTCATATTTCCTTCTAATAATTTCGTTCGTTTTTTTTTTTTTCTCCAATATAAACATTTTCTTTGTCCGAACAATAGCGCCCTAAATATAATAGGATTTTTCCTCGTTTCGTTTGCCTATATCAATAGTGACGATCCTTATTAATCTCTGAGCTATTGATGAAAGAATAACGAGAAAGAAAAGTTGATTCGTTGAAACATAATAAATGAACTATCCGCTAGCAAGGCGATATTTTTCGATATTTTAATGAAATAAAGTTTAGCAAAGAAATATAAAATAATTACACCCGACAGTATAGGAGTAGCGCCAGGATTCACCTTGAGCAAGGTATTTTCTCTAAAGCCAACCCTTGCTGACAACAAGGACAAGCGAGGTCTTGCCCTAGATGGGCAACTTAAGCACGAGGACACCAATCTCGCATCTAGTACCATGTGAGCGCCTGAATATTGGCCAATAATCGAGTATACTAGGAGAGAGTGGAAACTGGGAAACTGGCCGATCGATCTTTCTCATTTGCTTTTAGCCACGCAATCACTTTTAACGTTCTATACAATATTTGATTGACTGCCATTAAACTTTCATGAGTTCATCTACCTTACTGCTTCATTTAATAATACAATATCGCATACGAGAACCCTTGAATTTATCGAATGGACTGTTTCAATATGACTCGGATTTGGGGTGACTTTCGTATGTGGCTGGGTCTATCGAATCCTTCAGTCACTCGTAGCATCACAGGTGTAACCTATCAAAATAATTGAATCTTCGGGACGGTCTACGTTTGCAGTCTCCACTCGGACATTTTTTTCGTAAAAGAACCATAAAAGTACCAAGATGAATTTCTTGGTGAATGGAATGCCAGTAACGTTCAATTTCGCTCTATGTATATATATATACACATACATATTCATATTTTTTGTTTGTTACTTTTCCTTTTGTGGTATTTTGTGTTGTGGGAATTTTCTCTTTTATTTAAAAAAAATTTTTTTTCTTCCACTACGTTGCTCTGTCATTACGTTTCGAGTGTGGATTCAGTCGGCGATTAATTCTTTCTTTTAGTTTTACGCCCACATTATCTGGGACAGTTTCTCTCTGTTATCTGATCAACTGGAAACGCCATAAAATTTTGGGAAAAGAGGATGCTTCCATCATAAAGACATATTCATTCTAATTTTTCGCTCTTTTCGATAAGCACCTCGCAAAATATTCGGTTGCACTCATATATATATATACATATATATGGTTAGGTAGCCATAAATTGAATACACACATTGTGTATGTGACATATACGTAATCATGTACGATTTGTAGAATTTCATATGATATTGAATAATGACAGATAATTTATTTGTTTCAATTAAGTTGTTCGTAAAAAAATACGTTCCTCTCGACCAAAATGAATGTTCCTCGTCAATATTCAGATACAGTGATAAGAATAAAGGCGGAACTGATTACGTAAAAACACAAGAAAGAAGAAACCGTAACGCGATAGTTAATTGAAAGAACCGAGTAGATAGGCATTTAATAATTTCTCACAATTTCATTGAAAATTCATCGTCATCTATTCTTTCTTGCTCGCAATATGATGAGAGAAAAGAACGAGTAAAATTCGGATAATCATTATACGTATAATTACATCTATGCTCATGTTTGTTAGGGAGGGGTGCTCGGTCGGGCCAGGTTTCACGCTCAGCAAAGTGTTTACATTGACGCCGCTTCTCGCCAACAACAAAGATAAATGGGCTCTTGCCCTAGACGGCCAGCTGAAACACGAGGACACCAATTTGGCGTCTAGCACCCTGTAAGGCCCATGAATAATACAACAAAGGAAGAAATATTTTACGCAATGCGCGAAACATGCAGTTTCAATTCATTTTACGGACATATATTTCAGTCATATCCCTTTTCTTTATCATGGCTCTCCCACTTTCGTTTTCTTCTCGTTCTCATGCTCATTCTCTTTTTCACACACAAAGTTATATATATATCTTCATTATTCTTTTATTGCTTATCACGTAACAAACTCATTGACACGCAGGATATCCGAGGAGGGTGTAGGCAAATTATTATTACATTGAACGGTGTCATTTAATTCGCGATCATCCGCAAACCCCTCAAATATCCTTGAAAACGTATAAAAATGATTTTGATGCCTAATAGTAAAATCTTTGGATGTATGTATGGTGAAACTAATATTCATCACAGTACCGACTCATTTGCATTTGCTCAACAAATTGTACATAGATATTTCATGTACACTGTTGGAAATTTATGTACTTGCAAGATTCGTGCTCGGGTGAAAAGTATTTCGTATTATAGCCGGTCGAAAGGGAACACAGAATGTCTATAGGTAAGCTGCATTAAGTGCTTCTTTCCACGAAAGTTCGCAATATTCCGTCACAAGTCCTTAATATTAGAGTCCGTAATAGTCGTAAAAGGAACATAAATACAAATGGACGTTAACCGACACATTGTCGACTAATCAACTACGCCAACACAGAATGTATGCAAGGGATAGCTTGTATGTCGGAGGAAAATACATTTGCTAGTCTATACAAATCACACATTCGATTAGAAAAAGAAAAATCATCCAACTTACACAGATCGCGGGAAGTGGCGGATTTGATTTCGAACAAGGTCTCGTCGCGAAAAAATCCAAATTGTATTATTAATCTACTGAGTTTATTATTTTTTGTCCACTTTCATTTGCATGTTGCGTCTTTTCTTCAGTTTTACTTTGAATTATGTTACCTACTCGTTGCTTGATGCACCAAATAATTCATTTAATAATACAATGGTTATTGGTACTACTTGCTTGGATTGCACGGCATGCTCGTTGTTAAACACATTCATATGTACATTTCTTTGAACATTTCATTGAATGATATTTCTGTTTCTCCAGCGTGGCTGATCCTGTTCAACGTGAAAATCTTGGAATAATTGTTCAATACAAAGTCAAAGTTAAATTGTGTCTGGGTGCATTAGGAGGGTGAGTAACTTATTTTTATCACGACTACTATTGAGGTCTATTCAAACTAATACATTCATTTTTTTTATGCAGTGAA
Organism: Zele albiditarsus; assembly: GCA_958496275.1. NCBI lineage: Eukaryota > Metazoa > Arthropoda > Insecta > Hymenoptera > Braconidae > Zele > Zele albiditarsus. The sequence goes on from OY292414.1 coordinate 11,586,850, forward strand.
TTGGTGGCGGAATTGCCATTCATTTTGATGCATCCTAAACCTGATGAGGAGACCCCTGTACCATCAACGGCAAAACCAAGTCCTACGCACACAACAGAAGACGGTGAAGTCACGAATGATACAAATCTCATCCAATTGGATACGTAAGTGAAAAACTTGAAATTATTTGCGTAATTTGCATAAACACTTCAGTAAAACAAATTTGTCAATTTAGGGAAGAGGATGCCGGTGACGATGATATAATATTCGAAGATTTTGCTCGTCTAAGACTCAAAGGCGAAACAGATGCCTGACCATGTAACATCCAAACTACCTGGGTGCATAGGTACAAATCTATAATATCACGGTATTGCATGGTTGCTTGAAGTGTGCCCTCTTTTCCCGTTAATCCTGTGTACGACAATATTTGTCATACGCATAAAGAGACCATTGGTGTATTTTCACGTTTCTGTTGGTTGTCAAAGGGCATAAGCGAAAGCTCTCTATTCCGTTCAACGAATGGTATTTTCCGATTCATCATCAACTAAATACCATGAGTCATTTCAATTCGTACCATTGGTAAAAAAGAAACATCAATGACGCTTATTGGGCTATTGAGCTCCTTTTTTAATTGTATATTTGCACTTATACGTGCGGGCACGAGTAAGGATATTTTTTGCTACTAATTGACAGCACCATTATTATATCGCACACATAGCCTAGGTCGCCACGACCTTCATTAGTCGGTGTATTATCGTCTTTATACTATATAGGATTTATTTACCGAGTTCTCTTGTCACACAAAAAAAGAACATAGCAAAGAATTAATTTATGCGAGTACTAATTTATTGTGTGAGTGTTATGTATGGCGCTGAGCTTTTTATATTTAGTCGTTTAAAAGGAGATAACGTCCATTTTTTTCGTTATTATCAATTATTTTATCATCACGACGTTGAAGTTTTTATATACATTAACTGAGTATAAATTAGATTCAAACAATCGAAAGAGAAATTCTTGCAATTAGAATTGCGTCTCGAGTGCAAAAGTAGCTAAAACAATTGTACTCTATTTTTTTTAAATAGAAAATACTCTACCTCAGCGCATTCATAATTTTTTTTTCACTTTCGCTACAGTGGTAAAACGCTGCCGAAAAAACAGGGCGCCGTCAAACATCATGAGAGCAGAAGATGTATTATACTCATTTATATTTTCTTCAATGTCTTTTAATTAAATAACTCATATGAATTTTATGTAAATGACATGCAACACATTCATCAATTCTAAAAGCACATAATCTCACGCCAAATATCCATCAACATTTGTATTCAGTGCATTTAAAGGAAATTATATACAAATGGAATGGATCAATTGGATTTTATAAGTACTGTATTGTACATTAATAGTTTTAATGTGGTTGTGGCATTCATTGAAAAATCACAACACGAATCGTTATGAACGATTGATTGTAAATGTGAATGAAATAGTTCATCGATACTGGACGAGTTATGAATAAAACTTAAATGGTCTTATTTTACGTAATACGCGAAGAGAGAAATAAACTGTTCTCTCCAATGGATTTATTTCATTACACAACATCACGATTGATGTCAATAAATATTTATTTTGTCAACATTTGAAGAATCGGTAACTTTATAAGTTTCATGTAAATAATAAAAAAGGAAATAGTATTTTGTATTGTGTGCAGAAAAAAATGCATTGCCAAAAGCAAAATTATTTATTGTGGAATTACATGACGTACCTTTTCTCGACAAACGCTAATCACCGAGGGCATACTACGCAGCAACGAACGGTAATTAGAAAGTAAAATGGAAAAACGAGACCTGTCAATGTCCAATCGATATTTGAAATCATCCTCCGACTATTCAAAATACGGACGAATATATATTAACATAATTGTGTGTGTGTGGGGGTGTATGTATGTATGTGTGTATGAATACCATTACCAATGGAATATACTGATACTGGTGTTAATTGACTCGCTAACGTTGAATATTCCGTTAATACTGGTTTTTTTTCTGTTTCACATTTCACTGTGTGAGCGGTTCAACGATTCCAAAAAGTTCGAATTTTCAATAAAATACTGTAAATATGTAAAAGAAGGATTAGGCTTATTCATAAATCATCGTTATTTATAACAATGTTACCTTTGAATTAATTAACTGCTTCATGAAGCCAAATTAAGAACTAGAGGCTGAAACAAGTATTATTTCCAATTATTATGTTGACTGAAATAAGCTGATATCTCTTCAAGGATCTAGTGATTTTCAATCAGATCAGAAATCGTTATAAGGTAATGCAAATGGGAAAGAGGAATTAACGAATTACTGATTGTTTTTTGGTAACGGTTATAGTAAAGATACGTCGTTGTATATGTGACAATCTATGAACAAAATTGAAGAAAGAAAAACAAATAACTGTACAAAACACACAATTATCGTGATGCATTGTAAAAATTTCATTGAATGTCTTATATTAATGGTAATTTCGTCAATGCTTAACTCATTATTTATTGAGTATGTGTATTGATTGTGCAAAAAAAATTTGTACAATTTATCAATTATGCGTCACTATGAAATTTTGTTTATTTTATTGTGAGAAACCAAGTGTGTGTCAATTGAAGATTACATATTTACATGTAAAAATTCAAAAATATAATAAAATATATATAATATATTGTACATGTATGAATTGTGTATTCTCGTATTATCATTATGTCTGTAGTTATTCAATAAACGCGATGTAATGAGGAATAATTTATATTTTACATTGCTAGGCGAATTCACGTGGGACAATTAATGTGATTTCATTTAGCCTCAATTTACCATTAATCATGGTCAATGTTGCTTTATTACTGCAGATACTATCGTATTGTGATGATACACAAATTGATTGAAAATACTTCACACTAATGTTGAAGTAGTCCAGATGGCATCACAATCGATTCACCACCATGTATATATGTATTTTTTCATTCCTATCATTTTAGTTGCACAAATTGTGAGAGCACATTCGATCGCGAAATCACGTGCGCGTTTTACCAGGAGGAAGAGGAAACTTATCAGGTAAATATTTCTTAACCTTACAGAAATTCTAATTCATCATTATGAAACTATCGTAATTTTTGTCAATGAATTCGAATGCTTATTTCAATAATTTGAATGTGGGTTTTTTGAGTTTTCAGAACCTTAGAAGAACAATGTGAATTGGATTACATACAGCTTCACCTGGAAAAACAATAAAATCATGGACTGGATAAGGATCTCACAAGTTTTATGTATGTTCGGATTCCTCAAGGAATTCCGGCCCAACGAACCTTTCATTAATGATTACTTGACTGGACCTTGGAAAAACTTCACTAGCAACCAAGTAAATCACAGTTATTTATCGTATACCATTGATAAAACTTGCTTCCACATGAATTTATATACGTATGTAAATAATATGATAAGTCTTTATTTTCAGGTAATCCATGATGTATATCCAATTGCCACGTACAGCAATTTTGCCACACTCATTGTCGTATTTTTATTGACAGACTTTTTAAGATATAAGCCAATAATAATATCATGTGGGATTTCTGGTGCCATAACGTTCATCATTCTCACGTTTGGAACTTCTATAGCTGCCATCCAAGCTGCTGAATTTTTTTATGGCTTATATTTATCAACGGAAGTCGCATATTACACCTATATTTATGCCAAGGTTGATAAGGAGCATTATCAAGAAGTTTCGAGTTACACACGATCAGCATTGCTGCTTGGAAGGTTTATTACTGGCATCATAGCACAATTGTTGATCACCTTTCAATTATTAGATTATCATCAATTGAATTATCTTACAGTATTGGGTTCGTTTTTATCATCATCATCGTTATTATTATTATGTTATTCTTCAATATTTCAATATTCATAGGTCAGATACTCGCTGTAGTATGGGCCATTTTCCTGCCATCAGTGGGCCTATCGGTCTATTTCCACAGACCTGAAAATAAAACTGACAATGTTGATCGAGTCGATAATGACTCAGATCAATGCGTAATTACAACAAAAAATCAATTGGGAGCGAAGAAATTCACGTTGGAGTATATCAGACGAGCTTATCATTTATTATGGCAGGATTTTTTAAAAGCCTACACAAACGCCCATGTATTTAAATGGTCTTTATGGTGGGCCGCCGCCAGTTGTGGATATTTACAAGTATTGAGCTATACTCAATCAATATGGCAAACGTGTGTTGAAAAAGATGCGAAGATATACAACGGTGCTGTCGAGGCACTTTACACTGTGATTGGTAAGTCTACATGTGAAAAACAAAACTTGAATTTTTATCCACAATCCTTCAGATATAAACTGATCATCAGATTAGATTAAACTTGTCGATTCCATTTGAATTATTTATGATTAATGTACAAAGCCTCACTTTGTAATATTATATTATGCCTCACATGTGTTTTTTATCGATAGGCGCATTAGCAGTGTTGGGTGTCGGAAAATTACGACTTAACTGGACATTAGCTGGGGAAATTATTCTATCAATATTTTCCTTCTTAGAAGCATTAATTTTGTTCTTCGTATCGAAGAGTTATAATATTTGGTTTCAATATGCTATCTATATAGCGTTTGGAGTTATTTATCACACTATTGTCACGGTTTGCAGGTGAATTCATATTTTAATATTTGTATAAAGTGGCGAGAGTCGGATGTTGATGGAGGATTTAATCTTGGTTATCTATGTTCAATGGTCAAGTTTTGAAGTTGCAAAAAGAATATCCGATGATAGTTTTGGCCTCATCTTCGGAATAAACATATTCCTGGCACTTACATTTCAAAGCACACTCACTTTTGTTGTGACAAGTGAACAGGTTTTGAAATTGGATCTTCGTACTCAGGTGAATTGAATTAGATAAATGGAAAATTATAAGATAAATAATCAGAATGTCAATATCATATTATTGGATTGGTATTTCTCTCTAGTTTGCAGTGTATAGCGGATATTTTGCATTACTCGGCGTCATATTCATGATAATTGCCATTTGTACAATCACAACGTTATGTAAAACCGGTGAAAAATTCACATTGTGGTTGAGCACTGGAAATGGCATCGTGCTGAATTGCCCCGATCATTCAGATGACCAAATAACAGCCTGATAACACGAAGAAATCGTTGACGATTATTTATCATAAGACGGTTTTTCTTTATTTTATGTGATATCGATTGTCATTTGTGATCATTAGTCAGTACACGATAGAACTGTATCTTGTATATATATATATATATGTATAAACAGACGATTCTCATAATATACCTTTTTGTATAAAATATATATATATATATCCTTGAAATAATAAAAACAAAATAGAAATCGTACAACAGCATGGCATCGCTTGTCTCTAACGATCGGGATTACCCAACATTTTATTTGTACCATCTACGCATGAGAAATAACCTTGAACGGGCACGGAATAACAATCCACTGACAATTGGAAATTCCATCAATTTCAATTTACCATGATCTTTAGTTAAGTTATTTATATAGAGTGAATTTTATATTGAATAGTTATGCGTTTAGGTATGGAGAATTGAAACGAGATGAATATGCAGTTGAAGTAAAAAAGACCATCAAATTTGATAGCTAACAGTTTGCATATAGCGGGGAAACATAATGGTCGATTAACTGGGATTTTCCCCGGCGTACGCACCACAAAGATGAAAATATAGTCGTGAATGTAATATGTCATAGTGTGTGTGAGCGTATATATACCAATTCAGTGCCGACTGACGAAGTTGGATGGAGCCGAACCGATAGCTGGCTGTATGAGCCGAGAATTAAATCAGTGAGGACGAGTGAGAGAACAAGAGATCCAATACCGCATCAGCTTGCCGTTGCAGTGTTGACTCAGCATATAAAGCTGAGTGCGCGTGCCAATTCTCGTACAGTTAGCGATACACCTTACGGAGTGCATGTGTCCAGCAATTATAAGCAATTGTGACAGTAGAATTATTGTGGTTTGTTGAATAAATAGGTGAATAAGTAAGAGTTCAATTTTAATAATAAGTGACATAAAAGCCGTGCGACAAAACAATTGAAATAATGGAATTGAAGGTACCTATGGATATGAAATATATCGGTTAGATGATAAAATCGAATTGAATATATTGGATGGATGGGAATTTCAATGGGCACATTCATAGCGGAGTTTTGAACGTTCGAATGCGATCTTTGACCTCGTGATTGCTGACCTATCCAGTTTATTATCTATAAAAGTCATACAGCTTCTTTTTTCTCATAACAAATTTATCGCTAGTGAAGAATTTCTACTTTGAATTTATTCAACGATATTATTCAATTTAAATGACATCCTCAATCATCAATGGAATGAACATAGATAATAATCATCTCTCGATTGAGCTGAAATTATAACCATTTATCTATTGTGTAGTGCGGAAAAATTCCCGTCGTTTATTGCTGTTCATCCACACAATAAGCATCATATTCGTTCAGCTCTGTCGACATTTCCCACTTGAATAGAAAAATAATGGGGATACACAATCGAATATTCATCCAATGATGTTTATATAGTGAATAAACATCTCCGCGCTAAATCAATAAACGTATCATATTTCTATTGATTCATCACGTTAGCTCCCCTCACAAACCCATATTATCTAAATAAAAATAATTCTTTTACCATTTTGACTGGATTTTCCGCAAAGTGAAGAAACGGTTAATAATAATGAATTATTTTACATTGATACATAAACGTCTATTATATCGTAGAAACTTTTATAATATCAGATAATAATTGTCAACTTTATTCCAAGCGTTTGTCAAGTTTATGGGGAACGTTATTTTGAAGAGGAAAAAAAGTGAGAGGTGAGAGAATGACGATGCCAGTAGGTTCGGAGGTTCCACAACTACTGACAGTTATTCAGTTTTGCTTTTACCATCGGCCAAACACACTGTCTTTCAAGTTTTAACTCAATCTTATATCTACACTTTTCGTTATATCGCTGGTTCTTCATTGTAAAAAGTCGAGAATTAAGTTTATGAAATAATCTCTTGAAAGTCATGGGGAAATTCCGAGTGAGTAACTATCGAACACGATATATAGACAATTTATTTGCATTGCTCCATTACTATGATCGTTTCTTCAGAACTACATCTACATTCGTCAAAGCGTTAAACGTGATCGCATGCTTTCTCCAGCGATATTTCATGAATTTTAACTTTTTGGTTTGAAATATAAATGAATCCATAAATTTTTTCACATAAATTCATTATACTGACGATACCCACAATTATTTAACAGTGGAATTTTCAACACGATCCCAGTGCATGCATCCTACTTAATTCATACGTTATTATTAGCATAGTATATGTATGGGCCAGTATAATGCGAGTTACTGTTTTGTTGATTGCCTTGGTGGTTTTAGAGCCTATTCAACTGTGATTATCTGCTCTGTGAATCATAAAGAAAAACCCATTTGGCTGGAGTAGTGGAATGGTGTATCATTTTTTGTTCTCTTTATTTTTTTTTATTACTGACATATCAAACTAGTTTCTTCTTGGAGATGAAGTTATATATTTCAGACATCGCGCTCCCGGACATCCTGGAATGACCGACATTATCAGTAAAATACTCACCACCACTTTCACTTCTTTCACAAATTTATTATCCCGATGCTTTCACCCACTGGCCACGCCACTTGTATTGGTAAATCGTGACAAAAATTTTAAAATGCTTGTGAATATATATTTGAAAATAATTTGTATTTTTATTCGTGGATACTGGATCATTTTTCAATCAGATGATTTAATTGATGACTTTGAATTTGACGTGGTGCAACAATTGATTGGGTAATAACCTGAAACACCCATAAAAATTATATACTCGGAAAAGAAAAAAAACGCACGACCATAAGGCATTGCGAAATAAACAGTGGAAGTCTGGTAAAGGCCGTGGGTGATGTTCCAGATTCCGCCGTGGTTTGTTCCCTGCACACGCATATACCCATCCGAATTATGTGTCGCTTTCTCCCACATATTCTTCAACCGACGAGAAAGCATTTTATTCATTTATCATCATTATTATCGTTTGTTTGTGTTTTTTTTATTCGGCTGACAGATCTCACAGTACTGGTTATAAGTTTTTCAACCTCATTCGACCGCATTCCGAGCTCAAAACTCTTTTGATTGACTTTAATGGTAGCGTGTGTCTTATCAGTGTTGAGCTAATTTTATATCGGTGTTATTCGATATAATCTGCTGTATATTATTCATTTATTCATCTTTCTTCAATATCACTGTACTATTATATTACCTCCATCATTATCACGCGTTTTTCCGTTCCTATGAGAAAATTAATCGACTCATTTGTTTGTATGGTTATTTTCCATGTGAATAATACGATATTGTGATACGTCTCAAAACATACGAAAAAGTCGAATTATACTGATTATCAAATGATGAAAACGTAATCAGAGTTTTATTTAATTTCAAGGGGATATTACTACTGAACCTGTTGCTCTTAATGAGTTACCTCTCACGAAGCACCGCACAATGTCTCACTGGAAATGATAATCCACAGAGAATGAATCCAAATTCAAATGACATGTTGATAACAGCCAGACTGGGATTTGGGTTGGATGCATTGCGGAAGGCATCAATAATTGAACCACAAGATAATCTTTTCTTCAGTCCACACAGTTTATATGAGGCACTTACTTTAGCTTACCTCGGTGCTCGAGGCACCACTGAACAATCTCTCAAGAGTGCACTCCAAATTCCTGCAGAACTCTCAAAAATTGATATACGGCAGGCTCATGCGTTTGATAAGACAATTAAGTCCCTGCAACAGGTGAGAAGGCTCTCTACGTGGCATATACATTAATAAATTGATTTCATTTTTTTATTTACTCATTTAATTAATTAATCAATGATGCCGAACTTTTTTTCAAGGTTAATACCACTTCGACATACGAATACGAGTCGGCGAATCGATTGTGGATTAGTAGTCAGAAAAAAATTAAACAATGTATGTTAGATATTTTCAGTAACGAATTAGAAAAAATCGATTTTTACGGTAATCCTGCAGCCGCGCGTGATCGTATCAATGATTGGGCAAGCCAAGTAACTAAGGGTCACATAAGAGATCTTATTCCAGCAGATGGAATCACGGAAGATACTGATCTCGTATTGGCAAACGCTGTATATTTTAAAGGGCAATGGCAGAATCGATTTGATTCCAAAAAATCTAAACGCAACATATTTTACGGTTCAACGAACCATTCATTCGTCACTTTCATGAAACAGAAGGCAACCTTCAATCATAGTAAATAATTTGTTGAATTATTTTCATGTTATAACAGAACAAACGGATAATATAAAATAATGACGTGTGTATCGATCATTTGTTCACAGTTGTTTCAGAAATATTGGGTGCTCATGTGCTTGAATTGCCTTACAACGGTAGCGACATATCAATGTTCATCTTATTGCCACCTGCTGTCACAGCCCGTTCTGTAGATAATTCTGACGAGCCAAACGTCGCAGTAAATAATTATGGCATTCGCCAGTTGATTAATCGAATGACGAATGAAGCAGACGGCATCCAAGAGCTTCGTGATATAATGGAAAATGGAATGGAACAAAAAGAAGTGGATGTATCAATACCACGATTTACTATTGAGAAAATATTACCAGTAACGGAGCTGTTGAGCGCAATGGGGGCTGGTGACATTTTCGATGCTGGCAGTGCCGATTTACGTGGCTTTTTGGAAAACGGTAATGACAATTTACATCTTGGTCAAGCCATTCATCGTGCGAGAATAGAATTAAATGAAGAGGGAACAACAGCTGCTGCCGTGACGGCGCTATTCAGTTTTCGTTCAAGTAGACCGATTGGACCAGTCACATTCAACGCAAACCATCCATTTGTTTATCTTATCTACGACAGAGTTAATAAGGCTATTCTCTTCAATGGAATTTATCGTAATGGCGTTGAAAGCACAGACATAACAGCTTAAATACTTTTAATAATGTTCCAAATGACGATGATAAAATTATTCATCACATGTCAATTCAAAAATCATAATTTGGAAGAAGTTGCTTGTTTGCATGAAAACGAGTCAAGTATATATGACAAATGAATCGATTCCTACTTTCTCCTATTCGATTCGGCGATTTATCACATTTATTTTGTATTCAATAATTATTCAATCTAATAATGTTTATCGTGTGTCACACTCATGGTACCGATTTGTAAATTAATTTCCAAGTCCCTCAGTATCTTTGAATATATGTGCATACATATGGTCCTCAAGCACTATCTTTATGAATTATTGAATTGATCTTTTTGATCTATCTGAAGAATCTATATAATTTATGGAACCGTTACAGGCAGTTTATAATTTTATCCATATGATGATCGAATATCTGGCGCTCGTAGGAATGAGTTTTCGGTGGAATGCGTACTCTTGTTTCATGAGCCATTTATAACTTAGCGGCGGTTGAATAGTCCCCATTTCAAATTAGGGTCAATTGGTAGCGCGCATAATGGAATTTCAGTTTGGATTTAACGTATAAGACCACTCCACTTGAATATGTAGATAAAAAAGTCTTGTATCATGGGAACAGGTATACACATACATACCCATGCTATGACACAAAGGGGAGCAATGTCACAAACGTTGTCTCAAATACTCAGACACATTGATAAGACAACCAATAAAATAATATCAACTTCTTAATTTTCATTTTTATTATCACTTTACCAGTATTATTCACACTGAACATTTCACAGCGAATGGTTTTGTTGAATTGAGAATGATCGTGGAAACAAATAAAATAGATGACAGGATGTCTTATTATTGCGCCATTCCCGCTTTCCACTACCATACCTTAAAGAATATCAATGCAATAACGATAGAAAGAAACTAGGTGCTGTGGAGAAAGCAATTATTTCGACAACTGAATAAAAGTATATTGAAAATATGCCAATTCGTTTGTATGAACATAAAATTACTCATTATAACGGAACAATGAACATATAGAATTAATTGATGTCGTTAACGATTGATGATAATTAAAATTTATCTTGAAAGGTGACGTTTTTGTATTTCATGAACAATGTCATTTCGAGCGCGTCTGAATGACATAAGCCCGCGTGCTGAACACACACAATAAACCACCATCATTTTTTATTTATCTCTTTTTGTGACAAAATTATTGTGATTCCGTATATATTGTTGACTGAGAATTCTCACCAAAGATACAACCAGATGTCGTCAAACATGTTGAAGTTGTTTCCTTTCCGCCATTGCAATTAGTTGTATGTATGCACGTATGTATATATGCATACGAAACTGAGTGGTGGCTTTAATTAAGCACGAAAAAAGGTTATAGTCAAGAGCCAAATTTATTTACATGTCGCAGCGTCCCCTCGAGCGCCCCAATTCCCAACAGTTATAACAGGATGATCACAGTGTCATATGAATGATGAACAATATAATCACTATAAATATTTATTTGTCGTATAAACACTAGAGTTCATTACATGTCAAAAGATTATTCGTACTTAACGCACGCACACATGTACACAAAATTATAAATGTAGGAAATGGACCGTTACTTTTCTGAATTGTGAAATACAGAGACACTGAAGGTGAGGGACACTTAGTCTAATGACTCATAATCATAGTGGAAATCTTTGAGTTCATCTTTTTTTTTTCGACACTCGAAAATACATAAATGCGATTCAAGACCAGCATTGTATATAAAATACATGAAGATTTGGTGTACCGTTCGTATTCATATATACGTCCATCGCATCTTGATCGTTAATGATTCGTCGACAGATGACCGTATTAACACCGAGGTAACATAAATTTGGATCACTGTGTACATGTGTTTACGTATATGCGAACATAAATCACCATAAGATTTGGAGACATGTATAGCAACATTGCTGGGGGCCACTGATGATACGACGGGTGATGAAAGTTTTACGGACAGACCAATACCATTCATTAATGAATCTATGATCCATTAGTATTAATTTTATATCGTCCGGGCGTATAGTCATATCTTATGCATGATATTGTTGCCGCGGTGTATATAAATTTCTTTAGCACTCCAACATCTATTATATATTTATATTTTCAGCTATATTCAATAAATATGTATATTTATGTAAATATTAAATAACCGTTACTTCGGCATTTGCAGTGATAGCTAAAAAAAAAGGGATTGAAGACGTGAACCATGGTGAAAGATACATTGCCAATTATACCATTTGCGAGTGCGCACTTGTTCACTTATATTACGGGGGATTGGCGCTGCGCTTCTCAATGTAGCACCCAATTGCGCGCATCGTAGAGAATTTTCATGATCCGTCAGTAAATATCGGTCTCACGAAAGAGAAACTCGAGCCAATTAAAAATATCAACTGCGAACGGATTCACATACTCAAACTCGTCTATATAGATTTTACTACATCCCAATATACAAATACGTATTCTGCATGATAAGACAATAAATGAGAACAAAAAGTAATTATATTTGATATGTATCTCAATGGATATGTACGTGTAGGTCTTACTTGATTTGCTCTGGAATAAAAATTAAATGTAGAACTGAAGTAAAAAGTTAATCATACGCGTTATTCGACATACCCGACTGCACGCTTTTGTATACTTTGATAATGCAACATGCTACAACACCCGACTGTTATATACATGTACCACATATCAATGTAATAAATAAATACTACATATATGAGTATGATGCGTTATATATATATAACGACTCACACCGATTTGTCATGGCGCTTGCGTAATTTATTTACATACCAGTTTATATAGTTCTACGCCGCAATAACTATTGTATAGGAGAAAAAATGGAAAAAAAAAAAAAAAACGTCAATGAAGAAATAAAAGAGGCTGAAAATAATCAAGTCTTTATGATGTGTATGCATTAGTAAAGTACACGCATAAGTACACTCGTGATGATAAATTCGTGAGGTGATCGACCTTTGGGGCAAAATACAATTTTCAAAATCTCATACATCACCATCACGGACACTTCAAATCAATTTCATCTCAACTCCAATCGATTATCTTCTTTTCTTACATAAATCCATTCACAAAAGCCAATGACCGATCGAAAACATGGTACGAGGAAAGGAGAGGAAAAATTCGTGTCACGTGTATACATACTCTCGTGTAGTTTTTCTCTTTTTTTTTTTTTTTTTTTTCATTCTCACTCACATACATGCCGCTCACGTGGTTGCATTTGCATGCACATATTCGCACACACATATAAAGTTACATCGTGTATTCATGCATGGTTTGTATATAAAAAATCAAGCTGCATGATTCAAGGCGGACGGCCTTCATATAGGATTGAGAGATATTTAACGTATACCGCTTTTATGCATATAATTTCTTGTGGCCAGGTAATATGTGCAAACACACACATACGTACATACATGCATGCATATATTTATACATGAATGCATAACAGTCAAAGCGCGCATGGGCATCGAATACCGCGGGAGCCAAACGCTAAAGTATAAATACTCACATATAAGTGTAGTTACAAAAGTATAAGTGTAATAATTTATAATCACTCGGTATAATTTTTTGTATGTTTGTACATATAGACACAGTACTTATCACTATATTACAATATTGTCTGCCGCATTGAATATGCCATTTGGCATTTTCGAATTTTGACCTCACATTTGAAATCGCGATCATGACTCGTTTAATCATAAATTACTCCAGCAATTTTGCAGCTCTATTGACGGCGCATCAAAAAGAAATCGTTTCAGTGGAAGAAATTCCATGACAACAGTTTGATAGTAGGAGGATCTTGGAATGAGGAGGAAAAGCACAAAATGCGACTACGTATAAGTATGTAAACGACAATTATATATCAGTCAAGAGAGCTTCGAGATGAGGACAAAACGCAGATGAAGAAAAAAAAAAAAAAAAAAGGGAGAACATAAAAGAATATGAAGAGAAAAGGATTGACTGTTTGTGTGTGCAGTACACGGTGGATGATGCACATAGATAGCAATAAATAAATGGACTTTCGAGACAGGGTGTAGTGGTGCACGTGTACAATTGTGTACAATCAATTATAGCCACCAATGACAAGAGCGTGCAGTGGAATACCTACACGTCGGCGCAGGCGCGCGCAAGACACACATACACTCAAATAAATACTTGCAATCGAAAACAAGGGAGTTGTGCCATGAGCACCCGCGCGCGAGAGTTCTTAGCCGATGCTGGAGGAGCGGAGAGGCGACCCAACCGAGGGAGCGGCTCCAGCGGCTCACTCGCTTCTCGAGAGACGCCGATCTTTTAAGTAGGTCTCGGGAACGACGCCGGGAAAAAAATACCACACCCGTATTATATATACATGCGCATAAAGGTGAACGCGTACTCAGATAATGCGACTCAAATATATTTATACAATATATAAATTGTATATTGGTGCTTATTTAGAAACTATATAGTATACACCTCCACCGGACTGCGCGAGCTATTTGGAACAGGAATGTCTCACGATTATAAAAATATTGGGATACGTGCTGAAAGTACCGAAGAAAGCTTTATGCTTCGGGACAGCACCGGAGTCTCCACCGTGACCAATGAGTAATCAATTTAATCTGAGATTAATGTACGCCAGATTTTGCCATCACTCCCCAAGTTTATTCATGCTGCTCTACTTAAGAAAATATACCCTAACAATTCATGCGGAAATTTTTTACATCAATTTCTTCACAATATATATATAAATTTTGTGAAATATTGATTGGGCTATCATTATTAATTATTATTCATTGATAAATATGAAAAATTGAAAAGTGGCAATCGTGAGAATTTCCTGTTCACTTGAAATAAATATTCTATCGCGATTATTAGAAGCTGTATATACATTATATGCGATCGGATAGTTCTGTCTTATGATGTCAGTCAATTGACAATAGGTTATCAGATACTGGCATCTTCACAATAATGCGCGATGGGCCGATAGGGGAAGACGATTGTCACGAGAGAAAAGGGCAGATGCAGCCATCAGCCGCAACTTTATCTGTCTGCATAAAGATGTAAATGTTCATATATAGGTACACATATCTATAGTCACCGCGTCGATACAACGAATGTTATATATATACATACAGTCATTCCACGGATCGCTAATTGGCAAATGTGAATAAACGCCATATCCGGTATGGAAATATATATCTTGTTTACGATTGTCCATGTAAATTTTCATTCGAATTTTTCAATAAAAAATAAAACTTCACCTGCTTTCATCTCAATTAATTAAGATACTAAGCAAACTGGCGTCTGATATATATTTACTTATGTGCATGTACGTATTTGTGACCGGAAGATGGCGTTCAGCTTTTCATTTTTTGTTGGTTCATTTTTCTTTTTCAAAGGAAGAAAAAACTTCCAATGGTTTTATATTGTTATTCCGCTGCACGGGGAGCGTCCTAGAAACTCCAGTATCCGCGTCCGCAAATGACTTTGATACAGCCACTTGTATTCGCCTATTAAACCGTAACTGAGAATATTCATTTTATCTCTTTTCATTTTATCCCATTCATTACTCTTTTTGTTATTTTTTTTGCTGTTTTATTAAAACTTTTATTTTCAGACAAGAGGAGAGATTTTATGTTTACAAAAAAATAAATCATATCTCCCAATGTTCGCTGATGCGATTATATTGATATATATATGTTAACCACGCCTGAAACTTATTCCCTGCTGTATATACTTATATATAACAGTGCATTCATTACATATACCAATAACGATTGGGTATATGTACCTCCGTTTCTAAGCGCTTCTAATTGTGTCGAGCGATGGGGTCGTGATCGTCGTATAACGTGCTCTCGACGGCGTGACGATAGTCTTAAATGGTAAATCGGCGCGGTCGTAGATTACAACAATGGTACTATACACTGCGAGAAATGCGCCGCGCCGCGTGCTAAGCTCCCATTGTGAACGCGTTTTGCATCGAATTATGTATGTGTTTTTCTTTCTATTGAGAATAAATAAATGGATAAAAATTTTATAAAGAAAATAATATCATTATATGTGCATAGAGCTTGTCTCGGACAAATGTGCATTGGTCCAAGGGAAATGAGGGTCATGAAGAAGGGACAATGAAAATTGTCCCACTATTTATATATATATATATATAAATATATCTGGGGAAAATTATGAGTAAATGGAGAAAAAGGGGGATGCAATAAATTCTTAGCGCTTTATTCAACCAATTCACCGCAATCTTATTGATTTCAACAGAATTTTAGGTCATCAATACTATTAGGGCATATAATACTATTACTATCTTATATATATATATATATATATATATATGATATTCCCACCCGAGTTGAGAGAAAAAAACTGAAGAAAATAGAAAGAGCCGTTGATATACTATAGGTGTAGAGCGCATATGCGACGACGTGTCGTGCAAGAACAATAGAGTTGTCGACTTCGCCCACACTGCAGAAAAGTCGAAGCTACACGTGAAGCCAAACGTGCGCGCGCGCGCGCTTGCGTCAGGACCTCTTCTGGTATCCGCAATCATGATGTCCCAGTGCTCATCATGTATTATTATATATTATTTCGTTGCAAACTACTCACTTGCATATATAGAGGTATGCTCGACTCATTTCTGTTGGAATTGTTATTGGCGCGAGTAGCGCACCCGTGACATTTTAAACGGGCGAAACTAACTATTTCTGCCGCGTGTTACTTTACGCTTATGGTACCGCTGTGCGGCAATATTACCTGAACAGTGGTCGGGTTCTAGGTTAACTCAGGCTCAGAAAACGATTAGATACAGATTAGGTGGAGACGAGTGTTGCTCACGGTGATGAGCATTCCGACATTACTATATAGTATATACACATCAATACATACATATGTATAGAAAAGTGGAGGAGAATAAAAAGTATTTGCGGTTCATCCACGGCACGTGCTACACACGCTCCGATTTTTCTATTATGTGTAGACGCATCGTATATATAACACAGATACAAGATTTGTGGTTTGAATAATCCATTGATTGTCAGACAGGCAGATATTTTTTGAGAAAAAATGCATTTCTGGTTTTATTTCTTTCTTTCTTTTTTTGTTCCAATCTCATTATCCTATCAATATTTTTTTGTATAACCTACTATTCGCAAGTGGAAATTTCTCATTTCGTGTATATAAAACGCACTTGATAATTTATCACCGACATGATTGGATTTGGCTAATCAATGAATAATCATCTCCAGATTGCTTCATTAAATTCAGTACACACCTATGGCAATATATAACTTCATCGCGCGAGTTAATATGGATTTTTATATTTATAAGCGAGATTTATAGGATGATGGAGAGAAGAATAAGGAGAGAAAAATAACAATAGTTAATTACGTATTTATTCGTGTAATGGGCGAAACATGAGAAGCGTTTAGTGTAAATAATATGCATATATTTCGTGCTTATAGACATATTGAATTCAAATGAAATATGTGAAATGAACGTATGTAACGAAAAATGTATTCACAATGACCGGCAAGTGTAGTGGCCGCAGCCATCAATTTTTGGCATCGGGGTATGTATATACAATAAATAATATAGGGCAATTGCATATATGCATCAATATTAACCGTACAATGCCTCCTGACACCATATATACACACGCGTATGAACGACCTTGCCACACCCTTGAAAAATTTACATCACCCACAAATGTTTCATGTCATTATACATGTCAGCGTAATGAATAATAGTTCAGTATTTCAATTCAATTATGTATTAGAGGAACAATCGTCATTTTCTTTGTGAGTAAAAAGGAGAATTACACGCATCCTCACTGTGTATTCATATATATATATATATATATATATATATGTGTAACCCATTCTCGCTTTGTACACTTTATATACACTGCGTTTGATCGATTATATGATATATATCCTCGACATTTATTATGTACCACGTACACTGAACGTCAAGTAGATATTTTGCAACTGGTTTGGGTATATTATATGTGTACATAAAGATATATCGAATAGACCGCTCTCGATTTATGGCAAGCCAAACACAAGCAGTATCGAAAGATCACCCCGAAGATGCAGGTTTATCCGCATTGACCATCTCGTATAGCGCGTAATTGAGATGCGGCCCATTATACCTATAAATATTATATATACACACACACACACATGTCTATATCATTTTTGAATAATAAGTTTTAATTTGACAATAAGAACGACAGTCGCATAATAAATCTAGCATGTATATATATGCGGCACCATTATCACATGTGAATTTTTATACTGTACATAGATATATACAGTGTGGGTCCTTTCGTTGAGGAAATCACCGCTATTATATGATCAATGATCATCAAATGTTTTCAGTTGCCTGCGGCAAATTAACTTCTTTTGCATACATACGCGTATATCTTCCTACGCCCGCACTGCAGTAAATGAGTGCTAATAAATCTAGACATCGAGTCCCGCGAGCGAGTGCACGCAAGGAGGTGTCTAAACTTCCATGTCTGTTACCACATACCGCTAAACCGCATTATACATCGTCCAATATACATACAATAATAACAATAATAATAATAATAATAATAATAATAATAATAATAATAATAGTTGTAGTAGTATAATGTGTAGGTTAAAGCGAAGAAGTAGTATAGAGGATCAACAACACACCGATGGATGTATGGTTATTGCTTCGAAAAATCGGAGAACCAATACTTTTTTTATACCTGAAAAATCAAGCATGAATAAAAAAAAATGTCATAAACGTAAATGAATAATTATACATAAGTACAAGAGATATAAACTAGGTGGGATGACTCAACAAAAAAGTCTGATGATTTAGTGGTGATTGGAAGAAAAAAAATTTAGAAAAAATTTTTTTTAATCGAACTAGCACGGTGTAGAAGTTCTTCTCGAATACATAGCAACCTATTTATGGTACGTATATATATATATATATATATATATATATATATTCATGAGACTACGCTGTTGTATTACCTCGTGTAGTGTTCTATTCGTTGCCGCGTGCAGCCTACACTCAATACTCGACTCGACTAAAGTTCCTGCTCAGTGATAAACATACTCGAGGTAACGGTACTGGAACTCTAGTGAATAGTTGCATAGTTGCTGATCTCCCGACAGCATCAAGAGAATGGTGGGGTGCAGTCAGGGTGTATGTAGGTCTCGCTAACTGATTGGCCGAACGCTATATTCCAAGCCGCCAGTTACTAGTATATATATATATATATATATATATATATATATATATATGATACACAACATATAGCGGACTCACAGACTTCACCTGTTGCCCGCGCGCGCGCAACCACACCGGAACCCCCTTTATCCCTCTCTCAATTTCTCTCTCGCTCGCCCTCAACTGCATCACACAGAGCGCCCACGGAATTTCTCGCTTCGCTGATCCCCGACGAGTTTCGGCCACCATACAAGTGTCGATGGACTCTCTGCGCCCTCACCCTCAATTCATATTCCCCCTGCCTTCTCACTTGACTCAATGTTTTTTATTTTTTCTCTTCTTTTTTATTTCTTCCATATTCGTTGACACCTCATGTCTTTGACTCGAAATTTTATTATAGCACACATATCATCATTTCATTATTATATTTATATATTTATTTATTTTCGCTCTCATACTTATTCATGAAATATATCAATAATAACTGCTGTAGACATCATGCATACTGTTTTTGGGATTTGAAGGAAAAAACAATATGCTGGAATAAAATTATTTATGTAGATAAATATATGATGGTATTTCATGGCTATGGAATGCCGACAAAAGAAGTCTATATAAAGTGCACACCTATTAAATTGCTCTTCTCCATACATTTTGTATATATTTCTTTATGCCGCGTGCACAACCACGTGATTTCAGTTGCACTAGCCCTCTCTTTTTCCTATCTCTCTCACTCTCTCTCCATTAGACGCCACGATCTTCTATATGACTATTAACTTGTAGCTATACCTATGTATACTGCTAGTGGAAAAAGAAAGCGAAGTTGGCTGACGAGTTGGCGCGGGAGATACCGCGTGTAGACATAAATATATGAATAAAATATAAAGAATTGTATCAAAGTTGAGCGAATAAAGTGATTATGATACAGCATATGTGTATACATAGCGAGGTACATACGATACTACAACAATGATTGAAAGTCATCAACACTTATTGCATTGAAGATTTTCTATGCCACGTTATTATCATACTCCAAATCACTTGATTTCTATATGCTGTATGCTATAAAATTATGCATATAAGTGGAAAATGGCAGAGAGTCGTGAAGATATATTTTTCAGAGGAAGGTGTCATGTGATTAGGGATTATTTCCAATGAGAAAACTGAATATAATAAAATACATACCAATACACATTATAATATTTATATTATTATTCATTATACTTTAGCGGGTTTTTAAAGAATTTGATTAATTCATTTGAATGATAATTTCCATATATCTCAAATATATAAATATATGACTTTTCCCTAGCTAAATAAATACATATATATTGACATGTTCTGTCCCCTCATCGAACTTCCCATCCATCCATCCATCCATACATACATACATACATACATACATACACACAGACAGACACTTAAGAATGAGAAAGAGTCAGCACGTAGTCCGGCATCGAATTCTCCATGCACCATGAGTTCTTACTCTACGTCCTTGGTGTATCCTGCAGCATGTCGTACTGCCGTTAAAAAATAATAATTATGTAGGCATACACTTCTAGACCTATACAACTATATATACAACATACAAAACTTCATAGAGATCGAATTCACACACACATATATATATATATATATATGTACATGGATGCATGTATATGTAGACGGGTTTTCACTGCGCGCAGCGTCTTACGAATTGGTATATAATATAATATAAGGTGATGGTGGAGCGGGGAAAAAACGGGCGCGAAGATATATCAGTGGGGAACTCACAGCCATACGGAGATATACAAACGAAGGAGAAGGAGTTGACGGGATGAAAGGAAGGGGATAAGAAGTACCGCTATGCCTGTGCGTTGCCGGAGGCTAAATACATACCTACCTACCTACCTACCTACCTACCTAGCTCGATGCGAAGCCATGCCGGACTTGTCGCTCTGACTCTCGCGCACGGCGCACACAAGCGCAGTACACTTTACGCCGTGTGTGCTGTGTGCTGCCTTCCACAAAACCCACCTTGGATACTCTCTCGGTTTATACCGTAATATTGTGGCGGCCGGTGCACGCCATAGGCCGGCACTCTAGGCGAGAGCACCTCGGGTGATCATTGCGGCAGCAGTGGCCTGGACCACCTCCTCACTACCATATATATCCCACTCTGAAGCCGCTCTGAAACCACTTCGAAACTTCTACGCAACATTCACAACCACATTAACTTCTCTGTGTATTATTTTCAATATTATTATATTAAAAATCGTTGATATATAATTTGGGCCATCTTTTCATCCTTGTCAATGCGATAAATGGATGTCAAAGGACAACTTAAAAGTGTAATGCACCGTGGCAACTCATATATACTTGGTAGTGATGCAGTGTTGTTTGCCATGACTAAATATCAATCTACTCCAAGGGAGGTGAACATGTTGTGATGTGAATATATTTCCTGTGAATGTTTTATGTTCACAGTGAATGAACAACATTGACAAGTGTGTGGTGACGTATAATTTTTTTCTTCCCAGAGTGTTCAGTGGTTTATTACAATAATACACATATTCCCATGGGATTCACGTTGAACTGATATATTGCAGTGTCGGTGCTCATATAGTGACTTAACTATTGCTATTTATTTATTTTTTCTTTTACTCTTTATTATTCTAGTGTCAATATTTTGATCGCGGACTGTCACAACTATCCGCGAATGCCACCATTCCATCAACATCTGTTAGCGATTGGAGCGCGTGTTGTGTTCATGACTCGAGTTCCTCATATACGTGGCGCCTCGACCAATCTTATTCGAGACCATCGCATCATCACGTGCCTTCGTTAAGGTTTTACAACTCTCAATCTCCCCGACCCTTCTGCCACATCTTCCTTTGCGCCCTCAACTTCTCTCTCTTCCCCTTCCCAGCCTTATTCCACCATATTATTTCTTCACCTCATCTTCTTCTTCTTCTTCTTCTTCTTTTGTTCTCTCCTCCTTCCTTTCGGTTCCGCCTCGTGTTTTCCGGGTTCATCGGTGTGCATCGTCCCGCACAAATCCATACAGATGTGATGATGAAGATGATGATGATGATGATGATGATGATAACGATGATAATGATGATGATGAAGCTGCTATTGATGATGATGATTAGTGATGACGCGAGGACACATCGATAAACCTTTGATATATATATATATTTATTTTTTTTCGTGCATGATTTAAGTGCGGGGCTCACATACTACTTTCCACATATGAATGGTTTCACAGTCATGTACAAGCATGTCCGCCGTATTTAATTATTGTCTGCATTTCATTTTTGTTATTTTATTTTTTCTCCAATCCACATTTATTAAGAGTGAACTAAAACGCGAGGTGTCGATAATAAACTAAAAACGCATCGATCAATTTCCTTTTGTTTAATTTTAATATACGGATAAAACGACAGTGAACAATAAATTGGAAAGAACTAAAATTGTTACTGAGTTTCAGCAGGAAGTTCAAGCGACTAAATTTTTTCGCAAAGGTTAGTATTAGTAATATATATATATAAGCAAATGAATATATATATTTATTTCAAAAAGGGCGTAAACTTGTCTACGCTTCGTGAAGCAACGTGAAACCGTTAGAGAAACGTGACACACGTGGAGTATCGCTAACGTGCTATGAACCCGTGTCGTTCATTATTTTTCTTTGTATATATACTCATATATATATTTCTTCTGAGTTTGTGCATTCAACTTTCGCAAATAATCATTTATATTGTGACAGCAGCAAAACTGTTGCCTTCAGATGAATTGGATAAAAAAAAAAACCTTATTACAAGAGTCAATAATATATTATGCAAGGGAAGAAGTGAAATATACGAGCGCAAGTATCGGTCGGACGGTAATTAATTCTACTCAATGTGAATTCAATTAAGCAGAAAATAAACGCAATTCATGGCAACGATAAGTCCTCACGGCGTATATATTTATATGTGTATGCAGGATATATTGCCTTGTGATGACAGGTGCACCAATGCAGGGTATCGCGGTGTTGCGGATCTATAGGAAGTCAATTCTTTTCTTGTCTCGCTCTAATTGAGAATATTCTGGTGGTGTAACAACTGAGATCTGGCAAAAATCTATATAGCAGACATAATGGTACGCCATAAAGATTTCAATTGTATCCATAATCAGTTTTATTGTAATTGGCATGAAAAAAAATTTGAATAACAAGCGCGCGGCTTTTCTCTTCGACGCGACCACATTCGCAAATACTTATTTATACGTAAATATCTGTAAAAACATATTCATTTGTAAAATCTATTGTGAATTTTGGTGGGGCGCTAATGGTATGTCTAGTGTGAGTATTAATTTCCCATTTTGCCTTGGCCATCGCGTGTACCCACGTGAAAATATATTTATAACATTTCCGAAAGGATAATTGGATTGTACTATAAATAGAACCGATACGCATAGCCTGTTTAAGCACTGAATTCATCATTAATATAGTTGATTTCACTGTCGTCCCTGGTCCCCGTCACCCACTGGCCTCTCTTCCCCTCACCATCCATCTGTCTCCCTTTCTTTCGTTCTTGACTTGTCGGCAGATCTAGTTTCTCCGAGTCGATTGCACAATTTCATCAAGATAGAGCAACATCCAAACGTGAGATCGATCGATCTTTCTGGACCGACGACCGATAATTGCCACAGCAGGGTTGCGTCGTTCATATATATATATATATATATATATATATATATTTATAGATGCTGCAATCATAGCATATGAAGAGATTGATAGAAAAAATACCGTGTGAATGAATATAATATTAAAGTTGGATACATGTATTCTACAGGTGCGTGATGTTATAGTGAAGCTTTCGCGGGTACCAAAGAAAACATTCTAATTAGTAAAAATTCCTGATGATCACCGTCCGCGACCACCGAGTGCAATACGGCATTAATTATCATCGACAATCATAGTCAAGTGTATAAATATATATAAACTTGAATGTACATACGAGCATAAATATAGTACGAAGAGAGGGAAAGCGGGAGGCGAAGTGAGGGAGGAAGAGATGCGCCTGCGTTACGTTTTATCATTATCGACACCCGGACTGAAGAGTCCATACTGTAAATAATTATCCTTCATGCGCGTCTACACGTAACAGGGTCACTCCAGACCCGCATCTCTTCCACATATACATACTTATACATACATATGTTTTGAATTATCTATGTGTATATATTTACAACGCCATTTGTAAATCTTCATTGGTACTCGAGAAGATTAGAAAATCGACGCATTAAAGCGTATACGCCAAAGAAACTCGACTCAATTTCTTTCCCACTATTTTACGAATAGGAGGAAGAGAATATATAAAAATTCTTTCCCGTTATGGTTTTTTCCCTCCGAAACACATCTCAAATAATAAAGAGATGTTTTGTTTAGTTTTTTTTTTTTTTCATTGTCTAAAGCCCACGATTGAATGATAAAGCCACTACTCTATGGTGTTTGTATATTGGTGTCAGGGTTGGCCGGGTATATGCCGATCCCACGGTTCGAAGATGTATATCTCCGTTGTTTGGTAGTTTCCTTTGTTTTGGCCATGGTATCGGTCGACTTCCTGCTATTTTCTACTTCCCTGGACGACGTCCCAAGAAATAAAGAGTGTATAGGTACGTGTATATGTATAGTCTCGCATACGAATCGCATTGGTTTCATTGCGCTGTTTAGTTTGGTGCTCAAAAAGACATTGGTGCAGAAACAAGTCTCTCTATTATATATATAGACTTGGAATAAATAAAAGGGAGCGAGACACGGAAAGGCAACACCGTTAACGACAGTAACTTTGCTTGAGTTAAAAGAAAATTCCACGAACATTGAAACTACACCCGCGAGGGATATTTCGATCACGATTTACAACACTCCCATTCGCTGATATTTGAAATTTATTCTCAATCCGCGTAAAAATAATTCTTCCCTTATACTTTATTCCACGGGAATTCACTCTTCCCGCTTTTTCATCATTAATCTTTAATTCCTCTCATGTATTGTAACGATCCATTTGTAGTTCAATTCTGTACACAAACATCCATACATACATATAATCATATATATATATCTATATGGTGAATGTTTAGTGACGTAAAAATTTAAAAGGCCCACTCGTAAAATATTATATGAGTGCTTACGAAAGAATTATACCGATACTTCGTGTCAGTATACTATTATTGACGTTGAAAATTTTTTTCTAGCCAATACCACGATCAGGCCTCAAGGTAATATTTAATTTGCTGGAACAAACACTACAGTTTATTGTATAGGCCGCAATGAATTTCACTTTCCTTTACAGAATACTATGTGCATGTAAACGTATATGCAATACACAAACGAAAAATAAATAGGATATATATATATATATATATATATATATATGTATATATATATAAATTGGCAAATTTTCGTAGTGGAAATTGATTACAAATTGGCGGATGGTGTATATATACATTTGTATTTGTAAATAACACACAAATGTTGATGGAGTAAGCTCGTAGCTGTAATAAATGCGTTGGTGGCTGAGGAGAAATTCTGCGGTTGTTAATGTTCAAAGTTGTATATCTATGTACGCACAGTCATCAGATGGACTGGTGGATGTATAATGCTCAATCAACAACAGCATGTAGTGGATAGACCACGTAAAAAAAAGACCGTGCGCGCATTACATACAAACGTCTTCCATATATTTTCTCATATTTTCCTATTACATATAATATGGCGCACCTTTTTCACTGGTTCATTCAATCTTTAAACTAGAATTTAGTATATATACATATGTATTCATATTTCAGGGAACATTGCTGTCGAGCACAACAATTGCAACATTTTGTGTGCACACGTGTGCACATACAGGAACACAATTCAATTGGTGTCTATGAGGCAGGTTATCCTACGCCAAACGTGTCTCACTGGTAAATTACATACCTTTATATATATATATATATATATATGGCCACTCGGACGCGTGCCAGGTTGATGATTCCACCTCATACACGAGGAAGCTATTTCTCTTCTGTGTTTCTGAAACATATTTACACCAACGTATCATGAAGGAAATTTATTTTTCTTGGAAAACAATTCCATATTTATAGTATGGTTACAATACATTTCGAGGGCTTCTATATGTGTGTATACGCTGTAGTTTGTCAACAATATGTATATCTACGAAGAGAAATTAAGACAGACATGAATAAAGAAGTGGTATAAATGCGAGGAGAGCGATTCCCTCGATGAACAGTTGAATTCTCTTCCTTCTACATCTATTATATATACATAATAAAATAATGAAAAACACAGATATATGCATTAATGTGGTGTTGTTCTCATACTGCCTTCGTCTATTCATCTTCCGTGAGTTCTTTCACATATGCGCAAATATAGTTAAGTAAAGCCACAAAAATGCCAGCGATTTTGATGGATGCACAAGCAATATGCATACATATATAACGTACTAACGCACTAACGCTCAGTTTCTCGTTGCACATTTCATTGAGTTATCATCGAAATCCTTTGTGTGATCCACGGATAAAATCTGACTCTCAATAGCGTATGGACAGTGCAACAATTTTTCTATTCTCTATATGCATTCCAAACAACTTGTCAAATCTATACATTTTATTCGATTCTGAATATTTTGGTAGACAATTTCTCGCTCCTTACAAAATCATAATTGTGTCTATTGAGTGAATGAATATTGGAGTTTGCGAATCATTGATAAAATGAGAAATAATTCTTTATTACGAACAAAACACTTTGATCAAAAATGGCATATGCGGGAATTGTCGACGTCATAACGATATACATTCATACATATTTAAATGTGTAGATAAAAGAAAAATGTAATGCAACGGCAATAGGTAATTGTTATAGTTGCACATAAATTTAAACCGCGGCAATGGATCATTTTCACGAAATTATTACGCAACAACGTCCGCCATGATTATATCTGCGAGTCATAAAACTGAAGTAAAAAATATGTCCGGGCAAAAACAGTTGCTATACAAATCGCATTATCTGGTGTACTTATGTGTATTTGTTTATATATATATATTGTATGTGTAATAAACAATTAAAATACAAATAGTGCAGTGGGTGCGCTGTTATTTGTATTGATGGTGGGTAATTATGGTCGTGAGAATAATGTTTGCAATGAATAGAAAAAAGAGAAAAACATCGGGAATATTGAGTTTAATACCGTATGGGTTCTAATGAAACATTATCAATTTGCAAGTAGATGATTACATAGAGTAATTACGATTTTGTGTTAACAAAAAAATCTATGAAATTAACCACTAATGTCTATGATGGATAAATTCACAATGACGCAAGTTACCAACGAGTCTACGTCAAATGTTGTTTATATGCACATAAGTAGCGCCATCTTCTGAGTTGATCGTGGCACTTTTGGGGTGTTAACACTAGCACATTCGTGAGATTGTGTAAAGGCACTTTCCAAGTTTTATACGCGTATACGTCATTGTTTGACTATACATATGCGTTAGCGTTAGACATATGTAACATATGTGTACACGCATTTGCTCATATTGGTGGGAATATAAAAATATATACAAGCACCATAGGATTTATGTTGATTTACGCCACCCCCAATCTAGACCCTCATGCACCACATTTCACTGTCGACTCTAGTTTTTCATCAACGGATATATTATATAGACATATATATTGTATACCTATACAAATCCATAAACGAATCCAACAGTCTTATATACGTACCCATGGGTGTATACATAGGTTGAATAAAATGTTGTATTCACAAATCCACGTGATTACCAACATAAGGGATAGAATTGGTCTCTTTTTTCCAACTATTTAAGAGATTTATCATTATGGAAAATCAAAACAAATCTTCAGTTGTCAATGTTCACTTTCTATATAAAAAAATTATTTCGTTTTGATACTTGCACATATACTTTACATTATGATTAATATTAATCACATTGATATGAGACGAGGACTAGAATATAAAGGGCAAAACTTTATCGCAGATTACCATATTATATATATATATATAACGTGTTCATGTTGTACTTATTGCATAATGGTCATATGTTTGAGAATATAAATTGGCTGACGACGAGGCGTGGCCGATCCTGGAAGGTCCGCACACTGCCCCGTATTTTCTTTATTTCAATTTTTTCTTCAAATATTCGATGATAATTTACAATTTCTTGTCAAACCTGTTTTCATGTATATATATATATATATGCACACTTGAATTGAACGTTAAATATTATGTGAAGACCATGGAAAAAAAAAGGAATAAAAAGTATGATATATATATATATATATATATGGGTGTGTATCTATGGGATGGAAATTTGTGTACGAAAATAGAAAAGAGAACGGCCTTCACGTGGGCGTCTGATGACGGCCGACCAAGCGAGGAACTCGCCCGCTGCGCTGCTCTTTCGTCCTACTTGCCGACGAATAAAGCATTTTACTTTGCCACCGTTACAACGTTCCGTTAATTCCACAATTAATTAATGAATAACGAGTGATGTGGAACAGTTCATCCGTATTCCCTACTTCTTCGTTCATGTTTTATATATATATATATATAGCAAGGGCTATGTCCGCATGTATTTTCACATCAAAGACCAGTCGAAGAATGAGTCATTGACGGTGACAGGGAGAAGGTAAAAAAGACGCACATATTACGATAAATATCCCCAGTACGCCTATGTTGACGCGCACCACGTCGTTTCTTTATATTATATTCTATATATACATATATACAATTATATCTGTGAATAAACAAGGCTTGGGCAACATTAAAGGACACTATATATATAATTAATAATTTTTTCTTTAATTTGTGAGAGTAATAAATTTTAATTCAAAGAAAGTAAAAATCAACATTTGTAACACTTTCCTACAAGGCATTAGCTCGCACTTTTATTTTCACACACGTATCTGGCATCAATATATATCATTGTGAGGTACATATATATATAAACGAATCTGCATACATACATGAGTGCGCACATCATATTGGATAGTATAAACAATTAACAGTTATGAATTTTTTTTTGTGGCTCAACGTCGATTTCAACTGATGATTGGGAGGTGATATCGTTCTTCGAGACTGCCCATGACTGACATTGACTACCAACCACGTTTTATTATCCATGGAGTGGATACCTGCAATTATTTCGGTCATTAAATACCGATTAACTGCGTGTATAGGAAAAATAATTGTTTTTTGGTTTTTCTTTTTTTTCTTGTTACCCTATTTAAATCATATCGCGTATGAAACAACGAATATTCACTGCAGAACACTCAGTGTATGCAGTATAGGTTCCGATACATCGAGTGACAATGGATATGTACATGAGACTGCATATATCATATGCAGAGTTATATTAACTCGCCGCAAAATAATTGCATAATAATATCCTTGTTGTAGTGACTCCATAAATATTGTACAAACACCAATGCGGGCTCGTAGATTTTATAAATATAATTCGACATATATATACCGACAACAAATTTAAAAATCCAACATTACTGATGGCTACATGTCCTCGCATATCATATATTATGTGACCAACATGTGGATTGTTCACGATCGCAGTAAAAATATCTGTGGACGTTCAAATATCTGATGGCAAGTGGGTCAGAGGGTCTTATTCGAGTGCTTCAATTATACATTCTGGTCTTTATCATATCTGTTGTTCCCATTCATGCATGATAGCTTTAACTTTTATTTCACGAAAAATTCTCACAAAAATGAAATAAATCAATGGGAACAATTTATTTTTTGTTCATTCCTCTATCCGTCCCGGTAAGAACGGCTCGCTAAGAAGAATTAATAATGTCGTGATTGCTTGAGAGGTTTGATTCACATAATGCTCGGAGCCAACAAACAACTGTCTCGTGTGCGCATTCGTCAGTGTCTCTCTATGGAGAAAGTATAACATATATATAAATGTTGATTTCAATGGGTCACGGCAAGGTCATATACTCAACATGATCGTTTCCCATCGATAGTGAAACCCTATCGAGATAACGAACAATGATATTAAAATTATCGTCCATGCCAATAATGAACATTGCGTCACTTTCATATTCTTTATTCAATTATTTCTGAAAATGTTGACACACTTCTATATATATATATATATATATATATATGATGGTTGATTAATTTAAACTTTGGGTAATGTCCGATGACAATATGAACAAATGGCGCGTGCTTAATAGCTTGAGGGTGTCCGACGAAAGCACAAGAAAAAAGTCAAGTATAAAAAAAATGATGTTTTCGAAGGGAGGTGAGGATAAAAGTGGATGCTTGGACAGAGAGGGATTAAGCGTACAAGTGAAACGATAAAGCTGACCGTCATTCTTCATATTCTACGTAGTCTATCTCTTTCATATATGTATATGGTAGGCATTATATGTATATGCGGTTATTCACATTCACGTCGCAATCAAAATTATCGTAATATCGTCATTGGAATAAAAAAATATATTATAAAGGTCAAACGTTGATGTGGGACGCTGACGCGGACGCGCATGTATGACCCTCTTTTATTTTACTTGGCCCATATACTTATTTCTCTTCACATGTACCATACATATATGGACCAAGCTTCAACCTCATTGTCGTGCATTCACCGCATTTATGCTCCATCGACAACATTATTCATATGAATAATGATACACGGTATGTTTTGTTTGCTCAAAAAATAATTAACTTTTGTACATAATAGAGTTTATAAATGAATGCGATGAATTTTTTGGTAATAATCATCAGGGTTTCTATAAATACAATCGATCAATCGAAAAATATTTGTTTCGCGTCCTCTCCGATTCTTATACACATATATACAATACCAGCTACCGCATCTTTAGTTTCGTTTTCTTTTTCCTCTATGTTTTCCTCTCACAACTGTCCCATTAAAATTTTCTGTTGGTCCATAATCGGACGTGGATACTCTCGGACACCGTTTTTCTGACTGTGGCCGCTCATTAAATGATACCTCCAGACAACGGGCTTTTGAGAGAGTGAGAGAGAGAGAGAGAGAGAGAGAGACAGAGACTAAGTTGACCAAATTCCGCATTATTATTTTCGGCATGACCGTTTTCATTATGAGCGCGCGAGCATCATCTCAACACGCAACCGGTAGTCTTATTAACAATAACACACGCACACCATACATCAGACGACTGCTGAAATATTCTTGTGTCAATATGCCTATATACGTTACATACATTGAATTCATTATTTTTTATACATACAATTGATTGTACCAAAACCTCATTAATGCTTGTCCCCCATCTTTTTTTACACATTTTATACAAAGATGGGACAAAAAAATTGATTATTCTGTAGAATTTGTATAAAAATCATATAAATAGTTGAGTGAATGGCGTGACAACATGTCTATACGTATACGTTTCATACACAAGTCCCGTTGATATTCTGCATCATCGTTCGTCACCTCGTATACTCTTCAAAATGAGAAGCAAAAAGAAGTGAAGGAAGAAGAAAAAAAAAAAAAAACGACTGCAAGCATTAAGTCACAAGAAACAACGCGCGTTCGGACATCCGGGTGTCTTTTGAACGCGAACACCCGCGCGCCCGCGCACTCACCCGGGGCCTCGAGAGATTTCCAGAGCTCAGTCACACGGGCTCACGCGCAAGGCTGTGGCATTTACCGTCGTCCTCTATACCTTTCTCTCTTTTACTTGTATTGCGCCTCGTCTATGTATCGAATACGTATTCATACGTTCATATTCTATTATATCCATGCAATATATGTATATGAATACCTACGCTTGGGTATTAATATGGTACAGTGCGGATAATATGGGATCAGCTGTAGGAAATAAGAGTTGCGCAAGCACTACGGGGCGCGAGATGAAGCTGTAATATATATAGATAATACTATAATATATGTATAAAGCTATAAAGCCATAGAGCTATATTGGAGCCAATCATATTTTCACACCGATCAGTATTTTTGTTTTAACGAATAAATATACTTCAATATTTCCTCAATACCAGCTAACTATTAGATGAATTTATTCAAATTTAAACAGCCTGTATACATATATAATTTCATTTACAGATATATGTCTACCATACGCAACAACATCGGTAACACTGTAGTTCGGTGCAGTAGTGAATTTATACGTGAATACGGTGCGTTCCCACGGCCGACACACTGCATCGATGTCTTCACATATATGTGCAAGTGTGTATGTGTGTGTGTATGTATGCATGAATCTCGCTCTCGAGCCTTAAAACTCCGTTGGGTTTTATATTTGGCATTCGCGGGGCGTACGCAAAAACTTTACTCGCACGACTCTATGTGAACATATATATATATATATATGAAATATAGAGCAAGCGCAATGCCCCACCGGCCGCAACAACCGATGTGACATATAACTTCTCTTCAGGTAAATGCGCTCACAGGCATTTATGCGTATCTATATAGAAAACTGTAGTACATGCGGAGAATGATATTACATAGCCGATGGCGTGACACTCTAAAATTCCACTTTTACAATTTCATGTTTAGTTGTGAGAAAAAAAAAAAAAAAAAGAATGAAAATAAATATTAAAGGGAAGAATAAATAAATAGAAACAATTGTCCAATTGTGTCTGCGCGGATCAGACAGCCCAGTGGACCAGTAACGGTTTCACGAGGTTATATTCTCAAACCGGTTTTTTTTTCTTCTATACACTCAAGTCGAGAAGAAACGCCGAAGCATTACACAATGGTTTATAACCAACGATATTGGCTCCTAAGATTCTGTCCTATAAATCTTTTCAACATGACGTATCAAAGTTTTCTCAGCTATATACGAAACGTGGCATCCATTGTACCAATGTTCACAGTGCGGTCCTTGAGCTAGTCAACAATGCAACGAAACGTATTTCTCTCTCTCTCCCTCTCTTTCCCTCTCTCTGTCTCTCTCCCTACTTTTCATTCTACTCATACAAACCATTTATACTATATACCAATATACCACTACTTCCTTATCTTCTTATATATTTGTTACTTCTTCTTTCCTTTCTTGTAATTGTTATGATTCATCGAGCGTTTCGTCTCGTTGCAGATACAGTAATAGCAACGCTGGCGATTCAAGGATGCCGTGGGCGATCGGGCGAGAAGATTCCCGACACGCTTGAGAGAACTGTAGGACCTTTAATCGGAGCACGAAGACAAGGAAGTGTGAAAGAACACGTTGCAAAGGAGGAAGGCGAATTGTCAGGTGTATGCCACAAGTCCGCAAGGACGGCCCCAAGGATATGGACTTGACAGAGGCATTTGCTCCAGGTGCAGGTGATGGCACTGATGATCTTGGCAAAACGGATTTTTTTGATTTTGTCGTCTCACCACCGTTGCCACCGTCTCATTGTAGCTCAACTGGTGGCATGTCTGATGAAGAAAGTTATCTTCATCGATCGTCACGCAGAGGTTTGAGTTATCTACAGGAGCCAAGACATGATGACCATGATGCGAATGATATCCACTCAACATCATCATCGGCGTCGTTTATAAAAGAAACCAACAATAATACCCTCACTGCCCTACCACCAGTGTCAACAATAACTGGTTCACTAAATCATCATAGTCTACGCACCCACTGCATCCAAAGTAATGATCAAATACCGATGGATCAGTCTGATTGTGATTATTGGGGTACTGATGAAACAAAAGAGCAACAGACATGTAATATACTATTGGAGGATCTCAACAAATATTGCTGGTCGGCGCATACCAATTCTCATAGTCGTGGCGATACATCAGACAGTGATAATGTTCATCGAGCCACCAGTGCTAATGACCGGCAAAATACGGACGGCGCCATTTACACGCTCACCGTACTCAACAATGAAGGTAACTCTATGGACGGTTTGGATTGTTGTAAAAGTCCTGTTGCACCTCCCAATGACTCTTGGTCATTACGACCAAATCTTGATTTAGATGCAATACTCAGTTTAGAGCCCACTCACAATGATCAAGAATCTCATGATGTTCAAAATTCAGCTGATACATCACGAAATACCGATCGATATCATATAATTGCGACTACACCGACTTCGCAATATGCCACTGATGACAGTGGTTTTGTTGAAAGTAAAGAGTTATGTCGAGGTCAGAGTAATCAAACCGGTGACAATAATAATGATTGGAAACACTCGGATCAAAATCATCTGCAAGATGTAAGTGGTGACTCAGCGGAGAGTCTTTTGAGAAATGCCCTTCAGGGCAAACTGTATTCCGGCCCAACTCAAATAACATTACCGACTCCAACAAAAGCATCAGCGATAGCTCTAACTTTGACCAACAGTTGCACCGCAAGCGCACAAATGCTAACAGATCATCAACAGCAGCAACAGCCGCAACAATCACAACTGCAACAAGAACAACAAGACGAGTCAATGCATGCGTGCACTGAGGACGATCTTCTTCTATCACAATTGGAGACTACAACGTATCGACCAGGTGACTACGAAAAACTCAAAAGTATCGCCAATGAAGTAGTGGAATCCTATTGTAATTTAGAACCAGTTTGCAATGTCTCAGCAACAACTACCGTAATGTACACATTAGATCCAGCAAGTGGAAGCCTTGGAACGATAACATTACCTGCAGATCTTGGACAAGTCGGTACCGTCACTGTAGTCACTGCTGCACAACAAGATTTAATTGAGCAAACAGCCGCAAGACCCGAGGAAAATCAACCAACGAGTAATCAAATTCGAGTGGTTACGCAAAGAGCATCAAGTGGAACGAAGGCTCCAAAAAAATACTCGAGAAAAAATAATCGAAATAATACGAGTGGCAATTCCAACAGCTCATCAGTAAGTAGTACTGCCAATGCAAACGGCGATGGTGGCTCACATACGGGCAATGTATCTGCCACGTCATCAAGTGCTACTGTACAACGTAAAGAGAGATCGCTCCATTATTGTAGTATTTGCAGTAAGGGCTTCAAAGACAAATACAGTGTCAATGTCCATATTCGGACGCATACTGGTGAAAAACCATTCGCCTGTTCGCTGTG
This sequence comes from Zele albiditarsus, assembly GCA_958496275.1. Lineage (NCBI taxonomy): Eukaryota > Metazoa > Arthropoda > Insecta > Hymenoptera > Braconidae > Zele > Zele albiditarsus. Next base: position 11,622,197 of record OY292414.1, read on the forward strand.
CGGCAAGAGTTTTCGTCAGAAAGCCCACTTAGCAAAGCACTACCAGACCCACGTCACACAAAAACCGAATGTGGGCAACGGAAATAGCTGTTCGAGCTCCACGTCAACCAGCAATTCAAGTCCATCTACAAATTCGCCGAGTAGTGCAAGGGGAAGTAACACTACCGCAGATACGGCAGTTTGCAGCCCTACAAGCTAGTTATTCACTCGTTTCATAATTATTATGTATTAATTGTCAACCGCACTACGTTATCCTAGAAAAATTTTCGCCGCTACGCTATGTTTATACATTGTGTACTGAGTCGAAGCTCTCTATTACATTTTGTGATTACCCATAACAATTGTCTCACATAGACAATTTTTCTTTTATTATATTGCATTGCGTCCAGCACACAAATGGTCTCAAACTTATACATTATCGTGATTGTCTTTTATTCGTTTTTTGATTGGATAGCATCTAAACGTTCAATGTCCCGGTGAATATTTTCACGCGACTAGGGTCGAGTTCGACTACCAGAAAATATATAGTATCAATTGGCCTATGAAATGTTAATAATGCGAGAAAATATTGTTCCTATCCTGATGATACGATCACAGCTAATAATGTCTACGATCCATATCTATTTAGATATAGTTTTACGAATGGAAGATTTAATTTATTAGGTCATTTGATTGCTATGAACGATACGAATATGTATTCAAGTTTGTTTGTGGTTTTTTTTTTGTTTACCTCTAATTATTATTTCTCATGTAAGTAATTAGTAGCATGAGCTGTGATTTAGATACATACTCGAGAAGTGAATAGAGTGTGGAGTGCACAATTATACAGAGTATTTATAATAGCATGTTTTTCATGCAGTACTGTACTTGTGAATGGCGCCCTTATGGTGGTAACTAACGCCGCTTAAAATTCGAATAATTCGTTTTCATTCTGAAAATTATTTTTCAATGTAATCAATTCAGCTTATGTGCCTCCCTTTCAGAGGAAAACACTCCACTTTCTTGTTACTTGAAATGTCTGTGTGATTATATATCGTATTGTACATACCTTGTACAATACGCTAATCTCATTTAAGAGTTGTTTGTCACTTTAGCATTTGAGTCAGTGCTAATTTTTTTAAATTATCAACCAAATCTGTCCGTCCAATTTAATACTCATGTTAATTTTTTTTCAAATATTTTTTTATATACACGTGACAATGTTGCATTTTATTATGGTTGAAACCGTCGAAATACACAATATGTAAATAGATTTTATGGTATAAAAACTTTTTTTATACAAGTTACCATGACGGAAAAACGTTTACATATGTTTTCGCATTTTCATTGTTTGTTTAATATTATTATTATTATTTTTTTTTTTCCATTATTAATATTATATTTCTTTTTATAATTCCGTTAATGAAACATTATAATACTCGGAAGCCTGAAGAGATTCAGTGTGAAGTGATATAAAGAACAGACGATGATGCGAATGATGCGGCGACTGAATGAAAGCATAAATGACATTGACAATTTTCCCAGTGTTATGTTGGCCTATCACAGTACAAAAAAAAAAAAAGAATGCCCTGATCCTTATGAATAATTTCGAAACATGAATATTATGTTGCGAGTATCATCACAATTTCATGATGTTGACAAGGTTGCAATATATACATATATATATATTATGATTAATACACCATGAGTATATGATTACATATTATACCGTTTTCATCGAGTCCAATTCACTTCATATACGTCGTGTGTAATGATGATATTATATATATGAAAATTACAGCTTTCCCCTTTTTTCAGATTTATTTCTGGAAAAATAGGTTGAAGGAGAATATTTTTCTTACTAATCGTAGTTCACATGTACAAGATTTTAGTTATTGTGGGATTGATAGTTGTGCAATATTGTGCACATATATTATTGATTCATTCAAGTAATTGCATTATACCTTAACTGTGTAGAGCGTTTTTCTTTTATTAATTTATGGTTTATTTTATGGCGTAATCGATTTTTGCTGAGATATTATTTTTCTTTGTAGATAGCTGAAAAGTATTTATATGTGTAAAGTTATGGATGGTGAACACGTCGAATATTTATCGCATCTTGATTCGTGGAAGACGATGTTAAATGATAATATACAGCTACCAGCAAGAATTTGGTTCAATCTCCTTCATTCCTTTCATATATTCTAACACATTCTAATCTTCACAGTTGATTTATTAATTCATCCATTTCTAGTTTTTTTAGATTTCAATTTCCGTGTTCCAAATTAATATGCAATCATCTTGTTATTTCGAGCCACTTTTTCTATATCAATTCATTTCAGATCAGTATTTAACTTAATATGAAATTTCAGTAGTCATGAAGTTCTATGCTCCAACTACTATAGAAACAAACAAAAATTTCAACATACGCAATCAATACACACAATTCTAACTTACGATTCAGATAATTGTGATATCCTTCTGATTAATATTCTGAAAACAAACGTACTGCATAGTGAAAACTATATTTCGTTAAGTTGAAAGAAAAAAATAATGATCAATTTTGAGGTACATTGAGTATTTGAAGAAAATGTTTCCGTAAATTATTGTCAATGTCTCTCAATCTCAATGCAACTCATGAAGACATTTAAAATTGATAATTCATTCAATAGATTGTATGAAATATTGCACGAATTATACGATAATGGTTTATTGAACTGGTCATTTTCCACGTGCGTAAAACCCGCTGAAATAGGAGACATAATTGAGGTGAGGTGAAGAGAATGTACCTATTATTTTTGTACCTAGTTCTAATAAAAATTTGTATGCTTTTTTAAAAAAATTTCTTATCAATGAAATAATTTATTTACCAATAAGACCGAGGAGATTGTACAGTGTGGAGATGATTATAGCGGGGAACAATATAGATGCATATGTGTACAAGTGAAGCATATTTGAATAAAAAATAAACCGATTGCTTTCTATATGTAGTTATATATTTGTATATATTCAACCATATATATAAATATATGTATTTTTCGTATATCTTAAGCGAGCGACGAATTATACCCATCATTACCAATGGAACTACAATGAGCCATTATTAATAAGAAATCAATGATCCTTAGAAATTTTAGCGCATAATGCTTTAAACATACACATGTGTGAATACGCTTTTTGAAGGCCTTACAGTGCAAGGTGTGCAACAACCTCAACTGATTAATTATCGAGTGTGTGTATACATATGTAGACATGTTTATATATATATATATATATATATATATATATATATATATATGCATGTGTGTATCTGGGTATGTTTGTATAATAAGTCTTGTGTATAAATAGTATTGTCGGAGGACATGGTATCCATTTTCTTCCAATAGAATCTAATTAATCGCACACGCAAATGTACAATTATTATTCTTATTGCTCTTCTTTTGATCCCTACATTGAATGTGCATAGTTATTTGCGAAAATGCTTTTAGGTTTACAATAGGTTCGAACGCTTCTTTAAATATCACTGACTTATCATCGACAATTTCATTCGTTCGACCTTCCGCTGGTAATAATTGTTATAGCCGTGTGCTATGTAGCAATGTGGACATTGATGAAGTACAAGATAGTTGAGCCCAATGCGAAGTCCTCCAGTAGGATAATTGTTGTTTGAGTCGCACAATGTTGTTGAAGGTCGACGATAAGTTAATCTCTATGACAAAAGTTTTTCTTCGGGAATAGTAGGGCTTGTGGCCACTGATGGAGCACCTGATGCACGTCTCGATGCTTCAGCTTCTCGCAAAGCGTCATCGAAACTTTGAGTCGAGTTGGATCTAGATGGCACGACCTTTGTCTGCAATATTTATGCCATTTTAATTAATTGTATTGCAGAATATTGTCAATACCTGAGTGAACGCGAAAATATAAATAGAAATTTTGAGACCTTGACATTTTCATATGCAGAACCAACTCGCTCCTCAAGTGAACGAAAGCTGTCAGAATTTCGCATTTGGCCGATTTTCATAGTGATACCACTACCGAAACCACCGAGAATACTTGTTGTCAAACCAGCGGCTTGTTTGCACACTGACTCCGTTTTCTGAAACCTAGCAAATAAAATACATATTGAATATCATGCACAATTTTTTATAACATACAACGTCGAATAATAATTAAATCGCATGATAATAATAGTAATGCGGCAACCGTAAAAATGCGTGTTCGACAATCAAAGTCGATTTGAATACTTACAAACTGTTCTCGGAGACGGTCCTTGTGATTTGACCAAGTTTCTCACCAATGTTTTGACAACTAAATGACGCCCAAGCAAAAATGGATGGGAAAAAAAAAATAATAAAAAAAAAAAAAATAAAGGATAAAAGTGTGAATAATGATAGCTGTTATTAATCACGGATGATGAATACTTATGATGGGGATGAACAGTATATCGATTTTTGATGGAGAATTCTAGTGTGATGTGAGTAGTATCGCGTCGATAACGTGCAACTGGTATAATCATCGTACAATAATTAATGATAAAATCGATACGCACACTTGGCTCTCCTTGACGTTTCGTAGCCCTTGATTCACGTCCTCGGTTATATCCTTCCAAACGCTGATGCCGAGTTTTCGCTTCAACTCCTGTGATACTCTCACTTTGCTCGCCAAAACGTGTCTCAGAGTTTGAATCTCCTCTTCAACCTGCGAATGAGTTAACAGTATACGTATGTATATGTGTTTGCTTTCTTTCGCTTGCTCATTGATTACAGTTAGAGTGCACGATTCCTACCTTTGCCAATTCAATTCTCCATTCTTCCTTTTGACGTTCTTGCTCTTCGAGTGAGAGCCCGGCCAACTCATTGGCTGCATTATCCGCGGAAGGGGATAGAGAACCAGAATGTAGGGCATCTTCACCTGTAAACATCGAGGAAAACAATAAATATGAAAATAAGTTATATTCTTGGAAAATGTCTGGATAACGACACTTTGGTAATTCAAAAAATAATAATAAATAATCGAAGGACTGATAATAAAATTTGCGAAATATTTCCACCTTTTAACCGTTCAAACAACTTGTGATGTTGAATATTATGAATTTTGTTGAGATATGAATCGGAGAAACGTTGAAATATGAGACGGACCGATCGCAATTTTTTCTGTTTTTTCGTCGGATCTCCGTGAGAATCGGGATCATACGATAAATCAATATCATTGACCAATATTTCATCCAAATCACAACTGGCACTTTTCCAGCAATGTATAACAATCTCTTCATTGTTGTCACACAGTTCATCGGGATCATCGAAACTTGGCGTTTCTGCCAAATTGGAATAATATACATCCTCCTCGTATTCGAGTGATTCAAACTCACGTTCATTCTCACTTGGACAATCTTCACCGTGTTCGTGGCACTTTCGTCTCAGCGAACGAAACTCTACCTCAATCGTATCCTCTTTCATTGTAATAGTTGTTGATGAGAAAAAGAGCGGCAATTTTGACGTCTCTAGCACATGTGAATCGAACGCAGACGACTCTTAACAGCTGGCTACACTGCACGATTATATATTATTTTATATTATAGTGTCCCTTCGTGGAGTTCCAATACCGAGCATGCTGATATAGTTCCCGATCTTGGTTGCTGGCGGCGCGATACTCGTTTCCTTTCTTCGTGGTTCGAGGTCGAACAATCGGCAATAATTGAGTAGGCGAGAGGAGAAGTGAATATTTATGATCACTCGTATGCTAAATTAAATAAAATATAGTGGAATGTGCGCCGGAGACGAAAATGTAAAAACTACTGGACTCATTTTTCTAAAACTTATCATGAAATATGTAACCCATCTACTAATGAGGAAATAAATGTACGGTAAAAAATTACAATATTATGAAATTTGTATGCATGAGTAAAATGTGACTCTCAAATGTTGAGTCAGTGTGCTGAATGAGCGATTCTAACATTCATTTCTGGTGAATACAGATTATGTATAAAGGATAGAAATGTATTGTCAGTACATAAGAGTTAGTAGCGCGTATTATGATGTAGTGGACGCGTAGGCAACAACGGATATCAACAGCGATAATGCCATTATCCAATGTGTTTGCAGTACTTCAATTTGACGACATGTACGCATTACTCAGGTGAATAAATATGAGCGAGAATTACGGTTAGAGCCTGATATATACAAACACGCGAAATTGCTCATAGCCCACATGTTTTCTTTTTTTTCTTCTTTCTTTTTTCGCCATTTATAGGTTAGTTACGCGGCAGAACATACGTGTCACTCTGTCACCCACAACTTCCTTCTCTTTCTGCCTTTCAGTCTTCATTTTTACGTTTAATAATCCAATGATTGAAATTAATCAACCACTTGGTGAAACAATACCTGTTAATATCACAGAAACTAATTGATTATAGGAATGAATTAAATTATGAAGCTCACCTGTTGGTACGGTGCTCATTTTACTTTGTTGTTACTCAACGTCCTGCTCGTGTAAATAGTTTTGCAGCTACGCTGGAATTTTCTCTTTCACACAATTTTATCTCACACTCAATTCTATCGGTGTTAATCACAATTTGTTCATAATTTTGTTGATAAATTTATAGAGTGCTACTTCTCGTAAGTGACGTGTCCCGCGGAAACTTGCAATTTTTCCATGAAAAACTTCAATGACCTCAAACAGCCTCAACCGCCTCAACTATCTCATATTCTGATCGATGTTTTATATATTTTTTACCACTATATATTCGTATACACAACACTTCATATACATTTATGGCAGTATGTATAGAGCAATATAGAGTAGCAACTGCCATTGTATGTGTGCATAGGTATAGTATGTATAACGTGTGTTGGTTAATCCGACCGCACTATATAACCACTCGCGTGCGCCATCTGCTATTTGAAAAATGGGCGCGCCGATAGATAGTCAACACCTGTGAATCGGCTGGCAATCAACTTCTCCACGATTCGTAATAAAATTATCAATGTCAATTCAGTTATTTTTTTTATTTTTTTCTCCCCCTATGGATAATAATGCAATATGGTATATGTATACAAGCACCGCGCAATCGATTCTATCCATAAGCAAACTACAATTGACTGAGGAATGTTTGCGTCACACTTGATGCTTGTGTGTTGAATTCGTATATAGAACTCCACGACTAAATGACGTTGCACATCGCATTCCAATAAAATTGTGCTATTTTTAAAACGTAAAAGATGACAATAGCTCAGCAATCATTTTTTGTTTCTTACCCATGTTCTCCGTAACCATTATCTATTGGCACATTTTCAAGTCGAGTTCGGAGTTTCCTGGATCGCAACAACTATATATCTATACTGTATAATCTTCAGAGATTTCTATTGTAAATAAAACCGAACAATATAGCGTCAGTATTGTTTTGTGACAGCGTGAATATTTTGGCCGTTATGAAATAATTGTTTTTTTTTCACTGATGATACCAAAACTGTACATCCATATTGATCGCTTGTTCTCTAATCTATATTATCATTATTTTTTTTTTCTCCCCTTTTACCAACTATTAGCATTGGCATATATAACGTTAATGTTGTGTAGACATCCACTCAACATATAGGTATAATGTATATATATATATATATATATACACTGAAATATATATATATATATATAATGAGAGGGAATTATCATTATGGTTTCAGGTAAACGTTGGATCCTATAAATACTTTTCGCTTATGAGACAATGCCTAAACAATTTTGTTGTATAAGAGTCAGTCATAGTGTCTCAATGCATCCTTACTTCTTCTATCTTGCTGCATTCATTCTTTCTCAATTCGTCTTATTTTCCATTCTCGTTTCACCGAATCCAAGGTTGTAACATTTAATATATGGGCATACTTCTCAACAATATTTAAAAGGGATGATCCCATTTATACCTCTCTGTGAAGTTATGAACTATTTTCACGCCCGCACTCTCAACACAACAAAATACATACTGACACTATATAGAATTCATTAATGATTTTCTTTCATCTACAAATCATAACTAGCGTTGAATCAACTCCACCTTCTTTTTTTTTTTTTTGCATTTTGTTATACACGAACATTATATTTGCAAAATTTCTTTAGTCCCAATTTAATCTCGATTGAATACTCGAGATTTTTTAGGATACCTATTGTATCCTAAAAAATATCTTCGATGTCAGCGTAGTTTCGCTCCCAGTAGCCTTCTTCATATAACCAATCATCTTGACCCGTATATGGATTTATTGCGGACTGAAACCATCGCGGTATTGTTTCCGCACTTTTTTTATGTTTCCTTGCTTTTCGATTATCCCGTTGTTTTTCTTCGAGTCTTATTTTCTCCACCGCCGCTCCATCCTGATCGCCCATCTCTAATTTCCTAATATCTGGCCTGAGTCTCGAATCTGTTGGGCATAAGCTTTGACTCATACCAGGTTCCATTTCATTTAAAGCCATAGCAAATTGTGTAAATTGAAAATACTGAAACGAAACAAATCGGAAATCATAGTTTGATATAATAAATCACCGTAATGTTATTGTTCTTTCTTATTTTTCATTTCACATCTCAAAATTGATATGTTATCTGTATTAAACGTATAAATCCTCACATCAGCGCAATTTGATGGTCGTGGAGTGACTTCCCATAGTGTTATGGATCCAGGAATTTCATCCACTGGAAGACAATCCTCAGTATCAGCGGAAGATTCATCGACTACATCTTGATGAGATGGTTTAAAAGCTCCAACCTTGAAACTGTGAAGTTTAGCAAGAACTTTTTTGTGACCCGGACTATTTTGAGGACTTTTTGCTTCACGCTTTATCCTTTCGAGTGAGTCTTCATAAAGATTAGGTTCACACGCACGAAGTCGCTCCGTCCATTTACCATATAGAAAAACAAGTCGCTTTTTCCTGAAAAGTTATTTTTTTCTATTATACATTGCATTCGAGACAGGGCTTTGATGATGAACGATATAATGTTAAATGGAGTTACTCAGCATCCATGATAAATCCTTCCACACGGTGTAAATCTTTCCCATTGGACCCTGCACTCTTGAATGACAATGTGGCCTTGAGATTCGCACCACCATACTGTTTTATCTCCAAAGCTCCCAATTGTTCCATCCATAATTGTCCAACGAGGACATTGTGAAGAATGCAATTAACATTTTGCCAAGTGTACGCTTCCTTCCACTTTAATAATTCCACGGTAACTGTACCCTTAGGATGTACTTCTATATTTTTACCCCAAAATTTTAATTTTGGATGGATGCTCCCGTGAAAAACAAAGTCATCACTGTCAGCATGAAACGCAGACACTGGTGGATGATGCGATACCTGTTCACATATAATGCTGCAGACAGAAGTATGAACAAAGTATGAAATAATTATAGTTGTATAACGTAAGTTTAATTATGGATGCTACGTATTTTACCGAAAATCTTCACGTTCCAACTCGTACGTTTCACCAAGTAAAGGATTGAATGGTTTACCGAGTCTGTCCCAACTAGATGCAAGTGCGCTTACGGCAAACGCCGCGACATACTGAAGGATACGATATATTTCAATGATGTATAGCACATGAACAAAATATTAGCTCAATGTATGTATTTTAATTGTATTACTTGGAGTCTGCCGACTGGAGTATCCTCCGCGGCTGCTAATTTGAGCAATTTTGCATATTCCATGTACTCTGTGACACGTTGAAGAAACGATAGTGGCTCGTTAAAGGTCACTGGCATTGCGATCTTGCTCAAATCTTTGCCTAGCGATAATACTGAGCATAGATTCACCTCTGACTGTCCACACGCTGGCAGCGTTGTTCTTTAGATGACATTGTAATCACGTTTTTTACATTACAATAGTAATGGAATTGAATAATTGGAAAGTATATGTATAGAAATAAATCCATATACAATAGTGATTTGTATAACGACGGACATGTGCAAACGAATTGCGTAAAGTAAAATGTGTCCGTGATCGCTAAGCTGGTGGATTGAGTTATACGCTCGTCGAGGACAAATTCAATTTTGTCGACATACACTAATTGCTTCATGCATTTATATTTAAATATACGTTAACAAACATTTATTTAGTTGTTACTATTTCTATTATGCACCGTTCACTGCGGTTTACGGTAGAAAAAAATGTATTTACACTAATATAAAATAATTAAATATTGTTGCAACCGAAGATGGTATCACCAAATAAGCAAATAAATGAATAAACAATGAATAATGTGAGCTACAATCATTTGGCAATAAAGTTAGCTTTGATCGACCAACCTGTATGAATAATTGTCTCTGGCCATTGTTCGTTCTATTTATTTATTTATTTTTTGTTTTTGTTCTTTATTTATTATTATTATATTTCTTTGGATTCTTATCGAATGCTTTAACTGCTTCTTGAATCCCAGCTTGTTCGCATTTCGGCTACAAAATTGCCAATATTCCAACAAACAATAGCTGCTCTCAATAATGTATTGTGTATTATTTCGATGGCCAACATCCGTAAATATCGATTAATTCACCGAATCTATTCTATTAACTCGGACGAATCTCAGTCATGGATATTGCGTATAAAACTTTACCATTGATATTGAACTATATAGCAACGAAAACACTATGACCGAGTCAATGCTGTCACAATCATGATTTTAATTTTATGAAAATTTCATCGTCCATCAATAAATGAAATTTTTACGATGATGATTGCCCAATGAAATATTCAGCCATCACTAGACAAAAAAGATTCGAGCTTGCCATCAGATATAAATGACTTTGCACGTTAAATCACCAGGGCTGAACGACCTACCCACCCTCAAAACGTTTCGTCTTATCAACCTCAATCAACCCTACTTTCTTGCACCCTCTTTGCGTCTCCGGCACATCCATCTACTCGTTCATCTCCATTCGCTTTTCCGTGCTTTTCGCACCACCAACGAATGTCAATAAATTGGAGCATGAGTATAAGAGCCACTTTCCGTTCGTACTTTGTATCAAGAATATTACAAAGCTCATTGGACGTTTCACCAATTGTATAAATTTTGGCAGACATGCGCAATCCAATACTGTTCAAAATATACCGCGCCATATAGCTGTGGAATACAGGAAATACTCGATAAAGTTCCACTGATTTATGTGTATAACATGTGTATACGTGTATGTAAGATATGAACATGTCACGAATGAAAAGTATTTTAATATCGTTGAATTCAATGCGAAGACAACTGCTGTTGAGCACTACTGCTGCTATGTGCATTAACGATGTTTGGTCGATGACCCAAAATAATTCTCAATGTTTGACGAAAATAATATGTCAAAGCAGGAGGACAGAAAAAATGGAATGACACGGATCGGACATTATTCAATCCGTTATATCGTCAATACAATATTTACATTTTTACTAATCGCACATTCACTTATGAACATTTTATGTTCGACTATAAATGGAAACATTGAATCAATATATAAATGTGACAAATTAGCTCACGTAGTATTATAAAATCCCTCATTTTCTCACGTCACGATCGACACCGAATTATACGTTTAAAAATTCACCGCTCTCGCAGTAGATTCAACGCTTGCTCTGAGTAGAATGCGCGCAGACAAAATTCAATTTTGTGGCTAATTTTTAAATTTAATTATTTCGTGAATAACTTTGGTAAAGTCATCAGAGGTTGAGCAAAAGTGATTGAATGATCTACTAAGTGTTGAAAGAGTTTTATTTTTGTTTTTTGAAAAACTATAAAAAATTATTACTGACAATTGCTTTCTTTTATTCACAAAATAAAGATGTCGTGGAAGTCATTGGAAAATAAATATCGCGATGAAACGATACCGACAATTGCTTTGAAAACAGGGGAGTTGCATAACACCGTTATCAAAGGTGAAGACGCTGAAAAAAATTCGTTACACGAAGAAGATTACAATAGCCACATGAAACTTCATCCAGAATTATATAGAAGAGACGTATCAATTTATGCCAGTTATACAGGCCTGAATTGCTCGCCGTAGTGAGTTTTTGTTGGAAAGAAATTTTCTTTATATATATGTGTGCTATCAATCATTTTCATGGGCTTGATTGAATCATTAATTGTAATTTTTTTATCGATTTAAAGTTATGTCGTTTGCCGTCGTCGGGCGCATAAGACAAAGAAGCTAATGACACGGCAATTTAATCGCGAAATTTCACACATGGCAATGATGCAGTCTTATGCTATCGCTGGTGTGAGGATTGAAAGAAATTTCAGCGTTGGGTTCTCGCCTGGAGCTGTAAATGTACAAGACTTCGCCACTAACAATGAGCGTCGTCGAATTAATTTAATCATGAGTAATAAAATACTATAAAATATTCAATATCAAAATTGATTAATATTTCTACTTGAAATGATTATTAATTGTGTAAACTTGAATAAAACAATTGACAATATGAAAAAATAAAATATTATCATCTTGTCAATCACCAATAATTTCAATCAAGATTTGTGAAATATGTTTCGCGATAAGTTTCAAAAGGGATATTTATCGATTTTATATAGTTGTGGAGCGTCGCCTCTCGAGCTCTGGAACACGCACGTCAGTTTTGAATAGACAAAATTTTGCATTGGGTACCCTCGATTTTAATGAAAGATTGAATATTCAGGTAGAAAACGGTTATATCCGAAGAGTCACCGATAATGAAATCAATTCATTGGCATTAGAAGTAGCTGGAACTAATGTTTCCACAACATACATTTATACTCCAAAGGACCGCAGAGAAGTATTAGGAATTGAACTTGCTTTTCTCATTATGGTCATAAAAAATATGAGAAAGTATTTCACCTTTGAGATCACAGTAAATTAAATTGAATACAGGAATATTTTCCGAATTCACGGTTATTCTTCCACCAATTGTTAACAGTTGATATAGATTTTAGATGATAAAAAAATGCACAGGAGATTTCGTGTGAGCAACTTTCAGAGTACAACTAAAGTGAGGCCTTTTGGTACATCTATGCCCATGGGTTTATCGGGTGGATGGAATCAAATTCAATTCAATCTTGCAGATTTTTGCAAAAGGGCATATGGATCTAATTATATAGAAACTACGAGAATGCAAATACATGCAAACTGCCGAATTCGACGGATATATTTTGCGGATAGGTAAATGAAAATAATATTCACATTTGTTCTAAAATTCCAATCATCTGGATAGTTTTCCATTACAGATTATACCGAGAAAGTGAGTTGCCGGACGAATACCGAGTCAGTGGTATCATTCGAAAGTGCATGAGGGAGAGCGATAAGAAGCGACAGGCGGAACAAAACTCGAAGACATGCCTGAGCCATGCGTCAATTCAATCTCGGGCGTCATCTGGATCTTATAATGATGGAAAGTCCCTGTCGACCATTCTCTCGGAAGCGTCAAAATCATCTGATATTCCGGATGAACATACAAAGCTACAAATCGACATTCCCGCTGCAGAGTATGAGGAAGAAACTGACAATTTGAGTACAGAACGGTCGTCTGTTAGACATAATAAAATGATTGAGGAGCAAAATTTAAGTGAACTGTCTGTTGGTGATAATCGAGAAGAACATTACAAGTCGCAAACATTCTAATCTGATTTTCTTTCTGCTTTATTATTATCATGAAATGTCACGCTATCAACATATTTATGTTCAATCAAGTGTTTAAACGTTTATATATATATTTGATAAATTATGAAGACGATATATGTTATGTCTCATAGGATTTAGAAAAATATATATGTCAAAATAATTTAATTTATAGAACATCGTAATCATCCTGTTCTCGCTTCCGCTTTGAACTCTCATCCGTTTCCACTTTCAGTACCGACGCTGATTGATAATTTCCAATTTGCATTTTCGGTTTAGCTGTTGATGTGAGCGGTGAACCAACGCCGCTGGTACCTGTTGGTTCAAACAATTGGTGGTGTTTAAATAAGTTGTCGAATGATTGTAAATAATTTCCATTATTCTCACGTATGCAGACATCACGAGCATGTAGAGAATATGGAAATGGTATTATGGGAGTCAATTATTCAATTGTTGTCCCTGTGTATATACATACTGGTTGAAAACTTGAAGACTGGTTTGGGAATTGCAATAGTTTGCGTCTTGGGTATGGCGTTCAAATTGCCTGCGGGCTTCTTGACAATTGACAGGTTATTTTTATTGCCGTCTACTTTAATTCTTGACTGACCACCAAATGTATTATTACCAACGAAAGAATGTGCAACTTTTCCCGCGGGTTTCCGTACTGCCGCCTTCAATTTATAATTTGTTGCACTCAAACAACAGCGATCCGGTGGCAATCTCAAACCATTATGTGGTTTAACAAATGGTAGAGGGATATTATTTTTCGCCTTAGCAACATCTAGAACAACATCCCTTGGTGGAGGATTGGTGAAAGTGCGTTCTAATTGCATTTTAACAGCTAACGTAACATCATCCAGATCAATGAATTTTTTCTTCGCATGATTGGCATATACTCTGCTGTCATCTAATATGTAGGTTATGTAGCCTATGAATGGGGAAAAAAAATAATAACAATATTTTTTTTCTCAAAAGGCCTCACTACTGTGATCGAATTGTGATCAGATATGAATACTCACGATATGTAAATTCAAGTAATTGATTTATGACTTTTGGCTCATAATCGACAATACCCATGTCTTTAATGATTGACATTATAACCTGGGCATCTTTTGGAATGTGTTTCAATTGGCTCATTGTTTTATTGATTTTATCTGCCATTAATCAACAATGAATGAATATGTATCATCAGGAATTAAATCACTTTTCAACCAATTAAGTTCGGTAGCACTACGACATTTGCAATGTTGGTGTGAAATATGTGCTTGTTTTCATTCAACTCTTGTTCCAACAGAAGTTGTTGCCGCAGTTGTAGCCAATCCGCACCCTACCAGCACAATGAGTCTTTCCCAAAGCCTACCCTATACATACATGTATATGCATATGTACATCTATGTATATTGTTTGTTATTATATTTGCAATATATTGACGCAGTGGAAGGCAATGTTCATCGATTATTATAAAAATTAATTTTTTTTATAATAAATTATTTTTCGCATATTTTTTAACTTTGATTGATCGATAAAATAATCATCATTCCGTAGTACTATGTAGGTATTCAATGAATTAATAATATTCGAATTTTCACGCGTCAACTTACAACAGGGCTTGACCAATGGCAAAGTGCATTTGAAGTGTGTGTACATATATATTCAGCGACGCTCCAAGCCGGTCGCTAATGGCGCTAGTATAGATATAGGTGGCGTGCGCTCTCGAAAGTTTTGGTCAGGGATTTTTCCGTGGCGCCAAATCTCAGTAACATTGTTGCACATAGTTCAAAACTGAATGGCCATTTGTTTATAGATTATGAACAAAATACTAATAAATAATTATAATAAAGTTATCGATTAAGTTGGTTTTTCAAATACTATATTTCTACGCTGTCATTTTACAGCACAAAATTCCTAATTTTGTATCTGAATAGTTGGCCATCTGCAAAATACATACATGTATATATATATATATTCATACACACACGTCCATACACGTTCATACGCCCACAGCCATATAAACTCCGCGGATGTCAATTATTTAATGACAAAAAAAATATTCATCATGGCTTTGTATATGTATTTTTAATAAAGTGTAAAATATAGAATATTTATTGAAGTATTTATCACAAATTCATAATTATCGCGTGGATCAGTTGAATCAAATTGTCAAAAATAGACGGAAGTTCACATATAATTGTTATTCATATTGGATTCCATGTAGTATTGCTAAAAAAAAAAAGGCCTTGGCGTTATTGTTTGTTTGCGTTGGTTTAGTTGAGAATAATAATGAGCTCTCATCATCATCTCAATCCTTCTTCTGGTGAAGTGATGCACATAAATCATTTGTCGGAAAATATTGGAGCATTATATCTTTCTGACGATTATTCAGATGTAACATTAGTTGTTTCCGGACAGAGATTCAACGGCCACAAAGTCATCCTTGCAGCTAGAAGTCAATATTTTCGAGCACTTTTATTCGGTGGTTTGAGAGAATCAGTGCAGCAAGAAATTGAACTTAATGGCACGACATTGCCAGCTTTCAAAGAACTTTTGAAATATATTTACACAGGTCATTTATCATTAACCAATCAACGAGAAGAGGTATTAGACATATTGAAGAATATCCACACTATTATTGTCATAGAATGTAGTTATTTTACCATCAATCAAGTGACACTTATATTTCAATTGCTGTTTCAGACTATCTTGGATATACTCGGATTGGCTCACCAATATGGATTTATCGATTTAGAAATGGCTATTTCGGATTATCTTAAAGAAATATTGAATATAAAAAATGTCTGTCTTATATTTGATGCGACACGATTATACCAACTTACGAAAATAACAAAAGTAATCACACAACCAATCGTATATACATGTCTACGACCATATATTTGTAGTTTATACGTATATGTACTAGTTTTTCATTGTTTCTTCAGGTATGTTACGAATATATGGACAAACATGCATTAGACATAATCAACCATGAAAGTTTTCTCCAACTCAGCCCAACTGCACTCAATGAATTAGTATCCCGGGACTCTTTTTATGCCCCTGAAATTGATATATTCCTCGCTATGCAATCATGGGTCCAAGCTAATCCTGATGTTGATGCCAATCAAGTTCTGAGTGTGTTGCCATGGATTTATACATTTGCGATACGTCAATCATTATTAATAACATTATAAAATTAATAAATCCATTGACTTGCAGAACAAGTGAGACTATGTTTGGTGGGTATTACCGAACTTTTGAATGTCGTTCGGCCTACTGGGTTAGTTTCACCCGAAGCGATATTAGATGCAATCGCTGCACGGACACAAACACGTGATTCAGAACTAATTTATCGAGGCCGCTTACTGGTTGATGAAAATGTAGCACATCCAAGATACGGAGCACAAGTATTACAAGGAGAGATGCGAAGTTTCTTACTCGATGGCGATACTCTCAATTATGATATGGATCGAGGGTGAATGTTCTCTTGGAATTTACTATACTATCATCTATGAAACAAAATTCCGATATAATTCCAACTATTTTATGATATACGATCACAGATATACGCGACATGTTATAACGGATTTACAAGATCATGGAATTCTTATTAAATTGGGAACTCAAAGTATTATCAACCATGTAAAAATGCTATTGTGGGATAAGGATTCACGTTCATACTCATACTACATTGAGGTGATAACAGAAATTCTCTGAATTTATCTTTGTTTACAGCTTGACTCATTTCTATCCAGAACATTGATATAACTCGACATATTAAATTACTCGGTTCGTAGGTTTCGATTGATCAAAAAGATTGGGTGAAAGTTATAGACCACTCCGATTACTTTTGTCGCAGTTGGCAATATCTGTTTTTTCAACCTCGAGTCGCTTTATACATACGGATCGTCGGAACAAACAACACTGTCAATAAGGTTTGAAAGAAATATAATCAACATGTTGTATAACATCATATCATATTAATTCAACATTGTAATTATCAATCCGTGGATGATACCAGGTATTCCACGTAGTTAGTTTCGAGGCATATTATACAAATCATAGTGAAAAAATTTCAAAAGGATTTATTGTCCCATCGCATAATGTTGCGACGATGGACCATAGCGCCTGTGTAATTGAAGGTGTTAGTCGATCACGAAATGCTCTTTTGAATGGTGAAACGTCTAATTACGATTGGGACAGTGGCTATACATGTCATCAGCTTGGTTCGGGCTCCATTTTAGTCCAACTCGGCCAACCATACGTAATTGACTCTATGCGGTATGTCTCTTTTTATTATAAGGCATGTCAAGAATATCTGGTTTATTCTTTGGTTCATTATAGTGAATATGCATCATGTAAGCCAAAGAATAGATTTGAAAAATGTCTATCATCTACTTATCAAGCATTTTTTTAATATTTTCGAAATCTTTCATGTGTTTCAGATTGCTGCTCTGGGATTGCGATGAACGCTCTTATTCGTATTATATAGAAGTTTCAGGCAATACATGGAATTGGGATCGCGTAGTGGATAAAACTGCGGAAAGCTGTCGTTCTTGGCAAACACTACGATTTAATCCTCGTCCAGTTGTATTCATTCGCATCGTCGGTACTCATAATACCGCCAATGAAGTATTTCACTGTGTACATTTTGAATGTCCAGCACGGTCTGAAAACATAGGCGGCATTAATGCGGGTGGTATCAATGAAAACAGTAATTATAATGAAACAAAATTTTCGGATAATCAAAGTAAGCGACCATCATCATCCATCCTCACCACGACGTCATTACCAATTCCTCCACCAGAAACGGCTACTGAGGCAGTGAATATGTATCATGAGGACGCTGATTCAACAGATGATTCAGCCATTTCAGCAGGACTACCTTAATTGATTACTTTTTTGCGTTCGACCAACTGTTCCATTTGCTGTCCAATTGGCACTAGCCAGAACTCTGCCGACGACTATTACTGTTATTCATGAAAAACATGTTATTCTATGGCATGATGTCAACCCCAAATATGATGCATAATACAATTAGTATTTGATATTTGTTCGCAAGAAACGTCATAATTTCCAACATATGTATACTTCTTTATCGGTGAAGTTTCATTTTATTGTTGCATTCATACTTATTATTTTTCAATTTTTTTCCTCTAGTCTTGCCAATTGGTAATAAATATCAGTGTAAAATAATAAGGTATAACAGATGTATAAATGCATATATATTCACATATATATATCTGTTCAAAATCATGTACAAAACTTAATATTAGATTGATTTAATAAATTATTTATTTAATACGTTCCTTGTTGTGTAGAAATTTTCATCTTTCAATATGTGGCGACATATTAATGCCACAGTCCGTTAAAACCATTAAGTCATAATCACGAATGATATTTGTGACGGAACTTGATTTTTTTATATATATTTATGCATGATATGTGGCCGGGATCCACAACTGTCCCAGTATTAAAACGAACATATATGTCTGACGGTATTGGACGCAATATATTGGTATGTATATAGACTAGGCGCAGAGCGGACAGCAGACAATTCGAACCAATCTGGTGTCATGAAACTTCACATTCATATATATATATATATATATATATATATATGGTGGGTGTGTGGTGCAGTTGTGGTTAGGTTACGGTTCATTCAATCATTACGACTGTTTCAGGCGAAGTAAACGGGTGATACAAGGCGAAAGTTTCAAAACGTTTGAAATGAGTGAGGATTTCGAAAATTTAATAAATACCCCAATATCAAGTGGATATTTTTCATTCAAATCTGAAAAAAATTGGACCCAGCATGGCACATCTAAATACAATGAGTTATTTTCAGTTGACGTGAAAACTTTATCAATGTTGTACACATGTATCCCGTTCAATCAAAATATTGACGTTGAAGATAAATATTTCAACGTAATACGTTATTTCTGTTACACCTTTAAGTATTTACGAATGGTGTACTCCATTTTCACATTTATTGCCACATTCGTTAATTTCCAGGATGATCAACTAACGTTATTAACCTCTACCGCAGAACATGCCAAAAGAGTGTATGAGATGGAGTTATTACAAAAGAAAAACACTATAACATTAAAGAATATGGAAAATTCATCTTGCAGAGACAAAATGGAGGAGGACTTGGATATTTTGTTATCGCTGAAGGAACCTGATAATATTCCTGTTACCATTGTTAAATTTGAAACTAACGGTAGGTTCATATCTGGAGTTAATGTTGCAATGTAAATTTTTCATATAGCTGTCAAATTTTGATTCCATATTTTAGAATCGAAAAAAAGAGACCACGCAAAAAAATCCAAATCGATTGATCTTGAAACGTGGTTAGACTCAGTATTGGATGAGTAACTCTCATCGCCACTATTATCTACATGCACATAGGTACGATGTATTGAATATGTGTACATATATATATTGAGCATTGATAATTAGTGCTGACTGAACTTCGCGGTAAGAAAAGTGTGCATGTAATCGTATACAACAAGCATAATTGCACCACCAGGTCCCAATCGAAGTAATTTCGGCACAAGTCCCTTATACAGCGCCGATAATCTAGTGATTATTAATGTAAAAAGCAATTATCCTCATACAAAGTCCATATAATATGATTAAATAATAATGATTGAAAGCATTTACCCTTCTTTCTTATACACAACGGTAATAGTGCCCAATGTTCCATTGTACAAGGTGTTTCCGTGTGGTGCACCTTGGATTCTACTTTTCGCCACATCAAATGGAATATTCAAGCATGAACCCACTATTCCCGCTGTAAATCCCAGAGTCACCTGTAAAATCATATCGACGAATTATCAGCTACGGGAATTAAACTAAAAGACTTTCACATATTTTTTACCTTTGTCAAGAATTCTATCCAAAAATCTGTGTTAATTGGTATGAATCCCTTAATAGTATGATAAAATCCAAAATAGAAACAATTGAATATGCCATTTCGCAGAATTGTTGCAGATAAGCCTTTATTAATACCATTCAAACCCAAACCATTTTTTTTTATAATCCTCCTCGTAACAGCGTAGGTCGTAGGACTTTTTTTCACTTGATCTCGGTTTGATTGCAAACGAACTTTTACAACTTCAAACGGATTAACTAAAATTCCCTCAGTTATACCGGCGAAAAGGCCAGCCAGTGCAAATGTCTGTAAGAGTTTCAATACTTTATACACATTCATACAAACATATATATATATATATATATATCCCTGCAATAATATTCTACATGTATTCATGTGAAATTTGTTCCTCACCATAGGTGTGGGTGTACTCGCCCCAAACAAAAATAATTGTTTATACTGTTCAAATGTAAAAAACTGGATGCAAAACAATATTTGTATTTATTAGCATTCAATATCTTCATTTTATGCGTCAAACGTACAATACATATATTAATAAGTAATTGATTCTTACTTTCACAGCACGTTTTGGGGTTTCAGCCAAAATTGGTGGCAAAATGCCTTTCCAAAAGGCACCAAGTCCCTCGGTTTTATACATTTTTGTCATACAATCGCGAATTCCTGTGGAATATTTGATTTATTTTGACAGTACGAACTTTGATGTATTTTATTGGCAATGTTACCTGTATAATACATAGGATTATTCTCTTTTGTTTTCACTTGCAATTGAAATCGTGTTTTGATGAGATCCATAGGATGCATTATACAAACTTCTACGAAGCCAGCTGATCCACCAGCACCAATTTGAATTAAAGCTTGAGTCAATAAACTCGGCGATTTGTTTATTGTTTCCACAGTCATTTTTTTTTCTCTATTCTTCCCTACGCACAATTAACTACTAACTGGCTCTATATGTTTATAATATGTGGATAAATTAAGAAATAAAAATATGAAATAAAGTTTCAACGCATATTACATTCAGAATTATTAAAATTTTCAATGTCTACAATGCATCCATATTACTACAAATATAAATATATCTATATATATATATATATATATATATATATATATTACACGACTGTGATGAGGTATAAATTAATTTGTGGAATGACAAATAAAATTGACATAACCTCCAGACAGCCGCACTATGGCGAGATAAATCAAAATACAATATATGTATAGTCACGTATGTGTACATATAATGCGTAATGTACGAAGCAAAAAGGCACTTATATTATAATGTATTTCAAAATAATCAATAACTCGCTATTTAATTGAAATACTAATTGTATCTCAACTGAAATCAACTTCAAGGAAATATATGTGTAAATTATCCGCATATATACATCAGAGATAGCTCAATAATTCTTATCAACACATATGTGAATTTCTGTTCAAGCCCATATTATCAAGATGGCATGTGTGCATGTGTGGTACCTGTATACATATGCGTATCATCAGAATGTCGTGATATGTAAGAACATAAGATAAGATTCATTTGAATGTGTATGTGTGCACTTCACTGCAAATCGTTATCGTCGATTGCTACGTCACGATGACATGACAACTCACATACTTACATCATAATTGCTTGTCCCAGAATGTGCGGAAGATAGTAGCGCATCATTTTCAGTTTGAATCTTTGTTTCATGCTATATCACGTAGGGAGGAATATTTGCCGCCCAGACTTATTATTATTGGGGCATCATAATATCGGAAAAATATAGAGTTTGCATCATCAATTTTTGGCCGATAAACAAAATTTTTACAATGGAAATGAGACGACGAATGGTACGTTTTATATCACATCGATTTAAGTCTTGAATCCATACATGCTTAAAATATCATTCATACATACTTCTATACGTTATATGTATCCAAATGTATGGTAACGATCGGTTAAGTGAAAATATTCATAACTTCATAAAAAAATAAATGAATAAAATCAATTAATTAATTATTGGAATGTGGACGATCTAACGGATTTCGAGTTGCATAGAATTCCACATTACCATCAAGAATGGCGCAGTATACACATATATATATATATATATATATATATGGATCAGTATGAGTGTATGAATGTGAAAATGAATTGATGACTAGGCAACGCAACAACATGTCTGTTCTCAGTCTTTCATTGTGATATCCTCTTGTTATTCTTTTTTTTCGTGCATTTCATCACTTCAATAATATTAATGCTGGCATGTGCACAAATGCAATATTTTCTTGTGAGTCATTAATACATCGCAGATGAAAAGTAACCTATGACTTCATATATGTATATGTATATATATATATATATATATATATATATATATATATATAATCTTCTTTTAATATTTGTTTCTTTTTTTATTCAGCTACCTACTTCAGATGACCATGTTCCATCCAATCAATTATCGCAGACAACGAAAAAAACATCAGATTCATTTGGACGTAAACCTATCATTATCTTCACACTTTTTGGCGTTCTTTTTCTTGGTTACTTGGGTATTGCATATAACATAAAACCAACGAAATTCGGTTCATTAGCAATCGATAGTTTGGCTTCATCGCTAAACCTACATAGGCCATTTTACGCAATTATTGTTGACGCTGGTTCAACTGGTAGCCGTATACTGGCATTCACTTTTCACACTTCTATTGTCAATGGTGATCTAGTTCTTGATCGTGAATTTTTTGCCGAAGTGAAACCAGGATTGAGTAGTTTTGCTGACAATCCGGAGGGGGCCATTAAAACTGTGAAAAAATTGGTTGATAAAGCTAAAGATGTCATCCCAAAATCAGCGTGGGCTCAAACCCCCATAGATATGAAAGCCACTGCTGGCTTGAGACTATTGTCAAAAGATAAGGCTGAAAATTTACTGAAAGAATGTGAGAAATATTTGGAAAATTCTGGTTTTATGACAAGGAAAAATTTTGTTTCAATTATGGATAGTGTGAACGAAGGCATTTATGCGTGGTTCACAGTGAATTTCCTTATCGGTCGTCTCTCTTCAACTAATTTTGATAATACAGCTGCTGTTTTAGATCTTGGAGGAGGATCAACACAAGTTACATATGTACCGAATAACGAAGAGAGGAATTTACTTGAGAAACATGTACATCGAATTAGTGTTTTCAATCATAATATGAGCCTTTACACTTATAGCCACTTAGGAATGGGACTCATGGAAGCACGAAAGGCTATTTTAACATCTAACACTGAATTGAATCGATTGGACGACACAACTACAGTGGAAGTTCGATCAGATTGTGTGAATCCTATTGTATCAGCACCATGGAGCTATGGTGGTATAGATTATTTGGTGAAAGGACCAATAAATGGCTCACATCTCATTGTGAAGACATCTAATTATGCTGGTACTGATGACGATCGCCCAATCGTTAAATTCTCTGATTGTATGAAAATTGTGAAAAAATATACAGATACGATAACTGAAAAACCAGTTGGACTTAAGAAACGTGATATATTCACTGTATCATACTACTTTGATCGGGCCACAGAGGTAACTAGTAATTCATATAGTATTTCAAATTCGAACAAGCTCCAATTCGATACATTCGTATATTTCCTGCATTGGTTTTAGGCAGGATTGATTGATGCTATCGCTGGTGGTGTCACAACATTACAATCGTTTCATAAAGCTGCATTAGAAACGTGTAATTATCCAAATGTGGATCAGCCGTTCATGTGTTTGGACTTAACGTTTATTTATGTGTTATTGCAAGACTGTTTTGGACTTGAGCCATCTACCAAATTGAATGTTAGTGAATAAACTTGACCATATTATTATAATAATACACATTAAATAATTATATGTTACAGCGTATACGTTCCCACGTATTCACATATACATATATATTTTTATATTTTTCTTCTTAGCTCTACAAGAAATACAACGGACATGAATTGAGTTGGAGTCTGGGTTCAGCCTTTAGTCTGCTCCAAAATGACATTTGACCGGAAAGTAAATACAAAAAAACAGCGTCATCATGTGACTCATAAATACGAAATATGTTAAAAAGAAATACAAAATGATCATAATATGTATGTATATATGTATTTATATTGAAGCAAAATAATATCATATATTAGTGCCTTTGTAATTAGTTCAATTGGTAGTGCACCATTGAGCTTGTTGTACTTGCAATACTGCATCATATCATATCGTTTAAATTATAAGGTCAGTTTCAATATTTCGATTTAAAAGTTTCTCAATGTTTATTCCACCATATCGTATATATAGAAAAAAATGGCCATATATACACATACATGCTATCCATTTGTAATCTGAAGAGTCCCATGGTCATGACACTCTTCACTCATAATAACATTATTATGTACATGTACATACATACGTAATATTACCACGGATATAAAACGAGGGTTCAACAAAAAAAAGACATTATGGAAATTTGTAGGACTTCTTTGATTATTACCACAGACAAAAACACAACTATTGTATACGCTCGGTAATATTTATCATGAGAGATCAACTGCATTGTAATTGGTAACCTTTACCCATGTTTTTTTTACCCAATATCGAAGAGCAATGTTGAAACTATTTTTCAGTGTTCTCATATGAATACAGTTGGATAGTATAGATGAGTATAGATACGGACAGACACATGTGATACATATACATATCTGTATACAATGATGTACAGTGATATGCGTGCACGTATCGCCACCATTCCACTTGGTTGTGCTCAGCTGACTCAGTTTTATATATGTATTTCAATACCATATACTATATATATATAGATGTAGAACCTATGTGTTACAATAACAAGCTCATGATTATTTGTATAAAAACCCAAGTGAACATAACTAGCAATGATGTTTGGATGGAAACTCGCCACATAATATTCTGAAATAACTATATAACAGTACAGAAAAAGTTGATTCGCGTGATTTGCACATAGCATTGCGAATGTGACCTTTACATCAATATATTAACCTAGAAATAAGTTAGTGTGAAAGGAAATTATAGTAATAAGTTTTCCATTCCCTCATTTTCAGTGACTGTTTATTTAATTTTCGTCTTTTCTTTGTTTATCTTTCATTTTTCATCACCGTGATAACTATTATTCGATATCTTATTCGGTTAATTCTGTTAACCATTGTTAATATTTAAACATTCAATTCAATAAATGATTGCAATCGCCAGACTTCTGACGACTATAACTGTAACCTCAACAAGTGCAGTAATTTGTCGTCGTCACGTCCGTGTCATATCGTTTCAACACAAATCGAGGGTATGCGTATACATATTTGTGAATGTTGTCATTCATATTATCATACTTATGTCATGTGATTAAGTGCACCACATGTCTAAACAATAATACCATGAATATTTTTATTCGTTGCTTTTGATTACAGATTTTTCGTATGTCGCAAACACCCGTTAAACACTTCTTTCTGGCGAAATTTCGTAGGTGTTCATCGGTGCCGGAGGCTCTATGCGCGACGTACATCAATTCATCAGAATATAAGTTAAGTGGTAGTGTGAAAAAAAACGAATTTAATTCTACAACAATGGACCCGTTTTTGGAAATGTGCCTCGAACAATCTGACACAACTGACAATTCGAATGAAGCTATTGGTGCTAATTACATTCAAGACATCATGCTCAATATCAATAGCTTAGCGCAAAAATATCACTATGGAATGATCCGACGAAGATATAAAGATATACGGCAATGGAGACCAATTGAACAAGGTGAGTGCACAAAATCAAAATATCACGAATAATATCATATTTATTAATCGCTTCATTTATCGCATCATTATCCAAGAATCAGCGTCAATTAACTTGGAAACCGATTTTATTTTACGTATATTGTCGTATAATATACTGGCACAAAATTTATTGGAAACACATTCTTATATATATAAACATCACAATTTTGATGCGTTGGATTGGAAAATTAGGAAGGTTTTGGTGCAACAAGAAATAATTGAAGCAGGTGCAAATGTCAGTGAATGGATTGAAAAATAAAAAAATGGTGGGATTCCCTGATCTCATATTAGAAAAGATTATTATTGATGGAAAAATTACGGATTTTTACAGGTGATATGTATACAAGAGATGCAAATAGAACATTTGAATGATTTTTTGATACCTTTCCTCAAAGATGGGTATGAGTACCTTTATAAAAAACGCACAAACGATACAAGAGATGGATTGCTTTTGTTGTATAGAGCAAATCAACTCAAATTGGAAGATTATGAATTTGTTGAGTATTATCAAACCTCTTCGGATATCCTAAACAGAGATAATGTTGGGATCGTCGTCAAATTTTCATTGAAAGATAATTCCAATACTTACATCGTCATATCAACAACACATTTACTGTATAATCCGAAACGGAGTGATGTGAGATTGGCGCAAACTCAAGTTCTCTTTGCTGAACTAGAAAGGATTGCTTTCATCAAAAATACAAAGTAGGTTGCTACTGAAAATTTAATTTTTTTCTTTTCACATCATTTTTCTCCAAATCAGATCAAATGGCATAATTGCAGAACTTATCGGTTATAGAAACGGTGCGAAGTATCATCCCATTATTCTATGTGGTGACTTCAATCTTCAACCATTCACGGGTGTACATAAATTCATCACTGACGGTTCATTCGAATATTCAGGCAAGGGACGCAGTTTAGAAGCTTCAGGATTTCGACGTCTCAGCAATTCCCTCATTCCACCTTCTCTTTTTATCACGGATAATTGTCAACACTTTAATATTTTGACCAAACGATTACGTGGATTTGGCAACAATAAGATCATGGTAAATGCAATTTAGGACATATATATATGAAAAATGAATATCTCATTTCACTTTGTAAAATGGATACATATGTACCGATCATTTTTTTTTTTTTTAGTTGAATCACAGTGAATTATCATCGGATAGAACTGGTAAGAGAGTTGATAAAGATTCGCGCCCAGATAACAGTGAAGTTGATATCAATTCCACCCAGTACCAGAAAATTGAAATTATTGATGGACAATATGCAGCATTTTCTTCCGGTGTCATATCACATCCATTCAAGTTGAAAAGCGTTTATAAACATTCAAATGATAAGGGAGAAATGGAAGCTACGACGCATCAAGGCGAATGGATAACAGTAGATTATATATTTTTCACTGATGTCGAGCCACTGAATCAGTATACCCTACCTACCGTTGGTGAATGCAAAATGTTACCATTAATACCGAATTTTGTGGTTGGTAGCGATCATCTCTGTCTCGGTGCCACATTTAAGCTGAAAAAAAAAAACACGACGAGATGAGAATAACTACAATGACAATTGCAATATTTGAACGAAATGTAAATGTACATAGGTGTCCTGTACCGCCGTACCAATCACAAAGGGGATATCTGCAATCTTCTTGTATTGGTCTATAAATTGTTTATTATACTGACTCATTGTCGAATGACAACCAAAAGAGCATGCGGCAATAACATAGAAACATATTGTGATATCAATGCTTTCCTTTATAATATTGACGGCGTAGTGTAATATGTGAATTTACTATTAGTGCTGAAACTCGTTGAATTTGAGTGAACTGCGGATACCCCCTCTGCACTAACTACGGCAGTACAATAATGCGAATATATGATTAAGCATATTCTATTTTCATACAGAAATATTTAAATTCATCGTATTGTTTAGAATAGCAGCCATTATTCCCCGCGAATATCACCGTCACATAACAATTTAATATAAATATTACGTAACTCACTATTGTATTACCGATTGAGTCGATGAAATTTTCAATGGAGCCACCAGGGTGCGACTTAATATACTTTTCTCTACAGTAGGTATAAAAGTGGGCGCGATGAAGTTTATTTCCATGCTATCAGTCTCATCGATCACGTGATCGAGGATTGTCACTTAGGCGCCTTATCTGAATCATGCGTAATTTTTAATTCATTTTTATTTATCGGAGTTTTTGCTCATAGTGCTATCTCGAAGTCGATTTATGAAAATAATTTGAAATATAATGCCTTGATTATCCACTTGATCAAACTTCATTCTGCCACCATGATTTTCTGCGCCAAAATTTTTATGTTTACCATGAAGATAAGTACCCAGCAGTTGTATATTTTTTAATACTCATATATACATGTACGGCATTTAAAGCAATATGTAATAAGAAAAAAACTATATACACATGAAGAGCACGGTGGACGAACAATGTCTGTGTTTACATAAAAGTTACAAGTATTGTGTGCAGCATGAAGAAAAATTTTACGAGCCGTTTGTTGCACGTGTCACCACTTTTCTTCATCGAAATTAGAGGGTGAAAAAATGCGCAATATTGTGCGGCGCACCCCCATCTCAATAAGGAGGATTCACCACGGATATTTGAGAATTTGGTATCACATGCCATGGCGTCACGTGTCTTGGCTCTTAGTCGTTGGTTATTGGCTGTGAACATTGTCATTTTGTAAAGCGTATGGTGTCACAAGGGAAGAAAAAAAAAACACAGATCAATGTAGAGAGAAGTATAAAAATCTAAAAATGATATGTGGAGAAATGCAATCTGGAAATGTAATTTCTATTATGATTGATTCATTGACAACACAGTTATGAATAACTTATCACCAATGTTTTATATATTAGTCTGCTCACCCTGTCTATTTTATTCGGTATATAAACTAGACATCTAATTGTCAGCAATACGTCCTCGTTATGTACATACCACATTTGTATATCCATGCATACATATATGATAGTGACGGATGAATACATTGTGAAGGATCTCTATGGAGTTGGTGACGGACACGCGTTCAAATACTGGTATCATGTACCGTATTATATATTAATACCTAAAATTGAGTCAATAGTCTTGCAAATGAGGCTGATGATCCGCATATTAATTCATGATATGTCGATAGTAAAAAACAACTTGCTATTCGAATGTTGAAAACCATTTCCATCAGTTTATAATATATATACTGTATTTTGCATAATTGTATTGATTTAAACGTTTTGTGCTTCAATTCGCGTTGAGTTTTTTCTCAAAAAAGAGCCGTCGATTTCATGTATGGCTTCGCAATATAGATATTCAATGTATAATATCTATATATACATAGCCGTTTTTAGGCACGATTATAACTATAATAAGTGTACAAATTTATAGAAGAAATGGCAATTATTGAGTGAGGTGGTGTTTACGCATGATGAGAGCCCGCAGTAGAGCACTATATTATATTATTGGCGGCCATTTTGGACCACCCAAGTTGCTGTCGGAGCATAAAAAATATCGAGTTCTTTTAGGGCCGCCTTTTTTCCAAGCCGCCAGCGGTGAACAGCATCGTAATGCGGATGGGGCGGTGCGTGCGGGGAAGAATGAGGCAGAGAGATATGGACAAGAAGATAGAGCGAGACATAAGATTAGCCACGAAATGAAGAGGAATGGGGAGGTGAAGGTGGAGGAATGAGAAAATGGATGAGCAAAAGGAGAAGATGAGGGAGGCGAAGGTGGAGGAGGTGAAGGAGATAGACGAGGAAGACAAAGAAGATGAGAATGAATATGGTTAAGAATAAGAGGAGAAGGAACGAGATGGTGGTGTAAATGCGGGGAAGGAGGATCGGAAAACAGGCCGCCGCAGGGCTATACTCACCATCAACGTAGAAGAAAGATGTAGTTATGTAGTTAAGTCGGGCTAGATTGTTTCTGAGCCGCCATCGTCACGCTGAATTTGTTTTTCGTTCTTTTGTCCTATCAAGTTCCCTTTGTTGCTTGCTGCCACATTACCACGCCGCTGAGGGATATATCTCTTATTCCACTTACATTCTTCATTCACGTATCTTTATATATGTTTATCATATTTTTTTTGTCCTTTCCCTAATCAGATGAATAACATTGATAATTGATCTTATTTCACCTCAGTTTCTGGCGGACACCAATTTCATACAATTTTATATGGACATACATGTATTTGACATTATGTATATATATATATATATATACGAGTGTGTCACACGACACACCAATATAATTATACATTGATCATTGATATTATTGTATCATACATGATCTCTATCCGTCGTGGGGAATGGGAAGAAACCAAATTTCATATTCATCATATTTCACATGTTGATATTTCATTTTCACCGTTCACCATACAATTATATAGTTTATATATTTTGGCTATCACATATGAAAATGTATATACATCGTATCTATAAATATACGTTTGCAATCATTTTTCATATTGCCCATATGAATCTACGATAGTATTGATTGCATTTAGTGATCTACATATAGAACAAATTAATAAATAATTTTGAACCGATGATTTACGGCATATTGTACAACAATACAATAATATAGGCACATATTAACCATATTGTGTTGAAAATATTGCGTACTAATGAGGTTGTGCTCATCGACTTTAAATTACCGTCGTTTGACCCAAAATGATCTGGTGGATGTGCGTGCAGTGTATTTCGTGAGAAGTTATAAGAGCTCAGAGGCGGTATACTTTTGTATACAAGTCAGCTGCCTTATCCGCTGTCAAATGGTGTGCAGCGATTATCATTGACTCATGCTCGTGTGTTGTTCGAATTCTCAACGTATTTTTCAAAATTCCTCGTATGCGGAGGAATATAATTGTTATATTTTTATTTTGTTTTTACCGTACGGCGCGCCCGAAGCATGGAGAAAAAAAAAGACTGATAAAAAGACTGATAAAAAGATGATAATTTTCGTGATATATGGGACTACAATACAATTCAATATTTTGACGGAATATATATTTAAAAATACCTCTGTATGATTATATGAAAAACATATATTATATATAAGCATGGGCATATATATGAAGATATCAGAAAAATTTACAGAAGAACTAACTCAGTGGAGTCAAAGTATAATGAATAATAGGAAGATAATCGACAAAGAAGCTGAATGATTATTTTTATCTTGGACGAAGGTATATCAAATGTGTATGTATATACACATATATGTCTAGATATATATAGCAACGTTTATAAAAACTGTGACAGTACTGAAGTTATATTTGAGTGCCCTGATCAGATCTATACCTGAATTTATTCCCTCGCGCCCCACTATATTTTTCGGCGCCATGAGTATAATATCGAGTGCCAGATGCTGCTGGGTTTCGGTGATCCTTTGGTAGGCGGTGACTTTATCTGTTTTATGAGCAAGCGAGAGAGACCAGGAAATAACGGCTATCCTATTCGGTTTCCCAAAACGGTTGGGAAGCATCTCGAGATAAAATGGTGGACTGTAATATTTGTGCCGCGCAATAAACCATCGAAATTAACGATTGGACGAAAAAAAAACGCCATTTTGAATTCAATTAACTCGATAGGACTCCGTGGAACATTGGGTCACATTAGAATATTTCTTGACGTTTTCTGAAACTTTGGAAAAAGGACGCTCAATATATTCGCTTATATTTCTAATGTGGATGCTTAATTACACATGTAATAAGCTGAAAAATTGAATGTGTATCACGTACAGTAAAAGCTCGCAATCATATCTATTATTTACACATATATAAACAAGTGAAACATCCTTTGAATCATCCTCATTGGCTGAAAAATGAAGGACGTTCCAGAAAAACTGAGTCGAAAAATATTGTGTCTCGAATTCTACACAGAGTAAACGGAAAAAGTGCGCACCCGTGAGCGCCACTAACCTTGTGAATATGAATAATAGATATAGGAGAATTATAGTTCTTGATGTTGATTTTTCTCATAACACAGTTTTGTATTAATATCGCCGTATGTGTGTGTGTGTGTGTGTGTGCATATCCATATGACGATATGCACACATTCGGTTCTATGTGAACACGTATAGTATTTTTTTTTCCGATGGTTCTCTTATTCTTTAGGACTATTGACATCTTTCGGTCGACGGAACAAATGTGACGCTTTGTTGGCAAGCGATACATTGTGTTAGTCGGCGCATCGTGCAACAAACACGGGACAAAACGAGAAGACGCAATGTGCGACAACTGCTCACCATCGTCGTCGACAAAGGTTTACGTGGGCGGGTGGTCCGTGTTTTCGGTTCCTACTGATGGTGTCAATCCACTGTTCGGGTGCATCTTTTCAATCCATTCGCAATGTATCCTATACTTTATTATTTCAGTATACAAATGCGAAACACTCAATCCCGTGTATCTGTTCTTTCTCTCTCTCTCTCTCTCTCTCTGTCTCTGTCTCTCTCTCTCTCTCTCTCTATATATATATATATAGCCTATTAACTCTAAACATATTCATTTATGGGTGAAATTAATGATTTTGCGTAAACAACTGTTGGCCCATATTTTGTGTGATAATTGAGTTTTGTATATATTGAGCTGACAACAAAATCACATTTGGGTGTGTATACGATCACTCCAGTTCGTCCCCCACTATCCTCATTCACCAATCCCTATTACATCCTCTTTTCCCTACATCATTTCAACTGAATATGGCAGATTATAACTGCAAAGCATACATATATATATATATATACCAAATACATAAAGTTATACAATATAAATGGTGTATGCGTGCGTATGTCGTTTCTCTCATTCTCTGAGATCAGGGTGCATCTATCATTTTATTGTGTTGTAAGGCTTGACGACGCCCAATCGTCGATGGTCGTCACGCCGTGGGGAATCATTTATATATATATATATATGTTCGTGAACAGATGTAACGCCATTGCTGCTGAAAAAATGTGGTCCACATCATACATGAAGGGACTAGTCTTTTAGTACATAATAATATAATGAGAGACACACAACTGTCTACATGTATATATGTATATTGAAAGCAGGAGAGACATTTTGCCAACTCAATAGAACGAAAACATTATAGTTATGAATAAAATGCTAAATCTATATACTTTCATGTTAAGTATAGATATTTATGACGTATATGTATATATGTTTGCGAGTATGAATGAAACGCATGAGGAAACGCATTGGGCGTATGTATATAGGTATACTTAAGAATGATTCGGCATAAAAAAATTAAAAACAAATTTTCTACCTGAGAGAAACTGATGCGTCGCAAAGCGCAATCATATAACTCGGCAGGAGGGAGGGGTGGTATTGTAAAATGGTCCTGTTTTGACGTGTTTTGACAAACGGGCGCCATTATGAAATATGTCGGGTGTTGTGCTTTTGAGGTTTTGAGCATCCTCATCTTTCTCATCTTTCTCATAGTTTTCTTTTTTTTCTCTCCCCCCTTTGACAGCCGACAGCGCAACCTAGGTGGCCCGCCCCACCGTGGTGGAACATTTCGCGCTCTGTAAAACTGAAACGAGCTAAACGATCCTCCGAAAACAATTACCATTGGTTGGTTGGAAACGCACGCGCGCGCGCGATTTACTATATTTCTCCTGTTCTTTTACACTATACCATTAAATATCAGTGGTCGACGAACAAACCTGATTTTCTTCACAGCGGTGCTCGACAATAATTTTCTTCGTTAACGTGCCAGCCTCTTCAAGTACACTCGACGATGCATCGACACGATCTTTGGTGCACGCGCACTCGTACTCGTTATCATTGCCCCAGACCACCATCCATGTATATATATATCAGGATCATCCTGCACTGGTTCATTAACTTTACCGCGGTTCTATACCACTGCTGCAACGTAATTGTAACGACAGTTACAAATTGCGATGATGGATTTTTGTTTTTTCCTCATTAAGCTTCGCGGTAAGTAAATATATATATATATATATATATATAATTATTATGAGAGATGATGTTTGCCTCCATTCATGCATATATAATGTCGAAATTTTTCCATATATTATCGATGAATTTTGGGTACAAACAAATAATAGTATTGACATGAGTAACATAGGATGTGATATGAGATAGCGGTGTTTTTGCAGACACGTAATCCAATTCATCCGCGTTGGCGGATCAAGGAGAGGATGTTGTGATGTCGCGCGATAGGATCAAGGCTATATAGGTAAAGAGCAAGGACGCCTAGTACAAAGGAATAAAAGGTAAAGCTCCGAGAGATCCAGATGAATATAAAAAGGACACGCCCCTGTTTGGATCCAGCACGTCTCTCTCCCTCTATATATATATGCTATATATAAATGCGGTGACATCAATGGATTGTCGGAGGACCCATAGGGGATACTGGATGGATTACCTGATGGTCCAGGTATACAACCGAATGAGGCTGTATTCTGTAAGTTTGACTCCGAACCACGGGAGATACGCTTAATAGACCTCAAAGACGAGGCTTGTTTGGACGTTTGTGGTAAACAGAGCGACAACGGGTGATCTATGTTCTGGAATATGCTGTCTGTGGAGGCGATCCTGTCTCAAGTTTAAATTTGTACCTAGAGATATAATAGGGATGAAAAGTGCCGCTCATTTTCCCTATATATAGATCCTGTTGTGATAAAAATAATATAGGCGGTGTCCGATACTTTTGTCAATGTGTGAATATAAAATCATATGTATTACTTGTGTATGTATCTAATGACTATATATGGTTACAACCATTTTGAAATAATTTCTCCTTTTTTTCTTCTTTTTTTTTTTCATAATCAAATACTGCATGATGGTAAATAAAAAAAAAAGGAAAACTAAAAATATGTATATATAAAAATGTGGATATATTTGGCGCATGTATAAATTGGTATAAAAATTCCACAAAGTCCTAAAAAATTTTTTTTTTTTACATTTTATTGTACGGCATCAAGTATCTCTACCATATTATATATCGTTGCTTCATGTTTATATTGAATCTTTTTGTCGTTTATATATATATATATATATATATACTTATGTATTGGTGACATTTGGTTGGCGAAGGATTGTCACCAAGATCTCTCCCCAGATCGCGACAAATAATTCCAAGTGGCTTTTACTTTACGCCGAATTGTATGGGGTGTTTTCATCCCTCTCCTTTCAAGACGAGGTCAAGCTGCGGTTGAAGCGGCATTCTATACATATTGTGTATATACCCCAATACCCAACACGCCACCATGTTGGCAAACAATTCATTCGATGTAGATTTACGATCTACTATTGTATATCTCTAAATATATATATATATATATATATATACACCTGGTACAGTACATAGGGCTTTGCCGCATCGTGGGCCAAGTCGAGCCCATGCAACCATTTGACTTCAAACGTATACATTATATATACACGGATAATGTAATGGTTTATTCTGTTAAAAAAAATTACATTGTATATTTTCAAATTGATCCAGCGGTCTCAGCATCATCGTAATATTTTACAGATAAATAAGTGAAATTTTCACCTGGGATTATCATCATTTACATATTATTGTGGTTAAAAGTTCTATCAATATTATTAGTAAGTAAAAATATGTATATATGTATATACATGAGATTGAACACTGTGAGGTCTGAAGTTAATTATGAAACATCATTGAATCGAGCTTCATCAAAATTCGTGCGTTTGACAGTTGATATGTACCGGCATACATACCTATAGTATTTCAACATAAAAATTGCTCATATTATTTTTCCAATTTACATGTCATTTTTATGTGATTGCCCGATTTAATCATTGATATTCGAAGTGATTGCAAATAAACATCGCGATGCTCTCATCATTCACTGAGAATGCTACATATATTAACCCCCTACCGGATATGTGTTGTTTGTTACATCATGATTATAGTGCAAATATCAGTATGAACTGTAGAACTTTTTCACTCGTTCATATCGTCATAGGATTTTATCAATTAACTTGTCATATAAATACAATGTGAATGTGGGACATGAAATTTACAAAATATCAAAAGTAAGTTTCACCTTTCTTAGCCGTTACTTTATTATTATTATTATTATTATTATTATTATTATTATTATTGACATAAATCTAATAATATATGTGGATTTAAATGTTTATTCCACATATAGTGGGGTCATCATGTGTCAAGAATAAAACTAGTAATACTCAAAGTCAATTGAAATGTGGTGTGAGGGAAACGACGGCAATAAAACAACATAATTCGGAACAGAAGTTAACGTTCAAATTGAGTAATACTGGTCAAAGACAAAAGCTCGATAGAATGGACAGTGTGGAGACGTTGAATGGAGAACAAGGATGTTCGTTGAAAAGAATGACCCAGAAAGTGACATATCGTACAGGTAAATATCAAAAAGATATATCAGATATTTCACAAGAGCTTGAACAAGCTACGAGAAATATGGAAAAAGTGGCATTGAACGCAAAGGAACGCACTTCATCGTCTGCGATGAATAAAACTCGTGATTCAACGGTGGATGAGACAGTAAAAATAAATAAAGTGATCTCTGAGAAGTCTCTCATAGACGCTGATAATAATGTTGACGATGAGACAAAGCTTAGACACCAAACGAGTGACAATGCCACGTGCTCTATTGGATGTCTTCAATATTCACAGGGTGAACAGAGCAAAAAATTTCAAAACAAATGTCAACGTCGGCGGCGAGTTCGTTGTTTCTTAGCGGAGAATTTTGTGCAAGGATTCATTTGATCTTCATCCAATGATTGTCTCTCCGTATATAGCTACGATTGCATTCTGT
The DNA here is from genome assembly GCA_958496275.1 of Zele albiditarsus. Classification (NCBI taxonomy): domain Eukaryota; kingdom Metazoa; phylum Arthropoda; class Insecta; order Hymenoptera; family Braconidae; genus Zele; species Zele albiditarsus. The sequence goes on from OY292414.1 coordinate 11,659,273, forward strand.
ATACATCATCAAATTTTAAATCGTCAATGGCAGTTAATGAAGGACAATCAATCATTATATTGCCCTTGTACTTAGAAACGGATTGTCAGAAATGAAACCAAACACAAATATTCACCATTCACAAGATGAAACATTGGTCGTTTATTCCTGCAAAATAGATTCTAAACAACCTCACTGTCTCTAGTATAAGAAAATTATTGCGTTTTTGTCAATGAAATTTCATGCAGTGCTAAGACGTTTTGTTTGACTTTGACATCTCGGGAAAATTCGGTATTGTGTCAAAAACTCTGTGAGATAATTCCATGTGGCAATTGAACGTGCTGACACACAACCTCAAAATCAGTCGAGAGTAAATCGTTCAACGTTTTATGTGACAAAGGTGAACGAAGATGAGAGAGTATGGCCTAGTGGGTGGGTGAAAAAGAAAGAAAATAGTGTATGTGCGTCTCTGAAAACGAAAACATTTTGTGTGCAGCGGAAAAGTGATCAGAATACAAAATATCATATATATATATATATATATTAACGGGGATGCGTAGATTTATATACACCTGGAATAATAATTGGTGGTGAAAAATGTATGGTGATCGATGAGTTGATGACACTAAGTGGAAATATATGAAATGAAAAAACACAAGCGAATTTTTCATATACTGATGTTTATGAAATGATGGTTATTTGAATTTGTGCTGAAGTGAGTCCATACAGCTATCTTATTGAAAGATCACACACACAATTGCATTGATCATCCCTTGTTTCTGATGGTAGTTTCCACGCACGCATAATTACCTGTCTCGTTCGTCATGTCGCTCCAAGTATTGTTGGGCTCTAGATGCAATATGCTGTACCCACGCAAAACCCGTCCGACGTTGCAACGTTTTAACATATACGCCCACACCTTCAGTACTGCCGGTTCGCTTTCAGAATGTCATAAGTCAAATAGCCCCGAGCGCACAGTTTCATCATTTCCCATCGTTTGCATATATCTATATGTACATCAGACATCCGTTAACATATATACACTCATTTAATTTTCTATATCTATATCTGTATAAACCCAATATTGTTCACACATATGTATATACTCATATAGAGTCTCCACACTATATAATTCTTCAAACTGGAGAAAAAAAATTTTCATATTTTGGTTAGCTTTATCGCAGTTAAACGGATTATGGACAAGTAATCAAATCCTATATGTATATCCTATTTTCAATCATAAACTATATAATGGCTTACCAATGTATATATAATGATTAGTGTAGATAATGGCTGTATAGATGAAAATATGGATAAATTTTTTTGTCCATAGTCTGGTTATAGACGAATAAAAAAATGGGCGGTGTCTTGGATGTTGCCGGACCGATGTTTGGGCCCCAGAATAAAGTGAATGAGGCCGGTCTTTAGATATCTTGCTGAGCCCTTCTCCGCCTCTGATTCTGCATTACGAGAAGAAGAAAATGAAGGATACTGTGTAGAAACAATGTATGTGATAAAATCGTTTATCCAATAGATTGTATACTTGAAATATTATATAGGTATATAACGAGTAACATTAAAAACACCATGTTCACATGGTTTTGGCATTAATAATTATTTAGCCTTAAATTATGTTCGAATAAAATACAACTCAATTTGTATATATATAAATCAAAATGATTTGTACGAATTAGGGAAAAATTTTGCAGTAAAGAATTTTTTTTGGACAAATTTTCAAAAATAACTGTATGTGAATCGTTAACAATATGAAAACATAGCGCGTTAGATTTCGGGTGTCATGCTAAACTAAATGTTTCTGGAGACTCGGGAGTTTGACAAGGCACTGGCGACGACGAGATAAGCGAGGTGCTGCGCGAACAGGAGATGAGAGAGACGCCGAATGAAATATCTCTCTCTCAGCAGCCACGGGACTCCTGACAGATTCCGGCGACTTATTCCCATATATATATATATATATATATACTATCTAGATATATACTTGTCAACGTATAAAAGCGCATTGGGACCTGGTTTTCTGTGAGGGTATACCAATGCCTCGTCAACACAAATAGAGGAGAAAAGAACGGGTGTATATAAATACAGATATATACATCATTATAGTCAATATATATATATACACGGCGAATGGGTGGAGTGAAGTGTTAGAGAGGGAAATGATAGTAATAATGATGGATAAAATACTTAGAATAAGAAAAAAATGAAAGTGAGATATAGTAACGTGAAACTATAGTGAATTTCATCTTGGGTGGTCCAGAAGCAGCAGAGGCCCTTGTCGAGCCGCCCGTGCCGCGCGCGCCACCTCACGAGAGACGCGGCTCGTTGAACTTTTGGGCCCCTCAATCTGCCCCCTTTTCTTCTCCTCCTCCTCACTCTATATTACTACTCGCTTTTTTTCACTTGCCCGCTTGTAACCATCAGGCTACCACTCCCACCCTATATAACCATGCGATTTTGCGTTTTTTTAGTTTAAACCAAATGAACAACGAACAGCGACTCGTATATGATGATTGCACCACTCTTGGTGGCAGCTGCCATGAATTAAACGTCTAAGAAGTACATTCCCCGATTGCAATATATATAAGGTTTTTCCACAATTTCCGTTCCCCCTTCTCTCACCATTATTGTATCAAAAATCAAATTATTTTTTCAATTTCTCTATTGTCCAGTTATGATTTTGGCTACAGCCAGAATGTCATGTCTCAAAAATTGCTAGCATATATGGTGACACGACATGCCCGATTTAAAATTTCAAATTTGTTTGACTGTCATCAAATAAACCGTATATCGAAATAAGTTGATTTGTTGAAATTGAACTTGAAAAACTGACAGCCCAACACATACCTCCATCTTCCAACTTATCATGAATATAGGTATATATATATATATATATATGGTGTTCGATACTCAAGTCAGGTAAGTACAGGGAGAAAAAAGAATATAAATATTACTTGAATGTGAGAACGGGCGTTAATGCAATGATTTCCATATTCATTTTCATTCAACATACGAAATATATAGAGATGATATATTTTTCTATTGAATCAATAGATTCACATCATTTATGCCAGTATGTATATATGTAACACATTGAGTAATAGACTATAGGATGTGATTTGAAAGTATATAAAGACCATAGATATAGGTATATATAGGTAACAAGTTCACAGCTTGGGGCATCGTCATGGAAACGAATATTGATCCTCACGGGGAGCCATTGCCAGCCAATAGCACTTATAACGTATGTATAATAAGCATATATAGGTATATACGTATACGGCATTACAAATATATAGTGCACATGCATCAGCTGAAGTTTATAATTTGGCATGTAAATTTTGTATGATGTGTGTACAAATGTATACACAAACACATGGGTATATCGATACAAGTGCTGCGTGCATGTAGGTACATATATATAATTTAATACAGTGCCATGTATAATATGTTGATTAACATTATCTTGTCTTACAAGAGAAGATTGATAGGAGAAATAATGCAATTGCAACGTTTTGTTGTTTGTTGATTGTAGAAGTGTAAAATAAATTTAATTGAATTTAATTGGTAGAGCCAAAATTTCATTGTGTTTATTTTTCATGGTATCAAAATTGATTTGTATATATATATATATATATATATCCAGCGCGGGATGATTTTACCCCTGTGCGCGGCGAAATTCGTCGGGATCGAGGGGTCGAAGGGTCGGCGTTGTACCGAAAGGCATATAATCGACTCGACGACACGGCTTATCTCGGTAAACCGTGGCCTGTAGACTGTCACGCAACCCCATAACGCATATTCACCCCCACGCGCCCTTATATCACTGCTATACATCATAAATATATCCCTCGATGGTTCATAAACTTGTGGGTGATTGCCCGCTGGAATTAGATATTATGAATTTATATATAGGGCACGTTTCAATAATTTGCTCGAAATTTATATATATGAATAATCGTAAGTGAAAACGACACGTGTCACACTGACAAATATTTGTATATGATACAGCTATTTTTTTACACATACTTCAATTTTCATCGCACTATTTATTGTATGTGACCGTGATTTTTGGAATAAATTCGAATTATTTGGTCTCATAATACCGAAATTTTTCATCATATATATGTTCAGTATATGTCAATTGCACAAATTTGTTGGGCATTCACATTGCGCGCCGCGACTGATCGAGAGTCGCTGCGTGTGGCGCGACTCGCGAGCAACATCAGAGTACAACAAGAAATGCCTACCCGTTTTAAAGGCAGCTCATTAGGTTCTTTTAATCACCAGCATTAGTGCAATCCGGATAATTGCAAATGTTTGAGTGAGAGAGAATCGCACTCGCCGTTTGCACACTTTAATTACCAACGCGCACGACCAGTCGCGTTATAACCTATAACAATATATATATATATATATATATATATATATGACCTCGGGTATACAATTGATGTCAGTTGCGACGAAAAAAAATTGACTTTGATAGAAAAAAAAATTTGGAGCCTTCATGAGTTGAGAGGATAGTGAAAATGATGTGTGCAATTGGAGAAAATAAATGGACATATGTACATGTGCACGTGAGAGGCATGGTCTATAGAATTACAAAAATCACCTTTATATTTCGTTTATTCCCTGATGCAGATGAGAATATAAACGTTTTTACGAAAGAATAATTTTGAGGTGAATTTGGAGCGCTAGGTGTGCGTGTAAGATATCCACTGGTGAAAAGTTTGCGGGGCGCGAATATAAATTGCAGTAGCGATAATACGAGAGATCTGAAAGTCTATAATGAGGTGAGCGAATGTGAGCGCGCACGCGTGGCCGTGTTTTACCATGCGCGATATACCATGCCCAAGTCGAGCTAAAGCGGCACATTGGACGTGTTTTGGGACCTCGGCCTCAGGGTCTTCACAGTCGGTCCTCGCGAATCTATGCAAATGTGTCCAATTACGTTGTGAACCCGAAAAAACTTCACCTTGTTAGCTGCCCATTAAAGCATAAAAAAAATCCGTGAATTCAACCATACACAAACGCATATATATATACACATATATTAAATATATATAGACATATATTGTATGTACATAAATGCATATACGTTGATATATGAGCACATTTGTACTTGATATGTATATATGTTTACAATACATATTTTAATTTTAAATAATATATGTATATATATATGGAGAAGTTGAAGGTATATATAAGTACGTGCACATGTATACACGAGTAAAATCGAAATATCATTTACAGGGAGTATAAGTAGGTAGGTATATTACATATGAGAATGACGGGGATGTTTATGGCAAGGGACACAAAGTCCGTAAAACCTTAAGTACATTCATGCCGAGTTGGATTAGACATCCAGTTCGCATATAACGCGTATAATGATGTGCGAGAAGCGGACAAAGAAGGAGTTTTGGTTGGGATTGCGCGTCGAAGCAAGATAAAGACCATCGGGCTTGGGAGAAGGACACACCGGTTACGTTGAATGTAAGAAGAGCAGCAGAACGAACGAGGTAGTACAAAACGATGACGAAGACGAGAGTGGGAGAAGGAGACGATGATGGGGAAAGAAGCGGGAGGTAAGGGAAACTTTGAGTGTCGGCACCTCGCCGCCAGAGCGGACCACACACGTGGATTCGTGGTTCTCAATCTGGGGATCTTCTCCCCATTATAATTGTCGTTCAATAAATTTATAACAAATTATATTGTCACAACAACAATTTTGTCATCCACTTTGTTTCTCCTATTCTTTTTATTTTATCTTCCTGTTCAATTTAGTTTCGTTGAGTACATCCGCGGCAGAACCATTTATATATAAACTTTCATAATAAACTCAATTATAAAAATTCAATTACCGAATTTGAAAATGTAAATCGTTTATCGCTTTGACATGTGAATTTGATGAAAGAAATGGAGGAAAAAAATACAAACAATTGAGTCAATTGGTAAATGGGTGCAGAGTTGATAGTGCATGAAAGGCGATTGCGTTATTACCCTGTTATTATATACGATCCGTTCACACTGGTGGCGCTGTTAACTCGCGTCATCTCATTTTCATACGCCTGCAACGAAAATTCATGTGTTTTTTACTTTGAAATTTTATGCATGTATACATATATACATGAGAGTGAAGGGAAAATCATCGTTTATAGTTGTTGAATCTTAAACGTTGATTATTATATACAACAACAACGACAAAATATATGATATTTATAAAGGTATATTTACATTTCGATATTTACATTATTCACACGTAACAATCCACCATACATATATATTTTAAGCCAAAATGTTTAACAAAAAATTATCCTTCTTTCGCGATGATGTATCAATATATTTCTGGAAAAATAATGTGACATTGAGGACGTCTGGATGAGAAGTAAAAAATATATATATATATATCTATGTATGTTTGCTTATCGAGTTTGTGTTTGGCTGTATATATATATTTAATGGGAACCCCCGCCAGTGAGCAATTGGTCACAGGATCCGTCCTGCAGTGACCCCCTACTGCACATTATGGCTTAGTCGTGCCGTATATACATGTATATATATTCAACTGTATAGATAAACAAAAACCCTTCTTTAACCGTATCCCTTTAAAGTCCTGACTGGAGTAAACAACCAGTGAAGCGTAGACCGTATATAGAAAATAGCATCGGATATGTATTACAACATTAAGCGAGTATTATACGTGTATTTTATTAAATACAAATTCATTACGATACTGTTAATCTCTATGCGAAAAATAATTTTGCTGTAATATTGCACCTGTCAATTCTGCGATGATAACATGAATTTTCGGGGAAATTTATCCAACCTCCATGTAACGTTCGCTGCAATGTTATAAATGTCATTTTTATGATGAAAATACACTGCAATTAAAACAAAAGCGTAATGGAAGTGATCACAATAATGACTGTATGAGACGGGGCATAATACGCATATATGATGACAAATGTAGATTCGCGCTGTCCCCTAAAAATTCTCTCCATCCAGATTAACACGTGCGCGCATGCATATACATACATCATGGCGACGGCACCGGCGCATATATATATATATATATCAATTACATGGGTACATTGAATTTCTGAATGATCAGCGTGCGTGTCAATTCATTCAGGTAATCGGTTCATGAGAAAAGTTCATTTCAATTTATAAAACAGAAATAAAAGATGCGTATTATAGATGGAGAGATCGAAAGCGTGTAACAATGAGGTGAGTTTTCATGGAAACAAATATGTTGAGCACAGTGTATGAAACAATATACAAAGCGGCGAGGAGAAAAATTGGATAGTATGAAAACATAAAAATGAATACAGTAAATAAAAGTTTTTTTTTCAGGATAGCCGTAAATTTTCGTTATTGTCAGTGTGACTCGAGTTTTGACATTTTGAAAGAGCGTATAAGAATATTGAGGTAACCGGGACCAAAACACCGTAACGAAATGTCGGACATCGAAAAACATCTCAGGTAAATAAGGGATATATATATATATATGCTGCGAGTATGTACAGTAAGTCTTGAAGGTGCGCATTTTGTTTCCTTTCCATTCTATATATGATAACAATTCTCTTGTTTGGAAGTGGAACGAATTGTATTTTTGAAAAACGAACGCCTTTTCAAAACTGTGCAAAATAACCGTGACGTTCATTTTTACTTAAAGTAATCGTGTCGGCTCATGCCGCTTCTTTTCACCATAATATTTATATATATGTTGATATAGAGAACTGGAAGTTTTTCAGTTTACAACTTATTGATATATATATATATATATATATCTATAGCCCATCAGTGATACCATTCAAATGTGGTTGTTTTAACAATAAAAACGAAAAAAACAATGTATATACCTATGTTATAGTCACGGTTGCATTCTTAATCCATGAATGAAATATCATCCAATTATCAATAAAATATGATAAAATTTGTTCACAATCAGTGGACAATCATCAATCAGGAGGGGGACACAAATTCCGATTATCTCAATATTGCATAGATTGCTTTGATTCTCCAAAATTATAATGGCCGCTCGTCTATTTGTAAAAATTTTGCCACGATACCATACTGCGATATATAGACCGCACGTCACGTCTCATGTGAATGTTTATACATATATATATATATATATATATATATCCGCACATAAGCACACGCATGTATACACGTATATACATGATACACGGTAACAGCTGCACACGTCCTATTTCCCATTTTTTGTGCACATCCGACGTATATATATATATATATATACATATACAGTAGACTGTTTCTCGCCTTTTCGCTGCATCATAGACAATAATTCCGTGTGCTTGGTTGGTTATATACTCCCCAAAGAGAGATGAGCTCGGCTCGTTTATCACCTCATCCTCGCCGATAAATCAGTACACACCGAGGGAATACTTCGCGGCTTCCCATCGTGTTAGAACAGTTTATAAACGAGGGTCCCGGGGGTGCGGTTATCTCCGCGTGTACCGGGTGTATATTATTTCAGGAGCTTGAGTGAAAATACCCATGTGTTTCGTGTATATGTGTGTATGCTCTATGCGCTCGTTGGGCGGGGGAGATGTGATGGAGAGACTGATAGGGCGCGATATGGAGAAGGAAATATATACATATATATATCATCGTATATATAAAAAATGAGGAACATGCATTAGAGTTCTTTCTGATAGTGCAATTTTACATAAACCATATATGCATGAGCAAGTTGCACACATTACAGATGATTGTGTATACAGTTCATTCATATATGTATATCGAAAATTATAACTCATTATATAGGGTTGAATATATGATGTGGGTGTGACTATTCGGAGTACTCATCGATTGAATCAGTTGGAAAAGTAAATATGAAAATGCCGGGGTTGTGTATACTTCTGTATATGGCCTCTACAAAAGATTGTCATGACTAATGAAATTAATTTTAGGCACAATCATATATATATTCAACGAATCATCGTTAATGCTGCGAGTTTCCATGGAGGATCAATCAGTTTTCATCACTAATCATATTGATCGTATGATGGTGGCTCCTTCAAGCAATCAATACCCTGTACCTTTTTTTTTTCTTCTTTTTCATCGTATCGTGCCTACAATGCGTGTATCGTGTAGTGAAAAAAATGAATATACTCAATTAATAATATATAGATGGTCAATGGATTGTGTGCATATTTTTTCTTTCTATTTTCGATTGGGGTGTTGATATAGATGAGGTCAGCAATTGATCGAGCCACGCCCAAGAGTTTATAGTTGATTTTTTTTTTTACCGCACACTAAATTGAATTATTATACCGCACTGTTTATATATATTTACAAATCTTGAACGTGCAGTACAATACACGATGTTTATTATATATTTATTATGGTTTTCGAATGAGTTTTGAGAATTCATATATATATATATGTATATACGTGTCGATTGCATCGTTGACAGATGTCATGATTTTCATATTAGTAACAACATTTTATATGAATTGATGTGATTCTACTGATTCACCGATTGTAAGTGATTTATTTATATATATATATTTTTTTTTTTTCTCCACTAATTGTATGTTTGTGTCTGCCGAACGGGAGGTATAACTTTAGGTATACAATTATCTAGATATATATGTACATATACAGCAAGTGTTGGTTACTTACAAGTACATCTTGAGGTGTCAGATAAAAAAAATACTAGTCTTCCTTTCGACACGCAATAGCTTGAATTTGTGGGCGTCGCTCTGCGTACATTGCCACGCCTCTTTTTACCTCTGCAATATCAGTGGTGGGAAGGTATGTGTAGCATCATTGGTTAACAATCATCTTTTGTAGGCGTGAGTTGCATTAATTATTCAAAGTAAGTCGTTGCTTTACGGTGGCTGCGATTATAAAGTTTGCACACTGTAAATAGAACCCGTTTGCAAAACACATTCCTCGAATATTCACTTATGTATCAAAGGCGTGGAATAGATATATGAGTGAAAAAATACAAAAGTGCGAAGCCTGAGGGGGTGCAAGTGTGAGTGGAATCATTTATTCACCACTGTTGAACTTGCAAAAATTCATTCGGTCATGGGTACAATGGTATATTAACGTGAAGGAGAATAACTGAAATCCATACTCGATTTCAATCGAATTCGTGTACAATGGCGATACAGATTTCAAATGTTTTGAGAAAAAATAAATATTGGACAGAACTATTAAAATTGATTGTGCACCATTTTGTCAATTCTAGAGTGCTTTACGTGTTCTGACATTTCTCAATACGGATCATCCCTCATCACTGCTATTTTCCTAAACCATCATTACAATCTCCGGACAGTTTATTTTTTTTCTTTTTTTCTGTTGATATTTCACGACATATTATACAAGTATACTGATAATGCTGAATGATGAGAAATTTGAAAATTGTGCAGTAATAGGATCAACAAAATATTGAAATATTAAAAAAACTCTGTTTAACAGATATTATTTGTAAAATTAAATGAATTCAGCCAACCACCGATGTATTATTATATTGATATATAGTAGAATTAATGTCTTACCCAGGAGAAAACATATAACACCCATTATGTATATATACACACATTGTATCTGTACATGTGCGTTTGGGAACGTGTTTCATAATAATAGTAGTAATAATAATAATAATAATAATAATAATTGGGCGGAGCATTTGTGTGTGGGCGTGGCCAACTCAAAGGAGTGGTCTCGCGATTTTGAAAGAAGGGAGTAAATAAAACTGTTAGAAAAGAAACTATTGCCCTGTAAAACGATAGCTTGTTAGTGTGTGGAGTATTATTGCCGAACGAATATAATTAAGTTTTTTGTAGATGCAATTTTTTCAATGAATAAATATGTCTTTATATATGCATTGGTGCTCATACTATACATTCGTTCAACGCAAAATAATATACTTGTTATTACTTATGTATCGTCATTCATATATATATATATATATATATATACGTAACGACACAATAAAATGAACAAATGCGTCTTGCGAAAGAAGTCATCAGTATGCTGACGCGCACTCATACTGATAACAGTAATAATAATATGACGTGTTTTTCGGGCTCATATTTTCGTATGTGTGCACAACACTGTCTATATGGTACGGATGAAAGAAGGAAATAATGAAGGAAATAATATTGAATGAAAAGAGTATATGCCAACCAGAGATGTACAAATTGACCCACCACATAATATCTTTGCATGGCACCAAAAAAATTGTATTTTTTTCAGTTACTTCACATATTGAACAAACTTTTGGATTGAAAATACTTTTTTCCATTAGCGGAACAGTATATCATTTCCCCTTGAGATTCCCCTCATTTTTATCCCCATGACATGATGAAAAGTTATTGTGCTAGTGGTGTAAACATATTTCATTTGATACAGCAACACTTGAGTTGTGATGAACCCGCGCGAGATGGTGAGTGGTGATTGGGAGGGATGATGTGATGTGCGGTAAATAGCGTTACGATCCAACGTAATTCCGAAGAGGGGATAGGAGTTTCATCCCCACTACATGGAAAAAGTCAGTGGTAGGGACGTGATCCAATAATAATCTACGGAGTCTGGGTATATTGGGGGCGGAGATACTCTCGAGTGTTAATAGAGATACAATCGAGAATGTCTAGTGAAGTACACTGAGCTACGGGTGTAGGAGGAGTGAGTGAAGATGAGGGGAGTTGTCAGAGACGCCGAGAGGGGTTGAGAGGGGCCGAGAGAGGGGCGCAGTAAGTAGGGACTTGAGCCTCGTAGTTTAGACATCACCATCCGACGGATGGACAGTCAGTCAGACCCGTCACGGCACTCGCTCCAGTACTCAGACAGCCTCGAGCCAGTCGAAATATTTGACACCGAGTTAAATTGTTCATATACATATATATGAATCTGTCCAATCGCCTGTCACAGTACGCTGCTTCATTTCGTTTTTTTGCATTATTAAACTGATATAATAATCATTATTCAGTTATGGATCATCCTATGGCTCCGATACAGTGATTTGTTTTTCAAATTGTGAGATTTATTATCGTCAGTGTCATTATCAAGTGTTACAATATTTCTATATATATTTATCAAGATATGACAAACTGAATGAGTGAAATTATTCAAAGTTTTCAATATACATATATATATGTATGTATGTATGTATGTATATAAAGTCGAAGGAATAAACAATGAGTATGGCTTTAGCGAGAATGGAAGCTGTGTTCAATCTGCAATTGGACTTGGCTGCTGATAATCGCACTCATCACTCAAATCGCTTTCATCATCGTCATCAGCAGATGCATTCGCGTTATCAACGCCAGCTGCCATCACCATCATCAATTAGTCCATCAGTTAGTCCCGGGCCCACTAAACAAGGAATTAACTATGACAGCGACGGCCCATTAACATTCAGTATTATCAATATTTTGCGACCTGATTTTGGACGTAACGCCATCATCAATACTAAGACACCGCACAAACGATTGAACTTATCAGCCACAGAAATATCCTCCAGCATCCAACTCTCTCATTGCAATAATCATGTAACCCCTGTAAATTCCACTTCATCACTTCAAAGGCACTCAACCGCTCTCAGTAGAAGCGGAAGTCTTGAGAGTCTTGCCAGCAACCGCAGTTCTATCACCACTTGCTCTCTCAATGGTTCACCATCCTCATCGTCATCGTCTTCGAACTCTTCAACTAATGGTAATGAATCATTGAGCGAAGACAATGGCGCAACAGCGGATTTAGACAGCACAGTGGGATCACAAACCGCTACAAAAATGATCAATGGAACCAAAAATCAAAGTCTGTGGCCCGCTTGGGTATACTGCACTCGATATTCTGATAGACCCTCTTCCGGTAAGTGCACACACATATATATATATATTTAAATTTTACGAATATATAATATCCGATGAAATATTTCAATTTTTCTTATCATATTATATTATTGCAGGACCGAGGACAAGGAGAATGAAACGTTCACCAAATACCGAGAAAAGCTCAGCGTCTGAAGACAAAAGACCCAGAACGGCCTTTAGCGGTGAACAATTAGCAAGACTGAAACGCGAATTTGCGGAGAACCGTTATCTTACTGAACGGAGACGACAACAATTATCCAAAGATTTGGGACTTAATGAGGCGCAAATCAAAATTTGGTTTCAGAATAAGAGAGCTAAGATTAAAAAGTCGACGGGTGAAAAAAATCCTCTTGCGCTTCAACTAATGGCTCAGGGTCTCTACAATCACTCTACTGTACCTGTCGACGACGATGATGAAGAAATTCTCGAATCGGAAAATGGAGCAAATTTCTGATTGCAAAATAGTGTATTTATATATATATATATATATTATATTAAGTTATAGTCATATATAAATATTTATTCATGGTAACTGTCTAGTATTATCCGATGATAACGGAATTATTAAGTTGACAATCGGTAGCTTTATATGATGTTTTTTTTTTTTTTTTTTTCGACACACCGAAAATGCCCAATCATTTTTTTCTTCTTCTCAATTCTTATCTAACGCATAATTATTTTTAAGTGCTCGTTTTCTGAAGTATTAATCTCCTTGCATACACACATATGCACTGACACAGGCACATTTTATTGAAGCGTAAGGAACGCTTTAACTATATATACATAATGTGATTGGAAAAAAAAAAAATAATAATAAATAAATAAATAAATAAAATAAACTATAATTACAATTATACATACACATATCTGTATTCAAAATACGATCTCAGAATGTCTTATTCCTTTATGTAAATAATTATGATTCCATATGCATGAACTGACACTTATTCTCACCGGTGTCGTCCATCAATTATCGTCTATTGATAATAATATATATATAATACATTCATATTATTCTACAATAACAACAGTAATGTATTACAATAATAATTGAATCAAAAATATATGAATTGCGTATGTAAAATCGTATATGTTGTTTCAACTTTATTAATGCAAAAGTATATTTCAAGTATATTCTCCACAAATCACAGAATTAGCCAATTAGTATATACACCATCGTGATGCTACTTAATTCTGTATATCATATGGGGTTCAAGTATTTTATGTTCATATGTATAATGCAACACTGTATAAATAATATACCGATAAATAAATCGCTAATTATGTATTAACGGTGCGAATGAGTGTGGCCATTAGGGTGCGGCAATTTGTAGGCTCAGTGTACGCTTCATTTTTCGGTGACACATTGCTCGACACAAATAGCGCGATAATTGATCCAAAATTAACGCGTAGAACTTTATGCCATGGATATATATATGGGGTAGTTGACAAATTAATGGGTTCAAGCTTAGTAGCTAGTATACGTAGGGAATAAATTGTAAAGAATGTCGCTATATATATATATATATATATCATGTATTCATCGTCATATGTATTTGATTCTTGACGTCATATATACATGCACATAATTAGTGAAACAGATGAAAACAAGAGGGAAATAACTAATGACTACACATAAACTGATAACAATGGCAAAATGTTTGCAGATATCTATATGTATATGTGCGCAAGACACCACACACATATATATATATATATATGGTTTTGTATAGGAGCATACTGTATATACAATAGCAGTGGCAATTCAAATTTCCGGAATGCCAATGTCGTGCAGGGGTGTATATCCATATACCATATATCTCTATATATACATATACGTGCATACACAGTTAGAGCTGGCAGGGTATAATGAGATAACACACGCAAGGGGGTGAGTCGTTGGACACGGCCGAGTGCAAACCGCAGACATCGCAATGGCCATTAGAGAGCTGTGGATGCAGCCGCCAGTAGCTCACTAAATTTCCTCTTGTTGCGCCACCTTGTGGGCAGCAAATTAATGGCAAACGAACGTTCTTGTTAATCGTAATCGTACGTGTCTTATTCCTCGGAGCGAAATTGGATTTTGTAGCTCCAATATATCACTATATTTCATGCACATCCATAAAAAAACTGCCAATTCAAATGCCACTGATTCTCGCTGGATTAACATATATCATGCTTCATATATACAGCAGCAGTTTCTGTATACACTAGTCTATACACATCACCAATCGACGGGAATAAATCTAATGAGGATAGAGGTGAGCAAATACGTGTATGACCATGAGTCTGTGACAGAATTTATCGTCGAGGCTTTTGGAAATGAATGCGAGTATAATAATGCGTATTTCTTCAGACAACTTAGCAATCGTCAGGCTATAAATGCGTCACACACATAGCTATATATAATTAAGTGTAGATGAGATGTATAGGGATATTTGAAACACCAGGAGCTTCTATGTGACGAAAAATGTACTGAATAGTATTCATATAAGTTGTATATCGAAAGACGCGTCACTCACGCATATCATATACCTTTTTTTATTGGCCATCTATTTGTGTAATGTAATTTGAATATGTATATGTTGATGTACAAATAACAACAACAACAACAACAACAACAACTACAACAACAAGACGAGTTGAAATGAAGATGATGATGAGCTATATAATATACTGTGTATAGTGGGAACGTCGAGTAGCTCGGTTGAGTAGTCGGACCACCCAACGCGATCGCGCGAGACTTGAGAAAGAGAATGAGATATGCTGTAGCACTGTTGGAACGATGCTACGACGATGCGCCATTCACATGTATTAACATTAAGATTAACAATAAGATACCCGATAGAAAAATAGTGATGTGTGGATATTACATTTATACTCAACTTTGAGAAAATTTATTGACATCGGTAAAAAGTTATTTTTCAAGCTAAATATTCGCATATCTGAGTGACAGATGTATAATCACTCGCATGTCAATAGACGATGGATTGGTAAAAAGTATGTTGTGACTGTGTGTTTATTGTCCGTTTGAATGATTAATTTCAGTCTATAATACCGGCTGAGAATAACAGTGTGGTAATCATGGTGCTTAAGTCGCGCACAGGTATCGTAATCGAGGCAATTGAATTCTCTGTGACAACAAATTTATACATTATACGTTTTGTATATCTCGGAATGAGACTACTGCAATCACTCACAATTGTGAATGAATAATGTGTCAATAAAGGTAAACTTATACAATCATCATCATCATCATCATCACCATCGTCAGCATTTCCATATACAATTATTCATTCCTAATATCGTATATATAAACAATAAATATATATAAATGTACGTATCCGCATATATAGATGTATTGTGCATATATACTTTTTATTTTTGCGCGTAGTGGATGTCGGGGGACGATAGATAAGTGACAAGCACAAAGGGAGAGATTTGTCGCGGTCCTAAATCGCGCTGGCAAGTTGCGTGAGCGAACGCGCGGAATTTGGCCGGGCGTGCTATAGGGGTGTTGACGGGAGCTCTGACTCTTGCCCCTGACGTGTCGTGAGTAAGAGAGAAAGGAAGCTATAGTCGGCACGCCCCTCAGCACGATGTTTATTTAACCCGAAGTAATTTGATCAAAAATTTAATCAAGTCGAATTTTTGAACGACGCGCCTTCGAGTGCGACGAATCGGTAACGCAATAAAAGTAAAAAGAATTTTCAATCTCCCAACATTTCATACTATTATTTTTATTATTTTCCATTTTCTCTCTGCTCATTTCATTACTTCATTCAAGTTATTATTACTATCTGTGTGCCTCAAGTATTTACAAATATCCTCGCGTTTGTTTATCTGAGAGTGGGTAAAAACTCATGAACGTGTACAGTATATATATACTTAAGAAAAAAAGTATTTATGAGAAAGTTGGGTAGTGATTCAGTTACCATCAGATCAGATATTGATCTCAGGTTCAACAGGGCATATGTAAATGTATAGAAATAAATAGGTATATGTCTGTGCATATATAACATGAGTTGGTCTGATAAACTCATAAACCAGAGTGAGCTAGATATAATTTGAAATGTGTATATGTGTTTATATACAATATTGCGCTAAATCAAATTATCGATACTATATATATATATATTTACATGATGACAGTAGGAGAATGAAAAGCTTGGAAAATATATGAAAGTATATATATATAATTAATCTATAAGTCTATTATACTAAACTTGATTAATTGAGTGCTCGTATATATTCATATATACATTTACGAATCTGATGAAACAATGGAAGTGAAAAAAAAAAAATGTTTTCCCTTTCACCATCTGCTTTTTCCATATTGTTTCTTTTCACCTTATTGGTATTCACCCTCGTTCAATAGCGATGTATACGTATACGAGTCATGCACTTGATCGCCCGTTTCAATTCATCGCTGTGGTTATTTAATCAAACATCTCGGAAGAGCGATAGAGAGAATGAGGCGTTGTGATGCACTCGTCCACGCGTGCTTGGGGTGCGACCCTTCTTCGTTGGTGTTGTTAGCGACAATGAGGGGAACGGAAATGAAAATACCCGCAGAATCCAAGCTCAAAAACATCAGTATATAAACATACATAAGAACACTTAATATCTAAACTTCCATGTATATGGGTATATGGTACGAGTATACCAACGTGCTGGATACACCCCCATACATCTATCTATATATATATATATATATATCATGTAACATACCAATTGCCCTCTTTTATTCGTATTAAATGTTTTACAGCACACTCTTGTATCTCTGGTCCATATACATATTGTAATATATATATATATATATGTCTATAGACAGAGTGAAGAATAGGATAACTTGGCACACTTGAGTGCTTGTACATCTCGGGATAACTCCCCAAGTATCGATCGCATTCCCGTCGAATTTCACTCGACCACTCATTAATCGATATACCTTCTGAGTGTATATAACTATTGATTGAAAACAGTTTAGCTCTAACTATGACAAGTCTATGAAGTCCCAGTTCACACACTGTCCCAAGTTGCTCCACTTTAACGCTTATGGAGCATTCGGTTGTTTAATAGTTAAATATGCTCTCTAAAAAACATATAATGATGATCATCCATTATATATATATATATATTCCGGTAATGTCACTATTGAATTTTTCAAATTCAAGTAGAAATCTGCAATGTCGACAATTATGTTATGTGAATAGTAAAAGGGGGTTATATATATGAAGAAATTCGAAGCAGCAAGGAGAATCATTGAGCGTTATTCGATGTGTGACCCGATAGGGCATGGACAATCCTCCATGTGTTCTTTAAATACATCGACGTGTATATATATGAATAGAAGTTTTCTATTCTACTAAGCCATATAAATAGTCGCGTCATTGTTATCAAGGGCTTACATAAATGCCGAGACACGATCTTCAGCGTCTGCCTCAACATAAACAGATATTATACAACCTCTCATTTTCACACGATGGTCATGTTCATCGAAGGTGGAAGAGATATCACAGTGATGCGCATCTATACACGTCATGCATTCAATTTGATTTTTTTCAAACAACAAATGTTTTCGGTATTGACTTACTGATACGAAATATTTCCTAGCATGTGTGCATATCATATATTATAGTTTGCACGTATAGCATCCAAATATCGCGTTATATGAAACGATGTGAGCAGCACTGTTGCATTTACAATTATATATAGGTATTGTAACTCATGTGAGTGGCAAACATGTAGAACGTCATGTGTGGTCTGCCACTTTTCATTCTACCTTTTTTTTCAACGCACACCATATACATAAATAGATAAACATTTGAATACTCTCATCAGTTCTTTATGAATGTCGTTATCTTTCGATACATACTGCAATGCTCAACCCGTATAATGATGCATTTTGCTATATATGAATTTACAAGAACACCTATCTACTTGCTACTTCATTGTCTTATAATTCAGAAAAAAAAAAATATATATGTATATTTGTTCGTATGTTATTTTCATTAAGAGTATATGGCCCGCATTGTATTTTCATTGGGAAAGGTAACAATTTGCAGCTTATTCGCAACATATTTTGTGAAAATTTCTGTTACTTGGTGAATAATAAAAATGTACTACATCATCGAAGTAATTTAATTTTTGTTACTTGAGTGATTGTCGCTAAAATCGCTGGCTGTGTATATGTCGAAATACTTGGACTGCGTTCACAACAATTGGTCTCGAACGTTGAATTAAAGTATATCGTATGGGACTTGTCATCAATTCTTTTGTAGCAATATTGGAAGCAATATTATCAAGTTCATCATTGAGATATTTCGTTTATATACTGTGTAAAATGAGATTGTATACGGCACAATTTACTTTACGTATGTCTGCAATATACATGAATTATTCATTCTTGTTGTGCACTCCATAGTAAGGATAAAAGTTTGAATCACTCCTTTTCACTTGTATATATATCATATAGAAATAAATAGCCTTATCTTGGTTGCTCGGGGCGCCTTTTCAATTCATATTGTGGAGAGGGTGCGTGGAAGTTATTTGTACTAATTTTGAGGTGATGGTTTGAGGGATAAACAAGGGATGCAGCTTTCGCCCCTCGGAAAGTCGCGGCGCCGTGTCATAATTTTCATTATAAACACGTGTGCAGATCCAGGTAGTAGGCGTGGCCCCCTGTTTGATATCAGCTATGGCCACCTTCCTACTGTAAATCAATTGATATCTCTTGCGCCCGCCCCCAATGTGAGAAAAGGGGGATGCAAACGACATGCGCCACATACCAACCACATGTATACACCTATATACATGCGTATCAAATGCTTGTATATATTTCAATACGCCCCACAATTTTTCCCCCATTCAGTGATTCTTCTTGCATCCCCAATTTTTCATATACACTCTATATATTATTATCTCGCTGCTGTCATTCCTCTATTCATCCATTCATCATAACCATTTCTATTATTCACTTTTATTCCTTTTTTTTTTTGTATCATTTTTATTAATCAATTTTTGCATTTTTAACAACGAGGAATTTAATGATTTGAAAATAAATATATTTTATTCAGACAGCAGATATTTTAATTGTCTGTTAAATAATCTTACAGTAACGAGTCATTGCTTATCTCTATATATAAGCGTTATATATGTATAACGTTCATTTTTTCATCTATTTTAAGAATATGATATTTCCTTTTTTTGAGACTTAAGTATACAGGTAAATAAATAACTAAGATACTTTATTAAACAGTCTGTAGGCAACGCTTATCACTAGCAGTTTTTTTCTCCAATATTTACATGTCACAGGATTTATTATTACTATTACCACTACTATACCATTATTATTATTTTTATGCATTATTGTTATTATTCCTATTATTATATTTATGCATTATTATTATTATTATTATTATTATTATTATTATTATTATTATTATTATTATTATTATTTGTTTATGCAAATATCAATTTTCCGTTAATCACTCGCATATCCATACACACATGTATGCAATTTCGTTCATGTCTCGACATTATGACCATCATTGTTGTAAATTGGCTTTCGTGAATTGTTCCATATTGCACATTGCAATCATGTTATCATTGCAATCGAGAGCCACCGAAAAATCACAAGAGTATGACATTAATGAAATATATGTCGGGGACGTTTGCGTAGCGGTGAATAATATATACATATTTGGGGGGGGGGGGGGGGGGGGGGATGGCACTGATCGTTGCAAATTCCTTGGTCTGTGTGCAAGTTCAATTCGCAACGTGGAAGGAAGCGCGTGTTTTTATTTGTTTTTCTATTCGTAGTACCAAAATCTCTGACTCCAAATCAGAAATAGAATTGATGTGGGAAAAGCCGAGACTGTGGATTTTATGTGGTGATAATTTAATACTCGATAATGATTTGTAAATTAATTTTGTATCCTATATATATATATATATGTATTATTTTCTACGAAAGCGAAAATTTATTTACAGACTTGGGATATTGTTTTTTTCTTTGTCCAAACACTTGTCACTATACAAAAACTTGTCACTATATATTGTCATCACTTTGTTTGAAGTTCAGCTGCTTGTTCCTCCTCTTCTTTAGTAAGTGGCACGGTAGAGTGATTGTAGAGACCTTGAGCCATGAGTTGAAGTGCTAGAGGGTTTTTTTGTCCACTGGCTTTCTTTATTTTGGCTCTTTTATTTTGGAACCAAATTTTTATTTGGGCCTCATTGAGCCCCAAATCCCTTGATAGCTGTTGACGGCGTCGTTCAGTTAGATACCGATTTTCCGCAAACTCGCGTTTCAATCTTGCCAGTTGCTCACCACTGAATGCTGTTCTTGGTCTTTTTTCTTCAGGGGTCGTCCCGGCTGTACGTGTCTCACTCGATCTTTTCACTCGTCTCGTTCGCGGACCTGAGGACATACATCAACACCCTATTGTAAGCCAGTATTAAACAATATACACGAGCAATTTCGTGCCAAACTTTTAATAATTTCCGCATCCCCACATCGTTGTACTCCAAATTTTCACTATATATGTATATATTAATATATTCACTAGATAAATATATATATATATATATCTATATATGACAATTTAATTGTATAATGAAATGATGCAATGTGAATTATATTAAATAATAAATGAGTTGTGTGAGCTATCGCGTGAAATGAAGAAATATTCAATGATTCGCGTGTAATTGAACATATCTATTTGAAATTAATGCGGGCATTGCATTATCTCAAAATCGTATGCATATACGAAGATGACGTCAACAAATAGCAATGATGAATGATAGATGTTAGACAATGTATATCTTTTCGAAAGGGACTTGATTTCACAGTAAGAGGTGTGGGATCAATATTGAAGCAATAACAGCGCATGACGAAAGTGAAAAGTCGACATGCGTCTCCAACTGAGTGAATATACCTCCGTCTATGTTACGTTTAGTAAACGACTTAAGGTAACGAACAGCAGTCTAATTACTTGACTAAAGTCTCATGCCCTCTCCCAGGGTGAGTATTTTACATGGGGGTACAGGCGTACATAGTATATATAGTAATATAGTGCGAGAGGTATATATAGTGGTGTAGGTTGAAACCAATAATGCCAAGACGTCCGTCGCTGCCATCGTGCTATACACAACCGACGTCGTATCTTGCATACCAAAGACATATGTTTGTCGGAACCACTAATTTCATCACAACTGAGTTAGTCGTTACAACCAACTATACATGCCACACACAAATATATATACATATATGTATATATATAAACACAACAATACGTCTCGTGACACTGAGATTGGTGGCGACTCGTAACAAATTACTTCCTCTCCATTTCATTATGATAATAGATTTTTTTTCTGCTTCGAAAAGGCTCACGTTCTCCAAAGTCAATTCATCATCCAGGATAGGATCAGGCCAGACGTGTGAAGCAGTTACTTACTTCTTCCTGAGAACAAACAAAAATATACATCGATTAAATATTATATTTTAATAAACAATTGAGGCATCATAATGGTTTGTAGATTGAAAATGTTGGGAATCATTATAGTTATTGCACGAACATTTGCACATTTTTCACAATTTAGTTCAATAGTTTGCGTTTATGTGTTATACATGACACATATACAACTTTGCCACAGTGACGTTTTCCTACACGCGTATTCTCTATATATCAAATCGAATTTATGCCTCGTTTTGTTCATTATAGTTGTCATACGATGGAGGAAGAAACTGTCATCATGATATCAGATTAACTAAACGGGGAATACATACGACTGAGAGAATTGGGTAGGGAAACACGAAGTGAGTAGTTGATTATTGGACGATTTTTCGTAGTTGAAATCATAACGTTGTTCTTTTAATTGGAGTCAACGAGAGAGTATAGTGTGTGGCCCATATATTAATATATTAATTCACTTGTTGTTCGAAACTGTATATATATATATAAAGTCGATGTCTCTATCTGTCCGTAGGTATATGAATATTTCACACGCGAAAAAATTGTGAAAATAGAATGTAATCTTGACTAGCATGATGTCCATGTACATGTGTCCATTACTTTGGAGAATAAAGAAGGACAGAATATTATTTGTGACACGCGTCACCGATACAGCAATTGAATAATAACAGGGATACTTGAATATATTTTCTCGTGGATACACATGCGGCATACATCAGCAACATATTTACCAGTGCGATTGCTTTGTTGAACGCTGCGACATTAGCAGTTCCTGATAAGTGGAAAAAAAAAAAAAAAAAAAAAAAAAACTATCAATTATCCAAGATAATCAGTTGTCTCATTTCGATTCTCCTTTTACATGTTTTCACCCTGTCATTTCCCACTCATGTTTTACAATAAATATGATGGCATTGTGAAATTGTTTTGACTTTTTAAACAATAATATAGGTTTGATATACATTATATTATGGTAATATTATATATGTAGATACATCGTTGTGCACATGAATATGTCCCAAAAAATCATTGGGCTTGCAGAATGGGGGAAAGAGGTAAGAGCGAGTGAGAGATGGAATAAACACTTTTGGTAAGCAAATATCTTGGATGCTACTAGGGTGGTCGCTCGGCTATCATTTTTAATTGGCCGATGGGTATAAACTTGAATTGAGATTTATGAAGTAAATTCATTGTTACGCCAACAAGACCACCAGGATTGTGATCGTTCCCTTTACTTGTCTTTTCATGTCCGTTGGTTCATGTATGTATATACACACATATATATATATATTCTGATAAAATATAAGAGACATTATGGGTGTTGATATAGCATGGAATATTATTGGTAATCGTTTATATATGTAATGTGTACATGCAAAATGGCTTTGACTTCTGTTTCGAATCCATGACAGTGCAGGTAATTACATGGCCAGTGTGTACATTAATGTATGATCATTCCTTGCGAAAGTTAAGATATTTCATGGAGTCTCGTCATGACGATGTGACAGTAGGGCAGAACGTGACCTTACTGAAGTAAACCCTCATCTCGCACTCTGTCTCGACTTGTATGGCGGGTCCCCACTACTGCACCTTCCGGCATTATATCATATGAACATCTCCTCCAATGTACGTGTGTGGCTAATTTATTTAATGGAAAAATGTTTGAGCAATACCGAAAGAAATTGGTAAACACATAATACCCGCTGCTTTCATGTAAACAATTATAGTATCTACAATTTTAAAACATTTGACTTGTCATAATTAGCATTCTTCATCAACAGAGAAGGTCGATGATTGTGTATGCACTATGCATAAATGTTTCGAACAACTCAACGCAGCGAATGTTCATAAATCCCTTCGTATTTCATATATATGTTTATTCAAAAATGCAGTGCTAACGCATACATGTTGATTGTGCACAGGTATGTATATACCGATATAGACACATATATATCATAATTATTCGTCAATTTTCGGTTCGCCATATTGCCACCTTCATTCTCCCGAAAAATAAATCTTTTTCACTGTAAATTCGGGCCCATTGGTGACCGGTTAATAACAGTATTTCTGACTCAACTCAGAATTAATTAAATTACTGCTACTGGGGACGACCGAGACTTCTGCGAGCCGGTCACAAATTTTATGTTTAATTTTTTTTTCCTCCACCTATTTATCATTACTTTTTATCTTATTCTTATTTCATCTGCAGGTATACAATTGTGTTCATTTTTATTCATGAAAAATGACGGCCTTTTTTATATGAGGTCGACGCTCGAAGCGCGCGCCTCATGTGACTGCGCCACTATATACACAACTATATTAACGATACAATTGGCGTTTATATATATATATATATATATATATATATGGCCAAATGTATGAAGCAATTAATGTATGAGTCATATGGTGAAATATTTGTGGAACGCTGGATAATCGCACTGAGAAATGGAAGGCGGGCGGGCGATTGTGACGAGAGGAGCTCAAGTTGACTAGCTCGCGCTGATTCCGGGGACCACCCGAGTTGCGCGAATGGCTCGAGCGATCGTCCACCGCTACTATACTTAACGTATAACATTTGGATCCACGAGAAATCGATTATCGTTAAGATACCTCGTATACAGTGTACTATGCCGGACGAGATTGATGCGAGAATTATACGGCAAATTTTTTCACAAAATTTTCATATTTTAACGATTTTTTTGAATAATTTTATCCAACGTGTCTAATAAAAATGTGCTACTGTTTTAAAATTGAAATAAGACGAAATGATATTTTTATATCATGATTTTCCCTTTTTAAGATTATACACATACACACACACACACTTTTATATGGATACATAAAACCGCATCTTATTGCACGTTTATACTGATGTAAAGACAAGCAGTGTTGATTGTCTTTTTAAAACTCGAGTATTGCCCATTAAGGAATCAATATAACATGATAAACCCGTCAATGAAGGAACGACGAGAGTCAAACTAGCGCTCGGCGATCCACCGAAAGTCGAGGGAGCAGAAATCGAGATAGTAGAGTTTGGGCGACGATGTGGCGGGCATAGTTTTCTATATAGTATAACGAGAGTACGACGGAGTGAGAGGAGGAGGTGAGAGAGAGAGAGAGAGAGAGACAGAGAGATAACGAAGGGGGGGACGTGACGTGAAAAGTCACAACGAGATGATATGAGAGACAAGTCAAGACTATATGAGAGAGAGATATGGTAGAGACTATAGGAGGAGATTGTGAGAGGACGAAAGAGAGAGTGGAGCAAAAAGAGAAGCTGCAGCCAGACCCATAAAAACGTCAAACTTCCCTTAACTTAGAGAAACGTCTTCATCAAGAACCAAGCGTACGACCGTTATATTCTCTTCGGACCATTGGACTGGAATGGTAGGTTCTCCGAATGACGCCAGAGTTAAGAGGAAAAAAAACTATATACATATATATATAGTCGGATCGTGATCGCGGTGGGAATTGAGAAATAAACTTTACGAATATGCATCAAGTATCGACGAAGAATTGTCTCAACAATAATCGCCAGTTTGATTTTTTACATGAAAAGATAAAGATAAATGTTAGTGGCGATATATATCTTGAATACTGTTATAATCACGCCATCACAATACCATGCCATGAGATACATATGGTGCCAATCGTTTCCATTGTAACGATATATACATATACACACTATTGGACATAATGAAGAATTATGAAATTTAACAGAGTAGTGGATATATAACAGTTGACACAAAGTTCGCAGTTGGCGTATAGTTGTATTAGGATTCAAGTGTTCAACGGAAGCTCAACTCATGTGAAATTTTATAGAGCACCCACACATAAACACAGACAGACACACACCCGTGCGCCCATATATATATATATATATATATATATATATATATATATATATATATATATAGACGTATTGCACCAACATGAACTAGCCATGGACTCGTGGCACGAGAGTATGTATATACGGTCAATGTGTGTCTGATACGGTGAGTGAGCGGAAGAGAGAGGGTGAGAGTGAGAGTGAGAGCGAGAGCGTGAGAGAGAGAGAGAGAGAGGCGAGGAAAGGACGAGGAGGAGGCGAAGGAGGAGAATGCGGACCACCCACACCGCGGTACGAGACCACCGTGCTAGCCCCCTGGCATACATTAGGCTCTGTAGATCCCCGAAAACTACATAGCGCCTTATATTCCTTGGCCTATATCGTTCTCATTTACGTTTATGTTTTCGTGGCAATCTTTTAACTCTTATATGTACATTTGCACCTGCATACGATAATCATTCATTCAGTTTCTGATTCTCAATTCAATATTCTCAAAGATAAAACAAACAAATATATCAAGTTGTGTGTATTATGTGTTGTATATAAGGCACTTACAAATTTAACGTGTGTTGTATATACAATCTCGAAGACGATGAGCAGACAAATGCTCTTTCACACTGCTATATATTTTGACATATCGTCTCTTTTATATTATAGTTGGAGTATCATATGCATGTATGTCTACAATGCTATATTGAATACGCGCTTTTTCTTTGAACAAAAATATCAAGAATCGATATCACGACGTATATTAACTAATAATGATTCGTGGCGTTAAATTTTCAATATATTTTTTCGGCATCATTTTCAATATAACGTAAACATAATAATGGAAATATATTTCTGAATATAGTGTCCCCCGAGATACATATGTCACATCCAAGGACGGTTGAAACGGAATAACAACTGATATGATTACAACATTAAATTTTCATATACATATATTGTAATACCTGTAACGTAAGAGTTACCGTGATCGTCTTGGAAAACCACGCGGATGATGAATACATATATATATATGTGCGTGCGGAGTCATGTGACACGGAGGAATCGTGCGAGTTACCTACTGTGCTGTACCATAAGAGTATACGACAGGCCCATGCCTTTTATAAATCCTCGTCCTCGTTTATTCCGCTTACGGGATATCATTACGCCTCCCGAGAATCGGTACATATAGGTGTCCATACATATACACATGCAAACATACATATATATATATATATATATACATATATTACGCTGTTGTGTGTGCCTGAAGGCTATACGATAATCTTCAGGAACATCGATTACTGTAGACTTTCTTCTTTATTTTAATTGTAAAAATACTCATGACTATATATGTATGATGCACATGTAATACCTATATGTAATACGTTATCAGTTGATTGAGATGAGACAAATGTGATATACCCTTCATATAAATACACCATGTGTGAACGACTGAATGCGTCTATATAAAAGATATACACTTGGTCAAACTCGGACGCTGATTTCCATTTTCGTTGCGATGTCATTTCATTGTGTCTCTTACACGTTTCAGAGATGCTATTAAAGTAACAGCATGTATAGAGACGCAGGCATGTATTCATGTATATTGCGACGTTTTCCGTAAGAGATCATCAGGAATTTCCCCATACAGGGAATCAATGTTGATGCCATTAAGATGTTGTGCACTCATCAGTGTGGTCATCATATAATACTATCCAGTTATATCAGTGAACAAGAAAGAAGGGTGCATGAGAAATAAATTAACAGGTCACTACCCTTTTATAATTGCTGAATAGATATATTTGAAACTTACATGTGAAAGTAATGAGTTGGAGGGTCAACGAACTGTATACCAGTGATGAAGCCAGTGAGTAGATATATCAGATATTTTATTACGCAGGTATATGGTGATTAATTTGGTAAGTTGAAAACAAAAATATCGAGTTTATTCAAAAATGAATCGGTACAAAGATCAGTAGTTAGAGTATGTAACGTATATACATATAACGAGCGAAAGATGTGAGAGGAGGTCCGAGAGAATCAAAGAGAGGAAGAGTAGCGGGAGGACGGCTTGTGGCTCGTCGTAACTCAAGTCTAGTTAAGGGAGCCATAATTCAGGGGATAGCACACTACGTCGCCGTTTACTTCAAACGGTCCATAAATTATAGGGTTTTAATTTTGTGATATTAGCCAAACGATTGGAATATATATACATATAAATATAGTACAGGTATATGCAGAGTGCGCATGGAAATTATTTCTCCAACTTTTCCAATTTTTTCATCATTTATTTATTCTATTTTTTCATATTCATCTTTTTCACCATCCTCCTTTTATACTCGCAATGCTGTTTGATGCCGTTTAATGTCGTCGTTGACGTCAGCTTCGCGGGTATTTTGTCGTCCAATGAGGAGGTCATTCCTCTATCGTCAGAACATCATTATATACGATAAATTGTGTATAATTCATCAAATATAAACACTACCCGATACTATTGATACTAATACTGGTGATGGTGGGGCCAGCATTGCATGTGTTTTAGACTCTGCGCATGATACTATATTTCGTATCTCATTTTATATGGCACAAATCAAAAATATGTCTGGGGACGTAATTGGTTGTTGAAATATAAATTGTAAAACGAGGACGAATTACCTTGATGTGTCAGACCGACTTGTAAATATATATATATATATATGTTGACAACCTCGTGCGAAGCCGGTGAATCGTGCGGCGAAATGAAGTCATAATATTCAAGCAATGTGTACGCCTACGCGTTGTCGTCGGCATGGTATCGTTGTTAACGCGTCTGATCTGGCTTGGACGCATATACATTCATTTGAACATATATTTCTAGCAGATTATTTAATCATATGTATGTATGTATGTATTGACGCCAATAATTAATTGGTATCACAAAATTATTTATAAACTCGTTTGATGTTATGAGAAAAATGATGATGATGAAAATCTCTATCGTTGATTATTATTACATCTGATAGCCCAACATACATATATATATATATATGAAAGTGACTGGATATTGGTTGAGCACCGTATAGTTGGGTTGAAATTTAGTAGTGACTGTTTCTTCAACACGAATAAGCTGTATGATTGACAACAAACAATGGTGCCATAATGTAGTCTCGTGATATTGAGTGTTGTATGTACGTGTATCAATAGTATAAATTCAGATGCAGCATCACGGTAATTGGAAATTTATATTTGCACAAGAATTTTACATCATTGAGCATTACTATATGATATTACATCTTATTTTTAGAATATTGATGAATAATTGCATGTATCAAGTGTGAACGTATGTACATGCATATTCATATTATTGTAACACGATTAATTTTTCATATTCATGGCAGATTTACATTATCGATTGATCGTGGCGACGGACAACAATGCCGAGAGATGAAGATATTGAAATATGCAGTGTACCGTAACAAAAACGAGTGTGCCTTCATGTGTCTGATTGAACAATCAGCTTGGGTAATTGATATATATTATTTTATTCTATTATTTTGAATATTTTTTTTTTTTTTTTTCTTTCTTTTCGTCTTATTTTTTTCATACTGATTAGAAGTCGTGTCATATTACCATGTATTATTTATCACATCATCATTGGGCCATGACTGATGATGTATCTCTTCTGCGATACATACCTACACTTAAAGTATTAGTTTCTTCAGTATACAGTGCCATAAGTCATGACTCATCGGGGTATTCTTATGATCAGACGATAGGAATATTTATTTTGTCGCGACGACTATTCAGTTTTTACAGTTGTATTCTTTCATTTGTCGTTGGGCTATAATTTATGTATGGCAGATTAATAAACTGATTGTCCACATCATATTGAGTTTATAATAAATAGTGGAAAATGTACTAGATATATATATGTATATGTAAACTGATGTTCAAGTACGCAGGAAAATTTCATATCAACATGTGTTTATAATATGAACTTTATATCATCTGTTTAAATGTGTATATATATATATTTATATATACACATGTATGTATGTACACATATTATATATAGTATTGGTATGATGTGACATGTATCTTACTGAAGCTTAATCACCAGTTGATAATAATGCATATTATATTTGCACATGTTATTATAACCAAATATCGGCAACCTCAACTCACAGTATGTTGACTTACATCACGGTGTAATTTCACCGCGGGAATTTGTATTTTGAATTAAAACTAGCGGGCAATAGCAATATTATATTCTCTAATCTGTGTGTATGAACAGCATGCGTGATGTATTTTGCACGGGAAAGCGATGCGTGCAGGTGCGTAGGTGTATTGGCCCGATCTCTTTGAGTCTGCGTGCACGCGAGGCATATAGAGGCACATTCAACACACTCGGACAGTTTGTAAGCCGGTCTACTTGGGTGGTCCGTTGAAGAAGGGACCGCACGCAGAGTTCAAGCCCCCACCAGAAAAACTTCCCGTTACCCCCACCACTTGCATTCGCATAGGCACGCACACCATGATACATATACACAAACATTTCCTATTAACTCTGTTAACTTCTATACTTGTATTGGTTTAGTTCAACTAGAGTAGAGATGATACTCACTCCGTCTTATACACGCACTTTTCACTTCGCACTCACGCACGCACGCATACACATACCAATGTATATACACATAATACATATATGTATCGATAAATATGCCTGTATGGTTAGAGTTACTAATTCATATGTGTTGGTTCATGCATAATATATGCCTTCTTCATCACGATCCACAGAATATCTCTCAATCTAGTCAACCGAATTTCTAATGGCACTGAGCCACACAAGTATGTGAAAACAAAGAGGACAACAATTGATAAACACATAAATGACTAAATAAATAGATGAATAAATAAATAAATGAATAGATGAATGAATTTTCTTGAGATGTTCCTAATTGGATAAGACAGTATCATACAAGAGATGTGGCAGACGTAATGCTATATAGAAATGATAATTCCACTGTAAAACAATCACGAAACACACACAACAATTACATTAGCGCATTCCAAAAGTATATATATATATATAATCATCATAGTTTCGTCAATTATGATATATGGTCTTTGTTTTGAGCCGATACATTTAGTTTGCATTGGTTAGATGATTTTTCGTCAATTGCTTGTAATTTTTTATGCTAATATGTCTACGTACTCCCATATGAATGGCACGAAACAACACTGGTCGATCGCTAACATTTATAAATTCTTCATTCACATTGAAATAGAAAAGAAAATGTGTCTCACCAAAGTATGCGAATCGAATGTGGAACATGTCGATTCGCTGCAGTACAAAATGAAACGACTACATTCTATATACGTTGTATAAAAGACTATGTGGATGAATGGTAGCAGCAATTACAACGTGCCCAAACGCGATATAGATCTTGCTGTCCTTCACGATCCTTTCTCCCTCACTCTTTCGTACTCTCGCTCACTCACTCACTAACTTACTCAATCTTCCCCCCTCTGCCCCTTTTTCATTCTTCCTTTCACAATCTTTATTATTCCTCATTCACTTTTCACTTTCTCCGTGATGCGTTTTAATTGCTGGTGTAAAAATGTAATTGTACGCCGAAAAGTTACCAACTCGGGCGAATTGGATTGGTTGCGACTTGAAGTAAGTAATTACTCGGACGAACGAACACATCAAGTAAAAGAAAAAAAAAAAATGGATGGCAGCTGTCGAATATAAAGCGATGACTTAGTGAGGTAAAGGAAACGAGTTTGCATAAAAAAAACCAATTGAACAATAAGGGACGACAATAGTGAGTTTATATATATAATGTGAATCAAATGTATAAATATAGAAAATATACATGTATATATTATTTATGTAATGAGACGATGGGTATAATGCGAAATCATACGAAACCATCATGGTATATAAGAGAAGAGCAATATATGATTGTTGTTGCATCTTGCTGTTGAACTGATTGCCGCCTCCAGGGTGATCTGTTCAAGGAGTGTTCTTGGACTAATCGCCAGCCGTGTATATAGTGGCTCCGTTACCGCAACGGTTACTTAGCTTAAGTACCGGGGTCATTGAGAAAATTGTGGGTCTGTTTACACTGTCAGCCACAGACTGGTTCCATTCCAGTTAAGTCAACCGACAGCCTATACTTCAACAACATCCATACATATATAGATACATACATACATATACGAGACATGTATATATATATATATATATGTATCTCTGAACAAAATCGCTCTATTACCTCGCGTTGTAGATCACTTTTGACTGTCATATATGCATATATACAAATATAAATAATTTTCATCATCGTCATCATTTTTTAATATATATAAAACTCGATGAATCAGTTTGCATGTACATACTTAGTTCAGTTGGTATTTATATGACTGAGGGCTCTTTATTGTTCTAAGATTCATTAATCCGCGGCGGGTTTTTATTAAAATTTCATCATAACCATACATTTGATTTTGCAAAATGAAATAGCAAGGAGAAGAATCACAAAGAAGAATACTGAATTCGAAATGCCTAGTCAAGAACCAATATAATATATTGATGTTTCCATTCAACAATAATGTGCTGTACAATAATATATAAACATCATCCTGACTTAATTTCGTCTAGTTGTATATATGGTGATCATTTCATAAATATATATAATAATAATAATAATAATTAGCGGTGCCAGAGGACAGGTGAAGAGTGGCGTTATGCTCCTTTGTTGTATAACATATGCACACGCGAACCTATCTTCAAGACATATACATATATATTCCGTTTTCAACCATTCTTATACTATACCACGTATATTACGACAATAGTTAAGCGCACACTAAATTTTTTACATGTTTTGTTGGAATTATTTGGCTCATATTTATAAACTATGGTCCACTTGAAACACTGATATTGGAATAATGATCATATTCTTGGTATTGTGATATTATTATGATCATTAGTATGAGAATGACAGATAATATTGAAATCACAGGATACAATAAAAACCATACAAACTACTTCGACAACGATTTTACTGCGACCATAACGAAATTCCGCAAAGATTATACAATGATTTTTCATTGTGTTATTTACTTGAGATGGTGAATTCTTGGGAAATTTCACCACGTTTCACTACGTCTCTTCCTTCTCACAATCGCCTGTTGGTACCGTAAATTCATTAAAACAACCCTACCCGAATGTCCCTTGTCACTAATGTAGAGGCAATTGGATTCCTACCATAGCGTATCCGCAATGAATCGTATCAGTAAGAGTCTCAAAATTCTATTCTTCCTTCAAAATATCATAGACATACAATAAAATGTTGTGAGTAATCCCTTCAATATTTCGGATTTTCATTTTTGTTTAATTGAAATAATAAAAACTCTATGAATGAATTATTGTATTTGAATTTACAGGCTTAAGAAGATCATAACTTCGAGGGGTAATTTTTATACCTGTGCCAAGAGATGGGTGACTCTCGAGTAGCATATTATGTAAGACATCGCGGGAGTATCGATTACCAAGAAGGCCAGGGAGATATCGTTGCGTGTTATGGCTATATAGGTATATAGGTATATATATATATATATATGTGTGTGTGTGTGTGTGTGATGGAAACATATACAATAACCGTTCATATTATTAATGAACTCGTCAAATTTTATTCCGTTATAATCATCTGTGTTGATCACGATGATGACTATTATATACCTATATATATATATATATATACCTACACCATAAATTTATTTACACTATTTATCCATATGTTATAATTACAGAAACGAGATATGTTTTTTTATTTTATTTTTTTTTCTCCATACTCATCGAGAATACTGATAAGTGTATTCATGACAATTTGCTGGTTGAAATAAAATGAATGTATAAAAAATGTTTCTATAGAAAAATCATATATCCAATGCTATTGCTATATGACAATAATGTTTATTATATACCATACTTTTAGCATATAAATATTTTTTCATCGTCATTCAAAAATACGACGTATAATCATATCCATATTGTGAACGAATCATTGGATAAAATTAACCTGTATAACCATTATCAATTTTTTTACTTCCTCCTGTATAAATGGGTATTTGTCGCGAATGTATTTGCCAACACAAGAAATATATGCCGAGACTTTTGATATACTAAAAAATTATATATCAAATACGAAGAGTTATATCGTATATAGTTATGTAAAACACTCGTATATCTCATACTTATTTCGAGATCTTGCTATTATATATTGGTATATACATGTATACAGTCGAACAGATTGAGTATGTGTGTCCAGATGTCGGCGAAGAACATTTACACTTCGTTTATTGAATGAGTGGGTGACGTGTAGCTTTTCACCAAATGTTTTGTGTCCACGTGCCGGTACAAGTTTCTTTTTCTCACCCACTCTGTGAAACTCTGTGTCGCGCTCTATTCCGTATGAGCCCACCCACGGTTGGGCTTCCTTTCATCCAAAACCGTAACACAACTACTTCCACTTACTCTCTATGTAGTTTATATATATATATATATGTATATAACGCTGTTGGAGCCGAAATGCGGAAGACTTCACCCGTTGTAGCATCGTAGACTTGACGACAGGTTCACATCCGTCCGTGTCTTGGCGATGCAACAATATTTTTTATCTTCATTTCATATATAAATCCGAACGCGGAGACCGTGGACAATTTTCGTTCTATCTACATCAACTATTAATCAATGAACTAAACACCAAAGTATATGTTTATTGAGGGATGAGTGGGAGGTGAGGTGAGCTCAAAGCATGTATATGTATTGTACGAATAATCGACAATTGCGGATGAAAATATTGAGCTTACCAGAAGAGGGCCGGTCCGAGTATCTCGTGCAGTACACCCACGCAGGCCAAAGCATCTGCTTAGACGGTTCTCCTCCTGAGACATTTGGTTGTGCACTACCATTTGCTACGCTCACCGCTGAAGTTGTTCCCGGTGACATATTGGTTGTTGTCAAGTCCGATCCTCTCTCTGAACTCTCCGATGATGATTCACGAAAGTCCTTGGTAAGATCAATAGGTTTTGGAGTTTGCTTTTTCGGCCGTGATTTCTTCAGCGATATTGGATCAGTTATTCGCCTGCCAAAATCCGCTTTCAAAATGTTATCAATACTGAATTTGAGATTTCCTTGAATATCATTGTTATTGCAATTATGTCGATTGCTGTTTCGATGAAGACTGTTGTTGTTATTGTTGTGTACACTGTTGACATCTGGTGAAATACTGTTACCCGTGTCCGGATGATTGTCAATACCCACTGAAATAGGGCTCTTAACTTGATCTCTCGTTGGCAATGTTTGTAATAATTTACTAACTGATTCATTATTCTGTTGGCTTTGTTGAATCGTCCGATGCCGTTGCAGTAATTGCGGTTGCGATAGTTGGCTGTGCTGTTGCGATTGCGTCTGCAATTGCAGGTGATGATGATGATGATGTTGATGAAGTAAGGTGGCAGGCGACGTGTGTTGACCTACTGATATCGGGTGAAGTAACGCATGTGGAGTTGTATGAAGCTGAGCTGAATGAAGAAGAAGTGATGTGTCTCGTGAGTCACGACAGGTCGGATGAAGTGCCGACGAGTTGGCGACTTGGAGACCCATCATTGTTGTCGCGGATGGTGGCGAGAGCGAGAGTCTTGTCACTACGGGTATACTTATAGGCGTTTTATGAAGTCTCTCGCCAGCCGAATATACAATTTCTTGACCAATACCATGTTGTAACGACGCCCTAGGATTTGGAGAATAATCTACGAGATCGGAATCCCGCGAGTATCGAGATACCAATTGTTGTTGGAGTGGCTGGTGAATAGCTGTGATTGTTTGGTATTTGGGCAGAGTGGAGCTATCATTAATAACGTCGGCGCGTCCTGGAGATGATACCGTTGCGTTTGAAGAAGCAGGTGATCGTATTGACGAGGCAGTTGGTGATGAGGGTTGATGCTGAAAGCTGCAGTAACTTTGCGGACTAGGTGGCTGATTGAAGCTTCCCGATCCGTCATTTGATGGCGATGGCGACGGTGTCCTCGACGATGATAAGCTAATGGAAGGTTTTGTCATTATATCGTTCCGTCTATCAAAATATTCCAATTGAGTTGATAAATCTGCCGTAAATGCTGTTAATTCAGAGCATTTGCTTTCAACTACCATACTGTTTGGGAGAACGGGCGTTGGTTCGCTACCGACGCTCAACACCTCACTAGATTCACTTTCACAGTCTGACAAGTCCTGATGCTTAGTCTTGGCATTTCGCAAAATTATTTGATGGTTACTGGTGTCATTGTCATTATCCAGATGGGCCGTAACACAATGATCCATTACCTCCATACCGACTGATATATTTTTAATTCACAACATTTGTGTATGCATTTTTACAACTTTTTTTTCTATTATTCCTTTATCACTTCAGCATATTTTTGTTTACGTCTCGTATCGTAGTGCCTCTCGTTTGATGACATTTCTCTACGATACATTGACTAACTAAAAATACCACATGTATAAACATCGTCGTTGGGCATCATTCTCTGTTTATGCCAAACAAATTGTGTGAATAATGATATTTCAATGCCCAATTTCACTATCATGGTTTCACCAATATATCATTCACTGTTCACGCGTCAAATTTTTATTGCTAATTTTTATTCATATAGATCACCAATTAGTTTTTATCACCTTTGACCGACACAAGTCATTTAACCACTTCACAAAATGATAATTATTATTAGACTGAAATAAGACAGCAATTGATAGAATGTAATTTTGAATTAATAATGTGCGGACGCGAATTATCGAAATTAACCGAGAACAACAAATTATCACATATATAACAAAACGAAATTGCGGTGTTGATTCAAATGTAACGATTGTATGGACCTGCTGTGTTCACCGCTGGCTCTTCGCTTGGTTGTCGCGGTACGTCTGGTGTTAAAAGACGGTGGAGGGCTGGCGAGGGCGTTACTGGGCGTTAACCCCATAAGTAACGCCCGCAGTAACGATGCCAGGCCCCTTTGTCTCTGTAAAGGGAACGACATCTGCTGGATTTAATGAAAGACTTTGAGCATGAGAACGCCTCTAGGGATCCGTCTCATTCTATCGTTTTGCTACATTATCTGTTTTGCTCTTTCATCTCTCATCTCTCTTACCCCATATATCTCTCTGTCCTCTTCTGTGTTTTGCTTTCACCTTCTTTCTCACCATCACCCACACCCTCTTTCTCGTTTTCCCTAGTTTTCCATCTCACTTCCAACCACGTCCTCCGTATTTTTGTCTCGATAATTCGCTAGATGAAACGTGGGCTGTCCGCAAAGCCAGAGCCATGCAATTCTCCCGTCCCCCTCCACTGAATTGCGTGGGGAAAAAGTAACTGCCAGCAGTCCCTTTCTCAGCTCCTGGATCCTGGTTATCGGCCCTCTGCCAGGTGGACTCACCCTCGAGGTAATTGTTTGCTTCGGTTATTCCTACTGCTTGGTATATACTTTATGAGGTGCTTTCAATCGTCTATTTCATACATTGAATAGTTTTTCATTATTGTCTCAGATAGTTTTCCAAATTTTCATCATATATTGCATATGGATGGGTGATGTTTAAACAAAACCATTTATATTATCAGCAAAAATTTATTTATTACTTAAATACATGACTGTATGTATCTATGACTCACATATATTAAAATAAGGTAAAACAGTTGCATTTCTACAGTATATATAGTGGTAGAATCGATTGAAGTGCTGTTGTGTCGTTTCCCATCCGCGATCAATAATATTAATATTAATAATAATAATAATAATAATAATAATAATAATAATAATAATAATAATAATAATAATAATAATAATAATAATAATAATAATAATAATAATAATAATAATAATAATAATAATAATAATAATAATAATAACGATGATGATAATGATGATGATGATTATAATAGTGGGGTAAATTTCTGACCTACCTGATCGATCAAACGTGTACAGTTGTGAAATTTATGTTGAGTTTTGCTCAAACAACCGAGGGTAAGACTGTTTAGCGTTGAAACTAAATATAAGGGACCGCACTGTAACGTGTGCTCTTCCTTACTCATTGCCATTGTCACCATAGTTGGATTATATCCCACATCTCATTCATATATAGTGCTCGCATGATAAATACGGTTCAACTCGAAGGGAGATAATGTTCGTTCATATATCACGGCCGGTATTTCATGTGATGAATTGATTATATTATGATAAACGAAAATATTATGATATTATTTTGAATTTAGGAAAAAATTGATGTCGAAGAGGTAGTGCTGTATCAGAGCGATGTGCTCGATTTAGTGTGCTGAAAACGTACATTATCTGTATCAGTAGTATAACAATCGAATACTTTTGAATATCATGTGTCAATTGGAATTGTCATGTCATTACCATGTACAGTGTCCTATGTTTACCTTCAATTTTTTTATTACATCTATAGCATTGTAAATACAGCAAATATACAACCAGTGCATGTTTATTTATTTTTCTTGGTCCTCTAAACATTTACAGCTTTCACAATACACGTATATATTATGGTATAATATTACATTATATAATCCCGGTAATAATTCCGTTTCAGGTGTAGTATATTCTCAAATAACCATTGATGCCGTGTCTTCTCATTACTCAATTTTTCATACAGCTTTTCTCCGTGTACATATAGAAGATACAATGCTTTATCTCGCACTCAAAGCTCATTGAGTGCTGAATTGATATTGCGCTTGAGAAATAAATGCAATATTAAAAGGTGGAGACGCAAAAATTTCACATATAAAAATAGAGACCAACAATATCACACATTATGAAAATTCATTACTCACTGGCGATTATTCTGATACTCATCTATTCGCTGGCCATTACATCCTACAATTGCTTCTAGAATTGGATTTTTTTCTCGAATTTTTGGTCTTTTAAATTTGATAATTAGACGTAAACAAAAGTATATAATGTACTTTCTTTGCGAGATTTTCCTTCACCTTTAACTGATGAACGCATAATATTCAAATGAATGACGAGATGCACGAGGGAGAATGAGAGAGACACGCAATGAGGCATTCAAATGGTCCTACATGCAATTATAATGGACTAATAATATTTTGTTGTTAATTTTAAACACAATTTTTACGTGTATGTGTCAACAAGTTAAATTTTTGAATTGACATGAATTGTGTGTACTATTGTAAATGATTAAATAGTACAATTCATTTGATATTGAACGATTCACATGAGACAGCAAAACGCTACGCCATTCTCAAAAGCTGACTGAATAGCTGTGGTTTCCATACAGAAAGCGCCGTCTTCACACATTGTTGCGAGCCGCTGCTGGTGAGCACGTGTTTCGCTCAATGATCTAGAACAATCATTGCTTACATATCAATAATTTTGCATAATACTTGTTGAACAATTCAACGTTTTGAAAATTGATCGTCTCACCTGGGCGTCATGGCGCGTAATCGCTGTTGCTTAACATGTTTTCTCAATGCCTGTTGCGTATGTGTGGTATTAACGGAACCTCGCAAAACTTGACGATTTTGTCCGTTCGTGGAATTCCTGAGACTCAAT
Source organism: Zele albiditarsus (assembly GCA_958496275.1). Lineage (NCBI taxonomy): Eukaryota > Metazoa > Arthropoda > Insecta > Hymenoptera > Braconidae > Zele > Zele albiditarsus. The sequence continues at coordinate 11,699,031 of OY292414.1, forward strand.
TGCGACAAGTATTCTTCAAGCTCGGCTTCACTCGTCATCAAATTTCGTCGAGCATGATGGATGTTGATTGACCGCGTAGAGTCAGACCAAGGTGGTGGTGGGGTATGAGAACGCGAAAACATGGCATACTTGCTGCAAAGATAATCCTCGTAGGACGGCGGTAATCCAGTCTGCAATACATGTATCATTATTTCAAAAAATTGCATTATCCACAGTGTCCATGAACATATATGTAAAGGGTTCACATATTATACGACATGATATACCTGCCAAGACTTGGCAATGGCAACATCATATGTCGGCGGTGGAGATGTCATCGATGGAACTGAATAAACTGGTTGGGGAGAATTAGGTATAGTGTCCATAGTGTTTGCATCACGAACTGGAGTAATGTTAGCGCTGGTATTGGGCAATTCCGAGAGTGTGACGTAAGGCGCTTCGTGAATTGTGTCACCTCTGCCACTCGAAATGCTTGAGTTAGAATCTTGAAATAAATATTTTCAGCTTTGGTTCATTCATTCATTCATTCATTATGATTGATATCTTAACATATGAACAATGTTACTGAATAAAAATATACGACCTATTGAAATTACGATAATAGAAGTATACCAATGTATGTGTAATGAGGACTGGGTCTCTCAGCACTTCGGGTTCGTCGCGACGAATTGATAAGTCGTTGACGCTCCAATTTTGAATTATTTTTCACAAATTTGGTTTGCTTTGGTAAAACGCTACAGCTACCGTTATCATTTGACGTTGCTCTCTCATCCATTTCCACGTCGTTATATTCTTCCTTTGCGACTTGAGTTTCAGTCTTATTGTTTTTTGATGACTTTAGCACAAGATTTTTACGATTCGCTATAATTTCTATTCTGTTGTGGGCTTCACAGAATTCGAGAGAAACACCACAGCCGCATACCTCTGCATTCTTATTAGGCATCCTGCAATTGTTAATTTATCAATATTATATTACTGGAGGGGATGGCGAGGTTGACAAGACGCAATTATTCTATCGCAATGACACTTGTTTAACATGTTTAAATATGAACTAGACTACAATTCATATCAAATCCAATTTCAGCTGATGATATGTGAAAACAATAAGAGTCGCGAAAAGTTTGATACAATATGCATCGTATACTTTGAGATATTTCGGCCATCTCCATTTCAAGTTGGAAGAATTGAGCTAAGATTTTTCATAGTGATCTTTGAAATTAAATCATTTTTTCACCATAGTATTTATATATATACAATTATTAATAATATATAATGGTTTGGATCAAATTAATGCGTCGCGTATCTGTAAATGATTGTTCGAAGAGAGACTACAATTATGTCGAATGGATATGGATATAAGTGGCACAGATGCAGGGAAGACCGCGTATATAGCTGAAGTGGGTCAAAGACCAGCCAAAGTTAGGTCATAGTCCGACAACTACCAGTGTGGCATCAGGGCGTCGGCCACCCACTGTAACTGGGTCATGTTTTTCCTCCTTCTCTCTCTTTCACTTCCTTCTGCTTATGAAAACAATGGAATATATATAAAGACAATTTTCTATCCCTTTATTCCTCTCTTTTTTTACTCTCTATATATTTTTTCGCTATTTCATGAAAACTTGTATCATATTTAGCCAATCAAAATTCGTATACACAGAAATTTTCATGACGATGTTATCACAAAATACTGTGGGATTTGAGGAGAAAAAAAACAAAAAACACGATAAAAATGTTTTGACATTGCACTTATCTGTCGAGATATTCTGCAATCATTTAGGAGATGGAAGGGGTAATTTATTGTTATGTAGATTATATGATGGTTACGTATATTTGCAAGTGAGAATTGGGACACGGGGGGCAGATGTGCTTTGTATCCATTGTTTGTTGCAGTATTGAAAAGTAGGTCAGAACAAATCATATCGGGTTCATTTCTTTGTCAACATACTGATATCCCAATTATCACAATTGGATTTTCTCAAATTTGTAGTCAATAATGAGCAATATTCTATGTTTCCACAGCAGGACAATTATTTTTTTTTGCGGATTCACTCTATTGCACTGCAAACCCAAATAGGTCATCAATCGTGGAGCTCCATATATCTTAAGCATTGTAGATACAAAACGTAATACATTTCCAAACGTGTTGTGTCTTATATGAGGAATGCGACATACTCGAGAACGTGTTGAGGTTGAGACTACAATGTTCTAGTTAAGGAACGACACGTTTAATAACACAATTAGGCTTTTAGTGTGATACTGATAAAAAAGTAAAGTTTGAAAAATTTCTGGGACATGACAAACCAATAATATTGATGTATGGAATGGATATTATCATAATTTTCAAACACTCGATAGCACCTGCCAATTTTCACTACAATTCATTCTACATTCATTATTTCTTCCTCGACTATGAATCCATTGTATTTTGTGAAGCAGTCATGGATTTTTATGATACATATGGGCGGAGGATGAAGTGGTAATGGACTCTTTGAATCCGAGTGTGAGTATATTGCATTCTAGCAGGTCAAATGTCATGTTTATTCTCGAATGAAATTCCAATATACATGTATAATGACGTGAGTTCATCGAACGATCTATCATTTCATGAATTTGCAATAGAGATTGTTGCTAAATTGTCAGAAATTTAGTATGTGTTCGCGTGTCTGGGTATTTTTATATATTAATTATGAAGCTTGCAAATGACCAGTGAAAGTGTATGGTATTTGAAAATAACAATTATTAGGTGTGCTCAAGGAAGTGAGAAAAGCGATATACACGTATATGTCTAATGAGAATTTACCTTTTGAAAACTTTGTTGAATAATATTGGGCAATGGGATGTAACATCGAAACTGAATGACTTAGTGAAAAAAATTTTTCCAACTTTCACACAACTCTCTTAACCCGTATATATATCTTTCGCAACATTACTTCTTATTATTATCATTATTATTATTATTATTATTATTATTATTATTATTATTATTATTATTATTATTATTATTATTATTCTTGTTGTTGTTGTTGTTGTTGTGGTTTTTGTTTTTGTTTTTGTTTTTGTTACTGTTGTAGTGGAGATATGTTTCAGTTTGCACGTGAACACAAGTCATATGCAGCAACTTAAAGACCACTTTGATTTTTTTGTCGGCATAAATGTCCGAATTTCAATTGAGCGCTGCAAAAATAGGTAAATAATCACGAAACCGGGTGTACCAACTCCCTCTCACCAGACGAATCACAGAGAAAGTAGCAGCCTCATAGACTGTTAGACTGCCCGACTGCTTCATCCTTTCGCATCGATTTACTGAATAGTGGCGCGCGCGTCGCAATCAAAGTTCTTCTTCCTCATCCCCCCGAGATATCTCATCTTTTTTTTTTCTCTGATTTTTTTCCCCTCACTTTTTCATCCTTGTAGGACTTGCACACATACTACCCTCTATTATATGTATATATATATGTTACTGGGAATTACCGATAGTTCTGATATCGCTTGCTGAAATGAATAATTTTCGGAAAATAACGGTAAACATAAAATGATGCCGTAATAATTATATTCATTGCATTCATAATGTATAAAATTGGCATTATTAAATTATGAGTGAGTTAGAGGGATGATCGATGGTCGTGAATATTATACGAGCAGCAATGATTGTGTTTACAATTTTATTGGTGTCAAGGAAATTATGAAGAGTTAATGGAAAATATGAAAAAGTTCAAATCAAATGTATCAAACGCGAAAGAAACAAAAACCAAAGATTAATAATAAACATATGTGCTACAGTTAATTAATGAACAATATCGTATTGGTGAATATGATGGATTGTAACGCCCTAATGTAGGAAAAGTTATGAAAGCTGCCGTGCGATGGAACCCCGAACGCTCAATGCTATCATAGCGCTGGGTCAACATCACGGTTACATCCTGTGCTCACGTTCAGTACACTCGTATCGCACTATTCACGTACAGTTTGTCACGTCATCCCTAAAACATCAAATACACGGATTAACAATAAAAAAAATAGAGTGAACGAAGGTGAGCATTGTAATAATATCGCATGTATACACAGTTAATCGGCGAACTCGTGGGAATACAAAATACAACAAAATAGTTTCGGTTGAATACATTGAGCGCGACTACAGTGATATGTAGGATCAATAAAATAATGCAGGCGATATGTGGTTGGGTGGTAAACATGATTTTACGCCCTTGTATAATATATCTTCGTCATATATCCTGATACATATATTGGACGCGCTTTTGTAAAATGATTTAAGCGGCTCATTGGGGTTGCGTTGTGTAGTAATGTGTATTGTTCATTGTTCTTATTTTATTCTCTAATTAATTCAGTTTCTCGGGTTAGGGGTATGTTCTGAATAATCGGTCATAAAACGGCTAATAATTTACGAATAAAAACACCACCCGACAGCTATATTCTGACAATTGTATTTCGATTTTTAAATTCTAATTCAAATGGGCGGAACATTAGGTGTACACTCGATTTACATCGGCATGCAAATAGAGATATTCAACACCGTATTAGCGGTAGCTCATTGAAATTTTTCATAGCCATGGCACCTTTCAAGTTGCGCTTTGCCAAATTGTCAAAATCACGAAGCAAAGAAAGCAGCAGCAGTAGTACTGAATGTGATGAAACAGCACATGATACACCACCAAGGCACTATGGTAACTTGGAAGCAACAAGAAATTCCGAAATAGACGTTCTTGGTGTCAGCGCTGATTCCCGAACTAATTCAATGTATTCACCACCACCATCCTACGAACATGTTCTGGATGAGGTAATACCAAACAGATACAAATAACTTCATACTACACTGTTGGCTGGATGGAAAATTATCTTGATGATCGCTCTGTCATCATCACTAGAATCATCATCATTATTATCATCATTACTATGTGTCGGATCAGGTATATGTACTATTTCACTGTTCCAGAAACGACTGAGAGTGACATCGGGTAGAGCACACAATACTAATGATACAGAAAATGATGATAACACCAGAGGCATCGATAACATTCCGAAGGCTCATAGCAGAATATTGGATGAAACAAGACAGGAGGAAAGTTGTCTTGTGATGAGAGGCGGTAAACTTACTATTAACGGGCCAGAGATTCTCCACAAATCTAGTAAAGAACTATATAGGGCTGTTGCCAAACAATGCGGAATTACTTGCAAAATGAGTGATCATTGCAGGTGTATTGATTGTCAGGTAAACATTTTCGGGGGTGAAAATGTCTATTTGTTCCTTTAAAATTATCATGTTTCATCACTTCGTGTTTTGGTTTATTTAGAGTCACTATTTTGACTGCGACTATGAGAAAGATGAACAAGGGAAAACGGACGGTGGACTGGGTGCTGGTACTCCCATGTTTATATCGGAGGCCGTCATGCACGGCACAGCTTGCGTACTTCTTTAAACTACCACGTCAATCTACAAAATGATAATAGAATGGATATAACTGTCTCCATTTATACTACTATTGTTATATATGATCATAAGGGCATCCGACTGCATTTGAGTATTTTTAATATATAAAGAAGGAAGATATGTCAAGGTATTGAAGATATGAATGATTGCTTATCATGATATATACAAAAGTGTGAACCCTCTCCCATTCATAAGCACAGAATTTTCAAGTTCGGATATGTCGCAAACTCACAGTATACATATATAATTATATATATTTTGACAGTTGTCATGACGGGTGTCAAGAATGAAAATTAGTCAATCCGAACTGAATTCCCAAATCCATTTTTCGTTTATTCATTGATGTATTAACATAATTTTTCATTATTGGCGAGGCTCAAACAGCTCTGACAAACAACAAACGCGTATGCACGTTCGCGGTTAAACATCCGCCACAAATATAATATAATATAATTTGTAAGTGATAGCAAGTATATATCAATATTAATGACCTTTCTAATTTTTTACGGTGAATATATGCTGGAAATATTTATATGATTGTCCTCTATGTACCTGATGATCTTTCATACAAACGAACATTTTTTCAATTCAATGCAGGTGACGTATTAATTTAATCGCTGAGTGGATGAAATAATCAAAGATCGGCACAGCAATTCCAGCCGAATTCCGTCATTTTACAGTAAAGATATAATTGCTGCATTTACCACGGATAGAATGTGGAAAAATAATAGATGAATTGAAACGCATTAAAATTTACTTTGAGTTAGTTAAATCGTAATTCTTGTGATCATCACAGACAACGCTATCCTCAGAAAAAGTATGGATCCGGTCACAATTGCTTATATCGGATCGAAAAAACTTCTTGACAATTTCTGCTAGTTCTTACGCACTTCAATTCATTCGTTCTTCTGGGTTTTTTTTTTTTTTTTTTCCTGTTTTCCTTGCTCCATAACAAAATTAACTTATAATCAAAGGCTGCACTCACAATCTGTGATTTAGTGATTTGTATATCATGCAGGATAATTATTTGTTATATTATCTGTATGGAATAATTTACTGGGCGATCTTGAACATTATTTACAAATTAATCGTTGAAATGCCCAAAACTTCTGTCGGACATAAATAAAGAACCAACTGGAATTTGAAAGCAATAAATTATCCAAATACAATGAATAAATTGGTCCAATCCTTAAATACAACGGTGGGACCATCTAATAAAATATGGTAATGCCTGAAACATTTTCGTATTTAAATACCATACAATGGTGGAATATAACAATTTTCTTTGAGTATATATACATATGATATATTGACCGCGTTGCAATACGCACGCGTATACATGTTCGTCGCCTTGAACAGAAACTCTATATAATACTCTATATGACACGCCATATAATGCGTAGTGTATACAGCCATTGAATCATCGTTGCGAGATCAATAATTTTTGGGTGGCGCGGCCATCCTCGCTACAATCATTATTTTTTTTTGGCAATCCTCGTCAACCAATTTTAATGGAAAAATAATGTGACATGATTATATTTGGGCAAAAAAATGGTATCTACGTCGAACGATTTTTGTATTGTAGTATACGTCTTGTGGAGGACAACAGTGTCGTACTGAAATATTGTGAGCACCACGTTTGAAAATTTAGTATAACAGAATGTGGTTGGGTCTCCTAAACTCTCCACCGTACTTGGCCACCCTATACATCTGTATATATATGTAGGTTCAGTAGGGTGTGCGCATTAGACGAGTGGAGCTGCCACATCCTGTTTATATATTTTTTATGTGTACGCATAAATCGGGACAGTGCGATTGCAAGCATTTTATTCATTGCCAGAAAAGTCATATAGAATATTTTATGCATACGTTTGATTTGAATGAGGTGTAATTGATTATTTTCATCTTTTTCAATTCTTCTTGTTGGTCAAGGTATGTGAGTAAAATTGTATGTTGAAATTGGTGATGATTCAATGAGCCTACAGTGTGATATTACTCCCAAATACGTAGATCCATTGACATAGTGAAGCAATAATTACTTCAATAAACTATAGGAGAGAATGAACAACTGATTGCCGACAAGAAGTCATATCATCCCATTAGTACTATCATTCATAGACAGAGCGGCAGTTAACAAATCACTGGAATTCATTGATGGTAAATTTCGCGATTGATGTGTAACAAGAGCTTCATGTGCCATTTTAAGTTGTGCTATAAACATATAATGAATTAATATTCGTATATATATCGTTTAGTATAGTTGATTGATGTCGATATTGTTGATTTACTATAGGACCAATCCGACGAATCGAGACGTAAGATGCTGGAGCGTGAACTCCGTTTATTGGATCCACGAGATCTCCGATCATACGTGTGGTATCACGGTAGAACACTTCGTAATGGGCGAAAGGGCGCCGAAGCCGAGGTGGTGAATGATGGTGATTTCTTAGTACGGGACTGTGCATCCCAACCGGGTAACTATGTCCTCACTGTGCGCTGGAAAGATCAGCCTCTACATTTTGTCATTAATAAGGTGAATACTTAATTCATCAATATGTATTGTGGTTATTTTCGTTATATGCTTTACGTTTGTATGGATCAATACTGAATTGGCCATTTTTCAATCCGATTGATGACAGGTCATCCTACAGCCCGAAACTGTTTATGAGCGGACGCAATATCAATTTGAGGACGAAGCTTTTGATACGGTTGCCGATTTAATAACTTTTTATGTAGGTAGTGGTAGGCCAATCAGTCAGGCCAGTGGTGCGCGAATAATCTGTCCCAAACCAAGATCATTGCCACTCACGTGTGGGGTTTCCTCATCAAGTCAGCATTGTTTAAGTCCTTCTGCTACCGCATACTTGGCTGGCTCCCCACCTTGTTTACCACGAAAACAGCAACGCAGTCATTCTCTTACTTGCCAACCGCAACAGCATCACGCTGACGTGGACCAACTTGGCGATATGTACACTCCACCGGCACACACAAGTCAGTCCAGTACTTTGCCACGAGTTCCAGCTGTCCAAAACCAATTGCCGACTGGTTGTTTCTCGCTGGGAAGACAAAAAATTACGCGAGTTATATCAGATCCAGCTCTCCAGCAGCAGCAACAACCACATGCACAACAATCATTGTCGCAGAATAACTCGATTCATCATCTAACCTTAATAGCACCACCCAAGCCTCCTCGTGTACCATACATACCTATCCATAATCATCAATACCATACTCATCATCTTCAATACCATCATCATCATCATCATCATCATCATCATCAGCAGCAGCAGCAGCAGCAGCAGCAGCAGCAGCAGCAGCAGCAGCAACACCACCACCACCATCAATCTCATCACCAACACCATCACCAATGCCAGTATCAACCGCACCATCAGGTTCGATATATATATATTTACTAAATACTTCATTCAATTTATTGAAAATTCAGTTGAATTGGACGATATTCGTGAATTGACAGGGTTATCAAGCATCTGGGAGTGACAGCGGAAATGGTTCTGGAGATAGTGAATTTGAAACAAACAATTCTGGCGGCACGAATCCGCCAGTCCCAATTAAAGGAGTCGTGATAAGAAGTCATTATGGACAAACAAACGATGGAATAAATGGAAATGGAAGTGAATATGGAATGGTGGCGGAGGACCAACTACTCACCACCGCACCCTCCATAGAAATATCGACTTTATTGGATATTGAGGGCTTTTCCACTTTACTCTTACCATCTGGTGATCATCGACCTTTGGATTCAACTGCTTTGCGTGGTGTATCTGGCATGTTACACGAATCAGCACCTCGGGTATTGGCATCTCATCTCACACGGCTCGATCTTGAGCTTGTTCTACATTCACAAACGAGCAATAATTCTGGTTTGAGTGGATTAGAACTTGCTACATTACCTCATGGCCACCAAATAAGGCTTGATCTGATCGAAAGGACTGAGTGCCTCAAATTATTAGTCGCTGTTACCATTCTTGCCGGTGCGACTACCATTGAAAGAGCGACAACAATAAGCAAGTGGATTAAAATAGCTGTCGATACAAAAACTGCACTTGGAAACTTGTATGGATTTTGTGGTGTTATGCTTGGGCTTTGTTTACCACAAATTCAGCGATTAGCTAATACATGGCACCTCCTACGTCAGAGGTACACAGAGGAAGCATTCAGTTTTGAAGCTAAACTCAGGCCAACACTCAGAGCTATGAACGAATGTACAAATCCACAAGCCCCAAATACCACTTTACCGCATGTTCTTCCAATAGCTTTGCTCGGTGAACGCGCTCCCGAAGATATTTTAGGTATTTAAAATTCATTTAACGATGAATTTTTCATCCTCACGCAAGAAATTGGGCTCACGTACATAATTATCATTATTTTCGTAGGTAACTCAGCGCCATCAGGTCTTGTAGCGGCTATTCTTTCTCCATGGGAGACTTCAGCACCTGATTGTGGAATGTCAATTATTTGGGCCCATTTGGAAGCTGCCAGAAAATTAGTTGAGAATCTACCGCTCTTTCGAAGAAATGCAGAAATTGCTTTGGAAGGTTGCAGAAGTGATGAACTATTGAATGACGCATTTCGTACTGAATTCCATATCAAGTTTTTATGGGGTAGTCGTGGAGCTACTGTAACGCCTGAGGAGAGACACTTGAAATTCACTCAAGTATTAGATGCCATGTTTGAAAAGTGCGCTGCCAGCGAAATTGTCGCATAATAAAACACCATTTGGTGACAGAATAATGGATCTCACCCACTTATCGACTACAAAACAAGATCACATAATTAAATTTCCATATTATTAATCCACATTAGCAATAAATTTTTTGAATTCAGAGACCCATAGATATTGAATAATCCTGTACCACTATAAATTAATCATATAATTACAGTGAACGTAAATGAATACAAGTGTATGTTTCTCCATTTATTCATTTACCAATATTATTTTTACCGACATAAAATCAATATCATACATGAAATTATCGGCACATTGACGCCTGAGTTCTAATAATGCATAACTCCAAAATTCATGAAATTTCGATTTTTGTAAACATTAATTGTTCTGAAAATATTGCGGATCTGAAATAACATATATATGGAAATTTCTGCCCCTACTGTTGCACAACTTGGCTATATACATCTCGGTTCACATCATTGGTGTACGATAGTGTGAGACACAGGGCTGAATCGCATCTATCACATTGTTTCATTCTGAACGAGACTCATGAACATATGCATACACATTTGTGTTCCAGAATTGGCATCTCTTCATGATTTTTGTTATGATTCAATTTGACTCGAATTTCCAGAAGAGTTGGAAGTTTTCAAACAAAATAATACGGAACTTTTTTTTATCAAACGTCGCACAAATTTCTGTGTGGTATATATATATATATATATATATATATATATATTCGCAAATCACATGAAAATTTGATTTTGACCAGATTTATCTGATCCTGGTAAGACGTACGATTTGATAGTTGATTCTCTTACATGGAAATTCCATCAAAAATATAAATTTATTACTTAATATATATGTGAGCATCGACTTGACGAATGGTTCACCATACTCGGTCTGCTTGACAATTTCAGCTCCATCTATGTTGTCGCAAACCTTAGTGTACTCTGTAATATAATGTTATTGATTGAAAACTTGGCTACAGGTGTCAGTCTGACGCAAGCGCGCCGCATCCATTGTCACTATACAAATACATTGACGTATTGCCATTGAAACTATGTGATACTCACCCCGCCGTTTTTATTCTTCAATTAAATTCTCAGGTCATGGATATTCCCAAATATCCATGGCCTGAATGTATCAATAGAATAAGTATTGATATTCAGTACTTGAGAATAACCTTATGACCTATTTTGATATTTTTTACCCTGCCGTTTTTCATATTGTAAATGGAAAAATGGATACAGAATTTCGTGTGAGCATGCACATAACCGAAGGATTTCGCTTGAATTACATGTTTGCAGTATCAAAAGAATATGATTTACGGGAAAGAATCTAAAAAATTGAGGAAGATTCAATTCATATCAATTTATGCATAAATACTCAATTTTTTATATGGACGTAATTCATTTTTTTATGTTGGTTTATTGTTTGACCAACAGACGCTACCGAAACATACGTGCTTAGCTTCTGTTCTATACCAATCAGCTAGACGTGGTTTTATCGAAGTCCCGTCATGATATTGTGAAATGAGGGATGGGCAAGCGCCTGCGCTTCTATCTTGACTCCCTATTCCCCCGTTGTTCTCTCTTTGCGTTTGATCCGTGTTTTCTCTGTGCATTCACGAGGCCGCCAGATTCGCGCACGAAGGACAGTCCTGCTGTTCCACCAAGACATACCTCCCAATCGTGAGTAAATTTCATCCACTTAATTAATATCGCTATCATATTCATGTTCAGTGTTGCTTGATGTCGTTTATACATCTATATTTTATCCCAAAAATCAACAATTTTTATTCCTAAATAAGAATTATTAATCACACATCATATCTCAATATCATTGTGTCATAGATTGCCATTAATAATTACATACGTCTTCAGTTAATTAGTATCGCGAATAATTATGTATCTCTATACACATTATTCTCTAAAGGTTGACTCTATTGAAATCTGCTTGGTACATCGAGTTTTATTGAACATTTGGTTCACGTTATCAACTCTTACGAAGCCAATTAATAATTCATTCATAATTTACGTATGAATTTGTTTGCAGCAACATTAAATGACTAGAGCTAACACTCACCTTTAACTTATAGTTTATCCATAAGCAATTGTATAAAGCGGACACATAAAATCAAATTTAATGTTATTAATTACAATAAGTTTAAAATTACCAACGTAGAATTTTCATAAAGTGCATAGCATTATATTTCGAGTTGTTTATAGTTGAATTCATGCGCATTTTCGATCAGTCAATATTTGAATAATAAAAAAACATGATATAACAATGGTGGTATTCAATATGACATTGTGTAACTGTTTAGAGCGTCAGACGCGATTCAAAATTTTTCAATGAAGAGATACGATGATAAAAAACTTTCACGCTCTGAAGAGTTGGTTACTGACCCGATCAGCACATGGTGCATTCTCCAACGCGCTCATCGATAATTCCTATCGTAACTACAGCCACAGACTAAAAATCACTCACGTCTTGCCATTATATCCAGTTCTCTCATTAATATATCATGTGAATGATAAGTGTGTCAAGGCAAATATACGTATCGAATGATTATCGCGAGTTTCCATTGAATAAAATAGTGGAAAATAGTGAGGGCGTAATGGATATCTCTTCGTCCACTTTAATTTCCACTGTTTTTAACTCTTGTCCTTTTGGTTTTCTATTTTCTCTCTACGATGTGACGAGATTGATTACAGAAGTTGTTATTATCAGATTAAAATCACTGAAATCCAATGAAAAACCTGGAATATAGACTTGACAGCTCGATATCAATTGTAGTTAAAGTCCAAATATATGATCAAGGACCGCGAGGAAACGGAGATGAAAGAGTAAGAGAGAGGAAGAAGTTATAGTTCCACCTGTTGCGATTCAATCCTTTTTTTCTCTTCAAATGACGATAGGCGCTGCAAATATTGAACGCTTTATTGAAAAAGAAATTAATAAAACGACTGCATTTGCAATATGAACATACTCCAATAGGATTTCATATATCAATTGAAATTGAATCAGCAAAAAATTCTTCGCATCTGAATGACTCATAATTTTTTATATTCATTCAATCATCCTTTATCCTCATCAGTCATAAGTAGCAGTTTTCATACACAACGGATGGACCATAACGTGAAAATCACCCTCATGACCGTATTATATCCATACGCACTTTAACTTGGTCTGTGCTGACCTACTTGTTCGCATCGACCTAATATAAAATACCACGACAGACTGCAGTCAGTCGTTTATCAAACACCATGTATACAATCATGTATAAATAATAAGGGCTGACGGGCTACTATGACATATATATATATTGAACCGGGTTACTTTACCACATATTTTTTACTTATTGAAATAAGCAATGAAAAACAAAGGTAGAATGATTCCCTTAGAATTTAGTATTAGTATGTACAGTTCGGGCATATTTGAATTTGAATGACAAAAAAATATTCTATTTGAATATAGAGAAGCGTATGATAATATTTTACAAGTACAATCTAAATTATATAGCTGCCTTATATTCGTATTGATTTTGATTCGTTTATCTATCACGTTAATTAGAGATAATGAGTATTGGTAAAAGTGCTGTGGCCATGAGATATCCCCTGCGCGACCCTGGGAGAAGTTGAGTGACGAGTTCGATTCTACGGGCCAGCAGCATGTGGGCCACACAGGCAATCGATAGAGCAAACTGTTGATTCTGGCCAGGACTTCGACTACCGGCTCACGAGCTTTAGAGTAACTCTTTCTCTCACTATGATACTTTTATATCGTATATAATCGTCAACGAATCCTGAGAGAACTATATCCAATGACTATTATATTTAATTTATTTTCTAGCACTCTATCAGTCAATTAATCTACTTCTATCATCGTTAGTCTGTTGTGCACGACGTACGTTATATTTGTTTATAAACGCAATTCATCCGCAATTGGAATACAGTTATTCCAGATTTCCATCAGAAAATAAGAGAAAAATGTTGATTTACCATTATACCAAAAATTAATACTTAAAGCACTTGATCAGATTTCACCAATGGAATTTTTTGTCATTCATGAACCTCGAACAATTTCTGTCTATAGTCATTCGTTTGTTATTGAAATACCGTCTCCACGGTGAGACAGTTTGATTTTTTATCTCTATACATTTTGAGCTTTATTTTAAGCCCCCCCCCGTGTTCAATGCTTCGGTCTTACGCTGTTCCAAGCTTTTTATCCCTGCCCAGCAGGAACTTCAAGAGTAGATTCAGCTGCTTTCATACAACTCACAAACGACGAATAAATATGCGCAGTGAGGTCTACTATACAGATTACTATATTATATTATTGAACGTTCACGTAGCCGAAAATAAAGAGACGGCAAAATATAGGAATGTGACGCTGACTTTGCATATGTACATTGATATTGGTATACAGGAGGATTCAATGTTGTCCATATCCCATTAGATGTCAATGAAGCCACAATCCCTAGGCAGCCTTGTGTTATTTCTGGAGGTATTTTCGCCATTCGCCTAGATTCATCATCGTAGCAATGAACAACAACAACTAAAAGCATTATGATGAGATGTCCGTGAATAATTGCACGAATTTACATCAGTAATAATAATTTCATTCATAAACAAATTTTGCATACATATATATATAATCACGTAATGCACAATAGGTACTATTACATTTGAAAACATCTTGAAACCGAAAAAATACTACCCTGAATATATATATATATATGAAAAAATCTAGAGATATTATTGAAAGAAATTTTGTCTGAGAGTAAATGCTTGCGCAGCTGCTTACGTAGAGGTCACCAGATATTTCGCTTGGGATAATTACAAGCATCTCATCCAGGCAGAAGAGGAGAGTGGAAATAAAAAACAGGTAGTAACGCTTGGGGCTACATCGATTTTTATTTCCACAACTTATTCGTTTTTTTTTTTTTTTTTTTTTTTTTCAATTTTACTAGATGACGTGTTGCAGCGGTTAAAACCCACCTGGAAAAGTGTAATACACAATATGATGCACATATCGCCCATATTTGTGCAGTATAATGGTTATCATGTATGACATAAATATATATAGCACTACATATGTTGTGATAGTTTATAGTGAGGAAATTGACATCATCATGACGCTAGACAGTGGTTGTACCACAAGTTCTTGAAACGTTTTTTTTTTGTTTTTAGCAGGAGTAATAAATCCGACGTAATGAAAGCGCAACGGCTACCTGAAAATTAAACGTACTTTTTCACATCATTTTCCTACATCATTTTCTATTGTTCTTAATTTTGTTATATTTCAAATATTCTGAGAAAATAATATATATATATATATATATGATTAAAAAATATCATTTTGCTAGTATGTTTTATTATAACTATCGTATAATGATTATGCACATATTTTCATGTACGTATGTAGATGAATGATGTATGTGTATATATATGTTTGAGCTATCTGCTTTTGCATTTTATACAGTGTTTCTCACTATATGTAGTCAAGATCATTGATGAGGGCGAAGTATAAGAGACAGCACGAATATTGAAGAGGTAGAGAAATTCCACAGCGGGTGTAACAGGACATACAGACAATCAATGTCGTCATCTTTTGATTCCGGCATTCTGATGAGTGAGGTTGGTGGTGCAACTCATTCTCTGGATATAGATTCTCCAACACGAGGATTGGCAGGTACGTAAATCCGGATATGAATGTGAAAATATCATTACATTTCAAAGCAATATTCATACTATTCATACAAATTATTAGTTTATTCGTTGTCGTCGACAGTACTGAATAACGATTGGACCAGCGATGGTTGGAAAACATGTATTAGTCTAAAAGAGTGAGGGGGGGGGGGGGGGGGGGTGCATTTCCCCAGTGTATGTGAATTATCTATGAATATAATTTCGTTTTAAATGAATCCATGTGGAAATAGAAAATATACTTGATGCACCGAAATTCAAGCTCATGTGCAGCAGAAATGCCTGTTGCTCGCGGCCATAGGTTCCGATACGTAATTTGCTCGGCAAAATGTTGCTACTATCCGCCGTTCAACTTTTCTAGTTTATAACCCTTATAACTACTACTATTACTGCTACCACTTCTACCACACAATCATAAATGTTGTTTCAACATAATCAAACCTATATATATATATATATTTGTGCATAGTTGGAACATCGCTTTTTCAGTAATTGTGTATAAATTCATTTACTTGTTCCCTCTTAATTAATTGCATCAATGTGACAGAAAAGTGATTTGATGTGGTGAGGCAGCATGACGGTATGAGGAAAACGTAACATTTTGGAGTTGATCGATAAACATTTTATGGGTTGCGGGTTAGCTTCTTGGTAATTGATAGTTCATTAGTGGAGTTATAATGGAATATTAAATTTTATCATGAGCAATTTTCGTTTGAATATGTTTAAGTGACGTTTTGGAAAGTTTGGCCAACCGTCTCTGGCTTCTTCTCGTTATAAAATTTAAACATTCCATCGATCGGGACTGTCCCATCTTTCTCATCAGAATTTCGATGAATGTCATTTCACTATACCAAACTTATTGCACACATACAATCACATGCTTGTATCCAATATTGACACATATGATCACTTCATTATATATGCATATATATAATAATGATCATAATATTATAACAAACGTTGTGCCGTGACGAGGATTCATACTGTAATGGATCAGTAATATTTCCGATACGACATACTGATGATTAGAATTTCAAAACAGCACTTTGAATAAATGATGAATTGTAAATCTAGGTTGTCTTTCATTTTAATCATTGTATCCCACTATGAAATTGCAGAAGGCACATAATTTATATTCATCCACATTCAGATGTGGACTTTTTGTGCATTTTTAATGCACCAAACCAATAACAACGATGACTCTGGCATATTATATACTATTGATTTCATATAGACATAATAATTGATAAAAGAGTAGAGTATAAGCTATGCTACGAGCAAAAGATATATATTTTTTACAGGTCGACCAGGTGCTTACCATGCCATGTCGTTGCAGAGCCCCAGACTTCGACATTACAGGTCGAAACAATTAATATAATGTCCATCTAGGATTAGATTTTTCATTTATATACTTTCAATACAAGTAACAAATGTTTATGAATAATTCGTTTTGATTATAAATTATCGTCTTCTTCCAAACTATCTGGCCATCTCAGAGTTTTCTGAATACACGCTTTGGAATGTCGCTCGCGAACTCTCATGACATACTGGAAGCATTCTACTGAAACCACCGATTTACCTGATATATTTTAATTGTAGTAACTAATATCAACTATATAGTCAACGATTGCGAGTATTCACCATCATTTATTTTTTTATACTCTGAATGTTATTATCAATTTCGATTATTATTCAAACCTGAATGGGATAAGCCGAGTCATGGTAAATCATTGAATATAGTAATAATTAATGGCAAATATATTGTTTGCACGAGATTTATTTTCAAGTTTGATGATGATATTTTGATTTGATGCATGAATAGATAGATCACTCACAATTATCAATTTTTCACTTTTATATCTGACCGTAAGCAATAATTTGTTTGTGCAGCAAGCATGACTTGATCAATTATTTTTTTGGCTTTTGTTATTTTATTCAAGACATTATTAAGTTTGATAAAGTGCGCTAGAGTTTTATCTGCTTGTCGATATATTATGTGTGTCAATGATGGTTATTGGTCGCCGTTCTCTTTGATCCACATATGATATGAGAGATTATGTAGATTGTTTGTTACAGAACTATGACGGCCATATGTTTTGTCTGCAATTTGCCAATTCTGAGCCATCAAGTTGGGTTAATATGGCAGGGTGGCAATGGATGGGACGATTTAGTACGCGAACAAGTGGAAGAGTTAACGCTCAAGCAGAGACTTGGTAAACCATTTCAATGCCGTACAATACAATAAAATAGAAAATAATAGATTATTCAATGGTTATATGAATAAATGAGTAAATGAATAAATAGACAAATAAACAAATGAGCCAATAAATAAATTTATAATTAAATATTCATTATGAAAATATTTTGGTATGTGAAAATAAAATTGACATTTAGGTACAGGAAGACGAGATTCTGCTGCTCAAATCGGTACTTCAATGTCACCGCCAAATGAAACACAGGAATCATCACCGACACACAATCGCAGGCGTCGATCGAGCCTGGCTGATATACTGAGAGAATGGGGCAGTGGTGGCAATTCAAACAAAAACAAAAGTACAAATAAACTTTGTCGTCGGGAAACTCTTGCGGACATTGCCAAGTCGATGCCATGGTCGAGGCAACACACAATGACAGCAGATTGTAGTCATTTGGCAAGCCTTAGGAAGCGACGCGAAAGTTCTGTAGATAGTGGCATAAAGAGCACATCAAGTAAATCGCGGAGGGACTCTGCAATAAGCGACTTTAAAAGTGATTTAGCCAAGTTATGGAACAAGCGTGACATACCTCAACCACTCACTCCAGCTGTTATATTTCCTACACCACGACGAGGTAAAAATATATTCATTAATAAACGTTATTTATACATGTATGTATTAATATTAAATAATTATTTAATATGAAATAATATAACCTAAATATTGTTCAGGATCCGGTGAGTCAATCAGCAAAAACTCTCGGAGAGGTTCTGGCGAGAGTTCAAAATCTCGGAGGGACTCAATAGTTGGTAATTCAAACGAACGTAAACACCAATGTCGACATCACAAACGTAAACAATCACAACAGTCCCAAATTTCAATCGATGCTGGAGCCATAACACCAACTAAATATTATGGAAGCGATCAAAGACCAAGTGCATCAAGTACAGATAGTGCTGCCTCAGCTGCTGTTAGGTGAGTATTGTCATTTGGATTAATATTACGTATATATGATATCCAGTTGAAATATTTGTATATAGGGATCAGTTGGAAACACAAAAAAATTCAGTTGGAAGCGCGGAAAAGTTCGAAACAAAAACCCATTTGAGTACGGAGCCAAAATATTGTTCCGCTTCAACTGAGACAAAATTTTCAATGAATGATTCAAAGCCAGCAATGGCAGGAACAAATAAACACTATTTGACCCTGGAGCCAAGTATTAATACCCCAACAATCATTATGTCTTCAACAACTCCACCGACAATATCCCCTGTCACAACCAACAATCTACCATTGCCGGGAACATCTACGTCAGGTAGTTCCAGTCCTGTTGGCTCACCTAGTATTAATAATGCATCATCTCATCCTCTATTGACCACTCGCAGAGACTCCACCACTCAGGTCTTACTTTACCATAAATCTTTATTATTATTTTTTCATTCAATTGTGTTGATGTTTTATTAATATCCATTCATTCCCCTCAGTGTTATTACGGGAAAAGTAAAGAGGTATCATCTAATAAGCTGTCGAGGTTAACTAGACAAGCGGCAACAATAGATGAAGCACCGTCAAGTCGCCGTGGAAGTCAGCCAACACTATCGCCGGATCCCGATGATGGTGGCAAGTATATACGAATTTTCACATCAATTTTCCCAATTGTCAAATCACAGAAATATAATTTTGATCGAAACAAGAATGAATTGCTAACACGTTAATATTAATGTTCATTATTCAGTGAATAGAGTTGTGGGACAGGAATATCTGTGCGAAATATTATATCACTTATATAATAATAATCATAATAATAAATGAGTAAATAATGTGTCGATAATTCATATCGTATTTGTGCCAAGGCCGAAAAGCACGACGAGACTCTTTGAGTCCTGACTCGGCGTCTCACTCAAGACGGCGTGATTCGAAAAGTCACTTGAGTCCAGATAGAAATACTGAAAAACGAGATATCAGTCCAATCAGGCAAAGAAGACAATCAAGACTTAGGAGACAATCGACATCCATTGCTGGACGCTCTGGAAGGTAATTATGCTGATAGCAATTGGAGATGAAAGAATCATGTTTATCAATAATATTTCTCAATAATTGATTAATTGCCATCTGTTGGAGCATGGTTTCTGGACGCTGAGTGTGATCACCAAAGTTATGCAACATCGAGTGTGAACTATTTCTAGCCGGATGATCGCCTCAGCGACCAGAGCTTCGCATACAACCGGCGGGAGGACCTATATAAAACAACATATCGTACGATTCGGGTAGGGATACTTCGCGAATCGTTACTGACGGTATCAACAGGTTTGCCGCATTTATTATGTGTCTGATGTGTCAAACACGACACAACATACAGTGAGTCTGCCGCGAACGCAACAGGTGGGGGGATACAGAATAATCACTGACAAAAGAGTTGTGAATGTAGAAAGTATTCTGCAAATTAACTGAAGAGGGAAGACATTGAAAATGGTAATATCAGTGATTGATAAAAGTTATTGATACATTATAGATCCCCGGACAGCTCGTCATGTTCATCCAGAGAGCCGAGTCCGTGCGCACGTGGATCAGGAGGTCATCAACACGCACCAATTGTGAGAAGACAATCAACAACCGAGGAAATTCTTATCGCTCGTGGATTTAGACGACAGAGTACTACTGAAGAAAGGATACGATGCCGTAATTTCCGAAGACAAAGTTCACAAAGTGACGACACTGTAAGTATTTTTTGATACATTATAGTTGATAAATTCAACTGATAGTATTTAATTAATAAAGTTGCGAAATACCACTGATTCGATTGAAAATAACAAATGAACAAATAAATGAATGAATGAATGAATAAACAAATAAACGAATAAACAAATAAACAAACAAATAAACAAACAAACAAACAAACAAGGTTCAACGATATCGGGGACGCAGAGATAGTTCGGCACAAATTACAGATGGAACGTTTGCGACAATGACGGTGGAAACAACGAGCACATTTTTCGATAGCAGTACGCAAACCGGTGAGTACAATGATCACTCGAAATGTTTTGCATTTAATGCATATCTGCTAAACGCATATTTATCCACTCTACGCATGACCGTTTACATTTTCAATTTTATAGTGCGTTCAAAATGCGCTAGAATATCGATACTCAATTTTATTCCACGGCACTTTTCGGAATGTCGAGTGACACGCGTGCGCGAGATAACGTGGTTTAGTTCACAAGAAAATACGTGGGGGTGCATAACAGTCGATAGGGTGCGATGGACACGATATGCGTGAAAATATAACGAACATTTTTCACTTGTATCAACCGAATTTTTTGACATAAAGTATAACTGTAGTGGTGATATTCATAATTTAACCATCCAGCGAAACATCGTGATAAATATTTCAATAATTTATAATTATAAAATGGATGTCAATTCAAAAAGACAAAAATCATAAATCTCGACGACGAAATATTAGTAATGTAATTGCAGCGTATGCAAATGTATACTTGTATATTGAAAGATCCTTGATTGCGAGTTGAATATACGTCAGATACATTTGGAAAATAAGCAATGTATAACAACTTGTGACACTCAACTCACTCGATGTTCAAGAACTTAAATTATTATCACTATTACCGATCATTATTTATTATCTATTATTATTACAATTATTATTGTCACTATTATTAACATAGTCAAGGAACAAACATGATAAACAAAAAAGGAGGATACAATGGTAAATACGCAAATAGTATATTTTCGCACTGTCGGGCGACTGCTATACCCGAGAGGTGTATAGTGATACAATTTTCCATTAATTCACACGACGGGTGGTGTCTATCGTGAAGATTTCATTGATTGTCCTATTACTTCCAATATACGTATTTCTACAAGTAAAACTGGATAAAAATCGTTCAATAGAGATAATTGTGGATAAACATTTATCACATTGGATGTCCGCGATTGATGATTTAGTTAGTGATTATTTTAGCTTTTTAAGGCATTTCTGTTCATATAAATATACCTGAATTAATCAGCTATGTCCGGTCCATACTGGTGTACAAGAAACCTTCGGCTTCTTCCCTGGTCTCGATTCATAGATTCAATTATCATTCTCATACTTGTATGATAACCGTCAATAATATGATTACTCGGTATAATACCTCGGGAAAAATATGTTTTCATTTACATTGAAATGTATATTCACTATCCAGGAGGGGAGAGTTAGAGGTTTAATAAATAAAATGAATGTTATTTAACTAAGTAAATTTAGGGGGGATAACGGTGGAACATTCCGCAACCAAATTCCGATGTCAATTATTTGTTTCTTGTGATTTCCATTGCTTTCTCTTCTTGACTGCAATATAATCTAGTTTTTTTAATGCTGCGAAGAGCCATCGCCACCATATGACAATAACCACTATCACGAGGAGTGCTTGAAATGTAACAGTTGTGGTTTAAATTTAACAGGACCCAATCAAAAAAGAGCAAGACGGTATGTAATTATTGAGATAAAATGAACTCGATCGTATAACTGCAACCAACTATTATTCTAGATTTAAAAATCAAATACTTTGCGATCTGCATTTTGCGGATGTGGCGCTAATGGAGTGTTCAGATTTTATGCAGCAGTTACGCAGCTTCAAGCCCCAAAGTTTAGGATGTGCGGTGGCAAGAAGAAAATCATCGACTACTCTGATATTTCCACTGCCACCACAAGCTTGTTCAGGTAAAAGTTGCTCATCGATTTGTGACTGTTTCTCTGATATTTTCTCTGATACAACAACACAAAATATTACAGTGAGCGGAAAAACTAATGGAAAAATGTTACGTGCGGTTCACTCTAAGTTCGAATACCGAGCCCTGTTCATAAACAGCTTGGTGTTCTACCTTACAGTGACTCGAACGTGTTCAAATACGACGCACAATACATAAATGTAATGTAGCCCAAATCTAAAAGCTTGAAATTGACATTTTTTTAGTTTCAATTTTGTTCGTAATTTCATTTCTATTTATTTGTTTCTTCATTCGTTTATTTTTCTCTCCATTTGTTTGTCACAAAAAATGGCGGCAATGATAGTATCGCACGGATCTGTATTAAAATAATCATTGATTTAGTTTTAATACAGATCGGTGTAGTGTTCACATACTATCGCGGTTGCAGATGAATTCTGTCAAGAGTTTCCGCATAATCTCATCTCAACTCCTGGTTATTGGATTGAGTGTTCACGACATCAAATTACATCTGATACAATTTGGGATGAAAGTGAGAGCGATCGGGATGGTACAGACCCGGAGCAGGGTGACGGTCAACAAGATCAAATATCTATGATAAAACAACGCGACGACTTGTGTCTCTTTGAAGAGAATGAACTTGATGATGATGATGCACCCCGCAAGAAATCTACAATTGAAGAACAGTGGGAAAAAAATCAGAGCTTCGAACTCACTTCAGTTGAGCAAGAAACGTATGAGAAATATTTCTATGGTTCAGAACATTGGAATTATTTTACTAACGATGAGGATCTTGGGCCAGTTATTCTCAGTATGAAACAAGAAACAATAAATGGCAGAGATCAATTTAGGATACTCGTCCGTGCAATAAGTTACACAGTTCACGGATTAATACCAGCAAGTTGTGTATTTGCCGATCGGTAAGATTACCTTTGCTCACTTTATAATATAATTACAATGTCTTTTTGTATATATATCTAGACATGTACATTAATATATTATTTTCGTTTTTATATATTTTTCATCATTCAGATATGATCGTGAAGAAGTTGTCAAGAGTCTTGGAAAAGAGGTTAACATAAACCCGCCATTGACTTTGGGCCAATTGCCTGACACACCGGAAGAGCTCCTCAAGTTGGATCAAGTCTTCATCAAATCTGAATTGAAGGTTGGCGTTATTTACGTTCAGGAAGGTCAGTATACGGAGGAAGAAATCCTAGACAACAATGATAGTTCGCCGCTATTCGACGAATTTCTTCAAATTCTCGGTGATAAGGTCCGTTTAAAGGGTTTTGACAAGTATAAAGGCGGTCTTGATACAGTGCACGATCTCACTGGCCTTTATTCCGTTTATACCAACTGGCGAGGCATCGAAATAATGTTTCATGTCTCTACGCTTTTACCATATGAGCGGCATGATCCCCAAAAAGTACATATTTTATAATTCGTCTATTACAATTATAATATTCTGAACGAATGGATGCAATATCTTTTTTTTTTTTTTTTTCACCTCCCTTGATTTATTCTAGTTACAAAGAAAACGCCATATTGGTAATGACATAGTGTGCGTGGTGTTTCTTGAAGCCGATAATACACCCTTCAGTCCAGCATGCATCAAATCACACTTTCTCCATACATTTATTCTTGTACGAGTTAGTCCGAGAATCAAAAGGAAAATTACAAGATATGAGGTATCTGTAGTGACACGTGACGAAGTTGGCGCGTATAAGCCTTATCTCTGGGAGCAAAGTGTTTTCGAAAAAGGTAAACAGAGTGACATCAATAGAATATAACGTATCTATGAAAAAAAAAAAAAAAATCATTTTTAGGTGCAATGTTTCGTGAATGGATGCTAACAAAAATTGTCAATGGTGAGCGAGCGAGTTACTCAGCACCAAAGTTCGCGCGGATGCAGGAACGAACGAGGAGCCAAATGTTAGAAGATCTTGTGGCAAACTTGGCCAATCATGCCGAGACTGGACAAATTCCTAAACCATACAGACGTGGGTCATGGAGGCCAATTGGACATATGCGACCATCTTCTCCTCTTCTTGATTCTGTTCGAGATCAGTTTGAGGACTATGATCAATTGGCTAAGGACTTCACCAGGGTCTTCCTAAATAATTCTGCTAATATTGAGCTCAATGCCAATTTGTTTGATGTAGCTTTTTTAGTTCCTGGACAACAGAAACAAAAAGTCCGGTTCATTGGTGTACGAGCAATTCTAGGTGTTAGAAGCAGGTATTGTTATCAACTCTTCATTCTCATAAATATAAATGAATGTTTGGTTTTTGCATTTCGCCTTTCTGTGATGATTTTAGTGGCATTGAAATGTTTTTCATAGGGTATTTCAGGAGATGCTTTATGGAATTCAAACGGGTTTTGGAAGCCCACAAGTACCGGTGGCAGAATTATTGGCGAGACCCGCACCAACTCTACTCAGCCCACAGAAGCCAAAAAGTTCAAATTTTCTCCAAGTTCCCGATATCGAGAGTCCAAGGTATCTTATACAGTGTGGAATTTATCTATCTTTCAATCATCCACTAATTTACGCATGTATAATCATTTCGATGTATTATACAAATCCTAATTATATATTATATTGGCATAGGCCCAAAAGTGTACCCTCATCACCGATGGTGAAGCGTGCTTTCTCCAGACTCGGTACTATAACAGCTGGATGGGGTCGAAGTATTAGAAAACATGGAAGTAACACCCTACAAATTGAAGACCGAAAACGGTGGACGAGTTCGCAAGATTGTAGTAGTGAGTTATTGATCGATATATTTATTCATTTGTTCATACATTATTCTAGCATATGTAAATGACAAAATATTCTTCTCGCTGCTGGCGATTCTTATTTTCATTTAAGATAAAGAAACGAAGGAAAAGGAGAAAGTAGCGCAAGCCCTGGCAGTTCCGAGATTAAGTGTTTGTGCAGATGCACAGAAAGTTGATAGAACAAAACTTGCCCAAACTGAAGTACGACATTCAATTCGTCTTATTTTTTTGTTTTCTTTCATGAGATATCAATTGTCGTTGACACCGGTTAATTTCACTTTTTCTTTTTCCACAGTTTGATATAATAGAATTCGACCCCGACACATTTGGGATCCTTTTGGATTATTTACACACCGGTTCTTGTCCTCTGACCTGCACAAATATTCCAGGCTTGATATGCGCGGCGGAACACTATGATTTACCAGATCTTCTGCAGGCATGCTTTCACCATGCTAAACAATTTCTTCGAATTGAAATAGTCTGCATAATGTTGTGTGCTCTGGAGAACTATTACTGGCGCTATACTTCAGCGTCAGAACTCGTGAATATGATCCTGGCGTTTGTGGAAACGCGGGCTTACCAACTCTTTCAAAGTCCGCACTTTCTCACTTTGAGTGAAAGTATGGTGCAGACCATCATGTGTCGAGCACTTGAAGTGGTCGAAATTCGAAAGTTCGAAGCAATGCACAATTGGGCGAAGCATAGATGCAAAACCAAATCAACTAAAATGGACGCCAACCATGAATTTAGTTGTATTATGGAGAGGTTGAGTAAAGACCTCAAATTATATCGGATAACTCCTCAAGAATTGATCAGAGTAAGTAAAATTTAAACGATAAATTTTCATCTAAACATTGTATTGTTATGTCTAATTTGTAGATTGTTCTACCATCAAAGGCTATAAAGAACGAAAGAATCTTAGAAACATTAATGTTCCAAGCAAATTCGGGCATCTATCGTAATGTTGACAGATATCTCGAAGACTACCAAAAACGGGTGGAAAATCAAGAAAGTTTTGATTTCGGTTTGTAGATCCACCATCAATGGTATCACTGCGTAAAACTCATCAAAAGAATTTGAGGTTTTAACAGTTATAATTTTTGTGGGCGACTGGAACAGGTGTCCATGTCATAATATAATGTATGTTTTTTATGTACGCGAAAAGCCATGTTGTTTAGATGACATGATACATTCACAGCTGTCATCAATATAATAACCTGCTATACCTTTAATATATGACCAAAATGATCGTGGTGACTGAACGTATTTTGAATAATTGCATTCGATCGCACAGCCGAGCAACAACTCGTATACGTACTCTACCATAGAAAACCCGCATACGCTTCATGTCGACTACATGAAAAAAAAACCAAAACACAAACATTCTCGATATTTACAAAAACTTAGTTTTAAGCATCTCTACTAATGTCATTGGGGAAATACACCTTTAACTGGGTGTCAAAAAATCAATGATTGTTTATAATTATGGGCTGGACTCGAATTAACAAAGAGGCCTCAAGATATTGTGGAAATTTACCGTGAGATCGAATTGTTAAGATTTGCGAAGTCGGATATTATTTATCCAAATTCAACTATTTTTCAACGACCCCTGTGAAAAAATTCAAATAATTTATGCTTGAAAATACGACAACAGATGTATATCTACCTAGATAAACATATATGTATATACATGTATATGTATATCTATATGTTTATTATTTTCATTATTATCGATTTATCAGGGTTAATTTCGAAAAGTTCTTGTACAAAATATATTGCGAAGATATTAGACCGATTTTTGGATAAATTTGGGAGGTGGCAAACGCCAAAAATGACAATCTGTATTATAAATAAATGAAAACTTATTGCAAAAGAAAAATCAACACCTGAAAGCAATGATAATGATAGAGGAACCATAGAACACATAATTGCTAGTTATTCCCAATAATATTGAATACTATTAACATACATTAGTATTCAATATATATATATTCAGATATATGTATATAAGTGGCGAAGCATTGATATTGATTAAGAGATAAAAGAAAATATATCGTGTTTTTTTCTTCTATGGTAGATTTTATATCTCTAATACTTCATGAAAATTTGGTTTTGAAGAAAATTTCGCATGGATAGAAGGCGCGTTGTTGAAACTGCATATGAACATGATGATTAAAATATTTGATTTTGGTACAGCTATCCAATAAGTTTTAGAATAAAATCGATGTTATGGAAAAAACATATCGGAAGACAGCTTTTAAGTGGAGATTCGAGATTCAATTTTGATGCGAAATACAATATTATTATTGACTTAACGATGAAAGAAATTGATTGTGCGTTAAAAAATCCATATCTTCGAAGAAGGATCACTATGAATTATAAAAAAAAAAAAAAAAGATCTATTATGATTATTTTTTTTTCCCAATTATGCGTAATGACGATCAAAAATATATATCAACTATAAATATTGCCAAATATTGAATATTATAGCGGTTATTCCATCAAATACACGGTTGTTAACGTGGGTCAATTTAATTGTATATGCCGAAATAAATTATAATCAATTTATATGCGTCATATGAAAAATGTAAACAAAAAACTGTTATGTGTCTTATTGTTCATGCAAATGGATGAACGACAGTTAAATATGGATGAAGTTATCTCGCAACTTGTAACAAAGTATATTCATTATATTCCGATTTACGGTACTTAGGTGTTTTATCGGTATGTTATATAACACCATTTGCCGTAAATGGCAATACCAATGAAATAATAATATAATATTATCAATACATTGACGGCAAGTAAATTTATATAATATATACATGTATTTTATCCGGAATGATGCTTGGTTACATATGTTATGCATTGTGTCTTTATTAATTTATAATTCCGAAATTGTGTAATTATATTGTCATAAGGATAGATTGAAAATTTGTGAGAACAACATTATCAATGAACATTATAGTTGTATTCATTCACTTTCATTTCAAAAATTTATGTAATGTGTGTATATATCGATGATGCGTGTACATGTAAATCAAATGTCCCATAAAAAATAAGTAAGTTCAGACATTGTTCGATAATAATAACAACACGATATTATACAGGAAAATGAAGAATGTATGTAATATCAGCTGTCTTATTGGTGAAAAAAAATCCACTGCATTATATGCATATTCAAATTTACTTCTATTTTCAGATGTTTATTATATACATGTAGATTCTCAAACGAATTTTTGCGTTTGGCGAAATTTCGGAAATTTAGCTAGAGGCGAAAATGGTAAAGGTGGAACAATGCAGAGTACGAAACTGTGTATGCATATATATATATGTGTATGTATGTGTATGTGTGTGTGTGTGTGTGTGTGTGTGTGTGTGTGTGGTGCATATATATTATACTACACTGAAGGTGTGCCAAATCAAGATCCAACCATGGTGTCCCATGGTTATGTTAACCCCGTAATGTTACTGTTGATCATGAAAATATATTTAGCAAGGTACATGAATACGAATGTATAGTTCTATCTACACGAGTATGCATGACATATTTGTATTGTAGAAGGAGAAATTGTATTTGAGCTCTGTACAATTGTTGATTGTCCATCGCCATTGCTTTTGAGCATACATTGTCAAGAGACTTTCTGTTAACAAACTAATAATTTATAAAATCATATTTATTTACAATTGTGTGTTTAGATTCCACCAGTAGTAGATATTGATAAACATGAAAACTTCGCAAAAGTCGCCAATAAAAAAAATAAATAAATAAATAAATGATAGAAATGATGATTCGACAAAAAATTTGAGAATTACGGAATGATTCAAGTGATGTTTTACCTGAACGCAACTAAACATAGTTTAGGACAAGATGAATTATATAACTACGAGGAAACTTAACACTTGGGAACTTGCTTGATAAATGAAATACAGTCTTATTGAATGGCTACATATGACTCGTAAAAATGATTATGTACATAATTGCATACTTTTTTACCACATATTGTCACATATTTGACTTATCATTTCTAAAAATGTGTTCAACATTCATTGTATAATGTCCACCACATTATAGTTGTTAATTAATCTATTTCCACTCACAATATTCACCATTTAGCTCTGACACTCCAGTCTTTAGGTGTCCAATGGAGACATTTTGGATCAATTCTGATGGAACGTTTTTCCATCGCTGCAGCATGTTGTTCAATTATATCCCTGGAAGATTATTTGTCCTTATAGCCTTTGCGTACATTACTGTGTGATGCTAACAGAAGTTGTATGCATGTGGTCGCCACCAACCTATTCAATCCCAAAAATCGCCACTTACCTATTCAATGTCACAATGTACTGTCCTTTATAATAATTGATGAGGTTTAAATTTTGCAGTGTTGATATAACGTCCTCTTTCTTTATCGATGTCAACTCACAAATTTCGTTTATTGTTATTTGTGGTTTTTCATTTTCAATCAAAGGCTTAACAGTAAGCAGTATGTCCAATATTGTGTGTGCCCAATAGCTTCGATATGAGAGAAGCCCAAGGTCTGATAATGGTTTTTCAGGTGAGCCAGTTTTACCTTCGAATTTCGATAGCTCATATGAAAATTCAATCAATAATTTTCCATAGCCTTTCCGTTGATACGGTGGTAAAGTTAATATACACGCGACATTATAATCTTCAGTTGATTCCTTCTCTTTAGAAAAATAACCTACTATATGAAAACCGCGACTATCGAAATCCGTCATCACATAAAATAAAAATGGATCTGTATCGTAATATAATGTTTTATGATCCAAGAATAATTTGGCAAGTAAACACAAATTTTGCGCATAATTCTTATTTTTCCTGCCATCTATTTCAAAAAATGATATTGAGCTCTTTCTATATATTTCATTTCCTGGCGGATGCCGTAAATTGCATTTTACCAAATGTCTCTCTAAGCATTTTCTACTTTTCCGATATTTCAAACAAAATTCGCATATACAAATGCAAGGTAAATTAACCATTTCTTGAGGATATGGACTGAAATACCATGGTTTTATTCTGTGCCTACCCAGCTCTATAAGCTCAATATTTTTCATTCTAGTGACAACATCCTCGTGATGATGAGCCACAAGCGACCCAGTTGATCTTGGCCCAGTCGTTGGTTGTCCACCCGCAGGAGGTGGTGGAGCCTCTTGAGAATCTTCATTTTCAAGAAATGTACCTTTACGCTTTCTCGCTATTCTCTTCTGCAAAGCAGCTTGCAATTCAGCTGAACCATTCATCGGCTCAGTATTCACATTGATCGGACTTGGCGGTCTACTTAGTGCTTGTTTTTTTGGTGTTGCGGCACCAGTTCCTGGTGTCATTCCATCACGTCGTGGATATTGTACTTTTCTCGTATCTAAACATTCTTCCGTTACCCATTCATCTAATCTCTTATTAACTGCAAAATAATTGATATTAACCAAAGTATTCAGCTCTATACATAAATGCCTTATTAATTGATTATCATCTAAACGATTGTACAATGGCGAGTGAAGAATATATTGTGCCTGCAATTCACTGCAAAGATTACTCACAGTCGACATAATGTACATAATAACACTTGACCCCTCTTATTTCCTTCACGCTTATTATTTCGGCGAGCGCTGAAATTCATACATTTCGTTTTAATTATATTATCATGTCTTTGTAAATATCATATTACACATTTTTATTCTTTCGCATTATCATCTCCATTCTCTTTTCCAATAATTATCTTCATTTATTGACCATTTTTTTTTAGCAGATGAGTGTTAAGGGTATACAATAGCAAAAGAAGTGAATGGAAAGTGAATGCAATATTATCCATCATATATGTAATATAATTTCAATTGAATATTCATCATAAATAATACTTGACGCATCGCATTAAAATTATTCAAAACAATGTACAATTGATATTTTTAAACTACTCACGCCAATCATCGGTACTATGCATTTGAACCGGCAATCGACATCCTTCCACTAGAGAGTTCTAAAAGTGAGGTTATCATTTTCAATTAAACATTTTTACATCAATCAACCAATACCATATTATATGCATCTGGGCGCGTGTATGTGTGGAAATATTCCATGAAATGGTTGAATTCAATCTTACCACCGAATCGCATATTGTTTCTCGTTCGTCGTGCTCTTCAATCATTTCACCCTATACAACTTTTATTTTATTCCTCACTTGATGACGCGAAATTGTTTTACAACTTTACACCACGCTCTCCCATATATATATATACATACATACATACATACATACATACATACCAATATGGATGACTAAAAAGTTCAAGTTGACCATAGACAAAGTTTTTTCAACGATATCTACAACTACATATTTATTCTTCAGTTGTACATTCCAAATATATCATTGGCGCCATCTACAAAATTACTTGCATTACTATGTGAGACGTATTTTATTTACAAGCACATGTATACACGTTCCACACGAACTTACCGACTGTACCGCGCTAGATTTCACCGAATTTGAATGTAGACGCACCCACATCTCCCCAATTGAATATCATTAAACTAAATTACGAATAAATTATTGAAATTAATAAATATTGGATATTCTTATAATTGAGTAGGCGCAATTTTGAATGCATTCTTTTAGTAATCGATGAAGCAACAATATATAGTTCATTTTCGACTGAATTATTTTATTGTTTCACAATTTTTATACATTATAAAGGATGTACTGCACATACTTATACTTATAGATGTACGATAATTCATTGTGCTATACAACAGTAAATATTTAAAAATTATGGAAATTAATGAATAGTTTATGTGATATACGCATTCTATTGTTATATTTACGTCAATAACATATGTACATATATATATTTTCATAAATAATTTGGGATATCTGATGATAAGCGGCGTCACGAGATATTTTATTTTGAGTTAACTGACAAATATTTTATATATGCAATATAATCCATTGTGATAGAATTTGAAGTGAAAAAAAAAATATATGAGTATTTACACAGTAACGAGTTTCACCCTGTTTATCCAGCCCTGGTCATGTCTCATGTACATACACACGATATACATATGTTGTATATGTATAAGGTCCCCCTCCTAAACAGTACATGCATGTATATATCTTTGGCAACTTTTGGTATACATCATGTACATCGCATACTTTAATATATAGACACATACACAGATTTATATATGAATGTGTGGTGACAATGGTCGCATATATAAGGGTTGTTGATACCGTGTGTGGTAGCTATCTATGGGTATTTACAGGGCGTGGCCAATAACAACCAATCGGAGAATAGCAATGATATATATAGTCTCGAGGGTCGAAAATCAAATCAAAGTGGCGAAAAATGTTAGTGATTGCTATAACTCCGAGGTTATCCTCGCTATGGGTTCACATAATTCCACTCTTCATGCGTAAATGTCTGATAATTATCTGTTCATAAATTTTCGATCGGCACACCATTTTACTGTACTTCATTATAAACGCTATAAATTATAAAAATATTCTGCGAACATATTATACACGTATCCAATATATATATATATAAAAAAGCCTGATGTATAAAGTACGTGTATCGCCGTTGTGCAGCTTGGGTATTGGTCGATGCGCAGAATCCCCTTCCATATTAGAATACTCAGATGGTCGTATACACATATCTCTAAATACACTTGAAAATCAATATGACAGCACGCACCCTTCATTCCTTACATATGAATATATATATATATACGTATACATACATATTATATTGCTGCCATTTTCATATGATGAATCAAGTGTGGAAATTATTTTCCAGGGTGCACATATACAACACTGTTCAAAGTTCATAAGATGAGCTGCTCATACTCGCTGATAATATATCAGAATCGTTGTCTCAACTCAGCTATACACATTTATTTATAACGCAGAGTTCGAAAAATATACAATAAAAAATTGAAAGTTTAGAATCTATCCGCAATGTTACAGGATTTCTCGATAAAATAAACTCTAAAATATCGCCCAAATAGATTGGCATACACGAGAAATTTGTTAAAGTTTATTATTCTCACAGCGTGTGAAATTCATATCGAGGCATTGTTGTGAAGGTGCCACTCACTCAATCAACCAGGTGAATTTGACCACCTAGGTCTGCTCAATTGGATTACCATTCGAAAAAAAAAAAAAAAAAATTAAAAATAAAATAATAATATATTAAGTTATTTTTAATTGTCAAATAATATATTTAAAAAATGTTTCTTTACCAAAGCCGTCAATAACACTCTCATGATTGACATGATGCTACCAAATATCGTAATGTGTTCGAGCTTTAGGTATATCCTATATGTATCTATATATATTTGGATTCACAGATGTATGAAACGAGATATGAGGATAAAGAAGAAATACGGAATACAAGTGCGTGTGTATATATAGTAAGAATCGGGAGGGACGCGGCAGAGGACGTTAGGGGAAAAAGGATGGGTGTTAGTGGGTGCGGGCGCAGGTTGTTAGCAAAGAGGGAAGAAAGGGGACAGCGTTACTGGAGGATGTTAGAGGACTATATGGGATGATAAAGGACGAAGGCCAGGGTGTACGAGTGGGAGTAAGAACGAGCAATGGGGAGAGTAAGGGAGAATGGGACCAACATGTCTGTAGAAGAGATTGTTATTATATATATATATACAAAGCTTGCATTGTTTCGAACAGCGGGCGTACACGAGCATACATCTATTTGACACATATAGAGGTAGAAAGCATCTTAGGAGGTTGCATTGGGAGAAGGCAAGTCTGCTCTCGAGCAGCCATCTTGCCACAAACTAGACTCCACCAATCAGCGTCGAGAATGTGGTCACCGTTGTGCTGTGGATGCCAGTGACTCACACCCTCACCCACATACTTCCTACCAACCCTTTAATTCTAATCAATTTACTTTGAGCAAGCTTTTGCCATGCGAGAAAGCTGAAAGGACTTGTGCAAGAAATATCAGAGGGACCCAAAGCGACGAAGAGTTTAGACTATATGTATACGATGCTGAGATGCAATGAGTTGCTTGGAGCTCCCAATGCAATTTGTCCCCATTTACAATCGGCCATATCTTGCATTTTCTCACCATACATGTGCCATCCATGTCCTTACATTATCGGTAACAATAATTATGATGGGCGAATTAGAATTCGAACGTTTCCAATTATATATAATATACCTCAATGCATATTCATTATATGGCTTTCAACATTATACTCGTTTCAATTAGTAACATCATTATGATTATATAAACATATATTGTATACATTCATCTATATATATCTAGTTCACACATGTATTCTATATAGATACCATTGAATTCTCTCTATATATAAATGCGTTATAATGAGTGACACGTGCTTTCAAACGAGTTTTGCTGCCTCAAAAAAAGTTTTCAGCCATTTGACGAATGTACGAGGGGGCTCCATTCATGGTCTTGTATAACTTCCTGACTTTCGGTGCACCTGTACATATTTTACTCTCTACTTTGCGACACATCATCATCAATAGCAGTGAAATGAATTTTGTCAATCTGCGAATGAATGGAGTTGGTGGCAAATTGACAATATCAATTATTAATTAATATTGTTCAATATTAGACCACAAACATTGAGGAATAATCACCCAATTTTTCTTCATTCCCATTTTTTCTCACCTCTCAGCAGCTTCAGTATACGTCCTCGCATTTCAGTTAATTCCTCCTCATTCCTCTATGCGCGTCTCACTCGGCTTAATTATCGCCCAAGTGTTCTTTAAAGAGCAAATTACACGCTCGATGTTTCCACTGAGGACGAAGCTTTTCATTTGCATTGCTTTTATAACCCTCAGTCTGGCCTTCTCTTCTTTTTCCACTTTTTCCACTCATTTTTTTTCTACTTTCACGGCAGTTTGGCCTTCCTATATATCCGCTTCACATACACACATACGTCCACGGGTGTATTCAATGACATAAATTATCTCATCAATTGCCATTAATACCCTATATACTTCCATCATATTTTGTATACTGAATTCAAAAATATATACCGATGAATTTCAACATTTTATTTCTATCTTCTTTTGGACTTTACTCAATATAACGATATCTGAAATACATATGTTCCATTTGAAATTATGTATGTAAATATGATGCAGATTCGAATACCAATATGATAATATAGATTTTGGT
Source organism: Zele albiditarsus (assembly GCA_958496275.1). Taxonomy (NCBI): domain Eukaryota; kingdom Metazoa; phylum Arthropoda; class Insecta; order Hymenoptera; family Braconidae; genus Zele; species Zele albiditarsus. Next base: position 11,734,764 of record OY292414.1, read on the forward strand.
GCAAATAAAGGCAGGTAATAAAAGATGAATATACATACATGTGTGTATTGATGGTTGACAAGGAATTTGCCAATGTATATATTCTATTGGGTAAATTCCACCATCTTCTATATTTAAATTCAGAGAATTAATTTATTCTGTCAAGAATTAAAGTGAATATACATGTATATATAAATACTTAACTGAATAAACAAAAGGTGAAATAAACAGAACGTATCAGAATGTAAAATGAATATATATATATATATATATATATATTTGTGTGTATATGTCCGTTGAATACTTTAGTACTATGAATATTAGGCTGAGAAGGATATAGTGGCGTATACAGTGAAGTGTGAGATGGAATGGGAGAATAGATGCAGGGGTTATCGAAGAAGAAGGCGAGATACTGAAGCAGTAGGGGTGCGCCGGTAACGGCGAACGATGTAGCTTGCACACGACTCCCCCGTTCGTTCGCTTCGAGGGTTTTCTTCTGATATATTGCCTCTCTGGCAACCCTCGTGCGCCCTCAACCATCCCTTATGGCCGCCATCTTGAGGAACGCACCCAAATCCCCGCGCACTCCCTTCTTCATTGCCTCTCTTTCGTGTTACCACCGTCCTCCTTCCATTTCTCACCCCAGCATCAACCCTATTTCTGGCTCGCACATCCGCCCACGATCGAAAATCCCGTTAGAGTTATACGGGCTTAGCGTCCATTTTGACAAGGGTCGTACCCACCCTCTCTTCACATCCATCAATCCCCTTCTGGTACATACACACCACCCACGGGAATCTCAAATATTGGCGTACACACACACACACACACAAACGCACGCATATATATATATTAGAAACACGCGGATATTCATTGCATACATATAACAAATGACTGAAAGCGTTATTGCACTATCTTAGTAAACGAAAAAATATATCTATGTCATTTGTGCTTTCTCCTGGTGTATCGTCACTCTCCGCAATGAGAAAACATGTATTATAGTGTATATTCACTGATTCTCTTAACCTGTAATCCCCATTATGAGAATAAAATATATAACTACTATACGTAATTATCAAATCTTGTACGGCAAATATATATACAATGTCACCACCAATAACTTCTCATTTAACATAACGGAAATTTTTTTCAAAATCTCATAGATGTGTGTCTCGTTGTAGATCTGAATGATCATTTTTTGCCGCAAATATACCCTGAAAACAAGGGTGTTTTCCAGCTATCTTCGGAATTCCCTTCAGAGGTTTAATGTGACGACAAAAGAGGCTATCACTATCGCCTACGGGTGCGATGGATAGAACATGCATAACTTTCTTTCTGTATATATATATATATATATATGTGTCCACCTGCCAAGGGGAAAACGTTGGAGTGCATTGTTTGAAATTTCCACGCGCCTCAGTCGCATTCTTTTGCATTGTAGGAGAACTTGATTATGTAAAACGCGAAAGCCCATTTTGCTGGCTGCTGGTCGTCTATATCACCTTCGTCATGTCTGTCCCGTCTCTCGCTAATATTCAGTTTCCCAACCTGACTCAAACATTTTATTTCAATAATTTATTTGACAATATATTATATAAGATGATTGAATGATTTTTTTACGTAAAAACTGTGTGTATTTGTATGTGGGCAATGATGAAATCATGCAGGGTCAAAGGAAAAACTGGGACGTGGCTGTATATATACATATTTATAATTTGTGTTCTGGCAGCTGTACCTATAGGTCTCGATATGCAAAAAAGGGGTTGCCACACGGAATAAAAATACCCTCGCGGTCTCATTTGAATTTCAATCTATCTCTTCGTGTATATCTAAATGGCATATTTCAGGTAGTGGATAGGGTCTCCTTGTTTTCTGCAACAATCGCTGCTTCGTCCAACCTGGTGGGTACATACGTACGCCGCTCTCTCAATAATACCTGGTAGGGTTGCTATACGAAAATTCTAGCACCCAAACCTAAATTGTATCCCATTAGAAAAAATGCACCATCTACCTGGTGTGGATGTATTCCGTTTCGTGTTAAATATCGAGCTAGCTCCATATACCAATGGACATAGCTAAAACGATACGATGAGCATTAAATGTAAATATTAACTGTATGTTTATGATAAATTAACCGCATTGAACACATGCATATTTTGTTTAATATATATTGGAAAGTTAATGCGTATGCATTATGGCAGTATATAACTCTACCATAGACATTTCACCAGATGTCATACTTCTTTTTCGAAATATTCGCATTTACTGTATTTATACTATTACTGTGGGGAGGTGAAGAAGCTGTCTTAGCGAGTATGAGAGCATGCATGTATGAAGATCGAATGAGATGGGAAGATATAGCCCGGAGCATTTCCTTCTGTGTGCGACATGATGTATATACATAGTTTCTTGAATATCTATTGCTATCATATATATATGATAATGCATGTATGTTGGTATATATGCAATAAACATTAGTGAAATATTTCAAATGTGATAACAGCCATTATGGAAAGTTCACTTCTATATATATCTGGTATGGATGATGCACAAACAAAAATATATGATGAGTGGTAATGGCGATGAATGTGTAGACATGGGTTTGACCGCATTTGAAACAAATTCGTATTTAATCAAAGACAAGAGTTACGACTTGAGCGAAAAGAATTTTATGATTTGATGTATGAGGGTCAGGCCATGTTTCCGCCTGTTTTGACCGCCAACGGGGTCGAGGCCGAGCCACACGCCCAGGTCGCACAGGATGACCCATTCACATTCGAAAAACGTCGCGCCCCTGATGATGGTACTAGGGGCCCGGTGTGATGCCAGTCCTTCATCCACGCGTTCATCCACGTTCGATTATAAGCTTCCGGTTTGCAAATCGACCCGCTAAATTATCAACGTGTATAACGTGAAAGCGACGCATGTCAGCCTTCCTGCAGGTATAAACTTTTTTTTCTAATTCTGCTCCCCATAGTTGGATACTACATCCAACTATATCCATACCTAAATAATGGCAAGACATTTCCAACATACATATATTGTCTGTTGTCGAAAGCTTCAGCTGCATGCGCCATTTCAATTGGACACAATCATCAACGCACGTATATATATATTATAGTTTCCATTTATAGCACAACTGTACGTTCCATCAAGCGCCGTAGCAATTTTCATATATATATATATATATATATATAAGTATGTAACTGGACATCAATTATCAACAACGGACATCAATCCGTTTTCTCAATGAAAAATCACTGTACCTAATACAATTGTCACGCATAAATTTTCGAACCTGTTACCTGCCGCCTCTTCGACGAAATGCGCAACACCATTCTCAATACTTCCACACTTATCTTAAAATCAAATTCTAAAGCCCATTTCTCATCTTTTATAAACGTCGATATTAATTAACATCTGTTCACTCTGATCTTCTTATGAATACGCGATCGCTACTGTACTTCTCATATACGAATTAATATGAATTGTAGATTAATACTCTTGTGTGCATTTATATCGAAATATGATATTGATGTATCGAATTTCTCTATATAAAATGTATAAATCTTGTTTTGATATATATACACGATTGTATTTTCACGCATAAATTTGGTTTTATTTCAGTAGTATTTTTTCAGCACTGTAGAGGTATCTTATGCACTCTCTACTTGTACTCGTGTATTTTTGCGCTCCACCTCCGCTCTTCATCATCCCCCAATCGGTATCCTCCCCTGCTGTTGTCATCGTCATCGTCGTCGTCTATCCTGCGCGTTTCTCCCTATACTCTGATGCCTGCTCTGTATCTCACTTTTCCCCTTCGTTTACCCGTGCGTCTTTCGCCTTTGCGCTGGGTAAAAAAGAATTTCAATATCCTAGCCCCAGGGATAGAGAACATATAATGTATTCAGGTGGCGTCGCGACCATTCTATAAGGAAGAAAAATACACAGTTTTTTGTCAAATCGAAACAAAAGTTTGCCATACACTTTTTCACCCAGACTTATACCAAATAGTAACACACAAGGTCCACGACACAAACTCACACAATATATGCAATTATGTACTCGTCTATGTTTTATATCTAATTGAGGCGGCGATGATTCGTTTACCGCTTCATTTAAATTTTGACAATTTCATTCCGAGATAGTACTATATATGATTATATACATTGAATGTAGCTACATGATATTATCGGTGCAATCGAGTGGTCGTTCACCTAAATAAAATTGTTTATTTAAGTGTGATTGAAGTGACTTTAATGCTTTAGATAGCAAATAACACATTTTGTAACACCGTCGGTTTACTCGCAGTTTCTTCTAAATGGATATTCATTCATTATTCCTATATTTATATCCATGAGCATGCCCGCAGGTGTCTGCCGGGAGTATATTGATTGCAAACTCAAATGTATACAGTTCGGTCGCCTCAAATCCATATTTACTTTCATACTATCAACTCTACCATTTACTAATAGTTATTGAATTATGGTAATTAACTACCGTTAACTATGAATATTTTCAATTGTCAGTGTGTAAGCTTGTGAGTATGTGATTTGGTTTTGCAATCACGCAGACCCCAAATAAACAAAAAATCCACTAAATTCATCTACTCAAATCAATAAGTATATGTATATGAGTGTCCTAACTTGAAAAATACGATGAAGTTGGCGAATGGAAAATGGAAATGCAAAATGGTGGCGTGCAGGGCGCACAGGGGCCAAGCAAACTATATCTATATACATATATATTGCATAAAAGGCCGTATACATATATAACCATGGCCGGGTCGCTTATACACGACTTTTACCCTGCAGAGTTGCGTTGTAATTTATGGATGCCGTTCCCTTATCCACCGGATATGAACACCACTCTCCCCACACGTTTTGTGGCCCTCTATCGATCCTGTATACGTCGCTACAACGGGTGACGACGTATTCACCGATACAGTTGCATAATATAGTTTTGCTTATTCAACATCAACTTGGAAATATAATTCTAAACATTATATCTCAAGATTCGACTCAGTTTTCGAGCGATTACATGAAAAACTTCTTCAACCAAGGTATTAATGCATTATCAACGACTTACTTTTTACAAATTCTTTTGAGCTATTCGAAACTTTATTCCATGACTTGTTCGCGCCGATTGCCACTACACCCTGCATCGCTCGAAATCCATTTAGATTGATTGATTTTCCGGTTACCTCGGTCCTTTTCATTTTTCATCAAAATACGAACAAAACAATTTATTGGTATTACTCGACGTTCATCACATATCGAATTATTTTGACGTCTTGCGGGTCACGCAACGAAACTTTCAACATCATCTCCATCCCCACCATCATCATTAGCACTTTTATGTTTCAAAATTGACGTCCACTAGTTTTTATTTTGCACTCCATTTTTCCCTCTAATCTATGTATATGTGTATGAATGGGTGTATGTATGGGTTTGCGCGAGCGTGTGTGCGTATTCCTACATAAATGTTTACTGTATTTTTTTATTTTTTTTTTTTTTACCAGCGTGACTTGGAGCATTCTACGAATTTTTTTAAGCACCCGTTACGTAATAAATAACTATGCCTATATGTGTATATATGGAAATGCTTGGTTTGCACGTAAGGAAATATGTTGAAATGTGTATGTTGGTGTGGGCATCATGCGCATGTATTAGTCCACCCTCAGGCTAGAGAAGCAGAGGGAGAATTGCATGTATATATATGAACGTTAGTGGTACGAGTATATATGTGAGCGAGGAAGTGAGGTAAAAGCCGCACGAAGAGAGCGCGCTTTCGCCCTCTCCCATCCTCCCCCAAAACACGCTAGAGACATGGTAGAAGCGTACGAGAGACGTGAGAGGGAGCGAGGGAAACAGAGAGCAAGTAGGTACGTGCGGGCGTCTCGTCTTATATTGATTTCTGTCCACACCATCCTCGTTTGTCCATGGGGATGAGTGAGGATGAGAGGGTGAGAAGGATGCCGCTCGCCGCACTTTCGAACAGTCGGGAGCTGATGGGGATGATGGTGGGTATGGAGGGAAGGTGGGGTAGGATATAGCAGAGTGGTGGCACTCTGTCACATTGAACTCTTCCCCTCTCTCTCTCTCTCCTCTCCTCTACTCACCTCTACTCTCTCCTCTGTGAGCGCCTTCCGCTTCTCTACCCTTCAACTCTCGTCCCTTTCACTCACTCTCGCTCCCCCCAACCCCTCCCAACATTTTCACCCTCTTCCTCACCCTCTTCCTCACCATCTTCCTCACCGACTTTCTGTCTCTCGCCCGCTCTCACTCACACGGTATATCGCTGTCTCTATCTCACTCCCTCGCTCTCCTGTTATATCCAGTAACCCGCCCCATTCAAATAACAGGCACCGCTGCTTTGGATGTGTGATGGGGTGGGATGACAGCGAGGGTGATTTTCGTCCGGCGAAAGCACACCTCGATCGATTGGGCTTGTCCGAGGGTGGAAGCCGCCGAGTGTGTGCGAGTGTTACCATGGCAACCTACCCTCGTTGCGGCCGTGAAGCGCCATTGGCCAGCTATAGATTCGACCAATAGCCAAACTCCGGTCACAGTCCACTCTTTTTCTGTAATCAATGTATATATACGAAACATTATTTTCAATTCCATTCATTCATATACATGTATATATCATTGTTTCACTCATTGCGTATTTTATCGAGGCCTGTATGTTCATTCGTCGTATTTTCACTTCATCAAGTTGATTTGTCGCATTTTCAAATTTTCCATATAATTGAATTTTTTGAGTTTACACCAATGAAACCGTATCCGATTCGAGATATCATTGTACCACCTCTTCAATACCACCTCTTCAATACCACCTCAGCTGTCCACCAAATGTCTCCAGTTTTATTTTTTCCGCGGGCTATCTCGAGATACGGTATACCGAAAAAGTAATATCGACTTGTGCCTTGTGATTAGTTCATTCGTTTATACATAATGCGGTTACACCGATTCATAAATCATATACTTATTCATAAGTATTGCTCGCATTGACTCATTTTCTATCTGACTAGTAATTACGCTCTTGGTATCTGCCTATCCGTCTATTTATATACTACTAAAAAATATATATATATATATATGTATATATACGTATATTTTATGTATGTATATGTATATATTTCTCTCATTCATTGAGACAGTCAATCTCTCTCTCCTTCCTTGCGCGTTCCTCGCGGCACTTTCTTCATTGACTCTTTCTTTTCACTACGCTCGCGTGGCGTACTACGTCGGTGCTACACGAGCAGCTACGGGCCGTTGCGAAACTCTCTTCTATAAAACGAGCGCGCGCACCGAAGTATAGCGCTCCACTGTTTTTTCTCTAATTATTATGAATGAAAACGGCTGAGGAAAGAGGGTAAGAATCTCGCAGCTTTCTTCACCGCCATCGTCGACCCAACGTCTAACCCACCAACCTACCAACCCATTATTCGATCCCACGATATTATACTCTTATCTTCCCTCGTAAAAAGTTTATGTCACACCCTAATTGTTGCCACCTCTCACCGTTTTTGATTGGTTATTGATGTCGTGAGTGGAAATGTGGTTTCATCGCAATTGTTGCGCGGTTTGAATTTCATTTTTTGCGAGAGATGAATTTTGCTCGCATAATTTTCCCTCGAAGAGCTGAAATTACCTCGACACCTTCTCTACATAGTGGATATTTATCTGCATTGTATACACTCTGTTCGACGCATTATGTGCAATTTTTAAGAACTCACTCCCTTCTTTTTTCCATTGCAACAGCGATAAATAGTCTATTATCTATCATGTGACATAATTATAATTATAATATAATATTACCATTATTTTGTTTACTTGTTGAGGCCTCACGTGTCTATCACCAAATCCTCTACAATTCCAGCGCCTGTAGGCGATTTATGACGAGAGATATTCACATTATTGTGCTAATGGGTGTGGAAAAATCCGAAAAAACATAACCCATACAGCCAGCCAACTATGAAACTACATATACATGTTTACCAAATATATGAAGGTATATTTGTGGAGAGATAAATACGAGCCTGTGAAGAAGTAATCATAATATATTATTGTGGATGTGGATAAACACACTTGCGTATCTACATGTATGTTTTTATAAATATCGGGCAAAATTGCCTTGTGTTGTATGTATCAAGATTTGTGGTGATATGAAAAAAAATTGGCGAAAATAAAATAGATAGGATGAGGGGTGATGAGAAACGATGAAAGTGGATGAAGATATACGGAGTGTTTTCAATTTTCGATTATTCTAGCGAATTCTGGTGTAACAACGTTAGGGGATGAAGACCGCGAGAAACGTTTCTACTACCTCGCATGTAGCGCCCACCACCTACATCACCCACATCACCCACGCCGCACCTACATCACTTGGTGCTTGATTCTAGTGAAGCTGTCGGATAGTGGTTTTCAAAAAGGGGGGTTAAGACAGCGTGTGTGGGTGTAGGCGTGGCCTAAGTGATAGTCGTTGGCCAATCACAATTCGCCAAGTGCTGGCCGCCCCCAACCCAACCATGAGGTCCACATCCCCCAACATACATATTGATCTCGTGGTCCTTGTTCCAGCACTGCTTGGCTGTCGCTTTTTCTACACCTATATATTCATATGTCTGATAGATATACATACATATCTACAATATTTCCTTTGATGTGTTCCTTCCAAATGCCAACTACACGTATTGCATCTGTGAATATTTAGGTTGGACTAAGGACGTATTACCAATAATCACATTATTAATAACATACAAAATATTCATAATATTGAATTGCACATATATATATTCAACTATATAGGAGATGCATATTACTATATCATATCTCAACTGGGAAAATTATAAGATTTTCGATCTGGCATCAATGTTATTGAAACATTGATTGGTGAAAATTGCTCAGAATAATTGTGAAGAAGTGTAATTCATATTACATATATATATATATATATATATATATATATATATATAGATGTGATAGACATGATGAAGATGTAAAGAACGAAACTGCCTTTTTCCAGATGGATTATTTAATCTGCCGCAGGGGAAATGATTGTTCCCAGATATATGTGGGAAAACTGTTTTACTTTTGGTTCTATATGTCCTCTCATTCGTCCTAGCACAACTTGTGAATCTTTGAGTTATGTCACGTCGCTTGTCAGTTAACGCTCTTCAACCGTACCGGTTTGTGAGAATTCGTATCAACAGAGTTTTTTAACGGTTCGCTGGTTTCGGTATTTTCGTTATAGGTCAATGTACTTGGACGGCTATTTTTACGCCATTCTTATAAAATAATATCGCATTTACATAACATTATGTATATTGATCTAAAAAATAATACCATTATAGTAACAGCATTATAAACCAAATTGGCATACGTTATGACGTTATTACGTTAACTCATTGGAAATTGACTGAAATGTTAAATATTTGAATTATACTTAATGTTATATGAACAAGCTGTTGATGCTCATGAATATATATAATTGCAGGGTATCATGAATAACCGTGAAAGTAGTTTAATATATAAAAATGAATAAATGAGAAGCTAAAAAAATAGTTGGTATATACATACAGTTGGCACAAAACCCCGTGGCCCTGCAGTGTAGTGAAACAATGCAGTCCGCAAGGAAACAAAGAAATAAACATGAAAAGACGAAGGGGGTGCCGTTTGAATCCGTAATTTGCTCCCATGCTCTATTGTTTCAGTACTGTCGTCGCGTTTGCATGAAAACCCCCTGCCGGCCAAACCAGTCTGTTCTAACTGACATCCTCCCTTACACCTCAATGTTATACTCACAAATGTTCACAAATCCCTCGTTATTCCTACTATAATGCACCTTTCATTTATATAAAAGACAGTTGGACATCAAAAGCAAAAAGTTAAGCATTGGACAATTAAATATAAGATGAAAAACAAAACAAAACAAAGAAGGAAAAATAGTAAATAACATGCTATACCACAGTTATACATGTATATACTAATTTAAGCGTTTTCGAGGATGAAGTGTATGGGTAGGTAAAGAAAAGGTTATGGTAGTAGGGGAGAGAGTTGAAGTAAATGTGAAAGTGCGGCATGATAGAGCAAGAAAATTCTTGTTGAAAACTTGGCCGCGAACTCTTTCCTCATTTTCCCTGTAGCTGAATTATTCACAAGTCTCACTTGTCGTTCCTGTTTCTGGGCCAGGGTTACGTCTGCCCGACGACTTTTTATATCACTTTTAACTATACACACATATAATATAATATATATATATATATATATGTTTTCCCTTGAAAAAATATCTATTCGTATTCTCATGAACATAAGGGCAATAAATTTTGATTAATATCAAACTGTAGAAAAGATGGAATGTAATATATAGACAAATTATGATCGCAATCAACCTTAAATTGTTCAAATCCCATATCACAAACTTGATAATTTAAGAATTTTTGGCCACATTTAAATTTCTCATGTAGTTGAATGATTCAAATCGTGGATTTATAATTTTGACGGATTAAGTCAATGTATATTCACAATGCTATCAACTTTTATCCCCCTCGCAGTTCGATTGTCGTTGATCGTGTCATATAAATCAAAATCAGTTGTATTGTAGAGACAAGAGAAGAAAAAAAAAGTCGGTCAAGCCAGACAACAAAACAGCTTATGGGTTTGCGACTCAGGTAAAAAAAAAAAAAAAAATCGTAAAAAAATGTCGCGCACATATGTATATTCATATGTATATTTATATATATAATGTTGCTATATATGGAACGTAGATGCCGAAAGTTCGGAGCCTCGTTTGGGGTTTCACATATCGGTTGGATATACATATGTATGTCGACCGAGGGTACAATGTATTCAAATTGAAAAAGGAAAAAAAAAGGGTTGCCCTTTCGACGGATGATGGGTAAAAAATGCGACAGACTGGTTAACGAAGCGCGATGGTCCATTGAATCTCATCTCAATGGGATGCTGGTGAGGTATTCTCGCATATACATTATAAACGATAGTATGTGTTTGTGTTAACTAGCCGGATGCAGATACCAATATTGCCATATGCCATCATTATAATATACATAAAATTTGTTTCTTATAATAATTTGTGTTGGAATATATTGTGAATGAAAACGCAACTGTATAAAAGTTTAGTATTTCCCTTTATATATTATCTCACCCTCTTCCTCAGTCGTACACTCTTTCTCTCCCACATTCCATCTATCTATTTTTCCTTTTTGCTCTCGGTGGATGAACAAAAGAACTCTGTCACGTCTTAAATGAACGCGCTACTTGTTGCTTAGAGAAGGAAGAGAGCAATGTCTGAGCGGTATATATAGTAGTAAAAGTAACTGAAGCAAAGAGTGAGAGAGATTGCGCCGAAGAGTAACGGTAAGCGAGAGTGGAAACAATGGCAGGAGGGGTGCAGTAGACGTGACACCAAGAGAAAACTGTGTCCCTTTTGTTTTCATTACATATACCATCACTGAAGGAGAGGTGAGTATAAGAGGACGATACGATTAAAAATAATATAGTTCAAGGTCAAGGATCTGACAAATGGTCGTTTGTCGCGCGTAATCAATTCTCCACTATTAACATGACACTTTCCCTTGCATTATTTGAGCATTTTTTACTGAACTCTATGTATTGTGGGCTCAATATTGGCAATAAGTAATATGTGTAATTTTACTCGTGATGCGACGTGAAATAAAGGACGAATTCACGAGTTATTGTTATGTTCACAGTTGATGGCATGATGATCAAGTTTCAAAATAAAAATTATGGTGGAGTAAATGTTGTGTAATCACAACGGGAAAAGTAGCATATAATTCGTGTGGTTTCACTTAAAACTTCGTTTTCGGCTTATTCCTGTTGGCCTCACTGCTGTTTGTCCTCTATATTGTTTGTATATAAGTCGTTCTCTGTACCCCATATAACTCTTTGTAAACACTTGAGGTACGCGGCCGCGCTCAACCATAGCCAAATACGATGTACGTATATAATATATATACAGCATTATTGATGCTGAGAAAAAGCAACCCTTTCACACTTCCCCAATGAATAACTGTTCACAGGTAGGGATAAATTCCGATTCATCGACGAGATATTCTTCGCTTCATACCTGAAACCTCGCCCTATCGATATATATATATATATATATATATATTTTTTTTTCTCGTCCCGTCGCAAAGTTCGTAAGCCTCACCTGTGTCACTTTCGAGATTATATTCGTCGTGACGTGGCGTCCCGCTGTACGCAGGTTTTTCTCTCATCTCTTGAATGTGATCCAAACGGTAAACGATGAAGTAGTGAGGGACAATACTGAATAGTGGATAGTGATTGAAAATAATTCAAACCCTAGTTGTTTTGTTACATTCACCAAACAACATTATTGGCTTCTAAACATAGTATTTACTGAAAATAACCAATACGACAAGGATTAATTGAACGACACCTGATGTGAAGGAAGACATGTATGTCATATGTGTATAGTCTCTGGAATAACGTTAGAAATTGCCAAATTTATCTATAATAAATAGTATGAGTCAAAATTATTCAAACTTATGGAAATAAAATCAGGATTTGTCGAAATTATTTTCCCGAGCTGTCTCCCCAGTTGATGGGATTTGACAACCGCACAAACGATTCCACAGAAAAATATTTTCATCAGAATAAACTCATATATTAATGGAGAGTAGTTGGAAAATGGCCCGAAAAATTCGAACAATCAATCAATTAAAAGTTAGGTATTGTGAATTATTGAGAAATGCATCACACCCAGACATACATATAGTTAATATAATGGACGTTAAACAGTGAATACGTCGTGGATGATTTAATAAGAGCTTGGAAGATTGTGAAACACATTTACCATGGTGTTGATCATTTGACCGATGAAAAATAGCATGCATACACATCCGAAGTAGAGAATGAGCAGTGAATGGGTGCTTGCTGGATGAGCGAGTGAGGGAGAGAGAGTGGGAAAGGAGAAAAAAGTGAAGAGAGAAGAGCTGAGGAATGGCAGCGTGCGTGGTAAAGACAAAGGCGGGGTGGAACGTGCCTTCATTTGTTTCAACGGGTACACTAGTGGGTGGTTACGTTATGCGCTCTACGGTCGTCATGGTAACCTTCTGGGTTTACTAAGAGGGGATTTTCAACGTTGTTGGTTAAAACGACGTATACGACCGACGACAAATACGCGTGACGCTTGCTCCTCACTGATATTTTTTTCTTACTCCGATTGAGCGAGAAAACATTGTCGTATCCAGAATTGTTGAACAAAAGTGTAAGCTTGAAAATGCCATCCCCCGCACATCCAAGTTTTCAATTAATTGACTGACAATCAGTTACGATTTCTAGTATCAAACAATATATTCTCTTGAGCCATCCAGTTTCACGTGTGATACCTCTTTCACAAGGAAAATATATTCGGTTCGTTCCCCATATTTTTGTTTATTCAATTACATAATAAACCATCGATACCGAAAATTTTTAAATTACATTGAATACCATCAGTTTTATGAGTCTTGGGTCTCGGGAGGATACATGGAATGATGTAGCGACATTTTTAATCTTATACCGTGTTACCGAATCTAATCTTCTATATGTGATAAATTAAAAAATTCGAATTTCCGGTTCGATCTCACAACTATGGCGCTTTATGACCTAATCCACTTCTCATCATATCCAATGTACTTTGTACAGTGCAATGTTCCTTCTATTTAATTCAATTGGAATTGAATAATCATTTTGTATAGACGTAAATGTGACTGACTTCATTCACTCATGCCTGTATTCATAGTCAAATTTTGAGTCCCAAATGCTGTGACGCAACTTTAAGCCGTGCAGCTTCATTAGAGATTGAAGTTTCAAGATATCAGGTAAAAATAGCTTGTATAAAATAGAAGAACATCTATACTTCAATATCACTCCCATTCTTACATCAGATATAGTTTGTCTTTGTTTCATTGTCACTTACAAAGTAGATTTGAAGAAGTTGGAATGACTTTATAAGATAAGTATCGGCTTGAGACCGGGGGAAAAAAAATTAAAAAAAACAATAAATTGAGAAAAAAAACATAACTAAAGTATGATGGGTGCTTCCACAAATTTTCATGAGTATGAATTCCTTCTTAAGTAGTCAAATAATTTTATATTTTGAATTTGACAGGTAATAAAAAATATAGGTCTTTTCACATACTGCAATGGTATGAGAATAGGAAACGAGTATATATATATATATATATATATATATGTTATATTTGTGAAGATAATTCGGAAGAATGAATTAATTGTATGGTGCAATATAGGAAATGAGCTCCTCTTGAGTTGAACTCTGTCGCACAAAGTCACGTTTGTGAGTCGTTGGGTATTCCGTAGGTTGAAACTACATAGAGCGCGTGGAATCGACCGATGGATGGCAAGAAGAAGGAAACTTGCCAAAACCAGTCGGGCGTATATTGCTTGCCAGCGTCTCCCGCATGGTTTGCCAATACACTCTCGCATACGACGCGCACAGGAGTGTTTTCAACTCACATGTACAAGCTCATGTGCCTGTTGGGTCTTTCTTCCTCATCTCCTCGTCTCTTCCTGGGGAAACAGCTTGGAAGACGTATATATATATATATATATATATACACATAAAACGCCCGGGGATCTAGCCCTTTCCTTCGCTTAAACCTCCTTACGTCTCTACGTCTCTACGTCTCTACTTCTCTATCTCGGTACCTCACTGTACCTCACTACGTCTCTGCCACTGTGCCACCGAGCCTCCATATTCCACCATCATCCTTTCTCCCTCATCGTCTTTCGCTCATGCACCACGACACTACTGCTTACTCGTTGCTGTGCAAAGACTTTGAATTACTTGCCAGCGGCTTAGCTTCTTCTGCAGCTAGAGTCTCAGCCTGCACGGAAGCTCGCGCCAATATGTCCCAATTTTCGTGTGGAGCACATTGTCTCCCGACAATCTGCTCCTGTCACCCATTTTCTGCACTATTCTCCATTCGTTCCTTGTCAAATAATCCAAATTACAATATTACAATCTAAGTTTAAACGATATCACTTGTGCAGTGCATGACGTAGACAAAAATTGTTATAAATCAAAATCGCACAGATGCACGCACGGTCGGTTGACATGAGGGTATAGTTGTTTGGGCTGACCCTCGACCTTAGGTGACCGCGCCCCATAACCTCCAGCCACTATGTTATGTGAGCAAACGACCAACAGAGAAAGACAAAACAAAAAATGTAGGCGAGGGGCGACACCGGAAATTGTAGAAAACCGGCTCTCGATTGACCTATACTGCAACCAACGATTATGTCCGCGTGGTCACACCTACCTCACCTCTATTAGAGCGACGTTTGTTCAGTGATTCATCTTCATCGTTGTATAACGTAACATAACAGTTCATATCACATCATTCAACAATAATATATATGTAAAACTGTTAAAGTTACCATGATGTTATGATTTATATTCTGGTATGCGTTTTTGTGAAATATAAAAGTACAATAGACAAATTTACTTGAAAATTATCCACCCTTTTTTTTTGTGTCACCGCGGAGTACTTTTATTTATATAGCTCATAATTTGTGTGTTGTAGGCAGTGAATAATTTTTTTAAATATCCACATATGGATGTAGCGAATTGTTCAATCATTTGACAATAAATTTGCTAAATCTGTCATCGGCGTGGTTCCCTAATAATATTATACATGGTCGTGTAAGCAAATGACCAATGGTCAAGAGTATCACTGCAGGCGGTCTACACAACTGTGTAATGCAATTTCCTGATCAATTGAGCGGAATGCTCACTCGCCAGACATAAACACTGTATTGCGATGAAACTTTTTCTCCAACATACGTTCACACTCTTCTCTCAGATACGACACTTCGCTATTGATAAAATTTTCACAAATAAACAATACATATACAAACACATTCGTACAAATGCATACACGCTGACACGTAAATATCCATATATATGTATTCATGCTTTTGCCTCAGATAACATCAGCAAGTAAATTTTTTTTTTTCCTGAAGATCAATTTGCCAATTTGGGAATTTCATCGTAAGAAATGAAACGCGCCGGCTGAGAACATTCAAGGAACATTACTGAATGCGAACGAGTGAATGCGAAGAACTCTATTACAGAGTTATTTATATATTAATTTCATATGGATGAATGCATGGTGGATTTTAACAGAAATTTTCGGAATGTATAAAAGATTTTGAAGAGAGTAAGCATATTTAGAACAACCGTCATTATGGACAGAGAATGAATGATTATGAGATTGCAGAAATACGTAAATGATATACCCATTGAATATCGAAAACTCACCTGAGGTTAAAATGTTGAAAATATTGTAACAACAGCATGAATGTCAAGCGTAGAGATGTTACTACGATGGTGACATTCGTACGACTGATCGAAGGGGTTAACATATTCAAAAATATATAACGCATGCATATATTCAACGGGGCACCATGTGCCCATGGCCCCCATCACGAGTCTCATTGTGTGCGTATATTTGTGAGACGGGGTACCAGGTGGGACCCCCCTTAGGTCCGTGCACGTATGGAAAATGCGACAACTCGTTTCTCAATCTCTCCTGTTCGTGCTCTTCGTACCTGGATGGTGTGTTCAATCTTTAGTTGGAGATGAAGCGACCATGAAAGCGACGTAACATATAAGGGCAAAGGGACCTGAACTTTTGGTGGGCAATAGAGGAGAGGGGGATCGGTTACTCAACTAAATGTCATTTCTCTCTGTGTATCCCACTTCTCATCATCAGTGCCACTTGGTATATTGGTTATCATCCCGTAATGGGATTTTCATGAGTAGAATACACACTCACATCCATGTGTTATTTTACCCCATAGTATATCCAATAAAATTCGTGTGTATCGTTACATAATAGTTACATGTATACATTCATACCCCAATATATATAATTAATCATCACTTAAGCATGTGTATATAGGTTACAGGACGTTTTCGATTATCAACGCAATTCATGGTGTTCACTTCATTAACCGGAAAATACGATTAAAAATTGAATATACATACAGTTCTCGATGTCATAAACTTTCAGAATGACAACTTTAACATAAACTCTTGTTACAACAAGCTGTAATACATATAAATATATATATATATATATATATAGGGAAGCTGGTTTTGTGACGCTAACGTCTTATTGAGGAAAAAAAAAAAAAACCCAAAAATGGTTTGCAATTTACTAAATAACTATAAATATATGGGAAATAATATTTATTATCGGGCGATTTGAATCCTTCGCCACAATATGTATCTCAAATACACACATATATGTATATATACATATATTGACATAATGACATAATACATATCCATACAGGCGTATATATATGTATAATTTGATGGCATATACATTGCGGTGACTTGACACTATGTGATATGTTCTAATTCCGATCATACTCCTACTTTTTTAATTCACCAATACGCGTGGTGCTGTTTTATCGGGCAGATGGACGAAGAGTGTAAAAAAAAAAGGAAGCGGATCAGGCTATAACAGGAACGCACCCTTTTCCACCATGAGTGAAGAGCCCGCGTACAGGGCTTAGTTAAGACGTCAGACCGGGAATGACAATGAGGTCAGCCATGCATGCCCAAGCTTCGCACCTTTTTCTAACTCACATTCAATTTGATTCTTATCTTCGAGGGTACTCGATGGGCTCGTCGATTTGGAGATAGTCCAAGCAGCGGTCTCAAGAGTACCGCACACATGCGTATATAGTATATATACAAATTTTATCCGACGGCGAATGCTCGAGTTTTTTTTTTCCACTGTTTTTTCGGGGTTTTTTTCAGTGTCATGATCAATTGGACAATTCGTAAATGTATTATCTGCATGTTATTATTTATCTCCATCCTCGCACCTACATTCACATCAGCTATTTTGAGAGAAATAAATAAAATATGAGAGCTCGAATGTTATGTACTATCGACAGTCATGTGCCGTGAGTATCGAATGAGATTATACAAGTTTCAATGAATCAATAACCATAAGCATACATATACTGAATCACAATAACATTGATTACTTGAATAATAAAAAGAATAGCCCGGGGCTGGTAGTTGCAACACATGGGTGTTAGGTTTTCGTACCACGTACAATGCGCCTGTCGCCCAAGTATACAAATAATAAAAAAAGCTTGAGGGCGACTGAAAGAGAAGGCACGCCCCAAGATACCTAGTTACCCTAGTGAGAATATTAAAAATGCAACCCTTTCTATCCGTGAAAAGAAAGTCGCAGAACCCTTCAATAAAATTCAATGGGCATCGATATTCAAATTTATTTGACATAGGTTATACATGTTCGCTGTCTCACTTCTCGTCTCTTCCTTATACATCTCAGCTGAGTTTCGCTCTCCCCCTCTCCTTGGACTTTTCATCATCACATTCCAATTCGAAAAGCCGTTATGGTGGCTCTAGTGTAGTACACCTAGTTATTGGTTCCCATCGATAAAAAAGAATTTGCATCTCTTTTTATTTCAAAATTGGAGCGGAAATGGCAGCTGCATATCCGCCCGTCGTGACATGAAAAATTATATATATATATATATATATATGTATATAGACACATCAGTTACATTTTTTCTAACGCAAAATATGGTAATATGTTGGAATTCCGAAAAAAAAGGCGCAATTGTGTATATATATATATATATATATATATATATATATATATATATATACACCATTGTTGAGAAAATTAACATCAATGTACAAACACCCATATACATCAATTTTTCATTTCTCATCTCCAACAGAATTTAAATATTTCTATTCAAAATATGGTAGAGACAATTTTTTTGATTAAAGAATCGTCATTGTGCAACGTGATTATATACGTTATATACAATCAATGACTCCGAAAAATGTAATTGAATAAGAAGCAGCTCCCTACCACATTTCAATTTTCTATCCTTTTCAGGAGTAATCCGTCGTCGTTTACATTTTCGCACACTGCAAATTGTAGAGTGTTATTTAAACACACGTATATGTGTTGTTCCCTATCTTCAAGCATTGTAGTCAATTCTAACACACTTGAATTTGCAGTACATGCGCCATCAAAACACGAATAGTTCCTGCTATAGATTCTGTGTATAATTTATATACATATCATTTGGAAATGTCACATTGGATGACTTGTAAATGGTGTCCATCTTGGCCGAGTGTGCGATATATATGAAGTTTGTATATCGTATACAAAAAAGTGGGCATGTGTGTACGTGGGGAAGTCATGGAGAGAGTGAGGAAATAATAGAAGAGGCAAAAAGTGAAAGCTGAGATAAAACTTACCGCTGAGGAGGTGGAAAATAATGACTCTTACGAGTCTCGAGCGTAGAAGAAGATGGAAATGGGAGGAGTGTGGGTGGTAGAAGAGTGAGAAGCGTCGGTCGTCCTGGTGCGACCGTGACCCGGTTTTTTCCGACGCAACAGGTTCCTTCTAATTAAGAACACTTAAGAAAACTTCCCTCTTAAAGCTGACGCCGTGTCTCACCCTCAGTACCTCGTGATAACGCCATTATATTTTAATATAAACCCACGGGGCGCGCGCGAACCCGTTCGCATCAGGTTAAATTCTTTTTGCGTCGGCACGCGCCTCCTGGCTCTTCGTCTTTCCTTTTTTTTTTTTCCCCTCTTTTTCTACTTTTTTCCTCTTTTTCTCTTTTCTTCCGTTTTTTATCGTTTTTTTTTTTCTTATTCTCTCGTTCCTTTGTTCGGAACATATATATATATATATATATATATATATTTATAATATCGTCCATTACAGCGTGACCCATGATTCAATCATATATTTGCGGATGCAAATGATAGATAATTTGAATGGAAACGAGGAGAATAAAAAGTATTGATATTTGAAGAAGAAGAAAATTGTACATGTTATTGTTCGTATATATTGTATAAGTGATGAGAATCATTATTTTTTCACTGAAGCTCATACTTACATTTGTTATTTATATTGTGTGTTGTCGTAAAGCTTATATATACAGTGGCACACATGCTTTTTGGGTACTATGAGGATATATATATATATATGTGTATGTATAGAGTATTAGGGAAATGGTGGCTGGTTGGCAGTCGGTACCCAGTCTGGGAGCTAAAGAGGTTTAGGTAGGGAGCATACGTGAGAGGGTCGCGAGGTGCGGAGGTAACGTGGAACGCCACGGACGAGGGAGGATGTGGGTGGTGACGTCCTGGCGGCCATTTTGAACGCATATATCGATTGTTTGGTGGCCGGGCTCGGCCATTCGATGAGCATATCTGTATATTTGCAACACACCTTACTCCCTTGAAAATTATCGAGCATCCGAACGTACAAATTTTTTCATACACAACTCCATATTCATATGCTCCGCGTATTTCAATTTGCAGACATAACTCAATCAATATAAGAGACATTATGTGGAGAAAACAAATATAATAATCCACAACCTATGCGTGTCACAATGTGCCATATTTATATTGAATTTTCGATCGCGTTATTCGCCACCTGCGGTGTCGGAGGTCAGCTAGTGTCGTAGACCTCGCGTGGCAGCCACCCTCCATGGTCAAATTTTAAGGTATAGTAGGTGGGCGAGCCATGCTGTGAGAGCAAACTACCCCTAAACCGGCTTAAAACCCGCCCCAATCTCTCGTTCTGGCCAATCCACACCCAGTGTGACCTTCTCTACTGACGCGCAGGTCCAGCAAAATAGGGCCCCTGGACACACACGAAAGACAGACAAAGATGTAGGTATTGACCCCTACGGTAACATCAGCCGCCACCAACAAACCCGATTCCAAACGCCCTCTACGCCATTTACTATATGTCGTTATAAATATCAAGATTAGTTAATATTCATTGTTCTATGAATTAACAAAATTTCTTACACCATTGGCTGATATATATTTTTCACGCATATGTTTTATTATCATCACATCTTTCACGCCAGTCATACAATATATTACACATAGATGCACAATACATTTCATTGCATAACTTTCCGTACATAAATTCCGATATATTAATGTTTTAAACAATTTAAAGAAAAATTAGGGATATCATGTTTTATTCAGAAAGTGCAAGCACAACGCTTACTTTTTTTCGTGTTGTGTTTCTTTCATCGAGAGTAAAAGTACTCTCGATCTTAACTAGATTAAAAATAAAAAGAAGAGAGCACGGGAAAAGAGAGGAAGGTGCTCGCCCAGTGGGCGGAAACTTGGAAGCTTCACTTTTAATACTTTCCCTGAAAGACCTTTGCGTGTGCAAAATGACGCGACGCCGATGCTTGACTCGTTGGCGCAGTCTTAAAGGGGAAGTTTCGTCGTTACCCCAGAAAACTAAGTTTCTTTACAGATAGGTATATATTTTTTTCTTCGTCACCCTTTTTATTCCACTGGCAGGCCGCCAACTAGGTGAAAAGTATTGAAAGTGAACTTTAAATGTGTATGTATATATAGGTAAAGCACCGTGTCATCCACGAAAACCCTTCATTTTCAAAGTTATTCAAATTATTCAGTTACGTCGACATAGATAAACCATGTAAAAATTTCCAAGTTACTATACTCTCTCATACGCTTGCACACTAACTCGCACTCGCTCACTGCTTTCTTCATCACTTTCTTCTTTTCTTCATTCTCATTTTCATTCTCTTTAACGATAATTGCCGACGGCTAAATGGCTAAACTTTCATAGTGCGACCTTCAAACTCTTTGTCCACACTTTCTCTCGGCAACCACCTTCATCATCGTATATGTACCAACTATTCCCTTAAACTCAATCATTTCATATGCGATAATTATTGTATAACCAAATTCAATGGATTTAAATATAAATGTATACCAAGTGAATTCGCTCCAGTCTATAGATATACATATAGAAGCATCTTCTATCCAATATAATTGTATATTATTTGTATTCGCTGTATATATTGCATATTTCAGCTAATATTGAAATCATCAGTAGTGGATACTGCGTAGTTGAACATTAAAATTTTTTCCTCAATACTATATATATAAATCTTTATATAGAAATCATTCATATTATTGCATATCCCTATATCGAGATAATATATATGAAAATAGTTATATACACATACATATATTCATGTGTATACTAAGTATATTGGAGAATACGACGAGCTGTAATCCCCTTTCAGATATACGGCTCATACCACACATTGAGATATGCCTTTGACGTGCTCTTCTGGCTTGCTATTGGTTCGCCGTAATCTCATGTAAAGTTTGGTTACGTAGCCACAGGACCCGCGCACACACACACACACACACACACACACACACACACACACACATACATACATACATACACACGGGAAGACCCATTCACATAGGTACTCGCAAGGGCTACGCTCGCATCCCCCTTATGCTTATTCTCCTATACTCACTTCCCTACACTCTCCTACCCTCTTCTATATTCCCCTTCTATTCCCGCCATTTCCTGTATGCGTCGTTTACCTACAAGTGCCGCACGGCGTCGTATGGAAGCCATTCCAAAGTACGATCGATACGGCAGATACCTAACGTCCGGCGCATGCTCTGAGCCCTCGGAGCCGTTGTCGCCCACAATCACCCAGTCATTAGTTTCCAACTCTCACCGCTCGAGAGCGCAACGCGTTTTTTCTTGTCCGATCTCGCCGTGCCTTTTTCACTTTTCCTTGCTCTTTATTCCGTACTCTTCACTGCTCCCTATATTTATGTTAGACATCACTCATCAATCAACAACTGTAAAAAAATATGTACTCATTTATTTCCTCATACATATATAATTCATATTTATTTTCATTTTTCTCTATCACCGCAAATCCATTTCCACTTGTTAATAACAAGAAATTTAATAAGAAACTTGTATATATATATATAATATGAAAAAACAGAGAAAAAAAGAGAAAAAGAAAAAAATATATATAAACCAATTTAAGAGCTAGTCCAGTATTATCATGTAATTGCCAAGTTTTACGTAAGGCTGTTTGTACATCTGTTATCATGAAATACAGCGGTGTTTGTACAATTGTTTGCTCTCCATCGTGGCATCACCTTCTTGCGTGACCACGCACGAAAAATTCCGGCCCCGCGATGTCAGAGATACGAGAATACAGTGATACGACAAAATGAAATAAGGGGATTTCAGAATTATATGAATTTATTGCTCACGAGGACGAGCGACCGCTGGCAGTCGAGTCAACAAGTCCGTGAATTGACAATATTTACTGACTTTATATGACAAAAGTCATCCAATAAATAATCAGACTCGGTGACATTTCTACATATATGATAAGATTCACATTTCAAAGTAACGACCATATGTAAAGATCTGCTATATTGGTTTCATTAAAAATAAAAAAATTTCACTACGATCACTTTCAAGTATAAGACGATTTGATTTCATTTATTTTCACTCAGTTCGTCAATTTCCACCAATATTTTGCGGCTCAAGTAGGTGCTGAACATGAATTTATCAGCACAAATTAAATTAAATGCCGGCGTGTTGACGCTTCTATACGTATACACTATATATACGGTGTAATTATGAACAATTTCTGCCACATGGTTTTTTCAATGTTTTACTGCGCAATTCCACACTGGAATTGATTGACCCACCCGCATTGTAAACCCATTGATCACGCATAATGTATCCATTTGATTGAGTGCGGGCCAGAAAATTTCAGCCAGAACATAATTCATAACATGATTATTTTATTATCGTAGTAATCCATATTGTATTACAGCATTTAACTACAAGATCTATTAAAACGATATTACTATCTTCATCTGCTTTTCATAAATGACTGTGAAGTCAAACAAAATTACCTCGTGGAAGAGTTTTGGATATAATCCTTATGGAAAAACAATGTGCGCAAGAGAGTTTGAGGTGATGTTTTCAATTGTTTTTTGCATACTATCAATAAAAACCAAATTTAAAATTTATCAGACTCCTCCTCATGACATAAAACCGTCAAATAAACAAATTCAAGAAGTGTTGTGACGACGCATCCTGATTGGCTGGTTCAATGGCACTCACCTAAAGACTTTGTCGACAAAGTTTCTTGTAATTTAAATGAGAAACATTGAAATCTGACCGTCCGTTAAGGGGAATACAGTGCCACAGACCGGCAATCACACATATACACAAACGCATGTATCAAACACACACCTCCTCTTCGGGATGAGTGGGTAGGGTAGCAAATCATTCGTGTGAGAAGATAAGCATGTATATACTTAGTATATATATTAACTGCATTTATAAGTGAGTCTGTTACATTTTGGATTTTTCAAACAGTTTGAATCTCATTTTTTTCGCTACCACACAACATTATGATGTGTGCATCTACGAATAGTGTTTCTTGGTTTACCAACATGCGCTAAGCCATGTGAGATAAGTCTGTTGTCCCCAATCCGGTAATCGCTTCGTTCACTGGTTCCTACTCATGCGAGTGTTATTCCGAGACACAATTATTCAATAAACAAAAGTTCATATATTGATATGAATGAGCTTCAGACAATTTATGTATACGTTTGGTAATTACCAACCGAAATAGAATGCAACAGTCCGAGGTGCAGTTGTGAGATAGACCTTTAGACCATTGTACGAATATATATCAACATAATATTTATTGCTATATGCATATATGTGTACTAATATATGGATAACGGTGTTTGTATATACTGTGCATGTATGTTACTTCCAAACTCAAATGTGGTTCGTAATATTATCGTGTGTTGAAAATTATAACATCATTAAAAATAATGAATATTGATGCAATTTGTTGTAATATATCGTGATTTGGAGTGAGTGTACAGCGACATTATGTATATATGAGGGATACATGCATGTTATGTCAACCACATGTGAAGTCTCTATAGTCGAATACATCTGAAACGAGGGCATCGTGAGAGAATAAAAGTCTTAGGGTCAAATCGCAGGGGTACATATACGTTCGGGTTGGTTGAGGACCAGAGTACGACGCCAGCAGGTCTTTTCGAGTTTACTCGTCCAAAGTATATTTTACGAAGAGGAAGAAGAAGACGATAGAGAGAATGAGAAACAGGCCGACCCAGCACACATATGTAACCCCCCGAATCCTTTTGGTCTATGCGGGATCGGGTGTATAAAGCCAGCTGCAAAAACCCTCCTGGTCACACTCACGCGTGCTCGCGCTCTTGCTTTTTCTATCGCTCACTCACCCTAACACTCTCTCACTCACGTCAACTCGCCCTTTCTTCCATACGTCTACTCTCCCTCATATTTTTTCTATCGGTAAAACGAAAAGGATACCATACATACATAGGACAAACTTAGAGGATCTTTTTTATATCTCAGATCCTGGTCGATCATTTTTTACGAACCCTTTTTTTCAACGCTGTGGACGAGGGTCTCGCAGGCCAAAGGGCATTGTAGAAATGGAAGAAAGTGGAAAGGGGGATAGAAGAGACAAAGACGAAGAAAAAGAATTGAACAAAACAGGAGACATCCTTTCCCCTTTGACGCAACTGTCGCTCGTCTGCACTATGTTATACAACATCGTGTATACCTTTGTTGTACAGCGGCGTGCGGGCTATTGGCAATACTGTGAGAAAAAAAAAAAAAAAAAGAAAAAAGAAAAAACGAATATAATAGGTAGATCAGGTAATATCGAGAGGAAACTTTGATAAATTGATGAGTGATAACCGACATATGTGTGGGTATAATTGTCCTTTTCATTTTTTTCCAAATATTTCATGAAAAATTCATCGAAACTACATATATTGAAAAAATGCAGTGTTACTTAATAATTTATGGGAAACAGAAGATGACACCCCAATGGCTACAATTGTCATATATGCATTCTTTGACTCATTAGTATGTCATATGTTTCTTCGTCTCCCAGTTCAATGTAACCGCAAACGAAATTTCTCAGTATACTTTGGCATAGCATTTGGCCAGCTCATGTCTTCCACCCTGATCTTTACGTACTTTTTGTTTTTCCAATTGATGATTGTTGGTCGTAGTATATATTTTTTTTTTCCACTCAAAATATCATCTCCAAAACACGTTATACTCTCATCCAAATTCTTACTCCATCACTCTGTACATTATCTCTATTCATCTTCAGTATTTTTCACTATTCGTTTTTGAAACGTATAAATGGGACAATTGGAAAATATGTGTGTCTCATTGAATATGAATTAACAAAAAAATTATATTTCATAATTCAGGGTTGAAGAAATTCTGATTATTCGTCACGTGATAGAGGATATTTGTACTAGTTCCACGTTTATACAGCAGGTGAAGGCTGTTACACCGTGGTTTATTCTGAGAGGCAGCCGGATATCGTGACTACTGGTCAGTTTGTTCGATAGTTGGTGCCAGCCAGCGATATCCATGTACTGCCGTGGGTGGCTTTCTCGAGACGGGGGAACCTCGGTACCGAGCTGTGCCAAGAGGGCCACCGGTCAATACCATATCGACCTCTACCAACCGCGGTCCAACTACCCCGTTCTTCAACTATATATACCAAACAAACAAACAAATTTTATCATTTATATTGTAACCAAATAACAGATATATAGTTATTGGAAGTGCAAGTCAATATTCACAATATGTATATTCATGCATCATTAACGACAATCACCATAATATCAGCTATAATCTGGTCAATACCAAATATTGGATGGTTTTTTCTAATGTGTAATAATAATAATAATAATAATAATAATAATAATAATAATAATAATAATAATAAATCTGCGGTACTGAGTGAATAAATGAATTGTCACGGCAAACATTTATGTATATTCAGTTCTACATTCATTGTTGGCGCCAATATCTAACGCCCCCTGGTTTCCACTCACGCTCCCGTTTTCTCTATCTCTTTTTCTTTTTGCGTATCAAGCGGTATCTCTTTATACCCCAGGCAATCGGATGCGCGTCACGTCTATTCGAATAGCCCCCTCTCGCGCGTTTTCCCCTTATGGCGAGTCGCGCACACGCGATGTCTTCTATTATGCGCAAATTGTATTATTTTTACCCCAAATTTATTTGGGACCCACGAGCTACGGAACCGTCTAAGGTCAACAGGTCAAATTGCACATGTTCACCACACATATAAGTTACCCTCATATTCATATATATCTACAATGCTCAAATACGCACGCTCTTCCGATATTCTCGTCTCTCCATTTGCTCAGCGTCACACCCGTATTTACATATTTTCCTTGTATTCATGTTTCATAATTGAAAAATTTCTTGGAATTAATTTTGCAAAATAAAAAAAAACAAAAAAATTGAAGAACGAAAACAAATTTGTATACAGAAGGGTTGTGAGACATTTTTGTTTATCTTTTTTTTCATCCCACATTTTTTTTCGCTCTCGTTTTTTACACTGCTCATCATCATCACTGGCGTATCCCCTTTATGCACTCAACTATATATGTTCAAGTTATACTATTATACCAAGCGTAATAATTTCTTGCGTGATTTTAAAACCGTAAATTTTTTGTCAACTTTAACCCGTTACCCGGTTCTACTTTTTTTTTTTTTTTCATTATATTCAATTTTTTTTCAAACAAGTTTTTGAAACTAACAACATGTTCAGCATCGCGGTGTATCTCTCAGGCGCAGAACCCGCGATCGGTTACGATTTCACACCGATTATAATAATAAAGAATATAAAAAAAAAAAAAAAAGAAGGCGATAAAAAAGAAGGATGGTGAAAAAGACCGTGTTGGAAGTTGCGTTACGAACAACTGATTGAAAAACAAGAAGGATACGAGGGGACAACGTGGTGCAAAAAAAAACGACCGCTCTTCTTCCTGGGGACAAAAGCTTAAATAAGTATATAATAATTTCGTAGGGATCATTTCAACCCTATCCTTCTTTTTCGCCACGTTGTGCGCTTCTACATACTCTCACCCCTGTTTTTTGCGTGTATTTCCGTCAGTTTTTCACTTGTCACATCTCGACTAACGGATAAAATCTAAATTAACTAAATTAGAGGATCTCACCCTCTCCCACCCTTTTGTATCAAATTTATACGATTTTTTTTTCCACATCGCCGCTTGTTATTATTCTATTCTCATTTTTTCTTATAACTCTCATCACATAAAAATGGGTTCGTTGAGAAGCCGATTTACGGTTACGAAATTACTTGTGTAATTCGAGACGGGCGCGTTTAGGACAATAATTTATTTCATGCCAAACTCTAACGATCAAAAGAATAAAAGCGAGAGTGTGAGAGTTACATACATTATATATATAAATATATATATTTGCACATACGAATATTGATAATGAATGGAATATTTCGTTGGCGCAATTGGGGCGATAGAAGAACGACGTTTTTCTGCAGACTCAGTGTTTGGTCATTTGTGGTTGCACCCTCTTTTTTTCTAGTACACGACCATATGCGTTGACCATATGCAAACGTGTCAGGCCATGAGAAAAATGGAATGAATACTCTTAGTTCATTTTCACTTGAATAATACAAATGCACTACTATATATATATATATATATATATATATATATATATATATCATAAGCATCAATGAGACCCAATCTTGCATCTATATTTTATTGCGTCTCGGTCCATATTCGCGTGTGTTCTTGTAAATGTAGGCATATCGATTTTCATTACCATTATAAATATGTTTAATATACTTTATAAAATATTATTAACAAAAGTTGTACACTCACTCGTATTCCAATGAAAATCCTTGAATTTAATTTATATATATTTAATGAAAATATACAACTTTTATTTTGAGCATGAGAATTAATCACACTCGTGCAACATTTAATAATGAAAGTGCTATTTTTCCTGTGCCTCACAGTGTTCAGCCATTAGGTGGGTGATTTTGGTGATCAAAGGTGCGCTAGTGATGGGCCCTCAGGGTAGCTCAGTAGACTGACCTCAGCGCATACATTGTATATAACCAACTCGGCGATTAATTTTGGTTGCATTTGGACGAGTAAAGTTTTCATATCACAGTGGCTATATATGGATATTGAAATTTGGTAAACTATTGTATGTTCATTCGACATTTCAGTCGGTCACTGTTTTTTTCAAGAGTGCATTCTTCTTCATATCACGGACTGGCGTTGCATAAGTCTTCGAATCGTGCATATCGGTGTTAATTCTCTTGTAGTTTTTTTCTTCATTTATTTATTTATTTTTTTCCACATTGTATATGCTAAGTGAGGGTACAGGATTTATTGATAGCTATCCAGCCCCGAAATTTTTTGTCATTTGTCCAACCCTCTTTCTGACACAGTGACACACAGAATGCATCTTGGGCAATAATGAAAAAAAAATAATTATCCTTGTGTGCAGTAAGATATATATGTATATATTCGTGAATAAGATCAGCGGTGCGGTGACTATGTCATACCAACGACTTTTTTTTACAATTCATGTATATAAATTATAGAATAGCCCAAGTTGGTTGCATATTTACACAATTGTATATGTCTGTCGATCTAGTCGATCTTGTCGATCCTGTCCGATATACATACATATATATCCTATGGGGAAAAGTGGATATAACGCGAAAATTATTACTACTTTTTCGCGATTCCAAATTGATCGTTGATAATTTTGAACCCAATTCAAATGTTAAATATTTTTTGAGCGAACGAAGTTCACCGTGAGTAGTTCCTGTATATATATATATATATATATATATATATATATATATATATATATATACGTAAAGGCTAATCGACGTAATTGTAAATACAAGATTCAAATCATATATAGATACATATGCGTGAACCACAAGAGAGGGAGAGAGAGAGAGAGAGAGAGACACACACACAATGGAAATGATTGCTTTCAGTAAATCTGTTCGCTCTATATAAAGTCTGCTTAGACAGTAAGATAGAACAGGATGAAAATTGGTTGGATATGTTGGCGTGCGATATGAAAATGCCAGGGCGTATAGACGGCGGATGACGCAACTTTGACAAGCGTCAAATACGTCAACTGACAGAGACGTGAAGAGACGACAATACCAAAGAAAAACTCCCTCGCAACAAATGTGATTGACCCTTTGCTCGGGGAGCGTGTTCGATTGCCCGCTAGTTGTGCGTAACGCTTGGTGCAACAACAGCTGCTACTGAAATAGTGCTGGAGTATATTCGAATATACAGATCGAATATATGGATGATATATCTGATGCAACCCTTTATATTGACGACGAGGCGCGCGACCATGACACTCTACGAGCATCAAACCTCTTGTCTATCCCTTTCTCACTTTCGTAATATATAAAGACACATTATCCCCCGAGTCTATTCATTTTTGTCATCCCGTGAATTCAAAACACCATATGCAAAATCATAATACATCTACAAATACATTTAATGCAAATAAATTAAATTATTCTTCACAATGTAATATTGTAGAATCCCCATAATACATTAGATTTTCGCACGAAACACTTTTCATGAATACCAAGTTTCAGTGTTGTATGCATATATGTATATAGGTATACACTGCGTATATATACGTTGGTCATCGAGTAGTCAATCTGAAGGGATCACGGCGAACCAAGCACGGGGGCATATGATGATAGGTGAACAGATGTATATATATATATATATATATATATATATCCACGCGCGCACGTGTATTATACAGCATCCATCTATATATCGCCATATACAACTGTTATTGTCCAGTATTGCAGCTATACTAAATATTCATACCTATTTTATTCTCTTTTCTTTCAGTCACAATGAGCCCGTGGCATATACACTGCACAGCCACATTGTACATTCCGCGTTCAGGCAAATATATATATATATATATATATATATATATATATATATATAGTGGAGCTATAAACATACTTAGCATGAACACTACATGCATATCTATATATATATATAAGCGTTGCCGCTTTTCATATCTTTTCCTCTTTCGTCCATTCTTCACTTCCTTTTCGCTCACAGCCCTCCTCATCCTCACTCTATGGCGCGCAGCAGCACCTCGCTGTTAATTACAACTGACTTCCGGCGATCTAGATTTCATTCTTTGCCTGAATTAGAGTGGCTTCTCTGGGGAAATGATAATAGGTACGTGACCCATGTGGTCAGTTCACACGAGAAATGAGACTGCGAGCACAGTGTACGCGGCTATATATATTCTTTAACTCGCCACAATGCAAGTCTTGTACTCTCCCACACTCGAGGAGTCTCACGCCCTCACATCCTCTCTCGTCGTTACTAACACTCACCGCGTGGTCTTCTATATAACACAGTGTCGTTCTCCTTTTCATAAACTAAACTGTAATCACCACGTCAACTATAAAATATATACACAATATCGATATGACAATTCCAATATCTGCAATGATAAAACGTATAAGTATACTAATGCTAACGCTGATGATATTACGGAATCTCAATAGGATTTCAATATACACAAATTCATCTATATTCGTCGATCCATCGATCGTTTATTTCAAATTCATAGGTGATGTCGGTGCGGATACGCATATAAACAATGGTCGATAAGAATGAGTGTCATACTTTGTACGCGGTAGATGAGAGAGCGACGCGAACGACATGAAGTAAGGAAAAAAACGCATCGAATATATATATTTATCGGCTGGCCGAGTCACATGACTCGATAACAAGCCTCGAACTGGCCTGAAACGCGCCGCTCCAAACCGAAGTGCGGCTATGCGATTCTGTCGGATCGGTTAGTTTATTAAGGGCATTCCTGACCTCAGTGGCACGACCTATACAAATACGCGAGCGTACACTGCAAAATACATCTATAACGTATATAGAGAAAGTTGTGATGCCTCATTCGCCTCTAAACCAAGTTTGGTACACACACATATTCATCAGGGTGTACCTTTGAAACACAGTGACACGTTTTCTTTGCCAATTATAACTGTATATAGGTATAAACTATCTATAAATATATTAAATCACTTTTCACTTAACGTTTCCATCATCCATCCATATTTACATATTCATTCATTATTTCAGGTCATATATATGTTTTTACATGTTCTATCTATGTACATCGGCCGTTGTACACATAGAATATCACTAAGTCTCATATGTCGCGCCTCATACAATAGGTATAACTGTGATGAATTACCTCGAAAAACAGAGAAAAAAAAAATTAAAAACAAAAAAAAAAAAGAAACTGAAAATCGCCCATTATAATCGGACTAGTCTTCTGACCTGTCAAGTCAATTCGTTAATCATTGCGTACGATCGGTCTGCCGTGGACAGCCCTCATTGCTACCGCCTCGCCTCCTTCCATTATCCGGCCCTCGAGTATATTGAAAAACCGTTCATCTGATAGTTGCTTAGCACACTATTGTTTTAAAGTGGACCCCGCGTTCATTGTCGAAAGCACGCACTCAGTGCATGCTCCATCCTCACGTTTAATTTCCACAGTCGTTTCACTTTAACGCCGTACATTTAATATATATACAACAAAAGCATGTTTTATAATAAACTATGTAAATGTTTTTCTACCTATCCCATAACATTTAGCTATTATCATCCATTATAAACCACCATGACAAACACATTTTTCTTCGTTTGATAATTCTCTGCATAATAACAAAAATAATCTATACAAGTATATAGAGAGAAAAAAGGTCAAGTGTTCTATTTCATACATGATACATACGTATATCAATGTATACATGTACGCATACATGTATACGCACATTACACAAAAAAAAAACTCGTGTATCGACAGAGTAAACGTCCAACTGTATATATATATATACATTATATATATATATATATCGTGAGATAATGCTCGCAAATATCATAAAGATAAGACCATTTAGGACACGTGATGAAGTGAAAGAGACACAACAGAATATGAAACAGCGATTTTCGTTCACATTAGATATACATTTATCTCTTTTTTGGGTTTCTCCGTTCAACTGAGCGCTCCTTTTTTCTTCCGTCCAACTATACATGTAAACATTTTAAATACACATGCACATAGCGTGAGGCATTATCTGGCCGATATATGAGAATCATATCCCCCGCGTCTACAGAACTACCCCATATTCAGTTGGGTTGCAGTAGCACATAGTGTCGAAAAATCCTCTAAAATTTTCTTTTTTCGTTTCACGCCGGCACTCTCAGTTATTTTTTTTTTTTCTGTATTCATAATCTTTTTTCAAATTAAATTCTCACTAAATTGTTAATGGCACATATGCAATGAGATTATTCACCAGGTTGTCCTATTGGTATCAATTCTATTCTATCAATGCAATATCCGATATTGCGATGGGCCATTTTTTAAATCGGATATTTAAGATAAAACAAATTCATGTGGTAAAATTACAGAATTAATAATATTGCATCGGATATGTATGATTTGGAAGTGGTGTTTTATCATTGTATTATTCATTAATAATGAAAAATTGTATTGAATTGATTTTTTTTTCTTTATTTTTTTTTTTCTTCATTTTATATTTGGGTGGTCCTTTTTTCGAAGGTATCGTAATCCTCCGATACCTATTTGAGCCACGGTCTGTCTGAACTCAACGTTGTCATATTGTCATATGCTGTGTGTAACCACCCGGTCGGGGATAGCCTCTTCTTACTGTTCGCTTCTCCTACGTGTGAAGGCATATTATGAGTGTGAAACCATCCATAATTCGTCAGAACTGAGCTTATAGATGTCAGTGACACTTTTGAAATCCGTGCATTTTCCAAAAACTCCTACCTATGCCCATGTGTCTATATATTTATATGTATGTATGTATATATGGATGTAGTATAAGAATGAGCGACCGGTGCCCGGACGTTCCACAAACGGATATGCGGTGTTTGTCGAGATAAGGGCACAGGTGGGGCAGTGGACAGTACAACATTTCATCTCTGGTCTGCACAACGTCCGTTTCAGAAAGTTTGTTCAGTGATAAAGAGCTCACGACTGCAGTCTATCGTTGATTATGCTGTGAAAAAATACCTCTTTTATATATAAATGTTGGACATTTTTATGTGCGAAGAACAATTTTGATAATAAAGAATTGGATGTTGGTCATATTAGTCGAAATGGTGAATGCATGGTTTCACATAAGAAATGCAAGGATAAATTTTGTTTCGTTGTCGAATCAGGTCGATTGCTCTTCTAGTCCATTTATATATACATACCACATGTCACAAGCACAAAGTCAATAAGTCACGGAGCTAGGCCACCACAGGAGTATACGTTTAAATGCTCGCGCAGCTCCACTATATTGCTTGGTGTATATACTTTTGTTTATGTAGACCCATATATATATATATATATATATATATATATATATATATATATATATATATATATAGGTATCTAAGGTATCTAAAGATGCAATACAGACAGAACGTGGTACACAGAGACCCCGTGATCGTTGCGCTGGCCATATAGGCTAAAGGAATACATGGGAAACATGCGCGAGTAAGAAAAAATAAGCAAGAGGCCGAAAAAATGAATTCGTGCGCATCCCGTGCCCACACATCTAACTTTCACTTTGCTAGATCGAGCAACGTGCGCCGCACACCGCTAATCCCCCCCTCCCACAATCATATATCACTATAGTCGGCTTGTTTTCTTCTTTTTCACCGTCTTCACCGTTTTCTTCTTCTTCTTCTTCTTCTTCTTCTTCTTCTTCTTCTTCTTCATCTCCTTCTTCATTTTCTTCTTCAGTCCGTCAGGCGCCAGGAGCCATATTATATGGCCCTTTCAATGAGAATATGTTATTATACGAATCTCAAAACAATCATACATTTTGTTCAAACGATGATCCTTCTCATAAAATGTTCGAAATCATTTTTTGTCTTTTCTCTGATAATTTGGAAAAATTCATAACTAATATGTTCTACAAAGTTTTTCCAAGAAGTGATGAACTTTTGAGATAGAAATCTCTCAAACTCCGTCGAGGTTCGACTTGATGCAGCCTGATAGTCAAATACAACATCCACAAGCACTACATGAGACGTTGATATTTTCAACACATGTTGGAGAATCATTATTGACATTTTTTGTGAATAATCATTACTCGAGTAAAACCTTTTGTGGTCTTCCAATTTTTAATACCATAATAAAAACAAGAGTGTGACCCCTTGAGCACTCCATCTATTTTCTATTTATTTTCGTTGCACATTCTCTGTTGGTTCCTTGTTTAGGAGGCACTGTTTTTGAACAGAATTGATAAATGAACGAGAATGTTACAACACATATATAGTCTCAAATAAATGTAGCCTATTCATGAATTATATATATATTGATAGCATGGGGATACATTGAGGTGCATGCACACGTACAGGATGGTATATTTATACATAAGCATGATCAAATTGGATGGTGAGAGTGAGAGCTGCTGATGAAGCGAGATATAGCTCGGTGAAATGAGAGAAAAATATGTATGTGTGTGTGTGTGTGTGTATGGCTGCGTTTGGCGAACTGCTGTAAAGCCGAGACATTCTCAGGCTCTGGTGCGACGTCTATTACCTATACATCCGTATTGTGATATGGATCTTGTCGCTTTCCCGCGGAATATCCATAATATATATACATATATTTTTTGTTTCATCCAATACATGTTTGTAATCACACGTTTGTATATGTAGATGATAATGACGATATCCAAGAAAGATTTTTTTCGACATCTCATCAAAGTCTGAAAAGTTTTCAATATATAATCAACTCCATGACTTCGCTGCTGTAATATTCCTATTCTTCTTTCATTTTTTGTTTTTTTTTTGTTTTACCGACTCTATACTATTACTGCTAATACTATATATAGTCTCTTATTTTTATTGTGGCAAAAACCAAGAGAAAATAGTCGTTGGCCGCGGTTTGACCAGCGCGTTTCTTTCGACTTTTATAGTGAAATATTTTTGCCATTTTGTCGCGGCTGCATAACATCTCATAAGAATGGAAAAATTGGTGGAAACCGCTAAGAGCGCAATACAATCTGAATACCGCTTCGCCGCGTCACGATTTAGCGAGGCTGCGTCACACGAACCCGAGGACGCGGTTACATCCATGGCACGTCCATACATCTCCACAATGCTAGACACTGACTTCGGGTGACGTTGGTCTTACGACCGGTTTCATTAAACATCATTGTGATTTCAGCGTAATGTTCCTACACCGACTATTTTTCTCGCTCTACCATACACCCAATGACATTTTATTTTCATCTACACTTATGTATATATTATACTCTCATTTTCTCCTATATATTTATATAATAGTTAAAACAGAAACTCAACTGCTTGTCGATCAAAACACGAGATTGTACAATTGTCTTTTGCACATTTGTTTTTTCAATCACTTTACATCGATTGTATATCATAAATGAAATTGAATGAAATATATATCATTTTGTGATTTAAAAACATTATCATTCATTTTTTAATGAAAATATAATTATTACACATGATGAAAAATGAGGATATTCGTTGTTGCGCGGTACATGACGATATATTGTGTGTAGTCGCGCGGTATATAGTAGCTTATATGTCTATATACTATA
Organism: Zele albiditarsus; assembly: GCA_958496275.1. Classification (NCBI taxonomy): domain Eukaryota; kingdom Metazoa; phylum Arthropoda; class Insecta; order Hymenoptera; family Braconidae; genus Zele; species Zele albiditarsus. The sequence goes on from OY292414.1 coordinate 11,771,282, forward strand.
TAGTATAGTGATGATACCGGCGTCCAAGTCTCGTGTCAGCGGCTGTATACATATATGCAGATGAATAGCGCGCGGAAACCGTGAGACTACAGTTGCCCTATATATCGGAGTGCCCGCGCGAGCGCGTGAGTTGCACTCTCGCAAATAGTATAGGCATATTGTACACGGCTCGTGTCCTCGTTATCTTACTCCTTCAGCCATTATATCTATATATATACAAAGACATATACATGTAAACTATGTATGCGTGTTTGAGTGTTGTTGCTGTCTTTTAAACGCAAATCGTATATAGATTCAAATCCACGGGGTTTAAACTCGTCCTGCAGTTTATTATACACCCCTCACTCCTCCAATTCGCCATTCTCATTGCTCGACCGCTATTTCCACCACCCTCAACATCTCCCACTCATCTCCGGTCACGCTCTCGCTCACATCTCACTCTGGCTCTCGCACTCTCGCTCCGTTTCTCTCTATCACCTAGTCCTCATCTAACCGCCATGACTACATCTTTCTCTGATGCTCTACGCTAGTGGTGGAAACGACAAGCCGCCAAGTCATCACACGGCATGTGCTGATATATATATATATATGCTTGACGTACATGCAGAGCTGATACAGGCGTGTGTGTAGTAGTGTAGAGTCGTGCCGATTTACCGTATATATCCTATGAACTCTCGTGATTCCGCTGCCAACGAACCAATGCACATCACTTAAATACACATCAGGTACTTATATATACATATATACGAAAAGCACTGAGTTATATCTGAGTGTCATACTTCAGACGATACACATGTATCTATACACATTCATTATGCAATTGCCATTAAGACTATAGCGATGATTATGTCGATTCAGTGCCGTAGTAAATATTTTTGGGACAAATTAATGAAGGATCGAGAAAAAATGAAAACTTTGGCCAGATTCCTCGACAAATTTATTTTTTTCCAGGGTATAAAGTTCATGAAAAATACACGCGATACGTGAAAATATTCTCAATCTTTAACGTGAATATACACACTGACAAAATATAAACTTCGGGAATGTATATACATGCGAGAATGAGAATGTGATGAAACCGAAAGCGCCAGGTGTGAAATAGTCCTGTGCTCAGTTGACAAGAGCACACTTTTAACTCCATCGTGACCATCACCCACAATGCCATTGATATATTAAAAACAACACATATACCTTATATATCGTGATAATATTGCGAGTTATCATCAATAAATATTAATTCAACCATTTACGATATTATTTCGAATGATCAAGAGAATGTATTTATGGAAAACGTGAAATTTAATGTCCAAAGAAAATGTTAGATTTGATGTATTTGGAAGAAAATGGAATACGGGACATAAGACGCGTCCATAAGAAGATAAAAGCGCCTTGGGTTTATTTTGTTGCGACCAGCATGGCAAATCAATCAGCATTGGTGGTTTTGCGCCGCCCATCTGTTATGGTATGGAACGGGGCGAGAACATGTCATGGCATATAGACCGCAGCTTCGGTCACTGTCCATTCAAAATGTGGATGATGTGGTAAGAAATTTAGTGGGTGCCCGGCTATTGCTCTCATCCTTTTCACCCTTCCATATTTCACGTATCTCTCTTCTGCACATTCAACGACGACGAAAAATATAATATTTTCATATATTGCGGTTCACTGGTGCTATATATGTATGCATTATTTATACATACTTCTACGCATGTATATATGCGTACGAGCAATGGAATATTAAACAATTGTATCACCATGAATTTACAATACGATATAAATAATATTCATTGACTGTTTCTGGTGACTGGTATGACACGTTATTGCAAATAATATCAAAAGAAGAGATCCGGACCACAATCCATCGCGCAGTGGCTTGGAATATTAAAAAAAAATTACGTGGGTGCAGCCAACACTCGCTCTGCGTGGTGAGCCTAGAAAGTGTCCCAGACTGAAAGAAAGAAAAAAAAAAAAAAGTCCGGGTCAGTTTGAATAATTTTGACCACACCTCTCGTCAAAGCAATACATGAGCGTATGAATACATACATTTAAATGTCGGCAATGGTCGGAGAACTATTGTCCAAATTTTCAATACACATATCCAATATGTCTGAGAATGGGCCGACAATATCATTTTAAATACACATATGAAGCTTTCATAAATGCAAGTATCTTTTGTTTATTTTTTTCTCATATAAATGACGATAAACTCTTTCCTCCTCCAAATATATAAATTTATGTATACACACATATGTCTACTCAAAGTGTAAAAATACTCGGAATGTTTCTACATTTATAAAATATTATTCAATACCTCCTACCGCTGCAATGAGTGAGTTATATATATGTTTCATAATAACAATATGCGCACCACTATATCATGCAATCATGTATTGTCAGATTATAAAAGAACAATTGAATCAAAACAATACCCTCTCCATACTAATATTAATTTTCATCACTATAAACTGATTGCTAACTGATCAATGAATACTGAGAATCACAAATTGCCCAATAGAGTCGCGCTCGACCCGAGAAATCATTCAGATTATACTTTTCCCATTGACAAAAAAAATATCAAGATAGTAGACATATATATATATATATATTGATGGGTTCACCAGTGTTTTGCTCTCGAGATAGTTGAAAGTTGGCTGATGGTTCTAAATGGTATTTTGACTCGTCACCAACGCGAACATGGCACTTGTCAATGACAAGCTTGGGTCTCACGTCACCGATCACGCACTGGACAAAACATGTTCCGGTCCGGTGGGATGACCCTACGCCGCGCCTTTTGTCGAGCGAAAGGTACCACTCGACCCAGCCGTGTCTTTGTCATTATATAACGCTATTGTGGCGACACTTGCCCGTCGTGAAACCCGACTGTATCTTTGCATATTATTAAAATGACGATGATTGTCATTTTTGTTTCTTCCTCCTCTCTCCTGCTCGTGCGTCTTATTCTCTTCTCAGCATTCTCTTTCAACTTCGACAACGCGACCCCACCTTCTAGTCGCTGCCTCATCTCTGACGTCTGAGTATATATTATAAGCGCGACCAATATGTAGTCAAGACGGGGATGAAGAAATGAAAAAATAATATACATATAAGTATACTCAACGTACAGTACGTAAAACATTCGACCATGAAAATAAATGTATCGCAACGCCGGTGAAAGAGCGTCATAACTCGTGAAAGAATCGTCCCGTTGTTCTCATGAAGAGATAAGAAAACCAATTCAGTATCATTCTCACTGGACAATTGTGGCGCTTTTGCAAACATATATTTATATATATATATATATATATTTCATCAACAATTTTACTTTCAACTTTGATATGCTGGTGTGTATAAGCGCATAGATGTATATAACAATCCAGTTCATATACATATTGTAGTTCATTAAAATTATTATGTTATATATACATAATATATTATATATACAGAATTTGTGTCTGTGTCTCTTTGGTATATATTAATACAATTTAAGACGTTCACTTAACCTTCCTTTTCTCATCCCTATCCTCATATGCCTATCCATGTACATATCTAGATATATATATATATATATATATATGTATGTATACATACACGTATACGTCCACGCGCATATAGAATCCGATTTATCTGAATGCCTTACACGGGATTATGATGGCTAAGGTGACTCTATAAATGCCTTCTGCGTCCGCATGTATATATATATACATACGGATGGGTGTATACTCAGCTGGTGCTCTGTGTGCTGATCGTCGCGCACTTTGACGCCTCTGTGTTTAAAAATGTGCCCTCGCACATTAATGTATCCGCCAAAATTTCATTTCCGTACGTCGATTGATATACACACATGCATTCCACTCATTCCATTCATTTATTTTTCTACTTATGAGCGACCATATACCATTATATATATTCAATAGGTATAGAATGATTTTCCTCGCGTAACTCGAGTCATTCAAATGACCGCATAGTAAGCTAATAGAACGAGGAGAAACAGAAATAGTGGATCTTGATGACGCAATTGGCGCCGATTCCTATCACCTTCAGTTTCCGCACCTGTGTACTCATTGTTTTGACATGTGTCTTATTGTTTAGGGAGTCCCCTGGTGTTACACACCGCCATACAGTAAAAACTACTACCAACTCGTAATACATTTATCAAGAATATATAACCTGTAGTTTATAACGACCGTGAGTCGGCGATCATATTCCACGACAACGGACACTCGTGTGCGTCACTTTAGTATGCGGGCCGTACTGTTGGAGATAAAAAGAATGTATTTGCTATAGTTATACTAACGAGGGTACGCACAGCCACAGTGCAGCGGAAATACATGAATTTTCGTGACAAATAATAATAATAATAATAATAATAATAATAATAATAAGTATTATTATTATTTTTCGATTGGATTAATATACTCGTATACATTACTCATATATGTACTTACATGTCTATTGAAAGAACAATAGTGTACCATTGGTCAGTTCCATCTACCATGACACCCGCATCGTTTGAGACAGGTGTGTGAGAGCCATTACGATAAATTCAATCTGACCCACATGAGTAACCGGGGGTGTCACTGTGTATATAAATTAACAATTTTGCGTTACAATCAACACTAACTGAATATTCAACTGATCATTTGGCTCTACGAGGTTAATAATGCAGCATTTTGAAATTCATATTCACTAAAAAAATGTGCATGACATTTTTATCAGTGTTTTCAGATGTCAAAATTGAAACTGCACACGAACTTGCGATTCAAATGATCTGGGCTCTTGATTATCGATAACGCATCACAATTGCATGAAATCAAGAATAATTAGAATAGTTGCTGGTCCGAAGAGAATAATATTACCTGACACGCTATGTATATACACATGTCAACACATATACAATAATGTGTTCACATATCGGACATATGGTGCACGTTTATTACTATATATATATATATGTGTGTGTGTTGTATGATGTTTGGTCGTGGTCAAAAGCTTATAGACATAAGAGATGCTAAAAATATGATAATCCGAATGTTAGTTGCGATACACGGTGTGCATGGGGCTTTGGTCGAAAATTCAATTAAACTTTTGATACGGGCGCAAGCGTGCGGCTGCGTAAACTGAAATTTCGCAAGCTTGACGTACTTTCATTGGCTGTGTAGTCCGAGAGGGAGCGTAAAACGATTAATCGTCTCGCGTATTATACATTCAACAGTCCATACATACACATATATATTGTATACGCTATTTGGATCGGTTTAGTCTCCCCGCATGCCGCTTCACACTCCCTACCCTGCTCATACCACTCTCTCGCGTCCTCGCTGCCGCCCCCCCCCCCCCCCCCCCCCCCCCATATTCTGCAGCACTCCTCTTTTTCTCTTTCAAAAAACAGACACCCCACGAAAATCTTGAAATTTATCTCAAACGATTTGTCGGCATATCCTGTATATGTATGGAAGAAAAATTTATTCGAATACCGCCTGAAGCGCCGGACTGTGTACAGGATATTGTCATATCTTTGACTTTTTGCCCTCAGTATATTTTTGGTAGCCGCTTTGCCCTTACTCCTCCTCCCGACAAATATATATCCAACCACCCGAGTGGATATCATGACTGTAAAAATTTCGAGAAATTTTCTTTTTCCACAGAAAATATGCCACATAGTGACATGATTGAGATGACACACACGCAATTTTCAAGAGCATGATATATATACATATGTATACATCCAGAGAGAGAGAGACAGAGAGCGAGGGGGACATGGTCAACAGATTTTTTGTAACGCAACTATAATCCACATGGTCCAACAACCGTCCAACAATTGAGCCAAAAAACGCCGCGCACCTAACCGAGCAATCATAATTAGGTAGAGACGTATATGACGACAATAAAGGAGGAAGAGTGCAGAAATGTGTGTTCCACAGAATGGGAAAAAGTGGAAAAGTGAAGCGGAGAGTGAATAAAACGCGTTCGTCATTCTGGATGTCTGTTTGTCATTGAATTGGTTGCGTATGGTTTGTCCCTGTTTTGTAAATCGTCAATCATAGGCAAATATGACGTGCGAGCAGCCTACTTGCTTTTTACAATGGTCCAGGCAAAGCGTGAAGAATTTGGTCGAACTGACTCGGCAATTTCCAACAGTATAGGTTAAGGCCAATCATATCAATACAATATATACATACACAATGCACCAATACATTTATGCATGTGCCGGTGTAACCCAGTATAAGTCCGTGGGCTAACTTTTTTTTTCAATAAGTAATTCAAGAATATATATGTATATACATTACGAAAAATTTTGTAACAGAGTAGAAATTATTGCTCAACAGTTAGAGATGAGGAAAAAAATATTTCCAAGTGCAGAATGTTAAATTATTTGGGACGAAAATTTCATTTTTTGAATTGTCCCAATATCTCGAAGCAGAGCGACCATTGTAACATTATGTTTGTGACTTTTCTCCACATTTCTTTGGCGTCCAATGTACATTTACTTTTTTTTTTTTTTTTTTCCTCAAAAATCACCGCGTGATTTCATACTTCGATACGCAAACATGCTGTTCACACATACTATATTGGCCATAACAACAGTATAGTATTGTTTGATTATCACAGTGCACAAACAACAGCCACATCCATATTTTTTGTCAGCATTTTTTCGTGTAAACCCGTTGATTAATGCAAAAATTTCATTCATCATATCTCTCTCTTTCCACCGCCTATAGTCCTGTAGTATAATATACATATACATCTATATTATATTATATTCACTAGATTTTAATAAGTCTATAATGTAATTCCTCGTATAGTTTGCGCGGCCGACCCGCCGACGACTTTCACTGCTCTCTGCGTGAACGTGCCTGAGAATGAGTGGTGAGTATATGTGACGTACCATCCTTCCATTTCTTCTTCTTCTATGCGTAAGTGAGTAAAGCAAATATACCATATATATATATATATATATATATATACATGTTTATATAAAAATAATACAGTATATATAATACGCTGCACTGCATGATTGTTCGAGTCCGGGATCCCGGGTTCTTCCTCTACTGCTTGCATTTTCTCGTTGCGCGTTTCTCGTTTTTTTTCTTTTTGCTTCTCACTATAGTCTCGACGAAGAAAAATGGGTGACATCCGAGGGGGAGCGAAGGTCGTGCGCACTACTCAAACGATGTGCTGAACGCGCGCACGTGGCACCCAGTCATCTAATATAATTATTATTTCTTCTGTGCGAAATTAAAAATTAAATGTGAAAGTATATAAATTCACAATTACATATTCATGTGTACTTGTATGTATGTAAGTCACGTACACATTGTAATAATAGTAGATTTTTTTATGTGTAATGCTGAAATTCAATTGAAATGGACTGTACACCATTACATCCAATTATTGAACATATCCACAACTATTTTTGGAGCAACATCACGGCCTCGCTCGTTTCGAGACAAGTTACTGACCCCTGGCCAGTTCGTGGTATTTCGCTATTTCTGAATTGTAAAAAAAAAGAAGCGTTCAACTGCTGCATATGACGACCTTATCAAATCAATTGGTGTGTGAGCATATTTTCGTTTCATGCGAATAGCGGAAAATATTCAAGTTCAATGTAATATAAAAGCGCATGGAAAGCGGCGCAATTAATTGATGACAATAGTAGTAAACATCTATAGTTAGAATAAACATGTATGTGTACGACCAAGTTTCATCTCTATAGATATATGTGTGTAAATATAGCATTGTCTCTCTTTACTGACTGCTCACTAATGTTTCCTCCGCGTTCACAATATACCTCAAGGAAACACGACTTAATCGTTCTGCATATTAATGTGGGAAGAACTCGCAACAAAGTGGGGGAGTACAATGGGGCTAATTTCATGGTTTTCCGGAAGCGTGAATAACAAACCTTCGCAACGAATATATGTATCATTGCAATAAGGGCTGTCCACCGTGAGTATCTTAACTTTTGACCGATATGGAACAAATATTATGGAGTAGCGTATATATTTTCAGTTATGGATGCATACATATATTTAGTTAATCATAGTACAAGCAAGCTATGTAAACGTGTGCAAATCAAATTATATTTGGTAATTGTAATATCAGTAATAGATGAGGGGAGAACATCATAAACCGACAGAGATATGGAGAGAATAAATAAGAGAGAAACTGGCCGAAGAAAGGGATATAAGATGGGTAAAAAAAGGAAAAAAATATTGAAAAGACGTAGAATAGAAGCTTCCCACGCTTGGTCAGCTGGTCTGCGTCCACGCATGTACAATCTTTTTTCACATATATATATATATACGTATGAGTGTATTCTAAACTCAGACTCTCTCTTTTTTCTGCATTTCGATTTTTCTACCTGAAGCTGAGGGTCATTCAGAATCGTAAATAGATCACGGGATATTTTACAGTTATACAAAATGAAATTCATCTTAAAATATTGAACTAAACCTCTATAAGGTGAAATATATTGTCTTCACATATAACTACTATGAATAAAATAATATTTATAAGGTGCGTTCATTTTATGGGTGTAATATACATAGTCGATTTAGATGACCTATACTAATATCCTTGAGTCCATCAAGAAAATGAGATATTCATCTTTTTATTTCTGTTTTTTTTTTTCACCATTGCACTCGAACTAAATTCTAACAGAAGATTGAAGGAGGAGTATACACTGTAAAGAACACACGTGGTCCATCGGTGCGTCATTTTCGGGGCCTCATTTGCCCCGTGCGTCCCTCCGTTTTTCAATCGCTTTTTATAAACCCTGTTTTTTTTTTTCACCCATGCTTTCACAATTTTTTTTCTTACCCCTTAGCCAGCCATCTGCTTAGACGACCCTGCTACGCAAGGGAACGTTTTGAGGCGCGCTCGCGCGCATCACCCATCAAAAAGTGTGTATATGAGGATGGAAAAAAAGGAGGGAAAAAAATGATCCTGCAGGAAGCAGAACTAACGGCTTGAGTTCTATATTCTCTAGTATGGACAAGAGTAATTAATATTGCACACACATTGATTATATATCTTTTAATTTTATGTATATGCAATGTTAATCTGGAAGTATATACATTATATAATGTATAAACTATTTACGAGCACATCAAACGGTTATTCATGGCTGCATTCCATTCGTTTTATTCATTGATAATATAATATAAGGAAAAATTCAAGTCAATCGAATTATTACAATCTCCACCCGATATTCCGGTTCCCACAGTGGACAAAAATTTTTTCACAGTACGAAATGTTGAGAGGTTAAAAAATACAAATTCTCACGATTTATCGAGATATTTTGGACAATATTCGAGGGGGGGGAGCTACAACAATACGATAGCTCCACCACCTCTCCTCTACCAACAATCTAGCAGTATTTTAACTTTTTTTCCATCGGCATTGGTATTTTTTACCAGCACCTTCCGGTCGCGGGAGAATCTGTGCCACTGAGAATACCGTAAGGTTTTTTCTTCCTGCTCCATTCCTGCCTCGTTCTTCACAAGGTGTTTCCGTTCGCATCATAGTTCCGGCACAAAGTTTCCCTGCTCCACGATTTTTTTTCACCAAGCTTATTCGGTCGAAAAAGAAAAAAAAAAAAAAAAAAAAAAAATAGGAAAATAAAAGGTATAAAAACCGTATCTTTTGACTCTCGAGATTACGAAGCCGGTTTCTCCCTCTTCCTCCCTTTTTATCTTCTCCGCTTCTCCCATATTTTTTGCATACAGACATGGATTGGAATACTATGTTACTATATAGCAATTCGTATATAGTGAAAGAGGAAATATATAGCACTTAACTCATATTCGACATGTATGTATATATATGTATATATATTTGGTAAATTGCGAATCGAGGGTAATATATCGGTTGGGGGAATTAGCTTGGAGGAATGTAATTTTTTTCTTCATCCATCCCATCCCCCCATCTGTATTATATTGACAAGGTGTACATGCATTTTTTTCATGGGCATTCATGAATCAACAAGCAGACCCCCCATCCGTAATGTTCAGCGCGCCAACATGAGCTCCGTTTGATTGTGCGAAAATCGTCTCGAACTCGGAGAATTCTACGCCGCAATCGTTTTCTATTGCCCTGCATCATTTTTTCATTCACTATTTCTCCTTCTCGCCTTCTTATTATATATCGCAATGGGCATACGATAGAATGTCTTAACACGTTACATTCGAGAAATATTTGGTCAAGTAGCACGTTTATTTTGTAAAATGAACACATTTCAGATGTAACTGATGGAGGAGTTATCTATAAACTGAACACCCGACATTGGGACATCTGGAGAGAGTCCAAAATAAATTAAAGATATAGTGAATGAGACGTCCGGAAAAGGGCTCGAAAAATCGTGTGGGCCTCCTGGCAAGTCGCCTATATATATATATATATATATACGTTCACAGTGTTTATGATTTCATGCATACACATATATATATATTTATATATAACATATAAAGTGGAGATTGCAACCAAATCCTTATGTTCACGATAAAGAGTGCAACCCATATGAATACACTGAAGATGGGGGGCATTGAAATAACGCGGTAATGCGGGAATAGAAGAAAGAAGGAGAAAAAAGAATTGATGCGCGCGGAGGACTGCAGCGAAAAAAATATATACCCATAACTATATATATATATATAACTGTAAGTAAAGTATAATGTCCAAATTGCCATCCAAACACCCTTGGCAAGGGGCCTGTGCGCATCCACTGTCTCTGTCGTTTATATTTGGTATCTGGCCGCTTTGTATGTAACGCTGCATATATACATATTTCTTTACCACATCAGTGGCGTAGAAATACTTAAAATCGTCATTCATTATCCAGTTCTTCACTTCCAATGTTCGTTACGTCTTCACATAAAAAAACGTGAATATGATTTTTGGAAAATAAAATAATGCTGCAGTGACACAATTTTTCATATATTATATTAACAATACACATATACAACAGTACGCGTATTCATATGCATTAAATATATAGCATAAGCATTATCGAGAATAAGTTTTTGATTGTGCTCGGAATTTTTGTACATAATATATATATATATATATATATATACATACACATGATTGGATTTGACAGGTTTTTTTTGTTTTTTTTTTCTTCAATTTGTCAATAATGTTATATTTGTGAAGGATGGTTTGATGTATATTGCTCACGTGTTTTGAATATTGTTAGAATATATACGGCGTCTGGATGGGACTCACACGCTGTAAAACTCCCACGACGAATGAGACACACAACCGTGCGGGGTGAAGGAAGGGCAAAATATCGCTGGACGTACACAGTACATAGCGCCACGCGATGCGTTGCACACATGTGCCCATTTCGTATATAGTCACCAGACAGATCTTTTTTGTCTTAAAGTAAAAATAATCTTTAAAACCCCGAACAGGATGCGTTGTTGGTGATGGAGATGAGGAGAAGGAAAAGAAGAAGAAGAAGATGATGAAGAAAGAGGGAGTGTGCGGCCATCGTCACTGAGAATGGTCCAAATCTATGTTTTTTTCACCCTTTGGACGTTTGTCTCCCCGTAACGGGTGTCCAGAATTAACGCTCCCTAAAGCTGCCAACTTCTCGCATCGTCACGTGTTTCCGTTTCTTATTTTTTTCTCCCATACTATACTCTAACTTTACTATATTTATACGATACATATGTATATACAATACATAGCATATACAAAATCGCAGCGACGACTTATTACGCTTTCAATTGTCAAGGCTATATAAATGAACGTGTATTTCTAAAATGCGTATATATTTTCAGAAAAGTAGAAAAATCATCGGAATAATATATACACATTATCCAGTTCATTGTATGAACTCCATTCCTGTGTTTCATATGAAAATTTGGTAGAAAATTTTCAATCAACCCCTTGAATTGTCATATTACCACTTTTCGACCGATGGCATCTTTTCCGTGCCATTCACGTTTCGATCCAATTGCGAAACATCAATTTGTTTTTTTTATTACTTACAATATATATATGTTGACAAAAATGTATATCAACCGCGAGTATATGCGTTACTTTTAACTAATGAAATAATTTCTAGTGTTGTATATACAGAGACATATACAATAGCACTGAACCAGATCGCTAATGATATATCATTATGTTGTAATGAAAATAGTTTATTTGGTTATTCTCTAAATTATCGGACACTCGTACGTGAAATGTGGGGAAAAATATGTGGTAGTCATGTATTCATATGTTTCATATGTCTATATACATTTGTGATATCGGAGTAGAACGCGCGGGATAATGTTGAATTTAGTTTAGAAGTAGAAAATCGTGTATATATTCACGATACTAACTCCCCACCAAGATAGCGCAGACCGCGGTTCGTCTCCCCCACTCTATAGTATAAAATCGTGCGGTCTTCGTGTCCTCCTTCAACCGCGACCCTACTATCCACCGCTATCCCCTCTTTATCTCTTCTTTCCTCTCACTTCGCATCACGATATTACTCATTCACTCGTACTCTCTCATTCCGCCTGCTCTCACTTCCACTTGTAAACAGCAACGCCGTCTTTCCCACTCGCCGACACACTCTAACCCCCCCCCCCCCCCTCTATCACTCTCCCTCTCTGTCTCACTCCCGCTGCCGCTATTTTCAACTCCCCCTCTCTTATACACACGATAGTTTAATGTTTGACTGCTCTCTCGTATTCTGCATCAACATATCTCCCTTTCTCATACTGAAGTGACTATCCATTATTATTCCCTCTTGCTCACTCGCCCTGAAAATGTTTTCCCATGCGCGTACCCAGTTACCCCCACTCCAGGGGTGAAAACTACCCCAGGACGCGTGGGGTGTCCGGCGTGGCGCCGAGGTAAGCCGAGCGCGTCCGAAGCGGAGCGCAGTGCCCGACACCAGCTCCCGAACGCCACGACAAGGCGCACGTCCGGCACAGTCCACTCAGAGATACGACCCATGCCGGACCATCATCGCCGCTGGTCCACGCCGGAGCACCAGCATCCGACGTACCAGGACCACGAGCACCAAAAAACTATCGAAAACACCGGTGACGAAACAACATTATAACAGAGATACGCGACATCGCCAATTTTTCTCTGCATTATAATATATATCAGTTGCTTTGTAACAAACCCGCATAGTGCGTTATCTTTCAATCGTTCATTTAACTTTTATTACTTCATTATCACGAGGAGAACGTTTTGTTTTCTTCAGTATATTATTTTTGTTTGTTTTTTTTTTGTTTGTTGTTGTTTTTTTTTTTTTTCCGTATTCTTTCTGTTCCTTGTTGATCAACAATCCCCGAGGAAATGGGATGAATACGCGACACATCTTATGGAGAGAAACAAAAAGGGCAATACATGGATAAAAGAATGGAGAAGATAAATCCATCAGAATAGTTATTCAGTGTTATGTGAATTTTTCTTCGGACAATTGATACTAACGATTAAATAGTATAATTGTGTGGATTATTTTTCAATTCTGTGTAATATACGTCGTTTTCATCATTTATAATTGTCCAAAAAGTTTGCTGTTCTCATTTATTCTTTTATTATTTATTTATTCATTTTGAAAGAGAAAAAAAAAAAAAGAAATTTGTTTTTTTTTTTTTTGTCATTATTTGTTGCAAGCACATGAGGTTTTACAAGTGATAACAAAGACAAAACTCGTTACAAGTGTACTCGCGGGTGACATCATTTTGGTTTTACACTATACCACATGATGTATTGGTGAATGTGAAAGTAACTGAATACCCATCACTAGACCCCCTGATGAAGCTGTCAACAGCCCTGTCAAACACTACCAGCGATTATCACGCCAATGAAATTGTTACAGTGTAACTCGTGCACTGATATATTCTCATCCAATCATGAAATATAATGTGAAAGAAAAAATATTTATATATAATACAGAATAATACGGATGGCATGTAGGAGCATGTCTCACTGTATGACATCTCAAGTATTTTTTGTACGTCAGTCTGGAAATAAATAAAAGACGCGCGAAGAGTTGAATCTCACTTCGCATCGCACGCCGCATAGAGACTGCGGTAAAAAATCTTTGTGCGCTCCTCCAATTGAAATAAATTTTATCAATTTGGAGAACGAATGTTGATTTTTGAGATACGCATAAACGTGACGAGGAAACGGACGAAGAAGAGGAAGAAGAAGGAGTAATTGCTTTTCGCTGTGTTTTCCTATTGGCGAAAAGAAAAAAAAATTACACACAAATAAAGTATATATATATTCGTATGAATTGACAATCATATTTATATCGTCGTGACAACATAGTATACGCGCGATCGTCAAAATTGCGGACGTCATCATGAGGATCAAAATGCCCGCGGTTCGGATCGCGCAAGGTAAACAATTTCAACCAATTGTTCTTCATCTTCTCCTATTTTTCTGCCCTTTTTTTTTTTTTTTTTTTTCGTCATCATTCACCTCGAAATACGATTATTTCTTTGTCAATGCATTTAGATTACCTGCTATGATTATGAACCATTTTAAATCAGGCGTTGCATTAGGCCAACGTTTGTCGTATTTCTTCGAGAAAAAACTTTAACGGATCAACATCCCTTACATATACACACATATTCCGAGTATATTTTACTATATTATTTTGTCGAACGTTGATGATATTATACGGATAAGATATGGTTTGAAAGTTTGTTAACAATAACTGTCCGGTGAATGACAGATTGTGACACGAGTTGATACCGAAAATGAGCTATGAGTATATATTATGCATAAGTCAATGGAAAACTCAAGATAGTGTTTAGAACTGAAGCAACTGGTTTGAGATTCGTACGCCAGGAATTTGCTCATTTATTATATCCTCCGAATATTAATTCTCACTACCATGCCCCAATGACAATTCGTTATACAGCTGTGTTCAAGTCATGTAGCACACTGGAAAAAGCGAAACACTCGAAAAGGACCGTGGAGCAGGATAGCATTGTCATGCGCGCCTTTTCTAGACACTCTCTCCACCCCTGAAATGTATATAACTGTCTTGATGAACGGTCGCGATGCTCTCCTTCTCTGCCCCTTAATTTTTCTTTTGTCCGTTCTCCTCTTCACTATCCGATTTATATACAATATAGGCACGATGCTACTTTCTTAATTACAACTACGGTATTTTTCAGTTGGCACGATGATGCTGCGAAGATAATATGCCACAATTCACGCGATTATCGCAACATATATTCGTCCCTACCATCATAAACATAGTTTTACATTCTATACAACTTTTATAATATCTAGAAACATATAATGTCGTAAATGAAATATATTTGGTAGATATATTATCAATAATAGTGGATATACTAATATGCTCACTGTCATGAATAATATACACGCATATTATGCAACCATAAAACATTATAGAAATTGTTTAGTTCGATAGAAATTGCGTTCAAACAAATGGTCGAAACATGTACGCGAGCGCTAGCGATACTCGATGTGTATGTTATTTAGCAAAGAAAGTGCGTGTGACGCGCCGCAGTTGGCACGTGTATGGCATATGCCTAGTGTATCCGTTAAATATTGTCTTTGAAGTAACCCGGATTGTCAGAATAGCCCTTTTCTCACTCATCTCTCCTCTCGTCTTCAAACACATACACATGCACATTTATACATGCATATATATATATATATACACTCACTTGTCATGAAACCCACAGAAAAAAAAAAAAAAACTACTTTGACTTGATTTCTTAGATTAACCTCCGAACGCCAGACGCGTGGCGTATACATATCCCTTTTTTGTTTCTCATCCTCGTGCGCGGAAGGGTTCAGCACGTGCCCAGGTAAAACTAACTGCAAAATTCATTCTCGCCTTCGTCGTCCTGCTCATCTTCAATCACCTATAAACACACACACACACACTCACACACATACACATCTGACAATTGGCATTCAGTGTTTTACTGCTGATATGATGTGTACACAGTATCCGAATGGTCACAAGACAAAATGTCATATATATATATATATGAGAGGAATTAATAGATTCAAATGATCAAAGGAAATGGAAAATATTTGTGTTTTCATCATTTTTTCGTCAATAAATTGACCTCTTGGCTATGCTCTTTGTTATTCAAATGCAATAAATCTATAGAGAAAAAAATGAAGGAAAAAAAAAAAAATTAAAAATAGAGAGAAAGTGTAGTAGTGTGAATGTATATATCCACCTTAAGGACGCGATTAATAATATTATGAATGGAGGAGTAAGTTCGTGAGTAATCCTCGTGACATTTGGAAAAATATGTGTTCATATAAATAGAAATATTGAACGTTTTTCATTTATAATTATATAACTATAGCTATTGCAAATATAAATTAAAAATAAATCGAGCCACTTGATTACAGTGAAATTCTTTTTTCTTCAATACACTTAATTCTGTCGTACTGTTACCGTTGTCAGTATATCGCGGCTATATATCGTCTAACCAATCTGGTGGTGGGCAATTTCCCCTTGAGATACGATTTCATCGGGTTTTTTTCGTGAATTCGGTCGAAGATGGGTTATTGGCCCGTATACTGTAAGCACTCCCTCGTATGAGAAAGTACCTCATCTGTATATATTACATATTTGATTGTTGGTCCAATTGGAAAATAACAAATAATATTCTCAATATGTTAATCTAAATTCATGAGAGTAGTTCATAAAATAAACTTCCACTTAATTATATGCATATCAACATGTACATATGTTGCGGAATGAAAAAATAAAATAATAAACATAATATTGATACTAATAGATGAGCAATAGTTATATTACTAAATGGAATCCATGTATGGAGTGTATATATTTAAGTACAAATATGACAAAGAACATATATAAATAGGAGAAGAGGACGGTATATTTATGGTATTTGTGCTCTCAGTTTCCCAGGCCCATTGTCCACCATTGTCCGAGGGACCCTCCTTCCAAGGTGCGAACGCCTTCTGAGTAATAATCTGGTGGCATTATACATGCTTTGTCGACTGTTCACTTGTTCCGCGAGGGTCACACCTCTCGTAAGCATCACTATAGTCTTATGTAACGTGCTATACCTACCTGACCAGGGGTCACTATATATCTACAGTTTATATACAAAGGGCACATAGTGCACAAAATACACCATTAAAATGTGAAGTGTCTCACAACTCGCCCCCCTGCCACCTCTTATAATTTTCTCCTTTATCATCATCATCATCCCTTCTCATCTTTATATTCCACACTCTTTTTTTTTTATCATCAATATATTTTACTGACGATTATCCACGAGAGTCCACATGTCTATCACTTTTGCATTGTCCACTACCTGATGCTTTTCCCTATTTTCCACTTCTCTCAGAAGATAACAGATATAAACTTCGTATTGTTACACCGTATAAATAAATAAAAATGAAAAAATAGATCGGCTGCTTTTTCAATGGAATAATATGAATTTATGGTTCTACAAAATGCACAGTAATATAGGTGTTATGTCATCGTGAATTTAGTGTATGTATATCATTGAAGATGTTATTCAAATACAATGATGATGATGATGATGATGATGATGATGATAGGCATAAAGTGATGTTGGTGACGAATACAAGTTCAGGGAGACACGGCAGTAACGACAAAAGATGTTTTTAGATATTCTCCCTACTTTCGCAGTGTCTTGTCCTCTCTCTCTCTCTCTCTCTCTCTCTCTCTCGCTACACAACTCTACTCTACTCCACTCTCTCAACCTCTCCTCTCATCCTCCATGGGACTTTCTCGTCCCATGTTCTTGTTTCTCGTGAATATATATATATATTTATTTGACATGAGCATTTACACGCACACGCGGCGTATACACGCCTGCATATACATGTATGTTATACACGCGCCGTTCATCTGCTGTGAAAGAGGTCGGTCGTAAAGATCTCGCGCGCTCATCGAAAATCTCTTTATGAGTGAGCTAAGCACTATACCGATGGGAATAACGTGCTCCCACAATATATAGATATATAGAAACACCGGAAGCTCGTTATTTTAAAAACCTCGGTGTATAGGATGCGACGGCCTTGAAGCAAGAGAAAAAAAATACGATCACGCTATCCCAGGCATGACTTGTACATATGATAAAATATATAATTAATTATTCGTGAATCATATCGCTATTCACAGTTAAATATCGAATTTATTAATTTTTCACTCTTGTTTAATCGTTTATTACATACTTTAATCATTATTGAAGAAATTATTGTATTTATACCTTCACTTTTGTCGGCTTATGATGAATGTCAGCCATTGCAATAATTTCATTCGTTCAATGTATTTCAATAACGCTACGGGAGAGATTTTTTTAGTACATTAACGATACGTTACTATTGTAAAATCAGACCAATTGGGATTGTACTGAATTCTTCAGAGGGACGTTTTTTGTATGTATATATAATATATATATATATATAATATAGAGTAACCGGGGCAAAACGAACCGGTTAAGGTAATGGTATTGACACAATTGTAAGATATCGATTGATACTCTCCAGGACAGCTAGAAATAAGATCCAGTCGTTGCCAAAATCCTTCAATAATGTTTTGTGGTAAGGGGAGATTGAATTATCGAAACAACATTTACCATCTCCTAACTAACTCTCTGACTCCTTAGTTGACATGTCGTCCACTTGACCGATTGATATTTTTCCAATTTTTCGTCTTTCTCTATTTTCTCTTTTTTTTTTTTTCTCATTCCCAATATCAGATGGATTACATATTAATGATTATAAAGCGACCATAGAGATTAATATTGCGAATTATGGAGTTGCGCACAAATACAAGAAATGCTCCCATGAAAAATCATAATTCACTTAATCATCCGAATTATGGTGTAACTGAAAGCATGAGTTAGCCATTATTTTCGCGCGGCAATTACGAAGCTGAAGCAAAATTACCCGAGATTATACGATTATGAGCATGAGCTGATATAAGAATATGTAAATACAGGGTGAAGTGGGGTAGTTTAGGACAGTATGTGAAAATCTGAAAGGATCACTTCTAGATTTTTCATACTTATAGAGATATATGTTATTTTCGATTGAATAATTATACATTCAGAAGGTTTCTATTAATGAATACTGGGGGGAAAGTTGACGGCGCTACGATCGATCCTCATGGAGTTATCTCGAAATGTAATGGCACTCGTGTCCCAAATTAACCGACCCAAGTTACCCTATATATAAATATATATATATCATCTTATTTTGTATATAGGTAGCGCATTTGATTTAAATGTTGCATTTTGCCCCATCCACTCCTATATAGAGTTTTGGTAATGTGGCAACGACTTTTGTTCATATACTGAGCCTATATATTGGTTGGTATAACACACGCATGCATGACAATTGAGGGTTTATCAAAAGTTTACACGACGAGTATTTCGCGGGTACACGGGTACTGCGCCCAAATTGCGGGCGGCGCCGAGAATGTTTTGAATAATGTAACGAGCACTAGAATAGAAGTTTCTAATTAAGCTACATGTTGGTGATGTTCCACCATACTGGACAACACAATATCTCGGTATTTTGCGATTCAGTGCGTTCAACGCGATCCTATTGTAATAACAACCTTTTATTTTCGCCTCTCGCCATTGTTGTCAACTTCGTGGTTGGAGCTATCGATCGCACAATAAATATTGTAAAAACAACTGATAATAATAATTTGATAATGGAAATATTATTTCCCATATATATATATATATATGTAAATTAATACTGCACTTTTTTTCCAATACACAAATAAAAGTATAGAATGCGTGGGAACTGATATTAAAAGAATCATATAAATGAAGCAAAAGCACCTGGTGAACATCACCTGCAGAGCCATAAGTGTATAGCCACATGATTTATTTTGATCAAAAATCACGAAAGGGGTTTTTCAAAAGGGAATAGCGAAGCTGCGTACTGCGACTTGAAAAGATTCCAGGGGGACACAGGTCATCGGTAAGACCTGTTTTGCTGCGCGCGCACTCAATGGACAATGTCCTGCACACCGCTGTCACAAAAGAATTGCTCATGGCTAGATCCTCCCACGATACGCATATAAAGTGTAGGCGGCTATTCAAAATCCGTGAGAACCACATTTCATATTTTTCATAAGCCATATATATATATATATATATATATATATATATATATATAGAAGATGTGTGGCACTTTTATTACCAAATTCTTCTCGTTCCACTCATTGACAGTTCATTTGTATATGCGCCCACATAATCGCTATAATAATTGTTTCGTGAATTCAAAAAATCAGCTTGTTTATATCTAGTTCATATTAATGTGATTGTAACGTTGAGAAATAGTTTCTATGTATGAACATTGGTGGAAGAAAATGCTGAGTGAGAATGCTGGTGGCAGGACAACCCTGCAATGAAAAAAAAATTACCCAGGTTACCCCAAGAGCCGCAGGTACAAGCATATATGTATACCGGGTGTGTACTACGCATCTATACATGTACTTTTTTATACTCACACCCTAATCCAGCCAACGTATGCTTCATTTTTTTTGTTCTCATTTTCGAGCACGTCTCACGCGGAGCTTGGGAAAAACGGCTGGGTAGCCATCGCAACTTCTTTTGTTCGTTGTGCACGTTTTCGCGGGATGAAAGAGGAAGAAGACCGCCCCGATATCGCATAGCATATAGAGAATGGAGGATACTACTAGAGACGGCGGTACGAGGGAGACAATTTGAGAAGAAGGGGAATAACGGCGTTTATCGCAGAAAAAAATACTCACCCCTGAAAAAAGGTCCAAGATGAGAGGGTTGGATAGACGTGGAAGTAAGACAACAAGGTAGAAAAAAAATATAAAGGGGAGAAGGACGACTCGGTTGTGAAAAAATTCATCCCCTACTACTTCTACTACTACTACTACAAATATGCGCGCGCAATCACTCATACACATATAAGACGGAGGGTCCCTCACTCTATTCATCTGATATTTTGAACGGGCCCCCTCGGACCCCCCCCCCCCCCCCCCGTGTCCTCGCCAGTCAACATCCGAGCATGGATCGAAACACACCCGGGCCCCAATACTTTAGGCGAATTTTCGGTTACGCGAAGTAGTTATCGCACTAACATCTAAATTCATAGAGTATGGTTATTATTTTTAGTGATCCTCCTCGTAAATTCATTATCGATTATTCATCAGTCGATGAGTAGTGCGCGAGCGATACAGTGTTTCTTGTGTCATTAGAATGGCGTCTGTCGTCATAAATAAAAATGCCCAACTCAATAGTGGTTTGTAGCAATTAATTTCTCTCTCTATATATATACATATATATAGAATTTCACGAAAATATTTCGCAACATACATATGTATAACTCCTACCTACATTATATTATTAATAGTGCGATTGATATGTACACATAATTGTATATAAACGGCAATTGGATCAACTACATTGATCGATTGGAATTTTCGTTTTCTCCTTCAACCACTGATGCAATGTTTGATCGGACACATGCATACAAACAATCATACACATATATACGCAAATAAACAAATATGTTCATATATATATATACTCCTAATATACATTTACTGTATGTCAAAGACGTTTGGGACGAGGTTACGAAGGGGATTCCTCATAGGAAATTGGTGCGAACCTATAGTACTAATGGATAATGGAATTATTGGTTTTGGTTGAGACAAGCCTCGGGGATGATCGTAATTCGATTGGCTCAATGTGTCCTCTGGACGTTTTGACAGGGCGAACGTTCTAACAAGGACGATGCCTCGGGACATATTCCAGATACCAGATCCTTACCGACTTTCGTTTGTAAACATATGTGTGTAATTTTTTGAAACTTTTGCTTTTATTATTCATAGCCAACACTCTATTTGTTTATCACTAATAATCGAGACATAAAACGTTGGAATGCTTCTTATATTTTCTATGTTCGGATGAACAAAAGTTTAAATTCAAGATGATACGCCGAAAATATATTGGCGAAAAAATGAGTAGTGAAAATATAGACAAAAGTATAAAGCAGATAGTCACTATACAGCTATCGAGACATTACGAATGTATGGATCAATTTGTAAGCAATTCGACTCATATTCGCGAGGCAATATTGTATTTTACGCTCAAGTCTGCAATACCAATCCGAGAACATATTTGTGTCCAACCACAAACATCTTCCCGTCGCTTTCCTTCTATTTTTCTTTCTTTTCGTTATATATACTCTCAATAATGTTCCATCGTAGCCACACAAATTCACCCCGAGGATCGCATACATCCAACCCCGTGTGCTACTCCAAATGCGCCATCGGACCACTTTTCTATCCATTTTTATTTTCCTTCCCCCTTCATTCGTCACATTAATTCCCTGTACAACTTCATTGCACGAAATATTTTTCTGCTAACACTTGATTGTGTCACAGATTCTTCGTTGGTGTCTGTGTCATTGAATTAAGTATAGCACAGCTTCTCATGACTTATTCATGCCCTTTTCTGTCCTCATTTCCATCATATATATGTAGTTGATGCAATTTTCGGGTATAAATTATTGATTTATTTGTCATCCGATCCTATTCTTCATTTGAATTATAATAAATGAAGATATTAACTCTCATATTGAAAAATAAATTTAATTAAATTGAGTGAAACTTTGATATCTCATATATCTGTAGTTCACTAGAATAGTATATTTCTGTACATATCTCATTGTCATATATATATATATATCTCTGATACATCGTCACCATTGATAGAGTTAGGAATACTCATCGGCGTGTGTCGTTTGAGCGCACCATGGCTCCAGCGTGGCATTGGCTCTATACACCATGTAACCGTGTATGTATGTCTTGAGCCAACATCTGCCCCCGAAAAAACAAAAGACCATTGTATTTAACGACCGGTCGCGCGTCTCTCATTTCTATCCCAGCGGTTTTGAATTGTAGGAGAATAACGGGCTGCCACCGAGTCCGTATACTTTTTTCTACAATACGTATATATATATATTCCTACCGTTCTTCACTCGTCCACCTCTTTCTCTCACTATCTCATTCTACTTAGATTATTACACCGAATATACTTTCATTTAGTGCGGATATTCATATGAATATGGAAACAAACAGTGTTTTCCACTTCAAAACAGTTTGACTGAGTATGCCATTAAACAATGTTCATCAGTGAACTCACTATACCATGCCGAGTGATTCTGTAATTTCGGTCTATTACTTTTGATTATTGTAATTTTTTCAAATGCATGTGACAATGCTATAGATGTCGTAGTACTTGACTAGCCAAAAATCAATATATAGATTATATGTGCCAATTTCTATGTTAATGCCACTTATTTTCATACACCAACGCGGAATATAACAGGTTGCGACGCGTTATACACAATGCAACCCTCCTATAGAGAGCCCCTGAGAGTGAATTGTTATACGTCTGTGGATGACCTCAGAATCTCTTTCGCGGCCGGAGAGCGACACAGTGAATTATTATTATTATTATTATTATATATTATATACGAATCCTTTTGAGAATCACATACACGCATTCGAGTTCTCGTTATCTGTTATCAGTTAGTTGGTATGATATTGTATGAATTGTCTCAGTTTCATTTCAATTTGGTTTATTTGCTTACCCCAAATTAATATGAATATATGGACAATGCGTGTACTGGTTGCATTAAAACCATGAATTCAATGAAAACTATATTTTCAGCGGAGCCGTCACAAGGAGTAATAGCTCCTGATACTGTCCAGTGCGGTGGATGCCGCGCCTCATATCCACTCGCTGATATAGTTCGTTTTATCGAGCACAAGGTCCACCACTGCCGGAGCAATCTTCAAAGTTGCCATAGTCCAGCGCCTGCATCCGCCCATGAAGATTCGGATCCGGAAGATGCACTGGCTCTCAAATCCACTGACCAAGAGAAACTCACCTCAGTGCCGAGTATATCCGCACCAATAAATAAACGTACAAGCAGAGTTGAAAGTCCACCTACGCCGCAGGGCAGCGCACCAGACAGTGGTAGTCCAATTGAGCTTAGAGCGAGTGCGAGTTCAACTCCCAAGAGACGCACTGAGAGCAATCACGAAGAGAAAGAAGAGCTACCAAAGAAACCCAAGACAGAATCCATCGATGCTGATACCAAATCCATCAATTCCGGTGAGAATCGAATTTTCTTTTTATATATAATATTTTCATCATATGTAATGTATCATAGATATTATAGAGAAGGGGTCCTGCCGCGCACCTACTGCGTACGAAAAACTAACAATTTTCAATAATCATAAACCTCTTTTAAAATGTCAAATATCAAACAAAACAGTATTTCACAATGGACCAACATCAACAACCAGTCAGAATCGCAAAAATATTCCAACGATATAGCGTCGTATTCACTTTCAGAGAGGAAATATATACGAGTGCAGCGGATAGAGCGCGCCGAGTTCGCTGACACAAGTATTGGTGAATCTAAAATAAATTCCAACATTGAATTCAACGTAATAATTTTGGATGAAATGCAACTCGACTATAATAGTATGGATCATAAATCACAATCGCGGTGAGCAGACAGTAACGATGTGTGACATGAACTTCTACAGTTTTCTCTGCATAATATCGATAACTAATGAGATTTGTGAAAAAACGGTAAATAACTATGATATCGTCTACTTTCCAAAAGACGATTTTCAAGGGAGAATGATGGAGGATATATATATATATATATATATATATATATTGCTTAGAGTTTTGGTCCTAAAGTTTTGCTCTGGAGACAAGCGCACCACAATCTAACGACTTGTCTACACTATTTCACCCTTCCAGCGATCTCCCTACATCTCTAACATACATGCATACATACATATAGCTAGACCCGATGTGGGGCTAGCTGGATTTAACCCTTCCTCAGTAGAGAGCAATAACAGAGCGTCTATGCTGCCATCGTGTCTGTCCTCATGGGTTTGTCCACGCGCGACTAACACCCCATTCTATTACCTCGGGTGTTTTTGTCCAGTTTTTTATAGTCGCGGATTGCAAGCACAGTGTTGAGGAGACCAATTAGAGTCATCTCATTGTCCGGGCACGTGGTGTACACGCGCCGAATCGCTCCTATATAAATTATCATATCTCCAATATGGAGTTTCCGATTTACCCTCTTGAATAGTTCATTCAATTTATTCAAGACAATAGTATGTGTATGTAACGAAATACACATTCATCGTAACAACAAATATATTCAATTAAAAATATGTCCGTTTCAAATTGTATATATGATTATTGATATACACAAATGTGATAGAAGTGTCAAGAAAATTGCAACATTACGATGAACGACGAAAAATTTTGCGAAATATAATATAGCGATATGTATAGATATACAGTATAAAGTCAATGATATACACATATGCATATACCCGTGAAATACAAAATAAATATATATAATAGATTATTGACATGAATGTCATAGATTGAGAATGTCAGGAGATAGTGTGGAATATAAAATTGATATATCTGTCACGTTTGTCTCTAGAATATTAATTCACTGACAGCAATGTGGCATATGTGAGCCACAAACGAAAGATGTGCGGACAAGCGGTTTTCTCACAATGCGTCTGTTTTCTCGGTATTTTATCACCATCCAGCTCTTAGACCAAAATATTCGAAGATATATAGATTGATGCTCGTATAGCCCGAGGGACTACTGAAAATTGGCTGTGAATTGCATGTATCTCCGGACGTTGTCGCACCGTATGCCTGCTTTTGTCGCCTTTGCCGTTCACTCCTCTTCCACAGTATCGCCTCACTGAATTTCAACCCGTCACATCTCTCTCTCTCTCTCTCCCTCTCTCTCTCTCTCTCTCTTACCCTATTTTTCTGCGTCTCTCTTTTTCCCCACCGAAAAATACGGCAGAAACGGAAAGCTCGACCAGTTCGCATTAAAGAGCAATTGTCGAATAAGCGGCATAAAAATGTGTATACATACTCATATACTATTGTTGCTCAACTATCTATATAGACACACACCACATTAGTTCTATGTATATATAGCAGCTATGAATTTTTTCATTTTCGTATTGGTGCTGCACTATGTTGCATTCATTTCTTTCCAACACAACATGCCACCGCCACTGCCGCCGTGGAAGACATAATGGTTCATTTGACTTTGTGCATCGTGGATATTGCGGTTGACGAGGTGGCTGTTTCGATAGCTTCACTCGCGCGGCGACGACTCTAACCGCAAGGAGTGACCTCCTCACGGCGGCAATCCACATGAAACGCCAACGACCACGCACCAACAACGAAACAAATATTCCACTAAATAACAACGATGACGACGACGACGACGACGACGATTCCATCTACAGGATGGCGCACAATCATTATTCATTATTTGTTTCATATGTACGATGTAAAAATAATTCTCAAGGTAAAATGATCGAAAGTTGGAAATCGATAACGGGCTATAATGTATATATAGGACTACATGGTACATTGGGCACTAGAAATTTGGCCCTCACCCCCGTTTCACTCTTCCCCGTCTGTCCGCACCCTTTTTTATGCAAGTACAAAGTGCATACGCAGCATACGTTGACCAATCGATATTTCATTATATTGCTACACATCACCACGTGTGTGATTAAAAGGCCTTTTACCTATCGACGAAAATCCCCCAACGATAAAGCCATTGTTTGCATCATTCCTTTCTCTCACTCATTCTCTCCCGCGTTCATGTTATTACATTATAAACAATCAATTTTATAGATTCTTTGTTTCTCGTATACATAGTATTAGCCGAACCCGAAAAACCAAACGAACATAATATCAAAATTAATACGAAGGAAAAACGTAGTACAGAATGTAAAATGTGCTGAAAATGAAAAGTCCATTGATCTCGAAATGTACATGGAGTAAAGGGGTTGAAAATAGGAAGTAATATTCTCAAGGATGACCAAAGTACGGCCTCGTGGTTAAACAATGCCTTCACGAACGATTAACCCGTAAACGTCTCCTGGGCCAATTTGTCGGGCAATTTATAGGTAAAATTGCCCGGTCACCGCTGTCAAATTCGCATGACATGTCACATGAGAGAAGAAACCTACGGGATTTGCTTATACTTTTCCTCTAATACTTATATAAGTACATATATATATATATATATATATATCCATTAATTTTGTTCAGTTCTGTTTCATTCTTTTTTTTTTCTGTATTATCTCATTCCAAAGGATGTCGAGTTGACAATTTCATATTTTGATCACAGCATATCTTCACTCATCGCCATAAACTAGTGAGAGTAAAGCGGTCGGGGGTGGCTTGAATAAAGCAACAGAAGAAGGATCCTTGTTCGAATAATCCTAAGGGATGGCCCTACGCGACGTTTGCATATGAAATGCTTGTGAATCGATATACACCTTTTCTATTTAGAATAGAAAGACTCTTTGTTATCACTCTAGCTGTAATGTCACGTGAATCATATGAGCTCTGTCTATCTGTGTGGAAGTATTTGCGAGTCATCTCGATAATTTAAAAATAGTAAAACATTGTATGAATAAGAAATCGAAAGTCCGAAAGACATATGAATGCAGACACGGAAGAATAAAGATAAGTGACAAAGTTGAATCAAAAGATGTATGGATATACTCGTTGAATAAATGAATATTGAGTTACGTATCACACAATGTTTCGTTTTAAGAACTATGAGTGTTAGTTAGATATTAGTTATGAGAAAAATATTGAAATGAGGTGCTATGTAGATAAGCCCCTTACATCAAACATAGAATGAAAAAAATGTGAAAGTATAATCTGATGAATTGTTCAACTCATGATCTCCAAACACTCTTGCCATGTCGATTTGGCACCCTCAAGAGATAGGATAGTAGTACTATAACGCATTTGTGGTTAATGCTCGCGCGTTGGGGTGTGAAAAATTGCGAAAAATCTGATATTCCCGGATTAAAAAACATTGAAATTCAAAACTCGTCGTATCGCAGCCGTCTCAGTTGTGCCTATCCCCCATAGTTTCGGCCACAGTGCGGAACGGAAAGTCGTTAGGGGTCAGTTTCAAAACCGCTCCTCACCCTTCCCCCTCTCGAAATTTTCTATCCATATACTGGCATCGTCATCGATATTATTTTTGGACCCACCCCATCCATCTCGTTGTCTCCCACGTTTTCCGTCTGCCACAATGTGTAATACGTGCGAGGGCACAATTTCATACAAAATCGCTGGTGGAAAAATTGTGAATTCAATCGACGGCTATGGTGGAGGACAATTCCAAGACAAGAATTGAAAGGATACAATTACGACGGATGACGAATGGGATAATGCGATCAATAACATATTTATATTATAGAGATATTGGATAAGCAAGGGATTTATAACGTCAATTGATGTAATGAGTAATCACAAATAATTGTAAATTCATGAATAAAAAGAGTTTATAAATTTTTTGTTGCAGAACCACGAAGTATGGTATGTTGTCAATGCTCACGTCAATTAAACTCAGCGTGGGAACTGATACAGCATGCGCAGAATGTTCACGGAACAAGATTATACGGCTCTCCGTGCTCAATGGCAAACTCATTGTCTAATACACCAGCGCCAAGTCCACCGACGCCAACACCTAGTATTCTTCATCATCAAAGTCCATCCAATCACTTAAACATCAGTGGTAAGTCAACAGGAAGTTCATCGGCTGCCAATTCCTCCGGGGGAACGAATTCCAGTGGCAATAGTAGCCGTCAACAGCACCAGTCCTCAGCTTCTCTCAAGGTCGATCCACTTCACAGCTTTCTCGGGCTGCCACAGCACTTGGAGAGGAGTTTCCCCCCTATGTTTAGGCCAGACTTACTGGCTTTGAGCTCCATTGCTAGCTATCCTGGTCTACAAAATTTCCAAACAGCTACAAGAAATCTACAGAACCTTGGGGATCCGTTGAGGGGTATGGATGGACTGAACCTTGGCGATTCATTGATGAGAAGTTCATTGGATTCGCTCAACAATGCAAGAAGTCTTGCTAATCTAACAGAATTGTCACATGGCCGAGGTTTAGCTAGTCAGGGACATCAACCTCAATTAGAAGCCAACCTGGATTTTTATTCTGCGCGCCTAAGGAGCCTCGCTAATCCGTCCTTAGGCGCGGCTCCATCGAATCCATCTATCAATTCTGCTTCGATTCTCTCTGTAGTTACTGCTGTCCAACAACAACCACAGCAACATCCACTACCACCACCACCACCAGCAACAGCAGCAGCACCACCACCACCACCACCGCCACCGCCGCCGCCACCACCACCACTGCCACCACCACCACCACAATCACAATCACAATCACAACACCAACATCAACATCAACATCAACATCAACATCAACATCAACATCAACATCAGCACCAGCATCAACACCAACATCAACAACAGCAGAAGCAGCAACAGCAACCACAACTTAAACATTCTGCAGACCTGAGATCAAGTCCAGCTTCAACAAATCCACCGAATATTACAATTCACAGTCATGCACAAAAAGAAAATTCACCACCATGCTACACTCAAAGTCCAATTGGACATAACAATAATAATTCAACAGACAGCGATAAAGCTAGTCCACCAGCTGTGTCAACTCCAATAATCTCCGATGAAATCGAAACTATTTACACTTGTGAGGTTTGCGAGAAAAAATTTCGATTTCAATCGAATCTAATTGTTCATCGGAGAAGTCATCAGGAAAAGGAGAGACAGTTCCAAGAGTCGACTCCGGAGAGTATTGGAATTGCACGATGTGAAGTGTGCGGGCTCGAGCTCACAAATTTTTCCGAGCTTCGAAAACATATGAGAAAGGAGCATCAAGAATCCATTAATGTTGCGAGTCCACAAGGAAGCGTTGAGACGGTACCTGATGATGGATCTAGTTGCGATGAAAATATGGAGCTAGACGATGTAGATGACAATGAACAGAAAGACAATGAAAATATTGAGGAAAATACCCCGGAAGACTTGAGTACAACGCAGAGTCAAGCTAACGATGAGAGTAGTGGTAGTCGAGCTGAGCCAAAGCCAAGTCTTGTTGGTGATCTCATGGAAAAATTTGGCTTGAACAATATTGCTCAGTATTCAGAAGCTTACCGACAAGCACTCCAAGAGAATCATCGTGGTGGTTTTCTCAAGTCTGAACATACTGTTAATCTCACTAACTCATTGAACAATAATAAAGAAAAAGAAAGTGCACTTTCACCAAGCAACTTTAATTCCTCAACGACCACCAATATATTTTCCGGTCAAGGTTTTGCCCGAAACGCCACATCAGATTTTGGTGGGTTATGGTTACCCAGTCCACACTACCTGGAAAACAGTGAATTCCGTAAAGTGTCCAAAGCCACAACATCCAGTCTCACTCTTCAGGGTTTACCAAGTCCACTTTTGAAAAAAGAACGGAGTGGCAGAAATGATACATGCGAATATTGTGGTAAAGTCTTTAAAAATTGCTCAAATTTGACTGTCCATAGACGATCACATACAGGTGAAAAACCATACAAGTGTGAACTATGCTCGTATGCGTGTGCCCAAAGTTCAAAACTAACTAGACATATGAAAACTCATGGTAGACATGGCAAAGATACGTATAAGTGTCGTTTTTGTGAAATGCCATTTTCAGTACCGAGCACGCTGGAAAAACATATGAGAAAGTGCGTTGTGGTGGTTCAGCAGGGGCCGAAATTGTCATTACCCTATCCCGGAAGTCAAGACGAAGATTCGTCGCTCAGCACCAAGGATACTTGATCGTGGAACGGCAGCCTACCGCCGCCCATTCCGCCACTGTGGCCGCACAGGCCGCCCTACCAAGTTTATTAAGTATACGATGAGAATGTACGTTGTCGATTATCAGTGAACGAATAACATAGTTCAAATTGACACAGCATCGTTTCCAGGGTGGGGCGAAAGTCGGGGTGATACCCGTAACTATTCGCTCATCCACAGACATTCATGATTCGGAGAATTTTCTATAAACGACACTTTTCAATGAGGTCATTGAATTCTCCAATCTCATCCATCATTTTCCTCCATTAGTCAAAATATTTCATCTCCGCACCATCGTTACTTGTGGTGTTTGAATATTCCAAACAAGAATTAATAAATGAATGAATGAATGAATAAATTAATAAATAGCTAAATAAATAAATGAATGAGTAAATAAAAAATAAATAATCAAATGAAAAATAACAAACACCAAACTTGAAATTACCCAGGCAGAAATCATTTGTATGGAAATGTTCGAGAAACGAATGGTTACCACTGACGAATATAACGTCAGCTATTGAAGATACTATATCGATATGGAGAACTATAAATTATCTGAAACAAAACGTATACATGTGAATATAAATACAGAATATAAATAAAACAAAAGTTCTATATAAATATATAAATACAGATATAAATATATACATACATAGGGCGTACAGAATATACGGAATAGTAAACTTTATTATCGCATTGCAGATTATTTATTTAATTATATACACAAATGCGTACGCGTATATATATATATATATATATATATATATATACGCACACATATTAACATCAACACGATCACACATTGTTGGCAGAGTGTGAACATAACGATGATGGAAAAAGAATGAAATATTCGATTCTTTTTTGTTCTTGTATATTAATATGCCCGCTTGAGACTATTGAGTGTGGACGCTGCGGCTCAACACTCATATGAAATGTAATATTATTATTATAATCATAATTATTATTATTATTATTATTATTATTATTATTATTATTATTATTATTATTATTATTATTATTATTATTATTATTATTATTATTATTATTATTATTATTATTATTATTATTATTATCATTATCATTATTATTATTATTGGTTTTACATCAACATTATTGTATTATTATTGATGGCGTATTGATCATTATATGCTATTATGATTGATGTTATTATTATGTTGCATTAAATGGTCCCTGTTGGAAACTCTAAAATTAATAATGCGACACGGTGCGAACATTTATTTAATTTCGATATATATTGAATTATTATCTCAACAAGGAAAAAAAAATGATTGTTTATTGTGAAATGTTGGGGAGATGCCAAAGTTGTCTAGGTTTATCGTCTAATCTACTGTGGTCAGCACCAAGTGACTGCGACGTCATGGTCCCAGGTATTTTTGAGCAATAATTCAAGTTAATCGGATTTGATTAACATCAAAATAGGGCGGGGCCGGATGTATTGAATTTGCTTTCATCGCGGTCACTTTGCACTATCTGCATTTAAGTACAATTATGAATTTTATTAATTTTATTATTATTATTATTATTATTATTATTATTATTATTATTATTATTATTATTTTGCTCTTATTACCGTTATTGATTATTTATATGCTAAATTCGTTAATGGTATTTGACGTACGGCAACACTTTGTGCTCCGCTGTACGGTCAATCAATGATATATATACCGCGTATGTCCGCTCATTCATACGCGAAATTTCTGTTTTTGTTTGTTTTTTATTTCTTTTTCCTTGCCGAAGACTGAGATACTTTGAGATAGCTGATTTTTCTTCTATGCGTTTACAGCGGTCGGGACAACTTCCGTTGTATTTTTTTTCCTCGTTGTAGACGTGTTAGATGAAAACTGTTCCTAAAAAAATATAGGCAATAAGTCGATAATTAACTCGGATGTAAGTGTGATTTTGAGAAAGCATGTGCGAGCTAATGAGTGGATACCGTGTAAATGAGTGGAGTAATGTAACTAAGGAGATAAAAAAAAATCACTCATATCAAATAGTTTTTTGATGTTAGCTGTGTACGAAGAAATTAGATTAAAAACACTCACATACACAAAACTACACGGTGTCGTTATGTAGTTGAGAACCTGATCATTTGTTAGATTACTCTATAGTTCATAAATTGCCAGATCCTGTTCATAAAATTCCCATAATGTGTTGTACATAAATAATAATAATAGTTCCCCTATAGAACATAGGTCAAGTCCGACATACGTATATTATGAATAAACACAGAACAAGAAAAAAAAAAAAAAAAAAAAAACGAGAAACGACAAAATAAAAATACATGGGGAGGAAGGCGAATATTCCATTGATAAACGGTGACCTACTAAAAAATTTGACACTACTTCATTTTTTAATAATTTGCGGGTAAACAATGTGAGAGAGATATTATGAGCGTGGCCGACAGTTTTGGTGTGTATATTCGGAAAATAAACGTACGACATAATGTCACGAATCACAATTTACGTATGTTATTATTTTCTATTGGACCGTATATATTACCATTATTTCATAGTGTTATGAACTTATGCCCATCATTAGCGACAAACTGTCAAAGA
Organism: Zele albiditarsus; assembly: GCA_958496275.1. Lineage (NCBI taxonomy): Eukaryota > Metazoa > Arthropoda > Insecta > Hymenoptera > Braconidae > Zele > Zele albiditarsus. The sequence goes on from OY292414.1 coordinate 11,804,634, forward strand.
TGAAAAAGAAGAAAAAAAAAATGATTGCCTTGCCTTTCATCTCGATTATCCATTCAAACTTATTGCATATCTGTATATGGGTGAGAAATACAACGACAGTGCCTGGCAACCCGGCGATTGTCGATTTACTGCACTTTTCATCTATGTTGTACCTGTTGTACATATGTGTCACCCTTTCATATTACACATCTGAGCTAAAAAATAAGATCCAGAGTACATATATATGACTATTTGTATACATGTATACGTGATATACATATGTATGTTATTTTAAATTTGTGCATTTTAATGAATTTATGGTGTCGCTTTATAGTTTCAAACCGGTATTTACACAGGGTAATAGAAAAAGTAAACAGCGTACATCCCGAAAATAAAAAAAAATTACTAGCATTGATATACCTTGAATAATAATGAATCTAATGATGAAAATGGGATAATATTAATGCGGAAATATTCGGTAAAATAGAGAAATCCATAAACTTATATGGTTGGATGGATGAGAAATAAATGAATATTTATAATTCCAGGATATATTTAATGTCATTAGACGTTTATAGGTAAATTCCATGCATCTAAATTTAATTTTGATCCATGACTGAGTATCCTGCGCGTTTTGAGTTTACAATCATCAATCATATAATATATAGATTATATAACATACGAAGAAAATTGAATTATTATTGAATCTAGTCCTCAGAACTCAAGTATTTATTAATCACGAATATGTTCAATGGTTTGGACTGTATTCGATGCATTTTCAATTATAATATAGCTGATGCGGTGTATGTCTTGTGCGATTCCAATAAACAAAACAAAAATTATTTATAATAAATTTTCACGACTCTCCCTCTTGCTTTCATATCCCAATTCCATGTTTCTGCATTTGATTTTTCGATTGACTAATGGCTCCGCACGCGGCAGAATACTCAAGTTTGTAGTGTTGTGCCCCTGCATCGGCCGAGGGGCACTTGAACTAAATTAAGTTCAACACTGGAGAGGGGCACGTTCAATTTTCGACTGACGTTCCCCCTAGTGTTTGGTCACCCCTAATATCAATGAAATTCAAGCGACTATATCAGTTTGTTCCTGTACAACTCTACTATATATATATATATATATATATATTTATTGCTACCCAACATGTATATTCAAAAATTAAGTTCTATCCTACAATCAATTCTTCGCGTACAACGGCTATCGCATATTCAATTCTAATTTATATACCGCACCTTTTTTCCATCACTCAATAGTTATTGCTATATATACGCATATGCAATACATAGAAAAAGAATTGATGAAAATGATAATATATACTCTATCGCTACCGCATTTATTGTTGACAAAACGACAATGGGAAGATGACATGCAATAATTAATCTATGAAGGTACGTGATATGTGCCCAAGTTGTGCACCCAAACACCAACTTGGGATAATACCGTAAATTTTTGGTCACGACCATTGTTTCCGCGCACATTCATCCGTCAAATGCCATTCAACGTATTTATGTCGTACAATGCATAATAATAGACTATAAACATATATGTACACCGGTAAAACAACATAATGAGCAAAGAAATAATGCCGATATGCCAGCTATACTATACAGATCAGGAGTTCTGAAAATTAATCTTTATGATATACATATCCGTGAAATAATTCTTTTTCACAATCGTCAAAATCAAATGATTTCTCATCAAATTAACATCGGCGACGTAGAAAAAGTTGAAATACTATCAGCTATTGAATATTAATTGTAATTAATTCCTGACAAAAGCTCATGTTGTGTACCAGTTGTGCATTACCCTTTCACAATTAATTTGAATGCGTGATAGCAGCGGTGACGTCACGACAATGGCGGGCACTAATCTGCACGTCAAAAACAGTGATAATATAACTCGAGCCAAGCCACTGTTTGCTCCTGATCTGTCGGTCTGCTTTGAAAACAAAAAATGTCAAACAATACCTCATTCCACTCCAATATTATTCATCGTCGCTGTATAATCTATTCGCACTTCACATCGTGAAAATTTATCATGTATATGTGTAGCACATACCATTATCCGTTAAATGGAATCATAGCGAGTAGAATTGAAAAAATGACAATACATGAGTAATATTTATGGGGCGGTAGGTATATCGATGTATGAAAAGATAAGTGTTTGAAAATATGTATAACCTTGACTCTCAATGTGCAATGATCATTAAGTCAATATTGATATGTGTATACAAATAATGTCGCCGTGATCAACAGCAATCGATATGAATCAGTGAATTTCGGTTATCAAACATTTATTAACGCATATCGCAATGGTTTATCAAAGTTTAATCAGACATATCGTTACATATATATAAAAATCTTCTAATAATAATTAATGTAGAAAATTTGCATTGATAACATGTCGTATCTATACTGAATTGAATATGTGGATATAGCTCATGATTGCACGTATATATGTTCACAGAAACTCGTACACCCCCGAAGGGTCAACATTCGTCGCATAGAAGGATATGCTAGTCCAATCGTAGGCGTTCAATGTCCACCCTATCTCACTGACCAATCCAGACACACCACGATGTACCTTCTCATTCACATGCGGATATTCGTTTACGTTCAAAGCACCAACATGGATTCATATATACGGACGTATATACCGATATGTACGTATATACATAAACATTTATATAAATATATTATGTGCTTACTAACGGTATTATTTGTCAAGAAAAATCTTAAATTAGCATAAGATATTCTGACCATCCACTATCTTTATATATAATGGGTTCCAGTGGTATAAACATAAAGAAGTGTATGCATGATTAGATATATAATAATAACGCTCAGGTTTGGTATCGGCAGAAAGCTGAGTAGACGCGGTAAAAATTGGATAAGAGGTGAGCAGTATAGGTATACAAGCGTTGGTGGTGAAAGCCAACGAAAAGGGTCAAAAGTTAGCTCATGGTGCCAATGTGAAAGCGCACCTTACATAGTTCTTACATTATTCCGTATATATATATATATATATATATATATATATATATATATATATATATATATAATGTATGTTTGATGTATATATGAATATAGAGGATGAGTGAGCGAAACGGGTGAAACCGACGCGGGAACAGGAGGATAGGGAGAAAACAGTGTATAGGAAGTGTAGGAAGTGTAAGGGGTGGAGATGAGTACCGCGGATAGAGCATGGCTAAAGCCGTATACGGTTAATACATTTCAGTATACAAATGTATGTAACTTTGAGCTTGTGTTAGAGTGGGCGTCGTCGGCCATCTTGTCCGGTGGGTATTGACCGGGAGGCGACCACCGACAAGGCAAGGGACATTCTCTATATATATATACATCATCAAGCATATCCAACCACTATATCTATATATATATATATATTTCTCATGAAATCAATTATATACCTGCTGGACCCTAATGAGCTATTTGCTCTCAATACCATTAGATTAAATTACACTATGATAATGTCATCCGCACTCATATGTATCACATATGTCCGCACAGTATATATATATTTTGCCATGGCGCAATGACTTCTGATATAATCTCTCCAGTTCATCTCTCTCAAAAATTGCAGCAACGTTGTACAATTGTACATATATATTGCAATTCCTAATTGTTATGAAATTTGGATAGAGCGACCTTGAAAATTGAAATATCGCTGGAAGGAAAGATGCAAAGTTAATCAGCAATATACGTCAATGCATATGCATAAGGAAAATATATGTAATTGCACTCTCCATTCCATCAAGATGTGTGTACACTTCACCATAAACATAAACAAAATTCAACGAAATCTAACATATATAATGTATCTATTTATGAGAAACCACTGACAACCCAGTATAGTTTATGTGAGCAGAACTATTTGTTTTTTCTCTGTCAAAAATATGAGAAATATGGTGAATGAGCCATTAGTGTAGTCTCAATTGAAAATTTACATCATTTTCGTCTCATCTATGACGGCCTTGAATGGAGGAGTAAAAAATTTATAATTTTCTCATGGATTACTGTTAAATATTAGGGAACAGAAACACACGGTGAGTATCGCCAGTGACAACATCAGACGTTTATTCTCGCCTTTTTATTGCATGACGTATACATATATATATATATATATCCACCACCATAAAAATCACCATCCCTTGTAACACGCCCTGTACTGTCTCGTTCGTAGCTTCCACAGTGCTTTCTTTGTCTTCGTCTTCTCATACCGCAACTGTATCCCTCCGTTACCATCTCCGTACTCGAGAATATGGCTATATCCACATTCCCTCCTTCACCTCAGTACATCACGTAGGTATTTATACACATACTATAGTATATATGTGTGTATATATGTATGTATGTATAAAGTGCTATACCTCTTTGGATCTCTCTTGCTCTAGCTCTTCATGTCTGTCCCTCGAACTCGCGAGTAACCAAGGTACTCTGGGTGGTCGGTTGGTATAGTGCCTGTAGATATATGAAAGTTGAACAAGCCACAGGAGTGAGTGAGATACGGGACAAAGGAAAACGAGATGTATATACTATATGTATATTATATATAGGTATACGTGGGCTTGGAGCAGGAAAGGGTGGCGAACGAACGAGAGTATAAGCCTTGGGCCGTTAGGGGGAGTGTGAGGGGGTGAGAGGGTGAAGAAGATGTAGCGTGCGGGTGGTAGGACGAGCGGAAGTGTATGAAAGAGTGAGAGCGCAAATGCATAGTATTCCAGAGTGGATTGGAAGAGGACGAGCAAGCAACGACCACTATTTCGGACTCGAGATGTGTAGCAGCCGGCTAGGGTTCCTTTGACCCTTAAGGGGCTGTGGCTAACGTCAGTGAGCCCCCCCCCTCCCCCGCACACGCGACCGACCCCCCCCCCCCCCCAAATCCATCCGACCGACCAGCCCACCCCTTCTTCACCCGTTCTCTCCTTCACTCATGCTCTCGCTCCCTTCTTCCATACCCGGCCCGAAGCGCACTCGCTTACTCTCTGCTAACCCCTTCAACTCACCCTCGCACTCTACTCTGTCAAGCGAAACTATATTCTCTGCCTGGCGGCCATTTTACTCGCCCTTTGCTTTTGGACCCGCAAAATTCTATAATTTAAGGTCAGAAATTCCGCGGCGACATTGAACATCCAGTACCGAACGCCAGCTCTTGTTGAAAAAATATACATTATATACAAGTATGACATGAAACTTGTTCAGTCAGATATATACAACGTCCCATGTTGCAATATAAAATGGAAAAAATACATGAACTCAGTGTATGACAATGAAACAAGGGAAGGGTGCGGATAATAACAAGGCCAAAAAAACATATATTTATTGACTACACATTAAATTGTTTCCCATACAATTTTCATATATTTCCTTCTTTCCCGTTTTCGTCTCTCTAAAACTTTGCTTATTTATTATTATTATTATTATTATTATTATTATCATCATTATTATTATTATCATGTTGCTGTTCTGATTTTTCGTTACTCTCTGAACTTGTTCAATTTTCGATTTATCCACATATTGATCCACTTTATCCCGTCCGACTCGCAACAGGTTCTCAAGAAAGTTACTTGTCTCGTGCCTTCATCGTCTTTTACGTTCTCTCCTTTCGCTGTATTTACATAATCATCTGCAAAAATTTAAACACAACTTTTCTTGAAACATTGTATTATATCTGTATTGGACATTTCATACGAAATATTTCATCCAACGACAGACTCTCATCCCTTCGAGTTCAATTGATAATTCATTATTATCATCAAGGTGAGATGAACATTTAGTCACTTTTCTGAATATTCATCTCTTTATTTTTAAAATACTAATTTTTAAATTTTCATGATTGATAGCAGTTTAAGAATTTTTGATTTCCTCCTCGATGATAGACCCGTCAATTCATTTTTCAGCTCAATATTTTCCACATGAAAGTCTTCATTCCGAGGTGCTTCACCGGAAATCAAACTATATGGCAGATCTTCATTCTTTCACTGCCATTCTTAATTTGTCCTGATTATTCTGAAAGATGATTTGATTTTTCAATTGGGAGTCATTTTTTATTGTTTGGACTGAAGAATTCCAAGTACCAATTATTTTTTGTTATAATTATGATAGAATAATGAAACAACAGCATGTTTCGTGATTACCGAAAATTCATATACTGGACCTGCCGATCATTTTCACAGCGGTCAACTATTTCAGTCAAATTAATATTCATTAATATAAATATAAATGTATACATATTTTCTTGACAATGCCAAGCTGTGTTCGAGATGAAATTTAGAAATAACGACTAAATGATCATTTCGAGAAATTAATTAACCGGGGTAAGTGGTTGGATCATTTGGCGCATGTAATACTGCCCCATATATAAACATATATATATCATTATCTACACTCGGAATAAACGGAATATATGTATCTAGATAGGTGATTTATATGCGCAATTGAGAAGATAACAAATTAAATGTCAATTGATGAAAAATAGCGTGTATATATATATATATAGATCGTATCGTGCATCGCGCTATAATTTTGTTGACGACGCAACGTGTTTGGCAGACACGAGGCATTCATCATCTGGGTGTAGTGCGCGCCCCGTGTGTTGACAGGCCCAGGGACTCTTCTTGGGCCAGAGTTCACTGCAAAAAACAAGAATGACTGCACAAGCAAAAACTGGATCGGGTAGTAGTGTAAACGTGTTGGAGCCCCCATGAAACTGACCACAATCACTCGTGTAGACAAATTTGCCGCAGTGGTGATCAATCTTGCGCTCGCTCTATACATACATCTATTCATACATCGAGCCTTATTACACTGTTTACCACAAATAAATATTATTCATGTTGTTGGTTAGGCGTAAATTAGTAATTGACGGCTCAATCTCTATTTTTTATTACTAATTTCACTGATAATAAAAATTCAACGGACGAATGCTAAAAGAAGATAAGGCAATACTTTTTCTTTATTCGAAACCGAGGGTGAAACGCGGGGGAGCCGTCAGTTGTGGGTAGCCGTGTTGAATTTATTACGTCGCAGAGATTTTTAGTAAGAGAAAACGAGTCGCGACTCGTCAGAAGCAATGAATAAATAACTTACACAATTATACAAGTTATTATTTTTTAACAATCATATATATTTATATGATATGAATTCATGAAATATGTTTATCATATGCTGCATGAAGGCGGAGGAAAGTATGTTATATGCATATATAATGATATTGACGGAAATTCGAAAAATGGTTGAAGATTCATGGTTTCCAGAGTCGTGCGTCGCTATCGATTCGCGAGTTCCCGTGGGCGTTGCTACGAGATGGACCCTTGTACAGAGCTCGAGGAGCCTTGAGTGTCGCCAAGCTACCCAGCGCTTTCTATCCTTTCTCACTCCCCCTCTGGCCCGATCACACGCGAGCGCGCGCATCCGACTCTTGCTCACCGTCCGCTTCGTCTTCTGCTCCTTTACTACATACCTTCTTCCGCTATATCCGCACCCAATACCCATATACCGCACTCCCACTCAGCCACCCGGCTGTTATTACTTCAACAAATACACAAAATATCATGTGCCCAGATCGAACACTGGCGTACGTCGTGAACTTGAAAAAATCATCCCGCAATACTATACTCAAAAGTATATACATATATACATATATTTGCAGGCTCGGTCTATCCACTCACACATGCAATGCCACTATATTATACTATATATACATATAAAGGTGTTTGTATGTACCGTGCATGTACATCACTTCAAAACTCAAACATGTTTCATGTGTTGAAAATGGTATAATAATTCAAAATAATTAGAATTGATATAATTTTTCGTAATTTTAAGAGATTCTATGTATATACTACTACTATAGCCATGCTCTCTATATATACATGAATTGCCACTCTTCATTCAGCCATTGCCTTCATTTATGTATTTATTTTTTACTATTCCATTGTGGGCTCCGAATCATATGTAAAACATACGGCCCTTTTATTTTTTATTATTGCTTCCTCATCGCACGCATGCGATCCACTCTATGTATATATATATATATATATATATATACATATATATGTATTGTGGAATGAGCGCTCATGCGTGTGGCTATAGTCACTCTGTATATATTCTTGCGTCGCTCGGATTCACCATCGATAGATAATAAAAGACGAATGTGCCGAAACAAACCGTCATGGATCAACGATCGAATCAATGTTAATGATTTCATATTAAAAGTAACGTATATAATATGTTATATTGAATGTTTGTCTCGTATGGGTGTATGCTCCATACGAGACAAACATTCAATGGTTGCTTTCACTTCCACTTTGCGTTTACACTTGCTCCCTTGTTATTAAAAAATAATGATTGGTATAGTAGAAATTTTGCCGTGGGAGTGAGCTCAACATTACTCAATATTTTCGAATTTGAAGAAATTAACTTGCCGCAAAAAACAAGGCCAACGCGCGTCATCTGTCTATCGATCTGTCTGCCTACATCCAATACGATCATATTGAGCATACACAAAAATATATGGTCTATCAATAATGAGCTTTTTTTTTTTTTTTTTTTTTTTTTTTTTCAACAATGAGATTGGTTAATAACTCTATGTGATTTCCAATTGGCGATAATACTCCCATAATTTTCTATGTTCAACATTTCAAAATATACTTGATCATTTTATTACGTCAGTGAGATACACCTATATTATAAATTATTAATTCGTTACATATACAATTATACATGAATCACAAAAATATGCACACACATACATAATGCGTAGATCGAACTATATATATATATATATATTGAAAGCACTTGTTATATACTTCCCGTCATGGGGCAAGTTTTTGTATACATATGTCCAGCATCCCTTTTGGCTCAGGTGGCATAATACCCATATAATATACGTATATCATAGGTCAATTCCTCCATCTCGTATTACCAGTTATGGGCCTGTACTCTCTGTGTATCCTCATATAAATTAATCTCCAAACACCTGAAAACAAATATGGTTTCAAATTATATATAATGAGTGGATAGAAAAGTGCATATGGATACGCGTCGGAAATTTCATAGCAAATTGTATCATGCCGTATATATCATCGTCATCAATTTGTTGTTGTCTTTAGGTTGATTTTATTTGAGAACATCTGTATACTCGATAGACATATACGGTCTTAATTGGGTCTGCCATTTTCGGTAACACATCAAGCTCAACCCCCATCACCCCCATCACCCCCATCATCCTCTCACCCTATCGCCACTCTCCCAACCTTGCGATTCGCAGCATCCGTACCAAAGGGTTAGTCTCCCTTTTCACGCGCTCACAATCGAGCCGAATTTCGCTTTTGTTTTCACCCCACGTGATCCGCCATTTTGAATTTATCATATATATATATATATATATATATACCATCGTGGCTGTGTTTCGGACACCGAAAAACTTCGATCGTAAGTAATGTTAAACCCATCAACACCTTCGCAGCATCAGCACACCTTACCGACTGCCATGTACAAAAATTGGGAGTGGTTTAAGTCGGCTGTTGATATAGTTGTTTTGAAATTGTCATATTGGCAATGGTTTGATATTTATCGTCCGCGTTTATGCACTTCATCCATATATTATGTACTTAACTGGAGTTTCTGTCTATATTGAATAATTTCCTGTACGTAAATTGCGAAACGCCCCCAAACGGACATAAACTGTAGAAACTAAATGTAAATATGCAATAATATGCAATAATATTGAATATACATACATAAGGTTATAGCGAATAACTCGATATACCACCCAATTCGATATAATTTAGTTCAAATTCAATGTCCGGACATGTTCCAAGTCCCGGAGATGTCGACTTAAAACAATTGAGGTTCGTAGTTGTACGCAATATCCTGATTATCGTAATTTGATTGCAAGACCCAAAGCTTCTCACTCTGCACCACCTATACTGATACAAATATGGACTGTGCAATATACATGTATATATTGATGATAGCGATAGATGAGTAAGACGTTATGGAATAATTCATCATCATCATCATCATCATTTTCATCATCATCAGAGGCACATTGGTATAGATGACTGAATTATTCCCGCCATACATTATAATGTATATAATATATATGCACGAATTTCAAAATATACACACAGCTATACTATACCCGTACATATATATATATATATATAAGGCGTATACGTGCGGAGCTATACAAGGCGCCAAAATTATCGAACTGGATGGAAGAACGTTCAATTTGCCAAATTAATCCGTTCCGACGAGTCGGCTACCGCCTCCGGAGTTTTCGATGCAAAATGTCTGCGGACGCGCAAGTTTAATACCGTCTCCTTAATGACGCTGAGGGTTACTTCAGACAATGTTGGACTTTGCGCCACAATTACAAAACAATTGACGTTGAATGTACCGGCAACTCGGCATAATCTTTGAACAATTCATTCACGCATATATGTATGTGTACAATGTATTTATTTATACGAATATAAATGATACAGGGAAAATTTGGGCATGATCATTGAAACGGGCGCCAACGACATCACCTATATAGAGAAAATTGGGTGGTTACAATGATTATCGTGAGATATTGCTATTATTAGGTTGAATGTATATATATGTATATATATATACATATATATGCAACCAGCCGTGGTCCAATGAAAAGTTAAAAAAGTGTATTGATGGATGTCCTATATGACAATTATTTTGCAGAGCGTCGTTCCATCATCTATTATATTAGTTTGTTCACTTTTTGAATTACACTCTGTAAATAATTATCTTAACAAATAAACATTCTTCATTGAAAAATATAATTTTCAATCCAAATACTATTTTTTGATATACTATTCAAGTGCACACAAAATAAAATTTTGAGACTTTTGTTTATACTATAAAATTGAAACTTCGAACAACGACCTTTCAGAATTTTTGTTTGTTAGATAACGCGATTATCTGACTGAGATCATTCTATGTTCAGTATTACTCGTACATTCAGTTTCATCAAATATATCGTATACGAACATGACAGATATTCAATTGACGAATTTTTAGTGAACTGCTTGACGGCGGTCGAATATGACAAAATGCAATATAATATATTTTTCAATAATCGTTTTGCTGTCTTCGATTACTATGCATTCACCTATATATCTTAATGATAATACATGCATAAATGGTAAATTATTTAGGGCGACTGTCCATTGGAGCTACACCCCCCCCCTGCCCCTCTATTCACGCATATATAGTTGTCGAACAGGGTTTTCTAACACGTGTACACATGTACATGTGTATGGTAATTTTACTAGGCTCCACCTTTATTCGTATTGGACACCCCTTGTATTGGCTCTATACTGTTAAATACAATTCCCTATAATACCGACTCGACAAATGATAGATGAAGCAGTCCATACTCTCTAAGTTAGTTTACCTCATAACTGAGTATAGATGTCCCCAGTACCGACTTATCAACTCACTGCAGGAACCTGATATAACTCCGAAAAACGACAAAGTATTTAGGAGAAACTTTACTCAAATTCAATACACAAGCCACTCACTTTCATCATGATAAAATATTGTATATTCTTTTGCTATTCTGCTCTCTTTATATCGTTTTATTGCCAAATAAACAAATTACCAGCGAAAATAACGGTGATATGTGGATAAATATTTTCTATCCAAATAAGAACATAAAGAATAAAGTAAAATCCAAATAAAAATACGTGTGTATATTATAGTGATACATGTATCTCGCAAAGAAGTTGGCTGTAAGTGACATCTTTGCGTATTATTCCATTGAATATTGACTGGAATTCAAGAGCCTACATCATTTCCATCGCGGCATTGCCGAGGCAAAAAAATCCATTATCAATGCGAAAATGTATGTATAAATATAGTGGAAATATAAATGATCAACAATGGGGAGGGGGTTGATACAAATACTGAAAATAACATCAACTTGTCGAATGTGTATGTGTATAAGTGAAATGTTAGATGATATGAATACCACGCAACTCACACTCGGATCCGTGTCCAGAATATAGGGGTGGTTGGTATACATAGTATGCGTGGCGTGTGATGTGTGGCTCCTACGTAAATACAGATTTTCCACACATTTCCCGTACAAACAGGCCGAATTCAAATACAGATGTAGTCCCCGACGAATTTATTCGCCCCGATAATAACATCGACTAATTTACCAACGTCTATAATATGTACCTTTTTTAACGCACAATATTATCATATTTCTATTCATAAATGTACATGACAATACATACACTAATATAATATAGTGGCAACTGAAGAGAAATATATTTTTATTCTGTTATTTATTTGTTTAATTATTTATTTATTGGGATAAATAACAATTAGAGGGATGTACGGAATATTCATTTTTTGGCTATAATAAAAGTGCGGCAACGTCGATGACCGTGAAAAAAAAAATAATAAAATAAATAAAATATATCAAAAGTAAGAAAATGCAAATGCGCAGGACATCTGGCAACAATGGCCGTGATCTTACCCTTATTTTAAGGGTCGGTTTTCGGGGGTGGTCGTTTCGACCCTCGCTACCGCAGTCGACGGGAAACGAGAGGAGAAACTTGTCGGGGGATGCGCGGTAGCCGGGGCATTGCCGGCCATGCAAAACAGGCCAAGACCCACCGGGCTTTTTGACTATATAAGCCACGCTACTAACCCCTGATAAGGGTGGACAGCCACGATCGATTAGAGGGATACCTAACCCCTTCTCCCACTTTCTTCATTCTCCACCTTTGCTCATATATTGTGTTTATGTTCGAGCCAAAAAATCTTATTCACAATAAAAAAATTCAAGGTAACGTTTATTATTACCATTATATTTTTGCCTCATCCCTCTTTGATGATGGCGCAGAGCATCCATTATTCTCCCAAAATCAACGATAAATATAAAATCGGCAAAGCCTCCAGAAACATTTGCCCATAAATTGTCGAGTTGTTGCGGTCCGTTGGGCATCCATCCAGTTGAACGATACTTCTCATTCTTCAGTTCATTTTTAAATTCTCTAATTCACAATAGAAAGTGGAGAAGAGCAATATATCCCCGCCAACATTGAGACAATTGCTGATGACGTCATCGTCTCTACGTGGTATCAATATAGCCATTCCGAATCACACCCATATACGGTATAATTGAACAAAATATAACTCCATATACACTTTTTCGCCTCTAATCCTAATACTGATATATCTTCATTTAAAATTACATATGCATATGCAATACAATCTTCATATTATTAGAGATAATCGATATGAAACAAGTTGGGTGATCAATAATCATTGATCGTTCATACACGAATATAATGTTCGATTCTCGTGTTGCATTGGAATTTGTGAACGCAATAATTGGACTGCGCACGCCACCACACACATATCTCATGCAATCTACAAATGAACCAATAATGAGTATTGATACTCATGAACACTCACAATTTTATTTTATATATATACTCATCTCATATGACTGATGATGTAGCATTTATGATAATGCATAATGGCTAACAGTACACAAATTACAATAAATCAATGTGAAATAAAAAAGAAAAATAGGCCATGATGGCTTGGACATTGGTCAATAATGTCAATCGTCGTTTATACATTGTCACCGTATGTAAATACCGAAAATCATATATATAAAGGAAACGAAAAACAATGATGAAACTATATGAGTAAGAAAATTTGAAGATACATACGTTGATATGACAAGTATTTCAGAAGATAGATAAATGTATATACCTAAAGAGTGTGTTTGAAGAGAAAATAAGAGGAGGAATGAAATAAAACGAGAATGAAGCCAGTGTCTCTGGAATTTCCATATCCACATAGAATGACAGTTTACTAATATTAAATTCCTTCACGTGAGTTTTATATACAGGTATTATACAAACAAATAAGATATATGCATGTATATATATATATATATATATATATATATGTGAGAACAACGTATGACTTATTTAATACAAATAAGAATTTTCTAATTGAGGTGATGGCTTTGCGATAAACAACGCTCGATACACATACATTCAACAAATCTATATAGTTATATAACTATATAACCAATACATGACCGAGCATGACAATAAATATCCAATGAGTTTCTGCCCGGGTGGCCCACGCAAACCATTATTTTCCTTACAGAATCCCCTATGAAGAAAAAATAAAAAATAACGCGGACGAGATGTGAGTGAGGAGAGAAAGTGGAAAAGGTTGCGAGGGGTGATTGGAACGGGTGGTGCATAACGGTCCAGGATGTACGGTCGCGCTACAAAACCCAAAATAGTTTGCTCGCATCGCGACTGTCATTCATTGTATTATTTATTTTTTGTACATACGATAAAATATGTATATGTATATAGATATAATATGGAGTGAAATGGAAACATGGTCTTTTACTCCTTTCATTCCTCATTTCTGCCACACTTTCTCCCTCCATTTCACTCACTCGTTCACACTCTATAGCTATCCGGTACTGTGGGACCGGTGCCCCTACCATCAATAATTTTTTTTTCCATTGCAATTCTCCCTTCTTCTATTAATGTATTGTTGAGAGTCGAGTGCGGATTTTTTAACCCTTAAAATTCAAAACGAAGGGTTGCACCAGCTTTTGGAGACGAACTGTGAAGGGTCCCAAAAACGCGTCGATATAATGGTGACATGCGGGATTGAAATCGTACCACCATAGGTGCGACGAGGAGCACAAAAATTGCCCTTTCAAAGGAAGGATTACATCACGGATTTTGGTTTTCACGTTTCATCTATACAGGCCAAAGCCGATTTTCCGATTTCCCAAAAATCTATCAAACGATTCGTATACAATCGCTGAAATAATGATTGAATTGGATGGTCATTACTGTGAAAATCATTATAGCAGTATACGCGATAGATCACTATGCACAATGGCAGTTTCACCAAAATTCATTACAATTGAATGAACTTATATAGCGTTTGAGTTCAAATATGTAATACGATATAATTTCAGAGATCGCATAGTTTCTGGGTCGATTAAATAACATCGATGCATTCCTTTTTTTTTCCTCTCACTCCAAGTAGCACTTGCAATGTACCTATACAAAAATAGGTTGTTTGTTTGGACAAATTCTTAACCTCCACCTCTACACTTTTTGTAATATATGTCGTGGGAACAATCTGAAGCAATCCATCCAAACTCATATCGGTATTGATGAAAAAAAAATATATTAGCTTGCAATATGACAGCACAGAGAGAGTGTGTGTGTGTTTTTTTTATTTATTTTTATTTTTCTTTTTTTTTTTTTTTCTTTTTACGTTGAAACCCTGGGGGTGACGTGTACTATGAAAGTGCACTACTGGAGCTATAATAAAAAAAGAGGAGGACCCGTTGTATCTGAACGCTTTGAAAAAAGGCATCGCTCATACCTGTACGATTAGGCGAAAGAAAGGGATGGAGTTTCTACTACCTGTGACAGGAAAAATGTGGAAAAAAAATAAAAAAAAAAAAACGGGTTGGTAAAATTAATGACTCGATACACTATGTCTCACATGAAAACATTTCCATTCATCAATCTTTATACACGTACATTGTACCATCATATGATTCTCATAATATTGAAATTATCGTTGCACTGCACTATAAACAATTATATGTGAATGACTGTTTCAACAAATGTACACATGTGTGTGAACACATATAACGCGTCGTGAAATGTTCGTATCTTGGTAATAGTGCCGTGTATTCCAGTGTAATTTCTACTATGTATATAACTATGTATATAACTGTGTTATATCGGTTTTTATTCGCTGGGGACGCGCACGTCCAAATCGAGTTGTTGAAAAATTAACGAAGGGTACATCAGCCAGCATATATATTGGAAAATATACATGCAACGTGATCAGAGGTTGACGTGGCGCACGTTACCCATATAGCAAAGCATTCCAAACCCACCATTTTCCCATACTTTTATTCTCCAATATATACGATCATAATTCTATGTAACAAATCTTGTACATGTCCATGGATATGTCGTTCAGTGATACCACAATATTATCTGTTTAATAGTGGTAATTTCATCAAATAGACACGAATGTATAACATCATTATTCCTTCAAATAACACATTAATATATCATTCGTAGCATTTATATCAGCATTATCATTATCGTTGTTGTTATCGTGTTATCATTACCCACGACGGAATGCAGATAGTATTTACGTCTGAAATAAGTGTGCGTGTATATATATATATATATATGGATATCTGGGAGTTTTTACGTTACCATTTTCCGCCACGATCCTTCCCTCTAACATTCTACCGCGATTATTCACAAACGTTATGTAAAATTTCACAGCAGGTTTTTAGTTAAGTTTCATCCACCGGGCTTCACTCTCAAATCAATCATTTTCTCCAATACTTTCATTATTGCTATATCATCTTAGTGCGTTCATATTACCGGGACCTCGATTATTCCAATAGTTTAATTGACATTTCATACAGAACGTGGGCACGTTATACGTAAAAATTATATATATATAAAAAATTCGAGAAACACCAGATGTTCATCGAGTTTTCTTGCATCTTTTATTATTTTTGTATTCCACTTTTATTCCCTTTTCCATGTGACTTTTGTTATATTGTAGATCAACGGCTCTTCGTTTTGGTCTTAACTTGTATATATATATATATATGTATAACCATCATATATTGTGTTTTAACGAGATGCTTGCGGCTATTTTCACAAAGCGTATATCCATATATTCATATACAGGTGTATATAATGATATATATTTTTGGGATAGATATCGTCCACAACGCCGCTGGAAATAACAAAAATAACAAGGCCATCGTTCTGGCCACGTAAGCACACGTATCCATCACTCTTATTACAGTTCGCCATTATTTTTGCTTTATCAATTCAACTCGTTTTGAAATACAAAATAATATGGCGATGTATATGCAAAAGAACGTGAGATTATTGATACCTATTTATGCAGACGCCCATCTGATTCTATGCACATTTGAATAGCCGTGTCCAACACAAAAAGCCACTTTTTTCATGTCAGTGGTTATAACATCCAAATGTTATATCTAATACCTCAAAATTGACAAAGTCACGCTGCGTCGTAATAATGGCGGTTCACATGAAGATTGTTCGGTCTTCAAACTTTATTCGAACCTAGTTCCCAAGAGTTGATATTAAAAACTGATTACCGGATGAAATTCAAATTTGGAGCAGTATTGCAAAATGTATTCATGTCAATATTGACAGCTTTTTGAGAAAGGAAATTGCAGAATTTATTCCACCTCTTGGGACAACCGATAGGATTGCCCCCTCAAGTCTTCTAAATGTATATACACTTATACATATAGATATATGTAGAAACGTGGTTGGTAGATGTCAAAACTCGTTTTCAATTTCCTCCTCAAATTTTTTTCGTCAGTGGTATGGGACGTTCTGGGGTCACGGACAGGCCCCAGATGCATATTATTCCGACGGTCATTGACAGGTCAAAAACCGGACCCGCAGTAGGCCACGCGACCACCAAAAAACTCTTCACAACTCATACTTCGACAACATAAAATTGAAATTGTTGATGAAAACTTGAATATGAAAATCATTAGACAAAAATATATCAATTTGATTAGCACATAATAGTGTTGAGAATAGCACGATATTTTCTTAATCATATATATATCGCATCATCTCACTATGTTTTCTTCGCCATATAATCGTCAACGTATATTGATTTGTTCATATGCACTTTAATTTTTTATCAAATGCAGTCAACTATATCTGCATACTGTGTTTGTTTTATTTTTTTTTTTTCCTCATCCTATAAAACGGTGGATATGTTGAATTATCCGTATGCAAGCCATTATGCTACATGTATATTTCAACGCGCGACAGGGGGTTGCTCGTATAACGCCATTTTTATTTCCACCCCCTTATCCGGACCCTCCCCCGTCAATAAGTGTATTGATGGGAAAAGAAAGAAGAAAAAAAAAAAAGGAAAAACACCAAATGGTGCGCGCCTATTGGCCATTGCAACAGTAGGGTGACCTCGCCCTCCCCTTACAACATCAATGCTGACCAAGCAACAGCCTTTACATATAATAGCCGTGTAAAAATTTATATATATATATATATATATATATATATAAACTACGATAAACTGTTATATTTGTATACTACGTTTCTCCATACCCGTGACTCTCCTGATGGTCAGCTCTGTATATCTCTGCAATGCTGTTGCGTGTACAACTTAGTACCATACAATATCATGAAAATGATAAATACATTTATGCTATAATCTGTGTGCACTTTTGTAGAGCGTCACTTGAACATTTGTGTCGCTCTATATGCGTATATTGGTTTATGTTGAGCCAAAGAATAGTTGAAACTTGATTCACAACCACTTTAATATCTGCATAAGTTTAATGGAAATAGTGAAGACAGATGAAATTTTCGTGATGAAATTAACCTTCCGTGGTCGCGATTCGCATATGACTGAAAATTGTTGGAGACCAACGGAGACACTCATCATAAACATATAAAACTCGCTGAAGATGTGATAGGGTCCCCAAAATCTTACCTGACAAACTTTTGGTCTGGTGGGGGTCCAGGTAGAAAAGGGTTTCGGACCCCTCGGGGCCCTTGTCAAGGGAGTAGTTGATATCATTTTTTTTTTTTTTTTTTTTCTTTTTACTCTTCGGGGTACTAATGAATGGATTGGGACCGTTGGCCATATGCGTGAACCATATATGTTTCTACCTGGGTATTGCATATGCTCATGATGTATTCACATTCAATTTCCCAAAATACAGTCAGGGTTACTAATGTATATAGTCTAATGTTAATTTTTCACCACGCAACCCAATCACTTTTCATTCATTCAACAACTTTATATTATTCACGATAAACATATATAAAATAATCAAAACCAATCATCCACGATCAATAATTTTGCAGGGATCCAACTGGAATACAATAGAATTAACAGGATTACATTCATTCATATGTATATATACACGAATCGATAAGTTGAAAAAATCGTCATTATGAAATGCACAACAGATATCCCGTATAGATATAGGAGTATTTATATGCGCGTCTGTAAAGCTACCTGCAGTGACCAACCTGCTGATATACAATATATAAAGTCAATGGTGGATTCACACATTTCACCCTATTGGGGTAGATTACGTGCTTTTCAAAAAAATTGAGTTGTTGGCAAGGGCGAACGAAGTACAATAGGGTCGCGACACGGGTTTTTGGTGAAAAAAAGTGGAAAAAGCAGATTCGATCAACCAAAACAGGGGCGGAGTATGATGAAATTGATTACTAAAGGGACAAATAAACGGTGACAAATATCTATCGCGGCAAAATAATTGTTCTTTTATCATTCTCAATTGATACACATGAACATAACCATATTTCTACTATATATATTTATGTTACACTTAATCATCGTATATATATATATATACGGACGAACATGCGACAAACGACATAAGCAAAGCTATACACTCTTGAAGGTCCAATTATCATATATATATATATATATATATATGCGCATCAACACAATGAATATCGTACGTGTATCTGCGAAGCATATCTCAAGAACCCTCAAATTCGCTCTGGCGCCCTGAGAAATTATCTAAAATCTATAATAGATCTTGTACGCCTAAAACCAACCTTTACCAAGAGTCCTTGTAATCGATGGTAATCTCTCGTCATTCATAAATGTTTAAATTAAATCAACCGCATCAAGTGCACGTGTTGAAGTTTAAACGCTCATTTTAATGCCGAAAAGAATGATATACGTACAGAATTATCTCTCTATTGTTTATCTCTTCCACCATAAAGCGACATATCGTTATTTTTATTTTTCTTTTTCCTTCCTTCTCATGAAAATAACATTAATTATTGCAGTATATTATATATTTTGTATTACATTTAACGAATATACATAATAAACATTTTTAATATTTTTTTCTATCAAGGAATGTACAATGGATATATTAGTGTAACGGAAACGAAAATAAGAAAAAAATAATAATACAGCAGTAACAACTCAAAGGATCGATAGTTCACCGCATCCCTAATTCTTTTCACAATTTTGTAACCCCATCTGTCGCTTTCGCGGAGCATCCCTCTTGCGTTGTGTCACGTACCAAAGCATATCCATATATAGGTACACCAAATTTATAGTGCAAAAGCGCGTATAGTATTCATTCTCGGACGAGTGAAAACACAGTACACTTTATATATACCAACACCATATATACATGTGATAGAGATGATACGTATATATATACTTAAACATGCGTAATGTCGACCTACTTTCGCAAGAAAAATTTCGAGGTTTAAAAAAACTGCCCTCCGTTGTCAACAGCAAACTCTCTTTATTGAGTGTCTGGCGGCTACCTGGAAGGCCATTCTTTTCAACCCAAAGGATAATCCATTAACATAATTTTACATGGAGAGGCTTTATTTGACGCGGGGGAAAAACATTTTGTCGATACCGCGATGCCAGATGCAAAAGAGGATCGACCAGAGAGAATAGAGGGAAAAAAAAAGGGAGAGTGTAGTTAGTGAAATGTAGAGTGTGTATACGTGCGAGATTGAAAGACAGAAAGAGAGAGGGACGGAGGGTGGGACAGAGAAAGCTATTCCAGGTAGCTCGTCGGGCCCATAACCAAGGGGTTAATTCAAATATATTGGAGAATTTCCCCGCGAGATTTTTGCGCAACGGTTGCATTAATCTTCAACTCACCCTTCATCCTCATATATTTTTATGAATGTATGTACCTATGCATATGAATGTCTGTATACCTGGAATTTGTTACTATAACTCGGCGCAAAAATTACCACGTGACTGAGAATATTGAATAATGCGTGGAGAGGGTTAGGTACAAGCATGTGATTGATTTTTCATACCAACGTCTGTTTATATATATATACGAGCCTGCAACATAAACTATATACACATATGTGCATGATAAGTGAATGAAATTGCATTTTCGTGCAATGTATGAGCATAGCCTGCAGTAGGGACAAAGTGAGGGTGCAATCAAGCCCCTGGCATTAGTTAATATTCAACCAAGAGTCTGACCAGTGCCTTGATTCTTCCGTGAGTCAGTCTCGATTGGGCCAAATAGTATCTACTACGGCACTCTGCGACGAACGAAAAGAACATATTATATGTGACAAAGTAGAGGGTGCGTGTAGCAATAATATGAGAGGAAAGCTAATAAATTGAACACGTCTGCGGTTGAGGTTTCTCCTTGGCAACTGTGAAAGGTCTATGGTATCAAGTAGAAAAATGACTGTCCTCTCCCCGTGCTTGATTTATGAGACGTCCAACGGGCCATTTGTCCACAAGTCTTTCGGACACCACGCACTCGCACTCCCTGCCCTTCTTATCAGCCAGTAGCAGCCATTTTAAATGAGCATCCGCCTCTCCCACACCGACTCCATATCACTTGTGTTCCATATACAGTTAACTGTCTCTCACATTTATATAAAAATATTTAAATTTATATTATTTCATGTTTTACATATAAGCGCATTAATATTTCAATTGAGTATTGACAGAATATCTACATATACGAATATCATCGGTGGATATAATTTCAAGACTAAATCGCCAAACAAAAATATATACACGATCGATATTCTTTTTTGTTTTTCTTTATCATATAGGATGCCACCCCACTTTGCCTGGATAGTAGCTCGGATAAACTGGTCATATGTATTCCGATGAACAGCTCTGTTTATGGCATGCTATTTATTTCAAAGTCGAATGTAATGATGGTCCATTTACGCTTCCAACAACCCTTCAATTTTCGCGACATTATGATACATGTATGCACTATATACACACGTATACGCATACATATATTTATCGATCTGCTAGTCTTATGCGTTGCAGCTTTTATACTATATGCTATTTATCTGAACGAAAATATATTTTATATAACGCGTACAATAATGCCTCATGAATGTCGAATGGTTAATTTGAATATTTATGAAAGATTGTTTAATTTTCCACATGTTGAGGGCAGCATAAAGATTTCAGGCGTTTCATGTTATTCAAACTCACAATCCACCCCATTTTCATACTAAAATCATAAAAATGGCTGGAATCAAATTTTTGGCAAGAATACATGTATCGTAACAATGTCCAAATTCAGGACATGATTCATTGCCAAAACTGTGGAATGTAGACTCACACTATAAATAACTATCGAGCGTGGTGACCAAAAAATTACTCATGACTCGTGTATTATGTGACCACATAATACAATCTTAATATAATTCAAGTTAATATCTCATTCTGATGTGGATGGCCAATTTCAAACACGATGGTGTCCAATTTTGTCGACGCCCAATAGCATAAAATCCCATCTTACTAGTATAATAAACATTACCAATCCCAAAATACCCGGCCCCATTCTCAATCGTACACACGAAATAATTCAAATGTTCATTTAATTTATATAATATTTATTAAATATGATGAACAAAGTATCATTCAATCTGCTTACAAACTAATACAATACCATTCTTGAAATATTTAATGGACGGTATCGATGCGAGAGTCGATATATACAAAGTATGGCGGCAAAAACTTCTCTTATTCCTCCACCTGTTTTACGTTCTCATCCTCTTATCCGTTTCACTAACGAAAAAAAAATGATAATGATAACAAAAATAATTCGGTAAATCATGATATCCCAGGGATAAGAATGAGTCCCACTTCACTCGATAGGTATAGTAATCCTCCAGGATTCATTGCAGAATGTATACGGGTTGCAAGTAAAGACATGTATGTATATATGATATAAACTTTTTCGACATAATAAACAATTTTAGTATTGAGGTGTGAAGACGAATATATCAAGGAAAAAGGCGTGCAAACAGAGAGAGAAAGAGAGAGAGAGAGAGAGAGAGAGATAGTTGAGAGACGGAATAGTTGAAAGAGATGCCTTACGCATATATGCCTATGCATCTCCATGCATACATTGGCAAACGTATATACACATATACATAAATGCGATTCGATTTATTTCGAGGCAACGAATCACGCTTTTTTTTCATGCTCATTCTATTCTCCCACTTCACATGTATCATTTTTCGATCCACCAAGGATGAGTCGTTCTCTCTTTTGCGTCGTGCATGACGCGCATGAGAGACGAGCGGAGTCACATAAGCCTGTACGAATATCGAGATATATGTATTCTCTGCGTCCTTGAAGAGATATTCAAAGTATATGTGAAAAAAATTTCGGCCTTTTGAAAAGCTATATCCTTGGCCCACCCTCTTCACTCTACTTCAATCCTCTTTTCGCCTCCCTTCATTCCTCATCCATCTATATATCTGTATCCGCACATTTATGCACAGTCAATTTTTATCATATATCTAAAAGTTTCGCCGGGATTGGCTTCTGCGTGACCTATGCCCAATGGTCCAAGTGATTTACCTCATATACATGTATATACCCGAAATTTCCCGACACAAAACCCCTCAAATTCGTATTCATCGCGAAAATCTACGTATGCCTATATCTATACAATAAAAACATCTTCATCCCGTGAGCTCGTATAGACATAACAAAAATGTTTTTTTTTCATATATTATATATGAAAAATTTGAAACACTTGCAAACGCATAGAAAGCGACGACGATGCTTTAGATATAATTAATTACCAATACAGTCACATAATAATTCTTACATAATATAGCTTTGCTGATACTCTTATTATTATCATCTCAGAATAGCCATTTATAAAACAGCGATAAATATTCGACTGGAGGGGACTAGACATGAAGTATGTGTACCTGGTATTGCCTGCTGCACCTTCAGGAAAAACCCACCCCTTTTAGTCGCCCAGTTGTCGTTGGGCCTGATGAGCCAGTTTTAAACCAGACTTGGTACACGTCGCGTCGTGATGGTGAGTAAACTATATATACGTTCATATTGTATACACATTTGTTCACGTGTATATACATATAAAGTCCCAGATAAATAGATATTCAAATTTTCGAATTTTATTTCGACCAAATATATGCAGTCATCAAAGCTTTTTTGGTCAAATCGAAATGGACATGGAGATTTGTGTTGCCAACTGGCACATTGCATTACTCGTATATACGCGCGTATGCAATATACATTATCATAGTCCAAGAAAGAGAATATAAAAAAATGATAATGAATTTGCGCGCACTACAAGTTTAAATGCTCACAGGGTGTCTATACAGTAAACTATACACTTGAATTCTCATTGTGACACTCACATTATATTCCAAGGTGACACAAACCCTCCCGTCACGAAACAACTCTCTTCCTCTCCACCTTTCTTCTTCTCCTCCTTTCGCTTCAACTTTCTTTCATCTTCTCTTTTTTTTTTTTTTTTTTCTCATTATCATTATAATCATTGAACATAATTGTTTCGCGAAAAAAACAGTGTTTTGTTTAGAAAAATAGATGGTACGTGCCAAAGCCATGAGAAAAAGTTGATCGGTTCAGGATACGATTAGGCCATATTGTAATTTTCCAAGTGAATGAGAACATATGAAAATCTGCGAGGCAAACGAGAGAGAAATTTGGGGCCGCCGAGTCATAGCCAATAAAATTCTTCTTTCCCTTTCATCACTTTGCATTCTCCTCTGCTATATTTTCTATCTCGCTCCGTCATCTCTCCGTTTTCCCATATTTTTTTGTTTTCCTCACAATACGTATATGTCATTTACCCCCGCCAATAAATTATTTCAATATGTTATATATATACTCTCTTCTGACAGAGATTGATTTAGTTTCAAATCAATTATTCATTTGATTATGAAAACGAAATTATTTTAATTCTCATTACATATGTATACATAACAATGTCAAAATGCCAAACAAAATGTTACAAATAATGTACGATACAAAAGATGAGCGCGTCGAAGTTGAAATATCTTTCCCCAATAGACTTGAATAGTGTCGGCGAAATACAGATAAAAGAGAAAAGGGCTGTTGAACAAACAAAAATATATGTGAACAAGGATGTGTCTCGACCCCCAATATACAGTAGCAACTTAAGGCGTGTTCCTTCTTTAAACGGGATAGCAGTTGCGACCACGAATCGATGGCAACTACTACGCCAACTGGACCCAAGTACAGTCCCGCGAAAATTATTTTATTCTCCTCAACTCCACAGAGCTATTCAAAATCCAATGAACAAAATTTTGTCAAAATAATTGAATTGCAATAAGAATAAGAGTGGATATAGAAATCGTTTATTGCTTTATACAATGATAAGATATAGCAGCCTGAGAAGGATTAATTCACTATGAAGGCGTGTACCGAGCGTTCACAGACGTACGGTAAATACGGCTCTTTTGCAGATATTTTGAAAACATATATAGATATACGATGAGTCGCAAATGAAAGCCGTCATCACCGATCATATACGTTGTCCACAACGAGAAATACCATTTGATAGATAAATTTTTTGTTTTCCGATTGTACAGCCATATATTGTATTACATGAAGATACAATTATATATATATATATATATATATATTAGAGCGAAGATATTCATACACACTTTTATTTATATAAATATTTCGAAGTGTACAAATATATATACGACTGTTATGGTGTATACATATATATATATCAGACTATATCAAATTGTTATGTTGATATATCAAAGAGAGAAAATCGAAAAAGAGGAAAGAAAAGGTTATTTACGCAGTATGTACAGGGTTGAAAGACGGAGGAGCTCCAAGCTTATTTACATGTGGTAAGTCTCCTACGAGACCAAATCCCGGACCGCGCTTGGAGCCCTGATAATTCTTCCTTTGATCCCACAAGCATGGGTGAGTCCTGTCGTGTCCCTCGAGTAGGTACCCCACCTATTTCTACACCAGTCGCATGGGAGTTGGCAAATGCATATCACATATGATGAAAAAAAAAAAAAAAAAGAAAAGTAAGGAGTAAAGAGAAAGAACGAAAAGAAAGAAAAAATTGGGTAAAATAACGTCTTAAATATACTGATGCTTTCATTTAAATGTTTACGAGTTTTCAGCACAACGTTTATCGCATCATATATATATTATCGATAGAGTAATAGTGCGGACCATATTGCCAACGAAATAACAATGAAACTAAATAGAATTTTGTGGAAATACTTAATACAAGAATGCAATGACATATTATTCAAGATAATGCTAATGAATCCAATACTATGATACCCGCTGCGCATGATGGTGGATACTTTTGTTAGTTTGGATCATGTATTATTATCGGATAATGGAGAAAGAGTTAACAGTGTGCAGCCGGCTATATCATATACACATACATATTCTCAATGTATTCACGATAGATAGAGTATTGTTCCAGAAAGTTATCCACCAATAAGGTAGCTGGTCAGCTTGAGCGTCTACCTAACATTTGGTGGGGGCAGCCAGTCGACCATTGGTCAGTGCCGTATATACCCGGGATTGCCGACAGTATTGAGCGAGCCCGAGCACAAGCCAGAAGTGCCGGAGGGTTCGAAAAAAACCGCCCAGAACTGACCTCAAAACTGTCCTACCCTCGTCTCACAACTAACCCCTACTGCAGTCTCGATGTTGCCGACTCGGAGACATTCCCTTCATTCCCTCTATCCCCTTCATTTTCTTCATTCCCATCATTCCCTCTATTCCCTTCATTCCCGTCAATCCCTTGTCCATTGACTCTCGTATACTTGTCTCACTATTGTAAATGCGACGGCGCCCAACACCCAAACACATTGACAACAATATAGGAGCATCAATATTTTCACTACGGCACAAACTTTTCACGATATTGCCGACAAAAGTATCACACATCAAACGATTTCCATTTTTTCGATGCGTTATTGAGTTTTTATCATAAATTATTATATATGCTAATCGAAAAATAAGTATGAAATAAGCCGAAGTCCATGGCGGATTTGAAGTAACATTGTAATGTATATCGAGCAACGGGTAAATTGCCAAATCACATTTTACGTGATTACCTATTCAGAAAATCGTTCCTCCAGCCACTACTACCTCTATCGCTTCTATTAGTTGATTCACGAAGCATCACGAAATTCAATAGAACACAAAACGATATCAAATATATATATATATATATATATATATATATTGAATTTGGTTGCATTGAATTATGAAGCACAACGATATTTTGTGTAAAAATTTCACTAGCTAAATCACAGCGAAAGAGAACCATATATGTATATATATTGGAACAAAAATAAGAATGTGAAACAATAGAGTACGTACACCTTATATAGCCGAGCAGCTCAAATAAAAAATTCGCTCAAGTCAAACAAAGTGGCGCGGTAGCTCGGCTTTAATCCCTCGTCGCATTCAGTAAGCTACTTTAAACTTTTCGTAACATATACCATGTTAGCATTATTGCTCCATCTCAATACTCATTCACTAATTTCACTCACTATAACGTCTATCTCTCTCATCTACAATAATATATACATGGGTATATGAAAAAATTTTTACTTCATTAAATATAAAAATCGAAGCTTTGATTGTATGTGGGAAACATAATGGAAAAGATGTTGCGAATGAAATGATAAGTACGACGTTTTACGGCATAATTGAGTATGTTTGGATAAAAGACACATCATCGATTATGCATTTAGTGGAACAGTTCTCTGCCTATATATATGTACTGGTCTACCCCGGGACTCTAGAGCATAACAGATACACTCGTATTTTACCAAAGAGCGGTATAGACCCTGCTCTTCCTCGCACACTCGTTCGAAAGGAAAAAACTGTAACGTTCCTATATCTATAATTTTCATACAATAGTCTTGGAGACGGGTGTAATGAAAGCCTAAGTAAATAACTGATACACCCGAAAAGCAATGTGGGAAATGGTGAATTCAGTCGGAGAAACACCAGAAAACTAAAAAGAAAGAGCGAGATTTTGAAATAACACAGTCGATTCGTCGAATGGGATGATTCTCCTTCAATCTCTATATATAATGCGGCCACTACAATTTATGTATGTACTATTGACTTCCTTACTGATTTCCTACTAATATATATATCTATATTATCTATCTTCTTCGCCTTTTTCCGCATTTATATACGCATTTATATACTTCTATGTGATGCGGGGTGATCCCTGATAGAGTCTAATAAAAGTATCCCCGAACTCGCGTCAGGCGATGGTGGGGTCAGAAGTCCATTCGGCAAATGGCAGCACCCGCTCGTTCAACTAAATCTACCTCAATAACGAAATCCAATTGTCCACTCGCGAATAATGATAATGCACGAACAATTCTAATACTGAAAAAATATTGACAGTACATGATGAGGAGACAATTTGAAAGTCAATATTGAAAATTGTGTTTGTCTGTCAGACATTAAATGTGTTGAAATGATTTTTAAAAAATTTATTTCGACATTATCGCAAGACAACATTTTTACCGTCTGTTTGCAAGACGTATGGGTGGCGACTAGTCCTGGCCGGGGTTCGAGTTGACTTTCGACTTTCTCGGCAAAAAACATTGAGTCTGTATATAGAGGGTGCTGGTTGGTCTCCCTCTCCTATCTCATCCTCAACCCACCATAGCACGATAAGTCGCTATAAATTTTGCTCCCAAAACCCTCGATTCGCGAGCATGCATACTCGAAGTTGAGTCAAGGCGTCGATGCGAAAATTCTTCAAATTTTCCAAATACATATATATGGTACAGTCTGTTAAAAGTAGATTTTTCGTAAATCCATATTGGAGCATGTATATACAAACCTATATGAATGAATATTGAAATCATATTTTTTCAATTTTAATCGTGCGAATAATTGAAAATTGTCCATTCATCATGTATGTTGTAGTATGCATATACATAGTATATTTGTACATTTGTGATAACAGCCAGATCTAAACTGTCAAAATCGTGCCCACACAAGCGACAAACGATTCCGCTCCGGAAATCTTGCCCCTACGGCTCAACCAATTGAATCTCACAGGAAATTTGACACCCCTCCAATTGGGAGGAAAAGCAAAAAAAAAAAATGTACCGTGAATGCGTATTTTCAATTTTTATAGCATTTCCGGTCCTTGCGTCTCGCCCACACTTCGAAAATAAGTATACACCCCCCACATCATATATATATATATATATATAAATATATTTATAGATTTTTATATTTGCATGTGTCATCATAAAAACAAATCAAAATATATACTCATAGAAGATTTTCGCAGACAAAAGTTAGCGGAAATGAATACAATTTTATGATATATCGGGAAGCCATATAGCAGCACATGCGATCACGCCTGCTCGTAAATTGGAATAGCGACAAGTCAAAAACATAAACAAGACGACATACTGCTGTCGAAACAAAAATGAAAGTAATCAATTTTTAATTGCCTATCATTCCATCTTATCATGTCATTTCTCTATTGGACGTCAGTATATTTACTGCTATAAATAATTATACTAGCAGCGTACGTATATATATGGGCATTTCAAAATGATAGCCAATGCGCCCGCTTATAGTCTCCTCCAACTGGTTTAGCACGACAAAAATCTACCGACTCGATCGCAATAAAATGCAACACATTCACTAAACGGCACAATTCACAACGTATATAATATAAATATGTAAGGCAGCATCACCAATGGAGTTTTATTCGGGATTGTCATAACGCTGGACCATTAGAGGACTTGGAGATTTTCATGAGACGGGTGGTGTGGCGTATACATTCGAGGAATTGCGCGGTTAGAAAGCCTACTCCAACTGTGGAGGAATATACATATAAATGAAAGCCTTCAGCGATGTGTGCGTTGCGGTAACGTACGTTGTAACAGGGTAGCGCGGTTTCAAGAATGCAGAGCACGTAGTCAACCAATGCCAGCAGTCAGGCAGTAAAACAAATACGTTGGCGCAAAACCCAACGCCATAGAAGCCTGCGTCCTCATGCGTACCTATACATATGTATATGGGGCGTACGTTGGAAATATCTGCTAGGGCCTCCCCATCTCCATTCCCTTGATCTATGCGATGTTAAAAGAATGGAGTATAGCTATGTTAAATCTGCAACCACCATACTCGCATCTTTTCCATCACCGTTAACTTTATATATATATATATATATATATATAAAATTTCATTCCGTCTGTATTTATTATGCAGTGGAAGAAAAATCCAATCGTATATCGACCTAAATGAACAAACAACATACACAATATACGAAGGGATTGGAAATAGAATGACTAATAGCGGCAATAACCTTTATTCTTCACATAAAATGCAAATGGTATATGCATATGTATATGACATATGACATTTCATCGTTTTACAATGATCATTGTGTGGATAAATAAAATATATATTGGCTCAAGGATTTGGAAAAAATCTCATTTGCGATAAATATGTCCGCCACTTAAACATGTCGTCGTCTTTTGGTCGTTGTATGAACAAATGATGGACAGATGAAAGAAGTGGCCAATGTGGGACGGTTCCGGCGTCTCATGTGACACACACGTCAGACGACCAAGTTCTTTGTTTCCATTCTCCCTTTGATTGAGTATGCAGCACCTTTGTTCACCGCCTAAATTCCCTGCACCATATCATAGCCTTCATACTATCAAAACAATACGTATATATATCCAAGTGTATACCTAATGTGTATAAACTTATTTTCACGTTTAATTGTATAAATTTTTTTCAAGTTAACATTTCCACATCCCCACCAATGGCTCAACCACTGCAAATATAGTCATCGTGATTATTGTGTAGTTCTATCATCACGAAACGAAAACTAAACAGAATGTGAATACATGCTGCTCAATCCCTCTCTCTCTCTCTCTCTCTCTCTCTATTATTTATATATATATATATATATATTCCTCTCCCTCATTGTCTCTCACTCCCCCACGTACTTCTCCAAATGGGGAAGATAATGGTGGAAACAGTAAGATGACTTCGCTATATATATCATTATAAATCCACGTGTGTCACAAAGTATGTTATTCCCTAGCTGAAGCATTGTAGTAATTTTCAACACACTTTGTGACACGCCCAAATACACAGAGTAATTAATAACTTTCATGTGTCATATACATTCATATATGTATATAAGGTTTTATACGTCATTCATCTCGTTATATAGGGTCATCAACTCAAGATCACTTCAACTTGACCCAAATCCGGTGATGGACCAGTTTTCACCTGATCTAGAGCGCGGTTTATCTTTCAACGAAAATACCCTACGCTCATCCCTCATTCGTCTGAAAAAACCTGCCAAAGCGCGTGCCAACGTTTAAAGTGTATAGCAATGCCACTGAACTGGTCCATAATGGGATGCTGAAGCTGCCAGTCGACCAGCCTTTTGAGAATGACCGGCGTCCGGTTTGAAAATAATCATTGTTCCCCACCGCAAAATAATCATTGTTAACCCCTTGACTTCTATTTAGATCAGGGTTGGTCATCACCCCTCACAATCCAAAGTATTTCCAGTTTATCCCCTACCAATTTCAATTATTTTTTTCTCTTGCATTTTTTCCGCCCAGCATTTACTGTAGTATGCTTCAGGTATCGATACACTCATACAGATCAGATATTCACAAACATTTCTTTCACAGAAAACTAAATATTCTCATTTGTCGGATATTATATATCTCTACATATGAGAATTTGGGACCCAAGACCCATAAAGCGAAAGAAGTTGAAAAATTTTTGGTTCCAATAATTCATTCTAATCCAATGAATACTAATGTAGGGCGAAATACCATTAATGAGAATTGACTGGTATTTTTCGTCTTATTATTATTATTATTATTATTATTATTATTATTATTATTATTATTATTATTATTATTATTATTATTATTATTGTTATTATTATTATTATTATTATTTCTATTATTATTATTATTATTATTATTGTTATTATTAATTAATTAGTCGATTAATTAATTAATTAATTAATTATTAAAATCAAATATGCATGTGTAAGAGTAACATGCCCAAATGGTACATAGTGCAATCAGACGTACCGTGAGTAATCCGGATCCACCTTTAACGCAGAATGGATGCTCAGTCGATATATACGAAAACTATAGTTGAAAACACACCCTACTACGATATGTTATTGGTGCTACACGTATCTTAGCAACGGCCATTCATTCATCAACAAATGTGATTGAATAGTTATTCCTATGATAAAACAATAAATATCGTCATTAAAATTATAGTATCATTAGCTGAAAAATAAATAGGCATACCGTAAAATTAGTGCGTAACAATAGGTCAATTGAATTTTATTTTGCAACAGTTATCAGACATGTTATCGTCAAAAGTGATTGACGCGCGGTCACCATGCAATGACATTAAAGACGATAGCGAATTACATAAAATACGAGAACTCATTAATATTTTAAGGGTATGTTTCGTCCCAATATTCGACCAATTTATTTTCCAATAACATTGATAGTTTTTTTTTTGTTTTTTTTCTCATTCACCACTATCAAGGAAACTGATAGAAATCTCACGGCTTGTGAAGAGATCCTCCAGGTTTACATCAACCAATTGGTGAGGGTATGTTTCTAATAAAATTTCACTTTTCAACATATTCTACATGCATTATGATTAAATTGAAAATAATATTTGAAGGTAAAATTGACTGCACTTTTGTTCACAGACATTTCGACTAAATGGATTGTGTATTGCTTCATTTTTCTATCCGCATATATTCGTTATAGATATATTGACAAATATTGATATTCATTTATATTT
Source organism: Zele albiditarsus (assembly GCA_958496275.1). NCBI lineage: Eukaryota > Metazoa > Arthropoda > Insecta > Hymenoptera > Braconidae > Zele > Zele albiditarsus. Next base: position 11,837,441 of record OY292414.1, read on the forward strand.
CTTTATATATATGAGCATACATGAATAGGTATTCTATTATTCCAGCTACTCGGCCATATAGGTTATTATACAGAATATTGTTTGAGGCAGAAAAAAAAAAAAATAAAAGAAAGCGCCATATAAAGTTATAAGAATGCGTATTAGCATGTACGTATACGTCCAATATATAATTTCGGATTTTCTTCATATCAGGCAAAAGTCACCAATGCATTCAATCGCCATTATTTATAAAGAAAATTTACAATCAGCAAACCCTATACAATTGCATATATCGATAATCAATGGATATATATATACTATGCCCGCTAAATGCCTCCGTCGCAATCATTGCCTTAGAAATTCCTTTCACTTTTCCTGTAACAAATGCAAACCACGAGAATTCACTGGAAATATTGTAATTCTACACATTGCATTATAAAATCGTAGAGATATCAAAAAGGATACAAATCTCTGCCACTGCAGAAAAAGTCTTATGGTGACAATTATGTATGCATAACGAACTCGAATGAGTGATGTAAACGTTCGACATAATACCAAATTAGTTGGTATAATTGTATTCTCATGTTTCATGCAATTGCACTCGCCACATTCATCAACTGGGCAAGAATTCTTGCTCTTTATTTCACTAAATATGGGTTTCCATATTATCCACAACACTAACAGCTTCTCGCATCGCTTGACAAATTCAACGGGTTATAGCGACAAATACCCCTCCCTCGAGTCGCGTACCTCTATATAAGGTATAGATTTCGACTTGAATCCCATCGAATTACCGTCCATGCAATACTTGAAACTTTCACGGCCTTTCTTTCTTACATTATACAAAAATTCAATTCTCCGCTCGATCAATCATTGTTTATTGGCATATCGGTAATCCTCGAGCGTCAGTACATATCTGGAGCCCGACGTGTTTGCAGGAATTCCCATCACGAGCCGCATTATACCTCGTTATTTATTAATATTCCATCCGAATAATCTGCCATTACATTTCGCACAATTACAAAATTAATCCAATAAAATAATAATTCCTAAAAACGACGACAAGAAAAAACGCATCATGTTTACTGTGCATCATTAAAGTGCTATTAATCTTAATTGAGTATACAAATATCTTGAATATCACGATATACCTACACGAATCATAATCAACAATGATGCAGTTATCAACCAATTACTATTTCATTTTGAGTATAGCACTATTATCTTCATGGACATCGCAGCTGAAAGTGGACAAGGTACTACCAGACGCATCATCGAGTGATAGCAGTGATTTGGCCTCGAGTAATTCGAATAAATTGCGTGATGATCAAATGCCACGAAATAAACGCGCTATTGGATTACTGCTACAGGGCCTCGTGCAAGCTCTTGGCTACAATACAACGCCCATTCAAATTTCATCAATAGCCAATGTTAATAATAATGGTGCATCATCAACTGGTCCCCGCAATATTGACACAATAATCGTCGACCAATCCTCAATTAAAGTCAAAAATCCTGCTGTAAACATTTCAGCGCCAATGCCGAGACAACGTGAAACATTGAAGTTCACTGGTGTCGTAAATTTCGGTAATAACACAAATCTTTTGTCACATTTACGGCAGTATGAAATTTTATTTCATAGCGCGCCAACTATTCCACCTGCAACAATGAATGCTGCTTCATCATCATCGACTATAACACCGAATGCTGCAACGAGTAATCCATGTGCACCGACTATTTCATTGCCAATACCTATGCCCTCACAACCATACCTTGTTCCTATTCCAATTCCCTTAATGCAAGATATTCAGTATCCAAAACCGCTATTATCTGTTGTAACCGCACCATTCAAGAATATCCATCCAACGTCAGATAGTGCGCATCTTCCAGAAAATGATACAATCCAGAACGATGGGAATGGTGATAGTGAGGAGAGTTATGATGATGAATCTGACGTGCATCAAAACAATTACCAAGATGCGGACGATTATAATGATGGTTCAACTCAAGACATAAAGCAGCATGACAATGGCGATATAATGAATGATGATAGTGCAGATGATGAGAGAAACATCAAAATTATCGCTAAGGATTTCGACGAGTACAGTCCTATCAAAGAACCAAAAATATCATCATTACGTGAAAATTCAAAATTAAAAACTCCGAAAGTGGATTTACGAAAAGGGCAATCACCATTTAAATATACCTCCGAGTATATGCCCAACAGTTATGTGAGTAATTCTGATGGATTTGGAGAGAAACTACCCATCGATAATGAACCGTTTCACGGTCAATTGATGAATAGCTACGGTGAAAGCCTTGAGCACAGTGGTAAAATTGATGAAAGTGTTGCCGATTACTTTGCAAGATTCAAAAATCCACAAACGGGGATATTTGAACAACCGAAAATTGACGTTTTTCCAGATTATGAGAAAAAATTAACGTCAATTGAACGGTATTTGCGGCAACCATTAGCAGTGAAACGCACCCAGCAGAAACATTCAGATTCACCACATGTTGGCTTCAAATATGAAGAATACAAATTGAATAATAGTAAAAAATCTGATGAATTGAGAACACCATCTTTTACAAAGACCGGAGGTGAAAATCGATTGCTGCAAAATGACGAACAATATAAAACACACCGGACAATCGTCCGTATTCCCAACGATCACTCGCGATCAAACGATTTCACCAAGAATTTTGTTAATTATGAGATCAAAATGTCGCATGATAAGGCATCTACAGTGGAGAGAATACCCAATAGACCGTTTGATATTCTCAAATTTAATCCATACTATAAACCAATTCAATATGTTTTTACACCGGAATTATCGGAAAGTACATCGCAAAAAATCACATCATATCCAATATATATGAAAAATTTCACGAGGATCGATGAAAATTTACTGAATTCCCGTGAAAAAAATTTAATGCCACGAACCAGACATTTCAACATGAATTATCAGGCGCCACTACTACGTAATGCACCAATGCCTACTGATTATATTCGTGATAATCGTAAATCAACGATGCAACCAATTAAAGATATGATGCCTATTGAATATTGAATTTTGCCCATGACTATTCTTCATGTACAAAGTAGTCAAGACGGTATATATAATTTCCATCTCCATATTAATGTTTACACACACCAATAGATCAATAATGTTTTTAAATTATATACATTGATACGATAATATGTTCACATATGCTCTCAAAACTAATTCGTTTAATTGTATATAACATGCAATGTTATATACATTGCATATACATTGCTTGATAAACTCAGGCTTTCAAATTCGAAAATATAGGCTATGATATCCAATACTAATACGTAACGTGTCTAACGTATATACATATTTATCACCAAAAATATTCACATTGGGTCGTTATTGTGTGTTGCAGAATAGAAAGGAGGAGCAACAACACTGCAATGATTTGAAAGATAAGATAACGATCATTCTGAACAATCTCGAAAACCGGCTATTAATTGAATAGCGTTTGTATTTATTCAACTGATTGGTTATTCACCAACAATGAATACCGCTACATTGTTTGTGAAAATGGATTTTTATTAATAAAACGCTGAATTAATTACGGCATCCTATACGCATATAGATATTACCTGATATGTTTTGAAAAAAATATACTGTTTGTAGAGGGACTTTGTCGCGCTGTGTGGAAACAAATTTTTTCATAACAATTGACCTTTTGTGCAATGTCAAATTAACAATTTAGTGGTAATTCATATCATACCGAATTTCACCTGACGACAACGACAACCAAGCAGAATCATAGAAACGCTACAACAATGTGAAACGCTACGCACGATGAGAAGGAAATGAGCAACAAGAATTACAGAACAGCGCTCCCGGCCAATCTCGTTACTACGCGCTGCGCGTTCTTCGTTTAGAATTCAACAGACTTGCTCAGACTCTTCTCGATTCCTTTCATTGCTTGCTTATTTTATTTCACTTTATTCCACATGTTGATCATATACAAATTAGACCTGGAAATCAAAATGTTAAATTTCAGGATAAAATGAAGCACATTTGAATTTCGCGCGTATAATCGTGAAGCTTGAGAAAATGACAATGAGAGGGCCATAATAGGCGGGATCCGCTATATTCTTGAACAGACACACATAGGTATACATATACATATATATACTTTTCATATGTCACCTAGTAATGTAACATCGTGCGTATGTATATGCGTCCATCATTAACAACACAATGTTGAATTTGGGAAATACTATATTATATTCATACATGTATATTGTCATTCATTAACTGCATAGTGTTATATTTCATTTCACATTATTGTAACTTAGGCTGGGTTTTTCATTCGAGGACTAGGTTAATCCGCGGATTAGCTACGCCACGATTACATGGATTTTTACCGCTTGCGCCGTCTGTCGGTCAAGGATGGAATACAAATTACACAGCAAAATAGCGTAGTTAATCCACGGATTAACTTAGTCCTCGAATGAAGAACCCAGCCTTAGTCATAAATAAAGTTTATTAATCGTTATTTCTAAGATTGCCGGTTAGTAGATGCATATATTCACATATTACAGTGAACACCCGTGGTTCTCTTTATTGTCCATAATACAACGACGAATACCTGTGGATATAAATTTATTAATTTTGTTTCTTTTTCTATTGTCAGATCAATTACTTGAATAAAAACGATAAATTAATTCATTACAGGTATAATATTTTATTTATTTATTTATTCATTCCTTTATTTACACATTTATGAATCATAGATACGAATAATGGCGACAAATGTAAGTACAATGAGAGGAATTGACGCTGCTGATGGTTATAAACGAATTGCAATGTCTTTTGCCGTGTGTTCTACCGACCAAAATGTAGAGACGCGAGTTATTTTATGTTTGAAATCGGCACAAGATCATGCTGAAAATTGTTGTATCGTCAAAAAAGTGAATCGTTGTGTTCAACTTGATGTAATTGATATGCAAGACATGGAACGCAAAAATATGGGTGTTTCTTTATATATGAAGATCAGTTTTCAAAAATATATTATATTGAAAGCACTAGAAAAAAATAGTGTTGATGAAATTGCCGAGAAGTTAATTGATATTATTATAATAATAGTCCACTAGCAATAACGGCATAGATTATGCCAAAAATTTACTCAAATATATATTTTTGAAATATTACTTTGAGTTAATAAAATTTCATCACTGACAAATATTTGCGCATGAAATTATTTCTATGATAAAGATACTGCACCATTAGTGATGGTGGTGTAAACTGTGGCTGGAGCATTTATCCACAATTACAATATATGAATAGTCTACCATTCAATTTTATAATTGTATTTGCGTTAGTGCATGACATGCATACAATTTTCACACCAGAAGTGTCATTCAACCATCATAACCAAAATGATGGCGCTGCTTGTCTCCATGTTCATAATATATACATATATTTAGATATAACTTCACGTACACTCGTTTGCATGGCAACTTGGATGTTATATACTAATAATAGCGTAAAGAAAAAAGTATACAAATCTTTTTCGAATAACCATTGACAAATGTGATATTGGGTTATATGTAAACGCAATTAGAATTTTATTCGTACACATATTGTACATGAAAAAATTCTTGCTGATATATAGCAGTATCACATATGTCGCAGTCACCTGACATGATAATATGATTATATTGAACAGAAACAATCTATTCATTGTATTATTAGTTCAAGTGTAATTGTAAACCCAGTGAACAAAGTAATAGTTTCGATTTTTCGTGCCAAGTGTTTTTCAGACATAAGTTCATGTATGTATGTATGTATGAATGAATGTGAGTCCAGTAACGTATCTCACCATATTCAATTTATACCAAATAAATATTTATAAGTTCTCGGCATTCGTTGGGCAGAGTTGTTCCGGTCGAGCAAGCTCAAGCGTTTTCCCAATCAAATTCAAGTCAAAAATATGGGTTTCAAAGAATTTAAACTCGGCACATTATTAACAGTTTTAGTTGTGATAGTGGCCGTATACTTTAGAACATATGATAATGACCTGAATAAACGTGTCACAAGAGTTCTTCATGGTCTTCAACGTCTCGAGAACAATCACGAGATCTCAGTGAGACCTAAAGTTGCAATAGGTTATGGTGCGTGCACCGATGTTTTTATTGATGCCAAATATTTGTTGCATTACACGTCAAATGTTGGAATTCCAAGTCACTTTGATGAAATTAATAATGAAGAGGAATTGCTCAAAAGTTTTGCATATTACTTTCAGCACGGCGCTGCTGCCGAGTAAGTATCGCCTCTACTCAACTTTCATTCACATCACTTGCCAATTTCATATATGATATAATAAACATGATTTTTAGACGATATATGACAAATGGCACATTATTCGATGAACTTGTAACGAAAGCTAGATCATATTCATCATCATACTCAGCTATCGGTGGTAATGCACCAGTTATGGCAATGCGATTTGCCAAAGAAGGATGTGATGTGATATTGGCTGCAAAAATGACACGTTCACTTCAACTCATAATGCCCGAGAGCGTTAAAATTGTTGGCGGTCAAATTGACAGGGATGATGTCCATTTAATTTTCGAGTATAAACGCGGAGAAAAATGGGGTCCATATGCCAGTCCTAGAGCCAATAGATATATCCTCCATAATGATGCCAATAATCCAATTATCAGCTCTCTAGAAGTTTTCGATCGAGTATTGTCGAAATTCGAGCCCGACATGTTCGTTGTCAGCGGAATACAAATGATGGATAATTTCCGTTTTGCTAAAGGTGATTACCACTTTTTGACATTAGTATCATCATGTTTTTATCAGTTTTTTCTCTCTCCAATTATATATACAGGCGTACGACACGAGCGATTGAAGAAAATAAGACAACAAATGATTGATCAATTACCGATAACGAAAATACATTTTGAAATGGCATCATTCGCTGAAAAGGAGTTATTAATTGAACTGCAACATATGGTCATACCATTTGCTGACAGTTTGGGCATGAATGAGCAAGAAATAGCCAATTTATATAATTCTATGTATTACGGTAATGTTTCTTTGGTGGCAAATTCAACACCGAGGGTCGCCACTATTCTTGATTATATGAGAGTTTTATTCAAACTTATGCGAACGCGAGCAAATAAAATAAATAATTCTCGCCCATTGACGAGATTGCATGTTCATACACTGGCATTCCAAGCAATTTTAACTGTCAAAAATTCTCAATGGAAAAATTCAATGGGCGCTGCTGCCAAAGCCTCACTCGTGGCACATCGTCATGTATGTGGAACGAATACAATTGACATTGAGAAAGCAACTTTGATTATGGACGAAAGTTTCTCAACATCTAAAGTGTCTGGTCGTAGAATATCAATGAATACGGAAAATCCAGTTTCCTGTTGGGATGAAATTTTAAAGAATGACAATATAGAGTTTTCTGTTGAAGTATGCGTTGCCCCAGTGCTTGTGTGTACAGAGGCAAGTCAAACTGCTGGTGGTGGTGACAATATCTCGAGCGCGGGTTTAGTACTTCAAATTTGAGATACATTTTTCTCCTTTACATCGCAATAAATTTATTTGTTACTTAATTTTTATTATGTATGGAACTTGAATCGCGCATTAGCATTTCCCTGACATAGAGATACTTTATGTATCAATGTATTGGTAACATTACAATGGTGATGGCGAATTCGGACATCCTGAATGGATTGATGAGTGATAATAATTGGCCCATTGATTGGAGAATAGAGGATGGTGTACAATGAGTTTTATAAAAAATATAACCACAAGTTGAATTTCAACCAGCAATAACTCCTCATTAAAAACTCGCGATACCAGGATGTATTACGTAATCTAACCGCACCACCAATCGCCAATATCACGATACAAAATAACTTCAATTCATGAGAAGTACATTGATTTTTGCATTGTTATCATCACCTATTCCATAACAACTTCTGCGATTGAGCAAGATGTATATTTTTCATTCCAATTCAAAGTAAGTTTCGACAGTAGGTGCAATTTACGCTGTATCCAATAACATTTTATAATTCGCTGTGGATTTAAAAGTAGCTCAAATTCGCCAACGCGTTAAGAACATGCCAATAATCATGAGATCACGTGAGACACTCGAGTCCACGAGTGCACCAATCCAAAAGATTTCTTTTTATTTGGCCCCATCCTATGACTTATTTTTCGAATGCTGAAAGCCATTGAACGAAGTTTGTGATCAACTTTTCATTATTAAAAACTGGATGCCTGCATATAAGTTATTCCATTCAAATCATAGGAATATTATGAAACACGAGTTTTGCTTAGTAATTGATGAAAGAGCATTGTAACGAAAACAAAAGTATTTGAACACAATCATTCAGTGTAATATTGATAAAGCAATAAAGGACATTGTATCAATATGCAAATGAGCGCATAATCTTTCACCGAATGAATGACAATGCATATTGCACTTGAATATTTGACTTTTCACCTCAATCAATAGTATATTGGTACTTCAACACACAGATATCCCACAATTATTCCTACATACATTAACATTCACTGTGTATATATATGTAACCGACATTGCGTAGAACCATAGTTTCAAAATTGTATACACAACACCATTGAAAAACTAAATTGTCGATTAAGTATATATCTACACATATATCGAATTATATTAAGTTTATGAGAATTGCAATGAATAAATGCACGGAAACTTTATCATATTGTATTTTTCGCACAGTGGTTTGTGTTTTTATACTCTAGCCATTTGCAATTGTTACAATATTCGATAATTAAAAATGGGTTGTTGCAATTAAAACGGATTAATATAATATAAATCCTCATTGATAAACTTACATTGTTACGATTTCCGTGATGGAATATGAATTAAAGATCTATAAGGGCAAGAATTATATTTCATTAAAATATCGTATCACCCTCATCAATACCAAGCATCTTCAGATCATCGGGTCCAGGTTGTGTGTCAATATCCGTTTCTGCTTGGGTAATCTCGGGTGGCGGTTGATCCATGTACTCCGGTCCATAACCAACACAACCGAGCATGCTACTATACATCGTCGCGTACATGATATTATTGTCCATTTGAACTTCCTTTTTAGTTTCTATCTCATCTTTAGGGAAAATAATGTTGAGTGCTTCCTGTAGATCATCGGGAAGAGGAGTGCTAGCATCAGCAGTGCGCTTATCCAATTCTTGACATTCTGTACCATCTATACCCACTGGCGGTTCCATCGGCATCATGGCTGTTGCAGTTTGCGTCTGAACAAATGCATTTTGAATTGGAGGTGGATGTACAAAAGCTGGCATTGTCACTGTTGGTGGCCTCACACTAAATCTAGTCGTATTTTGAACAAAAGATGATGAATTTGTAGGAATATATGGTGGGGGCCTATTGGTATCGAAGTCTGATGAGCTATTGGTGGTATTCGACTGGGTACCAGAAGAGATTGATGGCGGCGGTCTTGCGAGATCTGGGAGAGAATGACCAATGTCGACCGTAACAGCATTAACAGCACTAATTGCAGGAACAATGATTTTGGGCTTTGATGGATTTTCTTCGACTATCGGTTGCTCAATTATTGTCTCCTCAGATTGATCTTCGATTTCCATATCCACCACTTGTTGAGGATTAGCCGTTGGAGCTGTTGTTGAGTTTTTTTGAGTATTTAGAACGGGCGGAGGTGGTGCAACTAGAATCTTCATAGGCGCTTGTACTTTTTGAGAAATACTGTTGTTGAGATTAACTGGAGTTGCCAGCTTAGTAATATGGACCACACCCGGTGGATTTATTATCTCACTTGGAACCTTTGGAGTATTCTCAAATTTACTTTGAGCATACGGTAATGGGGCAATGTCTTTTTCAGATGTTTTCGGCTCTTCATTTTTTTTCTTGAATAACGGTAGCCTACCGATGAACGGCAACTTTCCTTTGTTTGATTGAGGTGGTTGTTTTTTCATTGGTACTTGACCTTTTTTCGACTTCGATGCAGACTCATTAGTCTTCTTTTCAAACTTGGATTCATCATTGGATTCATCGTCGCGTCTTTCCTTGTATTTGTCGTAACTTCGTTTGGGACTGTTATCACGCCAATTACGATCACGACGCGGCGAATCATCTCCACCACCTCCACCTCCTCGTCGGTCTTTCCTACGATCATCATAGTAATCCCGATCACGATCACGCTCACGATCGCGTTCCCTGTCACGGTCCCTGTCTCTTCCACCACCCCCACTACCACTACCTCCGCCGCCGCCACCACCCCCACCACGTCGTCTGTCATAGCTATCATATCGACTATGATATTTATCATCACGTCGATCATATTTACGGTCACGTTCTTCTCTATGTCGATCTCGTTCACGATCGCGATCCTCATCTTTTTCCACGGACTTTTCATTTGGTTTAACGGTCATATTAACTTGCTGCTTGGTCCAAAATCCCATATGGGGTTTGGGCATATCCTCGGGTTTCGGAATGTCAATTGGATTATTGGTCAATTGTTGTGTCTTCTCTTCATCTTTCTTAATCCAAAATGACTTAGGAGGCTCTTTTGGACCCCAAGCTTCCAAGTCAGGATCGGGTTTAGTGGAGTAACATTTGCTATTTTCCTCTTCGTCTTGTTGCACCTGTTCAGTGCTTGGTCTACGAGTGACCATCATTTCTTCTTCCTGCTTCGCTTTCAATTTGTCTCTGATAGAATTCAATAATTGCCGATCATCGTTTTCCTGTGATGGTGCTTCAGGATTCAATGATTTGTTTGTCGGTGCGACATGAGTCCAATGACCTTTAAGTTTTATCCCGTGATAATCAATTTCTTCATTGAGAATAGCCTGAGTCGATGCTTTCATTTTGTTTCGCATAGCAACACGAATACTCTTGGACATGTCTTGATCGGAATCAGTGTCAGTGTTCTCCGATTCACTGCTGCTGTCACTATTGCTGCTCTTGTTCTTCCGCTTTTTCGATTTTTTCTTATTTTTCTTTGATTTTTTAGACTTTTTTGGTCTGGGTGGGGGTTCATCCTCTTTTTGTTTCTGAAGCTCCAAATGCATCTGCTTTTGTCGTTCATCGGAGAATGCTTTCTCACGATCAGCCATCCAATCAGTTTCCCAATGCGGATTTTGCTCCACAAAACGCTAAAATTATTGCAATGACAACTTGATTTTCTCTTATGTTTTGTGAATTATATTATCGCACATGAAAAATCATAATTAAATTACCGAAAAATTTTCTGAGTGCCGCTTGGATTTGAGATGAAGACTGGCACAATGAAGGTCGCCTATCCATGAGTCGCAAAGCTTGCAGTACCATGCAGTTGCTGCACTGAAGAATTGCAAACCTATAACCCAAAAAAATGAAAAATTGAGTAAACCCGTGCTTCGAAACGGGTTAATATTCATAAGTTCATAAAGAATGACCTTGTGCTCAGCTTCGACACATCAAGTCACTGAAAACAAGAGTAGTAGTACATTAAAAAGTGATTGAAAAATGATTGTATAGCACGTTAAAATTCCATTAATGGAGTCTGCCAGTGTCATCTCTGAAATGGAAGAGTGTGGTCAGGTAAAAATTTTAATCTTTATTATTCATTTTTTGACAAATAGCGTATACAATACTTGCAATGCACAATATTTAATCTAATTAATATGAATTTATATTATATTCCATAATTTTTCATACGCTACACTTTGATTGATAATTAGAATTTACCAATGCAACATACGTTATCAATCTTTACGCTGAAACGTTCAATATATTTGTACACTGTTCGCGAAACAAACGTCTACGATATAAATTACATTTTAACAAAAGATATTGTACATACTCACATTCACATCCACATACACGCATATACGTTCACACATGCATACCCCCATCCCCATATATGTAACAACACAATTATGACTTGATATCAACAGCGCATCTAGTTGACTTAATATTATATCATGACACTTTTCAAACGAAAATCACAACTTTTTCAATTGATATTTCATATACCACGTACACTTTATAACAATTCGGCGCACATATTAAACAAATCGTAATTCAACAATCATCGTTTAATTGGCGGGGATTGAATTTCAGAAACACCAATTTGTTGATAATTGTACGACCATCAAACAATGATATGAAAATTCACAACAAAATAAATATTTCACATTGACGTTGTCATAAGTGTCCTGTGCAGCTCATACATGTGCCAACTCGTCATATTTCCTGTGTTGCGACGGTAATGGACTGTGCACAGCTGGTTGATTTTTCATTTTTTTTTCACATATTGCTTGAAAAATTTTTTATTAACGGACACACTATATAATTTGCCTATATATTTTAAAATTGTGATATGCTTTTCACAAACGATAGTCATCGATATAAAAAATGCGGAGTTGGTGTAATGACAAAATATCTCAAGCAACTCGTAACCATATTTTAGATGACGGTTTTCTTCAATACATACCACACAACACATTGTCAGTGCACAAGCTACGGAATTGTATACTAATTAGTAAATACCCATTGAATAATATTCGTACCTTTTATGGGCGTCCGTTTTGTTGGTAGACCTGGATAATACGGCACTTCCTTCTCGGTTCCATCTCCATTGCGCTCGTGCCACGGCATATCAACGATCTTCCGCTCCTAAGAAAAACATAACCGGGATATGTCAATACAAATAGATAATGATTGTCGACAATATATATGCACATCAAATACATATATAAGGAGGTTTTTAACTCACCAAACATGTCTCTTTGTGCTCATTGGAATGAAGATGATTCAAATATTCTTTAGCTGTTTTTGGAAAGATGTCGCAAACTTTGCACCAATGCATCTCGGGATCATAGTGTACAAAATTATACATGGGTTTAGTGTCTTCTTCAATATTTTTCGATGATTTGTGATCCCTATCGCCTTTAGAATCTCTCTCGGTATCTGAATCTGGTATTTTGTTGGGTGACTCAACAATCTTCACTTTCGACACATCTTCTTTGGGGCTTCTTGAACGTTTCAATGGCAATTCTGGTTTGAACTTACTTTTGAGGTCATCAACCGTTGCTTTATCACCAATTATTCCCGTCAGCATATCAATAACATTGTGTATTGATTTCATTTTGTTTTGTATTTCAACCTGTATAATATTTATACAAATAGAATTTCACATATTTCAATAATGAATCAAAAATTGTTACCTGTAGCTTTTGATTTTCCTTAACGATACGATTATTATCACGCCCACCGTCTTTTCCTATCTCGTCGCACTGGTGGCGCAGAGTTTCCAATTCTCTCTCGAGGGTAGTTGATTTTTTCACGTATTCTTCTCGCTGTTTCGCGAGGGTCGCTTTTTGTTGTTTGACTTCAGCTGCAATTGCTGTCATAAATTTCAATATTACCAATGTAAATGTTATTATTATGTATAATTTATATTTTGTTAACTTATTTTTTCTCAAACCTTCTTTCTTGGCCTCTTCAGGCCGCGAAACGGCACCCAGTCCAGACGGTACAGAATCTATAGGTCTCGTAGCATCTGCTGCAGTGGCGATTGTTGGTGGAACTTGTGACGGTTGATTGTTATAAGGAATTTGGCCCCCTTGCCAATTCGGTGGTGGATAATCCTAATTAATGCACAATCAAAATTTACGGTCGAGTTACTTTGGAATTAAATTGATTATTATTCCTACGTTTGCAAACCCAATTGACACTTTTACCTCGGATACCATACATATAATGTCATATACATTTACGAATAAACAACAGTCAGAGAACGTGACAAAATCATTACATACCACTAAAAAGTATTCACTTGCACGATATCGAATAACGAAGAGAAATGCTCGAGGTACTGAGATATAATCATAAAATATAATTCTGAAACTTACACTACGATAATTAGTTGGTTGGTAGGAATAATCATAGCCCTGATTGTAATTATAGTTGTAGTTGTTGTAACCTTGATTATATGATGACAAAGGTGGTGGCGGTTGACTTGTATTCGGCGGTGGGGGTGCCTATCAAGTCAATTGCATGGAAACAAATATTAATTAGCAGGAAAATTCATCTAGTACCAATTGATATTCAATAATGGTGTATTATTAAGAGAAAAACCTGATATTGATTGTGAACTGGTTGGACATATCCGGTTGTAGCTGCACTCGCGGCAGACGGTTGTGATTGATTTTGCGGATTTGGTTTGTTCCAATCCTGTGATCTACTGCTACATTCCTTTCTGCGTCTTTCACGTGAATCAGATCGTCGGTCTCTTGAACGTGATCGTCTATATCGTGATCTTCTGGGAGACGGTGATCGATCTCGATCATATTTCCTTGCCCGTCGCCGATGAGACGAGTCATCAGAATCAACGCTAGGACTTCTAGGACCTTTTCTTCTTGATTCAGACTCCATTATGGTAATACGGTTTGTACTTAATGTATGTCAGGCTTACTTCCCATATACTAAAAACAAAATTTAATCATCTAGTTGTAATACGATGAACACATTTGCTACTTACATCTCATCTATATTGCAAAAATTGGCTATTCAGTTAGAATATCATCGCGGCCATTTATAAATGGTAAACGTGGTGGTAAACACCGTCACCTAGTATTGCGCCGCCACAACTACATATTTAACGTATTCATTTTTCATTATTTGAGTGTATCTATATATCACACATGTTCACCATTCAACCAACAATTTATCATCATACATGCAATGAGAGAAAATTTACCATACACAATTCATGCATCAATGTTTAAATAAATATATATGGTTGTAGCATTACCTCGTTAATATATCCTGTTGGATATACCCAGGAAGCCGAAAATATGTATAACATATAACCACGTACTATCACGTATAACTGATGAACCGATTTTTCCAATACATCGAATATACTTCATGCATATCTACCGAAAAAATACCATGTACTAGATAAAGTTACTTAGAACTCAAACTCACATATTGAAATGTGCATCATGTTGTGCATTCATTATATATACCATTACCAATAGATGGTAGATCGATCGCCGCCGCATTCTCGCCTCACAGCCACAACACTGCATTACCAGAGATGAGTAGACTCTACTCATCTCTGGCATTACTGTCAGAGACATATCTATATATATGCGTGTGTGGGTGTGTATATGCATATATATATATATATATATATATATATATATATATGTATTAAGTATAAACTCGTTCAGTTGAGGGGGTTGAGCATCACTGAATACCATGGTTCACTAAAGCAATATATATGATATAACATAATATACATAATATGCTCTACCTAAATTGCGCTAAATAGAGACCGAAAAACATACAAAAATCATACAATCAATTTAATAGATGTATACAATATAATATAATATATGAGTGACAATAATGAACATTTACAGCACAGTTAACACCACATAAAAAAAAAAAAAGGATTCATAGACTTTCTGCTTAAGCATGTGCGATTTTTTTCGGGAACCACTTGCGCAAGTGTACATTATCAACCAGTCACAACGTCTCAGTCAGGATCATTATATCTATTGCCTATGCACACGAGTTTTCATACGGTAAATTTCATTGAAATATTCAATATCATTTGCAACATTATCAAATATATATGTATATGTTTTTGCTTTTCACAAATGTTCATGAATTTTTTGTTTGTTTAATTTTTTTTTTTCATCTTCAAGGACTCCCCAAGCTCACACGATTACAAATCAGGTGTCAGATCATTCTACTGACAATGAGGAAGAACCCGAAAATGAAAGATTCGCAGAAATGATGGATGCCCATGAGAATGGCCCAATTGAAACACAATTTGTATAATCTTCTGTTGCTATTTAATATCTATCCCTGTGTTATTGACATTGAACATATGCATATTGTATTGCAGGAAGAACCAGTCAGCTGTTATTGTAGTGCCTCACATACAGATAACAATTATTCAACCGACGAACATGATTCAATTCGCGATTCTATATATAAATCCACAACACAAACACTTGCATACAAACTTGGTCTCCATCAATCAGACTCAGGTGCAGATCTATCCGAATATCATGAGCACCATAAACAATCTACACCATCAACAATTAATACGAACGAATATGATTCATATCTGAACATTGATTTTTCATATGGAATCGACAAAAACAAAAGTCCAATTGACATGGCTTGGGATAAGTTTTGGGCCGTTAACGGCGAACGATTAATTTGGGCGTCATGGATTAACAAGTATGCTGAATATATTAATCCAGAGTACTTGAACAATGATATTGTTGTAGATACAAGCACTCATGTCACTATACAAAAACCCGTAGTTGACAAGTATTATGAACAAAACACATGTTTCCCAAATCAAGCCCACGTCAATTGCCAAGTAGAACGTGCAAATTTCGAGGGAATATTTGATAAAAAAAAAACGATAATTGAGCCACGAAGCCAAACGAAAAGTC
This sequence comes from Zele albiditarsus, assembly GCA_958496275.1. Taxonomy (NCBI): domain Eukaryota; kingdom Metazoa; phylum Arthropoda; class Insecta; order Hymenoptera; family Braconidae; genus Zele; species Zele albiditarsus. The sequence goes on from OY292414.1 coordinate 11,853,916, forward strand.
AATATTTGAATTCCGTCACTTCAGCGAGTTGTACATATCAAGATTTTGTTGATGAACCACGGATAACTGAAGGCTGGAATGCATTGAGTCCCATAAGCATTGAGGCTGGGAGTTACAATCATCTGTCTAATGCTGAAGACGAGCGACTGATTTCCATATCTAGATGTGACTCCATTAATGGATCCATTGCGAAAACGAATGCAACATCTGATTCAATGACTAATGTCACAAAAATGACTTTATCTGAATCCAGCTTCGACTCGAATTCAGCACAATCACTCAGCCTCGTAAGCTCTGTTACGAGTTCAGTCGAGAGTAATGTTACTACTAGTAATAGTTCAGATCAAGAAAATGAATTAGCTTTGCAAGATAATGATAAGTATTGGCAGCATTTGTGGAAGATCAATTTTCAAATAATGTATAGGAATCACTATGAAAATTTTATTGCGAGATATAATAGTATACAAATTGAACATCCATACGACCAAAATCACGAGGATGCGGGAAAAACTACAACGAAGAGTGGTAGTAATCAAGTAAAAAAAAAAATTGGTAGTAATAAAAAACAAATAAAGCCAATGTCAACGCTGTCTGACCAGAAAAGGAAAATAATTGAATCGGTTGGTGCGCTTATGAAAAATTTATCAGTGAAATGTAATGAATTTTTGGAACCGGCTGATAACGATAATACAACAAGTAATGACAAAACTGCATACCATTCTGATCAAAGAGATCATAGTGCATTGGATGATAGACAAAATTCGCTTGCTAGCGCTTCCCCTATTGTATATAATGTATTGAATGCAACCTCAATTTGTGGCAGTGGTGATGGTGGCGATGGCGATAAACCAGATAACAATAAACAAATTACTTTGAAGCGTACACATGAAATTGATGTTGATTATGAGTCCGAAAGCGGTATAGAGATGGTGAAAAGGGCTTTTTCTTTGATGGGTTATAAATTCAACAATGACTATGAAGAAACTGAGCTGCAGGGGCAAGTGATTTATAGAAAGAAGCACGTTAGACTACCGAATAGACAGCTCAAAATGAAATTCAATAAATCTAAGCCCGTCAATAAACACATTTATTTTGATGATAATGGTGCGGAGGTGACGAATACAATTGATAAAGTCAGACATTATTTATCATACTGTCCCATAACGCTTCCCGCTGAAACACAATTGGAACCAACCGAGAGGGGTTCTTACACGCAAGTAGAATTCACCTCAAGCTCGGATGAAGAATGCAATCCAAGCCAAAACAAAAAACTAAATGCAAAACGACTAGTTTTTAGTAAACCAAGCACTTCTTCTCTTGAAACCTCACCACCATCTCTATCATTGACAACATTGCCACAAGGTATTATTAATGACGACTATAATAATGTTACATTGAACAGTAATGACAGTACAGACGATGTATTCATTGTCGATCAACAACAGACCGTAACTACTGTCACCACATCTGTCGATGATGAAAGTGCCAAAAAATCACAGAAAAAACGTCGGAGGAAGTTAAATAAAAGAAATACAAGTCTTCCCATGGAGATTGATAATGATAGGGAATTAATCAAGTATTGGGTTAAAAGATATCGTCTTTTTAGTAAATTTGACCAAGGTATAAAATTAGATCGAGAAAGTTGGTTTTCGGTAACGCCAGAAAAAATCGCTATCCATATTGCACAACGATGTAAATGTGATACAATTATAGATGCTTTTTGTGGCGCTGGTGGTAATGCAATACAATTTGCGTTCACGTGTGAGAGAGTCATCGCTATAGATATTGACCCAAACAAAATAGAAATTGCTCGCAACAATGCTAGAGTTTACGGTGTTGAGGACCGAATTCAATTTATCATTGGAGATTTCTTTCAATTAGCGCACCGACTAATTGCGGACGTTGTTTTTCTCAGCCCGCCTTGGGGTGGACCAACATACAACCAAAATCATACATTTGGCCTCAATGATATATTACGTCCCATTGGTGGCACAACCTTATTTCATGTAGCTCAACGAATATCCACCGACATAGCGTATTTTCTTCCACGAAATGTCGATACCATTCAGGTTAATTAATAATTATTTTATTTTTCTATCAACATTTTTTCGCAAATAAATATGCAATTAAGCTGTATCCTTTATTTGTTACAGCTCGCCATGCTGGCTGGCCCCGATGGAGGTGTTGAAGTCGAACAAAATTTTTTAGATCGTAAATTAATATCTTTGACAGCGTATTATGGTGAATTACTTGGAGATTGTTAACCAAATTTCTAACAATCAACCTATGCACCATAATATCCCGGATGTCCACCAATATATATATATATATATATTGCTTTTAATAACCTGTAATATTAGCGGTCGAGTAAGTTAATGGGCGTACGGGTTTGCACTTTTTGGTTAACTTTCAAATAATTATTTCAACACTTTATTGTTATTATATACTCGTGTGACAATTGACGTCAATCCATGGGAAAATAAATGAATGACCAAAACACCAAATACCAATGGCGTAGCCACCGAAAATTTCATATGCATTACATTATCGTTAATGTTATTACTTCTTTATTCGTTCATTTTTCAACATATATTGTATGAATAACTGCCATAGTTGTTATAACACGTTATGTATCAATATTGAGGATAGCAGGTTTCGCAGGATCCTCAGCGCGTTCAGGCTCGGCAGGAATAGTTATACCACCCGTGTCTATATTCTCTTCTTCTTCATGTGGAATTTTCAAAAAGCAATGCATCGTCTCTTCTTCTTCTTGATTCATCATCGAAATATTTTTTTTTATGGTAGTCTCTGGCGTCATTGGTAACGAGCCATCTAAATGTGTTGATGGTATCTGTATGGTGATAGTTTGCAAAGTACCATCTACTGATGTTGAGGAAGACATCAAGCTAGCTTCAATAGTCTTATCCACTTCGGAGTATGCTCCCAAACAACTGTATATTAAATGAGCTGCAGCCATATTACCCGGGAAAACTTCAACACCACTGTCTTCTGAGAAACGGATTAATTTATGGATTATACATAAATGAATTTTGAAAAAATAATGATGGTCAACAATATTGCAATAAAAAGATATTTACCATTATTTCGCGTCGGTGTTTTGATCAAGCCTTTCGCATGATCGCCCATATGCTCCACATAGCTCTCTTTCTTTACAGTTTTGAATCGACATATCTCACAAGTAAATAATCCAGATAATGTTGGATGTTTAGCTTTCAAATGATTTTTATAACTGCTACTCTGAATAGCTGAATATGAACAATGTGGACATTTGTAGGGTCTAACACCTGTATGGCGCATGATATGGCGACGTAGAGAATTGTGATCCCCAGTTTTGAAATCACATATATCACAATTGAATGGTTTATCACCAGTATGTTGACGAAGATGCATTTGGAGCATGGCTTTTCTTGCACTTGCATGGCCACATACATTGCAAACATACGGTCGTAGCTTGGAGTGAACAGCTTGTATGTGATTTTTCAGACATTTCGAGTCAGCATAAATTTTCCCACACATCTCACAAGTTTTGGATGTATACCAACGTGGACCATCCACATCTTTGCGATCCATATGCATAACACGATGGTTGCGCAATTGGCTCGATTGTTTAAAGCGTTTTCCACAGTCTCGACACTCATAATCACGATTCTCGCTGTGTACTCGCATGTGCGTTAATAGCTTCACACTTGTCAAACTCTTATACGCATTGCAAATGTTACAGCATAGCAGATCAATATCTAAGTATATATTAACACATAAACATGTTTATAATATGACTATTTAATTCTCACCCATAATTTTCATATTCTCTATCAATTACTCACCAATCTCATGTTTTTTCCACAAATGCGAACAACATTCTTTCCACTTGGTAAATTTCACGTCATCACAAATATTGCATTTAAAAATATTTGTACTTTTGTTGTCAATATGGCAAACAACATGTTTCTGCATCATTTCTTCTGTACTGAATTTATGTAGACATCCGCGATAGAAACATTTGACATTGCGCTCTTTCACTCGAACGTTTTTTTTATTATTTTCATAATTAACACTCAGAACCTCAGAAATTTTTTTATGCCGGCCCACTTTATCACTGTTGAATGTCTTTCTCTTCTTCTTCGCGTGTTCGACATAAGTCGCTTTTGAGTTCACTATTCGGCGGCTATTTGAAAATGTTTCATCACGAACTTTGTTGCAAGGCGCTCTGTCCATCAATTGATGATCACTTATCATATGTTCGCGGCAGCTTTCCATTGACGGAAAACAACCCGAACACTCGCCACACATATAAAGTAGCTTGACGCTATTTGACGCCACTCTGTCGTTTGTTTCTTCTACAATTTTTTTACGTGGCAAATTTGCATGAATATTTTCAAAATGTTTCAACAGTTGTCCACGATCTTGGCTAGTGAATGGGCATATTTTACATTTGAATGCAGCAACAACCTCAACAAAATCATTTGCATTCAATGTACATTCATCATGGATCTGTGAATCAATCCTTTTTTCTGATAATAGTTTACATTTTTCTGAATCACGGTAATCGGTTACAACTGCAGCCATCATGCTACCCCCTTTTTCACTTTTACACGAGCTCTTCAAACATTCGTCCGTCATCGATTCTTGTTGATTAATTGCTACATTATCCGATTCCACAACTATTTCTTTCTCTTCATTTTCATATCCGTTATTGCTTTCAAGTTTGCTCAACTCCAATTCTGACAATTGACCATTTTGAAGAGCATATAGAAGACCATCTAAACATACAATTGGTATGAATTCGTCACCTTCGTTTCCATGTTTTGATAGAATGTTTGTATTAATTCCCTTTACATCAATGAGTGTTCCTACTTCTATCAGAGTGTTTGGTGAATGTGATGATAAAGTTCTGAATGAAAACTGCGAATCATTCATTTCACACGTTAAATAATTGAATGTACCCTTTACCAATATTGTTCTTTCATTCATCATTCATCATTATATAGTCCATCAATTTAAATAACAATTTCTTAACTTCGTCTGGAATTAAGTTGAAAAATTGATTAGTGAAGTAAAATGAAAAATATTGATTAAGTTGATTACTTATTGCGGTTAATTTCAAAATGTATATTCATAATCTCCTCAAAATTATTATTTTTCCTGCTTATATCGTCAGCATTATAATAAAAACGGAGAACAAATAGAGGGAATTGAAGAAAATATAATAATAATAATAATAATAATAATAATAATAATAATAACAATAATAATAATGACGATAGAATGCAAAACATACCAGACTTCCGAATGATGCAGGGTTATGTATCCCCTTACAAATGTATGTGATATGTGTATACTTTTTATTGCTCTACCTATAAAATTAATGCGAAATAATATATTACGTGTTAATTGACTCTCTCAACCATCACTAACTCGCAAATTACATGTTCATGATTGTATACCTCGATAGTGGTTCTGCGCCGTTTTGGCTTTAATGGCTTCGAATGATAGATGTATTTGTCGTCTGTATACCTATATGATGCACCACTAAATTATTATTATCATCATCAGTAATAGTAGTAGTACATGAATAACATTGTTGTGACGGTATAAAATATTCAATATTCCCAAACTCACAAATCTACATATTCCATATATTTCTCCTATTATAATTACCCAATCATATTTGTATCAGCCGTGAGATCCAGTGAGATCATCATATAAATAAAAATCCAGGATTGCATATATACATACTGACATTAAACATACAACTCATGCATGTATACATATGTATAACCATACACACCCCAACAATTCGTTTATATCTCCATATTTTGTATATATATATATATATATATATATATATGTATATACCAAATTCTCTATGCAGCGTATATCTTGCGTTTCGCCACTTTTTTTACAGTCATATCAGAATATCGAGTTACATTTCTCAATATGCTTCAACTGAGGAAACGCTTGATAAAATGTAATGACTATTAGAATTTTCTTATGATTTGACAGCACCGTCCATCGCAATGAACGTATCATCTATAACATAGTTGCCACTGGGTCAAGTTGATGCGGTGCTATTCAATTATGCTGCATTTATCGAAGACTGCCAACCATCGGATGGGTTAACCCTGACTCGATGAGGATACTCTGGGATGTTCAGTCAAAAGTATTATATAACGGGCGCTAGCTTGTGACACAGCCGATGAATATTCGTTTATTTAATTTATTTGTATATGAATATAAATACATAGCATCTACATATCGATAAATAATTATTAACGAATAATATCAGTATCTTATATTTCCAATATGTTTATTCAACGTCAGAATATTATCAAACAGCACAGAGAGCAGCACCGATGGCTGACCGCCATCTTGCCAAACGTGGTGATTTTACTGCTGTGGAGTCAGCAGTGGTCAGCATTGCCGTGTTCTATATGCGCGTAGCTGGAAAGCACCCTTTAAGTTTATATAGGTATACAAATAATTTACACATTTACATATGAAACAGTGAACAGGAGTTCTGGGGTAATCTGTTGAAGATTATGAAACTCAAATTTAGAATATAATATTATGTATTTCGGATATCTTCTTTTCTCCTCCAAACATATATATATATATATATATATATATATACATCAATGATGTATTGAAAATTATTTATGAATACATTTTTCATTGATAATAATGTTTTCAATTTTCTTTTATCGTTGTCGAATTGTCGTTGTTGCATTTTGTCTAGCAATTTCCGGACAGAACTGCGAATTATATTTTTGGCGTATGGAATTTTTCGGTTCCTCCTTTTTTATGAATGGAATCGATTCACCACTCAACTTAGCCAATAAAGCATCAGTTCTCAATTTTTCACTTTTCTCTCTTGAAAGTCTTTGATCGCGTAATTTATCAATACTTATATTGTGGGCGTTGAATTTCCGCAGCTGTGAACATTCAAATCTATCAAGTTTACGTTTTTTCAATTTTTCCCTGCCTCTTTTTTGCATATGGAATTTTTTCACTCCAGTATCGTCATCTGCAATATTTGTTTGGTTTTTCGATCTACATGAACTCATAATATTGATATACTGCTTAATGTCCGTCATTGGATCAACAATCATTTTTTTGCTTTCCTGTATTTCTCTTTCCGGCTCCTTATCAGTCAATCGTCGAGGTACCTCATTGTACCAATTCGTATTATCTTTTGAAGGATTAATACTTTGTCCGAGATATGTGAGGTAACCAATTTGTTGCTCGTATTTCTCTTTTTCAGCCTTTGTTTCGGCTGCATACTCAGCATTTGGTTTGTGGTGATCAATCTTGCCTTCCTCCAGATCGGCAAAAAAATTAACATGGTGAAGTTTCTCTTTTGCGGGTTGAAATTTGTCGTTTTGCATAATTCCATTTTGTCCATCGTATCTCGCTCTGGTTTTTTCCCTAAGCGAATTAATTCGGGCTTCAGTCTCCTATGAGATGATGAAGTTAATTCAATAAATAACGGGTTTATTCATACTCAAATCGTTAATGCACACATACTTACAGCCTTTTGAGATCGAGCCTTACGAATTCTTTCATTCTCCGCAGCTACCGCCTCATCTCGCCGTACACGAGCGATATTCTCTCGTGTTCTCACATGCCATCTGCGTAAAAAAAGTAAATACATTATATCGGAAATGTCAAAACGAATTCATAGCTTGATAATACGAGCCTTTTCTTCGGGAGTATATTCATAGTGAACTAGATGGCCCCGATATACTATCCAGTGATATATAATGTCTCGAATGTATAATATAGTTTGTATATGTACGATGTTGTAAAATGTATTCTGAGAATGTTTCTGAATTGGTCCAAATTCGAGTCTTATCTTTTTTCGTTGGTAGATAATGGCGTAGAACTAATAAGTCGTCAAATTTAATTCAAGCGATTTTGCTAGCTGTTGAAGTTGAACTGTGAACTGCTGTGAACATTGAGTCAAATAAGTATGATGTGTGGATGGGGGGATTATGGGTGTTAACTCTTTAGTTATATTTAGTCATATATACATATCTGAGTGAAATGGGCAATATCATAAGTTGCAATGTTGGAGACTGCACTGAATCCTTTTCGGATGGGTGAGCATTAATGCAACACTGCGCACTATTACATACTATAATCAGAGTTTCTGGCAGTTTTGAGGTTTTCGTTGGGATAGGTTGAAACATGGACGTCACCTAGATGATGGTTACCCGAGCCCACCACAAGCAGCGCTCGTGTCATATGTTTTCACTAGATTCGTAGTAGTGTAAACATCTTTCATACAATCGTAGCTCTATATTTGCTTGCTACATGTTTGCGCATTTCCCTTCCACGCAGACACGACTTGGCCACATGTCAGCCCTTCATCATCTTTGTTACAGTAACGGAACAAAAGATAATCTGGTGAAAGATATGGCTGCGGCATTGTACATATACTTGCGCAATTCCAAGAATTTTTCTTACCTGGAGCCCCGTGCGGGCGCAAGTATAGAGCGTTTCTTGTATTGTAGAGGCGTCATTTCATGCGCGGTGTGTTGTGGTGTTGGTTGCGGCAGTAAATTGGTTTAATAGAGCACATGTACACATCGAATCGAGGTATGTATATAGCCGGAACGAACCAATGTAAAACCATACCAGATCAACTGAGGGGAACTGGCGAATGCTGACAAACAACTTATTTGAAACAAGGTCGACAATCACCGACAAGAACCAATCTGTGCCAAAGCAGGCGAGTATGCAGAGAGTGCCGAGCTCAGCCGAGTTCTGCCAAGTTTAAGTAAACGACATGTTTCATGTGTGTACAGCTTCACCGAAAACGTGCGAGTTTCATTATTATATTACTTTATTTAAATAAATGTACGTGTAGAAAAAATTATTCAAACGTGCTACCGACTCATCGATTGTTCATGAATAACATTGTGTTCTACAACTAAATAATCAAGAATAATAGTAAAAATTACAACAAAAGTACCATACACAATATGGCGGAGATAGCTAATACGACGGTGTTTACTAACGATATTGTTTCGTATAATACTCCAGATCTCCTCCAGCAGGCATTTCAGGAAGTGGTGGCGCACGATGATGATGAGAACGAATTTGTAACTTTTCTTGCGGCGGATGACGGGGATTCGTCTCAGGCAATTAATTTGACTCATGCACAAGCCTCGGCTTTGAGGTTAACTTTTCAAGTTGATTCCGCTTTTGAAGGTGAAGGTGAAAGAATTGTATACCATCAGGACCCGAATGATATGCTCATTGAAATCCAACACGACACAAAGAAGGATAAATCAATTGGACTACCACAATCAATGGAACACATGGAATTGACATCAGACACGCAATGGACAATTGATGATGTTGCGAGAACAAAAGTGAAAACATCGATTATTGCGAGGTCAAATAATCAGATTGCTGGCGTAACAACAAATGATCTGAAAAATAATCTACAATCAAGAAATATAACAAGTATTTCGATGCAACAGCCACAAGTAGTTTCCAAAACTAATTTTCACGGACCAAATTCGAATCATAAAACATTTGCAGGAATTACATCAACTTTCTCCTCATCCGGCACTTCGGGCACTCATACTGAAATGTTGCCGAATAGAGTGCCAGTGATTTTTTCATCTCCACAGTTCATCATCAAGCCCGCCAAAACTTTATTAAAAACTGGCAAGAGCATAAGACTAATTCCAAATACAAATACAATAGGCAGTACAAATACCAATACAATATCATCGAGTGATTCAGCATGCAATATTATGACTCACAACTCTGTATTGCTTCCAAAATCCACACTAATAAACTCAATGACCCCGCAAATTTTAAAAACAACACCCATCGCTCCACAATTAATTCATGGGAATGCCCTTTCTGCTCAACTACTTGACCCATCACAAATTTTAACTTGTGACGCGTTACAAAACCGTAATTTGAACAATTGTAATGGCGATATATTTTCGAAAAATAATATAATACGGTCATCACAAAATTCAGGAATTAGTCCGACTCTGTCGTCTCCTCTTATTACAACGACAACAACAACAACCAGTATAGCCATCCAACAGGATAATACTCAGCAATCATCTACATCGTTAGTATCAAAGTCCACTCGCGAATCAAGTTCAATGGTAAAATCACAAGTTCCAAACGAAACTACTACCAGCATTTCGGGGTTATTTGCCAAATCTCTACAAATTCCTACGAAAGTATTGAAAACAACGTGTGTAACAGTTGGAAAATCATCGAATTCTTTGACTCCTAAAGAAATTTCCGGTTCCTCTACTCCTTCAATGATATTGAAAAGCGGTTCACGCTTGAATACACAACAATTCAAAAAGATAACCGCGTTAGCCTCCACAGCAATCCATCATCGAGTACCCTCACAATCAATGTCTACACCAGTATCAATTTTAAAACCACAGACATGTATCAATACGGCAAGACCGAATTCAGTTATAAAATCACAAATTACGAATTTAAATTACAATCTTTCGCTAGGTGCTAAACAAATCCCAAAAATGGCTCGAAATAATCAAACACTGAATAACCCCATCACGAAACCGACATCAACAAGCAACAATAATTTACGGTCAGATGAATTATCAATTATTCCATCAAGCCGAATTGTAAAAAAACCTAAAACGACGGGCTTGTCGAAAAATTCATCGACTTTGGCCCCGAGTGATGCGGGAAAACCTCTTGGCTCAAGCGAAAATCCAATCCAAATAATTCAGCAGGGTCATACATTTCACAGTATGCAAAAACTAACCCAAACACAATTGAAACAAATTGCCCACGTACTCCAACAACGAAGTCAAGAGTCTGCTGATCCAAACGAAAGAGTCGTCTATAGGTTCGTAATGCAATTCGTTTGCTTCTATACAATCTGCAGATATACATTTTACATTATACCGAATTTATTGTTCCAATCCACATGATGACATAAATAAATTTCATATGCAATTCGTATCTTTTTTTTAGGGTAGTTTTCCCCGAAGAGTTGGATTTGAGGATAAGGAATCCTATCAATTTGATGAAAGGACGCGCTGGTAAAAGAGGTAGACCAAGAAAGAAACCATCCACCGCTACAAAATCTTCGACGCTTGAGGAGGATCTAGCCGGGGACATTAAGGTATACAACTGAATGAAGTAACTTTTAAAATCACTATTTTGAAATTTTAAAAAATAATAATAATATGAAAAACTTCAGGATGAACGGAAAAAACCGGTGGCCCGTACTAGATCGGGACGTCTTTCACGACCTCCGCGACATATTGTTCGCGATTACAAACACCTGCATCATTTGGATTTGTTGCAACCTGATTTGGATGACTCGGACGGTGGTTACAGTGATTATAATGTCAGTACTGATAAACTTGAGTCAGATGATGTTACCAAAGATTTGTTGACTGGATATGAAGGGCCCAAACGCAAGATATCAGATCACTTTCGATGTCCTACATGTAATAAAATTTATTTGGGACGGACACGAATGGCGAAACATTTCGAAATACATCCGGATCATGGAAATACAGACCAACTTCCACCGCGCACTGTAGAACAAGATTTGAAAACCAACACATTTCCCGCAGATCCATTCAAACGTAAAGGCAAAAAACGTGGACCTTGGGCTTATATTACGCCAGAAGCCAAATCCGAGAGACGACAAATAAAATTGAAGGAAGCTATATCAGCGTGTGACAACGGTGAAATTATTAAAATAGCTGCCAAGCCTCTGTTAAATGCGCAATCATTGTTCGATCTTATGGTATTGAAATCAGATAATTGTTTGAGAATATTTTTGAATGAGCTGAAAATACTCATGGATAAAACACGCGAACAAGTCAACGTCATGTTATCACCTGTGAATGATGAAGATAAATATGAAAATACGATAAAGCTTGACGACAAATTACTCTGTGATATTTTAGGTCTTTCAGCCGGTTCATATTATGTCAAAGATAATGCTTTCAATAAATCTACTGATTTTTATAATACATCAATAATGACAACATCATTATCGTCGTCATCATCGTCTTCGACGTCGACGTCGACGTCATCATCGTCATCATCATTATCATTATCGTCATCAGCAGAAGAGCCTCCAACGAAGGTACTGAAGGTGAATAATAATGATGGCAAAGAAAATATTGGAGAAAGACTATCTAGTGATCTGTCCGAAACATCTGAAATTAATATACGATCAAGTTTTTCGACCGGACGGGATCTTGATTCAATCAATGAAAATTGCCCCGAGGTTTTGACAGCGTTAACATTGGTGCCAAGAGGCACAGCTCTAATCACACCAGAAGTGTGTAAAGCTAATAATATATCCAAGCTTCTCATATCTAATACAGAGATCCAAAGTCAAATATCGGATAATCCGGGCTTCCAAAAAATTGATATCAATAGTTCCCAAAGTTCGTCATTCAAAAAAATGATTGGGGTGGACCACAATCTGGATATATTAAACTTTCCATCGTCAGTGTTTCCAAAACTTGAGGAGAACTATGAGCAATCTAAATTGGAATCTCCGCCGCAGACATTCATCAAACTGGAACCGATCCAGCAGGGTTTTGTTGAACTAAAAACTGGCAATGTAGGTACTTATCCTAAAGAGGAATCTCAAATCTTTCGGAAACCCCAAGATGCCTCCGAAAACATGACTGAGGCAACGCAACTTTTCCCCAAAGGCTATCAAAAACTTATCTCTAAAGTAATACCTATGTCTGATACCGGTAGTGATTGTGTTGGCACCAAAACATTCATCACGACTACGAATAATGAAAGCAATTCACCTGATAATATATCTGTTATCCAAAATAGCGTTCCCATTATAACAACATGTGATGCTAGCAGTATATTTGGCACTACCGACAATCTAGATATATCAAAAATGACCAACTACGATTTAGATATATTGAGTAACGGCGAGGTCCTCGAAAAACATTTGATGATGGACGAAAAATTAGTGGAGCAATTACATTTAGTAGATCAATCTAATTTAGTCGATGAGTTGGTTTCAGAAAGGCTCAAAAACATTATGCCGGACAATATTTTGGATACTAATTTGATGACAAATAATTCGAATTTGGATACGGAGCTTGATTTTGAGGCATTGAGCGAAGAATTTAATAGGAATACCAGGAGTTGATTTGGAAATTGTCATATTCCAAAATGTCGTCATTTGAAATCATCAATTTGATTTGATTCAATGAACTTCGGACTTTCACAATATGAATATATGCATATGTAACTGATGAGACGAGTAGAATGTTGATGATTGTTCAGAAATTGTACAAAACATTTTCTATACTATACATTTATTATTTGTATATTTTCATATTTCAATATTTTAAATTTGATGTACGGTAAGTTATCAGCATGATTTTTTTTTTCCCATTCACACTTTTGACCCAATAATAATGCCTACTGTAAGAGCGAAAGTAGAGCTCGGACAGATTCATTGAATAAATGGGCCTAATGTAAAATGTATCCATAAATATACGAATATCCTCTTGATAACATCATTTATATATCTGTATCAAATTTTGTAATGACCTGAAAATGGATGATAATTAGATTGATAAATAGATGAAATTGGAGCTCAAATTATTTTTGTTGCACAATATGTATCAATCGGGATGGTCGATGAAATCAATCACAAATGTATATAAGAGTTAGTAAGATTTCGAGTATCACGAAAAAAATTTATGTATACTCAAAATTTTAAACAAATCTTAAAGCATTCCATTCACGAGTCGACATTGTATATTCCAGCATTAAAAGTGAAGGTGAAAGGGATACCGATATCATCTGTGTCCAGTTTCATTGAGTGAAGCCTCTATATTTGGATCAAATTTATGAGATATCATAGGTTGATGCGTCCACAATGCGAGATGCAACATTTTCCACGAATCGTGGTGACTATGTGCTACATTTTCCAAAATTTTGCGTTTTAAAATTGCTTCATTTCTGTACGCATCACATACTTGTTCAGCGAATTCAACTGTCGAATTTGATGTATCAGTGGAAAGTTGTTAGCAATTATTCATTGTTGAGATTTTCCTGTTCACTCTTTAGTGATGAGTACTTACTAAATCGTTCAGAATGCCATGTGATGAAAAATTTTTCTTCACTTCTATGTAACGACGTAACAGCTTTCATTTGGAAAACTATAAGCTCCAAATTAATAGTAATTTCATCCTGCAATATTTAATAAGGTATTACAATCTTTGTAGCATATAAATTTTTTATATGTTAATAAATTGTAACGATGAAATTACTAGTCGATCAACATTTTTTTCCAATTCATTGCACAGCTCTTGTAAACCACGCGGATATGAATCTTTTTTTTTAATCGTCGTTATGGATTTTACTACAGACAATCCATATAAATGAACTGAATTCCATTGGTGAATGCAAGAATGAATGTCGGCAGTCAAATCCTTTAGTATCCGCCGATTTCCAGTCAAATTTTTCTGTGATAATGGTTTTGCAGTCGCTATAAAAATCACAAATTTACAACTATCTCAAATAAATCATCGATTATCAATATAATACGGAGAAATAATGATGAAAACAATTAATAATACATAGATTATTCATACATACTGATTGTGGGTAGAAAACGCGCCATATGTACGCTTACATGTACCCTATTTATTGTCAAGCTAATAATGCAATATATATGAAAATATAACCTACAATTTTGCTGACGTACTGTCTATCAAGTCTATTGAATGTGTTGCATGATAACATATATGTAGTGTGGCGTAACTCATGACTGTCGTTTATATTCACCGATTCGTACGGAACAAAATTCGAATAAATATAGAAAAATGGTTTTTTATTAAAAATGATCAGTTTATGAAAATGATATATTGAGATAATTTTCGAAGCAGAAATGGATTATCTGTAAGATTGTAGAATTGACTTATTTCACTATTCAAATCAACCACGTAATATATAGTTACAGTTTTGGACACAATATAAAAGTGATAAACAAAAATAGCAATATCCAGTCATTTCAAAGTGCGATATATATTACGCGTGTGTTGTGTGTGTGTACGTATGTATGGTGGCGGTGGCGAGAGCAAAACTCGTTCATTTATTGCATATTCCTTTTGTTTGAAAAACGGTGTGGATCAAAGGATATAAGAGAACAAGGTCACTTTCATTCGTAATGTCAGTCGCGAGTGTCGACGACGATACTGGGCAATGGAAGTGACCAGTGCTACAGTTATTGTGTGAGTGTTTTTGTTTCTTCTTTTCTAAAATACTTTATATTTCAACAACTTTTTTTATTCGTCAACAATGCGTGCAATACGTTTGGGTTCGTATGAGACGTTTCTATTCATGTCATTATAATTATTGGCGGATCCCGGAGATTAGTATATGTATATAGATAGATTAACATGTGGATAAAGATATACAGAATGTCGATACATGTAGTTTGATCGGGTATCGATTGTGTATCCATATGAGCGTTGATATGCGCATGAGTTTTGGTTATCGGTTGTCACCTTTATACATATATATATATATACTATCAATATATCAATATGTACCTACGTGTATTATTCATTAAATGTTATTGTATCCTTGCGTTAATTCATTATGTACGATATCAATTGAGGATAAGGGTCATAACTTCACAAGGGCGTGTGTTTCGAAATTGTATGGTCTCATACTTGAAAAATTCACCAAACACTCTTCTATAAATATTTCAGTTGTATTAATTCCACAATAAAAATTGTTATATTTACATACATACATATATATATATATATATATATATGTATAGTGAATAGTTGTGTGCGTGACGTAAGATGATAAACGGCTTGCTATATCTGCCGATATGAGCATCGCTGCTTGTCATCAGATAAAAACCGGGGGAAAAAAAGGCACTAGTATCTGCTATCTGGTACTGGATCAGTTCCTATAACAACTTGCTGGCTGATAATAAACGCCGCAGTTTGCTTTCCAACATCAAACACTAGGCCGTTGTAAAATGAAAATGGAGGTAATTATTTACGTATTCATTTTTATTTACCTATACATCTGTGTAAGTACATTTAATTTCAAAGCCACATTATATTAACCGCTTCAATTTTTAAACGAGATATAGGTAGAAGTAGTCTCGTAGGACATCACGCGATTAGTGTGGCTTTAGTATAAGTACGCGATAGTAACTTACTTCTATGTTGGTGAACTCTCAGTCCCGTGATCACTCATGATCTGTGGCCTTGATCCTCACGTTCCCCATGATCCCCATCATACTATATATATGATATATTATGTGTGCATACTCTTCTGTAAAAATTCAATTGGTATTTATGGATGAATTGTAACCGATATATTGTTTGTGAGAGTTATGGGAAATATCTATTATTAATTTATCACGTTCAATTCAGAAGACGAAAATGAAGAAAAAAATTTGTTTTCCATTGATGCGCCATCACAACCAAATCAATGTGATATGATTTCACCGTTGATAAAATTTCATACATAAGTCACATATTAAGGCTTAGAAAAAAATGTAAAATTGGAGACTCGCTATCTTTTTCTTGTCAACATGTATATCCACGGATATCAGCTATTGGTAGTTCGTAGATGTATTCAAATTGGACTGGACACATGTAGAACGATTGTCTGGCCCATTTTTATACGAAAGTAACAGGTTTGAGTTACAGTTAGTTCGGGCGCGCACATCGTCTCATCGACTTCAAAGCATTCCTTGTTGTCAGTAGCCCGCGTCACGTTTATTAAGGACATTTCGACATAAAATTGCAATTATTTTTATATATATATATATTTTTCTAATATTTCTCAGGTTGATAATAGAAGGGAGCAATTGAGAAAAGCAACCGATAGAATCCAACGGGAGATAGAGGAGGTTACTGAGCGGGAACACGAACTCCGAAACATCGGTAATTTCAAGACAACGTCGGATGAGACGGTTGATCCCAAGGTAAAATAATATATTTTCAATATATGAATTAGTGTGTAACAAAATGTGTTGTTCACATTTGTCTACGGGTAGCGCGGTATATACGTTAATGCACATACATTTATACTGATATACATTGGGCGGGGCAAATGCAGTGGTTTCCAATGAAGATTTTCTATCTATGGTAATTCATGTACGATCCAGCATTATTCATCGATATTTCATTTTCAATAACGTTTTGGTTATTCAAATTACGTTTTTTAATGTATACATAATTTATAATCATGTACTTGACGCTTTCTGATAAATGCTGTTCAAGTCGCATATGATATGTATACGTAAACGATGGGTAATAATGTAGCCCGGGCACTTGAAATATTTTTATATACGTATATGCAATTTTTTCAATCATACTTATGACAATTCATACCAAGTAATGCATTACATATATAATGTGTGTTGTCTGCCGTAAATATTTCATGTTCAGTATACACATAAATATAGATATATAGATGAGGAGACACATTTTGAGTACCGTCGCGATAATTACAATGCATTCTATATGAAGCACTAAGGAATTCAATTTAGCAATGACGTATACAATTCTGATCATCATGCATCAAATTCCTATGCGCGATAGAATTAAAACATTATCTTCGTGACTTAATAGCATATTCAGCATTCGATTCATATAATAATATATTTCAGTAACATCTTGTCCTCACCAAGTACACGAAAGCTCTCCACGTTAACATCAATTGTAAAACCATCACTAGTCATGAAAGTTATTTCTCAGAATTAAAAACATATAACAAGCGAATATTCCGAACGGGATATAGCAATTTCACTCACGTTACAGCAAAAATATAATGTGGCTAATTCAGAATTGGCAAAAGGTGAAGCGTGCTACTTCATCCTCAATTCTTCACTTCAGACCACTGTTTTCTCTACTTTTCATCAATTTTTTTAAAAATATTGCAATCCATGTTACATTCAAGTGTACCGTAGTACCTCTCAATACAGTTTCACGGTTAATCAATAATGAGCTGATGAGTGACCATCTTGAATTTATAATATTGGCCATAATAAAAAGTCGTTTTAGTGTTAACAAAATCCACTATTAAAATAATACATATGGGAAAGTATTTTAAATTCACGAACTAAAAATTCATGTCAGAATTTCTCCATATGCAGAATATGTATGTATGAATGAATCATTATAACTCTCTCGTTAATATGCTTGTACCAGACTGCTTTCGTTAATTGAGTGACTCACAAGTCTCATTATCATATGTTGAAATACAAATTTTTTGTGTTATCCTGTAGTTGCAAAATTATCTATATTGGGAATTCAAATTTATCGAAGTGGGCATATAACTCATTAATTGGGAAACAGTGTTCATGATTTTTTCGTATCTACATTCAATATTGAATGAAAGTTATCGATAATTGGTGAAAGTTGTAGTATATAATTATTTGTAGGTAACAATATCTTTAACTTGAAGGTTGATTGCATACCACAAGCGCTTATATCAGGAAAATTGAGAAGAACAACATCGACACCCCATATTTTGGAAACATCAATTGCTCCAATATCTTCCATACCATATTCAACGCCGAAAATGACGAATGGTGTGATATCAGGGCGTACAACACCGACTCCACTACGATTTGCCACAAGTCCAAATCAAAAGGGTCTTATGCACAGGTTTTTAGCTACACGTGGAAAATTTTTCAACACATCTCGATTGCCGACTGCTGAAGATTGTTCGACGACGCCACCAATCCCAAGAATCACCTCGAATCCGTTGAGTGTGACGGCATTTGGAAGAGGTTCATCAATACAGTTGCAACTCGATGATGAACCAAAAATGCCGCCAATAAGAAAAGGTTATGTTCCAATAGAGGAAAAAATACAAAAAGAACTTAACGAAATGAAAGAACGTGAGAATGAGTTGAGGCATGTGTATTTTATTTTTTATAAAAGATAAACAATCACATTAGATATGATTACCATTATTACATTGTTACTCTTTCTGCAGGTTAATGCGATCAAGGATGTTAGCAAAGTCGCAGCCAAATTTGTTGGACATCGGAAATGATAATGATATTGATTCGGATATTTATGACGAATCAAATTCATTACGCAGTGGCACATCGTCCAATACTCTGAATGGCGATGAGCCCGATAAAGATCACAGAGGAAAACACAAATTAAATCCAAGGCGTCGCAGTACATTGATTGCTCAGTGGGAAAATTTCATAATTGCAAAAAAAAAATCGGTGGAACATAGTGATGAAAATGAAAATCATTTTTAATTCTATTTTCGTTAAAATGCTATTATTGAAAAATTTTATAGGAAGACTTCATAATTTCTCATTTATGATAAGGTGGAAATTATTCTTTTTATTGATTGAAAACTTTCTATTAGTAGCTTGAAATATTTGTTGTTTCTCAAAATACTATAAGTATAATAAATCGGCAGGATTAAAGAACTTGAAATAGCTCATGACATGCTTTTGCTGGCGTGTTTATATCGCTGATATTCATTATATCCATTATTGCCGAAGATAAATTATTGTAAAGGGATATGGTGCAGATATATATCGAGTACGATAAGGAGAGAGTGATCAGAAGTCTGTTGACACGCAGTGCTCACAGTTAAATGAGAGGAAAAGTGAACGAGAATAATAAGTATGATGAGAATACTTACATACCTTACAATTATGAATTTATTGTTTGTAAAAAGAAATCTCGCCAAGTAGATATACTGTAATTATTTAATTAGAAATGCGTATGATTAAGAATCAGTCAAGCATCTCATTTTATAATAAAGTCATTTGAAAACCATTGGATCGAATGTCGCAGTATTTCCATTGTGTCAATATTCAATGTACATACTTCAATGCTTATTATTGTCATCTCACCATTTTGCCCCAATTCTCATTATTCATTAATAATAACTGTCATGTTCACTCTGTGGTAGTTCGAGCATCTACGGCCGCAATTCATGAGTTTATAAGAGGGGCCTGAATATTCAGCCCGAAAAAATTATTTTGTTAATTATATTCAACAGAACACTGATGATTCCACAAATCACACTTTTTCTGATAGTATAATAATGATAGATATTGTCAAGTATATAGAATATGCATGGCAACTCCAATTCATGAGTAGGATTTTCAGGATCCACGAATTAATTTTTCTCACTTTTATCGAATTGATGACCATGAAGGACTACGAATTTTTGATATTCAACTTTTAAACCGTCTGGCGAATACATTAGACAGTATCTATTATGAATTTCTTGTGCGTCACTCATGAAAATATGAAGATTGTGATTCATGAGTATCTTTTGCCCCTGTTCTCTGATGTATAAGGACATATTTTCATATTGATATTGCTCCCGAAATGATTCGTTAACCTGCATTTTGACTATTCTTTTTCGTTCAGTAAAAATCAGTTTGCAGTATCTGACATCAAGAAATGGTATCTCTCTCTAATCTTTCATCGGTCGAATGCTGGCCTTTAAATTTTAATATTCATGTACGATTGATCAGCTTGTATCTCGAGCTGCGCGTGCGCTCAGTAAATATAACTTATACCTAGCATTATTCCTATTTTGAGCAAATCAAATTTCGAGACTTTTTTCAAAATAGATGAATGATACAAATATAAGAAAGAGTACCTTTATTCTATAACTACATGAATGTCAAAAAATACACATTAATATGTACATATTACTTATAGTTAGAAGCACATACCCTTTTTTAGTATTGCCTACACAGTAATTTGTCCATACATATATAGAACAACTGAATGACTTGCTCTTGTGTAGTGTCAATAACTTCTTTTTCAGTTCTTTGGTTTTTCACTGAAAATGCGTAAATTATTACACAATCTTCACTTTATAACACAGATTCCATTTTTTCTTTTCGTTAGATGCTTCATACTTTCCCCACTTTCTGAAATATTGGTTATAGCGATATATGCAATGGGGCACAAGGGATGTGCGCGCATTCTCCGTGGATGGATCGATGCTGGAAATAGCTCGGGCCACCGGAGTGTACGAGGTGAGTCACTTTCGTCGAGAGCTAGTCTCTTCTTGGTTCAGTTCGTTGTGTGGTACAAGGCCGTTAAATCGTTGTTTGCCGATTGACATACGAAAGCAGCTGAGAAATAAAGATAATTAATGATATACAGTATATGAAAAATTAGTAGAGTTCATTAGAAAGTTCGATTTTTTGCATTACTAGACTCTATCTGAAATATTTATCGTCACATTACTACAGCGGTTTCCATTATTTCCCAACTTCAATGGTGCTTGAGCTCAGAGGATGACGACGCAAAGACAATGTGCCATATACAAATGGAGCTTATGAGGTTCGAAACGTAAGTTGAAAAGGAAGATTAAATAGAAAAAAAAAAGAAAGTTCAAATCAAAATCATGTGAAACTGTAGGATACTGATAATTTTCAAGATTAAAAATGAACATCCTCGAGCTTATCCTTCACTGTGAATAGCATGATAAGTCTTGATTTTACCTTTTTATAACAAAATTCATTGTGATCAGTCTTTCGACTTTACGAGAATCCCTTTCACACATTCGGTTGCCGTGGACATACTCCAATTCTGGCTAGAGCATAATCGATAATGTTAAAACAGCATGTCAAATAACAAAGTAGGTCAAACTTAATTACTTTCATTTTTTTTTGTAATCCATCTGTCCGATACAGCGAGCTTCCTTTATTCATTTTTTGTATTATGCTATATTATTTTTATTTGGGATTGTACAATCAAGTTATCATTTTTCGAAGAATATAGTTCGGTTATATGTATTGATTATACTCAAATCATTGTCTTGTCGATTGTTTTATTGCCTATACAGTAGATAGGTATTGTGGGAAAGTAAAATGGTCATCATTATTATAATAATATTGGATAATTTCAATTCACGAAAAGATATAATACTTCACAGGGGCTTCTCTTACACCGCGATAGCTTCCAGAGGATGCACAAGTTGATGCACAAAGGCTTGAAGAAGAAGAAAAAGCCGAAGAAGGCAAAGAAAGAGGGGGAGGAAGAAGAGTTCGATCCAGAAGAGCTTGAACGTTACAGGCGTGAGCGGGCGGACGCCCTTGTCAAAGCCTCATCAGAGGTTGATGAACAGAGCGGTGGTGGTGTGATTGGAGCTGCTGGATCGGACGAGTGGAAAAAATTTCAAGCATTAACTGCCGGTGTTGATTCCGTTTTGAAGAAGACTCAAGGTGATTTAGATCGTATAAAGTCTACGTCGTTTTTTCAACGGAAAACGCCCGTCTCCGAGGTAAAGAAGCTTGAGGAAGATCCTGCGACAACGAAAAATAAGGCCAAACGTTGGATCGGCTTCGACAAGGACGGCAATCCAATTGAACAACAATCTGCGAACAAAGAGGCTGATGATGATGAAATAAAATTATCAGTGAATGAAACAGGATTTGTGGACATTCCTGAAGACACGAATGACGAGGGTGATTCTGCAGAAGAAGACATATTTGATACTTCATATGTTGATGTTCTGCAAAATATTGATGTTCGATTAGCTTACATTCCTGACAGTCCCATTGGGGAACAATCCGGTGATGATCCATTTGACACAACAAATGCCGATAAAGTTCTCAAGACTGTGGATAAACACGGAAAAAAGATTGTAAGCCTTGGGAATGCTGTTGAAGTACTCTCTGGACGTATTGATCACGTTAGCAGTTGTAAAATTCCACGACCTATAAAGGGACAAACTCCAAATTTATTGTTAGATGATTGCGGTACTAATGCAATTACATCTGAAATCGCTTCTGAACATTTTACAGTTGAAAAAACGTTATTAGATCGAGATGACAATTCAGAACTTCCCGATATACCAATAGATCTCACAATACTTCCACCATTTGTGAATCCTGAAACACATACCAACAGTTACGTGAAAGCAACTGTTTCGGATTTGGCGGTGACTCTAGACATATCTGAATTTGAAACACTCAATGAAAATAGAATTCTTGAAGAAATTCCTGATTTAGATGACGAATTCGATTTGGCTGGACCTACCGATGATTCCGTACGATTAGAATATGCAGCAGATCCCTTTGCTGAAAAAGAGTCGGTGGATACCAAAGTAGATGGTGGTATAATTGAAGCTAGTTTTGAAGTCGCAACATTTGTTAACGAGGAAGATCCATTCGACACGACATTTGTTGAGAATCTAGTGCCAGGTAAAGCTGAGCTCAGATTCATTGAACAAGAACTTGACCAACTTCCTGAATCAGCGGTGTCAATTTCTCTGACAGATCCATCAGGTATTCATCGTGATTACGAAACGGGTCTATCAACAGGCGAGTGTAATCAATTCATCGGAAAAAATCGTGATCTCTTGGATGGCTCCATCACTGATTTAACCCACATTGCGGATCAACCAATAGTTCCAGTTGAAGCAATCGCTTATATCGATCCATTCGATACCTCTGGGATTAAAGAACCAACACTCGGACAGACTGAGCTTAAATTCTTGGACAAGGAGCTTCTAGATATCGATAAGAAGGAAATTTACAGTTTACAGGACGACGACTTTGATCCGAGG
Source organism: Zele albiditarsus (assembly GCA_958496275.1). Taxonomy (NCBI): domain Eukaryota; kingdom Metazoa; phylum Arthropoda; class Insecta; order Hymenoptera; family Braconidae; genus Zele; species Zele albiditarsus. Next base: position 11,877,511 of record OY292414.1, read on the forward strand.
AAAGAAGAAACTTTCGAAGCAGATGTGCTGGCTGATGAATCGAGTTTCGAACCAATTATTTTCGGACCAGAGAATGAAGCCGAAAATGTAATTTCGAATGGAAAAAAACGAAAACCATCACGACCTGAAGTATTAAAGATTGGATTCGTAAAAGTTGTTGCTTTTGAATTGCCAACACCATCACAACGTCCGGACCTACTCATAACTAATGACGAGGAAAGAGCTATTGTATCAAAGCCACTGACGCCATATTATTCTCAAAAATCTATAGAAGAAGCTGTACCCGGACAGGGTATAAATATTATTGAAGTCGATCCATTTGACACGAGTTTTGTATCAAAAGTGACTCCAGGTAAAACTGAACTCAAGCTCATTGAATCGGAATTGTTGAAACAAGAAACAAAACTCACTCACAGTACTAGTGAGCACGAAATTGACACCATTATAGAGGTTCATTCGACAACAGGTCGAAGGCAAAGTGATTTTGGAGCTACTTCATTGAGACAGAAAAACTTGAAGTTATCCAATCCGGCCGAATCATTGATTGAACACAGTGAAGATAATAATATAAATGTATTTGAAATAAATGTGGAGGTGCACCGAATGAAATTTGAACCTAATCGCCAAGAAAGTCTGCTCGATGCAGACGTTGTTGTAGATGCAAAAGCATTGACACCATGCATCGAATCAAAAGTGCTTGAAGCTGAGCTAGCGGACGAAATATCATACATTGATCCTTTTGATACATCAATAGCCAGCAATATTCTACCTGGGAAAGCCGAATTGAAGCAGTTGGAGAGTGAACTTAACCGCATTCCATTACATGTTCATCCCGTTAGAATTGCTGAATCTATTGATCTATCCAAAGTAACAAACAACAAAGTTTCAGTTGTATCCGGAAAGGTGGACAACTTCGATCCGCGCGCGTCTGACACAATTGAATTCCAAGACTTCCTTTGTTTGGGTGGAGAAAATTCTGACGACAAAGTTCTCACTCCGTTGCCCAATAATACGCATGTTCTGGACGATAGTGTTGATCCATTTGACACGAGTTTTGCAGTGATTGGACCGGGAAAAACAGAACTTAAGATTCTAGAATCTGAGCTAATGAATGAATAACGATACAACAACAACAACAACTGCAGCGAATATATACACTGTTATCAATGATATTGAACTGTAAGTCGTAATTTTTTACTTTTCATTCGAACATACATAGACAAGATGGATTCAAAAAGTGGAAATCCGTTTCTCAGTAAGGAATATCATGTGGAGACACCAACTAACATCCAATCAAATCCGTTTTTACAAGACTTCTCCGAACCGATTCCGCAATCAGCAACCGAAAATCCATTTTTAAACTTTTCTGACAATGCGACATACCAACCAACAATGGATTCAACGAATCCATTTGCATTTTATCAGCCACCCTCACTGACTACTCATATCATTGGCGACATCAACAGAGCTGAAATTATCGAAAGCGCTGGACAGCACATGGAGTCCATTGAAATCACTAAGATTCCAACTGTCCAACACGAAACTAACCTCTTTGGAGATGATGATATAGACGAAAATGTCAGGAACACTGAAATAATGCAGCCAGGTGTTACAGAACATAAAGCAAAAATATTCAGCACTCCCGAAATACCCCTAACTTCTATTCCAACAACCAATGGAAAATCTACCCCAAGGAGACCACCACCGCCCGCCAGGCCGCAACCCCCGGCACCACCTAGAAACACCAAAGACCTCATTCTTTCTGTTACCGGAGCCATGGACGCCACGTCGATTCATTTGCTGGATCGACTGCAGGCCACGAGAACACCAAGTCCAACGCTTATGCATTCTCCGTCACCTACACCAGAGCACAGTTTCACCGACCTTTTAGATGTTGATGGTAACGTGCCTGACTTGATCACTGATGATAATCAGTCTATCAGTGGCCTACCAAAAACCCAGAACATTCTCGATTTATTTGATGCGTCATCCACTGAAATGAATGTGTCCACTATTTTTTCTTCATCCGCAGTTGGGACTGACAATATTCCACAGTCTTTACCCAGAAGTCTAAGTCAAACTGCACATGCTGTGATTGTAAATGATAAAACTGCACTTGTACATGATAATCCATTTGGCACCATTGAAGAATGCAGTATTATAAAGGCCAGTCCAACAGTATCAGCGTATGGTGAAGAAACTGACGATACCGCTGTGGCTGAGTTTACCATGCCAATTGCGATACCCGCAGTTGATGACTCTACACAACTTTCATTCATTGCCCATGATCAACCAATTCAAACTCATGATCAGATGTCTTTGGATTTTGGTTTAGCAGAAACATCATCGCGAAATTCAGAAGTACTATTAGCAACGACTGTAGACTCAAATTCTTCCACAATCAATGAAACGACTGAGATATCAATTACAGTAATGAATAGTACACAATATTCGAATTCTTCAACCGGCACTTTTGGTGGTGATTCGCACTCAATTACATCAGCCAATACTGAAATTTCTCTGAGTTTATCAAATCCAACAAACGATATACCTGCATCAGAAGAGTTGCGCCGATGTAATGACCCTTCGAAATTATCCTATAATGACGATACGTTAGTTTCATCGCGTTCTACACCAGCTTGTGAATTCGTTGAAACTGAATCACATGAATCAGGTGGAATGGATGATTTTACTACTACATTGAAAGTTATTGAAACTGGTGATACTTTTGACGCGTTTGTGACGAAATTTGACAGAATTTCCGAGCCTGAGGCTCAACCACCGTCCAATATTGATCCTTTCTTCGACGCATTCAGTTCTTCGGGTCATACAGCAATGGACACATCCAGTGATGTGTGGGGTGACTCTTCAGCAGCAGGATCAGACAGTGTCACGACTGGCTTCGGCGAAACCGACGGTTTCGATTCTTTTTTGAGCATGACAGCACCGCCAGCAGCACGAAGACCGCATTCACCACATGAATCCACAAAAATCAGAAAAACTGACTCTGCAGATTCTGACGAAACCCCGGACTTTAGCGTTTTCATAAAACCAAAAGCGGGTAGTGATAATGGAGCAATTGAGATAGGTCCAGTGCCCGTTCTAGCTCCACCACCACGGAGTCCATTAAATTCTGCATATAATGACTCGTCGCCGAGGTTTAATCCCTTTGATAAGTCAGCAGGATGTATTGCAGAGGGCGTTATACCAATCTCTGAGATGGCACACGTCATTCCCGAAATGACACGAACAGATTCTCAAGTGAGTTTATATAATTATATAAAAATTTGATTTAGGGTCACAATTATCTTAGATAACAAAATATTCTTCACTATAGTCAAATTCCATTGGTATTGGCAACTGTAATTAACTTATAATTAGAATCAATGTTACAGAATATGTCAAAGAGTATTGTGATTACGATGTTCGAATTATGATATTATAATGATGTTTTATTGATAATTGTAAATAATGTTGGTGATTTGAGAATCATCGGTGGAATGTTATTAAATATTTATATTCATGTAGTTAGAATTATAATCGTATATTATTAAGAGTGAAATTGAGTGAATTAGTAGATAAGCATCGGTAAAAGAGATTGAACACATCAATCGTGAAGAATCAATGGTAATAATTGTCAGAATTAAACCCATTGAAATTAAATTGTTCAGAACGAATTGACGTGTAATTGTTCAGTACGATATGATACATATTTCTTGTTGACAAATTTTATATACATATATATATATACATTATAGGAAACACCACCGACGCCATTATTTGATGAAGACGTCAGCCAACCGCTTGAAGACTTTCCGCGTGTAACATACACAGGTGATGGGTGGGAGATGCAATTGCGTCAACCAAATAAGAAGAAAATTACAGGGCAGAGATTCTGGAAAAAGATATATGTACATTTAGTTTATCAAGCCGATACACCAGTGCTACAGCTGTTCAATACTAAGGATGACAAGGATCCGTTCCAAGAGCTACCACTTTTGGCCTGTTACTCAGTATCAGAAATCGGGGCACAGCAGTTTGATCAATATGGAAAAATTTTCACAGTAAAGCTACAGTATATTTTTTATAAAGAACGACCGGGCGTGAGACCGGGACAAGTTACCAAAGCTGAAAGACTCACGAACAAATTGAGTCAGTTTGCTGCTTATGCTATCCAAGGTGATTATCAGGGTGTGAAAGAATTTGGTAGCGATCTGAAAAAACTTGGTTTGCCTGTTGAACATGCGCCACAGATATCACAATTATTTAAATTGGGTTCGCAAAATTATGAGGACATGAAAACATTTTCGTATGCTGTTGAGGAATCACTCTTCAGATTATCAGCTCACAGAGATCGTGCATTGACGTATAAAATGGAAGAAGTGCAGATAACAGTAGTTGACGAATTGTACGTTGAGCAGAGTGCCGAAGGTCATGTGGACAAGCAGATTGCTCGAGTCCGTCTTTTCGTTTTGGGGTTCCTGTCAGGAATGCCGGATGTAGAGCTTGGTATAAACGATATGCGTCGACAGGGGAAAGAAGTTGTGGGGAGACATGACATCATTCCGGTGGTTACGGAGGAGTGGATCCGTTTGGAGAATGTTGAATTTCACTCGTGCGTTCAACAGGATGAATACGAAAATTCGAGAATAATTAAGTATGTAAAATTTTTTTAATTTGTGCGATTATGTATATAATATTGGTATTGTACTATATTTACATCATTTACATAGCTAAAATGACTAATTTATTTATTCTTCATTATTTGATGTTATGTTTCAACGGATTCAAAAGATTCAAGCCACCAGACGCATGTTATATAGAATTAATGAGATTTCGGGTAAGACCACCGAAAAATCGAGAACTACCATTGCAGCTGAAAGTTGTAATGTGCGTTACTGGCAATAAGGTAAGAATATAATGTATTATTCATTGATAACATCATTTGTCATGACTCAACTCATTACTAGTAGCAGCAATAACATATTACAATTATGACAATGTTTTGCATTAAATAATGATATTCTATAAAAAATGTTTGCCACCTTCCATATGATAAATTAATAAAAAATTGAGGTCATATCGATGATAATTCACAAACATATTGCATTCTCTATTAAACAGATTTACAACCACTATGTGAATTAAATAGATGTTGTGACTGTAATGAATCGGCAAAAAAACATGTGAATATATGTTTGTTTGTACATACGTATTGATGTATGTATATCTAATTTAATACTTTTAGGTTGAACTCAGAGCTGATATTTTGGTGCCCGGGTTTGCATCGCGCAAATTGGGCCAGATCCCATGTGAAGACGTAGTTGTACGATTTCCAATACCGGAATGTTGGATCTATCTCTTCAGAGTGGAAAAACACTTTAGATATGGCTCGGTAAAATCAGCCCACAGAAGGACTGGGAAGATAAAGGGTATAGAACGATTTTTGGGCGCCGCTGATACTCTGGAACCGCAATTAATGGAGGTGACATCTGGTCAAGCAAAGTATGAACATCAGCATCGGGCAATCGTTTGGAGAATGCCACGATTACCAAAGGAGGGTCAGGGTACGTATCTTCATATGGTGTCTGACCTGATATCTATCTATATACTAATATATAAAAGAAGGTGACTTTATGAACCGAGTATTTACGTTTAATCAAAATTCGAATAGGGTTTATAATTTTATCATGCATTGAAAATAATTAAAATTCATATAATTTATTGTCATTTGTCATAATTTGACGAGTTTACGTGAGCGAAGCCGCGGGTAGTCGCTAATATATATACATACATACATATATGATTCCCTCATTGAATTGAAATCATTGCAGGAGCTTACACAACCCACGGTCTCGTTTGTCGCATGGCTCTGACTTCCTATGACCAAATACCAGAAAATTTAGCTGAATACTGTTTCGTAGAGTTTACTATGCCAGCCACTCAAGTCTCTCATACAACAGCACGGAGTGTCAGTCTTCAAAACACTGATAGCGACAATCCGCCAGAAAAATATGTACGAAATCTTTCGAGACATGAATACAGGTAATTTATCTTTTCTCTTCTCTATATCATCATAGAGTCAATCTGTCTTAGGTTAGAAAAAAATGTTTAGATATTTATATAATGATTCCAGAGTGGGTATTGAGCATACGCAGGGTGAAGGCCCAGGTGCTTATATCATTGCGACAAAAAAAATTCCAGAAAGTACTCCGGCGATACACGATGATACAGTAACACACGAGACGCCCACGCCATCCGCCGATACGGATTCTGATTCTTCAGAATAAAGCACTATATGCCAACATATTAAAACTTATAGAGTCAGAATCCATAAATCATAACGAATAATACATATTATCTAAGTAAGAATAGAAATGATGAGCAGTATTTCCGTATCAAGATATATTTCAATGATGTGCGCTTAACAGCAAATTCCAAATTGCTTATAAAATCTAATATGAATAACTTGAACACATTCAATGTACATTCATATATACAAAATGTAAACACTTACATTATATATATATGTGTGTGTGAACTTATCGGATGCTCCAAATGATGTACTAAACAGAAGTACGTGATGTAATGCTGTTAATTTTTAGAAAATGACAATACATCGTTCGTTTATATTTTAGCTTTCGAATGATTAATTAATTCATTTGTTCACTTATAAATACCTATATCAGACGATGCATTGGTAGTGACCAGCATCGTTTTATGTTAATTTCAGAGCCCATATTTAATCTAGAAATATAACGATTGGGGAAAGTTGAATAGATACTAACGATCAAATATAATCATTATTAGTTCATCAAATCATAACATATTTATGAAGTAGACAGAGTATATGCTAATGATGAAATGAAGAGACATGTGGATATCCTCATATTGATTGAGATATTCAAATGATTTATGCAATATTATCTAGCCATATTAACATCGTGAACATTGTTATAAGTTAGAAAAAATATACATGAATATTCAATAAGTGAATCAATTAGATATATGTAAGATAAATAATGATCAATGCACCAAATATAGAACATGTTCGAATGCAAAATGGTAGGAGAATATAAGATTTCGTTTGATATTATTTATTGTTTGACAAGCAATTGTCATGTTCACAAGATTCTCATAAGAACTCCAGCTAAGACCAAAGACGAAAATTTTTGAAGTGCATCTATTTGATGCGACTTGAAGCAAATGCGTTAACGAAAATGCTTATACATTATGATTTTCTATATACAATCTCGGTGTAAAATGTTTGGACAATTGTACTATCGATAAGTAATATAATATAACTATATATTTATATAGTTACTTGAACATGTAAGCTCGATTCTGATTTTTGTTTTTGTTCACACATTAATATCCTGAGAATGGATTGAGGAGGTGAATTCTAGTCAATAGATGTTAAGAAAATTATCATTGATGATAATTCAATTGATTATCATCATAAGTTAAGCGATAAATTGTTTCAGTAATAATGATGAAAAATAAAATTGGATAATATTGAGCGATTGATGATTGATTGATAACTGATAATATGCAACAGAGTGATGATGTATCCGCTGAACGCGAACTCCAAAAAATTAAGCAATTATCGAAATTTGTTACACAACTATAAAGTTTTTGGCTCGTGATCTCCATATGCAATTTACGTCTGAATAACAGGAAAACTGAATGATGTATGGTTTAGACAAAAACTTAAAATAAATACACAAAGTACTCGAATATATATATCCACCCAGCAATATACTTTTAAATAGACAAATGAACATATTTGTAAATGTTTGAGTGCAATTAATTAAATTAACAAGAATTGTGGTGATGACTGTTCGATTTGCATTCCATGTATATGTGAGTGGCGATTATAATAACGAGCAACACCATCAGATCTTATATTTGCACCCAATTTATGGGAGAAAAATCCATTCGCCAAACTGAAAATATTTCAAATAAACCACCACCTATGAAAAGTTAAACTAAAGGTAACTGCTAAAATCCTCAAGTCGGCAATTGAATGCTGATTTAATTAAATAATTTCTGCATCATCTGCGACCACAAGCTAGTACACATATATATTTATATATGAGCATGTGTCCGTGGTTTCGCTCGCGTAGATTGCAAATTTCACCAAATTATATCAATTTTAGTTACTTAATAACTAATGATTGTATCATAAACGCCATTCCGAGTTTTTGGAGTAACGTTTATATACGGTACATGCAAACACCTTCGTTTATATATATGACGTGGTTGTCATTGTTACAGACCCGAGAAACCTGACGTATAGGAGACAAGTCTTATATTGTAACATTTCCAAATATGTATATACAAATGCTTCACATGCATTGGACGGTTATTAACTAATTACCCATAATGTCATTGTATTTTAGTGTTTCACGACATGTACCGATCCAATAATGTATATGCTACTATAAGTAAATAATGAATAATCATTGTATGTATAGTTGTGTGTGCCTAATTAACAAATATATGAATATACATATGAATGAATTGAATCGACAAAGATGGAGGTAGCTGAGTAATATATATTTTTCATGTCTTATTATTTTCTATATTGTAACTTTTGTCGCAAAACAACGATTACGGGTCTTCAGAATTGAGCGTATGCAGCGGAACATCAAGTATGCCTGGCACACGCAGCGATTCATGTGGAGTTACTCAGTCTCCGACTGGTGCATATGAGTATCGCCGTATAGACAGCGCAATGTACAACTCTGTTTAACGAAAGAACATCAAACATGTTCCAATCATTGACGAGTTGCTGAGTCTTCTCAACACACCCATTAACATTTCGTGATTTCGATATTCGTCCGATACGAGCATTAGTGCGCGATCCATGGTGGTGCATTGTAACAAACAGTAACTAATTACCATGGTGGATTGCACATTATTTTCCATCAATTGAGCGGGTATGGGAAGGAGCCTAAATTTTCTCGAGGACTGGGGACAACTCCGAGCGACCTTCAATATTTTTTTGAATCATCACAACGTCGGAATACATACATGAATTATGATACTACAAAGCACTATCACTAGTGAAAACATATGACACGAGCGCCGTTTACAGTGCGTCCATTAACTAAAAGGTGTCAGATCAGAGTGGGAAATGTCCACAGAGCCTAACTTGTCCTTCTACCTCTTTACAAACGCCGTCATTATTTCATGCATACAGAGAGACATATAAATATGTCATGCGCATACTTTTTTACCGCGCTGAAATGGCTCAACTGTGCTCAACTGCCGCAACTGAAACGTCGCAACCGTCGCAGCTATTCAACTATATATTCAACTCTATATTCAACTACATAGCTCAGCTGTTTCTGTTTACTAAACAAAGAAGTCAGTTGAACAGCGCGCAGTGAGTGCAGTTTCGTAGTTTGGCATCTTCGGGTATTTTTTGCCTTTCTATTCGTTAAACCTCACTTCACCATTATAATTCTCTATTTGCTATTGCTATTGGGATATCTATACTAAATTGTGAGAGCAATGAAGTGAGAAGTGTTATTGCGCAAACGTTGAACATTTGTAGTAACGGAAGAGGGAAAAAAGAAGGAAAAAATGTTGAAATGAAAAAAGATACTAGGTATATGAAAATACTTCAGTGAAGCTGTATAAAAAATTATTTGTATAAATTCCTTCGACTTATCACATCCAGGAACGCAAATATCAACGCGAATAACAGTGAGTAGATGATGTAGATATACAGCATATTGTATACCTATGTACAATATGTGAATAATATACGACTATAACCCTTAAAATTTTCAAATACATAGATTCTGACCTAATTCATCAATTCGATTTATATATACTCATAATAATAATAATAATAATAATAATAATAATAATAATAATAATAATAATAATAATAATAATAATGATGATAATAATAATGGATTTATACAATATGGAAACAATGAAATATCGTGGAGTCATCATAGATATATACATATATATAAATATAAAACTATGTGAACAATTCTTATAATATGTCACGACATATTTACTTATACATATACGAGTGCTATTCTGCTCTGTCTAGATTGAGTTATTAAATAAGTAATTGATTCGCTAGCCTCTTCCACTGCATCATGAACAAACGATGAGCAAACTAAAATCACTACAAAGTGCGTACCTATACATCAGTTCTATTCGCCGTTCTGACTTAAGGCCATAGTTTCATTTTCGTCACTTTCTTTTGATTTTTTATAATTCACAGTCCGATGATAACTCAATATCTGTATTATAGGAAATACATGTACTAAACTCAGTGGAAAAGTACGTTATATAAGATCAAATGGAAATTATACACGTCGTCAGCTGACGAGTCGTAGAATCTTGGAATTATATACAGCATATGGTGCATGTATTAGAATTATTTGAATTTATTACTTTGATAATAATAATGTTAATGACAATATTATAAAGCTTCTTCAGTATGGATAGTTTTCTCATGGGTTTCCCATTATGCAAAAAATTCAGATGTGTTTTGTTGCACTAAATCGTGATGTCCATTGTTGTATGGTGTCGAAAATCCTTCATTACGTCACTCAGTATCATTGTCTACGCAACAAACGGTCGCAGTGAATAATAATCATTGTACTGATTGAAAAATCTTTGGCGGTCTGTTATTGAGTAAATCTGAGCCTATATAGTCTTCATTCATTTTTCCCATCATGAGAAAATAATTTGGAGAGTAATTTGACTCATAAACCTAAAAGTATGTTGAGAGTAATCCACCATCATGAGAATAATGAATTGTTATAGCACATTTGGATTTGATTTTCAGTTTAGCCGACAATTACATTCATATTTTCTCTACACAATTGTCCAATGTCATGAATCGTATTGAACGTGTTCACTAATCGCCTAAAAATTCCTACGATTGTGACACTAATCAATATTTGAGATAGTCCGATTTACTCAATGTAACAGTCTATCAATCATGGTGATTGTTCAGTATGCACATCACTCAAAGTGGCCCACTGGTCGACCAATACGACTATCTGAATATATAATCATCATACGCGTATGCTTCAGCTCAATTTATCGAACTAATTCGAGATGGATTACTTGGTCGGAGTTGAGTTTTCAATTCATAATGAAAATAAAATATCTCTTCGTGGCTAAAAAATATAAAAATTTCATCTTAGAATTTTTCGATTTACGTTCTATTCGAACTGAAGCAACGATGTGTATAGATGTATAGAATTACCATTGCGCACAAGACGCACGAATATAACACGGCACGAAAGAAAAGACGGATTCAGAGTGACCTAGTTACTAATAGCGTATACGCTTCTGTTTGACATTTCGTAAGAGAAGAACAGTACATGAAGTATCCACATAAATTCACTCAATAATTATGCACCACTTACCATTTCATCGCACTTTTAAAAATGGATTTTTATTTTTTCGAGGAATTATTGTAAACTTGAGGCGCTCACAAAAATGTTGAATTATTGGATCGGCTTCAATACGTGCCGTATTTCATATCGGAATATTCAAACCCATGAAATACATGTCTGACAAAATATAGAAATATCGGTGCTTTCATAATTATTCAATCACGTTGCGTTTTTTATGTCATTAAGTGGAAATCGAGTGAGAAGTATTTATAAATATACATGTATCGCCTTTTTTTTTACTGATCGAGAAGAAGGGAGAAGGTGGATGGAAATTAAATTTTGAGTATTTGCAGATACTATAATTGCGTGGGTGCACCATTGATCCGGAGCGTAGTGTGTGTCGGAAATATTTGCAAGTGTACAAGATTAGACATTCGATGGAATTTAACCAAATTTTTTTTTCATTCGTGACAAAATTTAATTATTTCTTTGGGCCGAAAGTAATTGAGATAACATGTACTTATGTATCACTCGAGACGTGAGATTACGCGCAGCATGAACACAGAATTACCGTCGAGACATATATGATAGAATACACCAGTATTACTGCGCACTTACAAACCTACAGAGAGAGTTAATTTGGCATGAATAGTCGATAAACTGACTGCTGTATGTTTGTACCGATAATGATATACGTGTGACAAAACACCTGATTCTGAGTCCAAAGAGCGCGACAGGCGCAGAGACATCGTGCCTTGCGTCCAGTAAATCTTTGCAGATTCGAAACATCTATTGCAACATCATGCCGTGTACATATATCGTGCATTTGTATATATTGTTGTATTCGTTGACAGTCAGAAAATAATCACGGCACATATATATAAATTGGGAAATGTTTGCTTTCAATAGTTCATTCTATTCGAATAAATGAAAATACGGTGAGCGAAAAAATATGATTGCCGCACAAAAGCGGTATCGCTGTTTATATCCAGGATCTCAAGAGGCTATATATATTGCTTCCGTTCAATGAGACGCTTCGTGTTTTCTAGAATTCAATGACTCGGAAACTTCCAAGGAACGCTTTCGCTGACACTACGACGATAATTTAAAAGAAAATTACTGCAAACGTTGGGAGTATAGGTTGAATATATGAGCAGTAATGGGAATCGAATGTCTTACGATAGCGTCGCCTCCACATTGGTCAAGCTTGTAAAATACTGCAATTGTGTGACGATCCATATCTTCAATATTGACATTCGATTCGAAGTGTCCGTTCATATAGAGAGGGACTTTCAGTGACCGAAAACCCAACATTGTATGTTATCTTGAATCAGCTATATGTTGATGATTTTTTTTGTAGCAATTTTATTCAAACGACAATGATAACAGTGGCATATTCTCATTTTTTTCCTTTGCCATCTATCAGTTTTGATCAGGCTCTATTACTGCCTTCACAATAATATCCTAATAAATAAAATAGAATGCCAGCATTGACACATTTAGTCATGCTATATTGTATAGGCTTGAGACGATCACTGCAATAGTGATTTCTTAAGAAAAAACAAAGAATAAGGAACGAAAAGCAATGTTATGACCTTAGCGAATACGGTGAAACAAGATGAAAGATATATATCCATTTAATTGGTTTTTCTTCGTCACCGGCCTTGAGTGCATGCCCACTTTTATCATTATTTCTAATTTCTGGTATAAGTTTTTCCACAAATTCACTCATGTCATAGCCGTGTTATAGAAAATGATGAAATTATGTTATGCTTGATTTCAATTTCTCAGAATGCATTAAAAATGCCATCGCTCTTGGAGGCTCTCGAGTTGAAGTATGGAAATACAACAGCCGATTGCTCTGAAAATTCTTTGACTGACGAGGAGATAGAGCTCTCTGGATCACCAAAAAGTCCGTTGTCTGTCAGCATTTTCGTTCCGAAAAAATCGCCACGTCATACGGTCCCGGCTCTTCTCGTCCTCCAAGACTGTGACATTGAGTGTGCCGGAAATGACGCCGAGAAGTTAAAGAACAAATGTAAAAATGTCGAAGAATTGGATTTGGCGCAGAACAAACTTTCACAGTGGGACGAAGTGTTTGGTATAATTCAGTATATGCCAAAAATTAAATTCGTTAATTTGAGTTTTAACAGTTTGGCTGATGCACTGAGAATAAAGCATGGCCAATTCGAGTCTTTGCGTAATCTTGTTCTGAACGGGACAAGAATTTCTTGGACAACCGTTCAAGATTTGGTGAGACTGTTGGTCAACTTGGAAGAACTTCATTTGTCATTAAACGAATTCAAAACAGTGGATTTGGACTATCAAAAGCCAGAAAATGTAAATGAGTCGTTGAAAAAACTTCATTTTACTGGTAATCCCACAGAAGATTGGTCGGAAATTTGCAAGCTAGGCCATGCATTCCCTAATCTTGCTAGTCTTGTCCTCGCCGAATGTCCTATAAAATCTCTTGCACTCGAAAGTAATTTCAATTATGACGAGAGAAATTTATGCGGGAGTAACAGTTCAGCCGAAATACCATATGACAACAATAAAAATGAAAATGTTGAGAGAATTGTGCATCAGGTTTCAGATATTGCTGTCACATCGAACATAATATCAGAGGAGCGAAAACCGTATCATAAAATTGAAAACAAATCCGGGAGCAGCAATAGCAGTATTGTATTTTCCTACAATCCCTTCAAAATGTTGCGATTTCTGAATGTCAATGGAACTCTTCTATCCACATGGGATGACGTTGAGAGACTTGCAAAGTTTCCATCACTTCAATCCCTTCGAATGCAGGGCTGTCCACTTTTTGAGGTATCACTCTACACATATCTAGTACATACTGTGTGGCTGCTAATTATCGCAAATTCTATTCATTCACATTATTTTACAGAGTCCTCGAGAGTATACGGAACATGAACGACGGCAGCTGCTTATTGCCAGACTACCGAATGTGGAAACGCTCAATGGTGGCGGACTAATTTCGTCTCAGGAACGCGAGGACGCTGAGAGAGCATTTATTCGGTATTACATGGACAAACCAGAGGCAGATAGACCTGAAAGGCAATTATTCATCAATTTGTTTTGGTTTGAATCGTACATATGATTATCCAATATATATGTATATATACTCTTGTACATATATTTCTGTTCGGTATAAAGATATTTATTCGTCGTTTTTTATCTGATCAATATCAAAGAGTACATAATGGCAATATTAAAAATATGGAGGTGTAATATGGTCGCGTTTTTCGAAATTATTTTTAGTTCTTAATATCATTATTGCGGTTAAGTCCATTCCGAATAATCGCAAATTTTTGCATGGTTCAAAATTCGATATTCGGCGAAAGGTGGTACGTGGTTATGATTGCGAAAAATTATTTTCGTGTACAACGATTCTGAAGAACCGTAACAACATCTGCTGGTTTCATCTTCTATTCCATACTTTTACCTATTTGTACACTATATCCTTTGGTTGCGTTATCAGGTATGCCAAGCTAGTAGGCATTCACGGAAAATTAGATCCATTGGTTCACGTGGACCTTACGCCGGAGAAACGAGTGAAAGTCAAATTTACATACGGAGATCTTGTGGAAGTAAGTGAATTGGCGGACACGATAACTAGTATATCTTCAATTTATATTGTAATTATTTTCGGTTTCATGGTAATCATAATCATCATCACTCAGGTACGTTCTGTAGATGTTTATAGGACCGTTTTTGAATTGAAAACCAAATTGGAATCGATGGTTAAAATTTCGGCGAACAGGATGCGACTTTTTTACGTTGACCAGGTAAATCAATACCTATATTCTGCCTATTACATTGAGCATGAATAATCGGAATGTATAACTTTATACTTCACTAATTGGAAAACCATTTTATTTTTAGGTGATGAAAACGCAATATGGTCCTGAGGAAATGTTATATCCAAGCAAACAATTGTATCGATATAACATAAGGAATGGTGATGAGATTATAATTGACAGCAAGCTCAATCGTTTTGTGTCCAATACCTCGAGCGCATCATCCATTCGTTCGTGAACGTAAATCAACGGGCAAATATATAGCCGTGCAGAATCTTGAAATTGTGGAAATTATGATTCTACTATTTTCATCGAAGAAAATTGTACGAAGAACCAGGATGGAAAATAATGGGTCGCAGAATGATGAAGAATGGTCATGGTGAAATTCTGAAACTTCGTTTGGTCTTTGCAGTGTTTGGAACAACATATCGTTCATATTCATCATTGAACATTATTCTTCAAGGATTTGTCACAAAAAATCTTCGTATGGGACACAAGTATTTACTGATAACTCAAAAAGTCTTTAGATATTCAATGTCGAAATTGATGCATGCAATAGGAGAAGTCTCCGAGAACTCATTCAGCAACAGGAGACTACTATTTTTGTATGACGATGAGCCACTAAATGGACCTTTTATTCACTGTTTTAAGTTACTTGGCTATTCATTGATTATGGGCCTTAATAATAAATATTTTTTTTTTCGTTTTTGTTTTAAACATTTAAAATGGTAAAGCCACCGTTTGTGTGATAATAAATATGTTGCATATATATAGCATATATATCCATATGAACTTTAATTTCACTAAATGACTGTACGGGGAGTTGGTTTTGCCTTAAACGTGAGTGCCGACACTGCTGTTTTTCTGAATTCAATTCGAAGACTCGTTTTGAAAGCATTGCATTTGATAATTGTAATCGATATTGCCAATGTGACGTGAAATAATTATTAACTTTGAATACGATTTGTGAAACATCACCGGACTTGACTTCAATCCGTATCAGTGATTGAACATGAAAAAACGAAGAGAGAAAAACACCAACAACAACATTCGGGCATCTCTCGCTAGCTACATGACTATACATGAACAATAACTTTCACGATTATTTTGATCAGTTAGGTCATTATACCAACTATTTCTCATCAATTTCTCCGAGAAAGGGTTATATATTTATAAACCACTCAAGAGAGTGATGTATCACATATGCTAGAACGAATATATTACGCCGCGTTGGATTTGAACAAACGATACCCTTCTCTGAAGTCCGTTCGGGCGCTGTAACCGTTTAAGATATTCAGGTATAGATTTTAACGTGCGGATATACTCTAACGCAACCATATATCTGGTGGATCAACCATCCATATTACGGTGATAGGGTTAACCGCACACTCATCAATACTCAATGAATTGCGGAAACGTAAAATATTGGGATGAGTCTGGGATATTATTCCCGTAATTTTTGGTTACGTCATCCTCCGACTTCTATGTGACTTTCGGATTCCAAAAAATTGAATATTTTATTTCTTGTGCTTTATTGAGTTTATTAAATTACTTTGACAGTGCCCTGCATGAGATGAATATACAATTGTGAATCATTATTATTATTAGATGACGATGAATATTTTCCGTATATTTGTCCTTCGATATTCATCACACCTCATTGTATTGCTCGTGAGGTAATTGGAGATTTTATGATTGAAACTGAAAGCGCGTCACAATGATAAATTAAAGTGACAAAATAAATGGGAGCAAAGTAAACAAATTCCCTGTCTCCATGTCACTTTAATTATTTTTGATGACGCTGACATAACGATAATTATCATTGATTCATCTTTACTTTTCATTTTTGTGCTGGCGCAAATGTACGTACTAACAAGTAATAAATCATTCATATGAACTTTTATTGTCAGTTTATACAGGATAATAAAAAGATATAGAATATATATTGGTCACTTAACAACAATATTACTGCGTATTCGGATATGACGCACTTCAAATATATCCCCATACATATATGCATACGTAAAATTTTCACTGGTTGATGGTAAATATAATGAATTATTGATTAGTATACAATGTCGTTACGTGTCATTTTTACTCTCAGTTACCCTTTACCATAGGGTGAGAAGAACGGATCGATTGTACTAGTTCGACCGGGTTGTACTACTGGCGCCACATTGCATCACTTGCGCTTCAGCTGCTTCAGCATCACCCGCACCACCATTGACCACCACCTTCGCTCACTCCACCTCCACATTGCTCCACATAGCTCGCCATGCTTCGCCCTTGGATTCCACCAGATTCCACTAGATCCAGTTGATTGCGGTCAGTACGAGTTGCTTACGGCCCAGCACCATTCAGCACGTCTACTGTTCATTAACTTTATCCACTTTGCTGGGGGCGAAGGATAAGGGGGTTGGCTGATAGAAACAAAAGTCGAGTGAACTGAATTGTGCTGACTACTGAGTTGTACGTTTAGTATACGTTATATACAGAATAGGGATGCGTATAATCTCGTTATGGGTGTTCAGTGTTTCATCGTATCAAGTTCAAATAGGAGGGCCCACTAGTGCGAAAAAGAGCATAGAAGAAACTTTTAAGGGTGGTTACATTGTTGAAGGCAAATTTGACAATCAAATATTCTCTCGTGAAAATGTGATTGTGTCAAATCGCGACAAAAGTCTTGACACACAATCGTGTTCTTCACTACGTGAGCACTGATTCGGATTATATTATTTATTGTATCCACGTCTCATTGACATAGAATAAAAACGTCCAATAAAGGAAGAAAACGCAACAGTGAGAGGTAGTCAACCTTCTTCAAGCTCGTTTAGCTCACTGACAATACGACGAAAACAACAATCAACAAGCAGAAGACTACAAACAACAACAGAATTTATTACTAGTGGTGAAACAATTCATGCATTGCATACGGTTGAGTTGACGGTGTACTCAATGTTTTCTATACGGCAGCCATGAAATAGAAACCGATCGATTTCCAACATGATCTGAAAGGAACTGTTATACTATATATGTCGTGAGTGTTCCATTCCACTCAATTAATTTGTACTTGAGTGTTTTTTCACTTTTCATGTATTCAATCATTTCTCTCTCTCACTTTTTCTCTCGTTACATCTATATGATATACATATTATCATATATTTTGACTATATGGAGGATCCATGTACGCGCAGATGAGGCACGCGCACAAGTCTATACCAGTAATGATGTCACGGCAATATTGTGAGAGTTAATCAAACATAATCATTCGAATAAATTGGAATTTTTTTGGGGTTGGGACGGGTTTATTCGATAGACAGAGGCGTATTTATTTGGCAGTAGTTTCGATGAGATAGTTGCGGTAAATGACACAATTATGGCGCCATGGTTCATTGTATACTCGCAAATAACACAAAGCGTAAATGTGAAGATCGATGTGTGATGGTTGACCGGCCTCATTTACATTATCACTCAGGTCATAATGATGTGCGTAACACAGTTGAAAATCAGTGACAACTAACACGTCCATTCGCAATCTTCATTTCAACAAACTTTTCGTCACCGCTATTGAGTGTGACTCTACTATACCTGTAAACTTATAATATACCTACACATTGCTGCATATGGAAATTGTCTTGTCCATCATTCTATTATCCTATTCCCATTTTGCTGATATTGAATGTCTTGATATGACTTTCATAGTATTATTTCCATTATTGAACTTTGTTTTCCAATCGACGATTTATATTAGAGGCGTATTTATATGAAATAGCACGGTCAATATATTTCTCGTATGGTTCCTGAATTACCCATGAATATCAAATTTACATGACGCAAATGACATCCGTTTTTGATATTAATTAAATTCTCAAAATAATGTCAATTTTTCGCCTTTTCCATAATAAATTTTTCATTTTATGTTCTCTATTTTCATCATCGTGAAAACAATTACTGGAATTATAATACACTAGGTCCATGGCGCGCGCTAATTTCGTGATTGTATCGGAAGTCTATATTTTCGATTCGATTTTTCACGTCACGTGATATACTTCCACCAATAAGAAATTGTGCCATCAATTTTGCCATATATTCTTGCCATGTTTGTCAATTAATAATTAATGACAATATGAAAATAAAAAAATAAGGGATTAGGGAATAATATGACGGGATAACGTATAAGAGATTATTATACCATTAATCACGGCTTCTATTTTTATTCAGTTTATACATTTACTGTTCATGCATCTGCAATCTTTCATTAGCGGGAATTATCATTTTTATTATAACATCGATCCTCCTTTCATTTTCCTCATGTCACATTATTACGATTGCTCCGATCTCATGTAGCGCATGCACCAATCTGCATTCGTTCTTCTACTTCGTTACAATTATCTTTCTATTGTGTATTAGACGATACCATGCTGATAACCAACCGGAATCACGGGAAAGCGACAATATAAAACTGAATGTCCGAATTATTGAAGCCATCTCATTTTTAAGTGGTTCGATTAGAAAGAATATGATATTTTATTCTGCGAAAAAATTAGCACGGGATATTGATAAACAGACAATCAAACCATCAATGAATCGTCCCCTCTTCCTCTGTTACACCCACTCTTTCTCTTCTTTTGCTCTTATTGAATCTTATTTTATATTTTGTGCACCAAATTATTGTTGGATTTTCTGAGATCTTGAATATCTGAACAAAAGAGATCGTGTGGGTGCCAAAACATGAAGTTTGTAAGTTTAAATGTAACGAGCACATATATGCAGATATGTATATATATATATATATATATCAATTTTTTTCTGAATAGCATATAATGCTATTTGTCTACTCATTTCAAAGGCGTGATGGCCACTATTTCCTGTGTTCCAGACTGAATACTTTGCTTGCAAACGATGGCGTCAGAATTACCGAGCGGATACCGACAGAGGAAACTGGGACCGGCACCGATAGCATCATTCGAGGATCTTTCTGATGAAGTGGAAAACGTGAGTTGAGTTGGATGCAGAATAAAAAATAGAAGAGAGTATGATGTGGCGCATATTCAGAAAGCTATTGTGTGCAAATCACACCCTACTGTTCATTTTATTGTGAATGGGAAGAAAACATAGATGGGTGTGGGAATTCAATGTAGCATCGTTGCTTTCCGAATTTCTTGCTGAATATACGTATTAGGATTCAATGAAAAAAGTGATCGGCAATGTATCAAACCTGTACTCATAATTTCTACGAATTTTCGTAAAAAAATATCGAGGAGTATGAAACTTATAACAAATTTAGTCCACGTCAATCTATAAAATCTTTTATGATGATTCAGTGTAGCCCAAACTGGTTGATCCAAAAATGAAAACAAAAATCTTTCCCCATTGAGGATAAATCTAAATATCAGTTCATGTAGGGGCTTTCTGCAATTCCAACTTTGAAGTGAACAATAATTTTGTTCTCGAAAATAATCGAAATTGGACGCAAAAAATGTCTCAAGTTAGCTGGACAATACCAGAATTTTTAACGTATTGAAAAATATTCATGTCTCGTGCTTTCCAAAACTCATGAGAGATCGTGCCATCAAAAGTGCCATATAACTTCTACAATTTTGGCATTTCAACATGAGATATGGGAGAAATTTTCGTTGAAGTAAGCCAAGGAAATGCAAGAAAAAAAATAGATTTTTTCGAAAACTTACAGCCTCTCATTGTATACATGAAAGAGAAAGAGAAATGATTGTGAGTTCTTCGCAAAGGGAAGTCTTCGAGCACGTAGTATCGATGTCATGTGAATATTTTTTTTCAGATTTTATGATTCCACCATCACTTGAATTTCAGACACCCCGAAGTAATTCGCAAAGTAGTCATATATGGACTCCGGTAAAATTCATATTCCCACCAACAATATTCCAAAACCAAAACTATCATCTACATCAAATGTTGGATGAAAAAATTATATATAAACAATCTGTGTAGAATATAAAATGGAATTGACCTCATTCAGAAAGACCATACATAACCTCCTTACTTAGTCCTGGATTCAGGGTATGATGATTCCAGTGTATTACACCTCAGGGTACTATTATATTCAGATATTGCGTTAAATGGCTCAATACCAATGACGGGATTAGCTCCTCAATTTTTTCAATCAACAATTTTAATTTTTGCCAATTTTTTTTTTTTTAGAAATGACTCGAGCATCACTCAATACGAGAAACAAACTTATAACTTTGTGATATTTCAATAACGATTCTACCTGAAGAGTACGTTTCAATTGAAACCAACAATCACGTTGTAAAGAGAAAGTGTGCCATATTACACGCAATTGAAATAAATTGACAATAGGAAATTTTGAGCCAAAGTGAATCGGAATCACGCAAAAAATATTGAAGTTATCAGTAATCTACAAAAAATGTGCCACACTACGACCACCTTCTCTATGCATATACAACCATACATGCATATATATTTATGGAGATACTGGCTTTTGGCAGCAGAATTGATAGGTATAATAGTTTTCAGATCATCTGAGTATATATTAATGGTAGATTTCATGATACTCCCGCAAGCTAGATTGAACTTTCAGAGATAACCGTGCATTGAAAGATAATAAAATATATGATAATACATACATGTAGACGTATATATATATATATGCCTGCATATAAACGTGTATTTCTTGCATTATATACCAATATGAAATTCCATCATAGAAACGCGCAAACTTGAATACAGCATAACAAATTGAAGATAAATATTGTGGTGAAGATTGTGGGGAAAAGAGAAGCTTCTTATGCTTAACTGTCGCCTGATTCAATCATAAATTGACACAGTGAAAAAAGTGTGAAACTTTTAAACAAATTTCAGAAAAAATGATTGAGCCTACTGCGGTGTGCATTGAGGAATGCTTATACTTTGAATTATAATGCAGGGGGAATCGACAATACGAATGCCCGGCATCGTAGAGGTGATGACCCCAGTGACGCCTGGAAGCTCACTCAAAACTCCGAGCACACCAAGAATCGACATCAGTCGGGCGAGCAGCTCTTCTCATCATGAAGACAGCAATAATTCGCGGGAATCTTCTCCAGAGCGGGAATTGCTAGGAGGTAAACAAATAGAAAAGTAGAAAAAAGAAGGACAAAGTAGAATGAAAAATTATAGGTTCGGACCCACCGGCTGGATCAAAATTGTCACTGGGTTATAAGGAAGATGCTCAAGATTTAAGATCATCCACGGAGGAGTTGGATTTGCACGATCCCATTCACGTGCAAGATTTGAAACGAGAGTCGAGAAAGGCCAGAAAGCGGAAAGAAGATGGCACACAATCAGAGTGTGGCGCAAGTTTGAAACAAGACAGAGAACGAAAAGACAGTAATTGTTCTGAAATAATCCTCCTCAATATCAGTGGGAGAACATCAAGATTATCGTCTGTCGGCAGTCAATGTTCTGGTGTTTCCGGCAGGCTCTCCGTTGTTTCCGCAACGTCTTCCAGGTAATGAAAGAAGTAGATTTTCTCTGTGTAATTATTGTCGTATTACTACCGTATGATACCTTTAAGGTCACCAAGTCCACACAAATGTTTGTTGGAAACGTCATTTTGTGGCAGCAAGCCCTCTTTGGCGGACGCACAGATTGCAACTTCAAAACGTGAGACGGAGGACCTGGAGAAAATACTGCTAAAACGTGAGGCGGACACAACCAAGGCTGTTATTCCAGAGAGCATAAAAGTTCCAATCGTTGGTGGTAACCTTAAACCTGATCCACTGGATAAACCAAGACGACGCGGCCGTGAAGAAAGGAAAGAGATATTCAAACGTGAGGTGGAAATTACAAAAAAAGTTTTGGAAAAGGTCAACATTGAGGTATAAATACAATATACAACGTAGTCTATACCTATATAATGTCAATAAAAGAAACAGTTCAGATTATAAGTTGAATATGTATGTCTATGAGTTCTCGATCTTTTTAAACTCGCCAATGTTATCTATAATTATTAATTCGCCCTATTGCAGCTTGCCATATTTCTCCATATAGCATTCATCTTACATTGGTGTTTTTGATACGTAAGATCACACCAGCTCCTTACTTTTTATTTGTAGATGTGCGGGAGTATTCTTCCATCTTCGTGTATATCTGAGTGTTGTATATATAGAAAAAAATAAAAAAATAACAAAGAGATAACAACAACAAAAAAACGAAAACGTCGACGACAAAAACGGGCCGAAATCAATGTGATATAACAATATATGGACAATAATGATATCAGTTTTCCATTGTATTAATTGTGATTTGATCCTCATCATTTAGAATTTTGGGCACGCTTTCCCAGATTCTGCAACAATAATAACCCTGGTTAATGTTTACATTGCCTTGTGATATTGTATATCAACAGATCATGAAATCAATTAAAACGTCATTTTTCAGGTTCCGATAATTAAAAAAATATCTACTCAACGAAATGAGAATGAACGAGAAACTAGGCTTAGTCAAGAGATACGAAAACCAGCAACACTCGATTTGAATGACAAACGAAAAAAAGCCCAAAATTTCAAAGACGTCGTTCAGACAACACCAATTATTGGAAGTTTAACTTCCAGTCCTAAGCTACCCAGGCATCAAAAGATAAGAGAGCTGGATGGCTCGAGGACGCCAAGTCCTTCATCTGTTTCTAGGAAAAGTAGCTTTGCTTCTTTGTTTAAGGTATACACATTACAAATGAAATCTTTCAACTGTCTGTCGAAGATGAATGGTATAAATGTGTTCATTTTGTATTTTTTCAGGCTCGAGCCGATGACAGCGCTGTGAGCCCAGAATCACCAACGCCTAGTTCGCGGGCTCGTCGGAGCCTTACTTCCAAGATCAGAGATACAACAGAAAGTCTACGTGGTAGATCTAAATCTAGAGAGCGTGGTACAATCGATAAGGGATGTGCCCGAAATAAAGGCGTATTCACATCCACGTTAAGTCTGTTTAAAAAACGTGAGAGGAAAAAAAGTGTTGGGGAAGTGGGTGGGACGACACCAGAACACGAAATCATGTGCGGGGACCAACATCCATTTGTGAAGAGCATCGGAAATGTAGAATTCCGATTTGAACAAGAACGAATGGGAAAAAATGAGGATTCAATTTTCATAAGTCTTCACGCAGATTCACGACATTATGAGGAAGCATTACCTTCCGAGAGTGTGTGCATACCTATCGAGACACCTACAAAGTTATTGGATGAATTCAACGGAGAAATGAGAACGGGACATATTATTACCGAAGCATCAATTGAGCATCAAACATCTGTAATGAGAATACGAACCGAAGCAAGAATTGAGACAACATCACGTGAAAACGGCGACCAAAATTCTTCGCAGGATTCGCAAACATCAAAAATCTCACCACAAGAATGTAATACAAGCATACCTAAAAGCTCGTTTAGAGATACAATAGAGAGCAGAAGAAAGCCGGAACCCCTGGTTAAACCAAAAAGAAAGACTAAGGATGACTCACCGCTCAAAGTTGTTCAAGACTCAGTTGTAGTTATTGATGATATGATTTTATCAAAAAAAAGTATCGAGCATGTCACTGGAATTATGCATGAACTGTCATCGTCTTCTCATCAGTCCTGTAAGAAATTCGATGAGCTACAAAGAAAACCAGAGACATTGTTAGCAAAAACTCAGGAAAGTCTCATGACTACTCCGAGTGTTGTGTCCGATTTGGACCACAACAGCTCTGAGTCTGAGAGAGATTCTGAGATTGACTTTGTGCGGAATAAAGTGGTGAAACTTGTAGATGAACTGCCAGACGAGAGAAAAGGATTATTCAATGAAGAGAGTTTTGAAGATGATCTTCCTTACGTGCCAACTACATTGCCATTGGAGAAAAGCGTAGCCGTTCCCATTCTACCGGTGAAACATCGGCTGCAAGAAGTAAGGACAATTCCAATTGAGAGACCACGATCAACTACGCCGATTAATCCAACGCTTCTGGATGAATTCGTCATGCAGACATGTTATGATGAGAAACGGGCTGATCGAATGAAAATTTCTCTACCACGAGAAGACAGTTTCAAGTTGAGAAGTCCGCGCAAGCACTCGAGTAATACTTTTACTGAATTTGCTGAGCGTGTAGTACCAGATACCGTAAGGAGAGGTGCTGGTAAATCGCCAAGTCCGCCGCCGCCGTTACCTCCCAGAGCTTCAATTATCCAACCACGACCGATGAATTGGGTTAATTTTGAAGAAATTCCTGAGCGACGAAAGGCGCCAAAACGCATACAAACAATTCCACGAGGGACTGATGACGAGGTTAGAAATTGCAGTGGTTACAGCTATGTTCAACCCGAAGAGTGTAAATGCGAATGCCATGAGGGGGCAAAAAGAGCTTCCCAAACATATCCCACACGAGATCCGCAATCAGTTATTGCCACTATGACCAGCGTCTCTTATATGGGGACAACTCCCATCATCACTACGTTGACACCATCTATTATACAAACTTCATCTATGTGTATTAGTAGTAGCGAACGTGCGTGTAACGGAGAAAACTGTTCAGTGCCAACAAGTTCAGGTGATCGCGCCAGCATCGTCAGGTAAATCCATTGCGGTACGATCTGGAACAGGCTATCATGGGTGGGCGTTAATATTGATGTACTACAACTACCCTGATGATTGGTAGAAGTCTTTTTCTCTATTTTCAGTGATAGCTCCCTCGAATGTAGTTTGAGCATGGAAGATACCACTGGCCCCCAAGCACCGCTTCAGTCAATGAGACCCTTTGCTATGGATCTGGACGTTGATTCTAATAGGTCGAGTATCATATCGCAGGAGGAGACTGATAATGGCCATCAGACATAAAAGAATCACACTCGAGTCGGTTGCACATATACTGACAATTGTATTGTCACAATCTCCCATACTGCTCTCCATTTATTTTTCTATTTTTATTTCACCATTTTCTATAACATTCAATCTTACTCATAATTGCGATTAATTCAAAGTACTTGATTTCGAATTGGCAGTTTTGTTACATTTGCACCTATGAGTATCGATTAACCAAATTTGATCAATACCATATACACATACATCGTGTGTGTGAAAAAAAGGAGAAAAGTGGGAATTATGAGGAATCTTTGGAAGAAACGAATTTGTACGCGGGAAATCGATGAGTCAGATGCGGCTGACGAAAATTTTCGGTTCGAAATTGAATTTTGAAAGACGTTCACGTTTTCTCCTTATTGTGCATCACTGCTTCATCAATCACGATTTATTCCTTGTTCCATCTTTTAATAAAATAATAAATTCATAAGTAAATAGATTGATAAATGATTACATACATACGTATATACGTATATACATGAATGCATACATACATATATAGACTTCACTGTACATAAAAGACGCTGAATATTCAGTTCTATGAACTTCATGACAAATGCCAGAAAATCAAGAACACAAGATTGACATAAAATATTGGCCCATAGAGTAGTTCATGAGTAAATCTAATTGTATGGGCGACTATGATAAACAAAGACGCAATAACTTGATTGGAGAAAGTGAAAAGTGAATTATTCATGATTATTATTAATATTATTATTATTATCATTATCGTCGAATCGTCACTATAGT
The DNA here is from genome assembly GCA_958496275.1 of Zele albiditarsus. Classification (NCBI taxonomy): domain Eukaryota; kingdom Metazoa; phylum Arthropoda; class Insecta; order Hymenoptera; family Braconidae; genus Zele; species Zele albiditarsus. Next base: position 11,904,319 of record OY292414.1, read on the forward strand.
AAATGTGTTCAAATCATTCTCTTTGCTCAATGGATGTCTGGTACTTTTCAGTTTTTTCGGTATCAAGTGTAATACCCAAATATATGTTCAGCCCATATTACCTCTTTGACGGAATTTTTACGTGGAAAAACTCTCATCACTACTGTGTTCAATCAAATAAAGTGATTGACTGTGTGTTCGTCGACTGAACTATTGTAAACTTCGAATTGTGAATCTTTTCTTGTGACTTCATATTTTAGTGTTATATATATGTTGAGCAATAACATTGACCAAGATATGCCATTTGTTGGGCGTGCGGTTGTCACTATCACAGGAAAATGTTGAATACGCAATAAAAAGTCAATGCTCTTCATTCAATTGCAATGTTTTCCCGTGCTATATTTCATATGTAAATGCTTTCTGTATATTTACCGCTATTGTATACGCCTCACTATACACCATGACGGTATAATCGTCATTTCGAAATTTGAATGGGACCTCTCGCTCATTCGAAATATTTTGTTTGTATGAAACAATTCATTTTAAGTATTCAATACGTGGATATGAACGCTATTTACTTTCATTTTTAAATCTAAAAATGATAGAAAATATTATCCGTATACAACTCCGTATACATATGTGTGAATGTATACAAAGACGTATGGTTCTATATGTATACATAAGTATCGTTGCTATTCGAGCTGCCGGATACGTCCCGTTATTGTAATTCTCCAAAATTGTTCGAGATCTGAGAAAAAAACCATATACCAACCGATCCTTGTTAATGTTGTTTTTGTATAGAGAAAAAAATAATAATGATAATAAAATATAATATAAAACTGGATTGTCGCCTATTTGAGGCCAACGATAATGACCAGCTGTACAGACGAAAAGTAGTTTTGTTTGATAGCTGCCCTTACGTGTGGTTGCGTAATGACCAAGATGGTGTAAGGAGAATTTAGTATGTTTATGCGATCATGTAAAAGCGGGAGATCCCATTCGATTGCATAAGCAGCCACGAGACTGTTTTCTATATACGAACAGCAATGCACGGACATATTCATCATGGTTACTCATGGAGACTTATGATACTATGATATTGAAATAATAGTTAGATATTTCTAATGTTATGTAATGGAACGAACGAACTAGTCACACGGAAAAACTCAATGGTGAGAATGAAAAAGAAGAAAAATACACAAAAATGATGTTGGATATGTTGATGGATAGTGATATCATTTTGAGATAAAATAAAATATCATCAAGTGTTGCCATTCTTGCTTATTACTTGGTTAGATATTTCACGGAGCGATTCGTCAATATCATCGGTATCGAAACTTTCCATTCCTCCTGTTTTTGTCATGATCTCACTTCCTCGGCTATTTAGTAGAACCGGACTATTCTCTTCACGTATAAGAAGTGCCGTTGTAGTTCCCGTTGTTGCCGTAGAATTGTTGTCATGCAAAGATTGCTTGAAAATATTGTTATATATCTCAATTAGATATACTTCCTCTATCATACGTCAAATGAATTCATTATTGATTATATTAATACCTGCATCACATTGATGAGAAATAAAAAGGCCAAGAGTGCCAGTGCACTAAGAACAGCATTGCCTCCGCCGCTTTTATCGCCACCTTTGTGATGACTAACATACGATATTTCATATTAAAATATTAGCTGTTCATGCTCATAATTGTAGAAGAATATAACTGATGAAACTTACCTATGACCATGAGATTTATGTTCCCAACCTCCACTATGCCATCGTTCGATTGATACCTGTGGGCTCTTTACTTCATCTCCAGATCCTCCCCAATTGAATAGCGATTTGATTGTCATGTCAGTGGGCGTAATTTTACAATTATCCGGAAAAAAAAAAATCAAACATTGAAAAAATTCACAACTATACAAATAGAACAATGTGGTGTAGAAAATTTTCAAGTAGATGCTTGAAGGCCTGAAGTGAGACTGCCGTTGCATCATCAACAACGACAATTTGTTTCGTTGACTGGCGTGACAAAATTAATGAGGATTTTATTTACGGTTGTTGGTAACTCAGGATCCATGAAATTTTTCACAGTAAGTATATACAATATGGCGAAGTTCAACATCTTCTGGAATATTTTCTGTCCGTGTTGTGCATGGATATGATAAATGATTGAATTGTTGTGGAATATCATGCAGTTGATGTACATGGTGTGTATATGTTTGAAGCACAAGCATTATAGAAATAAAAACAACGTGGAAATAATAGTAAGTTAGTCATATATCTTCGCCAAATACAATGATATTACACATACATACAACTTATGTGAATTATATCATATATATGTATATTTGTGTGACAAGGATTACAACATTAATAAGCTAATAAAAATATCTTTACCTACAGCAAATATAACTATACCTATATATATTTGTCTTTGCGTTCCGGTGTATTTTGGTGCAATAATGACAGCAAGTATATACAGAAGTTTGATAATTTAAGTTTAACATAGACGACACAATCAGCGCAAGGCGTATCCGGATATGTCATCAGCCGTGAACGAAGTACCAAACGAATGCTAAATCATCCAAGAAACTATCTTTCGAATCAATTTCACAATATATTACATATATGTATAGACCAATCGCAACAGATGATCTATATACATATTTCGTAAAAATTAATAGTTGTGAACTATTTTCGTGCTCAGCGTAATGTTCGCCCACTCACATTGTTTTATTGAATTACCACCTATGTTCAACTCGACTTAATTTTACGTGTATGCATACCTGATTAAAGAATAAATAATATCAGATTGAATCATTGATTAGCTGGACTCGGCTGAGCTTGATTGAACTCAAAATCAAATCTCCGTGAGTTTTCTCAAATTTTGAAATACATTCAGTCTACAACATGATCCCTTCTGTTAGCCCGTTTTTTATCACACTATCAAATTGTTTTTTCAATGTTTCAATAGAAATTTAATTTTACAATTTATGGTTGAATGATAATAGTCCTATTGTCAGACTGTGATGATTTATTTATTTACTATTAGAACCTATTCGACGAATAATTCTCATGATACTTATATATAATAGAGCTCAGACAGCGTTACAGTCCATAAACAGTGCTCTGCAATCTTCACCGGTTCGTCCCCGTCTACCTGCCTCATAAAGTGCCTCGAAACCAACTCCACTTTGTCGCTGTAAAAGATAACTTGTTGCATACGATCCAAGTTGACAGAATATGGTCGACGTGCCATGTGTATCGGCAACACATTCCGCGCTGGCTTCGCAAAGCGCCCGTTCGGCGCATCCTCGTTGCCCTTCATCCTCGCTTCTTCCGACATTACTAAACGATTTCATTGATCGCATATAACCCTGATGATGGAAGAAAAAATGTTTTTATTCATTGATTTATCCATATTTATATCTTCAATCATTCACCTTCAACATTGAGATGGAAGCGACTCCGGCCTCAGAAATAGTGTCGCGTTTTCCGATTGTACGTGCGGTTGATGAACGTTGGGAGAACGATGTTTTCAGAGCATCCAGAAGATTGATTACGATATTTATGAACTGTTAGAAGAAAAAAAAATCAAATAGTAGAAGTAGAAGTGAGATGCATGAATATATATATAAAAGATACGAATATTCTTCGTCGAAGTATCTAGGAGAAAAATATCATATTGTACACAATCGTGCTATTGATATCTAAATTTATACATGACATATATATATTACGTGACGTTGTCGATAGAAGCAAACTGTAATTTTGTTGTTCCGCGGGAAGTTATTACAGCACTTTACCGTGACATGTTAACGTGGAAGCGAAAAATAATTGAATGGGAGAGTGCGTATAGAGGCTTTTGGAGTTCACTAGTGTAAGCAGAGAAATCAACAGGTGAATGTTACAATAGAATTGATCATCGCAACTTAATTTCTCGACATACTGCGATGAATGAGATGTGATGTGATGTGATGTGATAAAAATAAAAATTTTTTGTCCTGGAAATTTAATTAATACTAACCTCCGAAGCCTGCTTAGCCATGACAATCACCTGATCGGGATTTCTGCTCTGTCCTAGAAAGGCACCCAGCACCGCTGTCAATATGCCCTAAACAACCGACACCAGCCATATTTGTTTTTCTCTCTTTTTCTGAGCGATAATGAAAAAATATATTTGATGTTGTTAAAGACACCTTGCTATCTACTTCATTTTTTAATTCCCGATTTCACGCCCCTAATGTAATTCTCTGTATATGTATTTTGAACGTCATCATCCTCTCTTATCGTCTTTTATAAAGTGGGTCGGTATCTAATTCTCGTCGCTTTGCTGCAAGTCTGCGCTGTCATCAATATTGTCAGCAAACTTCACTCTGATCTGAAGTTGTTCAGCAGTTTCAATGTTGATACGTATTTATAGTGAATAAACTAAGGCTCGTGGAGGCGCACATACCACACGCCTGTTCTCCGTATATACTGTATCCTCATCGTGCAATTCTATCATGATAATTCGTATATCTGGGGTGAAATCGACTAACTTTGTACACGTGACCGCCATTACATTTCGAGATAACTTCACGAATATCAATCGTACAGCTGCTAACTCTTATCTCGGGACTCATCAATGAGCACTTCCTGAATGCATAATTATTTGACCGAGAAACTTTACCGGTTAATATGGAAATTGTATGGGATCTAGTTCTCATACCATCCGGAATTATCCAACTTGGATCTATATTCATGTATGTACACATATTTAAAAAGATTTCTGTATTCTTGCCGGGGATTCAACTCATAGGAATACACCGTGTTAGGATTAAGAAAAAAGTTGCAACAAGTGAAACTAGTGAGACATGTACATTGCATAATGAAAAATGATAACATGAATAATAATAATAATAATAATAATAATAATAATAATAATAATAATAATAATAATCAACAAATAAGTAAATCAATATAAATGAAAAACGATAAAAAAGGCGTGAATTATTGAGAAAAAGTGTCCCTAACGATCGCTACGAAGTTGACTTTATGTGTAAGCGATACCATCTCAATCTCGTCATAATGATGTAATTGAATTTGGCACTTAATAAACTTACTGAAGCATATATACATATTCGTGTAGGAAAAAGATAATATGTGATAATGTACAGTTTGTTGATAATTGGAATTTCATTGAGATAAGTAGATACTTTCAGGGGAGACTTCGATCACAACTAATAATATATTGGATAGAGAGATGGCGATTATATCATTTACTCACGTGCATGGGATTGCCCTGATTGTCGACTTTGTCAATTCCATCGGCAGACTGTTGGGTACCACCAAGGATGACAGTCAAAAACTTGAATCCAACAGATAAAAGATTTGCCCATGGACTGGCTGGTACTCCATCATCAATGTCATTCTTGCTTGGACCAGTATTACCACCATTCTGTCCCAGCAGCATCTGCATTAGCATCCCTAGCATGTTGGACCACGAGAAACCAGTAACACTATTCTCCTACAGTGAGTATGATAATCGATTATTGTATATGAGAATGAAACGATATTAATGAACGAAAATATGAATAAAATGAAATGTTTCTCTATAAAATATGGATAGCAGAGTTAGCTAAGTATCATGTGTAAATACCTGCACTTGATTTGATCCAATATCATCGATATCATCGTGTGCAACCTTCTTCATGGCATTTGGTTTTTCTGCAAATTTCCTTCCACTACTAATCTGTTGTTCAGAGGGTTGGGAATACAGCTCGGGAGTATATACCGGATGTTGTGGCAATGTCGCAGCCTGGCCTACAGTAATAGCTACGAGGCAGAGGGCATTGAACGTATTGTATTTCATCCTGGAACAAACAAAAATATTCTCATCAAAACCTTTCCCTCTTTATCGTTTTCAATTGCCCCCCTCCCATAATACTAAACATTGCGAATAATCCCAATGACAAACAACCTAATATAAATAGTGATTATTAACCCCCGACACTTTAGGCGGCTGAACAATCGAACTTCTAATCTTGGGATTGTTCGAAATTTTCGTTGAAGTGTTATTCTGATGATCAAAATACTTTGATATGAACCATTCCATTATATGATTTGCGAATGTAACGGATAGAGTTGTGAATTTAATGTAAGCTGAGATGACTATGACTGTCTGCACGATTGTAGAGGAAAAACCTTGACCATGAAAGTGGGTCAGCGTGGTTGGGGCCACGTGACGATAAGCCACGACGATTACTCGTTAGCCCACTTCCTATCCCGCTTAGTACATTGAACTCACATCAGACCGTTATTTGTGAACCGTGTCGCGACCTACTATTAGTCACTGCGGTTTTATAATTGATATTTATAATGAAAAATCATACTCATACCCAATTGAAATTAATTCTAAAACAGAGTTTGACAATCTGTCCACTTCAATCTTCTTCATAATTATATTTTCATTTATCAACTAGTACATTTTTGGTAAAAGTGAAAACATTTATTCTAATAACAAGAAGTATATCGTGCATAAACATATTGCAAAGGCTTGTCTGATGATTTTTTAGCAATAAATACCCATTTCTTCGCAATATTGATTAGATAATGATAAATATCATCGTTCATATGATCCACACGTGGTAAAGTAAGTGATCATGAATAATAACTAATAAGGCTACTGACGAAACCGATTGAATATTAATGTGAATTGCTACAATAGACTATCGAAAAAATCAATGCGAAATCAATAACATATGTCATTGCAACGCGATTCTTCGATAAACGAAGTAATACTTTGCGTATACGGCTGTTACAATCCGATGAGATTTCATGATAATATTTTTCTCAGTGTAGGCAAAGATAATTATGAATGCCGAAAAACTTTCATACTCACTCGTATATTTTCGGTTAGACTTCTGTGACACTGACTTTCAGTTCTGAAGATGAAATCGCGCGCGGGGTCTTCTATATAGCCTGTGCAATCATACAGTGGGGGTAAACCGTATCTCCAATAGTAACACAGTTATGGTAACATTTTCAATAGATGTGTCCAATCACCTGTCGACCCATAAGAGGTATATACGTTTCCATGCCCGAAGTTTTGTTATATATAATATTTTCCAGTCAGCCCCAACATCATTTTACAAAACTTATACAAGGATTCCGTAGTTGTTCACTTATACGTGCAAATGAATTAATGTATTTATTTGAGACTAAATTTCGATATTCATAATCATAATGAATTACTTAATCAAACATTCAGTGGCGATTCTCAATCTAAAGAATAGGAAAAAACATGTTTACGCGTCAATGATAAAAAAGTTAAACTCATATATATATATATGAGTTTTGCTCATATGACTGCCGCTAATAGATACGAGTCTTACCGTTATGTCACCAGTGAATAGATACTTATGAATGTAGCATTAATGATGACATAGTGGCACACAAATTCCAGTTCATTATACATCGTTATTGAGCGTACCCGTTATCATTACTATTACTGATATATAAGAAAAGACAGCGATGAATCTGGATTATTAATTGTTTCCGTCGGTCCAATGGCCTCAATCATTTCATCTCATACATATGCAGTACATTGGCATCAGTCAGAAAACGTGTGATTGATTCAACGATTTGTACCCCGGCCCCTATCATCTTCACGACTTGCCCAGCACGGCACGTGCCTCGTTCCTCCATATTATGTTTTCAATCCTTGAACATGAACAACAGCTCATACATTCGTCATAATTCATACACCGAAATATTAATTTCGAAACTTTAGTCAAATTTTAAGAACATGTTCTGCCATTTATGTTGCAGTCCCGGTGGATTTCATCACATGAACATATATACCTAGCGGCAGGTAATTGTATTTGTGCAATCGCGAGCAACCATAGCGAAAAAACTCCGGCATAAAAATAGCATGTGCATCGCTGGAAGATGATTATATATCAAAGTTATTGGAGCAAATGAACAAGTAACAATGATTTGGGGTTCTTGTACGCATTCTACTTCTATAATGATAATATCAATAGTACTTATCTATGTGTACTAAACTCGCAAATACTAAATCGTTCGGGCTCCTTCTGTATTTCCTATATTCATTCTTTTTCAACAGAATTCCCCCTCATATAATGACACGAATCTTACTCATTTCTACATGGGAATCATCGCACCCGGTTACACTTGGCAACGTAGAAAGAAGTGCCAATACGATTCATCATAACTGTTCCACTTGCGGGATTCTTCTTATTAGCAGAACCCAACTAATCGTCTCCAAACGTTCTTTCCGCAGTATTGAATATATATAGAATATGTATATTTTTGAATATCCACAAAAAAGACAACTTGGAAAATGTTGCATTATCGTTGCTAAAGTTGTATTCTCAAACATTAATGACTTGTTTGATTTCATAATCTCTGCAATGATCGAACAGAACAATATCGAGGTTGTTAGTTGAGTATCTAGAGTCATATCAAAATTGAATATACTATGTAACACTATTATAATCATAATACAAGGAGGTGTGAGAATAAACTCTAATTGGCTCTCGATGGCTTTCGCTAATTTCAGTTTTTTCTGAAATTATCAAATCAAATTGCGATCAGAAAACTTCGATTCCAATCCAGTTATCATAATATCATAAACAACTGATAGTTACTTGAGAAGTAATTTCAATTTCAAACATCGATCACGGGTAATAGTTGGTCAATTCAGGAAACAAAAATGCTTCTGTTACTCTGTGATAGTCAAGAGTTGATCAATGGTAGACAAGTTCTTTCCTCAACGACAACTAAGAGTGAGACGTCAATACTGTCAATAGACGTTATTTAATTTTTTTCTGACCGGATGCCAGCATCCTTCAAAATTTCGCTATATCTCATTGACTAAAGCAATTTTGGAAACGATATGGGTTCACATATCGTGAATTTTGAATGTATATAAAGAATGTATGTTGAATTTAATATATATACCTGATTTATAACACATCGAGATAAGGGGGGAACTTGGTTTACATAATTCAAAAATAGGTGTATTCGAATTTTTTACTTCTGTCCAGAAAGAATTTCAATTTTGTTGAAAATTCACCATATACTTGTTACATATTCAAACAATACGAAGTAATTGTTTCAGCGAAAAACAATGAATTCAGGATTGAATTTTTGTGTTTGATGATGTTGGTGATGCGTCACGGAAATGATTAACTGGCAGAAGAGGTGCAAGGTCAAATTTTTCACTGCACCGAAAGAAAGATTTTTGTTATACCAATTCATTGTGAATGTACTAACAGAAAAAATTGGAGAAGGAAGAAAATGTCCGAATTATATCGCTTGAAACCAAAAATCACGACTATCACGGCAAAGGTTTGGATCACTTTCAAAAGCATTATGTCATAACAATTCTAATTTTTTCAAAGTAATTCAATATACACAGAATGGTTGGTCATTAATGATTCACCAGAAGACGCACTGAATGAATGAATTAGTCGATAATTTTGTCTTCTTCTGGATACAAATTTAATAAAAATGATATTGGTTATATCGCGTTTGGAGTTTTTGGGGTCGAACTAGACTCGAACGATACATATCTGTTCTCGAAGCTGTAATTATACAAAAATATTCCGAATCCCACGATTGAAGCAAAAATTTGTGTACCAAATTTTCTGAATTATCGAGTCGTTTACACATGTACCTTTGATTATCAAGTTGGTCTTTTTAGCAACAACTTCATATACATACATATATTTGAGAGTTCGTAGCTGTCATTTATATACATATATTTACATTAATGTTGTATGACAGTAGGAGGTGAAAGAAGGGAATATGATAGGCGTGAAGAGTTGCAACCCAGGATACAACTCTGATCCGACGAGGCACTGTTATACAGCTATTCGACACAGAAAGCCGGTTAGCGGGATACACAGTTCGATTTACATAATAATTCGTGGCGCGCAAATTATCATGTGCAATGGTATGCATATACGCCTTATATTATTCATCTATATATCTACATGTATATACGATTTACGATAGAATGTTCCCCCGCATTCGAACTACAACGCCGAGCAAATTTGTTTTCCATTTTGCCGCATACTGATTCTTTCGCTCTTTGGAACTTTGCAATAATGTTAAAATGTATTCTCCAATTGATGTTCAACTTGCAAATGTTCGTCCATATCCCCGTCCGCTTCCTCCTCTTTGCAGATGAAAATGAGCTATAACGTTTAATAAACCGAAACACATCTTCTTTAACTTGAAACCTCCAAGTCGGCCTCCACAAAAAATTTTACGTGAGTGGGCCGATATTCATGGAAGTTGACGTTGACTCTTACAAAAATTAACGTTTGAACGTTTGGAGAAATTTCAGAATAATTCTTCTGCAATGGGCTGCATTATGATTTTGATTCAATCACTCATTTTCCGAATCATGTATAATCGTTCGAATTGTATATCACTATCTATATGCTTATATTATTGGTTCCAATGATAAATAAAATTGTCATATGACAAACAAACAAAAAATAATCTTTGCTTATTGTTAGATGGACTTTTGCTAAAATATACTACTTGTCGGAAGATGAAATAGAAAACGATTGGTTGATCGCATCTGAGACAAATGTGAAATTTCTGAAAAAATATTCCACTTGTAATATACATCCATACCTTGAAATCACTACATTCCCAACGGCGGTAACAGTTTCCAGTTGCATCACAGATGGCGTACTATATGCCATATTATTGAATGTCATATTTGAGGCATATGGTTAATAGTGCCGACCGTATTCCCCATAATTGACATTATTGGTAATAATTTTTCAAACGGCTCCCCACCGTCTGGGAAATAGAAATTCCTAAACAAAAGATATTATACTTAAAATGCAGTTTATCATATTTCCAACAGCTATTACTATGAATTGATTATGTGTGAATACTTGTATAAATGAAATAATTAGAATTACGATTCTATAGATGACAAACTTCGCTAGGAATTCTAATGAGGTTCGAAAATTTATTATTAATATTATGCAACTACTCACGTATAACTCATGTATAGCAATACTCCTAGAAAAAATGATGAGCTTTACTTCAAATACAATATCTTTGGACGATTTCATTTTTTTTTCAGATGGTGAGAAGTGGATTAAACCAATTTATATTATACATATATAAAACTGTATACTATAATATTGTATATAGAAAACACTGCGTGTCAACGCATGTTTGTAGTTATTGGTATCGCTGGTGCTCTCACTGATTGTACTATAGCAACTTATGACTCGCAAGGTCATGTCATCGTTGGGTATTTCCCGCGCAGACATATTACTTTGTTAAGCTTACGTCGGAATTTTTAAAAACGTTTTCATGACGCTGTATCCGTTGTTAACAGATACAGTATACATATATACATACATTTGTGGGTAAGGATAATAATAATAGCGAGGATAAAAACTGACGTCTTGCCCTGGACGTCTATATCCTTTGTTAGAAGTGCCGCACCAAATACCTGTATATGTAACCTTCGGTTGCCTCATGCGTCACAATTTATACAGATTGTTAACTACGCACCGAGCTAATCTCACAAGAAGATAAAGAGAATCGGGCGTACGCACAGAAAGTGTAAGGGAATAACGAGGAAGGAAAGACGAGAAGTGATGAAGAACGGGGCTTGACAACAAAGAAATAAGAAATTCGACACGTGTGGAGGTGTTCCCTATACCATATGCATATGTATACAGCTCAAGTAAACTGACGTCAGGCAAATGAAACGTGTTCAAGAAAAAAAAAAACTGGATGAGGAAAAATATACGATGCATACAATAAGAACAGGCGTGAAATACGTTTTTCATGCCTCACGGATCAGTAATGAATCGGTGTATAATGGACGATAATAGTAACAATATATCATCTATTTTTACTATTCCATACCGTACTATGGAAATTTAATGTTTCTTCTTAACTGTCCCAAAGTTCACCGGCATGTTGCACCACGTCTACATATTTGTATACCATATCATATAGGGCAGTGGGGTAAAAGGTACGTTATGTTCAACTGACATAACACGAAAAAGGATGAGAAGATATATACTCCTTGTTGATATACGAATGAAACGCGCTGTTGAGAACAGATGTGATTCGAATAAGGTCACATTCGAGGTTAACTGTTATGAAGAGACCCACTCGTTAAAGCAAGAAACATCATCTGCGTGCTGATATGTAAACAATATATATATATATATATATATATATATATATAAATACTTCAGTTACAATTGCGCATGAATACATGTATGTATGTATTTAAATGCTTGAATAAATACATAACATATTTATGCTATATTTGAAAATGCAAATTCCTTTCATAATAAAACTAATAAACCGATCAGTAACATTCTGTTTGGAATTTGCACCAATAGAAGTTGGTGTTAACCCTTTGTATCCTCATGAGTGACTTACTTAAATCGGGGCAGTCTCTTCTTGTTACTAAAGTACTCACTGAACAATATTAATACACTTGTCATATTGCCAAATCCGTTTTGCAGGTGACAGATGAAAAACTCAAAAAGCTTGGTAAGGATTCAAAAAATCGCAGGGACAAGGTTACATAGTAATCAATCAGTAGAAGAAAATGGTGATATAAAGAGAAAATATGAAGAAAATTAAAAGTAAGTCTCGTGAAATCATCATCCAATGAATTATATTTATCGGTACGTAACGTTGTCCCCTGATCACTCACGTTTCTATGGTAACTTTTGCTATAATATTTTTTCGCAGTGTCCTTGTGTATACTTTTCCGAAACTATGTAGAAGCAGCGCTTTTTCTAGTATCACCTCATCATCCCAGGCGATCGCGAAGTGGATGCACATAACCATCCGGAATAATTTAACCGTCAGGTTTCATCCACTTAGATATAATAGCTAACTTTCCGCATGAAATTTCCCAAATCGGTAAGAGTTATGACGGAGCCGGAACGTGCACTTGGACAAGACCGTGAAAGACCATGTCTGAGCGTGTTCTTGTGGAGGTATATAATATAAGGTACGCGTGGTGAGAGGACGCCGTGTTTGCATAACTTCATATAAAGGTATAATTAATTTTTTTGTGTATAGAAAATATTGTCAAACATAAAGATATTGCATGGTTGCTGAAGACGGTGGAATAGCGATGGTGAATGCGAAAGTAATTCTGAACGCCAACATGTACTCCAGGACATAGTGTCTCGTCGCCGCCTATTTCATTTCTCTTTCTTCAATACAACGGCTATATGCTTACTTCTATATGAGTCGGTGAGGGCCAATACAAGGTCTATCTTGCTGACCTTGTCCGAGTACCCATTATCTCGTTGGTCTTCCGAACTTATGACTATCCCAAGAGAGTTGATTGGATGTTCTTTCATCATTTGCTATGTGAATGAAATCATGAAGAAAGAGAACAATTTTTGTGTGAATTAACATATAAAGTGACAATTAGTTGGCTGCATTCGTTATATCATATGCGTGGAATTTCATATTGGGCGCAAATTATAAATAGTTGCACGTGTGCACTATCATCTTTCAGAATAAAAAGTCTTATGATGGGCGTTGAAAATATAGGTTTATCCGCAATGATGGTGGGACTGATTTCATTTTCATTTATACAGCTCAATTCGACCGCAAGGCAATATGAGGCAAATTCGATAGACATATACATTTATTTGTAAATGTTGGTATTTTCGTAGAAGGACCGATCGAATGTGAGTTTCTCTCGACCGTTTTCACGTGTGAATGCTCTGCCCACTCAATGATCGAAATCCTTCGTTCACGTCCGCATTCTATTTGATTCCCGTACAAGCAGCTCACACCTCCTTCTGGTCAAACTGTATGAAACTATAGAAATTTGGTAGTGCAAACATCATTACCTCATTGCTAGTTTCATTGTATGTAGAACATGAGCGGACCGCGAGAATAATTTCTATTAGTCATTACATACCTGTATTCGTTCATGCTCGTATTTTATAATCACCACCAATTCATTCGTCTGTTGGTTTTTGTTAGTTGCAACCAATTCATCAATCAATTCGAATGATCCTTAACATGAATTCTTTGGGTGTATTGACTCGATTCCTTGCAGTATATGCTCGTTGAACTGTTCATTCTCATAATTCTTTAATTCAAATGACCGTATGATAATATTTATCCTGTTATATCGATAGTTATAGAAGATAAAGATATAATGTAGGGTAAAGTACAATATGTTTGGGTATTGGATATAGATATGCAAATATTGTGTGTAGTATAGTGTGTTTATTTTCATCATGTTTCATTCAAAAATAAAATTATATGTAAAAAAAGACCATCTCAACTTTGTCGATATATAACATATCATATGAATATATTCATAGTATTATTACAAAATATTGAAGTAACATTTACTCTCGTTATGAATAGTGTTATGCATCTACATCGAAATGTTATAATTTTTCTTCTCTCATAATTATATCCCACCGTAAAACAAAAGTCTACGAGTTTTTCTCTTACAGGCTAAATCACAAGTGGCTTATTTTTAATTTACTTTCATATGCGTTTGTGCAACAGCTATTAACAAGCGCTGCCTGCATGTTTCCATGAGAACGGTCACTATGAATGTATAATTTCTACATTGACAACTTTAGTTTTGAACATTACGTGATACAGTAAATTTATTTCGCAGGTGTTCCTCTTGTGGAACATATGTATGAGAATGTTTATTGTCAAGAATTTTCACTGTCCTATATGCTATGCAATATTCCTCCGTCTCCGTTCATTACTAAGGAAAGGCACGCTATATGGAGTGAATTGCATTGGCTGGAAAATAGTCAATCGGATTTAATTTCGTGTCAGCGATTGTATACATATATTTCATTCTGTGCTCTTGTGAACGCATTTCCTGTGAAACGGACCTCCGGATTCAACAATGCAGAAACGTTTTTGAAAACAAAAGTGCAATTGCACAACATTCTTTCGAAAATATTGCAATGTTTCTTAATTTGTCTAACAGCAGAATCGAAAATTATTAGACAAAAAAAATCTATATAATATAGGTGCGTATTAATTATTGACACCTCACGATATATCTACTGTCAAATTTGAAAAAACTCACAAGAGTCATATTAGAGAGTAGGTGGTGAGTTTATATATAAACACACACACACACACACACACACATATATATATATATATATATATATATATATATATATATAATCTGTTTAATAATTGAGAATCATCCTTTTTCGAGAATTTTCCAAGTTGAAAGAACCATGTTAGAAATAGTATATGTGGATATTACATTCATCATTTCCGTGTGTATCTTAAAAACCCCGTGTGTATAAAATGTTATTCTAAATAAATCTAACTTAGGAACAAGTTATCCACGCAATCCGATTCGTATTGGATCGACAGTGTCATCATGCACCAAGTATAAAAGAAAGTCTAAAAAGAAGTGGCAAAAAAAATGTGGTCTAATTAGAGATAAGACTGAGGGCCTACCATAATCTACTTGTCGCTATTATTTTTACTCTATTGCAATACGCATTGGCGTAAGTTTAATGTATTCCCTTCAGTAAAAATAGCCCCATCCGACTATCCTTATCAAAAGTCACGTAATATAAATATGATAATAATAATAATACAAATTGTTATATAACCATATTCAGAACAAAAAGTTATGGGCATCATTGAATCATTATACCACTAAATATATATTGATTAAGTCCACATAATGACACATTTCACAAAGACTGTGGTTAATGGCGCGCAAGACACTGCATAAAAATGATACAGTAACAAAACTGTCCTGTATTTACTCATCTATGAAGTAAAATTTATAACTGTTTGAAAAATAGGCATCATGTCTTATTGTAAAGTCATGTTTACTTCTATCTTGACGCATGTGAAAGTTTATATAATCTGTATAGTATGTATTGCATATGGGTGAATACAAGTTGAACAAAGACTGAATAAGACTAGATGCACAAGTGACATAGAGGCTCACGAATAATTACCGCTTATTTGCACTTATATCAATTAATTCAATGAAGAATAATCAGAAAGAGAAGAAAAATAAAGTGTTATACGGGGAACGGCATTCATAAGTAATTTAATGAAGTATCAATTAAAAAATTCATTAATCATATGAGAGCCAGCAAATGTTTATAAATTATGTAGTTAAATATGAGCAGATTTAATATTTGCTGCGCCACTTTTTCTCCAAAATGGCGACTGTCCTCCCTCTTCCACATCACACATTAAACTTGTCTGATTCACTCGCATATGTTTCTTCGCCCCCTCCCGCTCTCCCGTATTTGGTGTGTCTTCCCACTACAGAAACGTCACTAATTGTATTTCACCGTATTAGTGCGTACGTGTACGTGGTTAGACGACGATTATACGAACTATTGTTTGTATATGTATCCTTTATTCATTCCTTTACACAACAGTACAGCACTCATACCAAAGACATACTGCTAATGGATTCTCCGCTTTATGGCGCAACATGAAAAGCCAATCGAAGATATATTTAGCAGCGTGAATTTCGTCGGTCCCCATTGTCATTATCACACGCTGATAGAAGAACAAATGACTGAGATTAGATGTGAATTTCAACAAATCTTAGGGCCCTTGTGTTTTATTGTACCATGTAATTCTCATTCTATTAAATTAGTTTATTTTGTCACAATGTGGTTCATCATATGTATGAAGCAAGAGAACTTTACGACTTAACAAAATAGTATTTTCATGCTGAAACTATTGTTGAGTTATGTGTTGATGCCCTCAATTCCATTGAAAAAAGGCGAAAAAACAGAAAAAAATGCATAACAATGTCAATTTTGCGATATTCTTAATCATACATCTTGAATGTGCCCGCTCAGAACTGCCCGGGAACCGTCATAATTTGGCAGCCAGATTGTACGTGATCCATAACTTGCTCTTTAAGACGACATACGTGCTCTTTCAACCTATGAACAACGGCACTAAGCTCACTGTTTTCGCCTTTGAGAAGTTTCACTTTGTCCTCAAGCCTGGAAATCCTTTCAAGTTTGCGCCTCCGACACTTTGAAGCAGCAACACGATTACGTTGTCTCTTTCGTTCAAGCTTTATTTTTTCCTGGCTCTCCATATCGATAGGTGACATTGGGGGTGAGCTTGATACACTTGGCACTGTTTGGGGCTCATCTTTGATCATCATTAAACTTTGAGAGAGAGATTCTGTACTCTGGACACTTCCTGGTGGCTCAAGTGTTGTGTACGTTGCACCATGAATACTGCCAGGTTCTTGGGAACTATCAGAATGATGAAGTTCATTCAGTGCATCGACAAATCCACGTGCATAAAGCTCTTGGGCCTCGGTTACAGTTCTTGGGAACAGTATCTGATTCGTTGGTGTTGGCATGGTCGTTACGAGTCCATCTTGCTGTGCAATTATAAGCTTCTCCAATTCGGGCGAGCCTAACTTCAACATATTTAAATCGGGCGAACTGAGAACTGGCGCTGTGTTATTCAGTGTTTGTGTTAATGGGCCAAGTCTCGGCCTCTTTGCTTGCGGTCCTTGGCGTTGTCCGTTGAGATCCAGTGTCAGATTCCTCTTGAGCTGGCCTAAATTCTCACGATTGCCGTTGCTGTATATCGTCGACTCCTCATAAAACGTCGTCTCCATGGTGAAACTACGCACCATCGGAAAAAAACCGATATGTTTTTTTGAATTAGGTTTAGAGCCGCTAATAATTGTTTTTTATTGGCCGTTGGTTTGATTCAGAAATACAAGAACCGAAGAGTCATTCAAAAAAATTAATCAATGGTTTTATGATGAAAATGCAAGTGATAGAAACGATGATATAACTCGCCGGAGAGTCTATTCCACATCGAAGTTCCTCTGACAGTTGCTCTAAATCCACTTTCGTTGCGAGCACTATTCAATAAACAACGGCATTGTTTCCCATAATGCAATCAGCTGTGAGGTTATTCAACAATATCATACACAATCACCATTTGACAGTGAAGACGGAAAAAGTGAAATCACAAAATAATAATAATAATAATAATAATAGATTTTATTACCGAATTTGTCGGTGGAAATTCAAAGCACAGTATTCATTCACAACTTGGTCACAACATTACGATTCATTTTCGATACACGCACATATATATATATATATATATCGCAATACGAAACATGGAGCGCCCCTATAATAATCTTAATTCTCACATAAATTTTCATAACATGGCGAAACTGTTTGTAAATTATTATTGTTCCGTCACGGATCCTGTGATATGAATACACACGAGGTCATTTGCGCACGCGTCCTCCAACACAACAACTATTTACTTCAAGTTATCGGCATCAATTGTTATAACTAACAAATCTAAACACCTAAAAACATACATATATCTAAATCACAAATTTTCTTCCCCTTTGGCAATTTCACGGACAAGTTAAGATGTGATTCAAAGCGTATTGATTAATAATTAATGATATTCATCACTATGGAAAATTCACACCTCATAATCTCGTACTGAACACCACAGTATTTCACCAACTTGTGAACACCCAACTAAATGTACAGCCTTATATCTCGTGACTCACTTTGTCCAAAAATAGAATAAGCGTCAGAAACAATCAATGCTATTGGTTGCCAGTGACGACTGTAGCGCTTTACAATTGGTCGACAACTATGTATTACTGAGAAATCAATGGCGCATGCGTATTTCAAGTTTTATATATACCACACAAAAGTATGCACAACGGTAGGGGGAGCGTTCAAATTTTGCTACATTATGTCGCCGTCGTCATCTTACTTGTTGACTACTATTATTATAAGACTGGGGGTGCGTTCGTGATGTTTGTTGATGAACACTGCTGGCTTTATATACGTGCAGTGAGCCTAAAGAGCCACCGTGGCGCTCATTGGCGAGCATAACATCGTTTATTCTGTTTTATTCACACTGGCGCGCTCTGGCATGCTCTGTGGGTGTCCACAGAAGCAATTATGACGTCATGATGGTTGATGGTATGATTTGCGCCTCACAATGTTACAATTTACAAATGCTGCCCTCAAAGTTTCAAATTCTGAGAGGATAGCGATCAGTTCGTTCTCTAAAAATAATCTCAATCGGTCTCAACGATTATTGACGCTCGTGCATAATGCGTATGCAAGTTGCTCTTATTGTGGGTAATTGAAGGATTTAATGTCGTTATGCGGTGGAATTGTTTACTAATGTGGCACAAAATCGGAAAATAACATAAGACGAGAAAACTTCTACCGAACTAAAAAAAGCCAGATGTGGAAAAGTTTATATGATATTTATAATTGAAGATCAATACAAATATGTAGACATCGATCATTATCAGCCATCTATATTATTATTTCAGTGGTCATCGAAGAGCGTTCGCGCTCACAACGCAACAGCGTCTGGCACCGTCTCTCATGCACCTCAGAGTATGATGCTCATACTGCCCCATGCAATACGGAATTACGGAGTATATATTGAAATTGAAACGAAATCGAGATAAATACAGACGCGGCATGAAAAAGTGGTTGTCAACCAGCACTCGTAAACTTAATTAATCAATTAAAAATAAAAGCGGATGTCAAATTCTAAGCAGTAATTCCTCATCAACGTAAGTTTGGTTGGAAAAGTCGATATATAACCAAAATCACGGAGAAGCAATGGTAGTGCCCGTCCCCATCTTCAGAGTGGATGAATAACAAGTTTAACAAGTGCATTGATTAATGCCCATTCATTACTGTGTTGACTCACATTTTCCGTGCTTCCCAGAAACGTAGTACATATATAAATAAATATTATGCACTGCTCGTGTCTGAATTATTCAATAATAGATTCCATTATTGGAATCGTCAAGTAAGTAACATAAGATTGGTTAAACTACGTCCAGGTAGTCTGCAGAATTCATGCGTTTTCCGATTTGAAAGAAAGGCTGTATGCAAGATCATATCTACATACCCTACCGGATTGCACAAACGTTTGAGAGACAATCCAATTTCAGTTCGAAAGTTTAGCCACAGTCAAATGAAGGTATTTTTAATATACTTGATTAACTAGACACCTATATCTGAAAGGGATAGACCAAATGCGCCCAATACTGTCCTGGATGAGTTCGTTATTTACCAGCAACCCAAGCGCTTATATATTTTCAAATTGAGAACATACTCTAACTCGACTTCTCAATCATCTGCTGGTTTCCATTTTCAGTCTAGCAGAATCAGAATGAAATTTGGAATAAAATCGAAAGTTTTCTGTAAAGTCAGCAATTTGATGATAAATTCTCAGATAATCTAATTCACTCTGGATGTATATTTATTGTTAAGTAAAGTCAAACTTCAAACACGCTTATTGTGCCGTGATTATTTATTCAATACATACATATGAATTAGAATTGAAATTGAGAAGAAAAACAAACAAACAAATGATATTATATATCTTATATTTGGGACACTAAAAATATAATTTTTCCTGAAGTAAAGTGATTATGGGATGTTTGATTGGAAGTTGATTCTGATCGGTCGATGGTTGCACGATATTTATATTAAGATTGTAGAGAATAGGAATACAGAAAAAGTGGAAAGGTCATGCCAAAATTTTGAAATATTTTCTTGTTTATCAATAGATCAATTCAGGTAATATATAACAAATGCATTGTTGTCCACAATATAAATACTTATATATGTATTTACGTGTTGGCGTAACGTGACGTATGTTACGTTGTTTAAATATTTTCCCCGGTAGACATTGCATACAATTTTTTCTATTATATACAATAACGCATACTAATATTTCTTCTTTTGATATAATATTTTTGTGAGCACTTATCATATAACGGAACAAAAATTAATTTTTACTCGTCGTTACATATAAGGATCTGTGTATCACACGATTGAAATTATTTTACTAGCGTTGTGTGGTATGGACCATGCGAATACATATATGCAATCTCAATGATTATTATGATAATAATATCATATGTAGTATGAAAATCAATATTATTAATAAATAATAAGGCTATTAACAAAAACAATTCTGATATAAATTTTAATATACAATATTTGTTCACACATCCCGTTCACATCGTCCAAGTGCGAGTCCGATGATAAAAAATCTGGAAATGTTACAAATTGATTGCACGTAGTACTGTTGCAGTAATTAATAATTTTCAATACAATGACATAACTAATATAATATTACAGGCACGTGCAGTTAGATTGGCACTGACACAAATCTCGCCTGCGAGAAGATCTCAGTGTCGCAGCCCTGATCAAAGCTCTCATATTGTTGGAACATATATAACAAATCCTCACATAGTGCACTTTCTCACACAATTTATAATAAACACTGACAGCCAGAAAGATGGACGGATCGCTGTCAGCATCGCTGTCAGGTCAAAAGAGATAGAAAATCAGTGGCAAGAAAAATATCTGAAACGATGCCTGAAATAATTTAATCGTTTTCAAAAGTTTTTCAGACCCTGTTTTAATATTTTTCGTTATAAAAATTTTGATCGAGTAATTTGCAATATTTATATTGTCTATATACGTTCCGAGACAATGATGTATTTTGGTGAAGATAATGAATCTATTGTCACTTGACTCACAATAAATGGGAGTTTCATCCAATGATTTCAACTCTCGCTCGTCTATATATAGTTATATGAATTCATAAACATCTATACTTTCTGTGTCTACATTCACTGTACGTCAATATAAATTTTATATGTACACCTCGAACGCATATTCTCCGAATTCATTCATACATATACATACATGCATACGCGAATCTCATAAAAATATAAAAGTAATGTTGACATATTGTTAACATAAATTTCTACTTCTTATATTCATCCTTCCTACAAATATTATGTCCCATTGTTAATTTCTTTTACATTAATATTTTTTCATGCAAAATCAACAATGCAGATTGGCACTATCGCGTAAACATATATATAATATGTATGCATGCATATATACACATGTATATATATATATATTTCATCTAAATATTGAATATATTTGCATACATTTTATAACCGTATATGTTACGTAGATCAGTATCTGCTTGAAACCTTTAAAAATTTTTCTTCAATGTAACGACATATCTGCATTTATCAAATAATTTATGTCCCTTTTCCCGCGAAATATAATTATTTTTTTTTCACACCCGCATTGGAAGTTGATTTTTTTTTGTGCATGTAACCAGTTTTAAAAGTGGTATATCCATTCACAGAAACGGCTAAAAAGTTCGCCTGACATCTATTTTTGCTCAGTTTCTCATTTTTTTTATTGTGGATCAGTTAACCAACTTCTAATAACAGGTATTATAGAAAATAATACACGATTCACGTACCGATGGAAAATCGCTTGCTCATGAGAAATCATTCACTTTCAGCATTTGTATCTCAAATAACTATTCCATAGATATATATCTACAATTATATTCACTTTCTGTATACTCATCACGCGTGTCATTCAAACTCGTTTCTTACTGTACACTTGAACATGAAATACAGTGGAGCGCGTAACAATAATATTTTTTACTTATCAAATTATAAATTTTTAGTATTTTTTTTTAATTATGTTTGATGTTTATACACCATGCATCTCTTCTAGTGGAAGAAACGCATGATGGGTGGACGTATCTGCGTAGAAGTTGTGACCTCGTGAAGATAAAGAGTAGTTTGTACTCAATGTGGATAAAATGATAATAAACGCGGACCAAAAAAACCCAGAAATTTTCAAACTACCTCTATTCATGAAAATAGAGGTGAAAAATGAAGGGGACGCCACCGAGGGCACAACTTCGTGTGGACCCATTCAGAGAATCCGGCCTGCTGTCGGAATTCAATGTCGATTTTAATTAAATTTGTTACCTCAAATTAATATATTTATGAACAAGGCACTGCTCGCAAAATTTTCTTTGGTTCGTGCTGGTAGGTTCTCAGAAGCATTATAGAGAGCATGTATGATATCATAGGATATTTAAGGATGTAATAACAATAAGATGAATTTTTATGAAGTTCATAAGGGCGAGAACCCAGCGAGAACCCCAATAATTTCTAGATGGACAGATTCCAATTGAACTCCAATGCTATTTCCCGTCCAACGACATGATCTATCAAATGATAATATTAATGAATGTGATTATTTTGCATAAATTTCATGTATTGTTAATCGTTTGCTTGTTTGTTGGAAAAAAATCATTCTCTAGAGGCGTGAAGAATGCGAGTGTTTAATTCACATGAATACCCCTTCATTTATTTTCGAAACTTGATTATTCAATTTATGCCTTGAAGAATTTGACAAATAAATATAAAATTTATTGTTGGCAGCTTAACATCAGCTATACACGATTCATTTTTCGTAACATATTGAAACTTAATAATCATATATCTCTATTAGCAGATGTTACGAATTATAATATGATTGCGGAAATTTTCACGCGTTCTACGTACATGCGTAAACGCAGCAATAATGAATACCTTCATATGTGTATACGATATGAAACGTAATACGTGATATTGAATTCAATGAAAATATTGCAATGAATTTCTCCATTCTCGAAATTTTCGATTTATCCAAAATGTCTTTTATACGACATTGTTGTAAAAAAATCAAAAACACTCGCATTTCAATTTTACGCTATCGAAAGTTATGAATTGACAAGTGTATAAAGAACTAACAAAGGATGAAAACAAAAAAACCATAGGAATAATGAAATCGGGATGAAAAAATTATTTCCTTAGTCTTGCATAGGAAAATACAAAAATGGTCCAAAAACCCGCATTTGTAGTTTAAATCGAACGCTCCCGTCTTGCAGGAGCAAACAAATGCCGTGGGTTACAAAGGGAAGCACTTTGTTTTTTTTCGGATTATACCACATCTACTGTCTGTCACTTTACCGATTGCGAAGCTTTCCTGCATCACTGAATCCTCTACACATATTCGTCCGAGTCGCTTTTTCACTCTGAACGGGGTTGAACGAGGGGAAATTATTTCATAGAGATCGCTCGTTATTCCCTGTATTTGAACTCGCCGTTTAGGACTGATTGATTCCGTGTCATTGATCGGGATAGCAATATCTACCTCTAGAAAGTGGTTGTTTTGCGATTTTGTTGATACGTTGACGATATGAGGGGTCCTATGTTCATCGTCATTCTCGTGAAATTCATCATACGGTGAAATACATACATCTGAGAGGCATCTCTTTGAATCGTAGATTATTGAAGGATCGGATGCATCTATATTCTTGCCTTCAATCGGAAGCCGTTTTTCAGTTGCTGCTACTGATATTGACCGTATTCCAGGATTTGTCGGCTCCACATCATCAGCATAATCTAACGATGAACATCTTTTTTCGAAGAGGGCCGATGTAAATGTTTGTTTATCTACAGATACATTGTCTTCATACGTGTTATATCGTATTTCATCTTCCATTCCAGACCCCTTGAGTGGTCTTGGTCGTCGAATGCTATCCTCACGTTCCATTGACAAACAAAATTCTTTATCTGCTAGAGATATTTTTTTTGGCATTCGCGCTGATTTCAAATAGTCGAGCTCCCAATCTTTGACTTCGTGAGATGGTGTTTTCAATATGCTCTTGACTTTACGTAGTTCTGTAAGAAGATCCATAGTTTCTTGAGACGGTTCATGGAACATTCTTTCCATGGACATTCTCGAAGGTCCCACAACATCTGCACCTTGATTATTGGATTTATCAATTCGTTCTTGCTTGTTCAATTTGGATTTCACCGGTTCTGAATATGAGTTGTTGTGATAGATGATTTCATGTTTCGAGAGTACTTCGGTATTATTCGAATATTCTACTGTGCTTATCATTCCTTCATTTTCACTATTGCAATCTTCATTTGTGACATCGTATGTCTTGCTGAATTTTATTGAGTGGCCAATTGATGTTTTCATTGGTATGAATCTATATCTTCCATTATTGCAAATAGTAGTTATACCCGTACTAGGAGTTGAACTGTTAGTTGTAGTAGTAACTGTCTGTGTTTTTAATGTAGTAGGAGTTACAGTTACTGAAATATCGTGGAGCTCAAATTTGTGACGATGTGTAAAATCACTTTGGTGAGCGTATTTATCATTGTTCGATGGACGATGAATAGTGAGCGGTGAGTCACCACTGCTTGGAGAATCCACAGATATCGCTGATGTTGCGGATCCTATTAGAGTTTCCCTTGTGTATCTTAAGCTCTCTGACGATATGCCACGTCGTCCGTTATTACGGCAACCATTTTCGTTCTTTTGTCTTTCCGTTTTATCCCGAATATCCACGGATACTTGTCTCTCCTTGTTTAATATATGATTAGATTCAGTACACTTCTCTGTAAGACTATCAAATGTTTGTCTCTGACTTTTTGATGATATCAGTTTTGAACACGCTGTTTCATCATTCAATTCTTCCATGTCCAATACTTGTCGGAATATTGTATCCCGTTTGTTAATGTTCTCGGAAATAATTGCATTTTGAGTTTCTGTTCGGATACATGTGGGTATCCGTGTTTCACTCGACACCTTTGAAATATTTTTATTCGTCAGCGGATCGACGAAGTTGTCATCATCACACAACAATTCACTGGACATGAAATGAGAGGAGTTCACGATAGATTTTGAAATTGTCGTTACTGTCTGTTCCGCCGAGCATTCGGGTGAGTAGTGCCATTTGATAGCTGTAGTTCGCGGTGACGTCGAACGTCCAATATTTGACGAAATAATCTCATGACTTGTAGTGATGCGACATTTCACGAGTTGAGCCACATCACAACATTGGGAATTGGATTCTGATTTGGAATCTGAAAATTCAATTTCATTGCATGTTTTTTGCAGAGATGATATCGAACTTGGCTCGCAATTCAATATATCATCTAAAGACGCACCTCGCGCTGGATCACTACGAATATTCGTACCAAAGCAGCAGATCTGATCAAGATCTTCTGTTTCAAATGAATACATCTTGAGTAACGGAGTCTTGCCGCTGCCACGTTCACTGTCATGATTAAATTGCGTTCCATCTTTAACAATTAAAATAACATCGTTCGGTTCATCGGAGTTTGTATTTCCGGTATGTATTTTTTCAATAGTCATAGGTTCTACGATTGTGTGCGTTCGACGTATCATAGACCTAGGTACTTCCCGAGCAGTATCAAACGTAAATTTATCCAGGGTCTTTGATGAACCAATTTTGTCTAAGAATGGTTTTTCCGTGGCTTTACTAGGTCCAATCCTCTCCAAATATGGTTTACCAATACCAATACCAATGCGAGGTACAATTTTTGAAAAAAACGGACGATCTTCGGTTTTGGATACACCAATTTTTCTCAGAAATGGCCGTATTTTTCCACGTTCTTTCAATCCATTATCCAGTGTTTGACCATCGTTAAGGGGCTCATTGCTGTGATTCGATGAATTATCACTACTTTTGGAACGCGCTCTTTTATTTCTTGGATGGGGTGTTAATGGGGTCCTGGGTGTTTTTGGAGTGACCGATGGACTGGCATCAGGATTGGGACAAGTCTCATCGAGGAGTGCAATGGCATCAGTCAAATCCATATACGCTTTTCTGGGGGTTGCGAAATTCGTTCTAAGCGCAACTATTCCAGTCTCGGTGTTACTAATCATCATTGGTGGTTGATGAATTTCATGTGAGAAAGATGAAGAGGGATACGAGTAATGGTGATCACATGATACTCGTATTGACGAGTCGATAACTGACTCTTCTGTGTAACATGGTGTGATCTGCAATTCTTCTGGTCGAGCCGCTGGACTCTGGGGCCCATTCTCATAATTGTAGAAGGCTTTTGCAATTGCACCACGACTCATTGATTGACAACTAAAATTCAGTGACAGGTCTACCGCCGAACTAGATGATTGTTTGTTTGCGTCAATTATCGTGCGTCGATATTTCGAACATGTAGCAAAGTGTGGTGGCGCTGGATGTGTTGTTTCTACCACAATGCGACCTTGTGCGCACGGTACAATAAGCCCACCATCTATTGGCGCCTCTTCGGGCGTTAAGGGCAAAGCTGCGCCACGACCGAACTCGATAAACCATAACTCATCCCTCAATTCGTTTTCTCACTTTTTCTCATTCATATCCTTGTTGAGGTAATGTAGCACGTAGTGGAGTACCAGGTCGTAACAGTATTTATACTCTGTCTGGAATTCAGTGGATTAATTAATTCTATCATCAGAATACTACTACTACTACTACTACTACTATTACTACTACTACTACTACTACTACTACTACTACTACTACTACTACTACTACTACTACTACTACTACTACTACTACTACTACTACTACTACTACTACTACTACTACTACTACTACTACTACTACTACTACTACTACTACTACTACTACTACTACTACTACTACTACTACTACTACTACTACTACTACTACTACTACTACTACTACTAATGATAAATATGATGGTGAAAAGAATCAATTACCATATTTTCGACGAGTTGCGGTCGATGTCTTCGTACAGTTTTGACCGCCTGAAATATATCTACTTCACCGTGTTGTATTACCTGCTCGATACAAGCGTTAGCAGCACAATATACGCCACATCGACTCCTGCCATCAGGTGAGACGACAGCCACCGGTCCATAATCCGTCCTTTGACGCCACCTCTCTACCATGTTCATTAATTCAACAAGACTGTTTGTCGATGTCGGCACTGCCTGACCCATTGGCCAACAGGTCAACTGAAATAGCTGTACCGTTTTCGGAGGCGCTTTCACACCTGCCATTAGCTCCGTCAGCGATACAATTTTTTTGTTTATCCTGAATACCTGCGACAGCGCATCACAATTATTGTTTCAGTTGTTTTCTTTCGCGATTCCTATTTGATTTGTCTGTTTATTATTTTATTCTGCGTTATGAAATTTAAACTTTATCTATAAAGATTGCTCTTTGAGTTTCAATAAAAGTCCACATATTTACTTACCCAAGTTTTTATGTTGGTATAATGATTGTGACTAATATGGTCTATCGTGAAAACAGGACCATATTTTTTTGAGTGTCTACCTTCTGGCCAAAAATTCGGGAAATTCGTAGATGACGCAGGTGGTACACATAGAACGACTACGGCTGCACATTCATAATCGTATACTAATGACCAAAATTCACCACAAGTGTGTTTCAATGGCCATTCTGTCACGATATATTCGCGCGGTTTTGTATACCCCTATCGTAGAAACATTGAATATTGATATATATTTTCATAATCATATGCACAATATTAGCTTTACGATTGATACGGTTTTTTTCAAGACTTCAAATATAAAATGTTATCTCACGTCTACAAAAACGGCGTTTATGTAATCTGTGAAGCTGTTACCCTGGAAACTTGTCAGATAAGGACGAAAATTGTCAGCTGTTGAAAAAAAAAAATGAATCGCTGAACATTCTGGATATGGTTCAGGAATAATGATGATAATAATAAAAATTATGATAATAGAAGTACGAATGGTGATACTAATAATAATCACTTACGCGGTACCACTAGTACATCTCTATTTTTCTCCCTATTATCGGCGCGATGACCACCGGCACAATCACCAATTGTAAATCGTGGTGTCTGCTTGCAAATTTGTTGATACTCTCGTTGATATTCGTTCATTTTGGTGATTTGGTTCTTCACGCTCTTTTGCTTCAAACGTTGAGATAATTCCGATACAGCAAACCAGGAAACACCGCATATCACATATTCCTCTAGAGTGTCATAGACAAATTTGTATTGATCCTGTGGAATAATATTATATTGTGTCTATAGTCAGTTGAATCCATCCGAAACAATTTTACATCATTATATCACAGCAACATTCATCTTATAATGTGCTATTCACAATTCAGATAGAAGTAATGGCACCTCCATAGAGAACGAAATATAGTTATTTATTTACCAAACTTTCGATAAGCCCACGTCTACTTTGTCTGAGTTTTTTCAGATATCCGAAGACATCAAACGTGTCTTCTTCCTCTGCAAGTTCCATATTGGCATCAACTGCAAGATACACACCAGAACGACCGCCTCCATCACTAGAAAATTCGAAGAGAACAAAAAATGTAATTCAGGCACCTTAAAAATGCAGTACAATTGATGATGAAGTATATTTACTTGCAATGTACCACCATTGGTCCCGATTCATTTTTTATAGTTGATCCAACAACTGCTCTAACACGCCTACGGAATTCCAAAACTGCATTACCAAATGGACATGTGTGTGAGTGCCACTCTGTATAATGAAATTGCAATAGTGTCCTTTCTTCGCTAATTTCGCCTCTGTCATTCTTATTGCATAGTTTTATCGTTCGTATATGGAAGTTTGCAAGTTCCTCTTCTTTCAATACTGACACGCCGATTCCGCCGTATTCTTCGTCCTTATCTTTATTCGCTGGCCAATACTGAACACACATAACCTAATGAGAATAATGTTAACAATATAATGACATTGAAGAACTTTGTGCTGAAATAAATAATCGATGAAGGAAAATTGTTACTAATTATAGGACGTATATATCCAATAGAAAATACAGACTTAAGAGATGGATAAAAGTATCTTCACCTTTATGAAGTCAAATGTTTTTGTTAGCATAACTATACATGAAGCTCTTTCCTGCCATACCATCCGCCAAAATTCCGTTACAGTTGTCTCTATAGGTCCTTGGGTCACTATGTAGGCATTTGGCTTTAATAAACTCTGAAAATAATCAAATTCAACGAAAAAATTTGCATCACCAGATGTTGATGAAAAAATAATAGATAAACTAATAATACATAATGTGGTAATAATACAGACGTCTACATAGGAAGCATTGATATAGTCAGAGTCGGGTTGACCCTCTATGGTATCCAAAACTACTCTGTTATAATCATCTGCAAGATACATACACCATTATTCTCATTCTTCTTATTATTATTATCATTTCTGTTTCATAACAAACGTTTAAGAACTTAATTATCAGAGTCCTCTTTATTGATAATCGTTAATAATATGGGGGGCTAGTTCAGGAGTTAGGTATAACGAAGTTAATACCTAACTTATAATAATAATAAGTTAGGTATAATGAAGTTAATAATAGACGTTCGTCTCTGTATGAGCACTATAGTGCCATCGTTGAAGTTGATTCAGTTTTATGTTCACTTTGCGCGATGTCCAAATGCACCAGCCATAGAAACGACAGCAATCATCTGATTCATAGTTACTTTCCATTTTTTTAATATGTTTGTCTCGTGCAAAGGAGTAAATAATATTGTTAGTCACATGCATTGCTTATCGACTGGGAGAATGTATGAATACAGGCACACTGCTCAACAATTATTCTATAACACTCATTCATATTTACATGGAATACATCGTTGATTCTGGTTTTTTTCTCTGTTGGCTGGTTTCATTGCGTGCCTACACAAGTGAGTTTCGACCTTCGCTGCGGACTGTAACCAAAAACAAAGTTGGGACATTCATCTGAATGTGAGGATACTGCATATCAAATAAAATGTATATCAATGTGTCTATCCATATATGAGATCCGTGGCGGAAGAACAATCTACGTCAATGATGTGTCTACAGGACTCTTCATCATTTTACATGAAAAATTCGACTGAACATGAATACTGGAAACTTGTTTCTCCCTGT
This sequence comes from Zele albiditarsus, assembly GCA_958496275.1. Classification (NCBI taxonomy): domain Eukaryota; kingdom Metazoa; phylum Arthropoda; class Insecta; order Hymenoptera; family Braconidae; genus Zele; species Zele albiditarsus. The sequence continues at coordinate 11,934,976 of OY292414.1, forward strand.
CATAATCTCTAATGGAATTACATATATTTACGCGTTACCATTGATTTAAGCCATTACAATGTATTTCGAAGTAGATCAACGTAATTATTTATGCAATCTGTAATTTCCCCAAAATCAACGTCAAACAAGTGCTAAAGAGTTGTATACCATCCCGCCGTATTTTCATGTAGTAATCCGTAGAAAAACAGCATATTCCTACGTGTTATAAATCACACTTGCCATTGTTTCACAGCAATGTAATTCTCTTTGATTCATAGAAAAAAGATATCAAAATTCGAACAGCTGTTAAGTATATAATGAAGCCACAAGCAGGACAGCGAGACGAAATCATATGCTTCATATGTATAATATCCCTTTATTTGACTCGGAGGTTGAAGAAAAAAAAACAACGATATTATTGAGGATGAAAAAGAATAAGATGGAAACAAGATATTGTCAGTTATGAGTAAAATGTGTGAAACCCACCTGGAACTCCACGCGATACAAGACCGGAAACTTTCGACGAAGCTCACACAGCTTTGGATATTGTGCGAGGGATGTAGGCGCCGATGGCAGAGTCGTTCCCATGTCACTGAGTTCTTCGGCAGCTAATATGAAATGGGGAATCAGAATAAATGAAAAATCAATGTCGATAACAACGTGAGCTTCTACACAGGAAGAAATCATATAAAAGCTGTTAGGCTGTCACCGACACCCTCAATGGTCATTACACTACATAGTGTAGTGATTCAATAACAGTCTTCATATTTGATATAATAACAACATGACAATGATTGCTCCGTACATCAATATATATTTAGTACTATACAGAATCATAAGCGTGACTATTTTATACGTTCCAGATGTAGTAGTTAATGGCACATTTGCCGATAACATCCGGGAGAAGCTGCATCGGAGTCCAAACTATAACCCATTTAACATATATTCTATCACCAATGTATGGTTGTACTAATACGGCGAAAATTTCATCGGGATAGTTACTAGAAACATATAGGAAACCGAAAAATAACTCGAGATAGTCAGAAATACAATATACTTCCCAGCAATTTTGATCATGCACATATTCATTTCCACCGCGGGCATATTCATTTTTTCTGTATTTATCGACACAAATTAGTATCAATCACATAGATGTTTTTAGGCTGGAAATATCTGCAAATCCAGACTTTTCGATCCACCATATTTCATATATTGTTGTTATGTACTCATTATTAATTATTACAAATATTGAATATACCACATTGTTTATGTGTCGTTGACTTTGAACACAGGTTTATTACACAGGGAAGTTGCTGAAAGCGTATAAACCACCTTGACACAGTTGTCATTGGCTGCACTCCAACGCGTCTCTTCAATCATCGAGTAACTCTGATTACGAATTACCAGATTATTGTCAATGTTTTATAGAATATCAGAGTCTATGTGGAACCTATCTAAAAATTTGGTTTTGAATGTTATGAGATGTATACAAACACTGTACACTGAGGGAAGAGTTTATTCGTATTCAATGAGGTATGTTTGCGACCAATAAAATCCACATTGGAATGAAAAGAATTTATTTTTCATGTTATGAAGTGCACTCTTGTTTCATAGAAGGTCGAATACTCAGGAGGGTGTGAGGAGACAGATGCAGCTGACTCACGCACACTTGTCCAAAGAGGAGAAGGTTATGCAGAGACCGGTGCGAATCGTCTACTGTATACTATTGGTCCATAGTAGTGGAGTCGATTCATACTCTTATTTGGACATGTCGTTTGCTCGAAAGAAAATAGACACAACCCGAAATCACAATTCTTGGATTTTGTACCAGAAATTCCTGCTAAGGGGTAACGGTTTCAGCATAAAAAAAAATTTGAAATTGTATTACCATGATTGTACTTCGAAAGTAGGAACAGAAACTTTGTTGGCCATTATTTTACAAAACGTCGTATGGTGATAATGAATTCATCATTTCTGAATTGAGTCACTTTTTTTCCGGGCTAATGATTCACAGATATATAGTGAGTGTTGGAGTCAATTCCGAACTCTGTGGAATTCGTGCGAAACGAAACACTGAAAGAAATCCAGTATTCCGTGAACTCCAATCCACTTCTTCACCATACTCGAACATTGTGAAATTGAAGGACCAACATTCATTCTCGTCCATGACTAACATGTTATTTGTTTATGACGTATATAGGCACGGAACGAAAACTAACCGTATTCGGTAGTTATTCTAAGTGTTTACAATGAACAGGCAATTTACCCTATCTATCTAAGTTACCCGACTCGTGTTGATCTATATATATTCGCGTGATCCAGTTTGATATTTCATGATATCATCATTGAGCACGTCACTTGCCAAAACTGTTGTTTAGTAATCTTTCCATAGTAATTTTTTCACTTTTCTACTGATAATTGTGTATCATAAAGTGATCAACATGATGAAGACATGATGAAGATCTTGAAATGTCTAACCAGCAGAATCAGTGACGTTGCAATAACTTTTCGACCAATGTATAATTTTTTGCAGACAGACAATATTACTCCCTCACCTCATGTCAAAAATGAAAAAAATTGATTCTGGAGAAGTTGTCACTTTTTTCAACAACGGTCGTGAGCCGATGAAGAAATTGGAAATTATGCATATGAAGTGGAGCATTTTTAATTTTATCAACAAAAATAATATATGCATTAGCTTTTATTTCGTATCAGTCTTATCATGCTTATATGTGCAATCTGAAAGCAGAGCGCCTGAGCGTATATCGCATAATTTTCCATCTTCAATGAGACTTTCCGAATTATTATCATTTAAACGGCCAAGGATATTGCATGATTTTTCGGTGTCGCTGATTTCGCAAATTCGGGATGTGTATTCTTCATATGAAACTGGTGAATTCAATGAAATGGTTGGGAATTCATTGTAAATTGACACCGAAAATGATGAAACATTAGAGTGAATTTAAGACCAATGAAATTTCACATCATTGATTTTTTACAGGATTCATTCGACGAACTGTCGCGAATATATATTCTATTTGAAGTAGAAATTCTTTCAAATATATCGCAAGATTATCCCGTATTATAATTGCTCATGGAAACGTAGTAAATTTCCACTTTTTTTTCCATATTAATGTGAAATATATGGTTGCACTATAGTCACTTTGACTGTATGGCATTCGAACTTTTTCAGTAGAGAATATACGGTGTACGTTTCACTTATTCGGTATGTTTCGTAAATTCACAAATATTCAATGGTACAATATCGCAATTTGGCATAGAGGTATATTTGTATAGAGGACTTAGACCGGAAGCGATAATCATTAATTTAATCTCAACGATATTATTATATATTGCAAATCGTATATTTATCCGTCTGCGAGTATAAACAAGCTTAAATCATGACGATCTAGCCTACCTATATTCGTATACGCATGTTATATTGTACACGTATATAAATATACGCGTATATATGAGATTTGACTATATTATTTAATGAATTTGTGTGTATACATGTGTTGGGGCACGTAGGTATTTCTGGTCGCTAGAAATAGCACTGGTGGACCGACCTCAGGGTCGCTTGACGTCATCCCACATGTCATCAGAAACTCAGTGATGCTTTATTGCATTTATCTATATAACAGAATGATATGTTCAGGACGAATTTAATTAAATATGCACTTTCTACAAAATGCATATCAATTTGATTGCTAAATCGTATATAAAGACACACATGTAAATAGGAATTGAAAATAAGGAAGGCGATTCGCCATGGGCAACAAGTTTTTCCGCCTCTTATACGGAGAAACATGTACGATTCAAACTGTCTACATGGATCATAAGAGATTGTGATTTTGTAACAGGCCTAAGGATCTGAACGAGTAGATAAAATATTTGTGGGGGTCAGTGGTCAGTAGGAATATAACTTCGTAAAATATCAGAAAAAAAAATATGGCTTAGAGGAATATAACCGGAGGAATATACAGTTGACTTCGATGAATAATTCTCGCTCCTGCACTATCTACTTTTCTCGTGACAACACTCCCCGTACTATTCTGCGCGCAAATAATAACAATCACAAATGATGAATAAATACTGGTTTTTCACAATACATCTATTTATTAGAATGTCTCTCATTGGGATTTTCCCCAGTGGGATTCTTTCCCAGATTCTTCCAGTAATATTTTCTCACGATATATTTTTCCAGGGAATCATACAAATAAAGTATTGTAATGTAACATATAAAACTATGTCAGGCTTCATGTTTTTCACATTTTGACATTCAACGAAGCCTCAATAATATCAGGCAAATTACAAATAATAAATATTTATTCTTCGTTCAAGAGCCAAGAATAATCTTTAAATCATATATAATAATTGTACCAATACACTGAGATTAATAATATTTGTTCTTGACAAGACCAAAATGTATACAACATATGCAACATAATACAAATGTTTCTCATGCAACAGTAGCATACCTATATATGACAATCGCATATATTGCGAACTATAATAATATAATAGTTGGAATGAAGAAAATCGCAGTGTGATGAGTAGAGGTGGATGACAGTGAAGAGAAAGAGAATGTGGTCGGTCAGTGGCGCGTAAAAATCCGTGTCAAGATCAACACTCACAGTATTATACGGTAGCAACAAAAACGAATTAACTAATCTAGAGCTCGGCTTGAAAATGCAGTGGGGGCGTGACGTGAGTTATAAATATTGGGTAGCATGTAGAAAATTTGCATGTATGAAATTAGGCATAATATTAGTTATGAATTCATATGGATGTGAACGATATGATTATTCTGATCCTATAAAACATATATTCGCTGAGAATATTTCATGTAATTTTCTTTTAGTATGAGTTATGCTTGAACACATTTCCTGATATCGTACCGAACTAATATACCCATACATGAAATAGATAAGCCTGAATTCTGACATGAGTTTCCTTGCGACATGTGTGCAGAGCGGCATGTCACTTGACAATCGATGATTGAAAAGACGAAATCACTTTTACCTGTGAATTCCGGTTTGAATGGCGAATAAAAAAGTAGGGATGGACAGAACAAAAAGGAAGGAAGTGAAAAAGAACATGATACTGAATAATAATTATTAAACAAATATGAATGGATTGTATCATAACTATATATATACCTGTTTATGTGAGTAGGAAATTTAAAAATATAGTACATTCTTCTATGTCAACAATTGATGTGGAAACGATGTTATAGCTGTTAAACCAATTTATTTTTTCGTATAAAATGTGACCATTTTGGATCAATATTCTCGGTGACTGTCGGCTAATCCTGAACTACTGTAGACAAAATTTATTTCTCAGCAACTTTCCTCTTAGTTTCATTAACTATGCTTGTCCGTGTACGTATGCATGTATATTGTACACATGTAAATATATATGACATTACTAATGGCTGATATGAAATGCCAAATAATCGTCTGAATTAGGATTTGTATTGTTTTTATTTAGTTATTTTTTTTTCTCGATCACTCACCGAACGAGATGAGACCACTGTTGAGCATCGACAACTTGATTTGGCTTGGTATTGAAGCAAGACTCGTGCCAGTGTTGAGGTGACGCTTCCGAGGTGGCTTCTCAGGAGTTCTTGGTGCACTCCTGCTTCTGTGGTGATGATGATGTTTCCTATGGGAATGGGAATGGGAGTGGGAGCCGCCGGCAGTTGAAGTTGCACCTGTTCGATCCGAGCCTACACTGCTGAAACCCACTACGGCGCCACCACTTGATTGTGTGCGTAAAGATGACATTTTTCTGAAAATGGGTTAAATTACAGCTATATACATATATGTATACATATTCAATAATTAGGATTTTAAGTGACATCGCTTTTAGTTTGAATTAATGAGTTGATTGGAAAATGATGTCTATAATTCGATTCGTGAAAAATGGCATAACTGATGTTTTTGAATATTTTCAACGCAAGCTTTAATAGAGAAGTGTCCCAAAAACGTACCCTACGTATATACCCAGTGCCTCTAATATAAAATATTTTCATATTTTTTCATGTTTCATGGATGAAATGTTCTACATTCAACATTTTTGTATTGTTTCATCAGTTTACGCCGAAATCCACGTCGCAGGAGATGTTTCATACACCCTCGTAATAACCGCGGTGAATGTGGGTCGGGACGGTTTTCATCTGCTGGAAGAGATATATAAAATTTGGACAGCGCAGGATGATATTTGGACAGCTTATTTAGGGGTGACATAATTCTGCGATGTAACGGATACTGTATGGCCGGTAACAGCCTCATTTCGTACGGCTTCACGGCATGGCATTGGAAATCATTTTGGGTCGTTAACGCCCAACGGTTTTACTATTGATAGATGCGATTATTCGTGAATTGATTCTGGAACATGAAATGGAGAACCATGCTTCTACGTCATTATTCGAATTGACTGCAGAAGAACGGAATAATATTTCAGATGAATAATAAAATGCCATAACTTGAAGGGTTGGAATGGAGTGCGAGCGAATTCTATTTACAGAGAGACCAATAGTTCCTTCTATTCTGTTGGTTGGTATGATTATATTGAGGCCCAATGGAGGCACTGTGATCGGTGATATTATTTATTAATATATAGGGTGAAATATCTCATGCATTGGGAAAAGATGCATAATGATGTATCCAGATATTATTTTGTCGATCATATATAAGTATCAAATTGTTGCTCGAGCAACGATGAGCGGTGAACCAGTTAGTCTCAGTGAACAATTTTCATTACTCAGCGAAACAAAAACAGTTTTTGACATTAATATTTTGAATAATAATCTGTGATAATATGCGTATGCGAAGCCATATTCAAATCCATCTGGTGAGGAAATAGTGTCGTTGAGTAGATGATTTTAGATATATATATATATATATTCATATAGCAGGCGTGTGTGAACATTGAACAAGCACACACTCATGAATTGAAGAAGCACCGAATATTACACTACTATTGTATGTGTTATGTCTACAGTACACGGAATGATATCGTTTGTTTTAAAATGTATGGCAACGATATATAGAATTCTACTCATGTCACACGTGGCCTAACTCAATTCACTGGCTACATTAAGAAGTGACCGTGATAAATCAACTGAATAACATTAACATATAGCCATAAATTATTGAACCAATGATGGAAACATTTGTAATGACTGCACGGTCATAATGCGCGTGCATGTATTAAGTTAATGAACATACCCTATATAGGGTAGCACCGGTCAGCCACGACAGTTTGGGTTGTTATACTCCACACGTTTCACTGGTGACACACTTGTTCCTTCCTTTTTTCTCACACAATATCATCCTTTTCTTCCCTCTTCCTCTTCCTCCCCCGAACACACACACACACACTCACCCTCTGATACCTCCCTCTTTCTCTTCCTATTTTGATATAAATGTGAAATATCACGATGAATAAAGAAAACTTTTACGTAAACTAACCAAATGATTCCAATATAAAAAACAAAGTGGAGCGTACGTAACATACGCAAGAAAGTATGTTTGTATGGATGTATGGATGGATGCTCGGTTATTGCGAGTTGGTAACGTAATTGATGAATGAACGAATGAATTGATGTATGAATGGACAGGGAGAAAAAAAATTCGATGAACAAGACAAACTGTAAATGCACGATGAATATTCGTGCGTGCTTCGATCGTGTACGGGATCAGTGAGAAACTGCTGGCAGTTCTGTGGTTGCTGTCGAGTCAACGTTGGCGTCGAGTCACTGAGGATGCTGGGAGGGTTGGTGGGTGGATGGGTGGGCTGGCAGCCGTCGTTGCCGCCGGCGCGTCGAGCTCGCGCTACGGTGGGAGGCAGCCCCGCTTGGCAGGGCAATGACGATGAGACTTCTTGCGAGGGCGTGGCCCCGTCATGGGCATTGCGTACCTCGCTCTCGTGGCAAAAGATTCACAGATGCCAATCGCTAATACCATATCGTCGCCTGATACTCGCATCATCAGGATGCCCATCATTATTGTCTAACCGGAGGACAGGAACTACTTCTATATTTTTTTTTCCTTCGTTGATCTGGGGTGTGCTCAAAATGTGTGTCGAGCATATACCATATATATATAAATAAAAAAATATCGCGCGTTTCATATCTGGCAGCAAAACATGAAAATGGGAGATTCTAAATATTTATACGCCATCATATGGATATTATCATCATAGCGATCAAAAAAATAGTTGTGGAAATGAGAGCAAATGAGCAGAAAAGAAATCGCAAGAAGGCACGATAATGCTGGATAATCCACGTATGTATGCATGCCGGCACGTGAAACAAAAAGTTCTCAGAAGTTGTGTTATGCCGGTAGCTTGTAATCAAATAGATAAACTAAGCCTTGCTAGTTACTTGAGTTATAATATGTTATCCATAATCATGTACAATCGAAAAATATGTAAAACAGAAAAGGAACAGATACGCATTGGTTGCTCATAGTAATGCGAAAGAAAAACCTATTATCGATACAAAAATGGTTTTGTCAACTCGTTCAGAACATAACTTTTTTTTCCCCCAAGTAATACTTACTCTGGTTAATCAGTTAGAGGATTACTCGACATCGTATAGCAACTGTGACGGGCTTCTCGGTTTTCATATCCTTCGTCCTCACTCCTTATCGTGATAGAACTCAAAACTTCACGGAATCTTTATTCAACAGTGCATTATCATATTTTACCAATGGTATCCGGAAAATTGAAACTATGACAGTATAGTTCGTATATATGTGTATATAAAAGTATATGTCGCCATATGTTGTCATTCTTCACACTTGTATTCATAATCGAATATTGCAATGACATTCATTGTCCATAGTAAATTTGTACGTCACTTGCACGCGTCAATCAAACTATCTTACCATATTTATATGTAGATACAAATTGATTTTCTAGCACATGGACCCGACCCAATTGGACCGACCAAACCAGTATTCATCATGGCTAAGTGGAAGTATCGCAACACACGCGAGAAGATTCCAAGCTGTGACGGTACCTCCCAATGTCTGCTCACTCTTTATATCTATTTATTTCTCGCTTCCACGCTTACAATGACGGGCAAGGTTAAGCCGCGACCCTCGAATTTATAAATAAATATAAGCGCGAAAGCGAAGTGAGTGAAAAGAGTGGAAAGAAAAATGCTGAATGTTCATCCGCTGCCACCTAGTTCGGCAAATGATTGTTATATATTTCATATAACCTGCACACAGAATCGATGAATTTCTGTAAATTTTCGTATGATAAAAAAATAACTATTGATCCCTCCGTTTTCTCTTTCTCTCTCGCTCTCCCCTCCTCCTCCATATATGACTACGTACTATTATTGTGTAAATAGACAAGTTTATTTGATTGTTCGTTTGCATACAGATTGTCCGAAAATTAGTATCATCTTTATGGTAGAATTGTTCATTTTGAAATGAACTGTATATGTAAATAATACTAACTTTGGAACACTCAGTATGTAGAACATTACGATGATGTGACATTACGTGAAGATGAATATGAAGAATTGCGAACATAGGGAAATCCTCTGCATAGTATGCCAAATGACTTATAATGTTGATTCCACACGTCCTATCTCATTAGCTACCAACTAAAGTTTGATACACAAATGGAGGTCTTTTTCGTTTTTCATTAATTTTTAATGAAATATCGTATGAAACATGAAAAATTTATATTTCCACTTGGTAAGTCAGATGGGTTTCAATGCTCAATTAACTATTAACTGAATAATAGAAATGGCGTATGAGAAAAATATAGCGAGCAATACGCGATCCAACGGCTCCTATGAATGTATACACAATATAAAGTCTCATATGTATAGTCGCGGGAAGCACTGGCCAGTGGCCAAAAGTGCCGGGCATTCCTTCAAGTCACGAGCATTATACCGATTTCGCAGTTATAATGTGCGAAGTGTTACTTGACGTGGATTCAACGTGAATCCCACGAGAGAATAAGAGACAATGTAGTTATATATAGTATGTACAGTGAACAGCAAATATAGATAATGCTATATATTTATATAGAAAAAAATAGTAGCGCGAAATCATCATGAACTTTTGTTTATATATTAGGATTAATATACGATTAGAGATAACATAAGAGAATAACAGGATCTTGCGAACGTCCAAAAATAATTCCACAGAAGGCAGTTGCACATGATGTATGTGCACCATGCGGAATACCAGTTGCAATCAGGAACAAGAATATTTCGATGAGTTCTTGATTTTGGTTATATTTACTGTCACGTTCTTCAAATGGCATTTGTTCAAATATACGATATAAAATATATAGTGAAAATACGAAGAATAATTACGATCCGCCAGAACTTATGATTTTGTTTTCTTTGAAATTGATATTTTAACTGTGTAATGTAATACTGCAAAATCTTACCAGGGACCATTTGTGAATTATATGAAAATGTATATAGGTAAGTCAATTTCATGTCTACAAACCGACTGCATTGACTTCGTAGGCATTAATATTACATAGCTAGATGTTAGAGACATATGCTGTTCGAAAAGTAAGCGAAATCTGTTGGATATATATCATGAGTATATATGAAGATTAAATTAGGTCCGATTTGAGGAATTCAACATCATGACTATGTATGCATGTAAGTGTATATATACTGCATTGACTGTACAATTAGTGAAATAATAATCATAATAATAATAACGATGGGCAACCACGAAGTAACAACGCATGATGATTATAAATGCTTGTATTTTCGAATTGTTATGGTTTTGCAAAATGCATCCGCTATAATTGGATGGAATTCAATACTAAGGTCTCAATATGAGTTTCAATGATTTGGTGGCACTCCTCAAATTATCTTACCACATGATTAATACACATACGAAGAATCAATTATTCAAGTACCAATAGCTGAAAATACAACTTTCGATTGTTTATCATTTTGTTGTCATATATAATACCATAACGAGAATATCATTTACAGTATATACATGTGCCGATTCACGTATTTAGAAATTGCAGAAGAGATTATTGTTATTCAAATTTACAGGCATATAATATACATAACGAGGAGCGGTCGAAAACTCATAGCCATTACTAATTATCAATTAGAAATACATGATATATTGGTTTAATGTAACATCAATAATCCTCGAGATTTAATCCTATATTGGTTCGTTATCGACAATTATAACCAATGCATTTTTACATGGACGTTTTATCTACTTGCAGATAAATACACTAAAATATAATATAATCACGGTCATAAATACTAGTACATTGAAGTATACCAGCCACTTTTTCCTCGAATTCGTATTTTTTGTCGTATTTGTTAATATATTAATGCATAATTTAACTGAACAATAACAAAAAAAAATTTTGGTCCAATGTAACTTGTGTCAAATGAGTTTTCGTAAGATGAGTAGGATTATGCACGAAAAGCAATCTTAGTTTGGTGTTTTATATCAAATTGATAATCATAATTAAAAGACGTGTCGTCAGAAGATTGTTCATGATTCGAAATTTCCTGCCAAGTTGGGTAAGTAATGATTCACTGGAATTTTCAATACGTATCAAATTAGATTTCAATTTAAATGGCCAAGGACAATATTAATAGGATATAAGGAGACAACTGACAAAAGCTTCATATGAGCACCAATTTGAACAATTGATATTGACCTTGCATTGATATAGGAAACAGGGGAACATTCTCCATTCATGGAAAACCATAAGCTACCGATCAAACATATGAACATTGTTCCGGCTATTCGAAGTATAAAATATGTTCCTTAAGGCATAGTGCGAACGTAACCGTTGATAGTCACGAGCAAACTCAGGTCGCCAATGATAGCGCAAAAAATACAAGGGACGGTAGTTTGGAATTGGCTCGGTTTCACAAACATGAGCTTAAATAAATATGTAAGGTAAGGTAATGTCATATGCGCATCTGTATACGCCACCGTATGGATAATTTCCGACTGCGTGCACCGTATACACATGCATTCTTGAAAATGAATGACTTCGAATCGTTTATTTGAAGATTCGGTTTACATGAAAAACAAAAACAACAAGCACGGACGGGATGTCATTCTGTATGTAATTAACTTGATAAAAGTTAATGATAAAATTTCATGTAATATACACTTTGCGCTAAATCAGAAATAATTATCCAGTATTAGTACAAAGACCACATTTTAACAATTTATCAAAGACTATTACTTTGAATTGGCTCCATTTTAATCCGCTAACACGCCATTGGTAATAAGGCAAAACACGTAGATATCTAATCGCATTTATGGATATACTGCGACACAATAATAATAATAATAATAATAACAATAATAATAATAATAATAATAATGAAACGAATTGATTAATTAGTGAATAACAAATCTAAAACTGAAAAGAAGGATGCAACAATGACATAAATGCCATTATCACCTATGAACATGATCAACTCCATATAATTTACGTTGCTTAAACGTCAATAATCTGATGCAAACAATAGATACCGATTACCATATCTTAAAGCCTGCTAGTCTTTAATTTTTAGACGTAGAACGAAATTTACCATGATCGAAAATTCTTAAATTTTTGTCTTCTTTTCACCTCAACTGGATGTTAACACAGGCAACATCAATAGCGTTGATACATTACAATGATATTGCCACTGAAATTTCACGATAACGAAATAAAAGTTATTGGTAGCCGTAACATGGGTCAGCGGCTATGTTCTTCATACATCGTTTCTGAAATTGAACGTATCATTGGGAAAAGAGTTCTCGAACACATAATCTAGACCATCAATTTCATCGATTGATAAATATGCATAATACTTGATAAGTTGATAAAATATATAGAATAAATCTATTATGAACGGCCACGAATTAATTCAATTCATATTAGGGGCCGTTGATATATAAACCGGACGCGCATGTGAAATACTATTAAAATTTTGGATTAGAACAAGTGGCAAAAGGTGATACGACGGAATTTTCTCGTTTCTCTTTCAATTACTGCACACATTCAAAAATAATATACTCGAGTGCCAATACTATTGCGTATCCAATACACTGATGTATCATTTGTATACAATTCATTTCCTACGGTATTCAATATACTGTTGTGCTAAAGTACAATAGTATATGACGATACGACGGAATTTTTTTCTTTATTCTTCTTTGCGTTTTCACTTGTGCCAAAAACATATTCAGAGAATGTATGTGTACCCCACAGGAATTGTAAGTAGACTACGAGGGTGATAAAAAAAGTCCTAACATCCGAGATTTCATTAATTGAAAGGTCGGCCACATCTCTTTTAACGGGATTAGGAATTTATATACTTACTATTTATGAACCAGCAATATACGCACAACTTTGATTTACAAAAGAAAGTAAAGGATGAGAAAAAGTAATAGAGGAAAAGAGAAATCATGTTAACTGGTAATTAATTTTCGTGAGTCATGTGGGTGAAAAACATGGAGCTCAAGTAGTGTAACACACCGAAATTTCATTACCTCGCCCGTTGACAATTCATTGAGGTTTCATCATGCTACTGTCATTGCAGTTTCAACTGCATACCGGACAGGAACTTGCGTTTGCCTTATCAATTACTTTTTTGAAACTCAAAAAACTTGGCTCCATATGCTAATCATTTTCTAAAAAAAATCTCGACCCACATGCGATCGATTCGATTGCTGCTGCATACGGACTCTGCCACGTCCGTTGCCCCCACTACCCCCATGCCTTCTTGTATTCCTCAATTCTCGGTCAACTTCCAATTCTTCTAGTTTCATGGTGAGCCCGAGCTTCTGCTGTACGGCCAAACGCAGTAAATGATTGAGGGTTTTTCTATCCTCCTCGGCCACAGCGAGCTGGCGTTGTAACTCTTCTACCTGGGTGACATATTCCTCGCAACGTGCTGCAAACATGGCCCGAAGACCTGGAGAATGCATTTGTTAATGATTATAAACGACACCCCATGACAGATGGGTAACACTGTATTGCAATCAATATCACATTTAAATATATACTGCGATCGCAATAAATATATACGAAGCTGAAGGAGAGGTAATTATTTCGGCAATTGCCCACAAATTTTATCAATGATTCCGAGATTTATTCATCTAGTGTAATGAACAGAGGAGGCATGATGAGTACTCGGGAATGAAAAATGAACTCCTCGTCTTGGTAGTAGACATTAATTGGACAACAGTAGTGAGTGTATATGATAGGGATCCGTGTTTCAATCACGGGCGAGGGATATGAGCCTATTTTTCATTCTCGATTCAGTATAGTCACTGAAAGCTTGGAATTATATCAGTTTTGGTCTCCATAGCATTCAAATCGGGTAAATTTTCATTCAAATTCACGGAGTAATGGTCTTCTCTATCACGACATTCAAGCTACGGACGGCTTGGTGAAAAATCGATTGTCCAATGATTCCATATCCGCTTTCAAAAAGTTGGTGTAACGTGCTAATTGATGTCACTTTTTCGCTATTCTGATTGGTTTTGGATAGTTTCAGGCGAATTCAAGTTGGTTAAAAATCAGTGCTTGATATTTCACATTTGATTGTGGTTGAATAATAATATCGGGCACGCGGGGCGTGCCTTCTGCAATGCTGGTGATCATAAATGGTCTATTGTGGACCAGTGAATTGAACAGAAGACTATTGAGCGTATTGAGGATAGACAATATTGAAATATTAAAAGAAATAGGGAAAAATTAACTGATTACGAATATCCAACTGTCATCCAAAACTTGTTTACGCCGGGCTTCAAAAAAGCGAAACTGTGACAGGATATCCGCCCGCGGAAAATAAACGAAGCAATAATATTGGATATGCCATAGGGACAGAATGGTCGGAAAAATTATTCGAAATATAATGATGTATAGCTTATCTAATATTAATATGTTCAATCAAACATATGAATTTCTTAATGCACTGAAATAACCACAAAATGTTCAGGTTAATCCCCGAGTTAGGTCGATATAGAAGACGGGGCACAGCCTATTTTGGTAGGAGTGGGGAATATAGTGTTCAGTCAATGAAGTTCTGCCTCCTATATGGAAGCAGGGGATACGCCTTAAATATTCAAGTTAAGCATACGGTTCTATTATTGCAATGTTAACTCACTCGAGAATGTGGCTGCGTTTTCTTTCAAGCGTCTGAGTTCGTTCCTAAGCTTGGATATTGTATCACTCACTATGCTCTTCTCACTTTCATACTTGCTTTTAAGATTTGTTAATGCCACCTCCGCCGTATTTTTATTCGATTTCAGCACTGTCCTGATAGTTGCTATCTGTTCTCGCTTAGCGGACAACAACGCCTTAAGTTTTACCACTTGTTCCTGCAAGTCTCCCTCGTGAACTTTGTTTTCATTCACAGCTATTGGAAAATAAAAGAGAAATAATAACGGTCGCAAACAATTCAATTAGTTGAATCTCGCAACCTATATTAATCACGGTATTTTCATACTCACGGTCTGATATATTGGTCCGAGTTCCTTTAAGCTTGGACATATCAATTGTATGTTCGACTGCATTCCTTAGATGCTTGATTTGGTCCATGGCAGTCTCAATATGCTTACCAATTTCGTTTGCTTTATTGAGGCCCTTGAAATCTTCGAGGGGGAGTCCGGTTGACGCGAGAGTTCTGAACCACTCGATCTTATCGGAATTGCCGTCCTCTCGTTGAGGAATAATTTTTTCATGATCAAGAACAACACGAGATGGTGTTTCGCCATTAACGGCACATACGTGGTGATAGAGCTGTGCCAATTCGTCCGATATATTTTGTAAATTGTTTTGCGCAATGTCTAGGGAACCGCCAGCCTCAGATGCAAGTTTAGAAAGTATTCCAATATCCGATTCAAGTCGGGAATTACGATGTTCGATATCCAACAACTGAAATATATGATCGACTGTACTGAGAATTGTAGAATAAATGGATTACACCATTCGAATGTTCATTTTTAGTAATATGTTTCGAGTTAAAAATTACAATCATTCGTTGGATATTCGATCAAGCATTCGATCCTCGTTAGAATTCTACGGGCAGCAATTGAACATGCTGGAAAGCAAGTTTCTCATGATCCATTCGATCACAATTATGATATACATACATCCATACACATTACATCCATACATACATCCATTCATACATACATCCATATATGCATTCCTTACATATAAATTGACGGAATATATATTTTGTATATCAATTGTTGAAATTAGAAAATTAGTGGCTCGAAAGTTAACATGAGCTTGATGCAACCAGACGTATGAATATTTAATTTGAGGTCATACCACATGTAATTCATGATGAATCTGATGTTTGTTTGAATCTCATGTTTGCAAGAACATGCTTTCGAAAAACACTGGCAGTAGTAACGGATATATATCCGTATAGTATTTCATCGTTATCCGCAAATAACTTGGAAACATACATATTTAAATAGTGAGAAGATGATGTAATGCGGAAGATTGGAATAACGTTTCCATAGTTAAGTCAAAATATTATTTATCATATATGTATTCATGTTAACACATATGTCCAACGTAATTGCAAATTTAGTTATGCCAGTAATTGGCGTGTCTTGCAAATTTCTGTGAATATAATTTATAGGCATGTGTAAGGTTAAGATCAGGTAAAGTCCTGGTGGATGAGATAACTGGAAATTGATTACCTAGTGACGATCACAATGTGCGGAAACAAACTGACATTGAAGTCACATACTCATCTACTAATCAATCCGGGGTCGACTCTTTATATCACTTGAGTATTATCTGATTATGATTTCTTATGAATCTATTTCAAGTTTTGTTTTGATTCTTGTGGAAGGGTGATAAACAGTCCATAAAACAGATGGACGTGCAGTCAAGTTAGAATATATTCTCAATTATCGAATCATCAACTAACGCTCAAGCCACTTTTGACGAACAGTTTCTTTTTAATCAGTATTCCGCACACTGCGACTATCTATTTTCAGTTGATTTTCAGTTGCAATATTGTCTTTGACTCAAAATAAATTCAAATTTCAAGTGGACAGAATTTCAGCAGTTCATCTGATCCGCGAGGAAATATATCCGGAAAGCTGTCCTTAGCAGACGCCGTTGAAATACCGTAACTGAAGCATATTATGCAAGCCATTTGCGGCAAAAACCAAGTCATTATTAGATAGGAGGTAAATACGTAAATGGGGCCACACGCTCCAACCTTTTTCTGTAGGCACTTGTCTGACACGGGGATCTGCAACGCCATAATTTTCGTTCAACGAGTGTTGTTATTTTTGTTTCATATTCTTGTGCATCACTTCATAATACTCAAATTTCTTTTTAAATTACCGCGAGAGAAAAAAAAGTAGAAAATAAAAAAAATATATATAAATTTCAGATTTATGTCCACGTATCCCAGTTAAAATTCAATACCATGTCTCAATACCTACTGAACCTGATAGCCTCACCTTGTTCCGAAGATTGGTTAATTCCATTCTCAGCTGCTGAGTTGTATCAGATACGGTCAATCCTCGTTCAAGATCGACCAGTTCGTTCTGCAGGTGTTCTACTTCGCGTGCGGACATTGCACTCCATTGACGATACTGCACAACAGCCTTCCGATAGATGGAATTGTATGAATGGCGAATGATAAGGAGCATAACAGCATATGCAGGAAAAATTACACATGAAAAATAAAATGATAATAATAATAACACAAAAATAATATATGGCTATTACTTCTGTAAGCTTATCCATGGCAGTCTCCTGAATCTGTTCTTCTGGAAGGTTTGAGTGTAAGTGTTGTAGTGAATGGACGCGTGCAGCAAGTTGGATTATTTTTGCAACGAAAGATTGCAATTCTCCTTGGCTTTTTTCAACAGCATGTTGGCTATCACGCAAATTTTGGGACAGAACTATCTTCTCGGATTCAGCAAGCTCCAGCTGTTTTTCGAGTTTTTTCAACTCATTAAGATGAATTTCCGAAAATAAATCAACTTGTTTGCCTGTTGCTGATGTACCAGGTTCTTGTGTTTTCAAATCCGCTTCAATTCTACGCAACGCTGGTGAGTCATCCTCGCCATCACTACATGTAGTTTGATCATCAGCGATTCCACATATAGAAAACGCGAGAACACTTGAATTGTAGATGGACTCGCTATTCATTCGTTGATCCAACTCTTTTTTCAATGCATATTTCGCCTCACGCGCAGCTTGCAGTGATTCCAGAGCTTCTTCCATTTGTTTTTCAGCGATCTTTTTCAAGTTTGTCAACTCCTCGACCTGACTATTGAACAATTCGACTTCCTCAGTCAATCTCCTAATCTCATGTTTGGCGCTTTCAAAATCGACTTGACTTGACCGCAATGTCGATACTTGCTTCTGCAAAGAGATGTTTTCGTCTTCCAATTCGGAATAATCTTGGAGAAGACGTGTCTCGCGGAAGCGACATTCACGGAGCTCAGTACGTAAATTTCTGCGCTCGGATTCCGCTTGCTGATGATCTTGACCAACGTTCTCACGCTCCTCGAAAGCATGGTCGCGTTCAGCTTGTACGCGTTCCAATTCATGCCGTAACTGCGATGGATACAGACAAATAAGATAATATTCTTAATTATTTGCGAATAACTTCCACGAATATATTAATATGCTAGTTAATTCTTCTCAAATCCCCATTTCTTATTACGTTTGAGTCTAAAAATGATCATTTACAGACGCTCATGTATCGATAGATTGATATTGTATATCAATATTTATATAAGGGGTATTACGTGAATGGAAAACAATCTGGTGCATTCTTTTACAAATCATCACAAGAAAAAATGAATTCACTTGATAATGTGTAGCAATGATAAATATATATCACCACGTTAGCACACGTGTTCCAAATACGATGATATTCTCACCCGTTTAATCTCATTTTCCAAGTCAATGATTTGAGTTTGCAATGACGTTTCTCTTGCTGCACTCTCACCGAGTAAACATTCCTCTTGTTCAATACCACTCGCGGTTGTCAATTTAGTTGTAGTTTGAAATTTCGCTAACGCCTGCAATTGAAGATACGTCAATGAAAAAATATATTTACAGGTGTAATCCAATATTAAATTCAAGTGATTCACGTACCTCTCGAGTAATATCTAGTTCATGCTTTGTGTTCTCGTAAAGGGCTTCCAGTTCATTGCATTTGTGCTCCAACGCCGACTTTTCTTCCAGAAGTGCTAGACCATATTGTGCCGATTGAATCCTCTCAGTAGATGCAAGATCAAGCTCTCTGGAAAGTCTTTCAATTTCCGAACGTAGGTCCGTCACTCGTATGTCCTCCGCCATCGTGGCCATATCTCTGACGGATGTGGATCGGGATGTTCACGTGCACGATCAGTTTTATTGTTGGGGTCACTCACTTTCTCATGGCACCTTGTTGCCACGAAAACAACAATACATCGGTCATGAGTTCAATCGATGAAACAGACGTGGGCATGCCATATGAATGTTTGCCCGATATTGTGGTCCGAAGTCATTCACATTTGACAACTCTAACACTTTCGACTCTTTCCATGTAATTTTATACTTCCGTACATTAATACAGTGATCTCTCACTCGCTCTCCCTCTCTTCCACAATTACCGAGTTACAAAGCTGTGGTAAAACGGCAGGCGGGCAATTATACGCGCATGCGTATGCCATATTTATGTGTGTTGGGAGGGCAACTACAAAAATCCTGGCCGACCCAGCATAAGAGATGCACTATGTGCTCCTGTGTTCGGTACTTATTGGAACTCCGTTCCATCTCTAAATTTCCCGTTAGTGTGCACTGATATGATTGTGATATGTTGACAAACTTAATTGACAACCGAGGTTATGATCTGTCGAAGCCCGTGTTCTACAACGAATGTTATTGCAATTCTCATATTTTATGGTTGATGATCTCTGATAGTTCCTCCATAGGAATTAGAGTAATGTAAAGGCGCCATTTCATCAAGCTTTTTTATTCATGTTTATGGTACATTATTGGGATATTTTCAGTGTATTGAACAATATTCACCACTCAAAATTACTCTTGGGACACATACAAATATTGAAATAAATTGCATGAATGTCACAATATAGGCGTTCGAATGATTCGAAAAGCGTGAGAAATCAAGAATTGTTATAGGCGCACTCTGATGTGAATTTGTAGAACTAATTCACCGAATACCCAGTTCTATAAAGACAGTCCACTGTGTTCTGGGCCCAGTTTTTTTAAGGATAAACCTAGTTAGTTAACTGGCGCGGTTAAGTTAAGTTCCCCCCACTTCGAGTCCCTTCCCCTATCTATTTTCCCCTAACCGCGTGATGTTTGTGCGATTGGCGGCTGTCTGATTTGAACTCTGTACTGAGAATATTGTGATATAAGATACTTAGTTGATAATTATTATTTAAATAATAATCTTTGTTATTATTCAGTTAATCCAACTACGTGCTAAGCACTGTACACGTGTCAATAACGTTGCAAACTTCACAAGTTTAGAGACAATTACACAAAAATCACTCTTTGTTAATAACTTGATATCACTGCATAAAATATTTAACACTTTGAATTAGAATATTTGAGGTTATGATGGATACGCTGGACTTGAAACAGGCTTCGAACTTCTTATTAACGCTACTATGCGGCGCTAGTTTCGGGATCTAAGTGGGGGAACTCAACTTAAACCTCGCCAGTTAACTAACTAGGTTTATCCTTAAAAAAACTGGGCCCCGGAGTGTTACAGCGTGTGTCTACATATGTATCAACTCTGGAAAGCACCTAGAATATAATACTCCACTCGCTGTTCTTTTAGTTGCTTTCGGTGCTCACTGATGTTCCAGTATAGAGTCTATACTATAGACGCTACTGGCGCCCCGATTATCACACATTGGAATAATATACATATGAATGTGAGGTTATGATTTTATATTTGACATATATGTGTGATTATATAATAAAAAAGTTTACCATTTATCTCAGAAAATTCCACTAGATTGAGTTTTCCACCAATTGCGAGAAAATTATCAGGTACAAAAAAATATTGTTCAATTCATTTTAATACGCCTTTATTGTATAATATGTTTATTATGGATGATTAAAGTTCATTATAAATAGTCGATATGATTTTATACTAAGGCACTATCATGGGAGGACACGAACATGGACATGCACCCCAAGATCCATACAAGGTACCAAGTCCCGATCAATACATACTTGAAGATGCTCCGGAGATGATGAAATATAAAAAGAAAATCACGCAGATGGGTTTAAAAGATCCATGGATACGAAATCACATTTGGCGATACGATAAACGATACGGGACTCAGAGGTCACGACTGGGATGGATGGCGCTTAGAGGTGTAGGTACGGGACTCGTAGCGTTTGGCATAACTATAGCAATAGAAAATGCCCTAGGCATAGATTATCATCCATGGCATCATGCACATAACGACGATTCCGAAGGTCACGAAACAAAACAACATTAGATTCAAATCTAGCCATTTAAATGAGTGAGTGTACTTGATGATGAAGTGACTACCGTATGATAATGAATAAACAACTAACAACTGTACTATGGATTCGAAAATCATGTTTTAATCAGCGATGAGATCCTTGTTCATATCATGTATTCACATCAATAATCACACGTAGATGTACAATAAGTTCATAGTTATATAATAATGAATAGTTTAAAGCTACAAAACTGTATAATTTATACGAAAGTCGTCAATCTTATATCAAAAATCTCCTGTCAATCAGAGTCTTTGTTGCCAATAGCTTTTTCTGATCTACTTGAGCAATAAATGCAATTAATTCAGATACTAATATAGTTCCTAAAGCACAAGCGATCCAATTGCCTCCTAAAGCCAATATCAAAAGAAATGTGATAAGTTCGAACGTTGCTAGAGCCCACTCCTTACCATGAAAAATGGTCTCATTGAAAGAATAATTCTTATCTGTTTTAATACAATATAAATTACTCCACCTATAATGATAGACATAGATAATTATCAAATTTTCTTACCGATATAAAAAATTGATTTTTCAGATTTATTTGCCAACTCGATATTGCACAGTTTCTCTACAAAACATTTTTCTTGTATCGTATAATCTGCATGCTCCAAACAGTGATCCAAGTGACTACAAAAAAAATCGTGTACCTTGCAACGAGTTGTCCATTGTTCATTCGAAAACCGATTATCAGACATATATGGTTGAGAAAACTTAACACACCCGGGCTGAAAACAAATCAATTAAGCGAATGCAGTCAGAGTCCTGCATTTTCTTCATCAATATGAAATATATCAATGGTACCTTGTTTTCATTAATCAGAATAGCGTCGTAGCAGGAACGAAACGTATTTGATACCGCGACAATGAACATTTGTTCACTAGTCCCAGGAACAAGACCCCTGTGAGCACACTGGTTCGCCTCTTCGCATTCTAAATCATTCATCAAACTAGCAAGATCCTTATCAGCAAATCCATGGACCGATCTGATTACAGAAATTGTACGTAGTATATAATATGTCATGAGCAATTTGTCGAGTTATGTTTTGTATATCGTACCTTCCGTGAATGTAATAACCCAAATAGTCATGAGATAATATAAAAATACTAATATTTGCGACCGAACATAAATCCACAAATTCTTGCAAAAAATTTTTAACGTATATTCTGTAAAGCGTATAAATAAGCCACTGTAGAGAATAGACAATCATGAATGTGCCAGTTGCAATTGCGCATGCAAAAGTGAAATTCTCTTGAATCCGGCAGCTTGATTTGCACGCCAGTGACCATTTTGGTTCTGCCAAAGACCAGAATTTTAAACCGATAATCTGGAACATATACAGTATACATACTGAAATTACATGTACTTTTGAATATTGCCATTTAAATCCACTGTGTAAAATCTGTTGAAAAACATTTGAACTATTATGCAAAAATGAGTTTACAGTTGGGAATTAAACAATTAATTGTGATATGTCTGTGCATCACTTTTGAGAGAAATTTCGCTGATTGTCTCAAAAGTTTAGTGGAAAGTAATGTTATTGTGAAAGTTTTATCGGAAGAGTAATGAATTACCTCGAGAATAAATAGGGTTACGATCATTTGGAATAAAACGCTCGTCTTCCTTTTGGTCTTAATTTTGAGCCATTGATTAGCGATGAAACAAGTCCGCCATGTGCTGACTGATGACCAGTTGGATGTGAAATCATATTCACAGTCAATATTTTTGATGCCTAGACACGTTGAAAAAATTTTTCGGCCCGTTGAAAAACATTCTGAATCATTAGAATGGTGACATACGATACCATTGTTACACAAAGATTTCGATGAGGTTCCACTAGTTCGTGGGTTTTGAATGCGTCCGCAACTCATTCGAGATGAGTTACAATTTATATGAGAATTGAATTTTTGCACATATGATTTTTCCAGAGGCCGATGTTGTGCTTCGCAGGTAACATCAGGATCGAACATTTTTTGAGGTTGTTCCCAATCGATGAAAAAAATATTGACACTTCGGTGATGATGCATGATTAAAATCATTTCCACTACCTATACATGGAGTTAATGCGTCAATTTTCGAGTGGATCATGTGAAATCTACAATATATATACGCACTTTTGCACCAAATGCAATAATAATGAAAAATTTGATAACTGTCTCGTTGTGTTCGTCTGGAAGTGATACGTATTGCACTGTTTGACCTTTATATATTACAAATATATAAAGACATGTAATGGATGACGAAAGTAAAATATAGTTGCCTATGGTTTGGATACAATAGATTATGAACCAAAATACGGTACGAGCGTTGAGAATACTATTGGCGTTCCGTGTACAAAAGCCCCAAGTTTTAAATGCTGCATGAATTATGGCAAAACTAGCAATTAATCCTATCGCCTGTAATGAACAATTTTTCAAATAACAATGGGCAATATTGTTTTTCAATCTTCAATTAAGCTGGATTTCCATAAGACCTTACTTTTTCAGCTTGATCGATTTCATCCATGACCAAACCGCTCGGAGTTATATAGTCATCCTCATAAGTATAATTTTTCATGCTAGAGTTGAATAATCAATCAAACTATATATAACACATGATACACAATACAGGTAAATAATGATACAGATTCCGACATATTAAGATATATACAGTCTATTGCGTTTAGTAATGAACATATGTATTTGAGATTTGTCCATATTATTTATAATATTTTCTGCTGTTTACACACGCGTGCTTAACATATTTCTATAATTAATACAAATATCCATTTCCTATTGCCATGGAAACCATTTAGAATAACACACGTTTATAGGTTATATTACTATTATGCGTTGGCCTCGCTTCTGATCAAAAGCACTTCACGTCCTTTCTGTTGGTGGAATCATGAATAATAGAGTGACGGGGCACCAGGGGAGGGATTCCTCGCGTTGAAACATACTTGTAAAAGATTAAAATATCGCTCCCGCCAGAGGGCATTTCAATCGTTTGGGGGGCCAATCGATTGAGTTTTGGAACACTCTCATTTTGGAGAGATGGAATTGTGTGTGGATTGTGGCCAACAATATGACTAACGGTCGTTAGTTGCATTGCTCCGAAATGTGTAAATCCATTTTGGAGTAACATCTAACGCCCTGAAAATCAATTAATAATTTTATTGTCTCTCTTGTCGTGTTGCAAAAATGGAAAAAAACCAATTTTTTGAGTTTTTATTATAATAATTATCATTCCAACCTCAAATAATTTACAATTTTTAGTTCCAGTTTATTATATCGATTTCTATGGAATTGTACCTCATATCCTATTATTTCTTTCATACAAATTGTTATTCACCTGTCAAATCTCTGTAAGCGATGGAGGAGAATGATCTCAATAAAACGTTTTCTTTTGAATTTAAACTCCGGTCCGTGTTCCTAAACTTGCTTGAATGATTCAACCACTTTCTATGCTTCCCTCTGCTGGGAGCAAAATTATAATCTTTTACAAGTACGTTTTTACGCGAGGATCCATCCCCAGGGGGACATAGTTCGACGTGGTTTTATGAGTTTAGAGATCCGACGACAACTTATTCACCGACAATTCAACCAAAAGGATTTATTCGTATAAGGTGATCGTGCGATGGCCATTAAATACTGATATATATTATATATATGTCACACAATTTTCAATTCGATGATAAATTATATGCATTTCATCAAAACAATATGTGTATATAAATGTAATCATAAATTACATAATCGAAATATTTTACTTCCCGGATAGATTAAGGATAAATGGCGGGGGTAATTATCGTCGCCCGTTAACTCATCGCAGATATATCGGCGGATAAAATTTGAAAGGGTAATATGTTGCGCAGATCAATTGCGTTGGATCTAAATGAACGTTACTGCTTGGACATTCAATGCAATTTCGGCTATCCCAACCACTTTTGAACTTCATACCCGACATCTATGGCACTATGCGCGCTGAATTTTACTCTCAGTTTTCAGCGCCCTCATCGTTTCGATGTAGCGATGCATGAATTTGATTTGTGTATACCTTGCGGCCGCGCCGGACGCGGGCGATTGTTATTTTTTTCTTTAAGGTAGTTTGGTTAGGGCGAATGACTGAGTAAGGTGTATAATATTTGCATGTTTGTTGATTTGGTTCATTCAATCGTCGAAAAATCTGACGCAGGACGGAAAATAATGGATATTTTTGAAGATGAGGATATATTTGAGATCAGCGATGATGATACTCATGTAGAATCACTTTTCAATTATAATCCGGTAGACGATTATTTGATAAAGCGGCTACATGACATACAAGATTGCATTACGCGTTCGAAAGATGAAATATCACATGTTCAATCAACATCGGGAAAAGTTCTCGCGCGACTGTATAATCAACGTCAATTTTTTCATGATCATGACAGTTGCGATTCTGATGATGATGAGGTAAGTGATACTGAACATGCTTATGTCATAGTTGAAATATATTAAATTTGTCATGTAGTGTTGGATTTGTGTATGTATAATGAAATTGATGCACACATGTACCCATCGCTTTTATTGGTTCTATTCTATCTAGTGGTACGATAAACATGGTCAACCAGTTGTCAAGAAAAAAAAAAATTGCAGAACACCAGATTCAATATTGACAGCAAAAGATGTTTGGCAACGAGTAATTGATGATAAATGGATCATAGGAGTGGAATTGCGGAACCACTCTAATCGGTGAGACACAGATATAGTTATAATTATCTATTGTTGTTTCCATCCTTTTCCTTAACGATGCATAAACAAATGATTGCCTAGAGAATATACACGTATGTGAATCATTGGGAATGATAGTCGTGTTCATTTTATTATAATGCTTTACTGGTGTGTCATTAGGTTTTTGATCATAAATATATAAATCATACACATAGTATTCATCCATGCAAAATACATTTTATTTCTTTCTATTCATGGGAATCTCACTGGGTGTTCTATTGCTATTGGGAATTGCGAATGTCGGCAGCGAATTTGTGTGATACAATGGGTGTATAGGATATCGCGTATTAAGGTACGAAAATTCACATACTCTCAGAAGCGTTTATTCAATCAATATTTACTCTAGTGCACTTGGAGCAAATATGTGCTCTGGAATTGAATCTCATCCAATAATTCATGGGCAAATGATCTACTCGCGTGAGTTATGAAAATCTTTGAAGAATTTGTGATGATAATACAATTAGAATTGTCACCGTGGCTCATGTTGAATAGATTGAATATGATTCATACACTCGACTGGGAGAAATTAGGCGCTTCAAATATAATTCGCTGACTATCCTTATGTGACTGAATAGAACAAATAAAATGACTTGTCCCGTGATACACTTGCAGTGCCTTCTCCCTAACTTTTCTTGTTCTGAGACCTAGGAAAGTAACGACGATACAATTGAGAGGTGCAAGAGAGAGGACAAACGTCAGAGAAAAAAACAGCGTGGGCGGGAAACAAATTCGCCCTCCTCGTCTTTTCGCAGAAGGTAAGAAAAATTACAAAAGGGAAAGTTAGGGAAGGCGTACTGGACTGCTTGCAGCATTACACATCCCTTCGTTAATTGTGTATGTCCCACATATGGTCAAGTGGAATTTTTCCATTCAAATAATGTTGTTCTTGATGTAGGCCAGGTCTATTCAACGTGATATGGTCAATTAAATAGACTTGATACACTTGTATTTATCGCCCATTTTTACATTCTATGGGACTCACGTCCGGTTTTCCAATTTCCAGATATTCGTCTGGCGTGTAGTCGAAAAGTTCAAAGTCATATCTATATTGAATGTATTAAAAATAACATGATTTAGCGATAATAACATGGTTTTACTTAAATTTATCGTAGTTACAGACTTACTTGAACATTTCATAGAGACTCAAAATTTGACTTGTTGACAATTGCATCAGGTATGTTCTCAGTACGTCTTTAGTTTGTGCACCTCGTGCTGGATTTTTCCATTCCGGCTTAATCATATGTTCTAAGTGAACATGCTTAATAAGATAATTCTGATCATC
Source organism: Zele albiditarsus (assembly GCA_958496275.1). Taxonomy (NCBI): domain Eukaryota; kingdom Metazoa; phylum Arthropoda; class Insecta; order Hymenoptera; family Braconidae; genus Zele; species Zele albiditarsus. Next base: position 11,962,516 of record OY292414.1, read on the forward strand.
CTGCCGACAAAGAAGAATTTCGTATTCATAGAGATTTTCCTTCCTGTTATTTCTCCTATCGATATATTATAATTTGTATATATATAATATTGTGCTTTTTTCCAAGTACTACATACCACAAGTGTTTCAAACTTGGCAATAATATCAAAACGCACTTGGCATGGCGTACAAAAATTGAGAACTGGCGTCCAATGCATGTCTAATTCATGACCGGAATGCCACTCGCAGAGTAACCATGTGACAAATTCTGCAAAAAGCGGATATCTTGGACCTCGTTTGGTCCGGTATTTGGGATCCTGAGATTGGAGTGAATTTCTTCATGATTTTATCAAGAATACGTGCACACAAGGAACTAAATTGATTCCAAGTCCAAGTATCCCGAGTACTAATTTCTATATGCACTCGATTACACTTTTCCATAACATCTGATTTGGGTGCATTTCCATACCTGAATTCTATACTGATTTATTATCCGCATTCCAAGCTTGCTGTGCAATGTATTCGGCAGGCTCTGTTCAAGTTTATCTCTATATGCACTCAGGAGGCGCTCGAACGGATGTCTGACGATGAGAAAACTCACGCTGTCGTTCAGATACGTAAGGAGTTCTTGGGCCGTTGGTCTCGGGTACCTTTGTCTTGCCAACGATACGGGTACGGCTTTCGATGCCTTCAAATACTGTGAGCTGTAGCTGAAACGATCAATATATTGCTTTCGATTCAAGGATTCTCTATTAGGGTTCATTCCATGTGATAAATGGTTGAGAATTTGACGGTAGTATTTCAACTTACCCTGCAAGTCGGTTAAAATTATATATCCAAGATGTGGAAGCAGCTTTAAATACATTGCACCAAATGAGATGATAGTCTCGATTAACAAAAAACTCCCATGCATTAGGTCGATGAAGAGAATCATTTCCAGGACGGTCGAGACCATCTTCGCCACATTTTTTCATCAATAATCTTCGCCTCTCGGTAAGTCGCGCCCCAGTCTCAGCCATAGCGTCTGATTCAAGCCGTTTCTCCTCTGCCGATTGTCCGTCTTCCCTCTAGTGAATATCAAATAAAAGTTACAACTATGACCGAGCATAATTCCAACAAAAATTTTACTATGCTCAATTTGGGTAAAATATTCCAATTTGATTTCTAACCAGAACTTGTTTCACGGACACTAATGACAATCTCTTGTTTTTGAGGTCCATAGAATTACTGAGTTTTTCGAAACCACTTGGAATCGTTCATAATTAACTACAAATGCTATGTTATAATATTCAATAGTTCGCTAGTTGACGAGTACTCATTTTCAACGCTGTCCTTGGGTAAATGGTGTCGAAAGTTATATTGCAGGTATGTTCATCTCGGTCCAGTTGTCGATATTGCATTGACAGATTCCCCCGTGGTGGTTTTATAACACATGGACCCTATCCCCTAGCACTCCCTTGCATGTTCATTTCTTTGTAACCATTCTCTTTTTCACCAGTTTTGATGGTTATTTTCCTCTTATCGTTGCTTCTCTACAAATTGAATACAGCAAGTGTATGCGTTCGGCTATTGATCCGAAATATATTCGAACAATTGCAGCACGATGGACATATAGCATATACTACCACGGCGATTTTGTTATCATGTTTGCTACAGACTTATATATGCTGTCCTTGACTTCCCCACGATCTTGGCGGATAATTTCACAATTCATCCATGTGTCGAATTTAGAAGTCATGCACTTAAAGATTCGAATTGAATTGGGCTCAAATGTACCCATGCAAATGAATGTATTGAAAAATGAATCTTCAACATACATTGATGTATATATATATATAGTGAAACCTCAAGTATGTGGGTTCATTTTATTATATTTCTATGGTCAGTTGTTGAAATACTTGCATGGGCCACATGCAAGACTCTCAATATTCAATGCGAATACTAGAAATTTGTGGATAGATCATTTCAGAGAACATTCTGCGGATTCATTTACCGCAATGCGTATGGGCGTCAGGAAGAGATAGGTCACAATATCAAAATGTTTGAGAAATACGAGTTGACAACTATTTATCAACACTATAAATTATATCATTCAGCTGTCTAATTCATGTTATATATATATAAATAATAATCAATCATTATTGTTAGCTTCTTACTATGTTATGGTGACGTTGCGTTCAGATAAATTTCACATAATTCAATAAAAACTCACATGTGACATGAAATGAACCCTGCTGTTCACGCTCTCTTGACTAGATAGTGCGAGAACCATGAGTATAAGGATCACGATAACCATGATTGCTCTGCGGATACCCGCAAGTACGTGTCGGCGTAGTGTCATCTTCTCCCTGTGACTATTCTTCCGCCTGTATTCATACCGAGCTTGAACAACGACAATTAAAATAAAAAATTAGTTACGTTGTTTTCATATATATATATTTTATTACATACAAGCATGTTGCAAATGTAATTGAACCAAAGTGGAAGTAATGGGGGTTTGTTTTCTGTGCCACCCACATGCAATTGACGACATGGAACATTGTACAAGATTTTGCGAGATAATATCACTGGAAATTCCTTTATTCATGTAAGTATATTACAAGGTGAATGTGATAATACTCTAGTGTAGTATTCCGAAATGGAATATATAAATGAAATTGGAATCTCTTTAAACACAATTAAATACTGGTGATTTTCACCAATTTTCGATTTGTTATTGTATATGTATACCAATATTTTTACGACTCAGTCATTATTCTTGACGACTTTATTGTCGTAGAAGCATAATGAATGGTTGAACGTAGTATTATCGTCAAAATTCATATGCATATGGTGTACACCCTTATTTAGACAAATATAAGAACTTTGGCATGTCATCATTGCGACAATTTTGAATTGATAAATGTTATCAAAAGCACTTGTTGTAATTGCATTTTATGCAATGTGATAGTTATAATAAGAGAAGAATTGCGAATACCCAGTAACATTATAAATAATTGTCTATTACATAACTCTACATGTTTCACTCGGTCATTTAGTATTGCTAAATAGGTAGGTAGGTAGGTCTCCACATCATATACATATGTACATACATACATGTATGGTACGTCCAGCGTATAGAGCTCTTGAATTTTCATGTCATACACACGATTGTTACCACCACGTGACTTGAATCCAAATTGTCTGAGCACATGAACATAATTGAATTCAACGAATTTGTCACAATACGACAAGTTACGCATTACCACAGAATTCGGGAACAGATGGCACGATTGGCAATCAATTGAGTGCTCTCAGATTTTGTGGATGATAGTAAATTAAAAAGAAATAGATATAGATTATCGGCGCATATACCGAAACGATAGGGAATCAATTTTATACATGATTGACTTATTGTTAGGATGATGAAGGATTGACATATGTATACATCGACTTATGCCGAACAACAATTCCAGGATTTATTATACTCTTGTGAATTTCCCTTAATTCTCATTTTTATTCCTGAATATAATTTGCGGTCATATATATTGCGTTGGAAGTTAAATTTTCATTATTGAATATGGGGAAAAATATAACAAATATTCAAATGAATCAAGGCATACTTACTTTCCCCTGTCATACGCCTAATTCGCAATCAATAGTTCATTTACAGTGGCAATCGCTGAAAATTTTGCACAATATTCAATGCGTACACTACTTCATCCAGCCGCCACCCGGAGTGCACAAATGTAATATATGTGCTCAACTACAAATTGGCACACTATAAGTGATTCGTGTTAAAGAGAAGATACGTGATAAACAAAATTTGCCAAAAAAAAAAAAGTTACTTTTTTCACTTGTGAAATTACTCGCAGTTAATTTTGAAATTAAGTGGCGTAAAAATTGGTCTATTGCCGATATATAACTTAATTATTTAACCACCCGAATAATATAAATAGAAGGAATACAGGATGTACGGTTTTGATCACAGCGATCACGGCGATATGTAATCAAGAGCACTTGTGATCAAATTAAACGTATCTTCAGACGAGATAATTACTGCAATGGCTATGCCAACAACGACGCTCAGCGTCTGTTTAGTCGTTGAAAGTCGTCGACGCGTCGATGCTTTTCGTGCCGCTGGCACATAAAATGAGTTGACTTCACTCACGATCACCCGCGCATACGCATACATAATACAAATCACACATACAAATACGCATGCGCATACAAAGCCGAGAAACTTCGAGAGAAAAATCGTGAGAGTGAGAGAGAGAGAGAAAACATGCCATTCGGATTGGTCTTACATTTCGCGGGTCGATCGTTTGTTGCCCTAGACATTAACGGCGCACGCGCAAGAATCGCAGTTGTGTGAATGAAGAAGTATAGATTGGATTTGAAATGCTAGAGGATCATCGTTTCAAAACACTTGGAAAAGATGACAAATCCTGTATACATGGTATAGTGATAAGGCATCTGAGCAAGTTGTATGCGATGATTGTCAGAGATCAAGAAGACAATTTTGCTTAGATACGTCAAGTAATATTTTTCTGATTAAGTGAGTAATCTGGAGAAAAAAAGAGATGCGTTACGGATGCGATCTCCGAAATGTGCTCATTGCGAACATTATAATAATTGATTTCTTGATTGTTCGTATTTCATATTCATGTTGACCATCCGCTGCGTATATTAGTACATATATCCTGCATGATTATGTATGCATATACATACGACCTTTATGAAAATGATATGATGGTTGCTACTGTGCCAAGACTCTATACCTCCATAAATTGGGTATCCGGGTGTTAATGAGAAGAGAATACTGATTGAGCTTTCAACGCGCGGCGATACAATCAATTGACATCACACCTCCGGTAAACGCGAGACATATATATATATATATATTGTATACATGAGGTACTGCGCGGAGTGAACAATTCAAGCTCTCTTGAAAATTCCACTTTTTTGAGTTATGAGTTTTTTTCTTCTACCGAAAATGCGATATTAATATATATCGTATTTCTCGGAAAATCAGGATGAATTGTCGTCGTCGTTTTAACATGACAATGAAATATCGAATGGTGTTTAACTTGATATACGCAACACACACCGCTGAACTGCGTATTCTTCAATCATTAGTGTAGGAACAATAAATTATATTGCTAATACACGTTTCTAATACTCATATGAAGATATAACGGTATGAAAGTGAAAAAATGAATATTATGCAAAACGTAGCGAAATCAATGAAATGATCCGCGATCGTTTGACGTAAAATAGTACCAAAACAAGAGAAATTATAACAAGTTGAAAATAGTAACCATTGTTGTATTTGAATAGAAAAGAGAATGATGATAACACTATTCCATGGTATTCATTTCCCGGATGCGATTATGACTCATGATTTCGTTTGCATCCGTTTTTTTCATCAGATATAATTATAATCTGTGCATGCAATAGTTTTGCTTATGGGACATACTCATGCATGTCCCAGCTGACAATAATATTGACCACCCGCCCCGCCATAAATATAATCAACACAGACAATACGTGATACATCAATTATCACCGTTTCGTATTTCCCTTTCCGCATTTCATCAAAAACTGAATATACGGTAAGTGGACCGTTTCATAAAAAATTTGAGGAATTCTAGATTAAATAAGGAACGTATATCCCCTGGTATGGAAAATATAGTTTTCTATATTCACTCATCTTTGGTAAGCGATGATGAATCTTTAGAGATAATCAAATATACTCGACCCATATGGTACATTTTTTGTTTAATCTAAATTTATTTACACAGAAGTAATAACAAGTCACATATGGAATACGGCTACATTTATAGGCTAAATTTTGTAATAAAACATCGTTAATAAGGTTTTATTTCGAGATAGTACTGTTTCGAAACAACAATTTCATCACCCAAGAGTCATATGACTCATATGGGTCGGGTAAGGGAGTTACCACCTCAGCATTTAAGACGGCAGAATATATAGTCATATTAATATATAAATCCCATTTTCGTGCAGATTAACTTTCTCCACTAATTTTTTCCAGAACGCTTCAAGAACCAACATTCTACGTAGTGATACAAGGTCGAAACGAATTGAGAGGAGTCACATCTCTGTGGCAAATGAACAATCGGTCTCTGTGGAATAGAACCACAAATTTACATCCAGAGAACGGGAGAATAGCGGCCACTGCTGTCTTAAGCATACCAAATTTCCAAAATACCTCTGCAGTTATAGCTCATGGCACTGTTGTTTATCACTTGGACGGTAAAGAATTACAGACTCCAATTGGTTCCATCGAATTAAGTCATTCACAGGCTGTAGATAAGATATTGACGCCACGATATGCGTCAAATTTGAATGCAAGTATTTTGGCATTAAGAGCTGCGACAATTGAAAAAATTATAACTATATCGCTTCATCAGGAATTTTGTCGAGGTGCTAGACTCCTCGATTTTTTTCGAACAAATGATTTTCTTGAAGTATTGCCGGATGTGCATATGTCTAAGAATCCAGAGACGTTTAGACACTGTATATTTGAGATTTTGTCGCTGGCCAATACTCGAGTAAAACTTCGGATTTCGACTAGGTAACTACAAGTCAAACAAAAGTATAATATGAACTTATATCAAATAAATGCTTATATAATTGTATGTAATAATAGTAGTGTGTTCGCCACATGTCACGTTTCAAAAAATTCATTTGTCATTAGATCAACGGCACAACTCAATATTATCTCGCTAATGGTCGGGGAAGAATTTCCGGACGCGGCGGAAACTGCGAAAGAGGATAAAACTGTTGGTGAGGTAATTGCGCTTGAACGGGAGTTACAACTCAAGCTCGGTAGTGATGAACCCGCTCAACTGCTCCATGCCCGAATAGTCACAGATTTGCTTATTCCATAATTGTATTTCATGAATATATTGACCTGAAAATAAACAATGATGCGTATTATGTATGCAATATATATCCATATAATAAGACTGATAAAAAGCCGATATCAATAAATTGACATAATTATTTTTCAAGTTCTTTATTTTGTTAAACTATATAAAGCACATATTTTATAATTGATGTTTGCGAATGAACAAGTGAGAGTGAGTGTGTTGAGTATATAACTCGCTGAGCATTTTTGATATAAAATATTATTATGATCGATATCTCACCATCATTATTCGTTTTACGTTCGACCTTTTTCAGTATCATTTCGTTCATCATTGTTGATGCTATTGCTTTCAAGTATACTAATACTCGCACATGATTCTCCTTTTTGGAACTCGAGCAATTCAACGCCCAATAGTTTATACTAATCGAATCCCACACTTTACGAACAATACCATTTATTAAAACTAATAACAACAATCAAAATATACATGTGTAATAACTCTCAGTGACTGGAGACTCAAATTATTGAAGAGGATAATCGTCTCCCTCCTCGAACAATGATAATTATATAATTAAAATGTACGATAAATATCACTATATTTGTGAATTCATTTTCATAGCCCTCGTCAAAAATGTGAACTTACTTGAATTTATAGTCTGTTATAATAATGATAATCATATCATTATGAAGGAAATATACTTTTTTTTCCGATTAATGAATATTTAACTGAATTATTATAGTGGACTCTAAAAAGAGGTAGATGAGTAGCAGTTACTATTTGTAGTTTTTTTTTGTGTCATTATTGCAACAACAACAATTATACTACAATGTTTACTCAGCCGTTATTGTGAACGTCACAAATTTTTCAATTCTCTCCCAATATTGGGCGCACACGGAATGATTGAGCATTGCAGCTTACAGTCTATCAAAAAGCAATAGGAAAGAAATCATCGCAGGTACTTAATTTTTGTGTTAGCTAAGTAATTAATCAAATACAATCCTTCATACATTCATCTTCTGGAAATGCTCACGAAAACATGAAAATTCGGTGGAGTCCAAATTCACGCACAGACTCCTGGTATCTCTTTACAGTTCAGGTATGATTAATTAATGTCAGTCTATCTATAATCGGAGATATCACTAAATCATGTAACAGTAGTATGGCAAGTTTCTCCTTCCTCTGTGGTTCTATTCATCGGACGCATTCACAGACTCATGTTTTTCATTCTCTACATATATTTTGTCATCATTCTTGCACTCATATTTTCGCCCATTTACATAATATATGAACAATCGTTAGGCCTTCTACCTTCGAACAACAATTTTAAAATCTTAGATAGCACAATATCTTCAACAGAACAAATTTATCTAGTCAACATCGTGTCTGAATAAAGCTTGATTATTCATCTATTGTAACATTCCCACCTCCCTCACTTTCCTGTTTCCGTTTCATTAAAATGAATATTATTATCATTCATCGCTTTTAATGGCTATCGCTTCATTATTTTGATAATCAGCTACTAAGAATTTATCGTGTTGTGCGCAATAAGCTCAAGCAATTGCATATATTCCACAAGAACGCATCGAGCAGATTTTTAATTATTACTTCTCTTAGTTATATTTTTACCTGTTTATTCTTCGCTATATCATTTTTAACTCACTCCATTCTATATCATATTATATTTGCATTTTATTCGCACTCAACAAATGGGTGGCGAATTATTATTCCACTATATCATTATTGAATGGTAATGGATTGAATAGATTGTGCGAAAGGTAAGCAAACACGATGACAATACGTCCTTCGGCAGCGTTCTACCAGTCGCAACGATGCTTTACACATAGAGTGTAGAATCATAGGAGATAGTTCGGTAATCTGTCTTCGTATAAAATACAACTGATTTTCGGAAAGTAGAAAGTTGCCAAAGAACTCATGTTGTGCCATGCTATTGTGGGTCTGTATATTATTTTTTCGTTGAGGAGGAGATGAAAGAGACAGCGGGTATATATATATATAATATATATATATACATGCGTGCGTGCGCGCGCGCGCGTGTGTGTGTACTCTATTTGATGTTGTGAGATTTTTTATTTGCCACCCACTTTCTTCATCACAGCAATATTATGACCCAAATATTGTGGCTATTCTTTGTAACTTTTTTTTTCGATATTTGAAGAGTTTCTTTACGTATCCTGTGGATATTTCATATCGTAATCACACTTGACTGGCAATATTTTCAAATCTAGATGTCCGGCGCTTCCATACATCACTATTACTAATGAATTTTTAACGTTTTGTTTGCTTCATCATATATTATTCTAACGTGAACTCTCGCAATTTTTTTCATTATGTTCAATCTGTTTATAGATAAAGTTCTATCAGTGTGTTCGACTTTATAAGAATTTATCATCACTATGATTAAGCACTCGCAATATTTCTGTGATGAAGCTGAATTGTATGCTTTCAATGGATTATTTCTTTACCAAGAAAACTCCTAATTTCTGGATGTATATTGAGCGCGTATCAGTTGTACACAAATGCGAACAGGCATATATTTTTTTCTATGATACACATATAAATTACAGCAGTTAAAAAATGATCGTTTCTTGTTCGTAAGGCTAGAGTCTCTCAACTATGTGGCTCATTTATATCCTTTGGATGCGTTTCACTCTGTTTTCCATTTTATGTTTCATTAATTGTAGTGCAATCATATTAATAGATGCTCCCATGTCAATTGTATCTCTATGAACTATCCTCTATTCTTGACGAGTTTCTTTATTGGCAATGACTCCATATACATCATTCATCGTTGAGAGAATGTTGTACTAACTAGTTCCTTGCCAAATTAATGCTTTCGTAACAATCCTACACGAAATTATCTTGAATTTAATTCCATGATATGCGATACGATTGACGTTTATCGTCACTATTGCACGCATCATCTCGTTCACTATGAATGAAATATCGCGCTACTTTTGATTTCCATTCTTCAGCTCAGCGATTATAGTGGAATGCTTCATTATATTGACTATTTTGTTATCCTTCCATTACTTCAATTTTATTTATTCTTTCTTTTTTTCACATAATATACTCACTTCAAATAAATTAGTCACTCTAGTTATTATTGTGGATTTGTTCTCCTTTTTATAATTGTCTAATACAGTTTTTCAATATAAGTATAGTGATGTATTTTTCATTTGAACAGTCAATCAATTGGCGATGAGCAATGAAAAATTCCGAAACAACCATTGAGTTGACAAATTTTCATTATTTGCCTGAATAATTGATTTGCAATGTATGTGAGTGTGCACGATTGTAAATAAGAATGTGAGGGAGCATTGAGGAGGTGTTGAAACTAAATGGACGGGCGAAGTCGAGAATTCCCATCGCGACATATTACCATATACTTCACGACCATTTGTTCGCCTATGCGTTCCTCATTTTATTATAATCGTTATAAACCTAAAGTTCGCCTTGAATATCTTATTTCTAAAAGTCATCCACACTTTTTGTCACATTGTGCACATTCATTTGATCCCTCCCACTCATCAGTTGACTATTCATATGCAATTGCAATTGATGTGTAATTTACATTCCATCATCCACAGACATTACTCTATTGCTCGTGACTATATTCAAATTTTCTACACCTCGATCAATATTTTCAATCTAAATGCATTATTTACAACCTATATTATCTCTTTGTACAATAAACATAGGTATTTCATCCAATATACATGGATTGATTTTTGTATCAACGCACGCACTTTGATATAGGAGGTATATGTGCACATGTAGTTTCGTTTGTGTGTTCATTAGTACTGCTGTATGTTTTCATGTACATTAAGATTCGCTAAGGCATATTCGTTATGGTTCGTAAATATATTTCCACTGTGCTGCGCTAAATGAAGATCATATGATATTCAATATTGTATATACGCATGTATAAAAATAAAAGGTGGAAAGAATCAGAATGAAGAAAAACATGGATTAAAATGTTTTTGTACTTTCATCTAATTCGACGATTTGATGTTTATCCCATTCAATAATACGATATAACTTAGATGAAAAGCGTAATTAACGAATCTACATTTGGTTTCAGAGATCGGAAATACAGTATAATATTAGTATATTCTACAAATAATTAGTATATCAGGGATAGATCGAACACGCCTGCACCTCATATGTAGCCATATAATGCGTGTGCATGTAGAAAATTGACTCTAGATGATATATTGTTTATTTCCCTCAAATTAATGCTTCTATATCGTCGGGATGGCACTATCACCAAGACGCCCTACCGCAGATTATTTCAATCGGAGAATATAAAAATAGCTCTTATACGGTATAATGGTGCGCTCGGTTCTATTTACTCATACGTATTGAAACGTTCGAAATTTTTCATTCTAGTCAAGTGTTTCGAATAATTTATTTCTGAGGAATAATTCATTTTGTACGAAATTATTTTTGTTTCCAGCCACATGAATGATTAGTACTATATTATGATTTTTAGCCTCATGTCATCGGGAAGAAGTTTCATTTGAAGTAACATTCGAAATGATCTGTCATACATATAATATCGATGTCGTACTCGCGTTGTCACGAATGAATTAAAAAGATGTAATGGTGTACAAGTCGCAGTCATAGTTGTTTGCTATGTTTTTTTAAATAATCATTTCAATGTTAACTATAAATGTTTGGTGTGAAATAGAATGATTTCATCTCATATTTTTGTGCCGCCTCAGTTGACAAAAAAGTGGAAGCTGACGGACAACGTTGAACTTTGCGCGTGCCAATCTGTGCAGATTATATTTGAGACCACGTGGGACATTTTCAGGCCATACTTTCCTACGATTCGAATATTATGATTGGCTTTATATGAAACGAGATTATTTTAATATCAGCTGTTCATTTTGAATAGTATTTTCATTTTGCTCCATTTCATTCATGTATGTATTTTTTTTTACGGCGAAACAATATAGAGTACCGATTATTGGTTCATACAGACCTATAAAATTCACATGAAATAGTTTAGTGTAATTTGTAGTTACGTAACATGGTCCATAATACCGGAAACGGAATCAATATGATAAGGAGTAGATCAAATGAAATCAGTTGAATGAACACTGGGTCATACGTCCCTAGGATCAATTTTAAACACAGATTCTCGATATGCTCAAGTGTATTGTATGTAAATGAATCTTAAGTCCGTCCTTTTTCAGTTAATGAAGTAATCATATAGGCAACGCTATAGAGTTGAAATTTTATTTTTTGGTAGTGTCATTTCCGGTTCATGAATATATTATACAATAATTTTTCTTCCTTACGCCTCTTCTAATTGTGGTAATTTTTTTTCCTGCAATTCCTCTTTCGTAGAACTTTTAAAACAATATACCTCATTTAGTTTTGTATATGATAACACCTATTATAATTATAACTATAATGATAGCACTAATAAGGACATTTAAGCTCTCAATATGGAGAATATGAGCATTAGAGATAGCTGTTAAGTGATTATATGTCTGTGAAGTTTTACGAAATTCCGTGATTCAGTTTGTATTTACATTTATATGCATAGATATCCTCATATTTTGAATGGAGTGCGATTGTTTGGCTGCATAAATGGATGAATGTGTATATTTGTTGACCACGGAGCGAATACTAGTTTCATTATCGGTTTGAACACTCAATGACTAAAAATGATGCAGGAAAATGGAACAATCAAATGTAATTATGAACTGACTGGAAAATAGATGATAATGATAAAAATAAAAATAATGTTCCTGAAATATGTTCCTTACGATGAGAATATAATGATGGATTAATAAAATTACACCCATTACAACGATAACCATGTGTGATGTATTTTTATATGTTCGACCTATAACGATGTACTATGATAATCACTATACATTAATCATATGTGTAAACTATTTATACTTCATATCATTATGGTACATTGCGTTTTGTTTAACCTTACCCATTTGTAAAAAGATAGTTGTTGCTCTCTCCCTTTCTTGCACGTGTACTTTTATATATATTTATTTGTTTGTCTTCGTTAATTGAATCCCTAACCCAAAGAACTTTCAACAATTTAACATGATCTTTGGGCCGCCAATTGCAATAATTTTCTACACATTGCGTTCGTAAACACATGCAGTATATTTGTACACCCAGATATACTTTGAAATCTAGATATTGCTGTACTGTGGTAATATCATGTTCATCGTTCCGCTATTATTAATTATCTTGTGTTGTTTTTTCTCATTGCGTACTGCCGAGTGAGACGGAATTGGAGCAATTCGACAGTATTATTGTGAACATTTTCACATATTTCATTCCATGTATATATAGTACCCTAATAACATTATGTCAAATCGTTTCAAGTGTCCTATGACGATTGATCAATGGCAAAGGCACCAACTCCAATTTGAAATAAATAACAAGTATTGGCTAACCAACCGCCATACTATCATATTCATTTTAGGCTTATACGTTCATTATATCATTCAGTATCGTCGTTCGTGTTAGTAGGACGAGTGCCGTCATTGGTAAGAGTCTTTATGGAAAGTGTCGCTCTTATGAAATATTTTCCGGCCCTCCCGCGTCAGCTCTTGGCTCGCAAAGTTATTTTCTGACTTTGGTCTAGGTAATAGGCCAGTAGTGAGTGTCCTGAGTTCCAGACTGTGCACCTGTAATTCACACGATCTTCATGATGAATGAATGTAATGTAAGCGATGAAACGTTTTGAACGATTATAATAATCATTATTATCTGAGAGACATGATTATCTGGGATAGAGTAATGAATTAATTACCGATTCTTCACTTGCACTTGCGTGTGCAGCCTGCTCTGCCAGCGCGTTTACCACCGCATTAATCGTTTTTGATTCACTCCCAAGATCTTCTTCACGGTGTGCTACCAGATTTGGATTCTTGCCAATTTTATTCAACCTGTAGAGAGATAAACATTAAGCGTAGGGAATGTTGCAATGTATACAACCAATGATTATTATCGCAGTACTTGAAAACCCTGCCAAAGGATTTAAGTATTGAATATATCATAATAACCCTGGCAGAGCTTTTGGTAATGATGGACCGGTGGATTAACTAACACAAGACAGGGGCCGAAACATCACACAACAGTACCAAATACCAGTGAATATATGGAATCACAGATATTTCAACATTGTCTACATGATTTTGGTATAGTAATTGAATTACATTATCTATCTGATCCCAGGCTTCCAGGAATACGTTGTCTCAGAGCCTCAACTCGCAATGAATAAATGAATATGGAAATAAATTGATAATTTTCAATTATTATGGATACGTTTGCACCAAGTGTATCTCCATATTTGTACGTTTAAATTTTAACATATCAGAGAACAAATTGGTAAACCAGATGGAATTTACTATAATGATCGCAATTGATACGAAATGTATCACGTCATCTAAAGTGAATTATGTCCAAGACATTTTCACGATTCTCATACATGTATTATTAGCTCCAATTGTTGGCGATACTCGATCGAATCTGAATTAGTTGTGACCCGTACGGCTATTATGGAAATGAATCTGTTTTTGTGTAATAATGCCCAAAAATTAAAAGTACATAATTGCAATTGTAAATGTTGAACTCTGAATATCTGCTTAACGTAGTAGCGAAATTGAATCCAAATCAGCCCTCGGTATGTCAGCACTTGTGCCACATCACGGAATTTACCAGAATATTGAAGATTTTGCTTGACTGAGTAATAAAAAATTGGCTAAGCAAACTAGATAGACACTCACATTGAATAATGTATCTACACATGTATGTGATTATGAATGGAGAGGAAGGGTGATGAATTAACATCTATTAGCACACCAACTCGATAGAACAAACCTAACCAAAGTTTATACCTCTCGGCGGCAACGCTTTCCATTGTCCTGCGCATCAGAGGATATTGGTCGAGAACTGCATTGAAGTGGTCGACTGACAAACTAAAAAGATTGCAATATGTTTCGGCCCTGACAGATGCTACGCGTCGCGCATTTGTCAGCAAGCAAATTTCGCCAAAATATGAGCCATCAGACAGTGAAGTGGCCACTTCACCATTTGCCATAACAATATCAACTATTCCTTCTTGGATGAAATACATTTTTGATCCTATCGTACCCTCCTTAATGATGATGTCACCTGCAATACCACATTTTTACTTCCATAAATGCACTTTTGTTTCATCCGATTATTAGAATTTCATATCTATTTGAATATAAATATATGCACTAAGTATATATATATGTGTATATACCTGGCTGAAAGACTTCATATCGGAGTTTGGTGACAACATCAGAGACAAAGTTAGAATCTGCATTTGCGAAAAAGGGTACTGACGCGACCAATGATCTGCAATTGTAATTTACTACATCCTGTAATCAAAAAGGCTCATCACTTCACAAACTTTCATATTCACAATAATTATAACTACAGTATCTCACTGAGTAATACTTTAATCATAAGTCACGAATGGAGTTATCGTAATGTCGTAAAATAATGTAATAACCTTCGATATGAATACAATTTACATGTACAAACGTACCTCTCTCAGTTTCTCGGAAAGTTCACCAAGAATAAGTTCTTCGTCGAAAAATTTGCCCTGATAACGATGTTCAAAGTATTCGGTAATTCTTTGACGCATTTCACGAGGCAATTTCCGGTATGCCATGTATTCTTCGACTTGCTTGACTTTTTCACGATACTGTCGCCTTGAGGAGTCGAGTGATTGAATGAGATTCGTCGCATGACCGAGAAAAAGTGCGTAACATGTAGCACCGCTTATCATACTTAACATTGTGAGCCACATATCTGTCAATGATTGTGGTGGAAATCTGCCATATCCTATGCACAACATATGCGACATTGCTTTGAATAGAGCCCATGAATATTGTTCCAGCCAAAATGAGCCCTATAACGTAAGGTGTATACGTACGGCATTCATGAAATATGAAATATGAAATATAAGTTTGATCAGCATTCGGAATTTCATTGAATTACCTGTAATTCATTGATCGCGACCCATGAGTTACTGGGAAAACCTTGAAGCATCGGAACAAGGAATTGAAGACAACCGCTCCAATGGCCGATCAATAACATCATACAGATCAAATTGAAGATTCGCATGAATACTGACGCCATGTTCAGGAACTGCCAACAACAAAAAATAATTTTATTCATTTTCATGCAAATTTCCCACTGTGCCTTCTTTTTTTATTTGCGCCGATAATATCCTTCCAACTACTTTTTTTTTCAGTTTTCTCAAATAAGGCGTCAGTGGTGGTTGTGTACTACAAGAAGCACAATGAAAACGGGCAAAAATAAGAGAAGAAAAAATTAACAATATGATGAATCTTGCGGGGTAACAATTTTTGTATGCCCTCCGATTGACTACGTTTAACTACAATACGCAAAAAAACAGACATGTCAAGTATTATACATAAAATACAATGGAGACCTAAAATATAATGAACCAGGCACGATGAGCACAGCTTAACGATTAGAGTTAGGCAAAACATATGATAAAACGAACGTTTCATATGATATAATGCTGGTAAAAATAGGTAATAGCGTACGATTGGAAACGTATATGATCGCAGCCAATAGAAAATTATTGGGAAAACCAAAATCCAATTTTTATAACAAATCCGATTTCCATAGCAATTAATTAAATCGCATGTGTAAATAAATATATTGACTACGGCTCACACGGCTTTTTCGTGAGGCTGCACGTAATTTATTATAACCAATATTTCTATAAATTAAGTCATTGTTGTACTCATTGTGGAAATATTGCACACGCAAAATTGAATACCTTGTCTCCAGTTCAACAAATATGTATGCATAGATAACTAATTCATTGAGTTATCCACATTATACAGCAGTACAATATCAGCGACCACTGGTTTATATCTTATTTTGTTCGTTAATTACTACTTTGTTTGCTTTTTTACGCCAATGTGTATACAGCGCACCTCAGTTATAGATAGCGTCACAACTTTTGTGTAAACAAGATAAAAGTTTTGAATCTATTTTCGCGAAGGTGAGACGTGTTCACAGGCAGGTATGTATATATACTGGAAATGGTTGCAATTAATTGGACACAATTAGCAAATACTGGAAAATATTAGAAACAAGGAAAAGCACAAATATACGCCCCTTCTGAAGTACTTGGCAGGATGTTAACGTCTTTTAAATGCAAATAAGTGAATAAGGATTGAATATTTGTGCCATTCTAAATCACCGTTCCAAACACCATATAACCTTTGTTACCAAACGCGCAGTTTTCTATCTGAAGCATTGCAATCACTAACAACCCATTTTTAAGTGAGTTACGTTTTGTATGGAGAATGCTAGATACTTGCTCACGTGTTAGAAGTGAATACAGTGCTTTAGATGGGGGATTACACGTTAGGTAACACACTGGGATTTGCACTGATAATTTAGATAGGCCCATTGTTCTACGATTTTCTTAATTCATTCAATCACCTTCATTACCAGTATTTTCATTGATGTTTCCTTTGCGGAAAGGGGTATCTTTTTTTACTTGCAGATTGAAACATTTTCATGTTCGAACAAGATATACAGCAATAGACGAATCGTTTGTGTACATGTCTCTCTTATGAAACCACCACGAAGTCGTGTGAGCAGAAGTTTTCCCGAGCCATGTGGCAAAGTATTCTTTTGTTTTCATATATGATTACAGTGATACTAATTATGATAACTATATTGATATGATACTGATAATGGTTGACTATACCCCAGCGAATTTGATTAATCGCAAGTTGACGGTCAACTAATGACTAAAATGTCTGAAAGATAGAGTGTAATTCAACGGAAGTTAAAAGATGGATAGAATCCATCGCAAATCAACACGGTCATAACATCTATACGACATGAGTATGACTTGATTATGACTTTGAAGTCAGTTTGGAATTTCGTGGCAATTCCTTGAATTGGAAATGAACTCTATACTGATCTAACGGACGCACACTTAAATTACAGTATACTCCAAATTTTTGTATCGACAATTAATGTTTGAACAACTGATGAAAAACAGTGTTATTCCGACAAATAATATTCTAATTAAACTATCAATCAACTAAAACCGTGTTTTGATTAAACTGTGTTTTGTCCGTTCATCTGATTCGCTAGGGTAACCAGTTATCAGATGCGAATTAATAGACATTGGAGCAAATTTCGATGCAGTAGAAGTAAAAACGAATTACTAAGAATTAAATTATTGAAATGAAAAAGATCATAGTAACAAAGAATAAATAAATCTATAAGTATGAATGTAAGTATTCGCAAAAACATACAATGTCAAATATAATTAATAAACATGATGGGGCATAGTAATTTAGTAAAGCACATAACTACAGGCACCATACGATTGTGTACGCAAACTGCACTTCCATCAAGTCAATAATTCCGTATCAATACTAATAATTTATAATTGTTTTTTTTCCTATTTTTGGGAGCATAATCTGTGAGCAGAAACAGCATATGCATCAATAACCAAAATAATTATAACCTGTAATTATATACATATATTACATCTTCAGTATCTTGAGAATACATTTGCGTGTTCATCTATCTCAGATTTGGCAATTTTTTTTTTTTTTAATTTAGAATATATCGAAAGCTTAATAAACAGTGCTCCCTCCTCAATGTGCACGATCGAGAGTTTACCAGTCGGTTCCGAACTCTCGTGGCTGAGAGTAAAAAGAGAGAACATCCATTCATTTCTGTTTTTCTCCACCAGGTAGTACCGGTGAGAGAAGCATTGTATTTGAAAATTATGGTAAAAACGTAAATTAAAGAGATGTCACATTACAGAGGGTGCACTGCAACTCTGATCTCATATTATTACATGCGCACCATAAACAGGCAGGCGACGTATAGAAGCGACGCCCATTGACGTACGATGGAGTGACATAATGCACACATAGTCTAGCAAACGGAACCCACGAGGTAGATGCCGTCACTGGTGAATGTTCACGATATACTTATGATATTGCATCCAAGTAATTGGAAAAATGTGAAAAAAAAATTGAAAAAGCGATACGATTAAACGTGCATACAGTGCAGCCGAAAATATGTGGACGGGAAAAAGAAACAAATATTGTGAACTAAAGGGTAAACGTTAAGGTAAAATAAGAAGTCTATGATGTGGGATTAAATCAAATGAGTTTCAATAATATAAAAATCAATAGATATTGTAATCTGTATAATAAGTTATGAAGTCATTGTTCGCAGCGGTTTGACTCATAAAATTAACTATTATTTGGCACATAATATGAAGGTTGAATTTTGTATAGGTAACGTAGTTTGAATGTACTACTGAATCGTTTTGGTTGGGACACTACCGTAGCCTAACGCTGTGAATAGATGATTTCGCTCAAACAACGACAATAATTACAGTAAAAGATAAAAATTGAAAAAAAATGTGGCAGATTAAGCGAACGTTTTTAAGTAGAAACCAACGAGCCAATCAGTGTGCAGGTCTTGTTTCATAACTCGCGCGTTCCTCATCCGGGCCCATAGAACGAAACTTCGATGGATTTGTTATTAAATCAATCTCAATAACAATTTTTTATTATTTCTATACGAATTGGACCTCGAACTGCGTGATATTGATGTAGATGATGATTTTGACAAATATTTCATGACTGATTGGATGACTCAATGAGCTTCGCTCAATTAACATCACTAGAAGTATGAAAATTCGAATCGAAGAATAGAATGCTTCTCGCACTAATCACAACTGTAACAGTAGATAATTTTGCTGTGGATGCAGCCAGCTTTCGAATTTCAAAATTCAAGCACCGAGTAAATAATATAAAAAGGGTACTTTCTGAAACTATTTGATGCGTAATAATTATGGGCCCTACGTTATTTTCTCCGTACCATCGAGTTTCGAAATATTAGGTCGGAATCATGGAAGTTGCATTGCTTTGGCACTGCGCAGAGATAAGTGCTTGCGCGTTCCATACAGCGGGTTACCTTAAAAATAAGGTCGCTTTTGCTGAAACCGGACTTCTTTTTATTCATATTGTCAGAGCTTAGGCGCCCCCTCCGTTCTGTGCGTTTTTTTTGTAGGTTCTGCAATATCTAGAAACAAAAGAAAGGCCGGGACTAGCAAGACATAGTTAGAGATAGTTAAGATAGTAAAGATAATGAAGGAGAAATTGTTCGTAAAAACGAGTTGGCATGGGCATTATTGTCAGTAGTGTGAGCACAAGGGAGTATAGGACAAGGTTTTCAATATCGTTCACGTAAAACAAAAAAAAAACAAACCAAAAATGGAATTGTTATCGATTAAACTAGAAAGTGTGAAGATGGAATGATGAAGAAAAAGAATTATTTGTTAGTTGGGAACATTTGAGACATGAAAGTTGGAGCATTCTGTCAATATTACTAATACGCCCTGGTTTTCATCAACATCTTTTTGTATTACTTCTAACATGTATTATTATTTCTGTCTTCTCTTTCTGCAATACCTTCCATTCTATTCATCCTCATTTTCTCAACACTCCCAAACAACTTCAGGCATCTCGCGGTAATTATCACTAGGTTATATACACGCTTCCAAACAATTTCCCCACAAATTGTAATATACTGTCCGTCCCGACTTCCAGTGCAGTACTGCCCCCGTCTTTCAAAAGTCATTGAGGCCTTTACTGCTTCATCAAACCTTCATTTTGAAATAAGGGGTGTGTTATTGATGCCCATTTCCACATAGTTTGTGGCTATTCAGCCCCTTCAGGAGATAAACGCCGCGAGTCGACGTAAAAGAACAACCTTAATACTCAGTATTTCGTGACCCGTAGACACGTCGATTACACTCCCGTGTCAATTTTCCACCCGTATGAATTTTGACACGAAAAAAAAAAAAAAAAAATATATATATATATATCATGTTCGCCATCCAGTTCGCGATCTCTTACAAATTCGAGTATTTATCCTGTATAAATTACAAATTCTCTATTGAATAAAGTGTGAATCGATTGATTCAGTTATAAATATGATATTATGTTCCTGATATTGTCACATTTTCTTAACTGTTAATATTCATTTTTTTGCCATTTTCAATTTTTTTTTTTTGGTCCTCCAAAATTGGGGACACTTTGTATTAATGAAAACCATGATATTATTCTTGATTGAAAGAACCACCCACGGGTGTTTACTTGACGCTACTTTGCACAGTAAAACGGCATCGATAACGCACAATCGCGCGTTAGGAGACATTATCTAGTGTGTTATACAATCATGGATATCTTCAACTACCATCGTCAATTATGGATCAAGTGCAGCAGTATAATGTCTTACAAATATCATTATAGGCAATGTAACAGGTTTCAGAACACTGTTTATCCGTATAGTTCGTACAAGTTGATCATTCTCAGGAATTGACGCGCCGACAATGTAGTTATGTTGAGTATAGTATTGGGTATGTATATACAGGGCATTCAATCCAACTGGTTTTCAATGTAGATCCTCCATTGATTGAGTCTATAAGTAGCTTTCATTCGAGAAACAAGCCAACATTTTACTTATTTCAACATTTGAGAAGACCATGAAAGCACGAAACAATATGATTGTGTGTATGTGGTTTTATCATTGAAATCTCAAGAGAAAAACCCATGCATCCGCGTGCTCGCACATAGTTAAATTCGTTTACTTTAACTTATCAATCGACCATGGAATTATTTAACGAGAAGTGAAATTGGAAAATGATCGCACAATAGCAGTGAGTCGGGCTACTCGAGTGCGTTACCCCTCTCCCCTATTCAATATTGTTACTAGATATATAAAATGACTAAACTTCAACTTCTTGTACGTCAATATTGAACAAAGTCCCAAGATTTGTCAACAGCTTGATAATCAAATATGTTCTCAATCCAAATGTGGGAAATTGCATATTAAACAATGACATCTTTAATGTATATACATTCGATTTAGGTCCCATTAACAACGAAAAATATCATATAAGATGAGACGTAAAAGCACGACTGGCTTCGGGGCCCGTCTATCCTGAACCCTTTATACACATAAAAAAAAGGAATAATCAACAATGGCAATAATTTATTAACAGGTATTATGGAAAATTACCATTTTTAGAACTTTATCTAGATGACGATTACGACGATGATCTAAACATACCAAACACAGAATGACATACTGCGATAAGTAAATGACAGTCGTGACTATAATTACAATAATTAAGCGGAACAGCGACCCAAATAAAATTTATCACTATACTTGAAATAGGAAAATAAATTTGCAATATGAAATAATTTCTCCCAATTGTTTGTGCTCGTTAGCAAATTTTGGTTTCGATAATGATTAGCTGGCGGGGTGTTACATTCCCAAATAGACGATGTCTATAATTTTGCATTCAGCGGATATTTTACCAGTTGCGTCGCCACTAGTTATCATTTCTAATTTCAAGGCTGGTATGTCGCAGTGTCACATTTTCACCCGGCGACTAGATATCGGAGTAGACAGTAGCGAGGTTCGAATCAGATCCGCTGTTCTGTGGCAAGTCAAATACAAAAATCTATTCCTACTCGGCCAGTAGTATGTGGCTGATAAGTTAAACGGAATTAACCCCACTCGTCTATTTCCATTGCCGTCTCTTGGATATTAATGTATCATCTTATGACTTACAGTAGTACACGTCTCGATGTTTACCATGAAATTATTTCTACATAGAATCAAACATATTTTAGCTATTTCTGACATAAAAAAAAAGTGTAGTCCACACAAAAGGTCCATTATATACACTTCCCATCAGGGAATGGTGATATGAATAATATAGCAGATAATAATAATGAGAAAATTTATGAGAATGAAAGGATTTATGACGCTCGTTGTAAATTAACACGTTCATTCTGCAGTATTTGTCGTTAAAATGATATTTTATCGGAAAATACAATTGAATGTGAATTTTATGTAGAACTGGAAATTAACAAGAAGACGAAGATGATTAGTGCAAAGCTCGTTTCACAAGTGTGAATTTGACATGAACAAAACAAAATGACACAAGCACAGATCTTCATATGTACACTATATGCAAGTTTATACGCTCAAATAGATATTCAATAGCCAAATTGATGATCCCAAAAACGTGCACAGTGATATATAAATATTTATCAATGATACAGATAATGAATGTATAAAATGTATGGGAACAATAGAGTATACTATGGTAAACTGTGTGTGGCGCATCGGGGAATATGAAGATGTCTTCTTTATGATACCGTCATGGTAATGAGAATGTTCCAATCGAAAAAAATCAATGAGTGATATTTACTAGGGTTATTATGATTGAAAAGTGATGAATGTAGATCTGATCATTCAAACGATCAATATGCTCATGGAAAAATGCAGAGAATAACTGTAATGAGCAGCGAGAACAATGTATGTATAATCAATATAGCACTTCAAAAGATGGTAGGGCAAAAAGAGCT
This sequence comes from Zele albiditarsus, assembly GCA_958496275.1. NCBI lineage: Eukaryota > Metazoa > Arthropoda > Insecta > Hymenoptera > Braconidae > Zele > Zele albiditarsus. Next base: position 11,985,887 of record OY292414.1, read on the forward strand.
ACATCAAAATGAAAATAACCTATCCAACAAACGTAGGACATGGATCAAAGGGGATAATAAATTGACATATATGTATTTGTTTATCAATATCTTGAATATCTATACGTGATCACTGTGTATGCTATATTAATATGTTGTGTGAATCCCGAACTAAAATCCCGAGGCACCGAAACACAATAACGCACTAGTTGGCAGAAAGAATATATAAACTGAAAAACTGGCTAACCACACACTTTTGTATATGCACCTAACAACAGTCACAAGCAGACCTATGGTATGATAACCAACCCACGGGTTTGTACAATATCATGCTCTTATTCTCGCGTCGAATATTGTTCATAAATAATTCGTGTTTCTACGGACAGCCTCATTTTGCATTTGTGATTTATGAATAATTGAACATGCCCTCAAAAATTGATAAACCGAGTATTCGACACAAGTATTCGGCACCAACATTATTTTGTTTACAATATGATTGTTTAGAACGTAATGTAGTAGGATTTTTTAGCAAGAAATTGGTGAATATGACAGCATGTCATAATAAATCGTTTTCACATTGGAAATTACTTATGGTTGCTCCAATTCAATGCAAGGTGGATGCGGAAATACATTAACCAATAACTATTTACAATAACACACTCCACATCGCACGAGCACGTGAATCTGCGTACAAGGCTCCATTATATCAATATTGGGAGGTACTACATAAAAACTGCTATGTTGAGTCCGATTGAGAGGCAATGACACCCATCACAGCACAAACTCGTCACGACTTAACGCTACACTTTATTGTTTAATTGCAATAGCGCAATGATTTCATGAAATATATGATTAACAAACCGTCTCAATCGTGATTCACGTTAGCAATTGATGGGTAACTTACATTACAATTTTCAAAGAAGTAAAAAAATCAATTTCAAATTTGTGGCTGACACTCGGGAGACGACAAGAGACTATATGCAACTGCAACTTATCTATTACTGACAAACAAAATCAAACACAAACTCCAAAATCCAATAAAATATTTCATTAATTGTGAGTAAAACCAATACACAAATGATAATATAAAGAATTCACAAAAATAAATTCATATTATACACAATGAATAATCTAGGCATAGTAGACGTTGAAAAAACATTAATTTTTGTGTTAACGAACGCTTCAATCAAGAAAGGGCATTTGGCCTTGGTTTCAGGGTTACTAGGCAGGCACACCTTGCTGGTTCGGTCTGGTTGGGGCGGTGTCGCCCGTCGCTCATAGTGCCGCTCCGGCTGTTGGTATAGGGGGATCTGTAAATCCATTCGGAACGTGTTCGCAAGTTCCAGAATAAATATATCTATATATACAATCAACCGTCAGATATCTTTTTTTTTTTTCACTTTTACTACACATCACGTAACGATAATTACTTTTCATCATGTAGTGATGAACATTTTTCATCATGTAACGATAAAAATAAAATGAATAAGATTGAAGCAGGATGTGATCCGAAAACTTAAAAATTTAATAGCTTTTGAAATTGGATATAGTGGAAGACCGCGCTTTGTCATCTTGAATTAACATTTAGTTTAGCTCGAAACCAAATTTATATGTATTTTTGCACCTTCTTATCGCGTTATTTGCTGTATGGCCCGATGAAAGTATCTCAAAATTTGTATTTTCTTCTTCGTAAAAACCTAACATCCAAAATATCTTCAAAGGTTGTATGGATTCAACTTTCGGTTGCACCGAATGTAACCGTAATTCGTAGAACGGTGTTGCAGAAATATTCGGAAATTTGTGGAATTATTTATGAGTTATTTAGTGCTATACCAGAAGGGATGAATTGCCAAAGGAACTTCGCCAACGGAAAAATATGAAAATTGGCATGTTTTCGCATGACATTTGAATCTTGTCTAATCTCCACGTAACATCCAGAGCTGACTTACGGTTTCACCGCGCGTGATATGATAGTTATTGACAGAACGGCCTAATCGACAATCATAACAATTGGTGTTTTTTTTACGAGAAGTTCTACCGTTTTCAAAACCTTTAGATAATGTCTGAATCCAAGTTTTGGTTCCACTGAAAGTCACGATTCTCAATGTCACGAAAGTGAATTGACCGAAAAATCTGTCAGTTCGTAGATAGTCGATAGCATGAGGAATGCGAATTGCTTTGTTACATTTAAACTCGTCGACTTCCTGTCCAAACGAAAATGGCCTTGATAGTTAATTCAAACGACTCACACCACTGGCTGACATGATGAAAAGTATTGGGCAAGTTCTCTTGCTATAATTCAAATAACTCTGCAGAAAACTCTGATAATCTGTAGATGTCCATATTGAATATAGGAATTAATGCCTTCCATTTACGATTCAATTCGACTTCCGGTTCTAGTAGGACTGTACATAACTTTGATAATATCTGGGTGGGAAAATTTGTGCATTTGTGTGCTTCCACATACAAAGCAAACCGCCATCATTTGAATGGAGAATTGTCACATCATATATGGATTCGATTTTCCCGTTCGCCTGAAAATGACATTGATCTACAATTTAGAATGATCCGTATGATTCACTGACGTGATGAAAAGTATCGGGCAAGCCCACCCATGTCAAATTATTTCAGTCCCGATATGCGATTATTTTTTTATCATCACTATATTTCAATGATCGTACACCGCAATTTTCCAACTTGGATTATACAAAGTGGACTATGAAGAACTTGGTGACAATAACAGCCACGACCGATCAAAGATATTTGGTACAGAACAATAATAATGAATGACGTTTTCCAAATTACGTGCGAGATTATTTAGTTTTGGCGACTATGATAGCAATGAGATGAGTATACATTAACGTAAGTGTTACAGATCAAAGTATATTTCCACAAATGAATAACTAATTATGTTTCAATAACTACGGATAATCTCTGAAATAATAATGAGGGAATGAACAGACATATAGGAAAGACACATATAATATTTGATACTGCTCCTTCCTTGTTTGATCGCACTAAAGTGGAAGAAATTTGGAAGTATAGTTGTATAAAATGTAAATTCACCGTTCACATAATCAGTAAAAAGAGGTTATCTGACTGCCAGACTAGTGACCACATGAATATGATCACGCAATAGTTTTATGTTTTATATAATGTGGTGGAATCTTGTTTTTATTAATGGGCTTGACACGATAGAACTGGGTATTGGGTTGTCACATCAATATGCGAAAAAGAGAATCGTGGGGTAAGATAATTACGGGTGTTCACCTACCAGTGTATGACGATGATTTGAATATACCAAATTAATTCGTAGTGCACTCCCCTCTTGTTGACTTTTTCATGGGAATTTTTTCTCCGAGGTTGCTCCATCAATCATCATGATTTAATATTATCTGCTTTCCGATAAGACTAGTATCATCGATTACATATCTTTTGATATATAAATTTATATGTATAGAGGCCTGATCATATTAGGGTAATGTAATGGAAAATATCAAAGTAAAACATAATTTAACTCATGAAACAGGAGGGATCGTTCCACATGTGAGAGTGATTTGTTAATCATTTGAAGCAAATTTCAAGTATGATTCAATGAAAAGTTACTGATGTGAAATGGGCAGCAGGGCCCTGATTGATTCGTTGGTCTGTACTACGTGATATTAGATTATTCGCGCTAACAAGTGATAAAACGAGTAAAGACAGAGGAATAAAAAGTAATAATGATAAAATAACACAAAAGAAATGTATGGAATGATGCGCCTATTCAATAGGACGCTGAAAATTCCCGAATTCACTGCCAGATTTCGTTGGGACACATATCACATTTTATTTACTCTTTCTCTCCGACGTATAGGATATTGCGTAAAGTTAAGAGTTATTATGCAAAGTTAGTGTCTCTGTACTGAATTTAGTGACCATTGTACTATACTAACATATATGCAACGGTTCGTCCAAGTCGATTTTTTTATGTATACAAGTGCAAACTAATGAATGATTGTCCACGAATGAATGATTAAACATAATTCTTCGATTACATTATTTTGATTCTTTTTAGTCTGTTCCCGACAATGTATCATAGAAATGAATATTTTTTGTTTATTATGTACAATTATTCAATGTCATATATATAGTCATCGTTTACTACCGTTTTTCTTCTCCCATCACGGTTCATAATCCGTTTTGGATGTGAATATTGGGATAAATGTAGCGATATATATATCTATATATATATAATAGATCACAGATTCATATCAAAATGAAATAAATAAAAAATTTCGAATAGAACACTTACATAAACTTCTTCCCATTGCGAAACGTATCGCACCAATCTCGATAGTCGTAAAAGTCTAACCAATGATAAGAGCTTGGCCAGTCGAAGAATCCGGAGAGCACGACCAGCATGTAAGATCTGAAAAGAGTCGCTGACATCCTGAAACTAAAAATAGTAATGCCAATGACAACTCCATTATACATATTTTTTGTAAGGTCGAAATGTGTACGTTACACATTAAAAAAAAATGCAATTAAAATATGTTATCGTTCAATTTTGAACATCATTTGTAGATATATAGAAATCATATATACACATATTGTATTTATTGTGGTTACGATGAGAGGCGTGCGAGATGCGGATGCCCGAATGAATGTCCATGTCATGTCTATAGAACTGATATTGAGGTAAGAAGAAAAGGGCAATATTTTAGCGCTTATATCTGATAAAACAGGCAAAATGAAAAAATAAAAAAACTTGAATTGGAGAAAGAATGAATAAAAAATTGCAAGTCCGAGAAAATGAGAGCTTACTTACTTGATTAAATATGAGAAAAATGTAGTCGAGTGGGATGGAGGAAATAAGATCAAGGAAAAACCATGTTCTGAGATAGTTTTTTGCTATCAACTTCGGATCCAGTATCACTTGCTCTGCGTTGTCCTGTTGCATTATGCCTAAAAAAATGAAGCCTTGTTTGAAACGAGGATGAACAGGAAAGTGCAGTTTCTATTCTCACTTTTTTGTTTATTTACATTTTTCTTCACGTACTCTATTTACAAATAATATATATTCGTTAGTGGGGCCAAAAATAGATATTGAATTTGCTATGTGAAAACTCGAGCGAGTAGAGTATTGCTAAGAAGTTCCTTAAGATGCTGCATCAAGAGCTCTATACAATGATAAATTATCTCGGATGAAGTTACGCGATTAGATATATATGGAGAATCATAAATAAAGTAAGGTACATTCAAAGTATGTAATGAGGTCTCTGGGGCAGTTAACGTTCATGTCCTCAGTTACAAATAACCCTGTCAGGGCTAATATTTTTCAGGCCGATATTCATTTATGTGAGTATATGTGGGTTGCAATACGTGATATATGAACTCCCCGTTAGTTCTCACCCCGTAAAATCTACATTCCCCTCAAACCGTCATCGTTTTGTTTGTTTCCCTTTCTATCATTATGCTCATATTTAGAGGGGCGATTCTTGTAGAATTTCAGTTCTTGGAACTGGTTACCCCTGCGAAGAGAAGTTACAGTGAACCCCCTATAATGTGAGCACGGTGTGACGCGATACGGTATAGTTTCACGGTATAATTTGAATATGAATAGATGTGGAAATTATCCTAATCAGAGGTAGAATTTGCGATGATTCCTTAAAGTCACTACTTCTTTTATTTGCCAAACTTTCGTTACAGTTTACAAATTTCAACACGAAAAATTACCTGTCCGAAAGTTCACGACGATATCGATCAGAAATATCGTGTCTGAAAGGCAGTTGAAGGCTATCCATCGAGTACTTAGATCATCGTTGAAGAAACTAATGGCAACTGGTAGAATTATTAGATTGGCCACCAGCAACAACAACATACAGAGGTCCCAATAAAATCTACAACAAACACGTAATATATTCAAGCATTTTCCTAAATAACTGAAATGAACACAATTTTCATAAGTTAAAATTTATGACCTGACACTTTACATATGGAACATTTGATGGGCGAAAAATTACCGATAGAACCCCAAACATACGGTATTATATATGTAGGATAGAGTAGAGTAACTTGGGGCACTTGAGTGCCATTACATTTCAAGATAATTCCACAAGTATCGATCGTATCTCCGCCAAATTCTGACACAGTACTCATTGATCAATACATTTTGAATGTATATTCATTAATCTGAAAGAATTCACCGCTGAATATAAAAAGTCTGAATAGTCCAAATATAACATACTGCCTCAAGTTACTGTATTTCACACTTTAAGAAGAGTGACCATAGAAAATATAAAGTGTATATGTATGACACATTGGAATTTGTTGTTAGTATGTTACTCGAAATAGAAGCCATAGAGAAATCATTTTTCCCAATTTTTCAGGTATACTTTCAGAGCAACAAATTAGAAACAAAATCCAATCTACCGATATTTTGAAAATAATGATAATTTACTGGTGCTCATGGCAATTTGACGTCAAGCTAGTGTGTACCTCGATTACTCGAGAACGGCTGGACTAGAAAGTGAAATTATAGCAACTTATGCGCATGAAAATTGCAACAAATTTTTCATATGTTCATTTCGAATTCCTTCGAAATGGCCATGAGAAAGATCATTTCTTCAAATGGCCGTGCAGTATTTATATGGGCGTAGGTCAAGGACAGTGATCACTCAACACAATGTATAAGCGTCTCAAGAATACTGACGAATTTATTAAATAATTGAGTCATCGCATTTAATTGCACCCCCACTCCCATGGATCCGTCACATTTGCACGAGGCATGTGACAAAAGTACCAATTGATATCAAGAAATGGGCAAAGCTGCCATCTCCTGTATTCAAGGATTTGTTCTTACGCTTCAGTATATATGAAATTTTCGGAATAAAATGTTCATCATTAGTGGTAGGCGTTCAAAAAAAAAAGTAATAAAAATTTTAATTACGTTTCATAATTTTCCATTGATAAAATAGAAGTTGCTGGAGAATGTGATCATTCATAATTGAAACTTGCATGGGAATCAACTCCTTGAATTATATTCAGTCAGTCTAGGTTGACCTGGATTTATTGAAAATCCATCAATATATAGACCGAAAACGAATGACGCACTCGTACATGCTGCGGCGATGATGCGCGATAGTTATGAGGAAGGATGAAAAAAGGGGGGAGTGAATCAACTTTATGGAGCAATGTAAGATATCATTATGTAAACAGCGTTTCTCATGTTATTGCCAAACATATAGGGTCGGACACTCTCATATCATTGAATGCAACGTGTCACCGTATTTTGCAACAATCGATTCATTACACGAGAATCTAGGTCAAGTTGGAAATTCAAACAATGTCTTACAGTATAAATGTCCGCTATCCTCTCTGACATAATATACATATGTTAGATAGAACATATATATCATATCTGAAATCACAAGGGCGGTAGCAAATTTTTATACTTACTGTATGGAAGTTGTTTGGAAAACATCACCAAAAATTACGCATTCAATGTTCTTTATATCGATTGGCGATTTTTTGCTGTATGATGCCATGAATTATTTCGCTACAGTGATTCATATAGAGTGTGAAACACAGTTTGAGAAAAAAGAATGTATGAGAATCAATATTGATTATTAGTAATGTCCAATGCACGTCTTACCTACATCTCTATAATATCATCTTTTTTTTTCCAAAATTCCAATACAGTGCACGACTGCATGGTGAACACTGAAATGTATGAAAATCATGAATTTCAATTGGATATGGCGGACATAATTGTCATGTGGTTTTGAATTCGCAAACGTCATGTACCAAGTATGTAGTATTTATATTCCGGAAAACGAATGATTATTTGTTGCATTTCTACCTCGTTTACGCGATTGAACAAGTTTTCAGACTAAATTAATGCACTGACGAGAAAGCGAGAATAATAATGATTGTTGATTTACAAATGCGTGGTATAAATTAGTAAACATAAACAATATAAATATGAATATGCATTAATACACATACACATGCCTGCTCGCTACGTTGCATAAAAATATTGTTGCAAAATGTCGAGTAGTGCCACGGTATGGTATACCTTGAATATTCCATTATGCAATCAAAAATCATGTTTTCAACGACATATTTTCTTGATCTTAGACGAATATTTTTGTCAGTGCAAGACGTCATTTCCATATTAATAACAATAAAGTACATCTGCCGATATGTATATTTTAGTTTGTACAGAAATAGGATTAATGCGCTCTGTGATATTACACTGATAACACTTGCCGGTGCTATCTCATTCCAACAATCGTTACCAGCACTGTCCACACAAAGGCAAATTCAGCGGAGTGGACAACCACATATTGATCTCTATATACAACCAGCTGTATAAAGTGTGACTTTTATGCAGTCTCGTCACAAACTCCAGCAAATGCCGCCACTTTTGACAGAAAGTTGTTCGCCGTCGCTAGGGTTAAAATCACTTAGTTATGGGTGGGTGGGGGGTGGGGGGGGGGGGGGGGGGGCTCGCCTAATAAGCATTTATATACAATGCGCTAATCACTGTAACGAATACAAGGTGCACAATTTCTGACACAGCAATAATGATATTGTTATTCATGACATACTATTTTATATACAGTACCACACAATATAACAATTTCTCATGTATGCATCTGTATCTCACAAGATTAATCAAAGTTGTGCAAGCAATTGAGAGGCGATAAGTTGGAAACGTGCCCCGGAACGATTGTTGTATCCAGTTGAAAGTGATTGGAGCATTAAGTCTATATGGAAAGTTCATCCGACAATTCATGTGGGAAATTTAAACCAGTGCGTTTGTTCGATGATCGACCCATTTGCACGAAGGTCATGATTGAACGTCGACGCATATTGAGATAAGAATTACATCGAGTGATTTCATCAGTTCAATATAATCAATCTAATTTTTTTCCAATTATGACACTAAATATTCACCCGAAAAATATGGCCACGTTTATTGTATAAGAAGGGTAAATCTAAGTTCAAGCGCGATGAATTCTATTATTCAATAGTTGAATTTAATTTCCAAATTCAATTTAAATACATAGATATGAATAATCCCTTTATATTCGGTAGTCCAGTGGGATTTCGTGCATCCAACACGAGTCAATTCAACATTCACAATGTAATTGTATGTTCAAATAACTATAACAGAATTATATCACAAACAGTGAGAAAATTATGTACATAAAGCGACACTAAACAAGACGAGTGATCGTGTTGAAAATATAAATGATGTGGGATATACGGCAGTGGGAGGCATCATAGATCAGTGTTACATGAGCTATTCAACATACATATCACATTTATACATCAGGGATGAAGAATTTTCAGAAACATATCTAACATATTACAGTACAGATACGGCTTATATCTTTTATATATGCATATCTGAAATTATATGTATGCGTGATTTTTTGTACTGGACGTTTCTGCTATTTTCATTTCATTGTCCCAATATAATAGTTCAAGTGTGTAGCGAGACACTATATAGAATTATAACATTTATACGTTAACATGAAGCGCGCAATAGTGAGTCATACGCGAATACATTTGCAGCTATTATACAATAATATCATCGTCGTAGCATAAAAAAATTAATTTAGGTGCTATTATTTTTGTATCACAAAAAAACTCGTTCAGTTAATGACCTCGTCATTATTAAATGGCTACATGATTTATTTAGATGGATATATAATACATTGACTAACAATCAAATAAATATATATTTTTCATTGATATACTGACAATAGTTTTCATAAACATTCAAATGGATAGCATCTCAATTGCACAACGCTTTGCGGCAATAGAAAGGCGAGGCCAGACGTGTCCAGCACTACGTTAATTAACCCAGAAAAATAAGAGCAAATCGTGCATGTGATGTGATATATTGCTCTCGATTCATAGAGAGAAAATAATATAAACATTTTGAAATGATATTTTCTCTTTCATTTCTTTGTTTCATTTTAAGATATATATATACACATATTGAATCATTGTTGCATTACCAGAAGAAAACTTTCCCATGTCAAGTAATCGCAAAGAACAAAAGATAGTCAAAGGCAAACATAATCATACTCCCGAATTGTTGTTTCTCCTATATAGGAGAATGTGTATGGTATACCAGAATATATATTATATGCATAATTTTGAGGGCTGCATAATAGTCGCTCTCCCATGATGAAGTGACTTGAAGGAGGCTTGATACTTGAATAGTTGACTACATTCTTTTTTCTTCTATTTCAATCTACGACGCCGTAAAAGGGCAAATGTCATGACAGATGGGCAAAGACGCCGAGGCATAATTTGCATAGTATTTAAATTTGCGCGCCAAGCTATTCTGTTTAATTGGGTGAGATCTACAATTTGGAGTCCCCGTCATGTGGAATAATTTCGCACATCTAATCATTTGAGAGAAGGAAAAAAAAAATTATGAAGGATGTCGACAGTATAAGATCGGAAAATATTCGATGTGTCAATGGAAAGATTCTATTGATATAGAAAACGTATTACATCAAATGTAATAGGTTTCGTATACATTTTCAAAACAAAAAAGATATATAAAATAATAAATATTTCGTTCCTGTAGTTAAATCATAAATAATGTGGTTGAACTCACCGGAAACTGGAGCAAGGATGGATAACCCAATGACCCGCAGCTTTCTGTCTTATCCGTTCTTTCATCAGTGCCTTCTTGCTACCGAAAAGTTTCATCGCCAGCTTGTTATCTGTTGGCTGGAAGAGCGCCTGTAGTTGATTCTTAAGAAAGCTCTGCTTGACCTCCTGGCCCGGAAGACCCGGGCCCAGTTCCTCCTTCGGTGTTCCATAAAGCGATACATCGTCTACACCGAAGTGAACCTTGCCACTACCCTTGTAATTCATTTCGTTGCCTAAAGGAAGGTTAGTTAATGAAACCAAGTTGTATTTCTGTGTCATTTTAGGAAATTCATTACAATAGTGCATATGCATATGTGGTAAGTATGGAAAAAACCTGACAAAACATTTATATCTGTATCAATAATAACAGCAATGATATGTCAGTCGTACGCAAAACCCTTTTCATATCAAAGCAGTGTTGAGACCTTGCTCACATGCCAACCAGTTGACTTATTGTGTTCACGATGTTGTTGATTGATATTTTCGGAGTGATTCGGTGAATTGATCAAGCAACCCAACAGTATAATGGTAATGTAAACATAGTTGTCCACATCTCGCAACTGATATTACAAATGTGAATATAAATGAAACTATAATTGAGGTATAGCGAAATGGGTCGGCTTCGCCGAATGACGTTCTTGAAGCAGCCAAGCCTCGTTATGATTCCACTCAATGTTCTAACTGAGGAATTTACCAAGTCATTCGTAGATAATGTTCACATGTACATGTCTGCAGGAGTCCGGGATCCATCGTGAATGATCATTCGCAAAACCGCCAACATTTTGCAAAATTCTCCACGATGTACGCAATTTTGCACGATACTCAGTTACGCGAGATTACGAATAAATATTGATTCAAGTTCATACTGAATATTGATTAAAAACTTTGGGGAGAAATGTTTGTGGACGACCCGTGTACACTGGAAAAAAAATATTTTCGCCCCCCGGAATCCACAGTATCACCGAGCCAGTTTTACTATAAGGCCCAAACTGCAACTTACGTCACTAAAGCGCACGTTCTGATGTCGTAGCTCACATTCTCATGGTGTTCTATCACGAAATAAGACGGTTTCCATCACACTTACATGAATCGAAAAGCTAACTTTCAATGCGGTCGCTAAAAAGTATATTGATTTGGGCGCAAAATAAATAATTATTTCAAATAATATACTCAAACTTTGAGATAAAAAAGAGGTTATAGACCCACCTGTATCGTTAAGAAAATCGGTGATAAGGAGGGTCTCGTCATCTATTGCGGTGACGAGGCTATCAGTACAAGTATTAGTATTCTCAATGCTGATTTTAATACTGTCATCCTTGTTCAACCGTGGGTGATTGTTCGATGATATATTATTCGTAGCGCAACAGCTATTATTATTGTTACCGTGATGACCAAGGTGCTGATGAGGTGAACGGACGGACTCTGTGCTACTGGTGTGCAGGCTAACCCCTGTGGTCGCCCTGCCGTTCACCAAACGAAGGCTTGGGGCTCGCCTACCGCCCCCGGATGCGGGACGCCCGCTTTCACCCTCCCTGCAATCATTAATCAACATCCATAGTGATATAGATTTACTAATCGATACATAACACAGACATGTTAAATCAATAAAAAATGATTAATAAGAATTGTTGATAAATGTGCTCATTCATGCGATCAAGTGTGATAAAATATAAATATGTTGCCAGTTATGATGGTTCAATTCAAAATCCATAAACAAAGCAGTTTTTTTCAACAATTGCTGTGCCCTGTGAACTCTACGTACACATAAAAGTGTAACAAAAATTAAATGCAGGGGACTGCATTTCTAAATAGTATATAGATTCATATTAACCCTCACGTTTCACAGTCGGTCAACGTTCGTCATACATACAGTTATTACTTCGAAAATGTAACCGTGCGGTGCCGACAAGTACATCGATTGTGGATGCGTGAAACCTTATAACCCGCAAAAGAATACAATCGCAATATAGTCGTAATCAATCCCCGAAATTTATCCAATGACTCAATCAATAAATATTAATTACTGCCAATATAACCTCATAAATACACATGTCATTGAACTTCGCAATTAATATAACATATTTTCGGCAACTATCGTCAAAGTTCCTACTTGTCGTGAAACTTTCTTATAGATGCCGATAAATTTCGTCAAACGTCAATTATCATATCGATATACTACAGAGCTTCTTGGTATGTGAGAATAATTACAATTGATAGACACGTGCTGTGGTGCCGAATGTCATGAAGATCGCGTTATCTCAGTTCAAGGTCCCGCGCATCGTTGTTATATGGAAGTGCAAAGTATGTCTCACCGATAATATGGATTATATTATTTTGACATTAATATAGTGACGTAACATGAGAAACTTGATGGAAAATATTGGCAAATAGTGATATTCGAATGAATAATTAAGATAGTATCGATGAATTTGTGGATATACCGAGGGATATTGTGGAAGAAGTGAAATAAATCGAGAGAAAAAGAACGTGTGGTCCAACATTAAAATGAATATGTAACGAATATTCTCAGGGGTACAGATATTATATATACTTCACGACTATTCATTTTCCTTCAGTCGTATATATTGTATACGATAAATGTGATATATGTCATCGTTTCAAAATACGCTATTGGAAGATTGTGAACATTGGAGTGTTGGGAATGCAATATGTTTCATGAAAATATATATTGGATACCACAAATGAGATGACAATTACCAAAAAATCTTCATTTCCATTTCAGATACTGAACAATATTTGCCCACACTTCATTCAATTCATTACGTTCATCAATATAATAAGAATGTGCGAACCACCGAACCGTCATTCAAAATCTATTTATTCTTACAAATTTATTTCTCGCAATCGTGATTGTGAATTTCTACATGTCTACAGTGCACGATCATGAAAATTATTAGGAGTTGACAAACATAATTGATTACAAATCCAAATATATCTCGGCCGTCATACTAACTCCATTGTATATTGTTGTATAAACAAAAGTAATCATATATATATATTCAAATGTACCGGTTGGAGCGACATCCAGGAACGAATGAAACTTAATGTGCAGTACAAAGTATATCATATACCATGAATATATTGTTTATAAATTGTGTATAGCTTAAATGAGGACAATCAATATCAGTGGAAGGGATAAATTAAACATTTTTATCGAATGAGTTTTTACCTTCTGTATCAATTATTACCGTTGACACACAATTGACATTAAGATTTTGATGACGAACTCTTCACGGCACAATTTTTAGCGTTGATTTCAATTGTATAACCTACCCGGATGCTCCACAGCCTTCCGTTATCTCTCCATCCAATGGAAAGCAACTGACACTTACTGAGCTACAACTGTTTAAAGCTCAGACACTTGTTATTTATTTTTACGCGATCACAGCTTAGTATGCTGTCATATATACAAAACACAACTTCCACCTTATTCATTGATATATCATGTAATTTTGTTCATGAGTCATACAATTTTCGGGGCAGACATACATTTATTCATCTCTATACGCACTATATAAATGTAAATTAAAATCGATACTAGTATTGCCTCATCACTGACGGCATATTAAATCGTAATTGAATCACTATTAAAGTAGCTGGATAACTGCATTCAATAATGTTGATTGGTTTCACTATCGCAAAAACGTTTGTACAGAATAAAATGGGGAAAAAAAAAAAATAATAAATAAATTCACATAACACACAACGACATTAAAGCAGGCTGAACAATAACTAACACGTGTTTTTGTTTCAATTTCTATGTATAGTTCAATATCACAACTGTTGGGGGAATCAGATTACAAACGGGACTTGGGATTTAAGCGATTGCTATATGTACAAGAGTATAGATGCGCCACGCAGTGTTGCACTATTAATTCATCTACTAAGTATACAGCATAAATCGTTTCTGCATGTGTTTATTCAGCCGCTCTGACCAAATTAAGTTGCTTCGTCTTTTCCTTTTCTTGACATTCGCTGATCTTGGTTGGGAACGTATATGAGAAGCGGAAATATTCCATTACTATATTTTATACGCGTCACTAAACATTAGACTCGTACCTCCTAACGCTAAATGACACGCTGTATACCACCGATTCCCAATTGCAATGCAAATTCGCATCAACAATCAATAGTTTATCGCTACTGATGTATTTTTATATTTTCGGCCTATTATCGAATTTATATAATTTGTTGGGACAAAATCGAGGGCTCCTCTTGAATTTCCCTGCGATGGATGTTCATCACGAAAATATCCGCCCATTCATAGATACAAAGTCACAACCGACAATAAAGGTGAGTGACCCTCAAATGAAAAAAAGGAGCACGCGCGCACATACGTACACACACACACACACACACACACACACACACACACATACACTATATACATATTCATACATAAGTAGTTATGGGAAAGTGAACTTAGCGACGAATGAATCTTGCCAGTCGACACGTGCGACTCAATGACTGACTCACTAACAGCACAATCGAAGAGTTTCTCTGGTAGAACCTCCACTCGCGGCTGTACTGCTCGTGGCATAGTCCCCAGGACCGCACCGATAAACATCTATGGAAGAGAGTGGAGAGGGCTCCTGTGCTCATGGAATGGATGTTAAGAGGAGGGGAGCACGTTTTCTTGGCGGGACATATATTATTCCACCCCCCATTCAATTTTGTTTCGCGCCAGGAAACAAATTTAAACTGCCGGAAATATTATTTTAGTGGAAGAACGGTCGAATGATAATAGCTGTTGTCATTCGAGGAAGAATCTCGTTGCGCTGGGTTGTATTGGTCACAGCGTTATTGCGATTATGCTATATAATAGTCATAACACCTATGTATGGAATCACAGCGTGTCTGCTTACTTGATAGTTGCTATTTGCACCACACCACGGAACAAATAAAATAAGTTTGACGCACCATCCAACCTTTTCTTATGTCAAAATACCAAGTCATACATACGTAATGTATCGTATTCAGTATTTTAGTACATTAATTCAGTATTAATTGCTTCGTAATTGTATCATATTGGTGAGAGGGCGCAGCTATAACAACAATACTATAACTATACATTCTTCTTTTTCTTTATATAAACATTCACCACTCGCAACAGATGCTGTCATTCGGCCGTTAGTTAAGTACATGTTGAATTGATAAGGAAAGTGTAAGTGGAGTGAGGATTAACAATGGATCGTTATAAATGAATATATATATGTGTGAATGTGCATACATGTACATTCAATGAGCGAAACGAATCTGTCGCGGAAGCACTCATTCAAAAAGCGAATGCAAGTTCACGTGTTGTAATGTCGTACTGTATGCTTGTTCCCTATATACATATGTATCGAATGGTATTTATGTGCAATATGATACCTATGTCAGTGCTCACTTTATAGATGAGTACCCTTCCTAAATGGCTTATGGACGTTGACTAATAATCTCAATTTCAATCTCATTTAGACTAACGGTGAATTCGAAGCTCACAACATTCCTCACGATATGTTCCTGTCAATACCGCTTATGAATGATTCCTATTAAACCGGTATAATCCACGTTGACTCCATACTCATATGTGTATCCATTCCATTCAATCCCATTAATTGTATGCTATCGAAAAACGTGGCGATCATATCTCGAAAAAGTGAAAAACTCTTCCAATCATTCTCATTGGCTGAGAAGTAGGACAATTTCGAATCCGCTTTGAGAAATGTGACATGACACCCCAATTTACAACAAATCCTAGCTGAGAAATAGATGATTCACCGAAAATAATTTAATCAAACAATATTGATTCTGGAATTTCATAAAACGGCATACGAGAAAAAGATCTGTGACTGCAATATAATTTTCGATGATGTTGCGAATTTTTGCAACAGATGGCGACATGTAAAAAGTGATTTCTGTTTTATCGACCAGCTCAAAATTTCAATACATTGACCTACATATGAAAGAATGTGTTACGAGTGTTATTGATTCTGAACAACTGCCCGCATGAGATTCTTCTACGAGTAGGAAAATATTCATCCGAGATTATTGATAAATTTCTTAATATAGAACAAACAAGCTTGATTTGTATTTATAATTTCAAAATTTCTAGTGATAACGATAACTTATATCATGAAAAAAGTCATATATGAACACATAGGTGCATGCATTAATTTCTATGATATAACATTGGACACAGTTAAAGCAGTATGGCATAATCATTACACGTGTTCACATGCCTAGAAAATCCGTTAATCTAGTATAATATCGATTGGCCAGAAGTGTGTTCTAAATCTGTGTATAATCGTATCGTGTATTCGCTTAGATGTAGGTTACCATATGGGTCGGCAGTATGTAGGTTAACATTATATGACCTATTCAAATTACTTTTTATTTTCCTACATAATTTTTTCTTTTTTCAATCTCCATCATCAATTTTCCATTAAGTGAATTACAGCAGATACACACGTACAATGTATATTGAAATAACATTCATTTATACTATGTATTTATATGACAGAAGGCAGATACCGAATTCGAAATTTTCTGTATCATGGATCTTCACAAGAATGTGATCAGGTAAAAATAAATGATTTTTCGAGAAAATAGACTGGGACTCAACAACATCTTTCATCAGTCAGGATTTTGCCAAAATAATCGACCAAGCCAGCAATTGATTATAAGAATATTTATATTCATCATAAACATGACATAACATAAATTTTTATGTGGTCAAAATTGTGCAAAACCAGAATATGTTTCTTCGCAAAAAGTGGTGATGTATCTCGAATATTATATTTCGGATTTTTTTGCCTGTATTCCCCTTTGTCCTGACTCCTCCAGAACTTTGACGAGATCTTTGACACTCATAAAATTCCGACCTCAAGCACTAATGAATGCATATTCGACTACTATACCAATAATTTTCCTTCTGTTGGTTCACTGTGCCTTGGTGACCCTTACATACACATGAAGTTTATAGAAAAGCGTATATAATACGTGGAGGACTTGAGTGATTTTATGGCTAAAATTTTACATGCATATGTGACAGGAGATGGACCAGAAAGTATTATAGAATAAGAGATATCAATATACTACACTCGCAAAAGCGTATATGATGGTCATGATCTCCGTCTGTGCGGCGCATCAAGGAAAAATAAAACTTTTCATATATCCTCGTCTGTGTAGGAAAAAAAAAGACATTTCATTGTACAAGTATCGTCTTCCAGAATTAGGTAGAATTCATTGAGTGGTATGAATAATTTTGTTCTCTTTATTAGGCACTATATGCACTAAACAATCGCATAACAGAATACAAAATGATGGTGATGTATAACACAGCAAAGCGATAACGAATAAACAAAAAAGAATTGGCAAGAGCATTCAGATTCATTGCACATGACAAAAAACAAATTGTCGATAAATGTTGACGTTTAGACATTGGCTGGAATATGATCAGTTTATTTGAAAAAAGCTGTGACTGAGTACAATTAATAATAATTCCTGCTGGGGTTTTTGTACATGTTTCTGCAATTCTTTAATTTCATCAAGGCACGGTGGAATATTCAAAGCATATTGCATTTCGTTATCAGCGAATTTATATTCGTTTGTGACAAGCTAGCGTGAGCAATTGCAACCGAATTCAAATTAACATACATTATAGGTGTAACACATTGCCCAGTATCCATTTGCTCTTTAAAAATTGCAATATATCAAATTGTTATTGCATACATGAGAGGATTGTTCTCCTGATTGCTCGGTGGTTGAGTGTTGGTCGAGCGCCTTGGCCGCCATATAGCGAATCTGGCGAGTCCGTATTTGGTCATCGTTCTGCTTTTTATCCTTTGCACTGTCGCTGTTTTTTTTTTTTTTCTTCTGAAGTTATAATACTCTAGTCTTATATGAAGAAATACCGAAATTTCTACTTCGATTATAATTTCATTGCCATTTTACAAAATGAAAAGAAAATAAAACAAAATGGATACTCTGAATCCCTCTTTAATTGTTCACGATGTAGGCTATTATTTGGCGAGTTTTTACCCAACCATTCACGCAGAATGTTCATGAAAGACATTGCCTCGTCATTCGAACCTGATTATCTCGTTTTCAATTCGTATCCGTCATAAATATAATTACTGTTTCATTATAATATACTTGAAATACATGACTGTCTTCATTTAGTATTTCACCCCTGTATGTGGGAATCTACTGTTTCCTTCTATACTACATTATTCAAAGTCACTTCTTTATGGACACCATGTGAAACTGTGAGATTGATTCATTTATCTTCAACAAAGTGCGTAGTAAAAATATAGTATATGCATCAATAAATTAATTCATTTTTTTTTTAAATATTATTGAGGATTATTCTATGATTGGTTTCCTATGACTTATTAAGCTCAAAAAAATGCAGATTATAGAACACGTCCCGTGATTAATTCCTCCTCTTAGATTACGCAATATGGAGCATTCAACATTTATGTTCACGGATTAATTTTGAAGACGTTATAAACTGGCCCCGAAAATATTTTCAGAACCCGCAAACGTTATGATGTGGACGTATGTGACGGCAATGTCGTACCGACATACTCGCGAGGATGTCTATAATGTAGTGTAACGTGGCCAATAATGTTGACGATTCAGCACCCAAGGCAGTGTTAACTGGACTTGCGCAGATGAAGAGAGTCCCCTTCACAGATTCATCAATCAGAATGAGTGCGATCATATCGCTGTTATGCAGCTGAATACATTTTTTGGTGCATAGTTTCAAGCTTGAATCGTATATTGCTTGGGCAGTTTTTCACTTTTATTATTGCAGAAATATCAAATTTCGCCACCATTCCATATTATTATTATTATTATTGCAAATGAAAAACATGAATTGCATCGAGACTATCAATCATGAAATGTTCCGAATAGACGTGACAATCCAATCACCATTGCACATCACTTACAAACCTCAAATCATATTTTGTGTTTTCATTCTGTTTATCCACTTTCGTATTCTGTCATTTCATTCATCATCTTCCCCTTGTATTAATAGAATACCTGTTCACCTTGTATGCTCGTAAATTATTATATGCTTGAGATTATTTATATACAATAAATCACGTTTCACTTGTATTGACCCTCAGATACATTCCACTATCACTGCACCGTCGAGTTCTCATTCCACTAAATCCCAACTGGCTACTGTATGTAGATAATGATGATCTCAATGGAGTTGTGTTGCCAGCAATAAGAGGCGTTCTATTCTCCCTCGTACCTTCAAAACGGCGACACCTGTCATCCCTGATTGTCTGCATCAGTATTCTCGAGTATCGAATGGTGCTGCGTCTGCGCTCTGACAATTTTTCTATTGCTCTCATTCTGTTGGCGCTGCATGCGCGTTGGTTCGAGATTCAATGTTGGAAAAGTAAAATGAAGTATCAACATAAAATGAATTGAAAAAAACAAAAAGGCAGAAATAATTAAAATATGCCCAACATGTAGAATGTACAGTCCAAAAAACAATTTTCCAATCAATTAATAATGAATTAATTTCCCTACTTCATATGTTTCTATCGTAGTCAAGTAATATGGGCCGGAGTGCCGCACTACTTTATTCGTAAAATCAAAATCGAATGACATGAGATCGTTGTGAGATCGTCAGTCGCAAAATCCTGTTTTATTAGTGATACGATATTTCATATTGCTTCGGTTCAATTTTCAACGTCTCTAAACATGGCAGTCAGAAAAATTATGTGATGAAATCCAATTGTAGTTTGGGTTAAATTCTGACAGTATTTGTAATGTAAGTTATTTGCGTACCGATGGATCGCAAAGAGTCGATGACTCAGACAGTCCCAAATATATCACCGCTATTGAAGTTAGAAATAGCTGGCAGCATCACGTTATCAGAATATGGGAAAGAATTTATATTGACGGTTGCTCTCTGATGTTTAGAAGAAAAGAGAGAAACATGTGTTTTCCAGAATTTGCAATCAATTTTGCTTATACGCTTGAGGAAATAATTGACAGGCGAGAATATAGCAGCACGTACGCACATATTAATAATAATAAACAAGAAATTGGTGAATTATGCTAATGGTGGCTTATACCATAGCTCACATCACCAAACTGCAATAAGCTAGTTCTGGTGATGATTGATGTTCATATCCATCACAAGAACATCAAACAATATCACAGTTAATTTAGTCTCCCATTAATACTAGATTACGGTCGCAATTAAATTTTGTTCATATTGTTGAATAATGATGGTCAGCATTCTAAAAAAGTAAATGGCATCAGCCAAACGATTTGAAATTATTATTGGCAATTCAAATTGAAATGACTCCGAGTTATCGTCAAATTACATGAACTCAACATAAAATCACTTGGAACAACATGAAACCATTTGGCATCGTGAAATCACTCGACCACGCAAAAAGCCAGTGTTCTCCATTTGGATAGACTGAAGTATTGAAACTAAAACTTTCTCATTTTTCTTTGTTTTACGAGTCTCTGGTCTCACAACGATATATATTTTTCCAACCCATCAGTACTCGCGCCGACCGTCACTGCATTTGACATTTTTAGCATTAACAAATAAAATTTATGTGTATAAATATTTATACATATATGAGCGACGTTGATAGTTGGGACCACGTAAGTCGCATACACAAGAATAGTGTGAGAAGTAATTATCAGCTCACATGCGTCGTTATGGGTGTTACATATTTCAATATATCTGAGCACTGAGTGGCATTAGCAGCAGATATAAGCAATGCTTATATGGTAAAATCTATAGTTCTTTATTTAGAATAAAATGGTTTGTTTATCATGTATATGAAGTTTTAGGCATTGTGAAAGCTACAGTACGCAGTACACGTACGTTTGCACTGAACAGAATTGTCCGAGAAAAAATATTCATATATGATCATGGGTAGTAAATGATATACTAATTACGATTTTGCAAAATAAATATCACTTATGATGAAAATCAGTATAGGGTCGAATTACATCGAGAACATTTGCCTGAGTCCAGAATACATTGATACTCAATATTTTGTGCTACCATATTTTTATTAATTCACACCATTATATTCACTGATAATAATACTTATAGTATTGTATTAATCCAATATATAATAACAAAACATAGCCATTGTGGGTAATAGCTTATAGAGTTCGTCTATTTCCATATCAGTGATATCGACCAATGAATTCTATATTAAGATCAGACACGCCCTCAGAACCATCAACGATCCAATATCATTTCGTGAAAATCCTTGACTCATTTATAGTGCACCGATATAATATATGCTCATCATATAGCATATAGACATCTATACTTATAGTTGTACTGCATCCCCATGCATGCACACTCTTGATCGTCGCGTCACCCTACACAATTATTTAAGATGTATTAATGATTGAATGACAAACATTTTATTGCTGAGTTTCATCTTCATGCGTATATCATTACGAAATAAATGGCAATAATTATTGGATTTGCACAATTGTCGGACGATTCTATTAATGTTAAAATAGTACGTTACTCATTAAGCCATCAGGAAACTCTGCGTAAATATGTATTGACGCTCAAGTTTCAACACCGTGCAAAGCATATATATGTGTGCATGTAGAATGTGCACAGATGCCGTGACATAATTCGCATTTTTCCATCATTAAAATCATTATGTCAAAATGGATTTTTCAACCTAAATTAAATTTTTTACATTACAATGAAATTTGGAATGAGCTTCATATTGCACGTCGATATAATTATGCCATATAGATACTGGAACCCATTATCTAGCTGGTGGCGCCATCCTACGAGTATGCTCTCAATTTAACGATGAATTAATAATAAAACATGCCAAAATATCGAAGCGCACGATGTGACTCAATGGCAACTAAGCACCTGAAAATTTATGAAGGGAGGATGTAGTGACTCCGTTTGTACGCGTATATAGGAACGATGCCGAGAAATGTCTCATAAGTAACTCGACGAATGCAAAATCCCGTAAATAAATTACAAGTAACGCTAAATAGAACGTTTCGCAACTACGATATATTGCTATAACTTTAAAACCAAAAAACACCAAAGGCCTGTAGAGGTCGAAAGAAAATTCAGTATGAAAAAGGCAAACACGAATACAATATATTCCTACGTATGTAGCAGCAATATGAGTTCATGGAGGTAGGAGGAAGAACGGTGAAAGATTAAATGTCATACTCGACACGGGGAGGAGAGTCATGGAGAGAAAAAAATGTTCTTTATCAACTTCCGCATTGTTTAATAGTTTCAGGGTACCTGACCTCCCACCGATTATCAAGTACGTTGTGGCAAACGAGTAACAACAGTTGCTTTCCCTTCCTGCGCTATCATATATGTACTGAGTTGTGCTCCCGTAACCTCTGTCATCTGGCTCCCACAGCTCGAGGTCGTGTGAAAAACTCGTCTACAATGGATCAACCTTCTCGTAGGTTTCTCAATGGTATCATATGTGCATCTTCGGGTTTATTGAAATTCTCCATAAATTGCTTTTGCACTGATGAGACACAATGAATGAGACTGTGCACTATAGAATATGAGCGTATACAGATGTTTTATATACAAAGGGATCCCGCAGTAACGACAGTGGGTTCATAGAATTAATCTTAGAATCCATCACTTGACACAAATATAACTCAAACACATAAAGGCATTAAATTTTTGACAACTATGCTTCTTCGACCACCCCGCTTCAACGACAATAGTACAGTCTTTATTGAAATGTTTTGACGCAGGCATTTACTGGAGCAGCACTGCAAATTCAAGTGATTTATTTTGAAGGAACTTTTCAATTCCCGCAATTGTGTTTTTCGTTAATCTGCTATGGGAAATGAATAAAACATCCCGAATAGATTTGAGTTTACACTGAAATTTATGGTACGTAAGCAAATTAACAGACATGGATATTGTATGTACATGACGAGATATCATAAATACCTATGTATTAAGATGTACATGTATTGAGATATGATCATGTATCATACATGATTACGTGTACATGAAATAATTTGAATGATGTTATGAAGACGAGTTACAGTTTCAGAGGTAATTCAATGCGGTAGTACTTTTCGCACCAAGTACCCATACAAATGTATTCATTTCAATTTCATGTATAGTATATCATGTTCACCAGCAGAACTCATTTATGACATCTAAAAGTTGAGTTTTGACATATGAAGGCGATAGTTTTTCCACGGTTCACTTACGAGCCATTCATGAGGCCGACAACCATGATATATCTTAAGGTGATATACATACTTGTCCGGCGGGAAAGTCCTGGGTTGTTATCATTGGACTCCCACTTCTTCACACTTAATCGCCTTTCTTCCTCCATTCGAATTACGTGTGCGCATGCATCAATTCTACATTCACACGGTTCCCACGAGGGAATACTTACACTTGTGACCACCATATATTTCATGTTCGCTATGGTATATTTATATTTATATGGTTTTATGAACGTAAACTTGATTCCTAAATTCTTATTATCAGTATAGTGTCAAGTACTATCTATTCTTATACAATTAATATGTTGTATTTAATGCGAAGAACATACATTATCTATATTATGGTTGTTCGAGAATGTAAATTCTTGAAAATAACCTCCATATTATATGATAAGTACATATACATATACTTATATGAAGTGCACACATAAGTTTATATATGCTCAAGCGCAAAACATTTAAGTACATTGATATCAGCATATAATGTGTGTAGATATATATAATAATCTCCACTTTTGACTTTTCGCTCCTTCGATAATCTATCCTGTCACGAGCACCAGCTTCGAATGTGTGAGTTTCAACCACTTAAGCGTTCGAAACCTGTATTTACACACGCATACACTGTCTCACCTTCATACAAACCGTGAATGAAATCCTCACATATAACAGCGTTCTCATATTCAGACATATTTTTATATCCATTGGCATACAAATTGCGCGAGACTTAGGATAAGCATCACGAAAAGCTCGAAGCTACGTTCATTACGATTATACTGATATTTATATGTCTATGCATATAAATTGGAATATATACGTGCGTTCATATTGAAAACAGAGTAATGCGATAAACTAATCATTTTCAGTTGGCGGAACAACTGCTCTCGGATACTTCTGTTTTATGCATTTAATTCGGATGAGAAAAAAATTTGCCTGATATACTCGTGTATAAATGTTTCCCTATGATAAAATTTATTTATTCACTCATATCATTATAATTTATGCTCCGAATAATTTGATTTATGAATTGATATAATCGGTGTGATACTTTTCGTTACATCCGATGAATCATCAATAGATGTCATTACAAATCTATACTTTAATAATATAGCGAGAAAAAAAATCAAAATAAAACTTACCTACACATATTTTTTAGATTGGGCAAATACACCGGGCCGCAAAAGCTTTCCATTTGACAAAACGAATGTTGAGGTAAGAACGCATCGAAAATAGTATGAAAAACTGGACATAGAACGATGTCATACATATACGATGATTACCACGATCCTCACTGATATACCGTAATAATAACATTGTGGCCATGATATTGTGATCAAATACATTTGAATATGCATGCAAAATTGTGGAAGTGTGGAACGCGTTACGGAAACAAACATAAACGAGCAGGAGAGACATATACGAAGAAAAAAAGAAAAATTGACAAAAAAAAAATGATATGGGAGCAAGTGAAGTGAACGTAGCAATGCAACCAGTATAAGGTATATCACAGATATTGCTAGATGTCTGGTTCCAATTTATACCTACAAGAATTCACTTCTCACCAATTTCTGCTTCGTTATACACTTCAAATTAACTTGCGGAACCATATCACCGTTTCATGAAAAAATGCTCAGAAATCTGTATCCCTCGGTAAAATTATGAATACTAAGATGTCGATCGAGATAAGAAAATACACACACAGTTTTTCCATTTTCCAACGGAACCATGATTTTCATATTTTTCTTACTTTCTCGCACACATGATTGTTCGAAGTTATTATATGCATGTAATTGGATTGAATCACTCAAATTTTTTTTCTTTTTTTTTTTTTACATCTTATGGCTAACAAAAAAACGCGTCGTTTTAATGATGAAATAATTGGTGTTGTTGTTCTGGAAATCTGCAGAAAATCTGCAGAAAAAAAAGCTCTGTATACTTCTGTTTAGTTGAACTTGATCTTCGAAAAATTGCTCAGAAAAATTGATGAATCTAAATGGCCGAGGAAGGAATGGTTGAAATTATGATCTAGAATGAAATTGGTGTGCAAATTTGCGAGGTTTATATAAGGAATGCTCCAGATATTGTTTGCAGGCGATTTCTCGATAAGGATGGACAGTGGAAAAATAAGCGATGGCAATGCGATTGGGAACTGTTGACAGAGAAAAATCATTAACTAACTTACGTGGTGTACAACTTGTAAACTTATAAAGTTGTAGCAACATGAAAGAAGAAAACGAAAACATGCTATCAAGATAAAGTTATGTTCGAATCGAATATTCGCTTACACAAAGAAAAATATATAGGAATATCATTAGAAAAATGTTGATTGAAAGTTTCAGCGTGTATTCATACAAGGAGAGATAGCTATGAAGTGAGTGAAAATTGAAGAAAAAAAAACAAAAGTTCTCATGAGTAAATAGTGGTAAATGGTAAAAAAAGAAGTGTTGATGTACCCTAATGTTGCTAGCCTGCGATGGTGATTGGTAGTAGGTTGTCCCGACAATTGTCCAATGCCTGACAAAACACAACAATATTAAAGTCAGTAATATCATAGATAGCATGGTCCATTCAAATTAGAATATATATATATATATATATATATATTTTTTTTGTCACAACATCAATATTCCGGCACAATTTATGGGATGTCGCATCGAACGATTCTTTATCCCACCGCGACACATCTCCAAATGGGAACAAATCATTTCAATTCGATCACAATTTCATATAATATGCAGGCGACAGCTAGATCTGTAATAAAAATAATGTCCATGGTCCAATTCTCTCCGTTACGGCCGCCACAAACACACAAACTTGGTTTTTTATCTGTAACAGTTGAGCTGTCGAGTGAACATGAAAAACATGTGTATTTTCTGTAGCGTTTCAGGCATGATTCAGAAGTCTCATCATTTGAACTGAATAAGATTGTAGATCAATGTTATGCATGAAGACGAATCAATTTAGGGGGAATGCAATAGTACTGTTCATTGCGAGCATAGAAGCAATGCCAAAAATTGATTGATCTGAGTAGCATGTAAGATATGCCGAGTTATCGAAAGTCTCGTAAGTGTCTACGCCAGCAAGATGTAGTCACTGCCAACTCGACAAAGATACTGGGAGCACGACGATTCGCACGCGCACGTGACATCTTCGTGATATCCAGTTTAATATACATATATATAGAAAATGAGAAACGTCTCATCACAATCGTATTTTATTCGTGTTCCATACTCGGGTATCTGTTCGTGCACTATGCTTTGATGAGACACTCGAAAAATGCCTTCAGCCACCTATTGTATACGTTGTGCGGCGTCCAACAGCCCTCACCCCCCATGCATAGATCTGGGTCGTTGATTTCAATCGAGTTCACGCCATTGCTGTTGCCAGTACAACGTATAACAGACAATTTAACCAAGTCTCAATGGCAGGCTCGTCGTATATACGCTTACATGTTTTTAGTAAATTATATAGGTTGTCCCTATTAAATATATGCTATATGCTTGTTCATATATAGGTGACCCCTGTCTTATCCGTCTTCCGTGTGTGCATACACACATTTATATCTACCTATTCTAGCTTCCACAGAATTATGAAAAAATTCGGGATTCCACACACGCAGGTTCCTCTTACAATAGTTTTTGGAATAGTACGCAATTGCAAAATATTTGCAAAGTCACGCGGGCTTTGCAGCATCTGCCCTGTACCTGGGCACATTCATTGTACATAGAGTGAAGCTATATCCGTTAAATTCCATTCAATTTTAGTCCTTCACACATCGAACAGACGTCACATATATCGAAAATGCGTATTATTTTTGACTTCTACAAAAATTATATTAATTATTAGATAAGCTATTACAGATGGACTTCAATTACATTAATCGGCTTCTGCACATAATTTAACGAAACAACTGCCCCGAAATGTCATCATTGGAATAGACGAAAAAATTTATCAAATTTATATCATGTAGGGGTGACGATGGTAGGGGGAGAAGATATGACTACACAATATGGGTCAGTTATCGATTTTTACTTGCCCTATACTCTAGTTTTCTTGATTGCACCGTTGTACGGAACGTCTGCTCATTCATATATACATATATATGATTTAGAAGGTAACCTATGTCTAACGCACATGTAGACCCTATATCAATACCAGCCCTACATGGACATTACAAATCCTCATTCAATATCAATAAAATTGTGTGTTGTATATGCCTCTGTACATGTATTATAATAAGATATATATATATAAGCACATGTGACGCGGGTCTTGCGCCAGTTTCGTTCGCCCCATTCTATTATTGTGCTACCATAACCAGATAATAATATTAGTAGAGCAGTGATCATTTGTCTGCATATGTATATGTACATAATACTGTAATCGGAGAAACATATTTGTGCGATATAGCTGAAGATCGAAATGTTGCGGGTCGAAAATCCCCTTATATTCAAAGCTAGAAACATTTCACATCATTCCGACTCCTCCCTGATGACAACAACGATCAAACCGAATCGCGAAAAAGAAGTCAACAAGCACACGTGAAATGAGTTTTAACAACACGAAGACTATAATGCATGCGAGTCACATAAAACCAGTCAGTTCATCGTGGCTAGATATTGAAATGACAAACGCAGAGCAACTTCAGATCAAACTGGACTTGGCCGGCAACACCATAACAATTCTAAATCACTGTGTAAGACAACATACATCTGATACGCAAATTTTTTTTGTTTCACATACTCGACGATAATTTTTGTTCGATAATTTTCTTTGTCGATGAAAAATGTGCGACTCTGGCCCAAATTGGCAATCACCTTCCATGTAATATGCGCATTTCCCGAACCAATATGTCACCGCCAAATAAGCGGAATTCTTTTCACTATCAAGGGGTGACGCCTATGTAAATTCGTAAAAAAAACATTTTTGTTTGTTTAAATATGGGCGTCCATAAATATGGGTGTCCAACAATATGGGCTTTCATAAACATAGCTGCATGACTCTGAGTCTGTATTCGGACCTTTGAACGTGTTTATCTCCAAACTATATTTCTCCAATTGGCAAGCAGTAAAACGCAAATAGTTTTTCATTAATTGATCTCAAATTATCACAGTATCTTGAAAACTAAAATTTGTAAATAAGTACGTAGGATCTTTGTGTTTAGTAAAATCTTTCTCTAATTGCGGCTGATTTTATCCGATATTTGAGCAAAAAAAAAAAAATGTTTCTTTTCGAAGTCCGTCATTTTGTAGAAAGTAAATATTTCCGAAAAAGGCCACGTATTTCTCTCGATATTGGTGTTGAAAAAATAAAAAAATGTTATTTCTTCATTCCAAATAAAAATTGATGACTCTATTACCGCTTACCGCAGACCACCTTTTCCAAATCACTGTCTTTTTGAAGCTGCTGTAGAGCCACCAATTTTGAAATATTTTTCATAACAAAAATTTATTTTTCGTACTTTTGATACACTCAATAAAGTTATTGAAACTATTTTTTAATAACACGATTCAGTAAATAGATGAAAAATCCCAAACATTGTCCTCTTTTCAGTTGTTTATATAGGCGTCGCCCCTTAAGACTATAGGGCGTCATTCATTACTTAAAGAGGGTATGAATTTCTTCTATCAATCTACGCAACAAATGGCTATCGTGATTTACCATTTGTCAATGTACACTGAAAAAAACAGAATTGTTCCTCAAGGAATATTCGTTGCTCTTGTAACAATATTGGTATTCTTAGAGGACGAATACCAAAAATTTTTACTCATGGAGGGATATTACGTGTATATATATATATATATATCCCTATTATATATATATTTTTTTTACTACAGCCAAACTCGGTATTTCTCAAGTAAGAATACCAACATTGGAATAAAAATACCGCATGACCCCACTTTATTTATGTGGATATATATATATATATCTGGGTAATATACACAGTAAAATATTACTGGATAGTCTCATTGTTCACATACGCTCGTGTAAATACACAATCACATGCATTCAAATGGTATCTACTGAAACACATATTAATATCTATTTATCTAATTCATCATCTGATTAATTAACCCACCAATGATTATATATAATCACATATATATACCACGGAATAACGTATCATATTTGGCATTTGCTTCTGACAGGATACCAGTATGCGAATGCAACCTTTAACGACCTCAGTACGTATGCTATAGTCATGTAAATTGGAGTTTTAGCATTATAAGTTAACTCGGTAATCTTGCTGGAGTTATACAAGTATTCTTGCAGTATCATACGTATTCTTACCATAAGAAAACTGGTTCGGCATACTTTTGATTCAGGGAAAAAAAATACTTTTGTTGCACTGTATAATCTCAATATTTTAAACCAAAATTCATCCAGATCAGCGGAATATATGAAAATGTTGATATTGTTCATAACACAAAGAATAATAGGTATACCAACTTTTTCATTCACATTGTAAATGAACTATTATAATTACGCAGGTGAGTATCGTACGTGGAATAAAAACATAATAGTAACACAAAATAGAAGAAATGTTCGCAAGGCCCGAGTAGGTCGGGAGAACAATCGCATTTGATGAATGCCCCAGCGGATTGATTTTCTGAGACAAAAAGTATTGAAAGAGGTTTGTGCGGGTGAGCTGTTGCAAGGGCTGTTTGTGACGGTTTATGATTGGGCGAGGTGGCTAGGGTCGATAGAGATAGATGTTATCTGTATATTGTTGATGATACGAGTAAAAAGTGCGAAGACCCACTAAAGACACAAAAGGCAGCCCACATTACTTTTGGTGAACGTCAGTCAAGCTAGCAAATGACGTTGCGTACAATCGAAATCAAACATATGGTAAATTGGTTGCTATTTTGTTTGCAATAATAGGTTACGGTCACTTTGATTTTTTTGGTCCAGCCACTGCGGTGATATGGGACACATGTCTACCTTCACGCTACGCTGGCATATACGTCATTAACATACAGTCGATTGCAAAATATTGATACACAGTTTTTTGTTACTTATTTATCTATTTATAGGAATCTATATATACAAATAAGCGGGCATAGTGTGGACGTCTATCAGGTTAGCATATCAAATTGGACATAATTAAATTCGAGCATATGGGAAAATTGTTGTAATTTTGGTGCCAATTAGTTGCGGTAATACCAATTTTTTTTCAAATTTTTTCGGTGCTACAAATCAGCAATGAAATCCTGGGTATCAAATGTTTGCAATTGCTTTATTTTCGAATTGTAGATATTCAATTCAAAACGCACTCGGCTCTATGTGAACAGTGAGCCGAGTGCAACATACTGTTCATATCAACAACGTCGGAGGCTCCTATATGCCACGTGAATTTTCATAGAAAAAAAAAACCCTTTTCTGAGATAGATGGTATTGCAATTTTTCGCCACAAAACTATGCACAAACAACAACGTGCGTTTTTCGGAACGGGCACACGCAATAATCGAAATTGAATAATACAATTAACATGATTCTGGCGGGAAAATATTCATATTCGTCGGTATCGTTACATGCGGCAGTCTTTTTTTTTTTTTTCGCCCACTCCAATATTTTACAACCAATAGAAAATTTACAATAACGCGATAATATAATTCAAAATATTGCCGTCGCGTCAAAAATAAATATTTGTCCAAATCGCCACTGGCAGCGATAAGCACATCCATTCAGATCAAGAAAATATATATATATATATTTTTCCAAAGTATTCATACATGAGGTATGCAGACGCCCAGAGATGAAATTGAAAAGTGAGATGAAATTTTCCGGCGGACCCACGTTTGATCCCCTGTAACTTTGGGAAGTCCAGAGATTTCGAAATAGAGTTGGTGGCATTTTTCCCATAGAATAATAGACCTTATGCATCTTCAGTCATATTTTTATTCCTAATCATTTCAGGGATAATAAATTTTTGGGAAAGAATCAAGCTCTCCGGATTTTCACAGTGATGTTCCCTCCTAAATGTCGCAAGACACATATGAATCTTTTCAGGTTCATATCCGACGAAATACTATACTATACTATATTTTTTATTATATTCTATTGTTTTTTCTCGAATTCTGACCATTGCTCCGTCTCACTATAGTCATTTTTCTCTGGCCTACACACTTTCTACCTACCGTCCGAACGGCTAGTTAGGCCAACGTTTTGCTATCGTTATCGTGTGTCAACCATGAAGAAGTAGTCAATTTGAGCAGTATAGCTACAAGTACCAGTTTCGCTTTAGTGGAACAGAAGTCGGATCTATTACCTTCTGTGTTACACCCTCAGAGTTTGGTCACTAGGTACATAAGGATCGGCGCCCATGGGGTAGATGTACGCGGAAAAAAGTTGAAGGTGTGGTTGATGAATCTGAAAGGATAGAATAATGTTACAATATGTATATAAAAAACTTACGGATGGGAGACCCGACGATGGAGACTTCTCATAGACACTGCCCTTGTTCTAGGTTGGATCGGACAGCACGATGTAGTTCCACCGTTGGAATTGAAACTCGCATTAGTAGCCGTTTGGTGTGTGGGTCCGGACGTATCATGCTCTCCCATGACTACAGCCACTCCCGTGACACTCGAGGTAGCCAGCATTGTTTGATGATTAAGACGGCCGATGAAGGCCGTAGCAACGAAACGCCGAACGAGCACGCGGACTAGACGTCGCGCCAAGCGCGCACCTGCGGTGTCCGCCCCCACTCTGGCGGTACTTTGGTCCACCACCCCCGATTAAGGGGTCGGTGGTACACCACGCACACGAGCACCGGCTGTTACTATGCGATCGACACCAACTATGAACGCCACTTTTCCCTTTCTCAATTCACTTGCAAATACTTACGAGATGAGATGGTAATTTTTATTTTCACTTATTGTTTGTATTTCTTTGCCCAAGTGGTATTTCATCTATTAGTTCATTGATTCACATATAATGCAGCACAGCTATCGCCACACATCCTGAAATTTGAATAATATAAAAATGTATAAACCCTGTATATATGACACAGTGTACCTTCGTAACGTTGTCCGAGCCCATACTAAAGAAGTCATGAAGGTACATATAGATAATAAAATGTTTTTACTATACTGATGATATCCGATTAATTTGTGAAATTTTGTTTTATAATTGACGTATATGTGTAAGTGTTAATCATATAAATATCATTTAAATATTTCGGAATGGTATTGTACCTCACTGAAAAAGGGCATGGACATTTCACTATGATCGTTCTTTCCCAATTTTTTTTGGATCCGTGTGTGTCACGTGGGGGCTTTATTTTTTCCAAATCACTCAGATTTTACTATGAATTTCAGACAAATTAATATTTGAACAGATGCTCTTCAAAGTATTCCTAAACGCGCCCGAATGCATCATCGTGTGTGGAAAATTATATAGTGGTTAAAAATAATTGGAATGGATATAGTTTGTTGAAATTTATCGGAATTTTAAGAGGATCTACGCGCGGGACGCCGCAGATAGCCGCCAGTTATATATATAATTATATATTAGAACGATGCAAAACTGATTTTCTCGGTTTCATATAACATTCTGGGGGATGAATGAAGAAGAAATGAAATGGGAAATTGACGAAATTTATACCTTATTTTAATTCGTCTTATTTTTTAAAATGTTCATCCTATACCATCACAAAAAATGCGAAATGTAATTGAATTGAAATATATGGCATTAGAGAAATATCTCGAAACTCCGGTCATTTTTCGCATTGATCAGCTATCAACCAATCCAACGACGCAATTCGAAAGCCGATATGCAGGTCGCGCTGCGCGCGGCCCGTGCAAATCGCCTGAAGTAAATGAGAACCAAACACGCGTCACGTGCACGTTCATGTCTCTAGTGTAATATATATATATTTTTTTATTATGCTATTGAATAACATTGGGAAAATCGAATCGCAAAATCTCGATTCTCAAATTTTAATACACAATATACGGATGAAAACGCCACTAAGCTAGTGCAACTG
Organism: Zele albiditarsus; assembly: GCA_958496275.1. NCBI lineage: Eukaryota > Metazoa > Arthropoda > Insecta > Hymenoptera > Braconidae > Zele > Zele albiditarsus. Next base: position 12,019,791 of record OY292414.1, read on the forward strand.
GAAAGGAGTTCCCACATTCGCTGTGTATAAGGTTCGGCCTGAGAAAAAAAAACGCAAGACACAAATCATTCATTTGGATTATTGAGACTGATGATAGCAGCAGCAAGAAATGCTTCGTATAATACGGCTTTTTGTCTGCTTTCTTCGCCCACAACTCAATCCATCTTCCCACAAAACGAACTGATAATTCATAATAACGAATGCGAATATCAACCGAAAATGTGGATAGATAGAATATCATTGACACATCGAAGGATGACGGATGCCAATCACTTCCCGCAACTTCCAGGGGAGGGGGGGGGGGGGGGGGGCACTATTGCGTCACTTTCTTTCATACATATCTTTGCATTACTCTGAATATGAGTGTTGATCTCACCTGATGGGAGATTGTTCAGGGACGATCGCACTCGCACAATACTGTTCTATCACTTGCCAGACCATTCATTTCGATTTTTTTGAATTCATTTCGATTCGTCTTCAAATCTGAAATGAGTCGATACGTGCGGCTTTCTGTGATTATTCATGTATTGACACATATTCATTTTCCCAGTCATTTTTTGTTCCATTTATTCATTATTATTATGTTTTCTCTCATCCTGCAGTTATCTCATGATTTCATTCTCTATTCAAGGGATTTTTACGTTTTCCTCTTACACTGCCCTGCTCCACCTTCAATATTATTTCGCAGCCAACCAAATACTTCGCCAATCGGTCTTTAGATATAGTAGATTTTGATAACTGCAAATCGAGAGCAAATATTTCATCCATACACTTGTCGGTGTCATAATCGATCCACCTCTACTTTCAAATGTTGCTTTTTCCGCCAATTTGTTCTCTTCATTTTCTTCGTTCTCGTTCTTTCGGCATTTACCATCAGAATATAAAATGAAGAATTGCCGTGTACCACAACCCTGAGTCCAATCACATACCGACATTTGCTTTCCAGCGCTAAACTTGCACCATTCGTGCCGCTAAAGAATAACCAAATTTGTGTGAATTCATGTTGATTTTCTCATCAACGACGACCGTTCCATGGGATTGTGTCGTCATCAGTTTTGGCTTGATCAATCGCCACTTGGTTTTTTGATCATGATAGATGAGGGAGTCTGGAGCCGTTGCACGGCAAGTACAATAATAACGTGGATTAGCACGATCACCAAGCACCAGAGTGACCATGGTTCTTAAAACTCCCGAGCGTATGTTTGTATTTCATTGGCACAATTGCATAGGCATAAAAACACACCTCTACAATAAATTTGATCCAATGACCAGGAACTGCTTGCCCAATCAGACAGATCGAGTACAAGATCACAATAGCGCCATGAGTCACATGTAACAAACGTTTATTGCACCATCTGATTACCGTGATACCATATTTTATAAAAATAATTGGCGTCGACAACACACAACAGCGGTACGGCTCAATTGAAGATACACGTGTAAATTCGAAAACGTAATTGTCAGTATGCACTTTAGATACTTAGTCCCTCATAAAATTGCCATTGATACGTACCATCCTGCATTGGATGTAACACGATGCGGTATCTACAGGCTCATCACTTTCCTGGATCATGATGATTGAAAAGATTGGTCCGACTAAGCGGCAAAGCTAACGAATCGGGCAAGCGTCACAATGTTGAATCTGGTTGATGGCTACCTTCATCTATGTACATGTTGAGCTCTTCATGAGACTCGGTCGGTTTGGCGCAGGCTCAGACTTTTTCTCTCCTTCCGTATCGTCCCATGTTCTCTCGCAGATAGACATAAAATTAATTTTTTTCCCTAGGTTTTTTTTTTTTTTTTTGAATTATGTAATCGTGGTTTACTGCGCCTAATTAACATGGAATAACGACGTGTGTGCCATTAATAATTATAACTTCTCGCGATTCCATCGATTTAAATTGTGCATGTGACTTGAATGGCCATCAGCAATGTCTGATATGGATGGATCTTATCAGCCGCTTCATCTTCAAGTTTGTCCTATCCATTACTCGGCTAAACTTAATGACACTCCTCCATATGATAAATTTGACAGTTGAAATACATGACTTTGTATATATCAGATAAATTTTATAACAAATGAGTGAATATGCACACCTAAGATGACGTTGGACGGCCCGCAGCCAATTCCACACTGATAGACTGGCACTGACTTTCCCGCACCATCATCGCGATTACACGCCCCGCCTTCTCACTCACCGAAATCATCCCCTCATTTTACTTGCACCCTCGCGCGCTCTATTCTACTTATATGTCTTTCTCTTGGGGTGGCGAGCGCCTCTATGCGGCATCCAGCGGAAACGTTAAACGTCTCGTATCTTGTATTGTTGGATGAAAAGCAAAATATTGAACTACAACATTAAAATACATTAAAAGTATTCAATAATTATGTTTAATCAATAGAATCCGTCACACCGGATGATGCGAGGCGAATGATATACAATGTAATACAAAATATCCAGACGTATAACTATGAAGTTTGGGTAATGAAGTATGCGCTGCAGTTTGTAATATATATTATATCATTATTATAATATGTATATGTAGAACTTACACAAACGAAAACGCTACAAAGATTCATGGATTCTTTTTGTAGAGTAACTTGTAGAAATAATAATATATATTGCTGTATATCCGTATGTAGGCACAAACATGTATATATGGATATATATCATAATCAACAACTGTTGTACTAAGTATTTCTATATTTATATATGACAAATGAATAGGCGAATGATGGGGCATCATTGCCGCACCATACTGTAAACTCAAATGGGTTTCATAAAACCTTTTTGAAGCATATTGCAATCGCTTTCATCACACTTAAGAGTGTATTTCTTTTCCGAATGAAATGTTAAAATGAGGGCTATTCAACACAGTTGAGTTTACAGTGCACAATATTATTGTAACACATCTGAAAACATCAATATGCAATTGTTATATATATTGTGTAAATACTGCACACATCATTCTTGCAACGACGTATCATTAATTTGCTGGTCAGCAGTTTGTACAAACATAAATACAGGCATTTCTATTCATATGTATATCATTATTTAATATTAATGGGCAATTAATTAATGCGGCAAGGACAATTACAGCATCCAATTCGAGTACAATTTCTTGCATGACGATGAGATGTGTGATGATTGGGTGGTATACTGTCAAATTAGATGAATCTTCACTTTCTCTACTTGATTCTTGAGTACTAAATGCGTTAGTGAGATCTTACTTGTGATTTCCATAGTTATTCTGCTTGTTACGTGATGATGTAAATGTGTTCGTTTCATCCTCAGAAAATGGTTGAACATATCAGCAAATATATATGTGAGAAAATAATTATATAAATGATATGCGCGCATACATGTGTACAAGCAGGTATACCAGTTAGTAGCGTCAATTTGCCAATATTGGACAAGTGGATAACGTTCATGGTACAGCCTCTGAATTGATGTTAATCCACTTGACTTGGCTGATATCATATCAACTTTTTTTTTATAACTCTCAGTAAATTTGATATAGTCTGTATTGGTGCATTGAATTCAGTTTGCTTGTTCAATACTCGCTTTTGGCGTATGAAAATGGTCATCATGAATCAAGTTACAGTAGGTATAGTATTAACAATTATCATGGATCTCTTCAAAGTTCATGTTTCGTCCAATCGTGTGCGGTTATCAATTTGCCTAGCTTCTCTTGTAATTGTTTTGTAGTCCACTGCCGTTGGCGATTCTGTTGATTATGATGCTTAATGCTAATACTGCTACTGCTTGTCTGCAAAATTTAATTCCACAAAATAAAGGTTAGCGTGCCAAAATTTATACTCTCATTGTTGATATAGAATGATGGTAGGTAATGATTGTATTGACCAAAAATGTCCACTCATCGTCAGTACAATTGATCCATTGTACTTATCCATTGTATCTATTCACTATTATACAAAATATCATTTGGTGCTTATTTAACACTTTGACAATAATGATGATCATCATATCAGTATCAATAATATTCGAATAGTGTTCAACTCACTTACCCTTTTATATATGTAGATATTGATAACATGGAAGAATTTCGGGATCGTCATGAAAAACAAATGCCTCGTCAAGTGTATAAGTGTCAATTAATGTTTTCATCTGTACTTGAGCGACAGATATAATGCCTGAGCTTTATGATGGCGTTGGCTTTTTGATTGACCCACATGGCGAGCTTGGTAATTCAGCTGGACGATGCACATGCTAAACCTACGAGCCAAACTCAACTGTCATAGGAAGCTGGTGCCATTATTGATTTTTCGTACACAACAGGGCGAAAACATGTACCCTATTAGTCATTGGGCGATATTGAGTTTGAAAATTTAACGTGAATACTCATGAAATGAATATCATATTATAGAACTGCCTTCTTTTTTTCTCTTCTATAAATTTTTTTTGTTTGTAATATATATATGTTGAATTAGTTCTTTTTCATGAATAATAACTTGAATATATTTATTCGCCATAGTAACATTCGGTATCCAAGGCAATGTATTTTTTTTTTTTTGCTTCCTGAAAGTCTCATTGATGATCTGGTTGTGAGCTTTATCCGTGACTCAGAACGATTATATCCGACGTACGTGTAGAACTTTGCAAATATTGCGGGTCATCGTGATGCCATACACAATTAAAAAAAATCTATCGAAAGTTTCGGCTGAAACGATGAAAGACGTAAGTTTAACAATAGTACCCACTCAAAATCTCTTATCCTACAGTATACGGTGATAAGTAAACATAGACTTCCCAGTTGACATATGATACATGTGAATTACACATATTTCACATTTCATAGCAAACGAATGTAACAAAGAGTCGATCATCTAGACTAGATTTGAATACAAGCGATATGGAGGGCTGGGCGAGAGCAAAAATATTTCTGAAACCTGAAGATCAATTGTCATTGGGTCAAGCGGTTTGTAACAAATGGTTATATTGGGTGTATTAATTGTGAATGTGTTTGTACCATGGGTACATGATGTTAAAACTAATTTTGTTCCACTTTTTTTTCAAGGAACTTGAGCAAGAATTGGCCCGAGTGTTGACCACACAGAATCCTAGAGTTCCACATTCTTGGGTTCAATGGTGTTGGAAAACTGTCTCATTTGTTTCATTGCCTGACCCGCCACACGTATTGACGACATTAGACGTGCCCGGTACACTGCTTCATCGGGATTCCCAAGAGGCTATCCAACAAATGGCTGGGCATGGTTCAGTCATTGGTGAGGAATGGCGAAGGGATGATGAAATGGTGGTGTTAAGGCGGGAAACGTAGAGAACCAAGTGGGAGAGATTGTGAAGACGAGGGGGTGGGAGAGTGTGGAAAAGCGAGTGGGCGAGGGGATGTGTGTGTGTGTGTGTGTGCGTGTGTGTGTGTGTGTGTGTGTGTGTGTGTGTGTGTGTGTGTGTGTGTGACAGAGAGAGAAAGCGAAAACGATAGGGTTGGTGGGAGAGAAAGAGGGTGGGAGGAAAGGCGGGAGAATTGTATAGTTCTTCCAGAATTTAATGACAGCTTCAGATCGAGAATCTACAAAGAAAAAAGGAGTAATACCAGGTGTGGTCCAACAAGTTCTACAACTGGAAGAAGAGGATGAGGAGGAAGAGGAAGAAGTGGAGAACGGAAGAAGTATGGATGAACATGAAAAACACAAACAAGAAAAAGGTAAATTATTTATTTCAAATAATCAACATTCCATTGAGCTGTAATATTTATTCATATGCTCGCGATAATATGATCAATGAAATAAGTTGACGCTGTCGTTGATGTTGGTGAATCATCAGAATTGGAGGTGGATGAAGAAGAAGATGCTGGGATGAAAAAACCAAAAAAATTGCCAAATCAATTCAATTTTTGTGAAAGAGCAACACTTACGTATATCAATGCTGTTCGGGTATGTATGCAATGATAAAAATGAATAAGTGGAGAGACATTGAATATATGTAACGATATTTGGAGTATACATGATAATTATGAGTGTGAGAATCAGCTAAAAATCATTCTTCAGGATACGAGTACCCAAACTGTACCGCCACCCACGGGATCTTACAATTCTCACGTGTTTCAATGGATAATTTTTGATGAGTATCAGGTATGAGATGAGTACAAGTTTCGCGCCACGTTTCATATTCTTGGCTTTGCTCATGCTTTTGTACACAATATTGTATCTCATCTAAAATGTGCAAGTATATCATGTGATGACATGAACAGACTGACTATGCCCAACTACAGCGAGAAAAAGAGAAGGAACGGAGAATTATACCATCTGCAGTAGCAGTACCGCTTCAATCATCAAAAAAGGAAGACGTGAAGAAAAATAGAACCCACATAGGTGTGAAAGTAGCTATAGCAGTCAATCAACGCATGTTGCAATCGGCCAAAACACTTGAGCGAATGGTAAATCAAAATATTTTCGACGAAATATCGCAAGGTACAATAATATATATAAAAGTTGAAATGGGATCATCAGTTCCATATTTAAAATATTAAATGCATAATGATTGGCTGTTGAACAAGCGTTTAATTCACCAGACTATCGATATTGGAACGATCCTAGTGATGAATTTAAAGAAGGTGAAGGATCTCTTTTACCTTTGTGGAAATTCCAATATGAACCAACTAGAAAGCATCATGTTACTGGGATATGTTTCAATGCACGTTATTATGATCTATTCGCAATTTCCTTCGGATCACGTGAGACTCATCGTATAATTATACAACTGGTGTTATTTATTTGTTTTCTTTGCCGTCACATTATATCTTGATTTTGTGAGGTTCAATTTTTCTAGTAACATACAATAGTCCAGTAACCGACGGTGCAGTTTGTCTGTTCAGTTTAAAAAATCCATCATATCCTGAATGGACCTGCACTACGAGTTCACCAGTCATGTGCTTGGATTTCAACGTTCAGCATGCTCATCTTCTCGTCATCGGTAGAATATATGATATACTAATTCGACCAGTTGTAATAGAAGAAATGATTTGTTGATTTTTCTGTTTGTATATTCATATTTCTTCGATTTATTGGTAATTGCCAACATTTACAATAATTTAGGTATGATGGATGGTACGGTATCGGTTTATAACGTTATGCTGTCAACGACATTACCCCAATACACGAGTAATGAGATGGGACTGAAGCACGGCGGAATCGTGTGGGAAGTTAAGTGGGGCGGTACAGAGGCAGGAATAGTCGCGCCTTTAGATAGGGGAGAAGACAATTTGACATTCTATAGTGCAAGTATTGATGGAAAAATAAATCATTGGGTATTGAATCAAAATGAATTGGGCCTTACAACAATCATGACCTTGTATCTTGATCGTCCACCAATTCCAGGACCAGACGGTACATTAGTTACACTGAAAGGTAGGTTCAAAATTATTATATAGGTATTGTTTTTTTGCATTTCATCCCAGATTATTCCGCTTTTTTGGTTGATGTATTCATTGAAATATGATATCTATTGAACATTTCACCATTTTTCTCTCTTAAAGCGTGTGGAACTTGTATAGCATTTCATCCAACTGAAAATGATATATTTTTGGTCGGAACTGAAGAAGGAACAATTTACAAATGTAATACAGCTTATAACAGTGTATACATGCAAATATATATGGAAGCACACAATATGCCAATATGTAGAATTGTATTTAATAAATACAACTCAAATATATTTGCAAGTTGCTCAGGCGACTGGAGAATCAAAATTTGGGAGGATAACAGATTGTAAGTATAAATATGAATATGTTTGGAATATATAGTTGTGCATCCGATCTATGATCCATCAGGGAACCCCTGTTCATGTTTGATCTTGGCGTTCCAATTGGCGATATACAATGGGCTCCATACAGTTCGACAGTCATAGCCAGCATTTCGAATGACGGACGAGTTACAATATTCGATTTAAGTGTCAATAAATATCGTCCTATTTGTAGTCAATCGGTTGTGAGCAAAAAACGCAGTAAATTGACTCAATTGGCATTTAATAATGTATTGCCATTAATTATCGTTGGCGATGACAGGCAAGTGTATTATTATGTAATTGTTATTGTACAAGCGCATTTTTTAAGAGCACAAACATGTACCTCATGTAATTCATCATTATCGTGTTCGTACAGGGGAACAATAAATACCTTCAAGTTGTCACCTAATTTGAGAACTCAAGTAAAGCCGACAAAAAAACAAATGCATTTGTCACGGGCTCAATTGGAAATGATGAAATTAGAGAGATTATTGAGTTTCGTGCGTGAACCACCCATTCTTTCACCCTCACAATAAGATATTGGCGCGTAAAACGAGGCAATAAGGTGTGTCATGAGGTGTAATTGTGAACGAAATCGAGCTTTAAAATGTTATATTTTCAAATGAATTTATATGAGTGTTGATATACATCTAATGCAATTTACAGAACAAACTATTTAATTGAATATTTTTCCAGGTATAATTCGGGATTCTCGACTACACCTTTATAATATTTGATTTCCAAGAAATCTCTAATATTATTCGGGCTAGGAACTTGCCGACCAGCAAATCCAATGCTCGACATTGGATGTAAAAAAGGTTCCGGGAAATCGTGTTTTTTCAAGGAGCCAGTTGCATCCCTGGTCATTGTGCCATTTTTTACATAAAAAGGGAGTAAATTGACATGAAGGCGATTGAACCGAGAATATTGAACTTTGAAAAATTCACCGTCAGTGGCTTTTTCCCAGACAAAACCATGATTATCGATGGTAATGGTGGCGGAAGCCTTGCTGCTGCGTGCCTTCATCAACCATGGCGAACGATTGAGATCGTCGCGATTGACACCAATCTCTACTTGATAATCCCATGGGAGTATGTCGCCATTTCGCATTGCTCCCAGTAATGAGCTACCCTCAAGCCAAAATCGAATGCCTACTTGCTCCAATTGATCGAAAACGTGATTAGCAACTTTCCTTAAACCCGCGAGACAACACGGGGGGGTTAATCGTTTTTGATAAAGGTATGATGGTACTCCATTCACAATAGATCCGAAACATCTTGGAGTTTCTCTAGTACATCCATACCATTCGATTATGCCGGTGGAGCGTGTTACCCGTTTGATTCCCCATTTTCCGAACATGGTTCTTTCACGTTTCTGATGGAGCTGTTGTGATTTCCACTGGGCCTGTTGACTACGAAACAATTCTTTTCCATCATGAAATCGATGGTCCTTCATGATATGGATCTAATCAACATACACGTAACATACAGATAAGTGTTTAATAATATCACACGACTATAGCTCAATGGAATACTCGCCTTCATGTTGGCTGCTGATGTTTGAAGATATAATGCGTCTGTGAATGGCAACCCGAACGGATCCGACAATTTGGCCAATGCGTTTGATTCGATTATTGTAACGTGTTTTCCAAATACAGCGTCACACAATGTAACATCATGTTCATGAGGAAGTTTAGACATGTGCAGACTCCATTCTTTTATTCTTAGATTTAGCTCTAAACATCGTAATTGATCGCTTCCAACCGGAATTGCGACCGCATTCATGTGCGTCACATGCATTATGGCTTTCTATCACAAGTGAATTCCAATGAATAAATGTAATTGCATAATATAAAGTTGGAAAAAAAAAAAAAAATAAATAAAAGGTACGAAGTGTTAAATATTCTGGCCGTTCACCTGGATGTTGGGATTAGCTGATATTCTCGTAGAGTCAGGTATAAACATGACAAATTTGGTGTTTATCTGTGTAAATGGATTCCTCTCGTTGAACGACTTGTTGAAATTGGGTTGAAGATCCATGAGTTTGACATATTTCGATATATTATTGGGAAAATTAAAATTGAGTGGTGGATAAGGCAACTCGTCGGAAATGAGCAAAATATGCATGGCGGGGAAAGAATTGACAATAGACTCCACTGTCCCTGTAATATCATTCTCAAATGATTCAAATTGTCGTATAACTATTGTGACAAGACGCGCGAGACGACGATGAATGTTTTGCGAACTTTCGGACGCCTGTATTAGTGATTTTGTGTGCGGCGCTGTAACTGTTGGGACTGAATGTTGTGTTGTGAATAACCACCATATCTTATACCACATTGTTATATATCCGACTAGTGCTAACACTAACCAAGTCCTCAATGACTTGACTCGCATTATTGAATGACTCGTGTCCTTACGACGTTGCCATATTGCACTTGATGAAATTTCTTATGATGTCGTGTTCCTCCAGCTTTCTTATTGTAAAATTCAACAAATCCCATGTACACCACTATCTTCTCAACTTACTCGTGAGTTTCGTCGTTTCGTGCCGGAGCAATAACATTAATGCGCATGTGCTTCCTTCAGCTGATTAAATACATGCGCTTTTACTTGCCTATGAAGGTGTGAAACAATGACTTTCATAGAGATTAATTATTTTGTTGTGAATGATGTTACGACGCAATTTGTGATGAATAAAGAAAAAAAAAAAATAATAAACAACAATGAGCAAAGTTGATATTTTGTTTATTTGTATTGTGAAATAACGTGTGGAAAGATGTATGTCGATTGAACAGATGACAGATGAATTATGCAAAGAGGGAGAAGAATAATATAAAAGTCGGTTGATGACAAATATAATATTTTTTTTTCCGGATTATGAGAGATAATGCGAGTGGTGAGGTTAAGGCTCATATGGTTTAATAAGATTGTGGGAAAATGTTTTGACGTGCTCAACGCCACGCACTTCTCGCTCGAGTAAAGGAAGTTTTGTTACGTGAAAATCCTCATAGAGGTCCATTATCTTGAACATGTACATAACAATTAGATATTGATATTAATTCTATGTAGATATAACCGTTTGTATGGAATTATTTACCTGATCCAAATATTTATCCTGTACTTTATGTCTGGCTAAACAAAGCCGACACGGCTCATCGCCTTCTTTGAAAAACAAAAGCTGATTAACTATGATGTTGTGAGTGTCTATACCACATTTGGTAAGTTCCTGAACCAGCCTCTCAGTTTCATATAATGATAAAAATTCAGCTATACAGACACAAATAAATGTTGTTTGTTCGGGATCTTTGAATTGTTCATTGACTTGTCGGATAACTGCAAGCATCTCTTCCATTTTAGTGGAAAATGTGTCAACATTAAAGTCAGCCATTCCCAATAAAGTACTTATCTGGTGCAATTGAAAATTGATGGAGATGAGTTTTTGGTGGGGAAAAGAAAAAAAATAAATTAGGATTTATTTGACGAGAGATGCAATACCTGGGTAATGAATGGACTTATTTTCATCTTCAATCGCATTAATTTGCCCAATCCTTTCTCAACAACTTGCGGGAACGAGAGTAATCTTAATGTATGACCAGTGGGAGCTGTGTCGAAAACTACAACGGAAAAATTCATGCCTTTGACAAGTCTGTAAATGGAAATACAATTGACAAGGGTATTTGATAATTCGTCACAGCTTCAATATATATATATATATATATATATGTTTACTTCATAACTTCAGCGTAGCTCATTGCTTCATCAATACCTGGAAACGCGCCGACTATCTCTTGCATAACGTTTCGACTTAATCTCATGGCTTCGCCACCTAAAACTATATTTAAGCTGAAACATTACCGTGCATTTGTTCGATATACCATACCAAAGTAATGATAAAGTAATGATAAAGTGATGATGATGATGATGATTGTATTATTAACGTATAGTTGGAGATTTTTACCATTGTCACTTTCAAAATATTCTTCTGGCAATTCAGTTATGCCGACATTAGGATCAATCTCCATGGCAAAGAGGTTTTCGAAGCCTTTAACTTGAGTGGGAATTTTACTAAATTTTTGATCGAATGCATCAGATATATTATGCGCTGGATCCGTCGAAATAATTAATACATTTTCTCGGACTTGGGATAATTGAATAGCCAATGAACAACTAAAGAATAAAAATAATACTGTGATTTATTGTTGAAAAAAAGGTATGGTGAATATAAACGAAAATGGATGAGGATATTTACCTGCATGTGGTTTTTCCCACGCCCCCCTTTCCACCAACAAATATCCATCTTAGTGTTTTTTGCTCTATCACATTTCTGATGGAAGGCTCCAATTGTTCAACCTGTTCAGCCAGATTAGCGTTCATTTTATGTTGACACGTCGTGTGGTGAAAAGTCAATGACTATTCAGTTTAGTTGAAATTAAATAATTTTGCGACGTAATGAAGTGGAGGAGAAGAAAACGTTGCTGATAATATGCACGCATATGCTTACATGTAATAATTTTCCCTTTGGATTGTATTATTTACATATGATGATGATGATGATGATGATGAGAATGATATATTTTGTAATATAAAATATGCATGGAAGAAGACGAAATAATTCGCATGCGAGATTAAAAGACAATGGTAAATATATGGTGAAATGACAACTATTTGAGCAATACTCACAACACTGCTATCAATTAGTATAAGTTGATGCATCGCCACATGGCAGCAGTGGCGGCGCTGATGTCACTCGATCCCATCGCTAGAACTGTTTTTCACGCTCAATTATTCTAGCTAGTAGCAATGTAGGAATTGTCGATGTGTGTTGGTAGGATACAGAGGCGGGAAAATGAAAGTTAAATAAAATGAAATATAGTGAAAGTAATTGGTCGCGTAGGTGAAGACTTGAGATTTGTCCACATATTGAACGTGATAATTGTGACTTTTGTTTAACTGCAGTGCGACTATCGTTCGTCTTGGGTTTTGCTGCCAGGACGGGCTGTAGAAGGTCGCGTACTATAATACGACAACCGATTGCTATATAAGTTTTGCGTAGTGTAACGTTTTGTTTTGCGGGAGGGGACCGCGGACCCCAACCCCGAGGAAGGTTGAACTATAGTACGTTGCGCCACCTCCTAAACAACCCAAAATTGCGACTGCATGTGCGACGTTAGTGCCACTACGCCACCCATGTAAAAGTTTTATTTGACTGGACCACCGGAGCAAGCCTACAAATGAAGCGACAAAAGCACGACTCTGTCTATATACTGTTGTCTACGATTCGTCAACATATTGTTAACGTATTGTTGACGATATGTTTCGCGTGCGGGGAGTGCGACCCCCAACCGGCAGCAACCGGGACCCCAACCGCACCAACCACACCAACCGCGACCCCACCAACCCCAACCCTGCCAACCCCGACCCTGCCAACCCCGACCCCACCAAACCGGTCCCACCAACCCCGACCCAGTCAACCCCGAGGAACTATAGTCCGATGCCGAACCTCCGACCCACAC